>CM065803.1:47306250-48594500 GCA_033398695.1 Orobanche coerulescens | reverse complement strand
ACAAATCGGATCATGTCTTAAACCCGTTGAAACGGAATCTCATTCAAACGGATATCTCAACGGATACTTTCTTCAGAGACTATATATATATCCTATGAAGACATTGAAAATCAGTTACCAAGTTAACCCAAGTAACCTAACTCTCAAATCTATCAAAGTTATCATCTGAGCAAACATATCTTCAAAGCATACTGCAAATTAAGAACAAAAGAGATATACAGTGCTCAACACCAAGAACAGCCATCATCAGCTCAAGAACTTCAAAGCTGCTGTTCTTACCTGGTTACCTACCTTTTACCTCTGTGTAAAAACCGAGCTCTGTGTGAACTCAACAAGTTATTCTGACCTGTGTCGGACGAATAAGGACGAAGCTTTGGAACTATGTGTGAAGAAGCTAGTCAAGAAGGAAGCTTTAACCAATCTGTGTGAACGGTTGAAAGTGACGTTCTTTGTATCAATCTGTGTGAACGATACAAGGATAGGTTTGTTTATAATTACGTAGTTGTGTACGCAGTAATTATATAATAAACTTTTTACTCCTGTGTGGAGGACCAGTGGACGTAGAGGGGTTTACCTCGAACCACTTAAATTACTGTGTTATTTACCTTCTGCCTTTACTGTTTGAAATAACTGTGATATATAAAGTATACACCAAATACGTCGTTGCTGTATCCACGGCAACTAACTGTATCCAAGACTTCCGCTACGCACTCAGATTTAGATTCCGTACAGTTTGTTGTTTAAACGATTTCCCAAACTGTATCCTGTATACTTAAGTGGCCAACAATATTACCGTCATTGGTCTTTTTGGCGTTTTGAACGTTTTTAAAAATGGTTTTTAGCCTGGTGGGTTCCGGCCCGGGGCCCACGGCGCTGTAATATCACGAACATTTTAAAGTGGTGCTTCGAGATTTTCTAACATTGTGAAAACCCATGATTTAATATTGTCATGTCAAATGGTCACGTATCTCGGTGAAAAATCCTTTCGATTAGGTATTTTGGTAGAAGAGGGAAGATTTTCAAATTATGGTATTTGGAACTCAACACTTTTGAAATATTTCAAATTAGTCACGATTCATAAAAGAATTTCTTTTATACATTATTCGAAAATAATTTTAAAGTCGATGTATAAACTTCCTCTCCCAAAATAAAGGACAGTATCTACAAGTTTTGGGCGTAACGTGACTCGCCCTCTTTTTCAAAAATTTGTTTTCATTATGTGCATACATATAATGATCGTCCTCGTCGAAGGGCTCGAAATTGACTTCAGAAAAACTTTGTGCTTTACGATATTACCGTTATTCTAAAGATGTTAACTAAACCTTGTGTTGATAATTGTGGTATACTGTGCGACTGATTATTTAATAATGCTGAACGGTACTATCTGCATTAGCATGTCGAGCCTTGGCGGACGTAGACGTGATGATGGAAGTGGAAGCGGCGAGGTGGTTTGTACGACAACTATCCATGCTACGGTGAAGGAGTATCAAGATCAAATGATATCCTATGAAATCTCCTCAGTGATCGAGCCCACGAGCGAAGCAAATAGACCGAGGACATCTGGAAAAATTTTGGGCGGTGAAGAGACTAAGGCTCCCAAACCCTCATGTCGTTCGAACGTGTCGTCTTCGCGGTCGGGAGTGAGCGCTGGAAATCTTAAACCAGCATCAGTGACTCTCGATAAGAAGAGGAGGTACTTCAACTGCACCCGTCAGGGACATGTTCGTGCAAATTGTCCCTTTACACTCTTGACTTGTTACCAGTTCGGGTGTGAAGGTCATCGGGAGAAACACTGTGAGATAATTTCTGAATTGGCAAAGAATGCTACCCTATTGGAGAACAGAGCAAGTGACCGAGGAGTGTCCCGAAACCCTATGCTTCCTTCTGAAGATCCTAGCATGAGAGAATGAAGATTTTGTACTATGTCTTAATCGTTACTGTTTCCAACAATCGTGACTTCGATCGTTTTTCGATTCATTGTTTTACGTTTCCAACTTTTGTTGTTCTAAGTTTCGGGGTCGTAATGTCTTTTTAGTATGGGGGAGTGTATTACCCGTACTTTTCTTAGTATTTTCAGTATTGTGTGACCTTTCATTGTTGGTAATTCAATTGTGACCCCCTCGACGATTTTAAACTACCTTGTTTTACTTAGCCTACCGTCCTCCAAACAAACTGCGGAGCTGTTTTGCTAAATCTCGTGGATTATTGTGATCTTTCCCCATTCGAATTTGATTCTTGCAAATTTTGTTTGAAACTATTGTTCCATCGCTCTCTATTTTAAGTTTCGGGACGAAACTTCTTTTAAGGATGGTAGTATTAATACCCGTGATTTTCTCTTTCGGTAATTTTTCATTTTTGGCATTTTCCTAGTTTCCAGAAACTCGCTTGCGAGCGTTTTGACGTTTTGATAATGTTTTGTTTTGCGTGTTTGGTCATCCGAGTTTGTTCCGGGGCTGTTTTACCCGAATCCGTGTTTTGAGCGACTTTTTCCGCTATTTGGTTCATTTCGTGTGATAGTGGTTCGAAATTACGGTTTCGTGTTTCCTATAAGTCCATTGAGCTTTGTTATGCATCTTGTGAGCTTCAGTTTGGTTGTTTGATGTCATATTGTGATTTGCAGACATTTTGGGCCGATTTGTAATTTCCCAAAGTTTAGGGGTAATTACTTCCATTGTCGTATTCCGAACCTTCGGGTAGTCGGAATCGTATTTTCTTTTAACGCTTGAGTTCGTCGTGCTGCACTCTTCGTATGCATGTCCTCGTCTTGTGTTGTTGTTGTCATTTCGCGGTTTTGTCGCGCTCGTACTCGACGAACTGAACTTAGCAGTTCTGGAACTGCTAAGTGACTTACGTACGCTATGCTATAGGCATAACGTACGTTATCATCATGTGCCTTACGTACGTTAAGCCCTTCCCATCGTCACCATGCTCTTCCCGTACCTTGCCTTTGCCTCGACCTAAAATACAAACAACTATTTCGCCCAACCCACAGGGTCAGATATACATGATAAATGATTCTCAAGACATTATATAGTTCATATATACTAGATCTCAAGGAAAGATCCTGACTATTGAACATACCCCTCGGGTGTATGAAAAATCAGTCACAAACCGTCAATCATATCCAATCATACATGGACTATGAACGACCAAATAGGCTGAAAGCGGAAAACACAACGTAAAGATACATGCCAACATGGCTAATAACGACTCACTAGACTGATTTGGTCTTTTCCACAACACACGCATCAAATATACATAACTCTTTCTCAAAAATCATACCCACGCAGGGGTTGGAATACATCAACATTCCCTTAGAACGGGAGAATAACACAACAGAGAGACAAACAACAAAACTCTACCGAAATACTCAACGACTGGTCTTCATGTGATTAGTATCGTTGTCTTCCATCATCCTTCGTTCCGATTATGTGATTCGCTACCCAGCAACCTGCAAGTACCTGGACGCAATACAGACATCCACCCCCCGAATACTCGGGGGTTAGCAAAACTCCACAGTTTTGCTAGTGCACGTATAAAATACAAATACAATCCATATATATCATACTCCAATACATAATAATCGTGAACGTACTTCCCGAGATAAATCACTTGATCAAAACAGTTCAATCGGAAGATAGGGGTAAACCCGTTATGCATCTTGTAAAACATTTTACGATCTCGGGAGTTTTGAAAACAGTTGGGATTTACGAATTTTCAAGCCTTTCAAAACCATTTAGGGACACAGCCCAAAAATCACTTTCCCAAAATACAATTATGATAGTAACGCACGGGGTCCACGACCCACCCATACCATTCCGGTAACAAAGCACGGGGCCCAAGACCCGATCATATCATAACAACATGTTTCCACAGATTATTCGCGTCCTGTGCTAGCAAGCCACGGAGATGCTCCCGTAGAACATACCTGAGTGAATAACCCACAGGGAAACATACCGAATCACATGTCACCGTAACAACAGTGACGTGACCACAAGCACAGATACGTTCATAACCAAATCACAACCATAAGTTATCCCGGTATCGCGCTAACAAGCCACGAACCTCGGAGTCCCCGCAAGACATACCCGATGGATAACCCCACAAGTTATACCCGGCATCGGGCTAGCAAGCCCCGAACCTCAGAGTCCTCGCAAGACATACCAGGATTGGATAACCCTATGGTCACGCCCGACCCATACTAGCAACTATGGATCCCGGAGATTCATCAATCTTACCCGGAGGCACGTCACTTTCAACGATCACATAACAATAAGCAAAACGTCAAGCCAAGCAACACTAAACATCACAACCTCCTTTCAAATGAGTAACAACCAATATCACCCGTCACATATTCACCGAAAAAGCACACATAACAACACGAAATTTTCGGTAATTGATTACGGTTTATTACATTCACTAAATGTGATCATAAGTCTTTCAACAAACGAAGTTAACACACGTACTCCAAAACACACTTATTCACGAAGCATCCTAGTTATCGTTGAAAGAGAACATTTATCGAGAAAATACCGATACTTTTTAACATTCATTAAACATCCGGATTTTACATGAAATTATATACCAACAATTATGCCTACGAAACATGAAACGTATAGGCAAGATACTTGCCTCGATACCGCGAGCAATGAAACGACGAACGGACACGGCCGGGTAGCCCTCGAACTTCCAAGATCGACCAAAAACCCGATAACTCCGCGAAAACTACGAAAACAAAAATCACTACGAATCAATAACGCTAAACGGCATCCGAATAAACCCGAAAAACAACAAGGATTCGAGGGTTCTTCAAGGAAATCGGAAATCAATGTTCCGGGTTGGTAAAAATCAATAAACGGGTTACAAAATCCGAAGATCATGGCCAAGATAACAAGAATACCATAACCAATTCATAAACCATGGATTAAATTGAAGAACCACGAAGAAACCTCCAAAAATATACACAACAAGGGTTTTAAGCAAGGAAATACCTAGATTCGACGAAGAACATGGATTGGATGATGATATAATCAACAAGAATCCTCCAAACCACCTTGAAATTGAGTGGAAATGACCAAGGGCTCACCTCCTCGTCTATCCCGATCGCCAGCCGCCACAAAAGATGGAAAAATTGAAGTGGGTTCGCGTCTGGCCGAGCCAGGCTAATAAATAGCCGACAGGGTTACGGTCGTAACCGGCAGTGCCTTACGGCCGTAACTCGGTCAACGCGCGTTAGCGTGCATAATGGCCGAACACTTTACGTGCGCAACGATCACCCTTACGGACATAATCGGCATAGCCTTACGGCCGTAACCGAGCATCCCAAACCACTGGACGAAATCTGCCGAACCCTTACGGCCGTAATCGGCTAGTGCCTAGCGGCCGTAACAAGCCTTACGGCCGTAACCGGATAGGACTTACGGCCATAATCGAGTATCCCAGGCCCAGGTATTCGGAAGACTTACAGCCATAACTCGACCAGTCCACACCCGACCACCCGACTCGATACTTGACGACGTCTCGATCACGCGAACGCACCGGCTATGATCCAAAATAATAACGAACAGGCTACGAAACTCAACGTATCACAACATAAGCATGCGATTCCAAAGACGCGGACGACGATAGTCCGTTCGACTGAAGAAAATTCAACGAAACCGGAATGAAATTCTCGGGTATTACAAGATGGACATCATAGTACGCCCAATCCAGAAATGTGTCCGTGCACATGTCCACCCCGTATACGGAATCCAGAATATACATGTGATAATGTACCTAATTAGCCTCACGAACTACGTCTCGTGTGCACAGTCCAATACGGAAACATCCATGTATGACTATATATGTGCCTGGCTAAAAATCCTACACAATAACCAATCGGCACGAAGATATGATTATCGATATGTCACGATACAACATGACAACGAATTCAATAAATCACATATCCGATTAAGGATCAAGAAACTCATCGAAGTGACAATAAGGATCAATGAGATCAACGATTCAAAGGTGATGAACATGAGAATGCAATCCCATGATGAAAAACGGAACATCATCAAGAACAATATCAAACTACGAATCACAGATTCATAAGTGTTTCATATACACGAAACGTATAACCATCACAAGAATTCAATCATCATTATAACCAAGCAAGATAAGTTGCCTCAATTCCGTAGGTGAACGATAGTCTTTCTCCAAACAATCAAACGGACGGTATCCTCGATTAAATACTCAATCGAACAAGCAACCTTGAATAAAACGTAATTCATTCAATAATACATTCACACAATATTGATATCAATTCGTAGGAAACGACGCCCGGACCAACCCGAATAATTCATTCTATTCCAATGAACATTCTACCGATTATTGATAAATTTTAATACATATGGTTTGTCTTCCACAATCGGATTACCATGCTAAAATATCCTTTCAATACTCTTGTTATCACTATAAACAAGTTTATGCATTACACACCTTCAATTCACCATTAACAAACGGATTAACCAAGTTCTTATGGTTCTTCAACATCTACTTCTATACAAAGACCATCATAAACGGATTCAGTACATTATCAACCATCATTAGCATTACCTTCTTAAGAACACTATCCACTTTATTATGATGATCTATACTTTCCTTAAGTTATCAACATATTTGATCAATTAAAAGTTATAGTTGTATTCATCCATATTCTTATCATCTCTCAAATACTTTGCTAAGCCGAAATCAACAATGGTGTTATATCTTTTAAGATTTCTGGACCAAAGAAACATCATCCCTAATCTCTAACATTCATCAAGTTCTTCCCAAGGTAGGAAATATACCTAACATGGTGTTTTAACACTTCTATGATATTAATTACATAGATTAAAACTTAACTACAATGAAGCTAAATGATTATCATTGTTCCACTGATGTTAACACATCCAACAAGACGAGTATGATTTAGAAACGTGATCATTATCATTATAACATCAAGAACATCTTCATTCCAACCCTCTAATTATCATATTCATCAAGAAGTGTTAAAAAACTCAACCACAAATGTGTTTTGTGTAGTATACCATATCACTAACATCATAACTACGAAAATATAGAGTAGAATTGCACAACATACCTCCAGAAACGAAGAACAACCACCAAAACTATAAGAACACACTCCAAGCTTCAAGAACACCTTCTAAACTTCCAATCAACAAGCTTCAACCCAAGATGCAAGGCTCAAATACAAGTTGGAAGAGGGTATAATCGGTCTAGGGAGGCAGAGGGACGATAATTGGAGATAAAAATCAAAGATGGAACATGCAAATGAAAGACACAAGATCTTTTTATAAACTGCACAGTTTGTTACATACATTATAGCATGAAGATAACGTACATTAATCCCTTTACGTATGCTACACCTAAGATGTTACGTACGTAATCTGCCTCCAGAGGCTACTGCCTCAACATACCAACCTCATTACGTACGTTATAGCCTCAGCATTACGTATGTAATGTACGTCAACTTGGCTGCCTCGAAAGGGCCAAATATCCAGATCATGTCCTCCCCCCATGCCGAAAGTTGAGATCGGATAAGATTCCCATCATTACGTACGTAACTAGTATCCCATTATGTACGTAAAGCCAACGCATTAACATATGTTAAGTTAAATCCTTAGCGTACGTTAAACACAGAAAACCTAGCCCAAAAATATAACAATCTACACAACGTCAAGAAATCAACCATAATGTGAATGACAGTTATAATCAAGTCTATTATGATATATCCCAACATCAATAAACAAATAAATGTAACATGATTACAACGATACTCAAATTATCCGAATAATGTAACAGTAGATAAGAAATTACTGTCGGGTATTACAAAAGTAAAGTGTATGTTATGTGTATGATTATATTTTGACTCCGGGACCGATTGATGGGTCCTCTAAGGGGTTGTTGCTTCTAGTGCTGTCCATTGAATATTTTTGGGTTAACCACTATGGGAGGGACCGACGGATCCTCTGAGGGGTCGCTACTTCTAGTACGATCCATGGTTAATCACGTATATGATTGAATGATATGAGACTTAGTTATTCCGGAATACTAGTCTTGAGTTTGATGAAATGAGGTTATGTTTACTTTACCGTTCAATAAGTATTGTGTTTCATATTCGATATACGTGCGCTAGCTATTCCATGGCTAACCCCCATTCGGGAGAAATACATTTCATGTATTTCAGGTTCCAGACAAGCAGATGAGCAGGTACCGCGTCGGTGCGAAGATGATAAACAAGAGTGATGCTGTGTCATTTCATTTTCCGTACTATTTATGTTCTTCATCTGAGATGTTGTATCTTTAATGAATTTTAGTACTCGAGTACTATGAGATGTTTTTCTTGTTGTTTCGCTTGTATTGTTCTGGGACTAATTTTGAATGACTTTTACCCTACAAACTTAATTATTACTTTGAACATCAATTTTTATCATCTTTCGTTTGATTATGTCTGGACCTTGTCGGTCAAAGTTCATGGTTACATGTACGTATAGACTTGTGGGTCCCACGGAGCGTCTCACGGCGCTGCAATATACCCTGAATATCTTGGCGGTGTTACAATATCTACATCGAGTGAATCGTGTGCTTGCGAGTATTAGACTTTATAGACAACAACATTATGCATCTCCTTACCAACTCGTATTGAAGAAGTCGTTCCATGTACCTTTAGAGTTGGAGCATAGAGCTATATGGGCGGTGAAGAAAATAAATTTTGATTTTGAGACTACTGAGAGGAAAAGATTGCTAGAACTGAACGGATTGGAAGAATTTCAGGATGAGTGGTACGAGAATTCTCGAAATATAAATAGAGGACAAAAAGGTGGCATGACAACATGATCATGCAATGTAAATTTATGCCAGGCAATAAGTGTTTCTTTAAAATTCTAGATTGAAGTTGTTCCCCATAAATCTGAAATCAAGGTGGTTGGGGCGATTTGTGGTCAGTAAAGTACTACCTCCAGGAGTGATCGAGCTAATGAGTGGAGACGATGAACTATTTAAAGTCAACGGACAACGGATCAAATACTACTATCATCCTACCTAAAAAGAGAATGTTTGTTATGACCTTGATCGAGCTATAAAAATCTTCATTTACAGGCGTCTGGCTAAAGACGTTAAACTTAGCTAGTTGGGAGACAACCCAATGATTTTTATTGTATTTTTATTGTTGTAATCTGCTTAGTTTATATTTACTGTTGGAATAATTCGGTACTTGCACGTGTATTACAAATAATATTCTGAACTGAACTATAACAAAGAACAGAATCAAATATTACACTTGAAACAAAAGAACAATTTTTTAATAAAAAATACTAAAGATCGTCTGAAGGTAGAGCTTCTGCCCGCAAGACGAGAATACACCCCGGTAGTGCTCACGGTAAAGCGGCTTGTCCCCAAAGGTTAAAACGATCTGAACGTCTCAACAGTAGAAACACCGTAAACTGAACGAGCACCTGCGAACTGGATTGGAACGAAGACTGAACTTGAATATGCTAAGCTATGCTTTGATAAAAAATGCACTGTTTTTTTTCGTTAATTCTGCAATGACCAAATGCTGATATATAGCACATCTCGATCAAGTGAAGGGACTCTTCGCCATTAATCCTGCCATGATGGCTGGCGGTTTCAGATGCCCAAAGGGCTCGGTCGGATGAAGAGTCTTGCCTCTTGGAGTGAAGTATTTACTAGGCAACTCAAGAGTCTTGGTCCATACCAAAAGGTTTGGTGGACTTACGGATTTGGTCTAAAAAGATAAGCCCAATCACCAGCCCAAAGCACCAAGATCCAAATCCTGATCCAGGGCCCGAACCCGAGCCCGTGCCCATGCCCAACCCGACCCGACGGACGGACTATCGGTCGGTCGGTCGGTCGGCAGATGTGTGTGTGTGTGTGTGTGTGTGTGTGTGTGTGTGTGTGTGTGTGTGTGTGTGTGTGTGTGCGAGGACACCCTTACACACCAACCCACTTTTATTAAGCCCATATAGACAAAGACTTTAAATACAAGCCAAAACATCCATTCACAATCAATGTGGGACAACTAACATCATATATATCATGTTAGTTCCTACTCCAACATTCAACTTTAACATATAATATCTCACTCACCGGAAATCGGTTTAGAAATATTAAATATACCACGTTCATCTACTCACGACGTAAATTAACATTCAATAAATATTTTAATTAAATAATAAAATATTTAATTAACAATATTTATTCTTAATAAATGGTTAATTACTAAACCATTTCCAACAATCCCCCACATGAGTGAGAATGCCAATGCAAATGCATAGTTCAGTCCTCAAGAGACAATATTGCATTTGGCTAGGTGGCTTGTGACCTTGAACCTATCCATGGTCAACATCATCGAGTATACTGGCGGCATAGTGGTCATGAAAAACTTTGAAATAGTCCTCCATGGTGTATACCGAGACAATAATATAGACACAATATCATCTCAATTCCGTCTGTTCTAACTTTTTGTGTCCTTTTCGGCCTTGGACACCCCTTTGGATTCATAAGTGTATCAACTGAAGCGGCCCTCACTTCACACTTATATAGGTGATTCTTATTCCCAAGTATCCTACTATACTTGACCTCTCCAAGGTAATCAAGAATCATTAAAAATCATAAGACTTAACCTCACCACATGTAGGTAAACAATCACTTACTGTTCTCAGAGAATAGGTATGTTTGAGTGTTTTAACACACAGATTATTATAACTTCGTTATCCCATTGAACTAAGCTCTTGGGATCCTCCTATCTACAAGGTTGGGTTTCCGCTATAATCATCCTTAAGATGTGGATTTAACACCCATTCCCTCTAACAATTTATACATTTGATATCGATTAATACTCTTCGTCAGTGGATCCGCCAGATTATCTATTGACCTTACATAGTCAATTGATATAATCCCACTCAAGATCAAATGCCTCACGGCATTATGTCGTCGACGAATATGTCGAGACTTACCGTTATAAAACATATTTTATGCCCGTCCAATAGCATCTTGGGATATCACAGTGTATCAACATAGACGGCACAGGTCTCGTCCAACATGGAATATCCTCGAGGAAATTCTTAAGCCATTCAGCTTCTTCACCAGCTTTATCCAAAGCTATGAATTCAGATTCCATGGTAGACCTTGCAATACAAGTTTGTTTCTTGGACTTCCAAGATACAGAACCACCTCTAATAGTGAACACATATCCACTCGTAGAAAATGAGTCTTTCGATTGGGATATCCAATTAGCATCACAATATCCTTCAAGTACAGCAGGCTCTCTTGAATAATGAATCGCAAAGTTCTGGGTATATTTTAAATAACTCAGTACTCGTTCTAGAGCCCTCCAATGTTCTTTACTTGGATTAGCTGTGTAGCTACTCAACTTGTGAACCGAGCATGCTATATCAGGATGGGTACAATTTGACAGATACATCAAACTCCCAATGATTTTAGCATATTCATCTTGACCCACAGGTTCACCCTTATGATTAATCAGATGAACATTCGGTTCCCAATGAGTCTTAGCAATGGGTTTATCAAAGGCGTTGAATTTCCTTAACACTTTCTCAACATAATGAGATTGCGTCAAGGCAATTTCGTAAGGCGTTTTCAAAATCTTAATTCCAAGAATAGTATCAGCCAAACCCATATCTTTCATGCTAAAATTCTTACTTAGCATTCGTTTTGTTTCACCAATCACACGGAGTTGCTACCCATTATCAAAATGTCATCTACATATAGACAAACAATAACGTAATTTTCACCCGTTTTCTTCACATAGACACATTTGTCACTCTCATTGATATTGAAACCATTTGACAACATCACTTCGTCAAATTTCAAATGCCACCGCAGAGGTGGTTGTTTCAAACCATATAAAGAACGTTGTAGTTTGCATACCATGTGCTCTTTCCCGGGTACTACAAACCCTTCCGGTTGTTTCATATAGATTTCATCATCCAGCTCCCCATACAAGAATGCAGTCTTAACATCCATTTGATGAATCTCGAGATTGCGCAAAGCAGCAATAGCGAGTAGCACCCTAATAGATATAAGTCTTGTCACGGGCGAGTAGGTATCAAAGAAATCATAACCACCTTTTTGCCTAAAGCCTTGAACTACAAGTCGGGCCTTATATTTGTCAATAGTACCATCAGACTTGTACTTCTTCTTTAGGATCCATTTGCATCCTAAAGCCTTACAACCCTGTGGTAGTTCAACTAACACCCAAGTATGATTCAGCATAATAGACTCAATCTCAATGTCTATTGCCTCTTTCCAGAAAGCCGCATCTGGACCGGATAAAGCTTCTTTTACAGATACGGTTCACCATCTAACATTAAAACGACGTAGTCTGGTCCATATATCTTTACTTTCCGTACTCTAGTACCTCGTCTAGGTTCTACATTGACTGGTGTAGACCTAGGTCGCTTTCTGTTCGGTCGTTCAGATAACACCGGATTCAAGATTGAGGCTTCATTTTCATCTATGGTTTCATAACACATAGGCTCATCTACAAGTTTAGACTTGTAGTGTAACGCCCCGACTTTCTAGGGTAAATATTGGGGAAAAATAAATAAAAGGTAAATTTTGAGAAAAATAATTTTCTTGAGAATATAAAAATTCTCGCCTACAAAGTCGAGTTGCTACAATGACATAAAAAAAATACCTTTAAATAAGGTAACATTTCATCATAGATACGAAGTAAAATTTTGCGGCGGAAGAATAATTCTTAATTTATAAATTTCTAGTCAACATTTCCCCAAGTAAGTTTCAAAACATTTGACATAAAGAAAACATCGTATAATAATTCCTCTTTCATATGCCCTCTCGGCTCGCCCCTTCGTCCATCCGGCTCGGTTCAACCTGCGGAATCAATAAAGGTGGGGTGAGCTTCCTTCAGCTCGTGGAAATCACACTGATCACAGTAATATACAATCTCATGGAAAGCATAACATGAATAATCTATCACATTTTTCCTCAACGTAAATGCATACTCAGAATATTACGTATAGCATGAATCGAGCACGCATACACGAATATTGAGGTTGCACAGGTGCCACCGCAACAACATCAAACATAAACACAATACCACATATAGCATGAATCGAGCACGCATGTGAATATTGAGGTTGCGCAAGTGTCCCCGCAACAACATATATCTTAAGATAGCCTCTTACACGAATACAGGTTAGCCTGATTTACAACGTGCATAAAATTTTAAACATTAATAGAACATCACATATACAGTCCAATTAAAGCAATTAAAGTGATAGTCAAAATTCCCTCCTGAATAACTGATGATGATGTCTGACTGAAATGAATGTGCTCGACTCACATTCCTAAGCCCGTAAATCCTTGACAAAGTCTACATATAATAATAATAATAATAATAATAATAATAATTAAAATCCTTACAATTTATTATTTAAATAATAAATGAAAGGATACGAATATCACTATATAATAACTAAAAATAAATTATAATTGCTAATTAATATTAACCGAAGAGTTAACATTATTAATGACTCAAATTAAAATACTTATGCATAATTTCAGATTAATTTTTAATATTAATTGGAAGTCAACATTTAATGTTTGGGTCAAAATAGGACTGGAAGTGAAGGTTCTAAAATTGACTGGGGTCAAATTGTAGGAGTTGAAAAGCTGACTGGGTTAGAATCGAATTAATTAAAACTGTCTGGGTTAAAATTGGGTTAATTATACTGGCTGGGGCTGACTAGAAAGTTTCTGAAAACAGGGAGGACTAAAATGCAAAGCCCGAATTTTTCTCGGGTATAAATACCATTTTCTTCACTCAGCCGACATCACCTCATTTGTGTATCTCGCCCCTTCTCGTTTCCTTACCTCTGTCCTTACCCCTATCTCTCTATCTTCTTCAAACTCTCTCCTCAAATCCATCTTCTAGGCCGATAAGAAGAAGAAAAAAAATAAACACTTCCTCCTCTCATTACAGTACCCCACGACTCTCTCTCTCTCTCTCTCTCTCTCTCTCTCTCGGCCATGGAAAATTTCCGAAACACACATGTAATACCCGGTTGTAATTCATTCATTATCATTCAGTAATTATCAGTCAGTATTTGTCACTCAGTAAATTTCACTCATTAATAATCGCTCATCAGTCATGATTCATTCATTTGTATTCATCGTTGGCAATTTGTAACCGTGTATCAGTTACCGATCGTCATTCATCTCCGTTTGAGTGTCGAGGCGAGAGTATTATCATTATCGTCGTGATTGGTAGTCTTGTGTTGGAAGTATCGTCTTTGGCATGTGTTAGACTTGTTTACTTTCACATACGTATGGTATGTCGGATCATTCATCAATCGTAGCGAGAAATCAGAGTTGTCGGATTTTCATCTTGTCCAGCAACGAGTTACGGCCGTAACTAATCATATATTACGGCCGTAACATGCTTTCGTCGGATCAAGGTTGTTTTGGCCGAATGAGAGATACGGCCGTAAGGTGGCCAGGCTACGGCCGTAAGGGGTGTTCGTAATTTTCAGGATTTGTCGGACGAGAAGGACTTACGGCCGTAAGGGTTGCGGCGTACGGCCGTAAGATGAGGCAGGTACGGCCGTAAGGCTTGGCCGGATACGGCCAGACGCTGCGTGTGGTGCCCGGCCGGGCTGACGGAGGGGTCGTACGCCCGTAAGTTTGGCCGGGTACGGCCGTATCGGTCGAGTTACGCCCGTAAGGTGTGCGGGTACGGCCGTATGGCTGTCGGCAGGTGTTTTGGATGAGGGCGAGTTACGCCCGTAAGACTGGTGCGGGTACGGTCGTATGGCTGTCGGCAGTTTCTGGACGAAGCCGAGTTACGGCCGTACGAGATGGCTGGCTACGGCCGTAAGGCCGTTGACCTGGTATGTTACGGCCGTAAGTAGGCCGAGTTATGGCCGTAACTTCCGGCAGTTTATAAGGGCTTGGACGGGACTTTTTACTCATTTTCTCATTTCTTCAACTTATATCCGAGAGAGAGCTTGAGGGAGAGATTTTCCATCATCTATCACTTGGGTGTTCAGTTTTCATCATCTTCATTCGATTGTGAAGCTTGGATAGTCGATCTAACGCGTGTTCTTCGGATCAAAGTGTTTGGATCTTCAAAGGTAATATTCTTCAAACATCTTGGATTTCGATTTTGTGTTGAGATATGATGTTTTGGACGTTATAATCATGTTGTATGAATGGATGTACGTATGATTACGAGTGTGTTTGAATATTCATTGGATTATTGAAAGGTTATTCAAGAACACTTTGAATATTAAGTTAGATTTGGGGGTTTTCGATTAGTTGTTGTTGAAATCACGAAATTGGATATTCATATTGGATTTTTGATTGTATTGAAGATGTTTTGTCAGTTTGAAACACTCCTTGGGGATTTTATATTGGTATAATTGAAGATTGATTGTAAACAATCGAAGTTTGGTCACAACGTGTTTGATATAATGCCCTAATGAACTTGGTTTAGTCGTATCGACGTTTTGAGTTAGTTATCATCGTGTATGATTCATATGTTGAACGGATTGTTGGTAATTGTGTTATTCAAGGTTGTTCGAGCGACCGACATCTCATTTAGGACGTTTGTTCGTGGAAGGACATTTGTCACCGGTGTTGAGTAAGTTAATTCTTACTCGGTTAAAAGGATATTCATTCCTTTCGTTGTTGTTCATTCATAATCATAACTCATTCATAATGTATTAACCATATTGAGACTTGTAATTGTCGAATAATCACTTAATTCACGAGGAATGATGGTTCCAATCATTTCATTGAGCTATCATTCACTTCAGTATTATTTCATCTCGGTGAGTCATTCTTGACTTTGTCGAATTGTTATTCATTGATAATCATCATGGTCACTTTTGATCATGTGACCTTCTGGGTTCATATTGCGTGGTCGGGTGCGGATGTGTGGAATTTTTATTCGAGCACACGATAGTCATGTGTTGGGTTCACCGACACATTGGACTGTACACACGGTAACGCTTACCTCCGTGAGACTAATTAGGTACAAGGACTGGTGTGTCCGGGCACTCGTCTTGTACACTTGCACAGAACATTACGGCCGTACTATGATGCTCCTCTTCAGCTTAAATTCATAACTAAGGATATTTCATAATTGAGACATATCATGATTGTGTATATTCAACCCTTGAGGATTGTTGTTCTGTGTAACTGACCCCGTTGGGGGATATTGTTTTTCAGGTCATGGCAAGGCAAAAGCACGGGAATAGAACGTTGACGACGAGGAGTCCCAGTGATACTAGTAGGGGGCCCCATTTCTTTCAATCATTCATGTTGTCGTCATTTATTTTCTGCTGCAGATTTCCATTTAGATACTCCGTTTCATTCAGTGTTGTGTATTTTATCTTCATATAAAATATACATATATTCGGTATTATCTTGGGTGTGTTGACATGAAACTACTCGTCGGAGTAATTGATGATATAATGTGGTCCGGTACTACAATTATATTATTTAATTCATTAATTTTCATTCGCCTAGTGGGTCCCAGTCGGGGGTCCACGGCACTGTAATATCTGCCTAGTTTGGGGTGTTACAGAGTTGGTATCGGAGCGTGGTTTTGAATACTACCTTCCGAGTCATGTCTCATTTGGAATCATCGTCATCAGACTAGTATCATTGGACTTTCGCGTCATGTGTGACCTGTGCAAATGCCGAGCCCATCAGACCGAAAGAACTGTAAGACTTCTAATGCCATGGTATAATTTCTGGTAATAATCATTCATTCATAATTCATTAGTTAACAATCCTCAAACATCATTTTCATTTTGATCATGTTGATCATGCTAACTCATTAATCACTCAGTTCAATTCATTACTCAGTTGTTGATCTTGAAGATCATATCATTAATCTTGTTAACTTGTTCAAGATAATCGTTTCAAGAATATCATCAGGTAATCATGTTACCTCAGTTAATCATTCATGTAATCACTGTATTAGAGCACGTACGCTCATTTTCATCATTTCATGACGTAAATCATAATGTGATATTCATGCGAGATATATAATTATCATATGACTTTCTACTTCAGTATGGAGAGAGCTGTTAGGGGACGCACTGGGAGAGGCCGCGGTGCGGGCCGAAACCCGGGAAATAATCACTCGCTGTCGGGAAGTCGTACCCAGGTTTCAGCTCGATCGGAAGATGTTCGGGTTGATCCACTCACTTTTATGCAGGTCATGATGACCCATATGCAATTGCTTAATCATCATTGCGCCACTCTGGCCGATTTAATCGAGAGAACTCTCCCGTATGAGCCTGCTGCTAAGGAAATTGCTGAGCAACAACCTTCATCTGTCAGCAAGAAATCAACGAAGCATAATCAGTCCGAAGGCGGTCAGTCAACCTTCAAGAAGCCTCGTGCGGGCCCTAACGTTTCGGAGCGACCTCCTACGGCACCTAATCCTGCGGGATCTCAGTCCCGAGCGGCCAGATCAGCCATCACCTGTTTCAACTATGGAGCGCCGGGTCATTACAGCACTAAGTGTCTGAAACCATCTATCACGTGCCATAATTGTGGGATTGTTGGGCATAAGGCCCGTTTTTGCCGAAGGGACTCCAAGCCGACTCCGGTGGCATCTCAGGCCCCGAAGCAATCAGCGATTCAGAATCAGACTGCTTTGTCAGCGTCGTTTAAGACGACGGAAGCGAATAAAGGCGGAGCTCATATTTATCAGACGGGAGCGTCCGGTTCGGGGGGCGGCAAGTCCCGAATTCACGCGATGAAGAGGACCGGCGATTCGGATGCCCGAATGATCTCAGGTATACTCGTAATTCTATCTCAACATGTGTGAACCCTTTTTGATATTGGTACATCGCATTCATTCATTTCTGAATCATATTTGTATAGACTTCACTTGGATGGTCCTATTAATTGTGGACCTTATATCATTGGTCTACCTGTCGGTAGAAGAATTCTCGGAAATCATGAGGTTAAGAACTGACCAAATTAAGCTTAATGACCGCGATTGATTGGTGGACCTAATCGTGGTGGATTTACCTTAGGACGATGTAATATTGGGTATTAGTTGGATGGATCGTCATGATATCATCCTCAGTGTTCGTAAGCGTATGGTCACTATCATTTCAATCGTTGGAGCCGAGTGTGTATTTCAGAGAGGTAATCCCCGTTGTTCCAGAAGAATCATTAATATGGTGAAAGCAGTGAAATTACTCAATCAGAGATGTTCAATCATTCATTGTATCATTGTCATCGATTGGCCGTTCTAAGGAAATCGAGGTGTTCAATCATTCATTGTATCATTGTCATCGATTGGCCGTTCTAAGGCAATCGAGGTGTTCAATCATTCATTGTATCATTGTCATCGATTGGTCGTTCTAAGGCAATCGAGGTGTTCAATTCATTGTATCATTGTCATCGATTGACCGTTCTAAGGCAATCGAGGTGTTCAACCATTCGTAGTATCATTGTTATCGATTGACGATGTACTCCCAGACGAGCTACCTGGTTTACCTCCACCGAGGGATGTGGAATTCACGATAGAGTTGGGGCCTGGTACGTCCCCATTATTAAAGGCACCATATCGGATGGCCCCGACCGAAATGCAGGAGTTGAAGAATCAACTGGAGGAATTGTTCGAGAAAGGTTATACCCGACCGAGTGCGTCCCCGTGGGGAGCACCAGTGTTATTTTGTCAAGAAGAAGGATGGTTCATTTCGTTCGAGTATTTATTATCGGGAGTTGAACAGGGTGACGATCAAGAATAAGTATCCTCTACCCCGTATTGATGATCTCTTAGATCAACTTCAGGGAGCTTCAGTATTTTTCCAAGAACGACTTAAGATCTGGATATCATCAGTTGCGAATGCGAGAGTCGGATATCGGGAGGGCGGCGTTTCGAACACGCTATGGTCATTATGAGTTCGTGGAATTAATTAATGCACTAATGCACCTGCGGTATTCATGGAGTTAATGAATCGGGTTTTCATCGACTTTTTGGATCAGTTTGTGGTTGTCTTCATTGATGACATTTTAATTTATTCTAGTGACCGAGAGGAATACGAGTTACATCCGGTGCTCGACGTGTTGAGACGAGAGCAACTTTATAGAAAGTTTTCCAAATGTGAGTTCTGGATGTCCGAAGTGACGTTTTTTTTCGGGCACGTAATTTCATCAGACGGTGTGCGTGTTGATCCTCAGAAGACGGAGGCTATTCGAGATTGGTTACCTCCGAAGAATGTTAAGGAAATCCGAAGCTTTCTCGGATTAGCCGGTTATTATCGACGGTTTGTGGAAGGATTTTCTAAAACTGCTCAACCATTGATGAACCTTTTGCGAAAGGATAAGTAATACACGTGGTCCGACGTGCGTCAACGGAGTTTTGAGGAACTCAAGAGTCGTTTGATTTCAGCACCTGTCCTTTCTTTACCGCAAGGGACGAAAGGATTCGTGGGTTTTAGTGACGCGTCCGGACACGATCTCGAAGGTGTATTAATGCAGAATGAGAAGGTTATTGCCTATGCTTCACGGCAATTGAGACCTTACGAGGTTAATTATCCGACCCACGAGCTGGAAGCTAGCAGCCGTGGTTTTCGCGTTGAAGACTTGGAGTCATTACCTTTATGGCGTCACCTGTCAGATATTCACCGATCATAAGAGTTTGAAGTATATATTTACTCAGAAGGAGTTAAATATGCGACAAAGGCGGTGGTTGGAACTAATCAAAGATTATGATATCGAGATCCTGTACCACCCGGGTAAGGCAAACGTGGTTGCCGATGCCTTGAGTCGTAAGTCCATTCAGGAGCAAATGCTTGCTCGTTTGACAGTTCAGAAGGAGCTTCAGCAGGAATTTCTTAGACCCGAGATTGAGGTATGACTTCAGCGAGTGCAAGGGCAACTTTGCATGTTAGAGATTTCATCGCCACTTAAGGAGGCAATCAGAGCGAATCAAGGTTCAGACCCATCATTGTTGCGCATCCATGAGGATGTGGCTCAGGGGAAAGCCCTTGGATTTGTGGTCCACGAGAATGGATTATTGCGATTCAAGAATCGGTTATGCCTACCGGTGAATGACGAGTTGAAAAACTCGATTTTGAGAGAAGCTCATGCTACCCCTTACTCCCTTCATCCGGGGTATAGCAAGATGTACAAAGACTTGAAACAAAATTACTGGTGGAGTAATATGAAGCGAGAAGTCGCGGAATTTGTTTCGAGATGCTTGACCTGTCAGCAAGTCAAGATAGAACATCAGCGACCGGCAGGTATGCTGAAACCGCTACCTATCCCAGAGTGGAAGTGGGAAGATATTTCTATGGACTTCATCACGAGTTTGCCAACGAGTCGTCGTGGCATGAATACAATCTGGGTGATTGTGGACCGCTTAACTACATCAGCTCATTTCCTTGAGATTAAGGATACGTGGGGTCCCGAGAGACTTGCCCAGTTGTTCATCAAAGAGATAGTGAGACTGCACGGTACTCCTAAAAGTATCGTTTCCGATCGTGACGGACGGTTCGTGTCTCATTTTTGGAAATCAGTTCATCGTGCTATGGGAACTCAGCTTAACCTCAGTACCGCTTTTCATCCTCAGTCCGACGGACAATCAGAGAGGACTATTCAGACATTGGAGGACATGTTGAGGGCATGCGTCCTCGATTAGAAAGACGATTGGCAAGCCCAACTACCATTGATTGAGTTCACGTACAATAATAGTTGGCATGCTTCGATTAAGATGGCACCTTATGAGGCCTTGTACGGTCGTCGTTGTCAATCTCCTTTGTGTTGGGACGACTTATCAGAATCAATCGGCACCGAGCCCGATATGCTTATAGCCGCCCGTGAGAAGGTATCTTTGATCAGGAGTCGTTTGTTGACAGCTCAGAGTCGACAGAAATCGTATGTAGATAATCGTCGTCGACCACTAGAGTTCGAGACAGGTGACCACGTATTGGTCAAGGTATCCCCGAGTCGAGGTATTTTCCGTTTCAGAAAACGGGGGAAGTTGAGTCCGAGATTCATTGGACCGTTTGAGATTTTAGATCGAGTAGGCGAGTTAGCTTATCGATTGGCCTTACCTCCGGCGTTGAGTCGAATTCATAATGTGTTTCACGTCTCTCAGTTGCGGAAGTATGTTGCCGACCCGAGTCACATACTTCAGTTCGGCGAAATCGAGATCGCGGATGATCATTCGTACGAGAAGCGTCCTATACGAGTTTTAGAGTGGCGAATCAAACCGATTCCTTTGGTCAAGATTCAGTGGTCTAGACACGGAGTCGGAGAGGCTACTTGGGAAACCGAGGATAGTATGCGGGAGAATTATCCCGAGTTGTTTGACCCTTAGTTTCGAGGACGAAACTCTTTTTAAAGGGGGGAGTATGTAATACCCGGTTGTAATTCATTCATTATCATTCAGTAATTATCAGTCAGTATTTGTCACTCAGTAAATTTCACTCATTAATAATCGTTCATCATTCATGATTCATTCATTTGTATTCATCGTTGGCAATTTGTAACCGTGTATCAGTTACCGATCGTCATTCATCTCTGTTTGAGTGTCGAGGCGAGAGTATTATCATTATCGTCGTGATTGGTAGTCTTGTGTTGGAAGTATCGTCTTTGTCATGTGTTAGACTTGTTTACTTTCACATACGTATGGTATGTCGGATCATTCATCAATCGTAGCGAGAAATCGGAGTTGTCGGATTTTCATCTTGTCTAGCAACGAGCTACGGCCGTAACTAATCATATATTATGGCCGTAACATGCTTTCATTGGATCAAGGTTGTTTTGGCCGAAGGAGAGATACGGCCGTAAGGTGGGCAGGCTACGGCCGTAAGGTGGGCAGGCTACGGCCATAAGGGGTGTTCGTAATTTTCAGGATTTGTCGGACGAGAAGGACTTACGGCCGTAAGGGTTGTGGCATACGGCCGTAAGATGAGACAGGTACGGCCGTAAGGCTTGGCCGGATACGGTCGTACGTTGCAGGCAGGGTGCCTGGTCAGTTTCGACGAAGGGGTCATACGCCCGTAAGTTTGGCCGGGTACGGCCGTATCGGTCGAATTACGCCCGTAAGGTGTGCGGGTACGTCCGTATGGCTGTCGGCAGGTGTTTAGGACGAGGGCGAGTTACGCCCGTAATACGGGTGCGGGTACGGCCGTATGGCTGTCGGCAGTTTCTGGACGAAGCTTAGTTACGGCCGTACGAGATGGCTGGCTACGGCCGTAAGGCCGTTGACCTGGGATGTTACGGCCGTAAGTAGGCCGAGTTACGGCCGTAACTTCCGGCAGTTTATAAGGGCTTGGACGGGACTTTTTACTCATTTTCTCATTTCTTCAACTTATATCCGAGAGAGAGAGCTTGAGGGAGAGATTTTCCATCATCTATCACTTGGGTGTTCGGTTTTCATCATCTTCATTTGATTGTGAAGCTCGGATAGTCGATCTAACGCGTGTTCTTCGGATCAAAGTGTTTGGATCTTCAAAGGTAATATTCTTCAAACATCTTGGATTTTGATTTTGTGTTGAGATATGATGTTTTGGACGTTATAATCATGTTGTATGAAGGGATGTACGTATGATTACGAGTGTGTTTGAATATTCATTGGATTATTGAAAGGTTATTCAAGAATACTTTGAATATTAAGTTGGATTTGGGGGTTTTCGATTAGTTGTTGTTGGAATCACGAAATTGGATATTCATATTGGATTTTTGATTGTATTGAAGATGTTTTGTCGGTTTGAAACACTCCTTGGGGATTTGATATTGGTATAATTGAGGATTGATTGTAAACAATCGAAGTTTGGTCACAACGTGTTTGATATAATGCCCCAATGAACTTGGTTTATTCGTATCGACGTTTTGAGTTAGTTATCATCGTGTTTGATTCATATGTTGAACGGATTGTTGGTAATTGTGTTATTCAAGGTTGTTCGAGCGACCGACATCTCATTTAGGACGTTTGTTCATGGAAGGACATTTGTCACCGGAGTTGAGTAAGTTAATTCTTACTCGGTTAAAAGGATATTCATTCTTTTCGTTGTTGTTCATTCATAATCATAACTCATTCATAATGTATTAACCGTATTGAGACTTGTAATTGTCGAATAATCACTTCATTCACGAGGAACGACGGTTCCAATCATTTCATTGAGCTATCATTCACTTCAGTATTATTTCATCTCGGTGAGTCATTCTTGACTTTGTCGAATTGTTATTCATTGATAATCATCATGGTCACTTTTGATCGTGTGACCTTCTGGGTTCATATTGCGTGGCCGGGTGCGGATGTGTGGAATTTTTAGTCGAGCACACGATAGTCATGTGTTCGGTTCACCGACACATTGGACTGTGCACACGGTAAGGCTTACCTCCGTGAGACTAATTAGGTACAAGGACTGGTGTGTCCGGACACTCGTCTTGTATACTTGCACAGAACATTACGGGCGTACTATGATGCTCCTCTTCAGCTTAAATTCATAACTAAGGATATTTCATAATTGAGATATATCATGATTGTGTATATTCAACCCTTGAGGATTGTTGTTCTGTGTAACTGACCCCGTTGGGGGATATTGTTTTTCAGGTCATGGCAAGGCAAAATCACGGGAATAGAACGTTGACGGCGAGGAGTCCCAGTGATACTAGTAGGGGGCCCCAATCCTTTCAGTTATTCATGTTGTCGTCATTTATTTTCCGCTGCAGATTTCCAATTAGATACTCCGTTTCATTCAGTGTTGTGTATTTTATCTTCATATAAAATATACATGTATTCGGTATTATCTTGGGTGTGTTGACATTAAACTCCTCGTCGGAGTAATTGATGATATAATGTGGTTCGGTACTACAATTATATTATTTAATTCATTAATTTTCATTCGCCTGGTGGGTCCCAGTCGGGGGTCCATGGCACTGTAATATCCGCCTAGTTTGGGGTGTTACAACACACACACACACAGGAGATTGAACACACACACCAAACAGAATCGGAAACACACTCATCGGCTTCAAGGCGACCTGCGGCAGACTGAAAAGGTGCGTCGCCGGTGGTTCGGCTCGGGTGCAGCAGCTCGCGGCCAAGGTGAGGAATGTCCGATTCAAAAGGGGTTCGGCCGATTTGGCTTCGGGCATGGCAGGAGTCGAAAAATAAATTTTGGCTTCGGGTCATTAAAAGGTAGATTCGTGTTAAATCTCGTTTTCGATTTTTGGATTCCAATTTCGTTGGATTCGGGCTTGTTGAAAAGGTGGTTTCTTTGATTGTTTGGGTTAGAAAAATCCGAGTTCTGATTTTCAGGCGAGCTTGTTTGGAGGATGAAATCGGGTTACAGTTGTTTTTAGTTTGATTTCTAATTCGATGATTTGTTTTGGTGTTAAGGGTTGAATGATTGGAAAGAAAATCCAAGTGTTCGGGCTCGGCCCGGATCTGGGGTTGATGAATTTGGGCAGATTCGATAGGACATATGAACTTGAAAAAAAATTAAAAAAGTACTATTTGATTTTAGGTGATTATTGATGGTTTAAATTTTTTTTTGGTTTTAATGATTAAAATTGCATATGGGTGTGAAATCTAATTCGAACATAAATATGAATGTACAGAACTTGGGATTTAAATTACCTCTGATGGGATGAAATTTGAGGTTGGAAATCAATTTGCAGGAGACGAAAATTAGTGGATGCGCACTTGGTGGTCGAAAGTTGGACTGGAATACCTCCACCGCGGCGGCGACTTGCAGGGGATGAAATTCCGACGGCCGATTAGAATCAACTGGAAATTGGACGAGAATTTGGTGTATTGTATTTTCTGTATTTTTTTTTTGAACGATGGGTGTTGAACGATGGCTGGGGACGGCTGAGGGAAAAGAAGAGTGTATTCTGTATTGTATTTGTACTGCAGATGAATGTATTTATACTCCTAGGTTAGGGTTAGGTAGCCCTAGGAGTATATATGGCAGTATACATTTGCTGGGCTTGTATTTTTAATTTGGGTCAAATAAGAATGACATTATAATTAAAGTATGTTGGGTCTAGTACAATTATTAATGATATGATGATATTAATATTAGAACTGTTATTATTAATATTGCATTTAATAATAAATAATGCTACTATTATTATTAATAATAATACTATCGCTAATAATAATGATATAATACTAATATTAATATTTAATATTAAACATCTCTTGAAATTTATTAATCCGAATCGGGCTTAGAATTTATTAGATGTCATGAATATATTTTTGATCTCTTCATGAGTTTAAATGGATTGAAAATGCATTATTAATATTATTAATAGTAAATGACTACTCGAAAATAACTGACAAAATAAATGACTCGGGCTAAGACTTGTGATACGTCGAAATAAATGTTCGTGATTTTCTAAATGGAATTAAATAACATGATATGTATTATAATATTATTATAATTAATAATATTGCATTATGAAAATAGCGGATATTACATGTAGCTTCATCATCAACTCCTTTGCTAGAGTTAGGATCAGCCTTATTCTTATAAGGATAGATATTTTCAAAGAATACAGCATTCCTTGATTCAATCGTTGTATTTACATGAATGTCGGGTATCTCTGATTTGTGTAAAACAAACCTATAAGTGTCATACCCAGTTGTAATTTCATTTATTATCATTCAGTAATTGTCACTAAGTATTTTCTTCACTCATTATTAATCATTCATCCACCATATTCATTCATTGTATTCACCATCGGAGTAATTCGTATCGTGTATCAGTAATTTATTCGTCATTCAACCTGGTTGGAGAATCGGGCCGAGAATATCATCTTTGTCATCTTTGTAGTGGGCTGTGTGTAACGAGTAGCGCACGTTATGTACTCTCTCTAGCGCGCGCTAATTGAGTACGGGTAGCGCACGCTATCTCTCAGCATTAGCGCATGCTAGTGTGGTTCAGGCAGACAGTCCATAAGGCATTGGACGGGATTAGTCAGATTCATAACGCATGCTACAATTGGAGTATAACGTACTTTAATGGTGTTTGTAGCGCACGCTATCGGAATCCATCAGCGTGCGCTAGCGTATTGGAACAGACAGTCCAGTGGGTACTGGACTGAGATGGAATAAATCGTAGCGCACGCTAGGAGTGGGTATAGCGCAATGAGTTCAGTAGCGTACGCTAAGCATTGGGTAGCGCGCGCTATGGCTCAATCAGACCAGAGGACAGTAGGTTCTGGACTCCAGTATTCTGGACATCAACCATCAGGTAGCACGCGCTAATACAAGGTTAACGCACGCTAAGAAGGGACGTTAGCGCACGCTAAGAAGGGACGTTAGCGCACGCTACCAAGGTACGTAGCGCACGCTAACGAATGCAGGCAGCGGGTACTGGACTACCCGGTAAACCCTCTAGCGCACGCTAAGCACATGAGATAGCGCGCGCTAAACTGGGTTTACTATATATAGGACGTTCAGTCCGGTTTTCGTCATTTTTCATATCTCACTTCGTTTTTGAGTGAGTTTGGACGAATCGTGAAGATCTTTTCGAGCTACAATCATCTAACATCATTTTCAAGCTTCTAGTTCGGATTTATCATCATTTAGTCCTCTCCAACACACCAAATCAAGGTAAACATTCTTGAATCTAGAATTTCGGGATTTGAGTGTTTTCCTTCTGATCTCTTCAAGTTAGCTTGCTATTATGTTGGAATATGTTAGAAATGGATTATCTACCATGTATGCTTGTATTCCTACGAATTTATTGGTGTGTTTTTCGGATTTGTTGAGTATTTGAAGAATTATTCAAGAACACCCTAAGGGTTGACTTTGGGATTTTTGGGGTTTCGACTAGAGGTTGTCGTAATCTCGAATGGAGTATTTCTATTGGATTATTTGATTGTATTGATGATGTTTTGTTGGAGTTGAACTACTCATTGGGAGGTTGGTTTTGATATATTTGGGGTTAGTTGGAAATAATAGGAGATTGTTTACAGAGTGGTTGTCGATTGCCCCAATGAATCTGGATTTGTTGTATCGACCTTTTGAGTTGGTTATTATCGTGCTTGATACGTATATTGAGCGTTTGTTGGTAATTATGTTATTCAAGGTTGTTCGAGCGACCGGTAATTTTCCACTTAGGACGTTGTTCGAGGAAGGACTTTCTTCACTGGTATTTGTGTAAGTTAATTCTTACTCGGTTAAAAGGATATTCATTCCGTTCGTTGTTGTTCATTCATATTCATAATTCATTCATGATATAATATTCATGTCGAGACTTGTAATTATCAAACTAATTATTGAATTCACGAGGAACGATGGTTCCAATCATTTCAGTGAGCTATCATTCATTTCATTATCATTTCATCTCGGTGAGTCATTCTTGACCCTTGTCGATTTGTTATTCGTTGATATTCATCATGTTCACTTTTGTTCTTGTGACCTTCTGGGTTCATATTGCGTGGCCGGGTGGTTATGTGTGGAATTTTTAGTCGGGCACACGATAGTCATGTGAAGGGTTCACCATGAGACTAATTAGGTGTCTCCATGACCTTCTGGGTTCATACTGTGCACACGGTAACGTGCCTCCGTGAGACTAATTAGGTACAAGTACGGGTGTGTCTGGACACTCGTCTTGTCCACTTGCACATCCCATTACGGGCGTACTATGATGCCCCTCTTCAGCTTGATTTCATGTCATATATATTTAATGATTGTGCTTGTTCAACTCTTGAGGATTGTTGTTCTGTGTAACTGACCCCGTTGGGGATATTGTTTTTAGGTCATGGCAAGGCAAAAGCACGGGAAGAGAATGTTGGCGGCAAGGAGTCCCAGTGATACTAGTAGGGGGCCCCAGTCTCTTCATTTGTTCATGTTTCTTTGTCATGTATTTTTCCGCTGCAGTTCTGTTTGGATTTTTATTTCATTCAGTGTTGTATATTTTATCTTCATATAAAATATACATGTATTTTGTATTCCTGGGTGTGTTGTACTTGAAAATCCTCATCGGAGTAATTGATAACATAATGTGGTTCGGTACTACATTGTATTGTGTAATTCATTAATTTTCATCCGCCTGGTGGGCCCCAGTCGGGGGTCCACGGCACTGTAATGTCCGCCTAGTTTGGGGTGTCACAGAGTTGGTATCGGAGTGTGGTTTGAATACTACCTTCCAAGTCATGTCTCATTTGAAATCATCATTCATCATACTAGTATCATTGGACTTTCGCGTCACATGTGACCTGTGCAAGAGCCAAGCCCCTCAGACCAAAAGAACAGTAAGGTTTCTAACGCCATGGTATAATTTCTGGCATTAAGAATCACTCATTCATCATTCATCAGTCAACAATCCTCAATCATCATTTTCGTTTTTTGGTCATGTCGATCATGTTAACTCATTAATCACTCAGTTCATTTCATTACTCAGTTGTCGATCTTGTAGATCGTATCATTAATATTGTTAACTTGTTCAAGATAATCATTTCAAAAATCTCATCAGATAATCATGTCACATCAGTTGATTCTTCATGTAATCATTGTGTTAGAGCGCGTATGCTCATTATTATCATTTCATAACGTAATCATAATGCGATATTCATGCGAGATCTATAATTATCATGTGACTTCCCTACCTTCAGTATGGATCGAGCTGGCAGAAGACGCAGTGGAAGAGGCCGCGGTGCAGGCCGAAACCCGGGAGCTCGAATGAATACTCGTGCGAACGCGAGGAATAATGTCAATTCAACTAGCAGCGACGCTGCCACTCATTCACCTGGTAATAATCATTCACCGTCATGAAGCCGTACCCGAGATACAGCTCAGTCAGAAGGTGTTCGGGTGGACCCACTCGCTTTTATGCAGGGCATGATGGCCCAAATGACTCAGATGGCACGTCTGATGGAGACGATGCAGAACTCAGCCACTCAGGCTTAACAAGCCCCTCCGCCGCCACCTCAGAGGCAAGAGAGGAGTGTGAGTAGTATCATCAACGACATCTCTCTCCAAAGGCCACCTACTTTCGAGGGCTCATCTGAGCCGGTGAATATTATTCACTGGCTTGAACATTTTGAGAAGTTGTTTGCTATGGTGGAGTGTCCCGAAGGGCACAAGGTTTCAGTCGCGGCTTACTATCTGGGTAAGAGCGCTCACTCTTGGTGGCTATCTCTGAAGCCCACCGATGGATCTTGTACGTGGGACCAGTTCAAGACTCTCATGATGGAAAGATATTATCCGGCCCCACTCAGGGAGGCCAAGCTGTCGGAGTTACTCAGTCCCGACCCCTCAACGGAAGAAGATGTTCTCGCCATTGCCGAGAAATTTCAGGAGCTACTTCCATTCGCCTCATCTATTATCCACTCCTAGGCGGATAAGATCAAGTACTTCAGTAAGAGGTTGAAACCTCGTATGCGGCTACAATTGCTTAATCATCATTGCACCACTCTGGCCGAATTCATCGAGAAAGCTCTCGCTTATGAGCTTACTGCTAAGGAAATTTCTAAGAATCAAACTTCATCTTCTGGAAAGAAGTCAAAGAAGCGTAATCAGTCCGAAGGCAGTCAGGCAACCTTCAAGAAGCCTCGTGTGGGCTCTACTTTTTCTGAGCGACCTCCTTTGGCTCCGAAACCTGCAGAATCTCATTCTCGAGCGGCCAGTTCGGCCATCACCTGTTTCAACTGTGGAGAGCAGGGTCATTTCAGCACTAAGTGCCCGAGGCAGACTATCACGTGTAATAACTGTGGGATTGCTGGGCATAAGGCCTATTTCTGCCGAAGAGACTCCAAACCTCCGGCAATATCTCAGGCCCCGAAGCAGTCAGCAGTTCAAAATCAGGCCACTCAGTCCGCGTCGTTCAAGATGATGGGAGCAAACAAAGGCGGAGCCCACAGCTATCAGACAGGAGCATCCGGTTCTGGGGCTGGCAAGCCCCGAATTCATGAGATGAAGAGATCCGATGATCCGGAGGCCCAAATGATCTCAGGTACACTCGAAATTTTATCTCAACCTGTGTGTACCCTTTTTGATACTGGTGCATCGCATTCATTCATTTCCGAGTCATGCTTGGGTAGACTTCATCTGGATAGTGCTATTAGTTGTGAACCTTATATCATTGGACTGCCTGGCGGTAGAAGAATTACTGGAGATCATGAGATTAAGAATTATCCGATTCAGCTTCATGGCTGTGATTGGTTCGCAGACCTGATCGTGGTAGATTTACCTAGAGATGATGTTATTTTGGGTATTGATTGGATTGATCGTCATGATGCCATCCTCAGTGTTCGTAAGCGTATGGTCACTATTATTTTAGACGATGGAGTCGAGTATGTATTTCAGGGGAGTAATCCCAGCTGTTCCGGAAGGGTTATCAATATGATAAAAGCAGTGAAATTACTCAATCAGGGATGTGTTGGTTATTGGTGTTATATGACCAAGACCGAGAAATCATCAGTATCATTGGCGGATATCCCGATAGTGAGAGAATACGCCGATGTATTCCCAGACGAGTTACCTGGTTTACCTCCGCAGAGAGATGTGGAATTCACGATTGAGTTGGATCCTGGTACATCTCCAATATCGAAAGCACCATACCGTATGGCCCCGACCGAAATGCAGGGACTGAAGAACCAACTGGAAGATCTGACCGAGAAGGGTTATATCCGACCGAGTGTGTCCCCGTGGGTAGAGCCGGCAATTTACTACACGACACGAAAACACGATACGAAAACGATACGAAATTTTAGTGTTTGGGTTTGCATTTTGAGTAGACGACACGAAAATACACGAACACGAAAGTACACGACCGAGATTTAGTGTCGGGTTTGTGTTTACCCTTTGGGTACACGACACGACACGAGGTACCCGAAATAAATAAATAAATAAATAAATAAATATATAATATTTTATATTTAATTTAATAAAAATATATATTTTATGAATTCTGTTTATACTAAACTCTAAAATTTGAAAATATAATGTGCACTTTCATAAATTTCGTATAAACATTCGTGTTTTCGTTGCCATTCATTTCATTTCGTCTACTAAAACCTATAAAAATAATATTATAATAGTAAAATTATTATTTTTTCTAATATTTTAATATTTATTTTATATTATGTGCTTGACACGAAACGACACGAATTTGCGCGGTACACGACACAACATGACACGAATTCATTTAGTGTCGTGTATGGGTTTGGACTTTTGGTACACGAAACACGAAAGTACACGACACGAAAATACATGACACGAACGAATTGCCAGGTCTACCTATGGGGAGCACCAGTGTTATTTGTCAAGAAGAAAGACGATTCATTTCGCTTGTGTATTGATTATCGAGAGTTGAACAGGGTGACGATCAAGAATAAATACCCCCTACCCCGCATCGATGATCTTTTGGATCAACTTCAGGGAGCTTCAATATTTTCCAAGATCGATTTAAGATCTGGGTATCATCAGTTGCGAATTCGAGAGTCGGATATCGCTAGAACGGCGTTTCGAACACGCTATGGTCATTACGAGTTTGTGGTGATGCCGTTTGGGTTAACTAATGCACCTGCTGTATTCATGGAGTTGACGAACCGAGTTTTCATCGACTATTTAGATCAGTTCGTGCTTGTTTTCATAGATGACATTTTGATTTATTCTCGTGATCGAGAGGAGCACGAATTTCACCTTCATCAGGTTCTCGACGTGTTGAGACGAGAGCAACTCTATGGAAAGTTTTCCAAATGTGAATTCTGAATGTCTGAGGTGACGTTTCTCGGACATGTAATTTCATCAGACGGAGTACGTGTCGACCCTCAGAAGACGGAGGCTATCCGATATTGGCAACCTCCGAAGAATGTTAAGGAAATCCGAAGCTTTCTCGGATTAGCTGGTTATTATCGGCGATTTGTGGAAGGATTTTCTAAAATCGCTCGACCTATGGCGAACCTTTTGCGGAAGGATAAGAAATACACATGGTCTGACGCGTGTCAACGGAGTTTTGAGGAGCTCAAGAGTCGTTTAATTTCAGCACCTGTTCTTTCTTTACCGCAAGGGACGGAAGGATTTGTGATTTATAGTGACGCGTCCGGACAAGGTCTCGGATGTGTATTAATGCAGAACGGTAAAGTGATTGCCTATGCTTCGCGGCGACTGAGACCTTATGAGGTCAATTATCCGACCCACGACCTGGAGCTAGCAGCCATGGTATTCACGTTGAAGATTTGGCGTCATTATCTTTATGGCGTCACCTGTCAGATTTTCACCGATCATAAGAGTTTGAAGTATATATTAACTCAGAAGGAGTTGAATATGCGACAGAGACGGTGGTTAAAACTGATTAAGGATTATGATATTGAGATTCAATACCACCCGGGTAAGGCGAATGTTGTCGCCGATGCCTTGAGTCGTAAGTCCGTTCAGGAGCAAATGCTTGCTCGTTTAACCGTTCAGAAGGAGCTTCGACAGGAGTTCCTAAAGCATGAGATCGAGGTTTGGTTACAGTGAGTTCAGGGACAACTTTGTATGTTAGAGATTTCATCGCCACTTGAAGAGGCGATCAGAGTGAATCAGGGTTCAGACCCATTTTTGTTGCGCATTCGAGATGATGTGGCTCAGGGGAAAACCCCTAGATTCGTGGTCCACGAGGATGGACTTTTGCGATTTACGAACCGGTTATGCGTCCCGGCGAATGACGAGTTGAAAAGGTCGATTTTGAGAGAGGCTCATGCTACCCCTTATTCTATTCATCCGGGGTCTAGCAAGATGTACAAAGACTTGAAACGGAATTACTGGTGGAGTAATATGAAGCGAGAAGTCACAGAAGTTGTTTCGAGATGTTTAACCTGTCAGCAAGTCAAGGTAGAACATCAGCGACCGGCGGGTATGCTGAAACCGCTCCCTATTCCAGAGTGGAAGTAGGAGGATATTTCAATGGACTTCATCACGAGTTTGCCGACGAGTCATCGTGACATGAATACAATTTGGGTAATTGTGGACCGATTATCTAAGTCAGCTCATTTCCTTGAGATTAAGGATACGTGGGGTCCTGAGAGACTTGCCCAGTTGTTCATCAAAGAGATAGTGAGACTGTACGGTACTCCTAAGAGTATCGTTTCTGATCGTGACGGGCGATTCGTGTCACATTTTTGGAAATCCGATCATTGAGCCATGGGAACTCAGCTCAATTTCAGCACGGCTTTTCACCCTCAGTCTGACGGATAATCAGAGCAAACTATTCAGACGTTGGAGGACATGTTGAGAGCACGTGTTCTCGATTGTAAAGACGATTGGTAAGCCCAACTATCGTTGATCGAGTTCACGTATAATAACAGTTGGCATGCTTCGATTAGGATGTCACCTTACGAGGCCTTATACGGTCATCGTTGTCGATCTCCCTTGTGTTGGGATGACTTATCAGAAGCAATCGGCACCGCACCCGATATGTTTATAGCCGCTCGTGAGAAGGTAGCTTTGATCAGGAGTCGTTTGTTGACCGCTCAGAGTCGACAAAAATCATAGGACAATAATCATCGTCGACCATTAGAGTTCGAGAAAGGTGACCACGTCTTGGTCAAGGTATCCCCGAGTCGAGGTATTTTCCATTTCGGGAAGAAATGAAAGTTGAGTCCAAGATTCATTGGACCATTTGAGATTTTGGATCGAGTAGGCGATCTGGCTTATCGATTAGATTTACCTCCAGCCTTGAGCCGAATTCATAACGTATTTCATGTCTCTCAGTTGCGGAAGTATGTTGCCGACCCTAGTCACATACTTCAGTTCGAGGAAATCGAGATCGCAGATGATAATACGTACGAGGTGTAACACCCTCAATCCGCTCAGGGATATTACACGCCGTAGAACCTTCCCTTAAGGATCTACCAGGCTGGTAACAACATAGAACGTCTCAACAATGCCTTTAAGGCTCAAATGACTCAGTAGACCGATTTGGTCTTTCAATAAATACATACAACTCAAACTCATTACATGCCCATGCAGGGGTCGAATACAACACACTCCCGTACAACGGGAAAGAATACTGCAGCGGAAAAATAAACTACAACTAAACCAAAGAAATCATACGGATCATCGTGTGATTAGTATCGTTCATCTTTCATCATCCTTCGTGCCGACCCTGTGTTATGCTCCCAAACCTGAATGCAAAAGCAGACATCCACCCCCCGAATACTCGGGGGTTAGCAAAACTACACTTTTTGCTAGTGCAAGAATAAAGTGCAAATACGAGCCATACAATTCACATTCCACGAATAACAATAACCAGGAATCCTCAAATATCCAAACGTAACGAAAAGTACTTCCCGAGGCATGAGTTTGGGTAAAACATTCCAAAACCGAAAGATCACAAATCAAGGGAAACAATTTATAAAACAGTTTAAAATGCCATCGAGAGTTTTAATAGAAAACAATTTAGGATTACCGAATCCTTAACTTTCCAAAATCAACAGGGGTCACAGCCCAAAGGTTTTGTTTTCACAAATAGAAAACCACTAACAGTTCACAGGGTCAAAACCCATATTACGTGTCCTCGACGGACATAAAATCAACACAACGTAATCACGTACAAGTATTGCCTAGGACCGGGACGAAGCCACAAATCCCACCCGAGGCCTCTAAGGACCCTCCCGAGCTGGCCACAATCATAAAACAAATCACGCACATGCATCGCCTAGGACCGGGACGAAGCCACAAATCCCACTCGAGGCCTCTAAGGACCCTCCCGAGCTGGCTAGCTAAACAATTCACACACCATATCTCACGGTTGGATCAATCACTTGTTGCATCCTGACCACATGATCACAAGCCCTGTGTCACCGTAGATTATCTCAGGCTCTCACGGTTGGATCAATCACTTGTTGCATCATGACCACATGATCACGTGCCATGTGTCACCGTAGACCTTCAACCATATCCACACATTCACACAAATAACATATCACATCAAATATCCAAGTAATTCACTCAATGACAACAAACACAATGCACAACGCAATGGTCAAATCACAACGCATGAAATGAGATAATATATATACATATATATTATCAAAGCACAACGACAACACCAAGTGTATTCATAGTAATTCACGTAACCATCCACGAAGACAATGTTCACAAAACACACACGTTTTGAAAGAGGGCCTTTAAAAAGGCTAACCGAGTCTTTGAAAGTGAAATTCAAACGATAAAATAAACACAAGGAGACGATCACTAATTATTATATCCATAAAACAAGAATTGTATGGACAAGGTACTTGCCTCGAATAATCACAACGCGGAGAATAGACCGAAGTAGGTTGGCACGAACCGACTACGAACTCGTCGACTCCACCGAACGACAACCCGCGACAATAAACTACGAACGAAAACAATAACAACGAAAATGAATTCCAAAGTACGACCCAAAGCCGCTGAATTCAAGTAACAAATGACGAAGGTTCAAGGGTTTCCCCCAAAACGGTCAAGAACACGATTCGTCCCGTCAAAACACGAAAACGGAATTCCAAACCGAAATATGGATATACAATCCATAGGATATGTTTACCAACATCATTTGACAACAATTGGTTCGTCAAAAATGGATAGAAAACGAAATCAAGGACAAAACTCCCAAAAAGTCAACTCTAGGGATTCAAGAAAAATACCTTGATTCGGTGAAGAACAATGGATTAGATGATGTTATAATCACCTAGGATACTCCAAAACACCTTGGATGGAGTAGAAATCGGCCAGAAGCCCAAGCCCTAGTCGCCCTCGTCTCAACCCGCGGGGGAAGAAGAATAAATGAAGAAAAATGAAGAGTAATGACTGCTGTCCAGTTTATATACTGGACAGCTTAGCGTGCGCTAATCCTACCTGATTAGCGTGCGCTATCGAAGCATCAGAACAAAACGTTCTGCCAAAATGTACAGTTAGCGCGCACTAGCTACAAATGTTAGCGTGCGCTAACGAGACCCCAGACCCAGTCCAGTAGCTCCTGGACTGCCCTGAACTACCGGGTAACGCGCGCTATCCTCCCCTCCAGCGTGCGCTACCAATGCACCCTAGCGCGCGCTATGTTACCAAAGAGCATGCGCTAACCAACGTTCTAACCCAGTCCAGTAGCCTCTAAACTGTTTCTGCACCACCCGTTAGCGCGCGCTAACGGCAACACTTAGCGTGCGCTAACTTCGGCAACTTAGCGCGTGCTAGCCACAAAGCGTAGCGTGCGCTAACGACTCAGAGAGACAGCAACAGAACATCTCAAAAATGGGTATGATGACATACCCACAACTTTGGGAAATTACAAAACAGCCCCAAATGTCCGAAAAATCACGATACGACAACGAATAATCAAACCGAAGCTCACAACACGTATAAAAACATTAAATGAACTTACGAGAAACCCGAAACGATAGTTTTGAACAATATTCGCAAGAATCGAACTCAAGCGCGGGAAAGTCGCTTAAGAACATGGAACTCAACAAAACGACACTGAAACGAACTCGGATGACAAAAACTGCAGAACTAAATACTCTCAGAATGACGAAACGGTCACGAGCGAGTCGTAAAAATGGACTCCGGCCAAAAAAGAAATTTACCGAAAATGTAAAATAGCGGATATTACATACTACCCTCCTTAAAAGAAGTTTCGTCCCGAAACTTAAAACAAGTAGGGAGAAGTAATATCCCGCCAAGAAAACTCAACGAGATACACAAGAAATGCGTAACTTTCATCCATCGGCAAAACGTTACAAGCAACGCAAAGGAATATACGGTGTGAAAACGCGCTCCACGACGACCAACACAACGCCACCGATAGAAACATAATAAAACCAACAAGTGACAAGCGTCATCAAACAGATAATATTATCAAGTCAATTATCCGAACATTCACAAAATACAAAGTACCTATTACAAGGAAACACGCACAGTCAAGAAAACAGAAAGTAAACACAAACGATCCACAAGGGCAATCACAAACAATTCGGACTACGCCGAAATCCTCAAAACCACACTAGGCATCTCCGTGTCCTTTCGGAGCAGAGACGCAACCTCGATCCCCAAATCTCTCAGCTACCGTCTCGCAATGTACGGATCGGTGACCCACCTGGCCACACTCGAAACAGCTGACTAACGGTGAACGACAATTCTTCGCAGTATGGCCCGCTCGACTATAGTTATAACATATCTTCGAACTGCTCACATTACTCACTGCAGGGGTACTACTCCTCAGATCACGCGATCTAGGAACCATTTTGGGATGACGAAACGAAGTCCCAACCTCAAGGGGCCCACTCCCCTGATTTCCTGAAAATTTCCCAACGGTTTTCTGTTTCTTCGAGTCAGACATACTCTCGGTCGATAATCTGGATAGCTCATAGGCTAACGCTCTATTCTGATAATCTCTCAAGGAAGTACAAGCGAGACCTGCCATGTACTGACGAATCTCCGGCTTCGTCCGCCTACTAAAATGACAAATCTTGTCCTCCTCTGTCCTTACTTGATTCTGCACATAGTCGAGCTGTTTGCTAAAATCAATAATAGCTTGAGACAGCGGTGTAACACCCCCAATCCACTCAGGGATATTACACGCCGTAGACCCTCTCCTCGAGGATCTACCAGGCTGGTAACAACATTTAACATCTCGACAATGCCTTCAAGGATACAATGACTCAGTAGACCGATTTGGTCTTTCCACAAATACATACAACTCAAATACAACTCATGCCCACGCAGGGGACAAAATACAACCACACCCGTACAACGGGAACAATATAGCAGCGGAAAATAAAATACCACTAGACCAATACGACATCAACGGATCCTCGTGTGATTAGTATCGTTCATCTTTCATCATCCTTCGTGCCGACCCTGTGTCATGCTCCAAAACCTGAATGCAAAAATAGACATCCACCCCCCGAATACTCGGGGGTTAGCAAAACTCCACTGTTTTGCTAGTGCAAATACAAAGTGCAAATACGAGCCATACAATTCACATTCCACGAATAACAATAACCAGGAATCCTCAAGATCCAAACAAAACGAAGAGTACTTCCCGAGGCAAGAGTTTGAGAAAACCTTTCAACATCGGAATATCATAAATCAATGGAAATAATTTATAAAACGGTTTAGAACGCCATCGAGAGTTTTAATAGAAAACAATTTAGGATTATCAAATCCTACTTTTCAAAATCCAAAAGACAAAGGGGTCACCGCCCCAAAGTTTACTTTCTGAAAAATGACATTAACCAAACCATTGGGATTTTAGCCCCAAATCCGTAAAACGACTTTTACAAAACCATTGGGATTTTAGCCCCAAATCTCAGCAACTCACAGTAAACAAGAACGACCACAAGGTTCGTCTCCCAACATCAAAATCCACAAATAAAGGATTTAAAACAAACAACAAAATACTCCAGTGCCATCCTAGCCAAGTAAGCCAAACGAACACTTACCTCTTACACACTTAGTCAATGCATGCAATCATGAAAACCGTTCAAAAGCACTCATTTCCGGAAATGCCAATGATCAAACCACATTTGTAAAAAAATGCACCACAATTATCTGCGGACCCACAGCTTCGTGGATCCCTGCCGAGACCCCGTCGGATCTAACCCACAGTGGTTAAAAGCAAGCTCGCGGTCCCACAGCTTCGTGGAACCCTACCGAGACCCCGTCAAGTCTAACCCGTAGTGAGCATACACACACACACGTTACTCATGCAATACTAATATGCTAAGAATGTAAGTTCATTAAGAATACTCACTAGAGATGGCCATTAACTCGACACCATTACCAAACTCTTCAAAAATACAATAACAAGATTAAATACGGAATACACGATTCCATAACTTAAACAATAGGAGTATCATCATAAAATCCTTCAACGTTCGAAATAACCAAATCATAATCAATTCTCAAAACACCGTTCACAAATCACACTCGTTTTGAAAGAAAGCCTTTAACGAGGCCAAACCGAAATCCTTTGAAACTTCATTTCAAATAACCAAACAAACACATCAAGACGACCACCGATCGTCATATCCATAAAACGAGAAAAGTATGGGCAAGGTACTTGCCTCTAATAAGAACAACGCGGAGAATCGACCGAAGTAGGTTGGCCCGAACCGACTACGAACTCGCCGACTCCACCGAACGCCAACTCACGTTCATAAACTACGAAGGACAAATAATAACAATGAAATGAATTCCATAACACGACTCAAAGCCGTTGAATTCAAAGAACGAATAATGAAAGTTCAAGGATTTCCCCCAAAACGGCCAAGAACACGATTCGTTCTGTCAAATCACGAAAACGGAATTCCAAGTTGAAATATGGATATACAATCCATAGAATGTGTTTAACAACATCATTTAACCACAATCGATCCATCAAAAACGGATGAAAAACGAGATCGAGAACAAATCCCCAAAAAGTCAACTCGAAGGAAATCAAGAATTATACTTCGATTCGACGAAGAACAATGGATTAAATGATGTTAAACACAAGAATAATATCAAGATTAATCATACCCATCATGAATTAATCAACAACACGGAACGAATCGGACAAAATGCAAAAATCCCCAAATTCACGAAATTAGGGTTCTAAGGAAGATTACCTTGATTCGTTGGATAGGTTGATAACGGACGATTGATTGATGTTATGAACTCAAGGACTTCATGGATTTGTTGTAAACAACATGGCTTCGTCACCCATGAATCGCCATTCGCGGAAGGAGAAGGAAGGGAATGAAAAACGAAGTGAAATGTGACTGCTCAGCCACATTTATACTGGGCCAGACTAGCGTGCGCTAGCCTTCCCGGACTAGCGTGCGCTTATCGGCCCAGACGGCCGAGTACCCTCGGCCAGGCCCACACGACCGGCATCACCTACCAACCCCGCCGACCAAACCTGCCGACCCGACTCCCGCTAGCGTGCGCTACGGCCGAAGCTGCGTGCGCTAGCCGACTGGCCCAAAGAGCCACCGGATCGAATCGCCCGGCCAGTAACGTACGCTAGCGGGCCGACAGCGGCGCTACGCCGCCGACTAGCGCGCGCTACGCCGGCGTAGCGTGCGCTACTCGCCGATCCCGACCGAGTCCGTAACCTCGAAACCCCATCGCCTGTGCCCGAGCAAGGCGTCGTTAAGCGGCAGAAGGCGGCGCTACACTGGCTAGCGCCAAGTAGCCTTCTTCCGGCCAGAAGCGTGCGCTTACGCCGGTTCTCGCGCACCTGCCGTTCGGCCGGTGCCCGCAATCGTCCGGCCAGTCCCGCCACCGTCCGGCCAGTCCCGCAACCGTCAGGGCTCGACGACCCGATTTCCGAAATCGCACGGAACGAACACGACGAAAAGTTCACGGACGACATAAACGACTCGAAATGAAAACGTAATACCATAATTAGTCATACGCGACCAAGAAACGGGTCGAGACAACCATTACAGATACGGATACCCGTAACTTTCAAGAAATTACAAAATGGCCCAAAACGCCCGGAAATCACGATACGTGATCGAATAACCAAACCGAAGTTCACAACACGTCTAACAAAGTTAAATGGACTTATGGGAAACTCGAAACAGCAGTTTCGAACGAGATTCGCAAGAATCGAACTCAAGCGCGGAAAAAGTCGCTAAAAAGCACGGAACTCAACAAAACGACACCGAAACGAACTCGGATGTCAAAAAGTGTAGAATTAATCATTCTCAGAATGACGAAACGGACATGAGCGAGTCGTCAAAACGGACTCCGACCGAAAAAAGAAATTTACCGAAAATCGAAAATTGCGGATATTACATTCTACCCTCCTTAAAAGAAGTTTCGTCCCGAAACTTAAAACAAGTAGGGAGAAGGAATATTCCGCCAAGGAAAACTCATCGAGATACACAAGAATGCGTAACTAACGCCCAACGGCGAAACGTTACAAACAACGTAATGGAATATACGGCGTGAAAACACTCTCCACGGCGACCAACACAACGTCGCCGTTAGCGATATAATAAAACCAACAAACGACAAGCGTCATCAAACGGATAATATAGCCAAGTCAATTATCCGACAATCACAAAACACAACGAACGAAAACCAATATGATTGACCAACCCAACGGTACATCAATCAAAACGCGAGTTAACCGCTGAACAAACACGGAATCCCACCGCCTAAGGGCTGGAAGATCGAAAACGAAACTAATTTCCCGAACTGAAGGGAATTACGAAGGAGCCTGAATGTTCACCAATCACGGAACGAGATCAATAAAAACCGAACAATCAAACGGTCGAACCACAACGATCGAGACAACAAAATCGAAGAATCATGTTCGAATCACGAAGGATAATAAAATTCAAACAACGACTCCAAGGTTCACATCTCGACTCGAGACAATATATGATCCGGTGAAAACAACAGGATGTGCATTCCCATAAGATCCACAGGAAAGGGAATAGCAATTAAAAAGTCACAACGACAAACGAGTTATTCCGAAACAATACCACACTCGTTCGATAGACAAAACAAGGGGTAGGACAAGCTCAGAAATGTCAACGAACATAAATGAGTCGACAGAGTCGAAAACATAAGAGTTCCAAATCCGATCCACTTCGAATAAAAGAACTAATAGAACCAGATGATGTCACTCCCAAACAAGGTTCACAAGAATCGAACTGAACCCGAAAAAGTAACATCGATAACCAGATCGACCCACAACAAGATCAGAGCTCGTTCGGACGATGAAATCGAAATACAGAACAAGTTCATAAAGTGCCAACGAACATGAACGAATCGATAGACTGGGGAAAGAGAAAATACAGAAGTCAAAATAGTACGGGCATTACCTCCGACCTCGTCCACGAAATTCACAAAAACGGAAGCAAGGTAACAAGACATTAAACAACCGACACATAACGGAACCATCACCGATGCACACGGTCATACCAAACCAAGCTCTAACAGCTCGCACATGCGCGACAACGCAGAAATCATCACGAGGCGACAACATTCAACACCAACATCCCGCCTCTCACAGGGGGCTAACACAACAAATGTGTGGAAATCGACTCAACGCTCACACCGCCAATTCGGTCATACTCGGGAGAAAGTATCAAAATGACAACGCGAACATCACACATACATACCCAGCCCTCAAACGGGAATGGATAGGTTTTAAAAACGAAAACCTCATTTTGAAAATAATTTAGAAGAATACTGGTTGATCTTGAGTATCACCTTTCAAAAAGTATAAACGTGAAACATCGTTATCGAGACATTGGAAAAAAAAAACCATTTCGCATTTGATAAAAAATGAGGACACTTTCTCTTAGTGAAAACTTTCAGAATATTCGATCCTCGGGTCTAAATAAAAATGTTTCTAAGACATTGATAATATCTCAAAGCATTTTGGTCCTCGAAGTAGAAAATTTTTGAAATATATTGCGGCACCTTGGATGTACCACAAGAAAATAACTCATTTGAAAAGTATGTCTCGAAATTTATTTTTTCTAAGATACTCAAGGTTTTCAAAAATCCAATAGGCCAGAATGCCCAAAACTCACACATACCGACGTTCACTAAAACAACTCCTAGCACACGCATCAAAAAGTTTAAAATCAAGACAATATATGTCTTTAAACGGAAATAAACGATAAAATACCACATTCAGAACAAAACCACTGATTAAATACTCTCCCGCACTGGCTAGTGAACAAGTCGAACGCGTATAAGCACAAAGCTTCCACAAGAGACTTGTAAAACGTGCAAATCGATTCGAAAATCATCAACAACGGAGAAAAACAACAATAAAAAGATATCACAAGCGACGACACTCCTCGTATAAATCAAATACGAAAGTCGACTAAATACATATCGTGAAATCAAAATTCACATAAGGATTCCACCACTTAACAAATAATGATAAAAATAGCTCGTGTCACACGAGGCACAACACAAAGAAGGGAGACTTACTTCCACAAGTCGCACGAAGATGATGATCGCCCCACGATACTAATCACGACCAACAAACTCAAACAACGCGTCGCGACACGACTCAGTCAGATAAAATCCGATGAAACAAGACTCAAACAACACGACTTGACCCGACAGCCTAGGTTTCCTCAACCTAAGCTCCGATACCATTTATGTAACACCCCCAATCCACTCAGGGATATTACACGCCGTAGACCCTCTCCTCGAGGATCTACCAGGCTGGTAACAACATTTAACATCTCGACAATGCCTTCAAGGCTACAATGACTCAGTAGACCGATTTGGTCTTTCCACAAATACATACAACTCAAATACAACTCATGCCCACGCAGGGGACAAAATACAACCACACCCGTACAACGGGAACAATATAGCAGCGGAAAATAAAATACCACTAGACCAATACGACATCAACGGATCCTCGTGTGATTAGTATCGTTCATCTTTCATCATCCTTCGTGCCGACCCTATGTCATGCTCCAAAACCTGAATGCAAAAATAGACATCCACCCACCGAATACTCGGGGGTTAGCAAAACTCCACTGTTTTGCTAGTGCAAATACAAAGTGCAAATACGAGCCATACAATTCACATTCCACGAATAACAATAACCAGAAATCCTCAAGATCCAAACAAAACGAAGAGTACTTCCCGAGGCAAGAGTTTGAGAAAACCTTTCAACATCGGAATATCATAAATCAATGGAAATAATTTATAAAACGGTTTAGAACGCCATCGAGAGTTTTAATAGAAAACAATTTAGGATTATCAAATCCTACTTTTCAAAATCCAAAAGACAAAGGGGTCACCGCCCCAAAGTTTACTTTCTGAAAAATGACATTAACCAAACCGTTGGGATTTTAGCCCCAAATCCGTAAAACGACATTTACAAAACCATTGGGATTTTAGGCCCAAATCTCAGCAACTCACAGTACACAAGAACGACCACAAGGTTCGTCTCCCAACATCAAAATCCACAAATAAAGGATTTAAAACAAACAACAAAATACTCCAGTGCCATCCTAGCCGAGTAAGCCAAACGAACACTTACCTCTTACACACTTAGTCAATGCATGCAATCATGAAAACCGTTCAAAAGCACTCATTTCCGGAAATGCCAATGATCAAACCACATTTGTAAAAAAATGCACCACAATTAACCGCGGACCCACAGCTTCGTGGATCCCTGCCGAGACCCCGTCGGATCTAACCCACAGTGGTTAAAAGCAAGCTCGTGGTCCCACAGCTTCGTGGAACCCTACCGAGACCCCGTCGAGTCTAACCCGTAGTGAGCATACACACACACACGTTACTCATGCAATACTAATATGCTAAGAATGTAAGTTCATTAAGAATACTCACTAGAGATGGCCATTAACTCGACACCATTACCAAACTCTTCAAAAATACAATAACAAGATTAAATACGGAATACACGATTCCATAACTTAAACAATAGGAGTATCATCATAAAATCCTTCAACGTTCGAAATAACCAAATCATAATCAATTCTCAAAACACCGTTCACAAATCACACTCGTTTTGAAAGAAAGCCTTTAACGAGGCCAAACCGAAATCCTTTAAAACTTCATTTCAAATAACCAAACAAACACATCAAGACGACCACCGATCATCATATCCATAAAACGAGAAAAGTATGGGCAAGGTACTTGCCTCTAATAAGAACAACGCGGAGAATCGACCGAAGTAGGTTGGCCCGAACCGACTACGAACCCGCCGACTCTACCGAATGCCAACTCACGTTCATAAACTACGAAGGACAAATAATAACAATGAAATGAATTCCATAACACGACTCAAAGCCGTTGAATTCAAAGACCGAATAATGAAAGTTCAAGGATTTCCCCCAAAACGGCCAAGAACACGATTCGTTCCGTCAAATCACGAAAACGGAATTCCAAGTTGAAATATGGATATACAATCCATAGAATGTGTTTAACAACATCATTTAACCACAATCGATCCATCGAAAACGGATGAAAAACGAGATCGAGAACAAATCCCCAAAAAGTTAACTCGAAGGAAATCAAGAATTATACTTCGATTCGACGAAGAACAATGGATTAAATGATGTTAAACACAAGAATACTATCAAGATTAATCATACCCATCATGAATTAATCAACAACACGGAACGAATCGGACAAAATGCAAAAATCCCCAAATTCACGAAATTAGGGTTCTAAGGAAGATTACCTTGATTCGCTGGATCAAAGGTTGATAACGGACGATTGATTGATGTTATGAACTCAAGGACTTCATGGATTTGTTGTTAAACAACATGGCTTCGTCACCCATGAATCGCCATTCGCGGAAAGAGAAGGAAGGGAATGAAAAACGAAGTGAAATGTGACCGCCACCACATTTATATCGGGCCGACTAGCGCGGCGCTAGCCTTCCCGACTAGCGTGCGCTATCGGCGGTATCGGCCGAGTACCCTCGCCAGGCCCACACGACCCGGCATCACCTACCAACCCCGCCGACCAAACTCGCCGACTAATCCCGCTTAGCGTGCGCTACGGCCGGAAGCGTCGCGCTAGCCGACTGGCCCAGAGCCACCGGATCGAATCGCCTGCCAGTAACGACGCTAGCCGGACGACAGGCGCTTACGCCGCCGACTAGCGCGCTACGCCGGCGAAGCGTGCGCTACTCGCCGATCTGACCGAGTCCGTAACCTCGAAACCCCATCGCCTGTGCCCGAGGCAAGGCGTTAAAGCGGCCGTAGCGTACGCTTACACTCGCGGTTAGCGCGCAGCCTTTCCGGCCAGAGCGTGCGCTTACGCGGTTCGCGCACCTGCCCGGCCGGTGCCTGCACCGTCCGTCTGGGCCCCGCCACTGTCCGGCCAGCCCCGCAACTGCTGGCTCGACGACCCGATTTCCGAAATCGCACGGAACGAGCACGACGAAAAGTTCACGGACGACATAAACGACTCGAAATGAAAACGTAATACCATAATTAGTCATACGCGACCAAGAAACGGGTCGAGACAACCATTACAGATACGGATACCCGTAACTTTCAAGAAATTACAAAATGGCCCAAAACGCCCGGAAATCACGATACGTGATCGAATAACCAAACCGAAGTTCACAACACGTCTAACAAAGTTAAACGGACTTACGGGAAACTCGAAACAGTAGTTTCGAACGAGATTCGCAAGAATCGAACTCAAGCGCGGAAAAAGTCGCTAAAAAGCACGAGTTTCAACAAAACGACACCGAAACAAACTCGGATGTCAAAAAGTGTAGAATTAATCATTCTCAGAATGACGAAACGGACATGAGCAAGTCGTCAAAACGGACTCCGACCGAAAAAAGAAATTTACCGAAAATCGAAAATTGCAGATATTACAAGCGGTACATCCTGCGGTTTCGCCGAAAAGAATTCATTAATCCTCTGATTTTTGATCGGTTCCGGACAAAACTCATCTCTCATGAATCTCTGGAACTCTATCCACATGACAACGCGATCTCGAGGCTTAATAGCCTCCCACCAGCTAGCGGCATCTTTGTCGAGAAGATACTGAGCGACCAGTACCTTACGTTTTTCTGGACAATCAACTACCTCGAATATCATTTCCAACTGGAAACTCCAACCATCCCAGCCTAATGCATCTGTAGCACCAGCGAAACGAGGCGGATTCATACGAACCACTTCTCGAAGCCACTGATTTGCACTAGTGTGCTGGGTCACATTTCTAACACGCTGAACTGCCTGAGTCAACTGAGTCATCTGAGTGGCTACCTGCTGCAAAATAGTAGCAACACCAATACCAATACCATCACCGGCAGCATGATCCCGATCACACATCCGGTCACCACGACCACGACCTCGGCCCCTCGGCATACTGAATAAGTAACCATTCAGCACAATAGAAAATCATAACATATAACACATACAATGATTACCATCGTAAGGCAACACACACATGAATATCACAGCAACGACGGCATCATTCGGCGACATCAACGACTCGAACGATGACCAGTGCACAATTACAAAACATCACGAAACAACCACGTATGTACACAATCATACAAACTCCAGTTCCAATAGCTCGCACAGGTGCGATAACACACAAATCATCACAAAGCGACAACATGCAATACCAATATCTCACCTCTCACAGAGGGCTAATCACAACAAATGCGTGGCAAACGACTCAACGTTCACGCCACCAATTCCATCATACTCGGGAGCTAACATTCTAACGACAATGTGAATATCATACATACATTCCTGGACTGCAAACAGGAATGATAGGTTTTAAAAACGAAAACCACCTTTGAAAAAGAAAGATTTTGGAAACACTAGTTGATCTTGAGTATCACCTTTCAAAAAGTAGTACAAACACCATTATCGAGACTTTGAAAATCATCTTGCGTTTGAACAAAAATGAGGACACTTTTCTTTTAGTGAAAAACTTTCAAAAATATTCGACCCTCGGGTCTAAGCAAAGCATTTCTAAATAATTTGAAAATATCTCAAAGTATTTTGGTCCTCAATTGGAATAATTTTGAAACACATTGCGGCACTAGAAAGCACCTTGAAAGTACCGCGAGAAAATAATTCATTTTAAAAGGTACGTCTCGAAATTTATTTTCTAAGATACTCAAGGTTTTCGAAAATCTATTAGGCTAGAATGCCTAAAAACTCACATGATCATATATCAAACCGTCATAAAACATTCAAGGCCAAAATGCCAAAACTCAATTTAGGGAGTCGGTTTTACGAAGTAAAAATCAGTTTGCAAAATACTGAAAGTCATTTTGAAAGAACTCACGCAGTACAGTTCAAAAATACATTAGCACCGACACCGCTCCTCATATAGACGAAATATGAGAGTCACATAAACGCAATCATGAGACTAAAAATCTGCATAAAGATTCCGTCACTTAACACATAATCATACCAGTAACTCGCATCAGACGAGGCACAAACACAAAGAAGGGAGACTTACATCCACAGGTCGCACGAAGATGATGATCGCCCCACGATACTAATCACGACAAACCAACTCAGATGACGCGTCGCGACATGACTCAGTCAGACAAGATCCAATGAGACAAAACTCAACAGACACCACTAAACCCGACAGCCTAGGTTTCCACAACCTAAAGCTCTGATACCATTTATGTAACACCCCCAATCCGCTCAGGGATATTACACGCCGTAGAACCTTCCCTTAAGGATCTACCAGGCTGGTAACAACATAGAACGTCTCAACAATGAATTTAAGGCTAAAATGACTCAGTAGACCGATTTGGTCTTTCAATAAATACATACAACTCAAACTCATTACATGCCCATGCAGGGGTCGAATACAACACACTCCCGTACAACGGGAAAGAATACTGCAGCGGAAAAATAAACTATAACTAAACCAAAGACATCATACGGATCATCTTGTGATTAGTATCGTTCATCTTTCATCATCCTTCGTGCCGACCCTGTGTTATGCTCCCAAACCTGAATGCAAAAACAGACATCCACCCCCCGAATACTCGGGGGTTAGCAAAACTACACTGTTTTGCTAGTGCAAGAACAAAGTGCAAATATGAGCCATACAATTCACATTCCACGAATAACAATAACCAGGAATCCTCAAAGATCCAAACGTAACGAAAAGTACTTCCCGAGGCATGAGTTTGGGTAAAATATTCCAAAACCGAAAGATCACAAATCAAGGGAAATAATTTATAAAACAGTTTAAAATGCCATCGAGAGTTTTAACAGAAAACAATTTAGGATTACCGAATCCTTAACTTTCCAAAATCAACAGGGGTCACAGCCCAAAGGTTTTGTTTTCGCAAATAGAAAACCACTAACAGTTCACAGGGTCAGAACCCATATCACGTGTCCTCGACGGACATAAAATCAACACAACGTAATCACGTACAAGTATTGCCTAGGACCGGGACGAAGCCACAAATCCCACCCGAGGCCTCTAAGGACCCTCCCGAGCTGGCCACAATCATAAAACAAATCACGCACATGCATCGCCTAGGACCGGGACGAAGCCACAAATCCCACTCGAGGCCTCTAAGGACCCTCCCGAGCTGGCTAGCTAAACAATTCACACACCATATCTCACGGTTGGATCAATCACTTGTTGCATCCTGACCACATGATCACAAGCCCTGTGTCACCGTAGATTATCTCAGGCTCTCACGGTTGGATCAATCACTTGTTGCATCATGACCACATGATCACGTGCCATGTGTCACCGTAGACCTTCAACCATATCCACACATTCACACAAATAACATATCACATCAAATATCCAAGTAATTCACTCAATGACAACAAACACAATGCACAACGCAATGGTCAAATCACAACGCACGATATGAGATAATATATATACATATATATTATCAAAGCACAACGACAACACCAAGTGTATTCATAGTAATTCACGTAACCATCCACGAAGATAATGTTCACAAAAGACACACGTTTTGAAAGAGGGCCTTTAAAAAGGCTAACCGAGTCTTTGAAAGTGAAATTCAAACGATCAAATAAACACAAGGAGACGATCACTAATTATCATATCCATAAAACAAGAATTGTATGGACAAGGTACTTGCCTCGAATAATCACAATGCGGAGAATAGACCGAAGTAGGTTGGCACGAACCGACTACGAACTCGCCGACTCCACCGAACGACAACCCGCGACAATAAACTACGAACGAAAACAATAACAACGAAAATGAATTCCAAAGTACGACCCAAAGCCGCTGAATTCATGTAACAAATGACGAAGGTTCAAGGGTTTCCCCCAAAATGGTCAAGAACACGATTCGTCCCGTCAAAACACGAAAACGGAATTCCAAACCAAAATATGGATATACAATCCATAGGATATGTTTAACAACATCATTTGACAACAATTGGTTCGTCAAAAATGGATAGAAAACGAAATCAAGGACAAAACTCCCAAAAAGTCAACTCTAGGGATTCAAGAAAAATACCTTGATTCGGTGAAGAACAATGGATTAGATGATGTTATAATCACCTAGGATACTCCAAAACGCCTTGGATGGAGTAGAAATCGGCCAGGAGCCCAAGCCCTAGTCGCCCTCGTCTCAACCCGCGGAGGAAGAAGAATAAATGAAGAAAAATGAAGAGTAATGACTGCTGTCCAGTTTATATACTGGACAGCTTAGCGTGCGCTAATCCTACCTGATTAGCGTGCGCTATCGAAGCATCAGAACAAAATGTTCTGCCAAAATGTACAGTTAGCGCGCGCTAGCTACAAATGTTAGCGTGCGCTAACGAGACCCCAGACCCAGTCCAGTAGCTCATGGACTGCCCTGAACTACCTGGTAGCGCACGCTATCCTCCCCTCCAGCGTGCGCTACCAATGCACCCTAGCGCGCGCTATGTTACCAAAGAGCGTGCGCTAACCAACGTTCTAACCTACCAAGAGCCTCTGGATCAAGCTTTCGCACCACCCGTTAGCGCGCGCTAACGGCAACACTTAGCGTGCGCTAACTTCGGCAACTTAGCGCGCGCTAGCCACAAAGCGTAGCGTGCGCTAACGACTCAGAGAGACAGCAACAGAACATCTCAAAAATGGGTATGACGACATACCCACAACTTTGGGAAATTACAAAATAGCCCCAAATGTCCGAAAAATCACGATACGACAACGAATAATCAAACCGAAGCTCAAAACACGTATAACAACGTTAAATGAACTTACGAGAAACCCGAAACGACAGTTTCGAACGAGATTCGCAAGAATCGAACTCAAGCGCGGGAAAGTCGCTTAAGAACACGGAACTCAACAAAACGACACCGAAACGAACTCGGATGACAAAAAGTGCAGAACTAAATACTCTCAGAATGACGAAACGGTCACGAGCGAGTCGTCAAAACGGACTTCGGCCAAAAAATAAATTTACCAAAAATGTAAAATCGCGGATATTACACGAGGAGCATCCTGTACAAGTCCTGGAGCAGCGAATCAAATAGTTGAGGAACAAGACGATTCCTTTGGTTAAGATCCAGTGGTCTAGACACGGAGTCGAAGAGGCTACTTGGGAAACCGAAGATAGTATGCGGGAGAGTTATCCCGAATTGTTTGACCCTTAGTTTCGGGGACAAAACTCTTTTAAGGGGGGTTTATGTAATACCCGGTTGTAATTTCATTTATTATTCAGTAATTGTCACTCAGTATTTTTTCACTCATTATTAATCATTCATCCACCATATTCATTCATTGTATTCACCGTCGGAGTAATTCGTATCGTGTATCAGTAATTTATTCGTCATTCAACCTGGTTGGAGAATTGGGCCGAGAATATCTTTTTTGTCATCTTTGTAGTGGGCTGTGTGTGAGGAGTAGCGCACGTTACGTACTCTCTCTAGCGCGCGCTAATTGAGTGGGGGTAGCACACGCTACCTCTCAGCATTAGCGCACGCTAGTGTGGTTCAGGCAGACAGTCCAGAAGGCACTGGACGAGATTAGTGAGATTCATAACGCACACTACAATTAGAGTAAAACATACGTTAATATGTTTGTAGCGCACACTCTCGGAATCCATCAGCGCGCGATAGCGTATTGGAACAGACAGTCCAGTGGGTACTGGACTGAGATGGAATAAATCGTAGCGCACGCTAGGAGTGGGTATAGCATACGCAATGAGTTTGGTAGCGCACGCTAAGCATCGGCTCGCGCGAGCTAAGGCTCAATCAGACCAGAGGACAGTAGGTTCTGGACTCCAGTATTCTGGACATCAACCATCAGGTAGCGCGCGCTAATACAAGGTTAACGCATGCTAAGAAGGGACGTTAGCGCACGCTACCAATGTACGTAGCGCACGCTAACGAATGCAGGCAGCAGGTACTGGACTACACGGTAAACCCGCTAGCACACGCTAAGCACAGGAGCTAGCGCACGCTAAACTGGGTTTACTATATATAGGACAGTTCAGTCCGGTTTTCGTCATTTTTCACATCTCACTTCGTTTTTGGGTGTTTTTTGGCGAGTTTGGACGAATCGTGAAGATCTTTTCAAGCTGCAATCATCTAGCATCATTTTCAAGCTTCTAGTTCGGATTTATCATCATTTAATCTTCTCCAACACACCAAATCAAGGTAAACATACTTGAATCTAGAATTTCGGGATTTGAGTGTTTTCCTTCCGATCTCTTCAAGTTAGCTTGCTATTATGTTGGAATATGTTAGAAATGGATTATCTACCATGGATGCTTGTATTCCTACGAATTTATTGGTGTGTTTTTCGGATTTTTTGAATATTTGAAGAATTATTCAAGAACACCCTAAGGGTTGACTTTGGGATTTTTGGGGTTTCAACTAGAGGTTGTCGTAATCTCGAATGGAGTATTCCTATTAGATTATTTGATTGTATTGATGATGTTTTGTTGGAGTTTAACTACTCATTGGGAGGTTGGTTTCGATATATTTGGGGTTAGTTGGAAATAATAGGAGATTGTTTACAAAGTGGTTGTCGAAATGCCCCAATGAATTTGGATTTGTTGTATCGACCTTTTGAGTTGGTTATTATCGTGCTTGATACGTATATTGAGCATTTGTTGGTAATTATGTTATTCAAGGTTGTTCGAGCGACCGGTAATTTTCCACTTAGGATGTTGTTCGAGGAAGGACTTTCTTCACCAGTATTTGTGTAAGTTAATTCTTACTCTGTTAAAAGGATATTCATTCCGTTCGTTGTTGTTCATTCATATTCATAATTCATTAATGATATATTATTCATGTTGAGACTTGTAATTATCAAACTAATCATTCAATTCACGAGGAACGACGGTTCTAATCATTTCAGTGAGCTATCATTCATTTCATTATCATTTCATCTCGGTGAGTCATTCTTGACCCTTGTCGATTTGTTATTCGTTGATATTCATCATTGTCACTTTTGTTCTTGTGACCTTCTGGGTTCATATTGCATGGCCGGGTGGTTATGTGTGGAATTTTTAGTCGGGCACACGATAGTCATGTGAAGGGTTCACCGTGAGACTAATTAGGTGCCTCCATGACCTTCTGGCTTCATACTGTGCACACCGTAACGTTCCTCCGTGAGACTAATTAGGTACAAGGACGGGTGTGTTCGGACACTCATCTTGTGCACTTGCACGTCCCATTACGGGCGTACTATGATGCCCCTCTTCAGCTTGATTTCATGTCATATATATTTAATGATTGTGCTTGTTCAACTCTTGAGGATTGTTGTTCTGTGTAACTGACCCCGTTGGGGATATTGTTTTTAGGTCATGGCTGTTAGGCGTATTTTTATGTGCTTATTTATCATTATTTTATATCCATTTTGAGTCTAAATCTGCATAAATAAGCTTTTAATGCACTATCTTTATATGTTTTGTAGAAAATTGGAGTCCGGAAGCTCGAACGGCGAAAAACGGGCCAAAACGACAATTTTTGGCCTGGGGCCGCGGCACACCAAGGCCAGGCCGCGGCACACGCACGGCAAAGCAAGGGGCCGAACTCACTGTACCGGAGGCCGCGGCACACCAAGGCCAAGCCGCGGCCCATGAGGAAAATATTGCGCCCAGGCATGGGGCGCTGAACGTTAGGGGCCGCGGCACGCACTTACTGAGCCGCGGCCCGTGGGGCGGTAATGATGATCCAGCCCTCGTTTTTGGACTGTTCTGAAGCCTGTTGTCGACCTAATTCCCGGACGTGTTTTTTTTTGCTGTTGAAAAATTATAAATAGGGATAAAAGGTCAGAAGAAAAGGGGATCGAGGAGAAGGAGAAAACACCAAGGAGCAGAGAGCGGAAGCTAGAGAACGGAGGAATCCAAGTTCTTCGACTGTGTTTGATTTCTATTATTCTTTCTTTAATTCTCTGTGTATTCTTATTTTCTAGCATGTCAGGCTAGAACCCTACTCTAGGATTTTGATGAAACCAAAGTTTTGACGAATTTACTTTTGATTTTGCATTGTTAAAATATATTTCCCGTTCTTATTGAGTTTTCCCAATTGTTTTAATTACTTTCAATTATGTGGCCTATGATTGATTTATTTTGATTACACAACTCGAATCGAGAGAGGAGAGTTGGTAGGAAAAATTGGTGAGAACTATTTTATCTTGTGAGATAGGAATATACTCATAGGAATTACGTGGCCTTTTTGAAGATTTCGTACTTTCTGCCTATTGTCGAATTAATTCACCTAGGAATAGAGTGTGTTATTCTTCTTAGAAACTTTTATTGACCTCGGGAGAGACAGTAGAGTATTTTAGCAATCTTCGCCTTCAATAAGTTGGGAAATCAATTAATTCATATAAATCAAGAATAATTCGGATAAACCGATGTGGATTCACAATCCTGGATTACTTCCGTATTTGATTTTCTCTCTTCGAACAATCGATTTTACTATTTATTCTTTTATTAATTTTCTTTAATTACTCCAATTTCGATAGTTCAAATAAAATTAGAATACGCATAAATCGATAATTAGTGAGTCAGTCCTCGAGGGAACGATACTTTCTTACCACTTTATTACTTGATTACGACAACGTGCACTTGCGTTAACCAAAATTCGTAACAAGTTTTTGGCGCCGTTGCCGGGGATTGATTGTTTTACTAATATCGATTTCAGTATTTCTAGTCTTAATTTGAACATTATTTTATTTTTGTGTAATTTTTTATTTGTTTTCCTTTCAGGAATTTCTGGTTAGTGCATGAGAAAATTCGGTAACGAATGCCTATTACCTTTGGATACTGAACTCGAGCGCACTCTTCGGAAAAACAAGAAGGAAAAGCGTGAGCTACCGACAAAAGACACCATGGCTGATAACACAGAAAATCACGGAGGAGACAATCTTATGCAGCAAGCTCAACCAGTATTGGCACTCCGTGATTATGCAATGCCACAAATAAATGCAAACTTTTCGGGGATTCGGCGTCCAACCATCCAAGCGAACAACTTCGAGATTAAGCCGGCTATTATTCAGATGGTGCAAGCAAGCCAATTTTGTGGACTAGCGAACGATGATCCCAACGCACACATCGCTTCATTTCTCGAGATTTGTGACACCTTCAAGAATAACGGTGTTACCGATGATGCTATTCGTCTGCGGCTTTTCCCTTTCTCTCTGAGGGACAAAGCCAAGTTTTGGTTAAATTCATTACCGCCGGGCTCTATCACGACTTGGGCGGAATTAGCACAAGCCTTCCTGGCTAAGTTCTTTCCACCATCGAAGACAGCGAAACTAAGGAACGAGATAACTACTTTCGGGCAATTTGATATGGAGTCGCTTCATGAATCTTGGGAGCGATACAAGGATTTGCTAAGGAGATGCCCACACCATGGTCTACCGGATTGGCTGCAAATTCAGACATTCTATAACGGATTGAGTGCTTCTACACGCACTCTTGTTGATGCAGCCGCTTGAGGAGCGTTAATGGGAAAGACTATGGCGGAAGCTCATTCTCTATTGGAGGCGATGGCTGCAAATGCTTATCAGTGGCCTTCCGAACGAGTGAACCCAAAGCGAGTTATGGGAGTTTCCGACAACGATACGATCTCTACACTATCAGCCCAAGTCGCAGCACTGACTCAGCAATTGCAAGCTTTTTCACATGCTCCTTCCTCCGTTACCACGGAATCATGTAATTGGTGCAACAGATCTCACCATATTGCGGAATGCCAAGTCGGAAATCCTTTCGAGCAACCTCCGATGGAACAAGCTCAGTTTGTGGGGAACGAAAATAGGCAGAACAACCCATATTCCAACACATATAATGCGGGGTGGCGAAATCACCCTAACTTTTCGTGGAAAAACGGACAAAACTTAAATCAACCTCAGTTTGCTCAACACCAACAGCAACCTCCTCCCGCTCCAAAGATCTCTCTAGAGGAGGCAATGGCGAAATTAGCGGCAAATACGAGTCAGTTCATGACCCGTACGGAAGCAACCTTGCAAAACCATTCCGCCTCTATTCGCAACTTGGAAGTCCAATTGGGTCAGATAGCAAATGTGTTAAAAGCCCGCCCTGAGGGTACCTTGCCAAGTACAACTGAGACAAACCCCAGAAAGAGTATTAATGCCATTAGTTTGAGAAGCGGGAAGGAAGTGTGTGAGTAGCCCAGGCAGAACAAAAAGAAAGGTGATGATGAGGAGAACAAAAATTCGGTGACTGAGGATTCACAAATTTCTAGAAGCTCGAAACTGTTTCCTGACAATCCGAAGGCATATGTGCCACCCATCCCGTTTCCGCAGCGATTGCAAAAGCAAAAATTGGACAAACAATTCTCCAAGTTTCTTGACGTCTTCAAGAAACTACATATCAACATTCCATTTGCTGATGCCTTGGAACAAATGCCGAGCTATGTAAAGTTCATGAAAGAAATCTTATCGAACAAAAGGAAGCTCGAAGAAAATGAGATTGTGGCGTTAACAGAAGAGTGCAGCGCCATCTTGCAGAAAAAGCTCCCACCAAAATTGAAGGATCCATGAAGCTTCAATATACCGTGCACTATAGGAAATCTGTCTTTTGATAGAGCGTTGTGTGATCTCGGCGCCAGTATTAATCTTATGCCCCTTTCCATTTTTAAGAAGCTAGGTATTGGGGAAGCCAAGCCGACGACAATCTCGCTGCAATTAGCTGACCGATCTATCAAGTACCCGAGGGGGGTAATAGAAGATGTTTTAGTCAAGGTCGATAAATTCATCTTTCCGGACGATTTTATTGTGCTCGATATGGAGGAGGACCAAGACATCCCAATTATTTTGGGAAGACCATTCTTAGCTACCGGACGAACTCTCATTGATGTGGAAAAAGGGAAACTCACTCTACGGGTTCAAGATGAGCAAGTCACTTTCCAAGTGTTTCAATCTTTTCCGTGTCCAAGTAGTGTCGAGAATTATTCACAAATTGATGGCGTAGATATCTTTGCGAAAGAAGCACACCGGGAGAGTTGTCGGTGGAAGTGTTCAGAATCCATTTCAGCTGCTCCGACGTCTAAGAAAAACGAAGAACGAATCATGTATCTTAAGCATTTGAATATGTCGTCTTCAACATCCGTTCATCCACCATCAAAAAATTCTCATGCGGTCATAAGTTCGCCCTTGGAATTGAAAAATAAGCTGGAAGTCAAACGAGTGCCAAGTCAGTTGCAAAATGGGTGTTTTGGGAAGCTACTATTGTTAAAGCCGTTTCGCAAAGAACATTGGATGTCCAAACCAAAAGTCGAACGGTTGAAAACTAACGGTCAAAAATTTAAATTACGTAATAACGATTCGATGGACTGTGCGGAGTCCAAATGGTCTTTACGAAATGCAAACTGATTTTCAATAAGTCCGGCTGAAGACTATAAACTTAGCGCTTCCCGGGAGGCAACCCGAGTTTTAGTTGTAGATTTTCATTTTTCAGTGTCTTCATGCATTTTAGGAGTCTATATTTTTTGTCATTTTTGCTTTGATATGCTTATCTCTCACGTTCTTGGTGTTTGCCTTGGAAAATTCTGTGCAGGAAAACCACCAGGGAAAAATTCAGCAATGGGCCGCGGCACAAGGAAAGCGAGCCGCGGCACACACAAGTCAACACAAAAAGGGCTAACCATACTGTACTCTGTGCCGCGGCACGAACTTAGTGAGCCGCGGCACACACGACCCCTGAGCCACGGCATAATTATACTAAGCTGCGGCACGCCAAATGCCCCAGAAATGCCCAGGAAACTGTACTACGTGCCACGGCATGGACCAAATGAGCCGCGGCACACTTACACTATGAGCCGCGGCACCCGTATGCTGAGCCGCGGCACAAGGCGATATAACAAAAAAGCCCGGGCAGGCTGTACTCTGGGTCGCGGCTCACTTAAGTTGTGCCGCGGCCCCTGTTGCAAAGTTGGAACACCCAGGCCTCCTTCATATACTCGATCGGCCGACACCAGGTAAGTTTCCTTCCCTTCCTTCGCGCAGCACTCGGACGACCTCTATTCACTTTTTCTTCTTCTCGCCTTCATCCATACAAAGCAAGGTAACTCTCATTCTTATTCTTAATTGCTACATGGTTTGAAAAGTGAGGTATTATTCTTCATTCAATGTTAAATATGTTAGTTTTTTTTTTCAAAGTTTTATCAAAATTGAGTTGGAATATGGTGATTATTGATTGATTGTGATGGTATTTGTGATTATGTATGAATTGTTGATGTTATTTGTCGTTTTGTCATGACTATCGATTGATGTTGTTATTGTTGGGGATTGGATTAAACCATTATCATTCTTATTCTTTATTTAAACCCATGCATACTAGGTGTTCGATAAAATGCGTCAATGAAAATTTTTTAGCCAAACGTTTTCAATTTATATGCAACGAATTTGATTATCGGATTACATTGTACCCCAACCCTTGCATCATGTTTAAACTTGAAAGCTCAGCCTTAATTTCCTCTTACGATGGTGCAAGCTCATTCGACTCTATATTCACATTTCGCGTATCTTAAGTCGAGAGTGGTGTAGTTTTCCTTAAAGGTTGTGTAATTTTCGCTGTTTATTTTTTCAGGAACCTCGCCATGGCTAGAAAAAGGAAGATTAGTACTAGGGCTAGGACACAATCATCCCCCACAAGAGGGGATACATCACGAAGCCAAGCCGATTTAGAATCTCACCAATTCTTCGATCCGGAAATTCACAGAATATTCAACCAAAAAATCCGGCCTCGACCAATAATCCCGGAGCGGGGATTCACTCCTGCCCCCCAGGACGGTGAGCTTCTGACTATGATTGACGAGATGAGATGGGCTCGTTTCACTGCGCCACCCGAGCCGGCTGTGATCTCTATCGTCCAGGAGTTTTACGCCAGCGCTCTATTGAGCCATATTAAGGCGGGGCAGATGATGGGGCAATCAGATACTCAGACTCAGGTCGTCGTCCGAGGCCAAACTGTGGATTTTTCGGTGACTGCAATTCGGAGACTATACGAGCTGCCAGTGGTGGACGAGACGGCGTATACGCGGAGTATGAGTAGCCTCACGAGGGAGGCTCTGCTTGAGGCACTCACACAGCCCGGTTCCGTCTGGGAGACGCACACCCCGGGTTCTTCAGCCTTCTATTTTAAGAGTTCGTGCCTCAGTCGGCTCAGACGAGCCTGGTTATACTTCCTCTGTGCACGAGTCGATCCTACCTCACAGATCCGCTCGGTCTTACTCTCTCGTGCCCGTCTACTATATGCTATCACTATCGGACTCAGATTCGATGTGGCCCCTCATCTGGTCTGATCTATCCTTCAGTACATTCAAGGAGAGGCCAAGACGGGGCTGAAGCACCCCTCTCTCATTTGCGCTCTATGCCGCTAGTCGGGCATGACTTAGTCGGATGATGAGCCAACGCTAGCACCCTAGGATCCGATAGATCATCGTATTATTTCTCACTTTGACCAGTGGGGTGGAGCACCGGCACACGCTCAGGGACGAGGATTTCTTCTTGACGAGCTACATGAGCAGTCCCCCGAGCCTCTTCTTCTGACGCATGAGCAAGCGGAGTCCAGCCCGCCGGCCGAGAGAGAGCACCTTCAGGCGATGTTTGACAGCCTGAGAGAGGAGTTGCGGAGAGAGAGAGAGAGAGAGTCATCTAGCTGCTGTGGGAGAGGAGATGAGGAGAGTTTCAGAGAGCCATCTAGCTGCTTTGAGAGAGGAGATGCGGACAGAGAGAGAGAGCCTCCTCGCAGCTGTCCGGGAGGATATGAGCGAGCAGGCCCGCCGGGCCACTCGACGTGAGGAGAGGCGCTTGGAGGCGAGAGATGCTTACCATCAGGACTACCTTTCTGCGTAGACGAGCCATATACTGCACCCGGACGGGCCCTTCATCCCACCAGTTAGGCCATCTACACCACTCTCCTCGTCGGACGAGGCCGGCACCAGTTCCTGAGCTGACATTAGGGGAGTACTTGACCTTTTCTCTTATTGCATATTACTATTTGTGTCCATTGAGGTCAATGTACATCCTAAGTTTGGGGGGTGGTTTACTTTAAGTTGTTTTTTTACTTATTCGTTGACATTTTTTGTTATTTTTGACGCTAGCCTTGCTTGTCTTGATTTTATTTGCATTCGTGAATTTTACGTGCTTCCTTGTGTAAAACTGATGATATGATACTGATTTCTTTTTGAAGAAATGGTTGAGTTTTGGTCGAGTTTGCAGTCTACGATAGTTGTTTCCTCTGAGTATTCATCTAGGTCTGAAATTTTTCGTTATTGTAGAAATTTTAGCATATAAGAAAGGAGACATACGTGTTTTTGTCTATACGTTTGGTTACACTTTTCGTGTAGCTAGTCATCCAGTAACATGAGTCTTGTTGGCACTTAAATTGAGTTTAGAGTCGGACAGTCTTTCCCAAAAAGTAGAGATATTATACATGTTCTATGATTGGAAGTCTAGTAACCGGGGGTATTCACGTGACCCGTTGTTTACTCTCGCATAAAACGACAACCCTAAATAGACTGATGGCATTGAGTTATTGCATTTGCCGATGATGGGAAGCCTAGTAACCGGGGGTATTCACGTAACCCGTTGTTTACTCTCGCGTAAAACAGCAACCTTGAATCGGACGTGCGGGAATAGCTATTCGAGTTTTTTTTCTCCGTTGTAGAGTGAAACTTAGTAACTAGAAGCATCCATGTGCCCCATGAGTGTCTTTTACGTCAAACGGTTCCTCAATACATGAGAATGGAAATCCACCCTAGGGTTATCCCGATGAAACATCCCGAGATCCGAAACCTAGTGGTTAACTCGAATCATTTTATTGATCATACATAAGGGAATGCTGTCCGAGGATTATTTTTGACGATGAAACTCTTGAATTTATGCCACTAGACTGTGGGACTGGGCGAATTGGCTTGTTTAATCTAACCCTTCATATTGACGGTCGGTTAAATTCACGCTTGTTAATCTTTGAGCTTGATTTTCTTCATGAACGATTGATTAGGACTAAAAATGATTACTTTTTGGAATCAGTGTCCGTGAATGTGACTTACTAATACGATACTCGTATTATTCTTTGAGATTTTCAGGGTAGTATTGATTAAGTTGAGCACTATGGATTTGCATGATCATTCACGATACTTCTTATTTGAAATTGATTTTTGCTTGAGGACAAGCAAAGGCTCAAGTTTGGGGGTATTTGTTAGGCGTATTTTTATGCGCTTATTTATCATTATTTAATATCCATTTTGAGTCTAAATCTGCATAAATGAGCTTTTAATGCACTATCTTTATATGTTTTGTAGAAAATTAGAGTCCGGAAGCTCGAACGGCGAAAAACGGGCCAAAACGACAATTTTGGCACAGGGCCGCAGACACCAAGGCCAAAGCGGCACACGCACGGCACAGCAAGGGGCCGAACTCACTGTACCGGGGGCCGCGGCACACCAAGGCCAAGCCGCGGCCCATGAAGAAAATATTGCGCCCAGGCATGGGGCGCTGAACGTTAGGGGCCGCAGCACGCACTTACTGAGCCGCGGCCCGCGGGGCGGTAATGATGATCAAGCCCTCGTTTTTGGACTGTTCTGAAGCCTGTTGTCGACCTAATTCCCAGACGCGTTTTTTTGGCTGTTGAAAAATTATAAATAGGGATAAAAGGTTAGAAGAAAAGGGGATCGAGGAGAAGGAGAAAACACCAAGGAGCAGAGAGCGGAAGCTAGAGAACGGAGGAATCCAAGTTCTTCGACTGTGTTTGATTTCTATTATGCTTTCTTTAATTCTATGTGTATTCTTATTTTCTAGCATGTCAGGCTAGAACCCTACTCTAGAATTTTGATGAAGCCAAAGTTTTGACGAATTTACTTTTGATTTTGCATTGTTAAAATATATTTCCCGTTCTTATTGAGTTTTCCCAATTGTTTTAATTACTTTCAATTATGTGGCCTATGATTGATTTGTTTTGATTACACAACTTGAATCGGGAGAGCAGAGTTGGTAGGAGAAATTGGTGAGAACCGTTTTTTATCTTGTGAGATAGGAATATACTCATAGGAATTACGTGGCCTTTTTGAAGATTTCGTACTTTTTGCCTATTGTCGAATTAATTCACCTAGGAATAGAGTGTGTTATTCGCCTTAGAAAATTTTATTGACCTCGGGAGAGGCAGTAGAGTATTTTAGCAATCTTCGCCTTCAATAAGTTGGGAAATCAATTAATTCATATAAATCAAGAATAATTCGGATAAACCGAGGTGATTCACAATCCTGGATTACTTCCGTATTTGATTTTTTTTTCTTCGAACAATCGATTTTACTATTTATTCTTTTATTAATTTTCTTTAATTATTACTTGCATCTCCAATTTCGATAGTTCAAATAAAATTAGAATACGCATAAATCGGTAATTAGTGAGTCAGTCCTCGAGTGAACGATACTTTCTTACCACTTTATTACTTGATTACGACAACGTGCACTTGCGTTAACCAAAATTCGTAACAATGGCAAGGCAAAAGCACGGGAAGAGAACGTTGGCGGCGATGAGTCCTATTGATACTAGTAGGGGGCCCATTCTCTTCATTTTTTCATGTTTCTTTGTCATGTATTTTTCCGCTGCAGTTCTGTTTGGATTTTTATTTCATTCAGTGTTGTATATTTTATCTTCATATAAATTATACATGTATTATGTATTCGTGGGTGTGTTGTACTTGAAACTCCTCATCGGAGTAATTGATAACATAATGTGGTTCGGTACTACATTGTATTGTGTAATTTATTAATTTTCATCCGCCTGGTGGGTCCCAGTCGGGGGTCCACGGCACTGTAATGTCCGCCTAGTTTGGGGTGTTACAGTAAGCGCTGCTGTTAAGTGCATAACCAATAAAGATATAATCGATCGTCTTAGGACCAATTTTAACTTGTTTAGGTAGAGGCACCTCAACTTTCGCCAAACACCCCCACACTTTGAGATATTTGTATGATGGTTTTCTTCCTTTCCACAACTCATAAGGAGTAACATCCTTATCTTTGCGTGGAATCTTGTTCAATATGTAGTTGGCTGTCTAGACTGCTTCCCCCCACCTGTTCTGGGGTAACCCTGAACTAATTAATAAGGCATTTATCATATCTTTAAGTGTTCGATTCTTACGTTCAGCAACGCCATTAGATTGTGGTGCATATGGAGCCGTGGTTTGATGAATTATACCACTTTCGTTGCATAATTCCTCAAATGGAGCTACATATTCACCTCCTCTATCACTTCGAACCATCTTAATAGGACAGCCTAATTGATTCTCGGCTTCATTCTTGAAGTTCTTAAAGGCTTCAATAGCCTCATCTTTACTTCTCAAAAGATAAAGATAACAATATCTTGTGCAGTCATCGATGAAAGTGATAAAGTACTTCTTACCACCTCTAGTTTGCAAAAATTTTAAATCACACACGTCTGTGTGAATTAATTCAAGGGGTTTTGTATTCCGTTTTGTCGAATGAAACGGTAGCTTTGTCATTTTTGCCTCAACAAAAATTTCACATTTGTTTTGATTTTTGATTTCATTTAATTTTAGCAAATCTAAGTTTACTAATCTTTTTATAGCATTTAGATTCACATGACCTAATCTACAGTAGCGTTATTATTAGCAACTGCCTTTGGAGGCTTACAAGTACGAACGCTAAATTTGAACATGTCCTCGACAATATGACCTTTCCCGAGAGTCTTGCCAAACTTGCGTATTATCATAAAATTGCTACGAAGGTCTACATCAAATTTAGCTCTAACTAATTTGACACCAGACACCAAGTTCTTGCGGATTGCCGAAGCATGCAGCACATCCTTCAGAGTTATCTCCACACCGGAGGTGAATTGAAGCACAACAGTCCTAATTCCAAGAACTGGAGAGGTACGATCACTTGCCTCTGTGATGAAGCGGTCTTGAATCTCCTTGTAAGTGAAAAACAAGTCTCGGTTCACACAGATGTGAACAGTCGCACCTGTATCAAGAAACCAAGTAACAGGGTTAGGTTCCGAGACATGATTTACCTCGGTGATCATGGCAGCAAGGTCATCTTTGTCCCAAGAGTCAAAGTCCTTCTCGACATGGTTGACTTTGCCTTTTCCCTTGTTCTTCTTCGGCTTTCGGCAGTTTTTCGCCATATGGCCGGGCTTATCACAGTTGTAGCATATTCTGGTAAACTTCGTCGGAGGTGCCACATCCTTTTCCTTGCCTTTGGTAGGACGTGGACGCTTTTTGGAAGGGCCACCCCCACCTTCAGTCAGATTAGCCTTAGCATCCATAGGAGCTTTGGTTCTCAAGTCTTGATCACGGACTTGAGCTTCAGTTTGGAGCTTAGCAACCAAAATTTCAAGAGTCATTTTCTTTCGCTTATGCTTAAGGTATCCCTTGAACTCCTTCCAACTAGGCGGCAACTTGTCGACCAAGAGCGCCACAGTGTACGCCTCGGGTAGAGGCATCCCCTCAGAATGAACATCATGTATAAGAGTTTGGAACTCTTGTACTTGGGGCATCATTGGACAGTATCCACCATTTGGAATTCGGTGAGTCTCGTCACAACAAACTTCTTCGTCCTAGCAGGATTAACACGGTATTTCAACTCAAGAGCATCCCAAATTTCTTTGGCAGTCTCCTTGATGTTGAACACATTGAACAGGCCATCATGAAGCCCGTTCAACAACATATTCCGACACAGATAGTCGGAATGAACCCAGGTATCATAGTTGGTACGCACTTGAAAATCCGCCTCGTTCTCAGCAGGGACAGGAGGCCTTTCTTCACGCAGGAAGCTCGCAAGCCCCATTGTGGTAATGTAGAACAGCATCTTTTAAGACCAACGTTTGAAGTCGGTGCCCGAGAAAACAGGAGGTTTCTCGGCGATAGGCATTAGCCGAGCAGCATTGTGAATTGGAGCCATTAAAGAGCTTGATGATCCAATGGTTCCAGAACCCGTGGATGGATTAGTGGATGCGCCGGTGCTTGCATTGAACGACATTTTTCTCCAGCAGAAGTTTCAGGATGACACGAACAAGTAAGGTCGATTATTCTCGTCTTGCGATTGTTGAAATAATTCGGTACTTGCACGTGTATTACAAATAATATTCTGAACTGAACTATAACAAAGAACAGAATCAAATATTACACTTGAAATGAAAGAACATTTTTTTAATAAAAAAGACTAAAGATCGTCCGAAGGTAGAGCTTCTGTCCGCAAGACGAGAATACACCCCAGTAGTGCTCACGGTAAAGCGGCTCGTCCCCAAAGGTTAAAACGATCTGAACGTATCAACAGTAATAACACCGAAAACTGAACGAGCACCTGCGAACTGGACTGGAACGAAGACTGAACTTGAATATGCTAAGCTATGCTTTGATAAAAAATGCACTGTTTTTTTTTCGTTAATTCTGCAATGACCAAATGCTGATATATAGCACATCTCGATCAAGTGAAGGGACTCTTCGCCATTAATCCTGCCATGATGGCTGGCGGTTTCAGACGCCCAAAGGGCTCGGTCGGATGAAGAGCCTTGCCTCTTGGAGTGAAGTATTTACTAGGCAACTCAAGAGTCTTGGTCCATACCAAAAGGTTTGGTGGACTTACGGATTTGGTCCAAAAAGATAAGCCCAAACACCAAGATCCAAATCCTGATCCAGGGCCCGAGCCCGAGCCCGTGCCCGACTTGACCCGACGGACTGTCGGTCAGTCGGTCGGTCGGCGGCGGCCCGCGTGTGTGTGTGTGTGTGTGTGTATGCGCGAGGACACTCTTACACACCAACCCACTTTTATTAAGCCCATATAGACAAAGACTTTAAATACAAGCCAAAACATCCATCCACAATCAATGTGGGACAACTAACATCATATATATATATAGGGAAAACAATGTTTTTCGTCCCTGTAATTTGCACGATTTTTGCTTTTAGTCCCTACGAAAATTAAAATATTATTTTGATCCCTGTAATTTGTAAAACGTTCTTTTTTAGTCCCTGCCGTTAACCTCCGTTTATTTTTAAAGGAAAAACAATGCTTTTCGTCCCTGTAATTTGCGTGATTTTTGCTTTTAGTCCCTACGAAAATTGAAATGTTATTTTGATCCCTGTAATTTCTAAAACGTTCTTTTTTAGTCTCTGTTATTAACCTCCGTTTATTTTTAATGACTTAGCAAACACAAAGGCCATCAGGTCACCAATTACTATAACAACGTAATCAATTGTAAAAACCCCGTTGGAAACTAACAACCACGTAATTAGTAAGCTTATTGCTTACTACCAGTAATACATGTGTCAATTGAATGTGTTAATTTTTCAAAACTATGGTGACACAACTGGCTTTTGAGAATAATAGTATATGTCCAAATAGCATAATAGTGCAGTAACAAATTCATGAGTACAGTAACCCGAAAATTCATCTTTTGACAAAGAGTAATACTTGGGTTGTTTTGGATGTTTTGTAGTTGCCATTATATTAGACTGTTTGGCATTTTTGGGCTGATTTAAGTACTCTTGTGATGGTGGTGGTTTGCCTTTTTAGTTAATACTACAAGACCACAAAATTCTGTTTTTTTTTCTATCGCATTGTTATGCTTATATGGACATATTCTATTTGTCAAAAGTTGAATTTTTGCCATCGCACTCATGAATTTGTTATCGCACTATTATGCTATTTGGACATATACAATTAATGACAGGGACTAAAAAAGAACGTTTTAGAAATTACAGGGATCAAAATAACATTTCAATTTTCGTAGGGACTAAAAGCAAAAATCACGCAAACTACAGGGACGAAAAGCATTGTGTTTCCTTTAAAAATAAACGGAGGTTAACGGCATGGACTAAAAAAGAACGTTTTAGAAATTACAGGGATCAAAATAACATTTTAATTTTCGTATGGACTAAAAGCAAAAATCGTGCAAATTACAAGGACGAAAAACATTGTTTTCCCTATATTTATATATATATATATATATATATATATATCATGTTAGTTCCTACTCCAACATCCAACTTTAATATATAATATCTCACTCACTGAAAATCAGTTTAGCAATATTAAATATACAACGTTCATCTACTCACGACGTAGATTAACATTCAATAAATATTTTAATTAAATAATAAATATTTAATTAACAATATTTATTCTTAATAAATGGTTATTTATTAAATCATTTCCAACAATTAGTTGGTTTTTATTTTCTTCTTTTTGTCTATTTTTATTTTATTTTTGATATTTTAGCTAATTGGTTGAATTTTGGGGTTAAAATGCAGTAAACGCATCCGAATGTCATAATCAGTAGTTTTATGTCGGACCTGACCGTGTCAATATGTGATACGAGTTATTTATACAAAACGGCCATGTCCATATCTGGACACCGCCATATCATGGTAAGTATTTATACTCGGTGGGTTTCTCTTCCCCATTTCCCCTAACTCTGATCCCTCTCTTCCTCCATATCAATATGAAAATCGCCTACTTCGAGTTTCTTTCGATTTTCAGGAAAGAATAGGATATTTAACACAGTTTATCAAAATTTAACATCTCATAACAAGAATCATCCATTCAAATTGCGGATTTTGGGAAGTTTTGCTCAAGAATACCCAAAATTTTAGTTAGTTCGAATTTGCTCCGATTTTGGTAAGATTTCTTCTTCTTTACCCAAATTCTTGTATATTTAGTTGTTATGGTGTAGTGGGGTTGGTGTTTGAGCATTGGAATTTCTTGTCTTGTTGATTTTCTTTTGAGAAATTTGTCGAACGCCTTAAGGGCATGAAAGAACTTTGTGTTCTTGAATGTTATTTTCAAAATTAAGTGTTGCTCAATGTAAACTCTTAAGTTGAATGGTGTGCTCAAATTGGAATGGGCATTGATTGTTGTGAGTTGATATGATTTTTTGGGGTTGAAAGTTAAAAAAATTTACAAGTGTTGGCCTGTTGGGTGCTTTTTATGAATTATTATGGAATTATGCCTTCAAGTGAGACTGATGTTGTACAATTTTTTAGGCATCAATGGCAAGTGGCAACGTGGAGGACCTAATTATATATGACATCCAACTCCCTAATGCGTCTCAAAGGGACCGATGAGACATGCACGGTCGTAAGAAGATGTTGCGAACACATTGCGCCGACAAGGAATGCATGATAGAGATGCAAATAGCCGATGATGTGGCCAAATTGTTCAAAAATATTGATCGGAATTGGATGATGGGACAAAAATTACGTACATATTGATGCTTGACCCTCGAATTCTTATGCAAGGTCAAGGTTTATAAAGACCTTGTCACCAATCAACCGACATCTATCACTTTCTGGCTAGGTAGTAATATGGCCTCGTTAAGAGTGGAGTCATTCTCTGATCCTTTAAGTCCCTCATGTTGGAGACTTTTCCATTAATCGCAAACCAGTCATTGCTTTTTGAAGAATCTTATTTGAATATCCGGGGAATGAACATCATTTTTACGTGGCAAAATGTGCAAAAGAGTCGTCTATATGAAATCCAGTCATGAGATGTACTCATCGGGTGATGGCTAGCGTCGTGTTCGCACGTCATGAGATAGGCACGATCACGCTCGAGAGCTCTCAATTTTGCATCATATGTTGACCGGGACGCATCTGGACACGGCTTCCATAATGGTTTGGTACTTCAGCCAGCTAGCCTTGACCAATAAAGGAAAATTTTGGATAGGAGGCCTAATTACTCCAATAGCGCTCGACTTCGACATCGACTTGTAGACTAGAACCCCTTTGGTGGGCAACATGCTTCTCTATATACCGGTCATGCGTCAATCGAAATTCATAGCCATGTCAATGGGAATATGATGTTCCAGTAGAACGACAAGGACCACTTTCCATTGCCTAATACACCATAGACAACGGTTAATGACATATATGACTTGGTCAATTTGCAAATATGGTCGGAGACGCACCAAGCACTAACGAGTAGGAATGTGCGGCCACAATGTGATGTGCTATTGGGGCATGATGAGTTGATAGGAGAGGAGCACGAGTATGAAAGAGGGGCGGAGGTGATGATTCACATCAAGCACAAGGTGATCGCCTCGAGTCGTTGAGGCAAGGTGAAGCGATACATACATCTCAAATGGACTTGTACTCCGAGTTTGTAGCCTTCTGAGATAAGACGTATCGGAGGTTAGAGCTTCCAGGGTGAGTTGTTGCACCTAGTTCGATATATGCACGGGTATGTCTAGCAAGGCCACTTCCAGCCCCCTTCGTTTGTGAGTATTTCTTGACCTTTTTGTAATTAATTTCTTTATCTTCCACCTGGCAAGCATATCATTTAATTTAAGTTTGGGGAGATGTGGGTCAAAAAACATAATTTTAGTTTTTGCATTGCATGTAGTTTGCATCTTACGTTTACTGCTTTGGCATATTTGGTTTGTTTAATTTGTCTACTTCTTGGTGAGTTGTTATGTTTTTTGTTTGCCTTTTGGAAATAGACTCGGTGGATGAACTCTCGTCCTACTTATCTTGGGGATTTTTGTGTTATTTTCATGTGTAATTTGAGATGAGTTTGTCGAGGGAATAATTTTAGATGATTGATAGGTTACAAAATTGTCTAAGTGGTTTAACATCTTGGAAATATGAACAAATTTTTGAGTTTTTGAGCCCTTGTGCATCACTGAATATGCATGTTTTATTATTGAGTGTACCATTCATATTGTAAGACTCTAGAACTTTCTTTGGCATTTTGGTCAAAACCACAAGTGTGTGCAATTAGTGAAAGCGATTTTTGGCGATTTCGAATTTAGCCCTTCAAATCCTTTTTGGCCTACCCAACAATAATTAACTCCCTAGTTAGCCCCATTGAGCTTTTAAGCCTAGTTTATTGTTAGCCGCATAATAAGCATTATGTTCCCTTTATATTATTTTTCCTTTACTTGAGCTTTTAGAATCATCTTTGAAGAAGGGGAATTTAAAAATTATGGCGACATAAGAGGGCTAGTATCATTATTTTTCTTATGGGTTGTGTGTGTTTTTTATTCTAGCAGTGATTTGAAGATTAGCTGGAGAATTTTTTTAGAAAAACTCTTGCGTGCTCTTGTGATGGGGAACCTAGTAATTGGGTGTATGCACGCCCATAATTTATATTTGAATAGAACGATGACCTTGAAATGGTGGTACTAAAAACAAAGACTGGAGAACAAATTTGTTGTTAATCTTTTTATGAACTATGCTCCTACGATTGATCTAAAAACAGTGTTGTAAACGCTCTTTCAACTTTAGCGTCTAAAAGTGCTTATTGGAGGTGATGTGATTTTGTTGAGTTTCATGTTCTAAATTGCTCAAGTCTAGTTACTTTAGCCATATTTATCCTATCCCAACCAAAAAGCCCACATTACAACCTAATAAAAGACCTTTCTAATATAAGAAGTTGCATGCACAAATAGTGGTAGAGATGGTAGATGATAGTCAAGCTTATGGTGGTTTTTACCTTATTGAATGATGATTTGAGCGTCCCTTCTATACACTTTTAAGGTGAACGATACACTTGACGGAGAGGCTTATATATTTCAAGTATCGGCCATGACAACAAGGAAGCATAATTGAGATTTGAAAATTTTAAGAACTCAGGCTTATCAGTACGCATCTTTTTTCATAATTATCCCTTGAGATGGGTTGAGATTTGGGTTGTCTTGGAAATTTTGGATCGATATGCATTGCTGTTTAAGTTTGTGGGAATTTATTAACATGCAATTTACACATATTTTTGATACTTTTGTCGAGCTTATATATATATAAATATATATTAAATTGCATTGTTATTCATCAGTTTTCGATTTTTTGGGCTCGATTATTCTTTGGTATTTTTATGTGATTTCAGGTCTATTTTGAGGTTTTATGGCCATTAGTCACCAAGTAAGAAGTCTCGACCCCAAACATCATGAAACAAGGCATGATCATGAAGAGCAAGCGAAAAAAAGGCAGAAAATCGGTGTAGGCGGGTTCTGACACGGGCACTGACACGTCCGCGTTTGACAGACACGGCGAGCGACATGCCCTGGTGCGCCAGAACATGTCGAGAACGACACACTTTCGAGTAACATGGTCGTGTGCCCGGTCGTGTGACTTGCCAGTGGGAGATTTTACTTTCTAGAGGAGTTCGACAAGGCCATATCACATTTTGACACAGCCGTGTCAGTCAACGGACCTGATATGGTAATCTCGGATTCTTTAGGGTTTGGGACTCCTTTGGAAGGTTATAAATAGCTGTATGGGGGTCCCTAAGGATCAGCATTCAGTCCCTATTATACACAAGGGTGAGAATTCGCAAGGAAGAGCTCCAAGATGACGAGAAAATCCACAAATGAATATCAAGACGGATCGAGAGACCCATCTAAATTCGATTCTTTCTTCCTATCTTTTGTACTTTTCTTTTGTCTTATTGAACATGTCGATCATAATTTTGTGTTATGTATTTGATGATCATCATATCTAGCTAATCTATATTCTTTCGAGACTTGGCATTATATTTGTTGTAATGGTTTCATATTAATTTATTAATATTGAATGTTCCTATTCAATTTTTGTTTAAATAATTGGCTTTATTTCATGTTTAAGCAACTGATCAATATTTTTAAGTTTAGCAAATAGTACTAATAATTCGAGAGAATGTGGTGATATTAGGTCTCCACTATTTGACACAATTTAATTACGATATTGAGAAATTAGTAATAGACTCTGAAGCCTTTTGATCTAGGGTTTTAAGAATTTAAATTGTATAGATTCGATGGAGACGTCAATTTATGTATTTTAATCTACATGTTTGTGTGATTTTGAGAGAGGCCATAAATGACTTGTGTAATTGTCTTGTAGGGAAGACAAATATAGAACATCAATAGAAATTCATGTAAAGAAACCTATCAATTAATAGAAACTATAGTCTTCGAATATCTTTATTGTAATATCCATATTTTTCTATTTTTGTATTTTCTTATTTTTGGCGACTTCCTTGTATTCGTTATCGCATTTCGAACTTATTTTATTCTGCACTTTTTGTCATTTGAGCTTGTTTCGAGACTGTTTTGGAGTTGTCCGTGAATTACTATGACTTTTTCCACTTTTGTGTTTGATTCTCGTTAATAATGTCTACATTGATTGGATCGTAATTTTGCTTGTTCGCTTGATGTTTTTAGCAGTGTTGTGGTTTTGTATATTGACGCTTGGCTGCGAGCTGTAATTTTTGAGCATTTGGGATTATTTCATGATTTTATATTTTGGCGTTTATTTTGGGATTCCTCTTTTCTGCACCTTCGGGTTGTCGTACTCGCGTGTTTGATTAGCATTTAGACTCGTTTATATAATGTTAATCGTTTCTTCTCATTTCAGTTCAGTTGTGTTTTCCTCGTTGTTTTGGGATGTTCTATCCTGAACAGCAGTGCTGCTGTCAGCACGCAATTACGACCGTAAACTGTCTACTGTTACGGCAGTAACATCAAGTTCATTACGGTCGTAAATGTACCTATATAACGGATGTAACAGGGGTAAAGTTACGTCCGTAACATACCCAAATTATGATTGTAACATCAAGCCTGTTATAATCTACTCGTCAGTTTCGAGAAGGCAAATGTATGCCTCTTTTCATTTTCACGCGACGGGACTAAGGGTTTGCGAGATTTTACCATGAAAGTACAATAAGAATTCACCTTCCATCACCATTTTCGAGTTCCATGTGTTCGTCATAAAATTCCTCCTTTTTGCTTTCGGATTGAAGTAAATTCTCCATAACCCTAGTTTTGGGATTTGGGGGGGATTTTTGATAAATTGTCCATTTCAATCAGTTTTGTTCATAGAGTCATGTAGTATATGATTAGTCTATTCCGTCTAGATGTTTTTTCCTACGAATTTATGGTTAAATTCTTGAGTTATGAGGAATTGATGGGGTTTGGTTTGAAATCCCCACTCTATGTATTTCATTATGTATCTTACGAGTCGTAGGCAGGGTTTTGGGTGTATCTCTGTATGATTTTAGTTTGTATCGGTGTTGATGTTAATTTTGCGTATCGCTTAGTTTTGGAGATTCGAGTTCAGTTTGAGCACTTTTCATTCTCATTTAGACCTGGTATGTATCAAAGGAAAGTATTTCCGAGGAACTTACGATCTTAAACTTGAAAAGTAATGCATGTGTGTGAGATTATATACGCTCACTCCGAGAAGGTCCAATAGGACTCGGTGTAATCCGTAACCTCTGGACATATTTACGAACATTTGGGTTAACCACTGGTCGGGTGCATGTTTAATCACGAGCGGTTTTTGTAACATCCAGATATTTCATTGTAAATATTCGGATATCTGAAGCTACTCCTTGGAAAAAAACAAGACAGTGAATACCGGGTCAACAAGAATTTTATTATGTTAAGGAGTATTTTTTAGCGGAATAATGGTTGGAACGTTTTTCGAATGCCTATATTTCTATTAGTGTGTTCGGTTTCGAAAATGTTCGAGAATTGGATGTGAGTGGTTCTTGGTGGGATTGTATATACCTACATTAAGTTAATCATTAGAGTAGTTCGACCCAATCACCGGTTGGTGGGGTCAACATCAAAGTGCAACTTAGCGGGCAAGTTGTAGTCTCTACTGAATACCAAGATAGGATTCTTTCTCCTGTAAGTGAGCAGGTAAATGTCCTATGCGGTTAGTGGCAAATGAGATCACAAGTCTTTGGCCAAAGCATTTAGAGCTAGTTGTATTTGATACATGAGATCTCGGTGATCTCGGTTTCCATTAACAAATATACAGAGTCAAGTTACAATAGGGTTTGACATTACCGTGACCCTAACAATTGATCGGGACATATGATTGTAGGATTTATACGTATACGATATTCACGACATAATAGTTTTGGAATGATCCTATCATTCGTTCTCAGTTGGGTTACGGTGCGGCCACTAGGCTGGCTAAGTGTTACCCGTCCTCCTTAGTACCTCCCATTGTCGACTCGAGACCGACCTATGGAGTCGCGCACAATGATATTTGATGGATAAATGTGAATTTATTATCTCTTCATTAATATTGGATATTGGATATCTAGTTTGATTTATTTGATATATCGTTGCGGTCTTGTGAATTGAAATTAATTATTGAGTGATCAATTTAATTCATAAATAATTATTTCTTGAAAATACATAATTATAAATATTGTATTTGATATAATTAATTAATTGAATTAATTAATTAAGTATAAATACATTTGAGATAAATGAAGTGTACTTAATGGACTAAACACGCGAACATCCGGTACACGAATCGAGTGGCTTGGTTCGTTTTCTCTCCAACCACTAGGTGGGCCGCCCCCTCTTTTTCTCCACCATTTCCTCCCTTTATCTCTTTTTGGTGTGGTGTATGGTGGTTACTTTCTGAATGTTGACAAAGTAAAGATGAGATATGATCTTATTATTGTATATAACTTAGCATGTGGAGAGCTTTGTAGCAATACATACACACTTCGGCCGTGAGCCCTTTTGGGAGAGGAGGATTTTTTGTTTGTGTTCTTGTTGAGAAGAAGAAAGAAGAAAAGAAGAGAGAGAGAAATTCCTATAACAATTCCTAACCGTGTTCTTAGAGAATGAACTGTTATAAAAATTTTCATTGATTATCCGACGCGTGGTGATATAGAGACACTCGGAACTCGGTGTTGGATTTTCCACAAGCTCGTTCGAATTGGATTCATGTTTGTGTTCGTGATCAAGAATAAATTATCAAAGGTCTATGAGGGTATGATTTCTCTAATTTTATCTTCTCCTATTTATATTCGTATATATGATGCTTGATCGATCCTCTTTAGGGTTCGGTTTTATTCGGTTTGGTCTGTTTATTTTTTTGTTGTGCACTTTGTTTTTATCACCGAATCCCAACAGACAGTCGAGCTATCAACAAGACTACTATGCGCTACGGGTTCCCGATTCATCTCTTGAACGACTTGTCAGATCAGCTCAGTGGCATTGTTATTTTTAGTAAGCTTGATTTCCGCATTGGCTATCATCAGATTCGTATTCGTCCTGGAGATGAATGGAAGACAATTTTTAAGACTATAAAGGGCCTTTTTGAGTGGTTGGTCATGTCGTTTGGCCTATCGAATGCACCCATCACTTTCACGCGGGTGATGAATCAGGCGACTCGCCCATTGATTGGCTCTTGTGTTGTTGTGTACTTCGATGATATCCTAGTATACAGTAAGCTTGAGGCAGAGCACATGAATCATCTCTGATCCGTTCTCCCAATCCTTCATTTTGAGCATTTCTTTGCCTCTCTAAATAAATGCTCTTTCTGTACAGATTCAGTACTTTTCTTGGGGTACCGTTTCTCTGCTGCATGTAACACCTCCACTCCACTCGGGAATATTACAGCATCGCAGACCCTCTCCGTGAGGATCTACCAGGCTAGTTACAGAAACAGGATATCAAATTACATACTGACATGGCTAAATAACGAACCATTAGACCGATTTGGTCTTTCACCACAAACACACAACTTAAACTTCATATACATCTCTCTTTCAAAACTCATACCGGGTCAAAATACAACAACACTCCCATACAGCGGGAAAACACTACAGCGGGAAAGAAAATACATTACGACCACCAGTACCTAGTACTAGTCTTCATGTGATTAGTTTGTCTTCCATCATCCTTCGTACCGATCCTGTGATTAGCTCCCCAAAAACCTGCATGTACCTGGACGAAATACAGACATCCATCCCCCGATTACTCGGGGATTAGCAAAATTCTACTATTTTGCTAGTGCAAGTATAAAGTGCAAATACGAGTCATACACAACATACTCCAAGAATATAATAATCGAGAACATCCAACCAGTTAAACGTAGCAAAAGACTTCCCGAGATAATTCACTTGAGCAAAATAATATGAAGCCATGAAAGGCAGGAATAAAGTAAGTAAACAATTTGTAAAGCGTTGTACAGGTCTCGGGAGTTTTTAGGGTAAAATATTTTGGGACTAAAGAGTCTTTATCTTTTCAAAAATCACTTAGGGTCACAACCCAAAGATTTACTCGGTTCTCGACAACTAAAATATAATCACGGGTCATGCAAATCCGACAATATACTATTATTCATACTCATCAAGTAACGAATTCTAGAGGTCTCAACCGACCCTACCTGGCGTCACACAAATACGGTTCGTACTCCTCAAGTAACGAACTCCAGAGGCCTCTTCGGACCCTACTTGGTATACACATATACTGTTCGTACTCATCAAGTAACGAACCCCAGAGGCTCCGTCGGACCCTACCTAGTTCCACACATACACTGTTCGTACTCATCATGTAACGAACTCCGGAGGCCCCGTCGGACCCTACCTGGTACACACATACACTGTTCGTACTCATCAAGTAATGAACTCCAGAGGCCCCATCGGACCTTACCTGGTACACACATACACTGTTCATACTCATCAAGTAACGAACTCCAGAGGCCCCGTCGGACCCTACCTGGTTCCACAGAACAACATAGCAATCCACAACACATATAAACAACACCACATTCACAAACCACAACACATATCAACAACACCACATTCATAACCCACAAGGATATAAGCTTCTCGGATAACAACAAATAGCACCATCTCCTTACAAAGGAGTCAACAAACAATATCACACAAACACACACACACACACCCCTTGCCGAAAGGATATAACATTAAGTCTACTAGCGATATAGTCGCACACAACGGTACCACACGAAAAACAAGGCATATATACAACATTAATACACATTCCCTGATCGACACATTGTTCACAAACACACGAGCTGATTTTGAAGAAAACCTTTATCGAGAATATACCGATTCTTTTGAAAGTTCATTAAAAATATTCAAATTGCACGCATAGTCAATTACCAACTATTACATCTACAAAACACGAAGTGTATGGGCAAGATACTTGCCTCGAAACCACGAGCGAACGAAACGACAAACGGACGCAACCGAGCAACCCCGAACTTCCAAGAAAAACCAAGAACCCGACAGCCCCACGTACACTACGAGAATAACACCACCACGAAACAACACTAAACGAAATACAAATCGAAAACTAAGAACAACAATGGTTCAAGGGTTTGTTCCAAGAAAGCCAAAATTATGTTCTGGTTGAAATGAAATCGATAAACGAGTTTCTAATCTGTAAATTACAACCAATACAACAAGAGTTACATAGCTAATTCATCATAATCAGACCAGAATCGAAATCAATAGAAAATCCCCAAAAATAGTTGAAAAAGGATTTTCGAAGAATTACCTCAATCCGGACAAAGAATCAAGAAAGGATGATGTTAAACATGATCAAGACCTCAACATATGATGATAATCAGCTCAAGGATTGAAATCCTCGTCAAATCGCCCAAAAACCGAGAGAGAGAAGTGAAATGGGGCTGAAAATGCGACTGTCCTATTTATACACCCGGATAAAATGGCCCAGCAAAATGACTGAATTAGCGTTGTCTTCCAGCGCCGTCTCAACAAAACGGTGCAAATAGCACCGTGTTTAGCGCCGTGCTCTGACAAACGCTAATTATGCACTATATGATGACAGTGTATACTTTGCTATTTCGACCGTAACTCCTTCGTCCGGACTTCGATTAACTCACCGTTTGAACCATTGGAAAGCTAACTTGATGATCTATCACATTGTAAAGTTTAAGATTTTTTAGACTTTATAAGTGTCGCGGGTGATCTTAGAAAATCGACCCAAATGCACAACAACGATACTCCTCGACAAAACAACGATCATTCAACATGCAACGAAACACTAACGGACAACACCAATGATCCCACTCGAAAACAAACAAGTAACAAAACACGACATACGATTACATATACACAAGCACCACGTATCCGCTTTACATTGTAAATACGATAGCACGATACCAACACGTATCAATCAACGAGTAAATAATACCAACCGCTCAACAATAGACAAATACTGCGTAAAATGACAAACAATTCAAGATACGGAAATAAAAATCTCGGGTATTAAACTGCAGGTGTCAGTGTTGATGATCAGAAGGTTGCTTCAATACGGGACTGGCCTACTCCTACCTCTGCTACTGCTGCCTGCAGCTTTCATTGGTGAACTTCCTTTTATCACAGGTTTATACGCCATTTCAGTACTATTGTAGTCCTCATTACTGATGTTATGCAGGCCAAGACCTTTGTATGGACTGTCACGGGTGACTCTGCGTTTCACACCATTAAAGATATGCTCACTCATGCTCCTCTTTCAGTCCTCCCCGATTTCTCCACACCGTTTGAGCTTCATTGTGATGCGTCTAAGGTTGGTATAGGTGCTCTTTACTGTCGTTCGGGCTGTTCGCCATTGGAGACACTACTTGTTTCAGCATGAATTCATCTTATATACAGATCATAAATTTCTGAAGCACCTATCTACACAGGATTCTCTTTCTACTCGTCATGCTAAGTGATCTTCTTTCTTTCAGCAGTTCACTAATATCCTACGTCACCAATCGGGAGCTACAAATAGAGTTGCTAATGCCTTGAGCCATCGCCAGTGCTTATTATCTGATATGTGTGTTCAGGTTCTTGGGTTCGATACATTTCGAGAGTTGTATGAGACAGACATTCACTTTGCCCCGATCTTTGCACGATTACAATCGGCTCCTGGCCCTATCTTCTATATGTCTGACGGGTTTTATTTTGGGGGACTTAGCTCTGTATTCCCACTTGCAGGTTGAGAGAGCGTTTGATTTCTGAGGTTCATAGTACGGGCGACGTGGGTCGTGACCGTACGGCCGAGTTGTTGTTGCGTCGTTTCTTTTGGCCCACTGCTCGTAAGGAGGTCGCACGTTTTGTCTTTCATTGTCGCATTTGCCAAATCTCGAAGGGAACAACTACTAATGATGGCCCTTATCGCCCTATTCCTGTTCCTTCTCACCCTTGGTCTGCGATCAATATGGGTTCGTGTTAGGATTTCCACGTACTCAGCATGGTAACGATTCTATTTTTGTGGTGGATGATCGCTTTTCCAAGATGGTTCACTTTATTGCTTGTAAGTATTGGAAATAAAACGCAGCGGTAGCGAAGTTGGTAAAAATTTGATAAAAGCGTTTTGCGCATCCACAAGCATAAAACCTATTTAGGCATGCTAATTAATTAACTACTAAGATTAATACGCAATTTAAATATTATTTATTATTTATTAAATAAATCTGTTGGTAAATTCAATATCCTAATCTAGATCATAAGATATTTACCTTTTGAAGCGTAGTGGTTGCTTTCTCCTTGATCTTCTTGTATTTCTACCTTTAGATCTTGTAGAGTATATCCCCCCTCTATCCAGATGTCGTGTGGGCAACAATCTACCGGACTTCCTTGAACAACAAAGTGGATCGGCCAAACTCCTTGTTGCTTAGTGTCACTCGAGTTTTCTTTATATTCTAGTATTATATAAACACTCTTAGAAAATTGATGTGTTATCTAAATTGTATAAGACACAATTCAAGATTTACAATTAAATACAAGAAAAAAAAATCGAACTCTCAAGCTTGAAGAAGCACAATTCGGCCGAACCCCTATGTGATATTTATAGGTGTTATGGGTTACTTTAGGGATCTTAAGGAGGATTAGGGAAAGGCCTTCTAATAGACCTCAAATTTCCATATTAGGCCCTTCCTAATATATTGAGTCTATTAAATATCAACTCGGTCCACTAAAGAGTTAATATTGCACTTCCTACTCAAATCCCAATTTACGAAATTGGGCTCCTTATTTAAATATATTATTTCACGTATTTAAGTATCAGATGTTCATTAATTAATTTAAGCTACTGACAGCTTTAGCTAATTAATATCTTATCCAAGAGTAGTACCACTCGAACCTTATTATTATATCGAAATTAAATCCACTTGCAGGGTTTAATACAATAATCATTGTTGACCTCATCAAGGGGACATCATCAACCCGCACGAGTCGGGATATGATTTCTAGCAATAATAATAATTGTCATATAAATAATATTATTGCTCAAGATACGAAGCTTATTGAGTCAATCACTTTGACTCTCACCTATGGTAAATCAAAGCAATAAATATTTTAAATACACAATTATATATTATATACTTAGAATTAAGAAATAATAATTGTCCGAGATGTACGTTCTTCTTACAGTCAGTACAGAAGATATTATCTCACTTCAGTCCAGTTCAACGTATGCAGATACGCTAATGCATGCTAATAGTCAAGTCCAACTAATCTCAAACATACACTACAACCTTTCATATAATTTGTCTAATAATTATATAGGTTGTGAACAATTATATTAATTTATATGGCAGCGATAATGTGATCTTCCGTGTGACACCAACACACCACATTATCTACAATATAAAATAATTAGCCATTTCATTTTCATAACCATAACGTGAATAAATATGCAAAACATGTAATTAAATGTAATTAATATTCTCATTTGTAGTTACAGGGAAATAAGGTAGTACAAGCATAAAGTATGCTTTGCAGTATAGAACCCTAACAGTAAGCGCACGACCGATGCTGTGCATGTTGCCTAGTTGTTATTTAGAGAGATTTTTAGTTTGCGGGCTTGCATGTTTCTATTGTTTCTGATCGGGATTCCGTTTCCTTAGCCATTTTTTGGCGCTCTTTGTGGCGCATGGCTAATATCGAGTTGCATTTTAGTAGCGCTTACCATCATTAGACCGATGGTCAGACTGAGGTGGTGAACCGCTCTTTGGGGAACATGTTACTATGCTTAGTTAGAGACAATTTGCGTTTGTGGGATATGAAATTGAGCACTGCCGAGTTTGCCCATTATATTGCTTTAAATCGTAGATCTGGTTTTTGCCCATTTCAGGTGGTGTACGACATTATTCCTCATGCCCCAGTGGATCTCCTCACCCTACCCACGGCCCCATCGGATGACACCCGTGCGACTGACCTTATTTTCGTTTTTAGGACCTGCATGTAGAGACCAAGACCTGCCTAGAAGCGGCAAACACACACTGCAAGCTCACTGCTGATGCTCGTCGTAGGGACGTCCAGTTCGAGATTGGTGACTATGTGTGGGCGGTCTTGACTAAGGATCGCTTTCCTGCTCATGAGTATAATAAATTGGCGTCCCGAAATATTGGTCCCGTGGAAATCGTGGAGAAGATCAATCCGAATGTCTACTGCCTACTGTTAGATGTATTTCTATGCACTTAATCATCATTATTTTATGTAATATCCGCATTTTTCTTCCCCTTGTATTTTTCTTTTTCGGCGTATTTCCCGATAGTAGTGACCCTTGTGTATCTTTCAGTGTATCTTTTCTATTATCTATGGGTTTTATCCCCGTTATTGTTGAGCGGAACCGCCGTTTCGGGGTTGCCGTGGGTCCATTCTATGATATGTTAACCGTTGAGATGTTCCGTTGGATGTTTCGTTCACCTTCCGGTGTTTTGGGAACCGTTCATATTTCATACCTAGCGCACGCTATTTTTCTGCATAGCGCGCGCTAGGGGTTCCTTAGTAGCGCACGCTACGTTTGTTCCGTAGCGCGCGCTATCGAGTAGCCCTGGGAGTGGCAGTGTTGTTTTTCCAGCCTTCTGGACTAGCGTATTAGCGTACGCTACATATGCTAGCGCACGCTAACGTCGAGGGGCTAGCGCACGCTGATGATGCCCGGTAGCGTGCGCTAGCGTGAGTGTCCAAGATCGATGGCTTCACTACTGAACCCGTTCAGGTGCCAGTTAGCGCACGCTACGCTTGTATGGTAGCGCACGCTAACGGATCAGATAGCGCACGCTACGCTTGTATGGTAGCGCACGCTAACGTATCAGGTGGGTTCTGGACAGTTTGCCACTGGACTCGGCTGATGTTCAGGTAGCGCACGCTATTGGTCGATAGCGCGCGCTACCGAGAGGTTATTAGCGCACGCTACTCATGTATGGTAGCGCACGCTAACGGCCAAAAACCTGGTTACTGGACTGGGACGCTAACGATAAGATTTGTAATCTTATCCCGTTAGCGCACGCTAATCTTGAGGCTTTAGCGTGCGCTAACACTCCCTGGCTATATAAACCAGGGAGTTGACCGAGATGAACACCATTTCTCATTTCTTTCCTTCTTCCGCGGCCGAGCGACCCCAGAGGCGATTTGAGGTGATTTTCTCCTTCCAATCACTTCAGAGATTCTTTTGCTTGAGTTCTTGGTGTAGACTAACATCATCCACTTGTGTTTCTCATCCTAAATCCAAGGTAATCTCTTAGAACCCTACTTTTGGATAATTTGGGGGTTTTGGGATTTTCCTCCGATCCGTTCCGTTTTGTTGATGGATTCATGATGAATATGATTAATCTTGTTGGTATTCTTAGTTTCCCTACGGATTCATGGTATATTTCGTGATTTTTACGGAATCGAGAGGGTTTGGTTGTGGTCCGCCCTCGTTGTTGTTTTTATACGAATATACATGAATCGTAGGCGGGGTTTTGGGTGTATTCCAATTCCGTATTCATTTAGAAATGGTTGTGATTGTGTTCTTCGAATCGTTAGGTTCGGTTTCGTTGGTTCCTAGCGGTTGTCGGTGACTTTCCTTTCCGTTCTTCACGTCGTCAATAATTCGAGGCAAGTATTTTTGGAAACCTTTAAGCTTAACATGAAATGGTGATGTATATTACTTGTGTGTAACTCACCTCGTGTTGACTGACGGGTCAAGGAGGGAAATCTATGCCGCCGCCCGGATTTCACGAGTTTGTTTAGCTAGCTGCGGGAGGGTCCTTAGAGGCCTCGTGGGAATCTATGATATTACGCTGTTCCCAAGGCGATGCATGTGCGTGTTTTATTTTGTAATGTAGCCATGCGGGAGGGTCCTTAGAGGCCTCGTGCGGGAATCTATGATATTACTCGTTCCCAAGGCAAATTATTTGACTGCTTGTTTCCTAAAAGACATGTCTTGTTTTGGTTTTCGAAATGATTTTGGTGCATGTACTATGAAATGTGTAAGCGATTGGTTTGCCTTGAATACTTGTACTAGCGTAATTGCTAACCCTTCTGGGACCCGTTGTCGGGAAATTCTTGTTATGGATTTCAGTTATGATTATCCTGACGAGCGAGCACCGTGATGCGAGGATGTTGGCTGTGGTCGTTGACATGTGCATTTGGGTCTACTTATTTCCTTTGTCCATTTCGATATGGTTGTTCCCACGCTTTAAACTTATAGATTATACTCGCGAGTACTTAGGCTCTTTGTTTCAAACTCCGTATTGTATTGTTTTTAAACTGTCTCGTTGTTGGTTGATGCTTATTTTGCCGGTTGCTCCTGCGTATCTTTATATGTCATATTATTTAATTGTGTATCCTCGCTAACCAAGATGGTTAGTCGAGTAGAGTTTTTCTATTGTAGCTGGTAGGTCCCATGTAGGGGTCTACGGCACAGAACATATTCCGAATATCTCGGGGTGTTACGAGAAAATGGTATCGAGCTCTAGGTTTATGGATACCTAGGCTTGTCGGTTACTTGGGTCTAGTCGTGTTTTGTTTTGCACATTGTCACACCGCCGCATCTCAAGATTTCCAAGGCTCGTAAGTTTCCTTACCCGATTGTTTGCTTTCACATACCGTATTTCGTTTCTTGAACCGTGGTTATTCTCCCTCTTTTGCTTATCATCGTAGTTTTCCTTACTCATCCTCGATATGCTCGTTATCTTTTAACACCGGTATGGATGCCGAGGAAACCGTGGTCGTGGTCGTGGACGCGCCGAGGACGTGGGGCGGTGGGGCAAACACGTCGCACTCTTCAGAGCCGGCGATCGCGACGGCCGTCACGATCATGCTTCTTCTCGAGCGCGCCGAGCTTGGTATTGCCGCCGTCATGCAAGAAATGGTTAACCAGATGGCGGTTATAGCACAGTGGTTCGTAACCCCGATCGTGCCCATGCTAATCGGGGCGAGCGGATCGCGGCTTCAGGATGTCATCAAGATGCATCCTCCTCGGGCTGGAGCTTCGGACCCGATCGGCCGGGAAGGGTGGATCAAGGAGATATCCAAAGTCTTCACCGCTACTAATTGCCCCGAGGACCGTAGGGTCCCTATTGCTCAATACTTTCTCACGGGAGACGCCATGATTGGTGGGAGGCCGTTGGTCCCAAAGATCACGTTGCTTCATGGGCCGAATTCCAAGAATTGATGGAGACCGAGTATTGTCCGTGGCCGGTCGATGTGCTCGAGTGCATGCTTTCTACGATGCTCAACCTCGGGATATTCCCGTATCCCAAGCTATTGCCGATTTCAACAAAGAGTCAAGTTATGTGAAGACCCAAGTTGTCGCAGAGCGACAAAATTTTCCATTTTTCCAGAGGATGAAGCCGCCATTCGGGACTATATGTCAGGCTCGTCTGTACTACCTTGAAGGATTATCAGAGTCGAGCCCTTGCTTATGATATGTCGGTGACGGCTAGCGATTTGGCTCGTGAGAGCAAGAAGCAGAAGTCGGTCGGAAATTTTTCTGGTCCTAAGAGTGGAGGCCAGCAGAAATCTCAAGCTGCAAATATTTCAACAGGCGGTTCGGCTCGTTTCTCTGGGAGTTTTCGGGGTGCCGCCGGAACCTCCGCTCGTGAACCCACATGTTTTAACTGTGGTGTGCAGGGCCATAGGAACCGGCAGTGTTCTCGTCCGAAGTTTACTTGTCACACTTGTGGACAGCTGGGCCACAAGGCCCCTTTTTGTGAGCAGATCAAGCAGCTTCGTGGCGCCCGTTCTTCCCAATCAGTACCGTTAGAGCCGAGTGTGAACCAGGGCTCATTTGCTCCGCCGCCTCCACCGAGTGCCGGCCGAGGTAAGGGTCGGGGTCAGCCCGCTAGGGGTGGAGCTTCCAGTGTCGGCTCTGCTCAGCCACGTATCTATGAGATGAGGAGGGCCGATGATCCAGCAGCTACTGTGGCGACAGGTACCGTTCACATTCATTTCCATCCTGTCAGTATGCTTTTCGATTCGGGTGCTACGCATTCATTCATTTCTCTAGAGTGTGTACGCCGTTTAAGTCTCGACTGTTTGTCACCTTGCGAGCCTTTCATCGTTAAACTTCCTAGCAGTGATAGAATTGTCGATGATCGAGAGGTCCGAGACTGCTCTGTGTTTATTTGTGAGAGAGCTTGGCTCTCTAATCTTATTGTCGTTAATATCGAGGGTGAGGATTTGATTCTCGGGGATGATTGGCTCGAGCGGCATGGCGCAATCATGAACTACCGCACGAGAATCATCACTATGTTAGCCGAGGACGGCACCGAGCACTCTTTCGCGGGGCGAAAGAGGGGAAACCGTAAATTGGCGTCATTAATGCCTTGAAGGCGATGAGTCTCCGCGAAAGGGGTGTACCGGATATTGGTGTTACGCCTTGAAGGCGGAGGATGGTGGAGTCGAGCTTTCGTCGATTCCGGTCGTTAATGAGTTTCTGATGTATTTCTGACGAATTACCGGATTGCCACCGGATCGTGAGGTTGAGTTTGCTATAGAGTTAGAGCCGGCGGCTCTATTTCAAGGCGCCTATCGCATGGCACCTTCAGAGATGTCCGAGTTGAAAAGCAGTTGAGTGAGCTTCTTGAGTCGGGATATGTTCGACCAAGTGCCTCGCCTTGGGGCGCACCGGTCTGTTTGTGCGGAAGAAGGATGGTTCACTACGTTTGTGTATCGACTATCGCGAACTAAACAAGGTGACCATCAAGAACAAGTATCCTTTGCCGAGAATCGATGACTTGTTTGACCATTGCGGTGGAGTCGCGGTATTCTCGAAGATTGATTTGAAATCGGGTACTATCGGCTTGGTGAGAGAGTCCGACGTGCCGAAAACAGCCTTTTCTGGACGAGATACGGACATTATGAATTCGTAGTTATGCCTTTCGGGTTAACTAATGCGCGGCGGTGTTCATGCGGTTGATGAACAAAGTCTTTATCGAGTATTTGGATAAGTGTGTCGTCGTCGTCTTCATTGACGATATTCTTATCTATTCGAGGAATGAGGAAGAGCATGCCCATCATTTGCGGATAGTGTTAGACATTTTGAGGACCGAGCAACTCTATGCGAAGTTCTCGAAATGTGAGTTCTGAAGGAAGTGATGTTTTTGGGTCACGTGATTTCACCAAGGGGTTCGTGTGGATCCGCGAAAATTGAGGCAGATTGGATTGGGCATCGCCCACAAATGTGAAGGAGGTCCGTAGTTTCTTGGGTTTGGTGGCTACTACCGTAGGTTCGCCGAGGGTTTCTCAAAACTAGCTCGGCCACTTACTCGATTGCTCCATAAATCCGAGAAGTTCGTCTGGACCGATGAGAGGCGCCGAGTTTCGAGGAGCTGAAGAAGCGTTTGACTTCAGCCCCGGTCTTGGCGTTGCCATGTGGCAACGAGGATTCGCCGTTTATAGCGATGCTTCGGTCGGGTCTTGGGTGCGTATTGATGCAAAGACGGCAAGACCATTGCCTATGCGTCGAGACGATTAAGGTCGTATGAACTTAACTACCCTACTCACGATTTGGAATTAGCGGCGGTAGTCTTTGCACTCAAGATTTGGCGTCACTATCTTTTCGGTTCTACATGTCGATTTTTACCGATCATAAAAGTCTCAAATACATATTTACTCAATGGGAGTTGAATATGAGGCAGAGGAGGTGGTTAGAGCCGATTAAGGATTATGACCTTGAAATCCTTTATCATCCGTGCAAAGCGAACGTCGTGGCCGACGCCTGAGTCGAAACCGATTGCGTTGCGAACGCTTGAGGTCCTTACGCCTCGCCTCCGAGCTCGGCGGGCTCGATCGAGTTAGATGTTGAAGTTTTGTTGCACAGGAGTCAGCCGGGCAACTTTGTGCTCTAGAGATTTCATCGTCTTTGATCGATAAAATTAAGTCAAGCAATTAGAGGATCCGATGATTGCTCAAATCCGAGAGAACGTTCTTAAGGGAAAGTCTCCCGGGTTTGTGATTCACGAGGATGGCGTTTTAGATTCCAGTCGGCTTTGTGTGCCGAACGATCCGAGTTGCGACAGAGTATTTTGCATGAGGCCCATTCCACACCCTATTCCGTTCATCCCGGTTCGAGTAAGATGTACAAGGACCACGAGGAGGAACTTCGTGGAATGATATGAAGGAGGAGGTCGCACGGTTTGTGGCGAGATGCTTGACTTGCCAAGCAGTCAAAATCGAACATCACGACCTACCGGATTATTGCCACTTCCCATTCCAGAATGGAAATGGTAAGATATATCGATGGATTTTGTTACGAGTTTGCCGAGATCAAGGTCGGGCATGAATATGGTATGGGTGGTTGTTGACCGTCTGACCAAGTCGGCACATTTTCTGGGCATCAAGGACACTTGGGGCCCGGAGAAATTGGCTCGTGTGTTTATCGCTAGATTGTGAGACTTCACGGTACTCAAGTCTATTGTTTCGGATCGTGATGGCCGTTTGTATCGCACTTTTGGCGGGCGGTGCATGGGCGTTAGGTACCCGTTTGCATTTGAGTACCTCTTTTCATCCCCGACGGATGGAATGAGCGCACTATCCAAACATTCGAGGACATGTTGCGTGCTTGTGCCCTCGATCGAGTAGCGATCGGGAGGAGCACTTGCCATTGATCGAATTCACGTACAACAATAGTTGGCACGCGTCGATTCGGATGGCACCGTATGAGGCACTATATGGGCGCGATGTCGATCGCCGATTTGTTGGAATGAGGCGTCCGATTTGGTCGGGACCGAACCGGATGTCGCTTTAGAGACGAGACGGAAGATAGAATTAATTCGAGAATGGATGTTGACCGCCCGAGTCGAAGTCATATGCCGATGTCCGTCGTCGACCTTTAGAATTCGAGGTGGGAGACCACGCGTTTTCAAGGTTTCACCGACGAGAGGAGTTTTCCGTTTCGGGAAGAAGGGGAAGTTGAGTCCGAGATTTATTGGACCCTTCGAGATCCTTGAGCGAGTCGGTGGGTTAGCATACCGGTTGGCGTTACCCCGCCCCGAGTCATGTTCATAACGTTTTTCATGTTTCCCAGCTGAGGAAATATGTCCCGGATCCTAGTCACATCATCGACTATGGGGAGATTGACGTTGCCGAGGACATTACTTTTGAGGAACGTCCTTTGAAGATTTTAGAGCATCGGGAGAAACGGCTGAGGCATAAGACCATCCCTTTGGTCAAGGTGCAGTGGTCGAGACACGGTGTCGAGGAGGCAACGTGGGAGACCGAGGATAGTATGCGTGCTAGGTACCCTGAGTTGTTTGTTTCTTAAGTTTCGGGACGAAACTTGTTTTTAGAGGGGTAGAATGTAATATCCGCATTTTTCTTCCCCTTGTATTTTTCTTTTTCGGCGTATTTCCCGATAGTAGTGACCCTTGTGTATCTTTCAGTGTATCTTTTCTATTATCTATGGGTTTTATCCCCGTTATTGTTGAGCGGAACCGCCGTTTCGGGGTTGCCGTGGGTCCATTCTATGATATGTTAACCGTTGAGATGTTCCGTTGGATGTTTCGTTCACCTTCCGGTGTTTTGGGAACCGTTCATATTTCATACCTAGCGCACGCTATTTTTCTGCATAGCGCGCTAGGGGTTCCTTAGTAGCGCACGCTACGTTTGTTCCGTAGCGCGCGCTATCGAGTAGCCCTGGGAGTGGCAGTGTTGTTTTCCAGCCTTCTGGACTAGCGTATTAGCGTACGCTACATATGCTAGCGCACGCTAACGTCGAGGGGCTAGCGCAGCGATGATGCCCGTAGCGTGCGCTAGCGTGAGTGTCGATCGGGCGATTCACTACCGAACCCGTTCAGTGCCGGTTAGCGCACGCTACGCTTGTATGGTAGCGCACGCTAACGGATCGAGATAGCGCACGCTACGCTTGTATGGTAGCGCACGCTAACGTATCAGTGGGTTTTGGACGGTTTGCCACCGGACTCGGCCGATGTTCGTAGCGCACGCTATTGGTCGATAGCGCGCTACCGAGAGGTTATTAGCGCACGCTACTCATGTATGGTAGCGCACGCTAACGCCAAAACTCAGTTACCGGATCGGGACGCTAACGATAAGATTTGTAATCTTATCCCGTTAGCGCACGCTAATCTTGAGGCTTTAGCGCAGTGCGCTAACACTCCTGGCTATATAAACCAGGAGTTGACCGAGATGAACACCATTTCTCATTTCTTTCCTTCTTCCGCGCCGAGCGACTGCAGGCGATTTGAGGCGATTTTCTCCTTCCAATCACTTCAGAGATTCTTTTGCTTGAGTTCTTGGTGTAGACTAACATCATCCACTTGTGTTTCTCATCCTAAATACAAGGTAATCTCTTAGAACCCTACTTTTGGATAATTTGGGGTTTTGGGATTTTCCTCCGATCCGCTCCGCTTTGTTGATGGATTCATGATGAATATGATTAATCTTGTTGGTATTCTTAGTTTCCCTACGGATTCATGGTATATTTCGTGATTTTTACGGAATCGAGAGGGTTTGGTTGTGGTCCGCCTCGTTGTTGTTTTTATACGAATATACATGAATCGTAGGCGTGTTTTCGGTGTATTCCAATTCCGTATTCATTTAGAAACGGTTGTGATTGTGTTCTTGAATCGTTAGGTTCGGTTTCGTTGGTTCCTAGCGGTTGTCGGTGACTTTCCTTTCCGTTCTTCACGTCGTCAATAATTCGAGGCAAGTATTTTTGGAAACCTTTAAGCTTAACATGAAATGGTGATGTATATTACTTGTGTGTAACTCACCTCGTGTTGACTGACGGGTCAAGGAGGGAAATCTATGCCGCCGCCCGGATTTCACGAGTTTGTTTAGCTAGCCATGCGGGAGGGTCCTTAGAGGCCTCGCGGGAATCTATGATATTACTCTGTTCCCAAGGCGATGCATGTGCGTGTTTTATTTTGTAATGTAGCCATGCGGGAGGGTCCTTAGAGGCCTCGTGCGGGAATCTATGATATTACTCGTTCCCAAGGCAAATTATTTGATCGTTTGTTTCCTAAAAGACATGTCTTGTTTTGGTTTTCAAATGATTTTGGTGCATGTACTATGAAATGTGTAAGCGATTGGTTTGCCTTGAATACTTGTACTAGCGTAATTGCTAACCCCTTCGGGACCCGTTGTCGGGAAATTCTTGTTATGGATTTCGTGTTATGATTATCCGGACGAGCGAGCACCGGGACAAGACGAGGATGTTGGCCAGGGTCGTTGACATGTGCATTTGGGTCTACTTATTTCCTTTGTCCATTTCGATATGGTTGTTCCCACAGTTTTAAACTTATAGATTGTACTCGCGAGTACTTAGGCTCTTTGTTTCAAACTCCGTATTGTATTGTTTTTAAACTGTCTCGTTGTTGGTTGATGCTTATTTTGCTGGTTGCTCCGGGCGTATCTTTATATGTCATATTATTTAATTGTGTATCCTCGCTAACCAAGATGGTTAGTCGAGTAGAGTTTTTCTATTGTAGCCTGGTAGGTCCCATGTAGGGGTCTACGGCGCTGTAACATATTCCGAATATCTCGGGGTGTTACATTTTATACCCATTTTTAGTTTAAATCTGCGTAAATGAGATTTTAATGCATTATCTTTATATGTTCTTAAGGAAATTCGAGTCCGGGAGCTTAAATGAAGAAAAACGGGCCAAAACAACATTTTTTTGTCAGGGACCGCGGCACACAGACGCTGGGCCGCGCCACAGGAGGCGCCCAGAAGGACCCGGTACAAACTGTACCGGGGGCCGCGACACGCAAGCTCTGAGCCGCGGCCCATAAGGAAGGCGAGCGCCCAGGCCTGGCGGGTGAGGACAGGGGCCGCGGCACACTAAAGCCGGGCCGCGGCCCACTGCACAGGGTTCTTATTCGCAGCTCGCGATTCGGCGGTTTGGAAGTCTGTTTCTGACCTAATTTCTGGACGCGTTTTTGAAGCGGATGAAAGATTATAAATAGGCATTGAAGGTCAGAAGATATTATCATCAAACAGAAGGAGAAAATACCGAGGAGCAGAGAGCAGAAGCGAGAGAACGGCGCAATTCAAGTTCCTAAACTGTGTTTGATTTTTCTTATGCTTTCTTTAATTCTTTGTGTATTGTTTTCTAGCATGTCGGGCTAGAACCCTTTTCTAGGATTGTGATGAAACCAAGATTTTGATGGATTAACGTTTTATTTTGCATTATTAATATATTTCCCTTTTCTATTGAGTTTTTCCCAATTGTTCTTAATGCATTCAATTATGTGGCCTATGATTGAATTGTTTTGATTACGCAACTCGAATTGGGAGAGGAGAGTTAGTAGGAAAAATTGGTGAGAAACGTTTTATATTGTGAGATAGGAATATACTCATAGGAATTACGTGGCCCGTCTGAAGATTTTGTACTTTTTGCCTATTGTCGAATTAATTCACCTAGGAATAGAGTGATTTATTCACCTTAGAAAATTCTACTGACCTCGGGAGAGGCATTAGAGTATCTTAGAAATCTTCGCCTTCAATAAATTGGGAAATTACTTAATTTATATAAATCAAGAGTAATTCGGATAAATTGAGGCGGATTCTCAATCCTAGATTATTCTCCTATTTGATCTTCTTTCTTCGAATAATCGATTTTATTAATTGTTTTTAGTTTATCACTTTATTAGTTTTCTTTAATATTCCTTGCACCACCAAATTCGATCGTTCAGATAAAATTAGAATACAAATAAATTGGTAATTAGTAACTCAGTCCTCGAGGGAACGAAGCTAAACTTATCACTTGATTACTTGCTTACGACAATGTGCACTTGCGTTCACTAAAATACATAACAAGATTTTGGCGCCGTTGCCGGGGACTGATTGTTTTACTAATATCAATTTCAGTATTTCTAATCTTAATTTGAACATTATTTTATTTTTGTGTAATTTTTTTTATTTGTTTTCCTTTCAGGAGTTTCGTTTAGTGCATGAGGAAATTCGGTGACGAAGGTCTATTACCTTTGGATACTGAACTCGAGCGCACTTTGCGGAAAAACAAGAAGGAAAGGCGTGAGCTGTCAACAAAGGATACCATGACCGACAACACAGAAAATCACGGGGTTGACAACCCTATTCAGCAAGCTCAACCGGCATTGGCACTCCGGGATTATGCATTGCCTCAAATCAACGCGAATTTTTCGGGAATTCGGCGTCCAACTATCCAAGCAAACAATTTCGAGATTAAGCCAGCCATATTCCAGATGGTACAAGCAAGCCAATTCTGCGAACTAGCGAATGACGACCCTAATGCTCATATTGCATCCTTTCTCGAGATATGCGATACATTCAAGAATAATGGAGTTTCTGATGACGCCATTCGTCTACGACTTTTTCCATTTTCTTTTAGGGATAAAGCCAAGTTTTGGTTGAATTCACTTCCACCGGGATCTATCACGACTTGGGCGGAGTTAGCACAAGCCTTTTTGGCTAAGTTCTTTCCGCCGGCAAAGACAGCGAGACTTCGGAATGAAATAACGACGTTCGGGCAATTTGAGATGGAATCGCTTCATGAAGCTTGGGAGCGATACAAGGATTTACTAAGGAGATGCCCACACCATGGCCTACCGTATTGGCTATAAATTCAAACATTCAATAATGGACTGAGTGCTTCTACACGCACTCTTGTTGATGCAGCCGCTGGAGGAGCTTTAATGGGCAAGACGATGGCTGAAGCTCATTCTCTATTGGAAGATATGGCGGCAAATGCGTATCAGTGGCCTTCAGAGCGTCTGAATCTGAAACGAGTTATGGAAATTTCCAATAATGATCCAATATCTACGCTATCGGCCCAAGTTGCTGCCTTGACTCAACAACTTCAAGTTTTATCACGCGCTCCTTCTACCGTTACCACGGAATCATGTAATTGGTGCAACGGGTCTCACCCTAGTGCGGAATGCCAAGTTGTAAATCCTTTCGAGCAATCTCCGATGGAACAAGCTCAGTTTGTGGGGAACGGAAATCGGCAGAACAATCCGTATTCCAACATATATAATCCGGGGTGGCGAAATCACCCTAACTTTTCGTGGAAAAACGGAAAAAATTTAAACCAACCTCAGTTTGCTCAACACCAACAGCAACCTCCCTCCGCTCCAAAAATCTCTCTAGAGGAGGCAATGGCGAAATTAGCAGCAAATACGAGTCAGTTCATGACCCGTACGGAAACAACCTTGCAAAACCATTCCGCCTCTATTCGCAATTTGGAAGTCCAATTGGGTCAAATAGCAAATGTGTTAACAGCCCGACCTGAGGGTACTTTGCCAAGTACAACTGAGACGAACCCCAGAGAGAGTATTAATGCCATTGGCTTGAGAAGTGAGAGGGAAGTGTGTGAGCGGCCCGGGAGAAACAAAAAGAGAGGTGAAGATGAGGAGAAGAAAATTTCGGCATTAGAAGAATCACAAATTTCTAAAAGCTCGAAATTGTTTCCTGACAATCCGATGGCCTATGTGCCACCCGTCCCGTTTCCGCAGCGATTGCAAAAGCAAAAATTGGACAAGCAATTCTCCAAGTTTCTTGACGTCTACAAGAAACTACATATCAACATTCCATTTGCCGACGCCTTGGAACAAATGCCGAGCTATGTGAAGTTCATGAAGGAGATCTTATCGAACAAAAGGAAGCTCGAAGAGTATGAGACAGTGGCATTCACGGAAGAGTGCAGCGCCATCTTGCATAAAAAGCTCCCGCCTAAATTGAAGGATCCACGAAGCTTCAATATACCGTGCACTATTGGAAACCTATCTTTTGATAGAGCGTTATGTGATCTCGGCGCCAGTATTAATCTTATGCCCCTTTCCATTTTTAAGAAGCTATGTATTGGGGAGGCCAAGCCGACTACAGTCTCTTTGCAACTAGCTGACAGATCCATCAAGTATCCGAGGGGAGTGATAGAAGACGTCCTGGTCAAGGTCGATAAATTCATCTTTCCTGCCGATTTTATTGTGCTTGATATGGAGGAGGACCATGATATCCCAATTATCTTGGTAAGACCATTTTTAGCAACCGACCGAACTCTCATTGATGTGGAGAAAAGGAAACTCACTTTACGGGTTCAAGATGAGCAAGCCACATTTAAAGTGTTTCGATCTCTCCCGTGTCCAAGCAATGTCGAGAAGGGTTCTCAATTTGAAAGATTAGATATTTTGGCGAAAGACACACACCGGGAAATCTGTCAGTCGAAATGTTCAGAATCTGTTGTAGTTGTTCCGACATCTGAGAAAAATGTAGAACGAGTCGCATATCTTAGGCATTTGGACATGTCGTCTTCATCATCCGTTCACTCACCATCTAAAAATTCTCAGGCCGTCATAAAGTTGTTCGTGGAAAAGAAAACTAAGCCGGAAGTAAAACGGTTGCCAAGTCATGTGAAATTTGGGTGTTTTGGAAAGTTACTATTATTCAAATCTTTTTGCAAAGAACATTGGATGTCCAAACCAAAAATCGAACTGTTAAAGACTGATGGTCAAAAATTTATAACACATATTAACGGTTCGATGGACGGGGCGGAGCCCAAATGGTGTTTGCGAAAAGCAAATTGATCTTAAAAAGGTCCGGCTGAAGACTATAAACTTAGCGCTTCTTGATAAGTGTAAGTTTTGTACACTTATCCATGGTTTGTATCGATAAAATTCACCCATAATTGAGCTAGTCTACTCATTTTTTGCTTTTAATTAATTAGTTTTAATAATTTTATTTTTATCGGATGATGATCGGATTAAATAACTGAATTACTCAAGAAACAACATGTTTAATAAATATTCTATTTATTGAATTTTGATATATTCATGTTGTAGGGCTTTCCGAGACGAATTCGACAGTCTTTCCGGATTCAAAATCAGAGTTATATATCAAAAGTTATCATCCGAAGAAGATCTGGGGCAAAAACGCAAAGTCCGAGAAATTGCAGGAAAACGTAACTTTGAAAGCAACCCGTGATCAAATTTACGAAGCCAAGTTACGGCCGTAACATTCAGGAGTTACGTCCGTAAGTCACCCTAGTTACGGCCGTAACTCCTGAATGTTACGGCCGTAACTCTTGACAGATTGTTATGATTTGTCTAATTTTTTATACTTTTTGTGTATTATTGAGGGATGGCTGGCATTGATCCGATCTAATATAATAATGCTGGAGTTTTGGAGCTATTAGATGACTTTAGGTGTATAAATAGACCCCTTAGATCCTTCATCATTCATCATTCATCTTATAATTTTCCATTTTTTGTAAACTTTTCTTTTTGTGTGAAGAACACACTTGTGTTCTTGAGTGATCTTTGTAAGTGTGGTATAGTATATGTTGTTCAGAGAGTTTATTGCTTCTATCTCCTTTATCTACTAAGGGAGTTAGGATCAATTCTTTTTCTTGATTCAACTAAAAATGACCACCAAAGCTTGTAACATGTGTAATAAACCCTTCATGGGCTAAGTAACCTTTAGTTGGGATTATAAACAAGGTTAGTTATGTTGTTTATGTTTGTATAAAAGATCTATTGTGAATTGCTTATTATTGTGTGTGATTTTCATTGTTTTAACAATCTTTATTTATTTGGCCAATAAATGACGATATTTATGGTCTTCATATGTTTCGAAAGAAAATATGTTTGATTAGATCAAATGATCTTCACTCTAAGTTGTTCTAGGGGATAGAAATATACCTCTAGTCCTTAGATGATTCTTTGAGTTATTTTCATAAATCCTAATGCTATGTATTGAAGCCAATCAACATAGAAATATAGTGGATTGATTCAATATGTAAGGGGCGTTTTATAGTTCGAAAGAGAAACCGTCTTTTTAAGGAAAATTGAATCTACACAACATAATAAGTAAATTCATCTTATGATCTCCTATACATTTTTTTATAACTAATGACGAACTAAGTTTGTAATCCCAACTATTTCATTTTATCGATAATCAATCTATTATTATTGCTATCTTTTTATTTCCTTATAATATTAGAACTATTATTGCAATTTCTTTGCAATTATTAAACCAAACTTTTTAATTGTGTGTTTCACTCATCTTAAGTATCTATAAAAATAGACTAATAGTGTATCATTCAAATTATAACCAAACTTCCTTGTGGGATCGATAAACCGGACTCAAAAAGTCCACTTTACTACTTGATACGATATCGTGCACTTGCGATAGTTACACTAACAACGTGTCAAGTTTTTGGCGCCGTTGCCGGGGAAGTATAAGTTATATTTGAAATCTTACATTGTAAACTATTTTAATAGGTACAAATTTCTCGACATTATAACTTAGTACTAAATTGTGTTTGTCCGGTCAAGTGGATAACGGTACTCCGTGACTATTAAAGTCGGATTTTTCAGTTTCCCAAAACAACTGATATTTGTAGATATTTTCTTCAATTATTTTCATTGTCTTTTTATTTTTTTTATCATGGAAGAAACGTTGTATAAAATTGAAAAAAGATTCCCCTTTCTAAGCAAAAATGCAATTTTAAAAATTTACAAGACAAGGCTTGAAAGGATGAGGTTACTTATGAATAAAAGCATACCTTTTGACATAAGATTCATAATTGAAGGCAAAGTAAGAACAGAGGGTGAATTCACAGAAACACCGATTAGATTTTTACTAGGGCTAGGAAAAAGTTCATATGCCAAGAAACGACGAGCAAAGATGATAGCCGTTTGCTATAAATGTGCTAGATGGAACTGTAATTTAAAATGTCGATCTTTAGGAATTCCATCTACAAACAGAGAAGATAAAATTCAGTTCATTAAGGATGGTCTGAATAAGGAGAATATAGATGATATCGAAATTTCTCTTGACACGCATCCTAGTGGACTCGTACATTACGGAATTCGATGTTTGTGGAATAAATTCCTACCAGAATATGAACAACGTCTTGGGAATCTGACGTTAAAAGACCATGTTTGCCAATTTGTAAGAAAATTGGATGGGAAGCTTCTCCCCGACTCATAGAAGGCGTTTAGGCCGTTTCTGAACGTAAAATCAGAGGAAGATGTGAGCCACAATCACAAATACTGTACATACGCGTAAGTATCTTTTATTTTTGTCGTGTGGTGAGATTTTCTGAATAAAAAATGTGATACGCGATAAATGCAGTAATTATTCTAATTGAGTAGTTGAAGCACAATCAAACGCAATCACAAACTTGTTAAACAATTTTTACCTTCTTTTTCTTCTATAAATAAACTTTTTGCTTGTTTCTTTCATTCATCCCTCAAACTTGCACTTTTCTCTGTTTCTCTCTGAATAATTTCTTTTCGAAAATAGAGTCATCATCTTCAACAAAAAAAATTAGCACAGTCTGCATTTTTGGTGGAGCTAGTTATGGAAAAGAGGGATGCTTTACTGAAGCAGCCCACAACTTGGGTCGTACCTTAGGAGAAAAATGCATTCATGTAGTTTACGGAGGAGGAAGTCTAGGATTAATGGGACGAGTCATACGCCTATATGGAAGGAGTAAGAGTGTTGGGAATAATCCCAAAACCTCTTTGAAAGTAAAATCACCGGGTCAACTATTGGAGATGAGTTTAGATCTCAGAATATGCAAGATCGCATAACTCACATGATAAATAACTCGCGCCTTTATCACCCTTCCGGTGGTTTTGGCACCCTTGAGGAACTTTTTCATGTGGTTACAGAGCCGGCTAAATGTTCATCAAAAACCAATAGGTGTGCTTAATGTCAATGGTTTCTTTGATGGTTTACTGTCTTTCATCGACTACTCTACTGAAAAGGATTTTATTTCCGAGCGTGCTAAACGAATCATAGTCGTTGCAACAACACCAGAAGAACTAATCAAAAAACTCAATGAATTTGTTCCTCAACCAGATCCAGCTCTAGCTAAAATTGTCTGGATGGAAGATTTTACCGTGAGAAAACGAAAAGTGGATTCATTCCTCTCCCTTTGATATCCCATGTCGGACCTCTTTTATTTTTACTTTCTATCGTGTGTAATAATCGTGGTATATGGTGGCAGCTTAAGGAGTTTCTTCTTAATCTCTTGACGCGCATCTATTCGCGATTTATGTATTGTTATTTTATTAGTGTAATTTTTATTGTGTTTTTTTTTTATAATAGCATTGATGGCAGCGTAAGGCGACTCTTCGGACTTTCTTGATGCGCATCTTAAAAATTGTGTTATACTTCCGAGTATATTTTATTTTCTTTTGTTGTGTGCCTCGTATATTTATTCTCTTGCAGATTCTAAAAGGCGTTAGCTCAAACATCAACTTTCTTAACAGGGAGTATTCTGCTTTTTCTGCATTGCTTTTTATTTTATTTTATTTTTAAAAAAACTGAGGACAGTTTTAATTTCAAGTTTGGGGGTGGTTTGTTTTATTATTTTAGGTGTGTTTTGATGATTTGGTTATTTGCCTTAATTTTTATATATATATATATATATATATATATATATAGTATTTTGATTTTTTTTTTTTTGAGATTTCTAGATCTGGCCATAACACCAATAAATTAGCTATATACAAGATTCTAAATCGTTTTAACCGGTAAATATTTTTTTTTGTATATTCCAAAAATTTTTGAGCCTTAATCTCTCTTTCCAAGCCTTGTAGTTATCATATAAAATCGAGTCATTCGTTACCTTGAGAAAAGAAGAATCAATCGGTTGATGAAAAATAGAACTGAAATTTACTTAATTTGTGGAGTTTTTGATTTTTCATGCTTAACTAAAAAAATGATTTTCTGCAAAAATTCTATCCCTAAAAAAAGGAGTCATTGGTGAAAAGAGCTACACGTTAACAAATAACGGTGTGAAAGCTATCACCTAAAAAAATAAATGACAAAAAGGAGAAGTGGTGAGCAGCAACAGCTGCCTAATTTTGGGGATTCTAAAATTTTGCGAAAAATAAAGGATTAACCATTGTTGGTGCGTAGCTGCCGTCTCACAGAAAAATTGGTGAAAAGAGCTACACGTTAGCAAATAACGGTGTGAAAGCTATCACCTTTTAAAAAAATGAGATAGAAATTGTGTTAGTGAAAAGAGCTACACGTTAGCAAATAACGGTGTGAAAGCTATCACTAAAAGGGATGTAGTTTATGAGCAGATTTGAATTAATTAGCGGCTGGATTTCAATACACTCAATTTTGTGAAAATCACAATATTTGATGACGCCAATAAAATTCTTCTTCATATTGAGTCAAAAAATAAATGAGTGGTCGAGAGCAACCATTAAATGGAGTCATGTGTATCACGGGTGGGAAAGAAATAATCAGCCTTTGGTGGTAAAACCTTGAATTTGGAATTACAAAATAAAAACCGTGTTTTAACTTCAAAATCATTAGTAGATTTATTTTGAATCTTGATTCATTTCTATCTACTGTATAAAGCTGGTTGTTGTGTATTAATGGCATTTTGATCTCCTTTTCTCTTTTTATATTTTAATTTATGTGTGTATTAATTTTTCTTATTTTTATTTTTGGAGCATGAATAATAAAGAGTCTTGCTCAGGACTAGCAAGAATTCAAGTTTGGGGGTGTGATAAGTGTCAGTTTTGTACACTTATCCATGGTTTGTATCGATAAAATTCACCCATAATTGAGCTAGTCTACTCGTTTTTTGCTTTTAATTAATTAGTTTTAATAATTTTATTTTTATCGGATGATGATCGGATTAAATAACTGAATTACTCAAGACAACATGTTTAATAAATATTCTCTTTATTGAATTTTGATATATTCATGTTGTAGGGCTTTCCGAGACGAATTCGACAGTCTTTCCGGATTCAAAATCAGAGTTATATATCAAAAGTTATCATCCGAAGAAGATCTGGGGCAAAAACGCAAAGTCTGAGAAATTCTGGGCTGAAAACGTAACTTTCAAAGCAACCAGTGAACAAATTTACGAAGCTAAGTTACGGCCGTAACATTCAGGAGTTACGGCCGTAAGTCACCCTAGTTACGGCCGTAACTCCTGAATGTTACGGTCGTAACTCTTGACAGATTGTTATGATTTGTCTAATTTTTTATACTTTTTGTGTATTATTGAGGGGATGGCTGGCATTGATCCGATCTAATGTAATAATGCTGGAGTTTTGGAGCTATTAGATGACTTTAGGTGTATAAATAGACCCCTTAGATCCTTCATCATTCATCATTCATCTTATAATTTTCCATTTTTTGTAAACTTTTCTTTTTGTGTGAAGAACACACTTGTGTTCTTGAGTGATCTTTGTAAGTGTGGTATAGTATATGTTGTTCAGAGAGTTTATTGCTTCTATCTCATTTATCTACTAAGGGAGTTAGGATCAATTCTTTCTCTTGATTCAACTAAAAATGACCACCAAAGCTTGTAACATGTGTAATAAACCCTTCATGGGCTAAGTAACCTTTAGTTGGGATTATAAACAAGGTTAGTTATGTTGTTTATGTTTGTATAAAAGATCTATTGTGAATTGCTTATTATTGTGTGTGATTTTCATTGTTTTAACAATCTTTATTTATTTGGCCAATAAATGACGATATTTATGGTCTTCATATGTTTCGAAAGAAAATATGTTTGATTAGATCAAATGATCTTCACTCTAAGTTGTTCTAGGGGATAGAAATATACCTCTAGTCCTTAGATGATTCTTTGAGTTATTTTCATAAATCCTAATGCTATGTATTGAAGCCAATCAACATAGAAATATAGTGGATTGATTCAATATGTAAGGGGCGTTTTATAGTTCGAAAGAGAAACCGTCTTTTTAAGGAAAATCGAATCTACACAACATAATAAGTAAATTCATCTTATGATCTCCTATACATTTTTTTATAACTAATGACGAACTAAGTTTGTAATCCCAACTATTTCATTTTATCGATAATCAATCTATTATAATTGCTATCTTTTTATTTCCTTATAATATTAGAACTATTATTGCAATTTCTTTGCAATTATTAAACCAAACTTTTTAATTGTGTGTTTCACTCATCTTAAGTATCTATAAAAATAGACTAATAGTGTATCATTCAAATTATAACCAAACTTCCTTGTGGGATCAATAAACCAGACTCAAAAAGTCCACTTTACTACTTGATACGATATCGTGCACTTGCGATAGTTACACTAACAACGTGTCACTTCTCGGGAGGCAACCCGAGTATTAGTATAGATTTTAGTTTTTCGCTATTTTTCCTTCATTTTTGGAGACTATTTTTTGGCGTTTTTGGCTTTGCTATACCTATCTCTCATGTTCTAGATGCTTTCAATTGAAAATTTTGTGCAGAAACTTCCCAGGGATAAAAATCCATCAGGGGCCGCGGCACATGCAGAGCGGGCCGCGTCACACCGATGTCTAAAATACAGGCAAACTTTCTGTACTCTGTGCCGCGGCACAAAGATGCTGAGCCGCGGCACACTTGCCCCAAGAGCCGCGGCACGCTGACAATGAGCCGCGGCACGCCGAGACCCAGAAAATGCATCCAGGAACCTGTACTACGTGCTGCGGCACGCAAGCTCTGAGCCGCGGCACACTAACCCTGCAAGCCGCGGCACCCGTACAATGAGCTGCGGCACACGGCGAAACTCACCAACACCCAAAACACACTGTACTGTGGGCCGCGGCTCACTTGATACGTGTCGCGGCCCCCGCCGAGAATTTAAACAGCCTTCACTCGATGCATAAGCCATTCGGCCGAAACACCAGGTATCTCTCAAACTTCTTCTTCTTCGCACGGCGCAAGGATTTCATCTTACAACTTCTTCTTCTTATCTTTCTCAATCCAACTCCAAGTAACCCTTAATCCTTAGTTTGATTCTCAATAAAGATTGAACAATGGGATAATGTGTATTTCAATTATTTTTGAATTTATCTTTCTTCCCTAAGTTCTATGAAGAAGTTGATCGGATTGTGTTGTGATTGTCGATTAATTGTTGATTGTGTTTCGTTGATATGTCATGAATTATTGCAATTTTGTTTGTTGTTGGGGATCGAATTGAGAAATGATTACTTTTGTTCTTCATTTGAATACATGCACGCAAGGTGTTCGATGAAATGCCCCAGAGAAATTCTTGAACTAAAAATCATCAACCTTTGTTAAATTCTGAAATGGTGTATTCCCCCCCCCCTGCCCTTTTGCGTGCTTTTGAGTTAATTGTGTAACACCCCCAGGACATTCAGGGCATATTACAGTGCCGTGGACCCCACACTGTGGAATCCACCAGGCGAACATACCAACAAGACATTTGACAACGACAAACTATCATTAATAAAACGACAATTAAAATAAAAGATTACCAACCGACAATTAAAAATCTGACGTCAAATCCATTTCCCAAAATGGGAACACAACATTAACAATTTCAAACAGGAAGTACTCGAGTACTTAAACCAACTTTATAATACATAAATCTCAAAACCAGACATCAATAGTAACCGACTGACATGACATCGAAAATCAAACACTGGACAATATCATGCCTGCCCATCATCCTCATACGGCCCGAGCGCTCGCTTGTCCCCACGATCAATACCTGAAATACAAAAAGTATTTCCCCCATTTAATGGGTTAGCGACAACTGCTAGTGCAAGTACAATCCATTTGAACTACATTCTAATCAGATGAATATATGCGCCAAAAAGTCATTTTAGAAAAAATTTTATATTCCTGAATATTTATGATGTACACACAAAACACATTATCTCCAACAAATCATAATTCATAGTTAACCGTGTACGAGACTCACGGCCACCGTACCCATGCAGAGCCCGTCGGACATCCACAGGTGGCTAACCACAGTTCGTGATACGCACACACACGGCAATACGTATCCCTAGAGGCCCCGTCGGACCGTCCCTATGTGAACATACACATATCTCCCCACAACAACCACATATAGCCATAATTCAAATACTAGAACATGTAAACAAATGTAAAGTACTTGCCTTTGAGACATGTTTGAAGAAACGGAGATGAAACACGACTACGAACGGTCCGGGCGGAAAGCGACGGTTCCTAAACGAAGGATAAATATAGTTCAGTCCCAACGGACAACAGTATTCTACTGGAATACACCCATACCCCCGGTTACAACATACGACAATAGACGGTCAATTGATACGGGCGAGGGTTTACGCAAAATCTCCCCGTATCGATAATTTACGGATTAAAATCAAGGAATTTGGATTTGGAATCATTCAACAATCACAAACGGTGAAGAATTTCATAACATACTGGAATAATTCGGTTCCAATTAGCAAAACCCGGAAAAAACCCCCAAATTTGACGAGTTAGGGTTCTAGACGAAATTACCTTGATTTCGGATGATGGATGACGATTATACTGATGATAATATGTTAGCACAACTCTACGGTGATGGAATGTGAATAGAACGCCGATCGGAACTGATCGAAATCGCCTCTGAGGTCGCACGTCGAAGAAACGAAGGGAAAAGAATGAAATCTGCTTCAAAATCGCACTGGCTTATATAATTGTGAAGTTAGCGCTCGCTAACTGCATTATGTAGCGTGCGCTTACGGGGCCGCGACAGTCCAGTGGCTACTGCCACATTCGTTAGCGTACGCTAACAATAAGGGTTAGCGACGCTAATCGTTCTTCGATAGCGCACGCAAGGCGAGGGTAGCGTGCGCTACCTACACGGCGATCGATGCTGCGATGTCATATCGGCGATAGTCTGCGCCGAGGTACGATACACGATACACACGGCGAGACCGTAATCCGGGAACATGAACACGAAGCATACAAGACGACGGAGCTAAGTGCTGAAAGAAAAATACAATTCCGACTAGGAGGGTCCGTAATGCGACAACGAAAACGAGATTCCCTAAACTATTAGGAAATTACAAAAATGGCCCAAGTGCCCGAAAATCACGAAACGGCGTCGGATTTACGAACCGAAAGTCTCCACAAGACCAACTCAACCATACGAACTTGTACAAACCCAGAAATAACGAAAACGAACGAGTTTTACAAGAATCGAACGTTCATACGGCAAAACATGTCATAAAACGAAATTACGTGAAAACATCACCAAAACTCATCCCAATGGAAAAACTCCAAGAACAAAATAGATTCGAAATGTCGAAACGGTTACAAGCGAGTCGATAAAAATAGACATACACCAAAAATGGAAACTGCTAAAAATGGGAAAATTACGGATATTACATTATCCCCCTCTAAAATAAAGTTTCGTCCCGAAACTTAAGAATCAAAAAGCTCGGGGTATCTCGAACGCATATCCTCCTCTAACTCCCACGTCGCTTCTTCTACTCCGTGCCTCGACCATTGCACTTTAACCAAAGGAATGGTTTTGTGCCTTAACTGTTTATCACGACGCTCCAAAATTCTAACGGGTCTCTCTTCAAACGTAACATCCTTCTCAATCTCCACGTCCCCAAAGTCAATAATGTGGGACGGGTCCGGAACGTACTTCCTCAACTGGGAAACGTGAAATACGCTATGTACATGACTAAGCGACGGAGGTAAGGCCAAACGGTACGCTAACTCACCGACTCTCTCCAATACCTCGAAAGGTCCAATATATCTCGGGCTGAGTTTCCCCTTCTTCCCGAATCGGAAAACTCCTTTCGTCGGAGATACTCTCAACAGAACGTGATCTCCCACCTCAAACTCCAAAGGTCTACGCCTAACATCCGCGTAAGACTTCTGTCGACTCTGAGCAGCCAACATCCTCTTTCTAATCAATTCGACTTTCTCCCTCGTCTCCAATACCAGATCCGGCTCAGTGCCAACTAAATCGGGCGGCTCATCCCAACATATCGGTGATCGGCAACGTCGGCCATAAAGTGCCTCATATGGTGCCATCTTAATCGACGCGTGCCAGCTATTATTATAAGTAAACTCAATCAAGGCCAAATGATCCTCCCAGTTACTACTCCAATCTAACGCACACGCGCGCAACAAATCCTCGAACGTCTGAATGGTACGTTCGGACTGCCCATCGGTCTGGGGATGGAACGAAGTGCTCAAACGTAGGTGAGTCCCCAATGCCTTATGCACTGCCTGCCAAAAATGCGATACAAATCGGCCATCTCTGTCTGAAATAATGGTCCTCGGCGTACCATGAAGCCTCACTATCTGAGTGATAAAAATACGAGCCAACTTTTCCGGACCCCAAGTATCCTTGATGCCCTGATTATGTGCCGACTTAGTCAGTCGGTCTACAATTACCCATACCATATTCATACCAGTCTTCGTCCTCGGTAAACTCGTGACAAAATCCATAGAGATGTCCTCCCACTTCCATTCCGGAACGGGAAGTGGTTTCAATAATCCGGCTGGCCGCTGATGCTCAATCTTGACTTGCTGACAAGTCAAACACTTAGCTACAAACTGAACTACCTCCTTCTTCATATCGCTCCACCAGAAATTCTTCCTCAGATCTTTATACATCTTACTCGAGCCCGGATGGACTGAGTATGGTGACGCATGAGCCTCTCGCATAATGCTCTGTCTCAGTTCCGAGTCGTTCGGAACACACAACCGACCTCGGAATCTCAACACGCCGTCCTCATGAATAACGAATCCCGGGGCTTTCCCCTTTCTTACACTCTCTCGAAGCTGAATAAACATCGGATCCTCTAACTGTCCTGACTTAATGTCCTCGACTAGAGATGAAGAAATCTCAAGAGTACGCAACTGCCCGGAACCCTCTGGCAGTACAATCTCAATGCTCAATCTCATAAACTCTCGCTGAAGTCCCGACTGGGCCGTGAGTAACTCAAGCACCCGAAGCGATACCGATTTCCGGCTCAAGGCATCTGCTACCACATTAGCCTTGCCCGGATGATAGAGGATCTCAAGATCGTAATCCTTAATCAGTTCCAACCATCTCCTCTGTCTCATATTAAGCTCCTTCTGCGTGAAGATGTACTTCAGGCTCTTGTGATCGGTGAAAATCTGACACGACGAGCCATACAAGTAATGACGCCAGATTTTCAACGCAAACACAACTGCGGCCAACTCAAGATCGTGCGTAGGGTAATTCAATTCATACGGTTTCATCTGACGGAAGCATAGGCAATCGTCCTCCCGTCTTTGCATAAGTACGCATCCGAGCCCTTGGCCCGAAGCATCACTATAAACAGAAACCATCATTACCACTCGGTAAAGCCAACACGGGAGCGGTCGTCAACCGCTTCTTCAACTCCTCAAAACTATTCTGCCTCTCATCGGTCCACACAAACTTCTCTGACTTCTGTAACAACTGAGTCAGAGGTCGAGCAAGTTTAGAGAACCCCTCGACGAACCTACGGTAATACCCGGCTAATCCCAGAAAACTACGGACCTCTTTCACGTTCTTGGCGGCGCCCAATCCAACACCGCTCTACCTTATGTGGGTCCACACGAACACCCTACCGAGATCACATGACCGAGAAACATAACTTCCCGTAACCAAAACTCGCACTTTGAGAACTTCGCAAAAAGATGCTGAGTTCTCAAAATATCTAACACGATATGCAAATGACGGGCGTGCTCCTCCTCGCTCCTCGAGTAAATCAGGATGTCATCGATAAAAACGACTACACACTTATCGAGGTACTCGATAAAGACTTTGTTCATAAGCTGCATGAACACGGGTAGTGCGTTAGTTAGCCCAAAAGGCATAACCACAAACTCATAGTGACCGTATCTCGTCCGAAAGGCCGTCTTCGAATATCGGTATCCTTCACTCGGGTGATAATACCCGATCTCAAATCAATCTTCAAAACACAGCTTGCCCCTTGCAATCGATCAAACAAATCATCAATCCTTGGTAGCGGATACTTGTTTTTGATGGTCACTTTGTTCAACTCTCGGTAGTCGATGCACAAACGAAGTGACCCATCCTTCTTCTTTACAAATAGGACCGGTGCGCCCCAAGGCGAAGCGCTCGGTCGAATATATCCCATGTCCAAGAACTCTCCCAATGTTTCTTCAACTCAAGCATCTCGGCGGGCGCCATACGGTATGGCGTCTTAGAGATAGGTCTTTGCACCGGCTCTAAATCGACGGTAAACTCAACCTCTCGGCCGGCGGCAAACCCGGCAACTCATCCGAAATACGTCGGGATACTCACATACTACCGGAATAGACGAGAGATCGACTCCCCTTCTTCCGATCTCAAAGCGTAACACCAATAGCCCGTGCAACCTCCCGAAGAAGTCTCACCGCCCTCAAAGCGCCGATCGCATCTCGACTACCACCTTACGCCCCACAAAAGAATGCTCGGTACCATCGGAGGCTAACATCATGTGATCCTCGTTCTATAATTCATGATCGCCCCATGACGGTCCAGCCAATCCTCACCCAGAATCAAATCCTCATCTCTAATATCTATCACAATCAGATTAGAAAGCCAATCCCTCCCCGCGATGCTCACAGAAAAATCTCTAATCTCACGGTCCCCCACGATGCTATCCCCACTAGGAAGTTTAACAACAAAAGGCTCACAAGCAACAAGGCAATCAACATGCAGACGACGCACGCAATCCATAGATATAAAAGAATGCGTAGCACCAGAATCGAACAATACGGAAACAGGATGGTCAAGGATGTGGACGGTACCTGTAGCCACCGTCGCGTCGGGATCTCCGGCTCGCCTCATCTCATACACACGGGGCGGAACAGACCCCGCACTAGAAGCTCCCCCTCTAGAAGGCTGACCACGACCTCGACCTCTACCAAAACTCTGCTGCGGCTGAGGAACTGTCGGTGCCTGATTCACACTCGGCTCTCCTGCAGCTGGAGCAGATATCTGAGTAACTGGAGCCCGAGCTGCATCCGAACAAAACTTAGCACGGTGACCCATACGGCCACAAGCAAGGCACTGAATCGGAGGCCTATCACACTCACTCATCATGTGGCCCGGACGACTGCAGTTGAAGCATGTAGGACCACGAACGGAACCAGCAGGAGCAGACCTAGAACCGTTCCCTCGACCAACTGATGGCGACTGACCCCCGAAGACTCGTGAACCGGACTGAGCCTTCGGATACCCTCCTGACTTGCCTCCCGAAACCGACCGAGGTCTTCTGCTTCTTTCCTTCAGCTGCCGTCTCTGTCGCAGAAAACGACATCTCGTAAGCCATTGCTTTATTCTGATAATCTTTCAAAGTCGTGCACCCCAGACCAGACATGTAGTGGCGCACCCTCGGATTCATCCGCATATCAAAGTGGCGGATCTTATCTAGCTCATCTCGGACTTGGTTCCTCACGTAATGCAGCTGTTGATTGTAGTCCTTGATAGCTTGAGAAATAGGAACATCTTGGGGCTTAGCCTCAAAGAAGGCTCGGATCCTCCCCTCTTTCACTGGCCAAGGACAATATTCATCTTCCATCATTTCTCTAAACTCTGCCCTCGTAGCTGCCCGGTCACGCGGTTTCACCGCTTGCCACCACGTCGCTGCCTCCTTGGCGAGGAAGTACTGAGCAATGGGTACTTTCCTCTCCTCGGAACAGTTAGCAGCCTCAAACACTTTCTCCAACTCGAATAACCAATTCTCCCAACCAGAAGGGTCAGAAGCACCATCAAACTGCGGAGGACGCATACGAATCACGTCCTGAAGTAGCTTATCATTACCGGCTCCAGTAGGCGGAACCGGGTTGGCATTAGCATGGCCGACTGTAACGGCTGAGTCGATGGCGTCATCGGTTCGCTACTTGCTGTAATATGTTGGCCACTCCAACATTCTCATGAGCATTACCGGAGCTAGCAGACTGGTCCTGCTGACCTCCGGAACTAGGGGGAACACTGTTCGACAAAGAGGGCATCGCCGAATCAGTTCCCGAGTGATCGGACATGGCCGCCCCACCGGTTTGTTAGGCGTATTTTTATACGCTTATTTATCATTATTTTGTAGTATTTTGGAGTGTGAAATCATCTAAATGAGCTTTTAATGCCTTAATTTTGTATGAATGACAGGAAATTGAAGTCCGGAAGCTTAAACGAGGCAAAGCGGTAACGGCAAAATCGACTATGAGCCGCGGCACAAGGAAACCGAGACGCGGCAAAGGAAGACGCCACCGAAGGGCGAGTAAGTACTGCGTGCGCCACCCCATGTGAGCCGCGGCACGAAGGATTTAATTACGCCCGGTATTGATTTTGGCGATGTGCGCGGCACGAGTTGATGAGCCGCGGCACACTTAGCGGGTTTGGTACGTCTGCGGATTTTGGGCCGTTTGAAGCTTTTCAACCAACTAATACGGACGCGATTTATCGAGATGCTGAGCTATAAATAGGGCTTAAGACCCTAATTTAATCATCTGGGAATCATTGGAGCTAAACCTAGGAGCTTAAGCTTGGAGACAGAGAAGAGGAGGAAGCGAGAGGAATTCAAGGCGAAGGCGGAAGTCAAGAACGGAGGAATCCGAGCTTCATCTGCGTTTGAATTTTATGCTTTCGTTTATTTATTCGTATTGTCGGTTGTTAGCATGTCGCTAAAGCCCTAATCTAGGGTTTTGATGAAACCTTTATTTTGACGAATTGATTGAGATTATCCAATTTATTACCTTTTTATTGAGTTTTCCCAATTATGTTTAATGCTTGCAATTATCTCGCCAATAGTTGTATTGATTTAATCATTCACTTGAATCGGGAGAGGAGATTTGGTGAGAACTATTGGTGAGGACCGTTTTATTCTCGTGAGATAGGAATATACTCATAGGAACTACGTGGCCCTTAGGAGATTTCATGCTTTTGCCTAGCGACGAGATAATTCACCTAGGGATAGAGTGCGTTAGTCGCCGTTAGATAAATCTATTGACCTCGGGAGGCGGTAGAATATAATAGCAATCTCCGCCTTCAATAAATTGGGAAAATTATTTATTACGGATAATCAAGATTAAATTCGGATAAATTAAGGTGGATTCAGAACTCTAGACTTATTTATAATTTGATTCCTCTTATTCAAGCTATCGTTTTCTGTTTAGTCTTTTATTAATTCTTTTAGTTATTACTCCAACAACCCAACTTCGATTGTTCAAATAAAATTGGAATACGAAAACGTCGGTAGTTAGAGATTCAATCCTCGTGGGAACGATACTCTACTTATCACTTTATTACTTGTAAACGATGACGTGCACTTGCGTGTAGGAAATATCGCAACAAGTTTTTGGCGCCGTTGCCGGGGATTGAAATTTTTCTAATATCGACTTAAGTATTTCCAGTTTTAATTTGAACGTTTTATTTTTATCTTTTGCGTATTTAATTTTGTTCATTCGTTTTTTCCTTTCAGGACCTTTCGTGTAGTGCATGAGAAGACTCGGTAACGAAGGCCTACTACCTTTGGACACCGAGCTCGAGCGCACACTAAGAACCAATAAAAAGGTAAAAAGAGAGTTGCGATTTACGGTCAAGATGGCCGAAAATATTGAAATCCAAGGAGGAGACAACCAAGTGCGGCAAGTTCAACCTAACTCGCTCTTGGGATTATGCCATGCCGCAAGCCAACGCAAATTTTTCGGGAATTCGGCGTCCCACCATCCAAGCTAATAATTTTGAAATCAAGCCCGCCATTATTCAGATGGTACAGGCGAGCCCTTTCTGTGGATTGCCGAAGGACGACCCGAATGCCCACATTGCTTCGTTCCTTGAGATATGCGACACATTTAAAACAAATGGTGTCACCGACGATGCCATCCGATTGAGGCTTTTCCCTTTTTCTTTGAGGGATAAAGCAAAATTCAGTTGAATTCCTTCACGGGTCGATTACAACTTGGGAGAGGTTAGTGCAAGCCTTCCTTGCAAAATTTTTCCCACCAGCTAAGACGGCGCGGTTGAGAAACGAGATAACTACTTTTGCCCAGTTTGATATGGAATCGCTCCACGAGGCGTGGGAGCGATATAAAGAATTACTTCGAAGATGCCCTCATCACGGCATTCCTGATTGGCTTCAGCTGCACACATTTTATGGTGGTTTGAGTGCTTCTACACGCACTTTAGTGGATGCAGCCTCCGGAGGAACATTCATGGGAAAATCTATGGCCGAGGCTCACGTGCTTTTGGAGGATATGGCTGAAAACGCTTACCAATGGCCAGCAGAAAGATTGACACCGAAGAGGGTAATGGAAGTTTCGAGCAATGATCCGATTTCCACCTTGTCAGCTCAAGTCGCCGCTTTGACACAACAGCCTCGAACTTTTCGCACGCACCAGCCCCCGTTACCATTGAGACGTGTAATTGGTGTAACGGATCACACCCGAGTGCGGAATGTCAATTTGGAAATCCGTTCGAGCAACATCAGATGGAGCAAGCTCAGTTCGTGGCCAATGGAAATCGACAAAGCAATTTTTATCCCAAAGACTTATAATCAAGGGTGGAGGAATCAACAAAATTCTCCATGGAGAAATGGGCAAGCTATGAAGCCTCCACAAGCTCAGTTCGTGCAACCCCACAAAGCCCCCTCAATCTTCAAAGGTATCTTTGGAGGATGCTCTTGCTCAATTGGCGGCTAACACAAGCCAATTCATGACCCGCACCGAGACGACTCTTCAAAATCATTCAACCTCCATCCGAAATCTAGAAACACAAATGGGGCAGATTGCTAATTTATTGTCTTCTCGGGCTCAAGGTGCAGCCCCAACGCACCAAGTGAGACCCAAGGAAAATGTGCAAGCAATCGAATTAAGAAGCGGAAAGGAGTTGAAAGGGAAGCCTATTAATGACAAGGAGCAGCCGAACGTGCAGAACGAGAAGGAAAAGGATGAGACGCCTAAGCCAAAGGAAGTATCGACTACTCAGCCCACTCCTCAAATTCCATTTCCACAGCGTTTTCAAAAGCAAAATCGACAAGCGGTTCTCAAAATTCCTCGACGTTTTCAAGAAATTGCACATAAACATTCCGTTCGCGACGCATTGGAACAGATGCCGAGTTACGTCAAGTTCATGAAAGAGATCTTGTCCAATAAACGGAAGCTCGAGGAATATGAGACGGTCGCTTTAACGGAGTGCGGCGCCATTTTACAAAAAGAAACTCCCACCGAAATTGAGAGATCCGGAAGTTTCACCATTCCTTGCATCATCGGAAATTCATCTTTTGAAAGAGCCCTATGTGATCTCGGAGCCGTATAAATCTTATGCCCCTTTCGATTTTTAAAAAGTGGAGATTGGGAAGCCAAGCCGGCGCAGTCTCTCTACAATTGGCGATAGATCCATCAAATACCCGAGGGGTGTGATAGAGGACGTTTTAGTCAAAGTGGATAAGTTCATCTTTCCGCCGATTTCATCGTACTTGATATGGAAGAAGACCAAGATATCCCAATTATTTTGGGAAGACCATTTTTGGCAACAGCCGAACGTTGATTGATGTGGAAAAGGAAAGCCGACTTTGCGGCGTTCAAGAGGAGCAAGTAACCTTCAATATTTTTCGAGCCGTAAAATATCCAAGTGACGCTGAAAATTGTTTCCAAGTTGACGTCATTGACTCGTGCGTGAGTAGAACTTTTCGAGAAAATTATCCACCCGATCCATTGGAATCCGTTTTGATTGGGGCTGTTTCGAACCGGATGGAGAGCATGCCGCCTACGTACGACACATGGATGCTTCCCGCCAATTTTTATTCGTAAACCATTCGAGGAGCTAGGAAGTTCACTAACTCGACCACCCCATCGATTGAAAAACCTCCAAAATTGGAACTCAAAAAGCTGCCACCTCATTTGAAGTATGCATTTACGGGCCGACGACTCCCTTCCAGCTATTCTTTCGGCCACTTTAGCAGAGATCAAGAAGCAAAATTATTAAGAGTTTTGAGGAGTACAAATCTGCTCTTGGATGGTCTATTGCGGATATCAAGGGATCAGCCCATCGATTTGCATGCACAAGATTTTGATGGAGGAAGACTACAAACCATCCGTGGAGCATCAACGCCTACTGAATCCTAACATGAAGGAGGTGGTAAAAGTCGAGGTTTTAAAACTCCTCGACGCAGTATGATCTTTCCAATTTCGATAGTAAGTGGGTAAGTCCGGTTCAAGTTGTGTCGAAAAAGGGTGGGATAACAGCTTGTTCAAAACGATAATAATGAATTAATTCCCACCAGATTGTTACGGGGTGGCGTATGTGCATAGATTATAGGAAACTAAATAAGGCCACTAGAAAAGATCATTTTCCCTTGCCTTTTATTGATCGGATGTTAGATAGATTAGTCGGACACGATTTCTATTGCTTTCTCGATGGCTATTCGGGTATAATCAGATTTACATAGCCCCGAAGACCAAGAGAAAACGACGTTTACATGTCCTTATGGTATTTTCGCTTATAGGCGCATGCCGCTTGGATTGTGTAATGCGCCGCGACTTTTCAACGGTGTATGATGGCTATTTTTTCGACATGGTAGAGCAATGTATTGAGATTTTCATGGATGATTTTTTCATTTTTGGAGATTCTTTTGACATTTGTTTGGAAAATTTGCGAAGGTCTTGCGAAGATGTGAAGAGACCAATTTAGTCTTGAATTGGGAAAAGTGTCATTTTATGGTGCAGGAGGGCATTGTGCTTGGCCATCGAATATCCTCACATGGAATTGAAGTCGTAGAGCAAAAATTGAGACAATTGAGAAGATGCCTCCACCCACTTCGGTCAAGGGGATTAGGAGTTTTCTGGGACACGCCGGTTTTTATCGCCGATTTATTAAGGATTTTTCAAAGATCACGAAGCCGCTGTGCAACTTACTCATGAAAGATGTCCCATTTACTTTCGACGAGTCTTGTAAAGAAAGTTTTGAGTTGCTGAAGAAAGCTCTAAGCACGGCACCGGTGATAGTCGCTCCGGATTGGGACCTTCCATTCGAACTAATGTGCGATGCTAGCGATTTTGCCATTGGGGCTGTTTTGGGGCAGAGACGAGGGAAGGTGTTTCATGTCATATACTATGCGAGCCGAACGCTCGATGACGCCCAAAGAAATTATGCCACCACGGAGAAGGAATTGTTGGCAGTGATATTTGCATTTGATAAATTTCGGGCTTATCTACTAGGAACAAAGGTGATAGTGTGGACCGATCATTCGACGATAAAGTACCTTTTGGAGAAGAAGGATGCCAAACCAAGGCTGATTCGGTGGGTGCTACTCCTTCAAGAATTCAACTTGGAGATTCGGGACAAGAAAGGGACAGAAAATGTTATAGCCGATCACCTTTCACGGTTGGAGAGTTCCCTCGAGAAGGAAGAAAGTCAGCCACAAATTATAGAAACCTTCCCCGACGAGCTCTACAAGTTGGATTCAACACATGCGCCTTGGTATGCTGATCTAGTGAATTACTTAGCAAGTAAAACAATTAACGATCTCTCACGTCATCAAAAGAAGAAGCTAATCTCGGACGCTAAGTACTATTTGTGGGACGATCCTTTTCTTTTTAAGCGATGCCCGATCAAATTATCCGTAGATGCATTCCGGATGAGGAAATCCACAGTGTCTTGAACCATTGCCATGCATCGCCCTACGGTGGACACTTTAGTGGAAATAGAACAGTGAAGGTCTTACAATCGGGATTTTATTGGCCGTCCTTATTCAAAGATGCTCACTCCTTTGTGTCTACATGTGATCGGTGTCAACGGACAGAAACATCTCAAGACGACACGAAATGCCGCTGAACACCATACTCAAGTCGAATTATTTGATGTATGGGGGATCGACTTCATGGGTCCATTTCCCCCATCAAACAAGAATCTCTACATTTTGGTGGCCGTGGATTACGTCTCCAAATGGGTTGAAGCGGTGGCGCTACCTACGAATGGGTCCAATGTCGTAATCAAGTTTATCAAACAACATATCTTCTCACGCTTTGGGACTCCACGTGCTATTATAAGTGATGGTGGGTCACACTTCGACAACAAATTTCTTGACGCGGTTTTGAGAAAATACGGAGTCACACATCGTGTTGCCACGGATACCATCCGCAAACGAGTGGTCAAGTTGAGATATCAAATCGAGAGCTGAAGTGGATTCTAGAAAAGACGGCCACTCGTCTCGAAAAGATTGGGCATTTAAACTCGATGATGCACTTTGGGCGTCTGGATCGCGTATAAGACACCTATCGGAATGTCGCCCTACAGATTGGTCTATGGAAAAGGTTGCCATCTGCCCGTAGAGATGGAGCACCGTGCTTATTGGGCGATAAAGAAACTAAACTTTGATCTAAAATCCGCAGGGGAAAAGCGGTGTTTGCAGCTGAACGAGTTAGAAGAAATTCGCCACAACTCATACGAAAATGCAAAACTTTATAAGGAGCGGACAAAAATTTGGCATGATAAGCACATCACGCAGAGAGAATTTGTCCCGGGTCAAGAGGTGTTGCTATTCAACTCACGCTTAAAGTTATTTCCCGGGAAATTGCGTTCACGATGGTCGGGACCGTTCACCGTAGTTCAAGTGTTTCCACATGGTGCAGTAGAAGTTCAAAGAGATGGTCGACAATTCAAAGTTAATGGACAACGGTTGAAGGCATACTTGGGAAATCCAATAGACACGCAGAAAACGAGCGTCACCTTATCCACCGCCGGATGAATGCGAGAGAAGTCCGGCTGAAGACTATAAACTTAGCGCTTCTCGGGAGGCAACCCGAGTATTAGTTGTAGATTCTTTGTTGTTTGCCTTGCATTTTTAGAGTCTCTTTTTGTCTTCTTTCCTCTTGGATCCATCCTTTCCTCTCATTTTAATGCATTCATGTAAAATTTCTGTGCAGGAATCAGCAAAAAGGGGATAAATTCAATAATGGGCCGCGGCACAGTCCAGGTGAGCCGCGGCACACACCAGCTGAGGAAAAATGGCCGATCAAACTGTACCCTGTGCCGCGGCATGATCTTACTGAGCCGCGGCACACCAGGTCGCTGAGCCGCGGCACCCGAAAACTGAGCCGCGGCACACTAAATGGTCAAGAAACGCCCAGGGCGCCTGTACTTTGAGCCGCGGCATACTAAGCCTGAGCCGCGGCACACTTTAACACTGAGCCGCGGCATAAGAAATCTGAGCCGCGGCACCCGGCGGCATATCAAAACGTCCAAATCCGACTGTACTTTGGGCCGCGGCTCACGTTTATTGTGCCGCGGCACCCGTCGCAAAATAAGAGCAGCCAGGTCAAGCTCTTTCAGTCGATCGGCCTGCATATTTACTTCTTCCCTTCATTCCTTCCTTCCTGCACACGATGAGGTTAGTCGGATCAATTCTATCGGTCTCCTTCTCAAATTCTCCAGGTAATTTTTGATTTCTAAATCATAGGTGATTATTGATGTGAAAAGATTTGGAGTTTTATATTGCTAGTTGTTCTTCATTGTTGTTTCTGAAATGGAGTTGGAATATGGGGAATTTGTTATTGTGATGGAATTGATGTTTATGAACGAATTGTTGATGATGGTTTTTGTAATTCAGGGCTACAATCTGTGTTATTATTTTTGGGATTTGGAATTAACCATCAAAATTTTTATTCTTCATTTTAACTTGTGCACACAAGGTGTTTGATAAATTGCAGCAATGGAAAATTGATCATTCAGAAGCACCATCCTCCTCACCGGACGATGCCGGCACCAGCTCCTGAGCAGACTGGAGGGGAGTACTTGACCCTTTTACTTTTATTGCATTTCATCTTTTGTCCATTGAGGTCAATGTACGTCCTAAGTTTGGGGGAGGGATTTACATTCTACATTCATTGCTGTTGTACTCTATTTTCTGGCTGTACACTATATTTTGTTGCACTTTCCTTTTCTTTGCGAAAATTTTTTTAGATAGCCTTGCTTGCCGTAGTTTTTTTTCTTTGTTCGTGAATTTTCGGGCTTCTATTATGTGTGATACTGATGTTACGACACTGTCTTTCTCTTTGAAGAAGCGGGCGAGTTTTAGTCGAGTTGTAGTCAGTTATTTCTGCTCTGCTTAGTATTCAATTAGGTCCGAAATTTTTTGCGATTGTAGAGGACTTGGTAGATAAGAGACGATACATTCTTGTTTTTAAATCCCCATCAATGCGTTTGGCTACATTTTCCGGATAGTGAGTCGTACTGTTTCTTTAGTCGTGTTGGCACTTAAATTGAGTTTAGAGTCGGTCAGTTTTTTTCCCTAAAAGTCGAGATAATGTGTTCTATGAAGGGAAGTCTAGTAACCGGGGGTATTCGCGTGACCCGTTGTTTACTCTCGCGTAAAACGACGACCCCGATTAGACTAGTGATTTAGTGAGTTCACATGTGCCAATGATAGGGAGCCTAGTAACCGGGGGTATTCGCGTGAACCGCTGTTTACTCTCGCGTCAAACGGCAACCTTGATTCGGACATGTGGAAATTATGTATTCGAGTTGTTTCTCCGCTGTAGACGGGAACTTAGTAACTAGAAGCATCCATGTGCCCCATGAGTGTCTTTTACGTCAAACGGTTTCCTAATACATGAGAATGGAAGTTCCACCCTAGGATTATCCCGATGAAACATCCCGAGATCCTAACCTAGTGGTCGACTCGAATCAAATTTTTGAGCATATTTATATAAGGGGATACTGTCCGAGGTGTATTTGTTATGAGACTCGTGAAAAATTGTGCCTCTAGACTGTGGAACGCGACGAACTAGCTTGTTTATGTTAGCCTTTCATATTGACGGTTGATTTGACTCATGTTTTGTTGATCTTTGAGCTGAGTTTTCTTCATGAACAAATGACTAGGACTGAACTTGATCTCTTTGCGGAATCATTATTCGAAAAGTGCGGCTCGCTTTTATGACACTCGTATTATTTAGAGAAAATGGCAGGATAGTATTGATTAGGTTGAACACTATGAGTTGCACGATGATTCACGACATTCTTTTATTAACTTTAATTCTTTTTGCTTGAGGACAAGCAAAGGCTTAAGTTTGGGGGTATTTGTTAGGCGTATTTTTATACGCTTATTTATCATTATTTTGTAGTATTTTGGAGTGTGAAATCATCTAAATGAGCTTTTAATGCCTTAATTTTGTATGAATGACAGAAATTGAAGTCGGAAGCTTAAACGAGGCAAAACGGGCGAAACGGCAAAATCGACTATGAGCCGCGGCACAAGGAACCGAGACGCGGCAAAGGAAGACGCCACCGAAGGCGAGTAAAGGCCTACTGTGCCGCGGCATGACCCATGTGAGCCGCGGCACGTAGGATTTAATTACGCCCTGTATTCAGATTTTGGCGATGTGCCGCGGCACGAGTTGATGAACGCGGCACACTTAGCGGGTTTGGTACGTCTGCGCGGATTTTGGGCCGTTTCGAAGCCAGTTTTCAACCAACTAATACGGACGCGATTTATGGAGATGCTGAGCTATAAATAGGGCTTAAGACCCTAATTTAATCATCTGGGAATCATTGGAGCTAAACCTAGGAGCTTAAGCTTGGAGACAGAGAAGAGGAGGAAAGCAGAGGAATTCAAGGCAGAAGGCGGAAGCTGAAGAACGGAGGAATCCGAGCTTCATCTGCGTTTGAATTTTATGCTTTCGTTTATTTATTCTGTATTGTCAGTTGTTAGCATGTCAGGCTAAAGCCCTAATCTAGGGTTTTGATGAAACCTTTATTTTGACGAATTGATTGAGATTATCCAATTTATTACCTTTTTATTGAGTTTTCCCAATTATGTTTAATGCTTGCAATTATCTGGCCAATAGTTGTATTGATTTAATCATTCACTTCGAATCGGGAGAGGAGATTTGGTGAGGAACTATTGGTGAGGACCGTTTATTCTCGTGAGATAGGAATATACTCATAGGAACTACGTGGCCCTTAGGAGATTTCATGCTTTTTGCCTAGCGACGAGATAATTCACCTAGGGATAGAGTGCGTTAGTCGCCGTTAGATAAATCTATTGACCTCGGGAGAGGCGGTAGAATATAATAGCAATCTCCGCCTTCAATAAATTGGGAAAATTATTTATTACGGATAATCAAGATTAAATTCGGATAAATTAAGGTGGATTCAGAACTCTAGACTTATTTATAATTTGATTCCTCTTATTCAAGCTATCGTTTTCTGTTTAGTCTTTTATTAATTCTTTTAGTTATTACTCCAACAACCCAACTTCGATTGTTCAAATAAAATTGGAATACGAAAACGTCGGTAGTTAGAGATTCAATCCTCGTGGGAACGATACTCTACTTATCACTTTATTACTTGTAAACGATGACGTGCACTTGCGTGTAGGAAATATCGCAACAGCTGCGCCACGTCCCCTACCGCGTCCGCGACCGCGTCCGCGTCCTCTACCAGCAGGAATTCTGAAGAAGCAACGGGTAAGTACAATTCAAACGCAAAACGCAAAAGATACTAAGACAGGAATAGAACAGAATGGTGAAACGAGTCAAGTTAGGAAAACTTACGAGCACCGGCGTACTAAGATGATGGCATAGCAGTGATACTGTCCCAAAAACGACACTTAACTAGACCCAAATGACCGACAGCCTAGGTATCCATAAACCTAAGCTCTGATACCATAATCTGTAACACCCCCAGGACATTCAGGGCATATTACAGTGCCGTGGACCCCACACTGTGGAATCCACCAGGCGAACATACCAACAAGACATTTGACAACGACAAACTATCATTAATAAAACGACAATTAAAATAAAAGATTACCAACCGACAATTAAAAATCTGACGTCAAATCCATTTCCCAAAATGGGAACACAACATTAACAATTTCAAACAGGAAGTACTCGAGTACTTAAACCAACTTTATAATACATAAATCTCAAAACCAGACATCAATAGTAACCGACTGACATAACATCGAAAATCAAACACTGGACAATATCATGCCTGCCCATCATCCTCATACGGCCCAAGCGCTCGCTTGTCCCCACGATCAATACCTGAAATACAAAAAGTATTTCCCCCATTTAAGGGGTTAGCGACAACTGCTAGTGCAAGTACAATCCATTTGAACTACATTCTAATCAGATGAATATATGCGCCAAAAAGTCATTTTAGAAAACATTTTATATTCCGGAATATTTATGATGTACACACAAAACACATTATCTCCAACAAATCATAATTCAAAGTTAACCGTTGGCACGAGACTCACGGCCACCGTACCCCGCAGAGCCCCGTCGGACATCCCTGGGTGGCTAACCACAGTTCGTGATACGCACACACACGGCAATACGTATCCCTAGAGGCCCCGTCGGACCGTCCCTAGGTGAACATACACATATCTCCCCACAACAACCACATATAGCCATAATTCAAATACTAGAACATGTAAACAAATGTAAAGTACTTGCCTTTGAGACATGTTTGAAGAAACGGAGATGAAACACGACTACGAACGGTCCGGGCGGAAAGCGATGGTTCCTAAACGAAGGATAAATATAGTTCAGTCCCAACGGACAACAGTATTCTACTGGAATACACCCATACCCCCGGTTACAACATACGACAATAGACGGTCAATTGATACGGGCGAGGGTTTACGCAAAATCTCCCCGTATCGATAATTTACGGATTAAAATCAAGGAATTTGGATTTGGAATCATTCAACAATCACAAACGGTGAAGAATTTCATAACATACTGGAATAATTCGGTTCCAATTAGCAAAACCCGGAAAAAACCCCAAATTTGACGAGTTAGGGTTCTAGACGAAATTACCTTGATTTCGGATGATGGATGACGATTATACTGATGATAATATGTTAGCACAACTCTACGGTGATGGAATGTGAATAGAACGCCGATCGGAACTGATGGAAATCGCCTCTGAGGTCGCACGTCGAAGAAACGAAGGGAAAAGAATGAAATCACGCTTCAAAATCGCCTACTGGGCTTATATAATGTGAAGTTAGCGCACGCTAATCGCCATATGTAGCGTGGCGCTAACGGGCCGCTGATACCAGCGGCTATCGCCACATCTGTTAGCGTACGCTAACAATAAGGGTTAGCGTCGCTAATCGTTTCTTCGTAGCGCACGCAAGGCAACAGGGGTAGCGTGCGCTACAAAGAATCGATCGCTGATGTCATATCGCCAGTAGCCGCCGAGGGTACGATACACGATACACACGACGAGACCAGAATCCAGGAACATGAACACGAAGCATACAAGACGACGGAGCTAAGTGCTGAAAGAAAAAATACAATTCCGACTACCGGAGGGTCCGTAATGCGACAACGAAAACGAGATTCCCTAAACTATTAGGAAATTACAAAAATGGCCCAAGTGCCCGAAAATCACGAAACGGCGTCGGATTTACGAACCGAAAGTCTCCACAAGACCAACTCAACCATACGAACTTGTACAAACCCAGAAATAACGAAAACGAACGAGTTTTACAAGAATCGAACGTTCATACGGCAAAACATGTCATAAAACGAAATTACGTGAAAACATCACCAAAACTCATCCCAATGGAAAAACTCCAAGAACAAAATAGATTCGAAATGTCGAAACGGTTACAAGCGAGTCGATAAAAATAGACATACACCAAAAATGGAAACTGCTAAAAATGGGAAAATTACGGATATTACAAATTGTAGCATCATGTCCTTCATATAAAAGTGAGAGTTTTAATGTTATATTCATTCTCACAATTTAACAGTGGTGATTGGTATCTTGTTAATTGGAGTCGTCTAATTTCCGGCGTTTATTTTTCAGGGACTTCGTCATGGCTCGGAAAAGGAAGTTGAGCACGAGGGCTAGGACACGATCATCCCCCACAAGAGGGGAAACATCACAAAACCGAACAGATATGGAATCCCACCAATTCTCTGATCCTGACATTCATCGAATATTCAACGAGAGAATCTGTCCTCGTCTAATAATTCTGGAGCGGGGATTCACTCCCGCCCCCCTAGACGGCGAGCTATTGGCAATGATCAATGAAATGGGATGGACTCGATTCACTGCGCCACCCGAGCCGGCGGTGATTTCTATTGTCCAAGAGTTCTACGCCAGTGCTCTATTGCGACAAATCCAGGCGGGGTAGATGATGGGACGACCGGATACACGGACTGAGGTCGTCGTCCGAGGCCAAATAGTGGACTTCTCGATGGCCGCGATTCGGAGGCTGTACGAGCTACCGGAGGTGGACGAATCGGAGTACACACGGACTATGAGTAGCCTCACGAGGGAGGATTTGCTGGAAGCACTTGCTCAGCCGGGTTCCGTCTGGGAAACGCGCGTCCCGGGTTCCAAAGCTTTCTATTTCAAGAGTTCCCGCCTCAGTCGGCTCAGGCGAGCCTGGCTTTATTTCCTCTGTGCACGAGTCGACCCTACATCACAGATCCGCTCGGTCTTGCTTCCTCGTGCCCGATTATTGTATACTATCACGACGGGACTCCGATTTGATGTGGCCCCACGTTTGTCCCGTTCTATATTTCAGTGCATCCAGGGAGGGGCAAAGACGGGGTTAAAACATCCCTCGCTGATTTGTGCCCTATGCCTCCAGTCGGGCGTGACTTGGTCCGACGACGAGCCTTCTATAGCACCCCAGGGTCCGATCGACCACCGGATTAGCTGCTATTTCGACCAGTGGGGTGGAGCGATGGCACACGAGCGCGGGCGAGGATTTCTTATCGATGAGCCACACGAGCACTCTCCCGAGCCACTACTTCTGACTCATGAGCCGGCAGCAGATGCTGAGGATCAGACTGAGTCCACTCCACCGCCAGCGAGAGAGCACCTTCAGGCGATGTTTGACAGCCTGAGGGAGGAGATGCGGGCAGAGAGAGACAGCCTCCTCGCAGCTATTCGAAAGGAGATGCGCGAGCAGGCCCGCCGGGCCAATCGGCATGCGGAGAGGCGCTTAGCGGCGAGGGATGCTTATCATCAGGACTATTTAGCTGCATGGACGAGCCATATACTCCATCCGGACGGACCCTTCATTCCACCAGTCAGGCCACCTACACCACCCTCCTCCCCGGATGAGACTGGCACCAGTTCCTGAGCTGATATTTGTAACACCCCGAGATATTCGGAATAATTACAGCGCAGTAAACCCTTTAAGTAAGGATTTACAAGGCTAAATAAAAGAAATGTAAATATAATTCAACCTTACAACTGAAATTCAAAGTACAGAACTGGTTCAACTGATCCAAAGAGTTAACTTATACAACCATATCGAAAATGACAATATTAGAACACACGTACTCGAGTACTAAAGTGAACCAAGAAGACAAATCATAATAACAATAAACATCAACCACATCACTGAGCCATTTCATCGTCCTGTCGGTACTGTGGTTGCTTCCCCGCTCCTCGGCTACCTGAACATCAAAACAATGTCCACCCCCGAAGGGGTAAGCAAAACAATGCTAGTACAAGTATCATAATACAAAAATCATCAGTGAATCATAAATCATGCAAAACGGACTTCCGTCATCGGAATCCAACGATGTGAATCCTCACGATTCCATCAACACAATACAGGGTAATCCAGCGCCCTTGGTATAGATCCCCATGATGATCCCGTCGGACCAACGCATGGTGGAAAACCCGTCCAGCGATCCAGCGCCCTCAGCATAGATCCCCATGATGATCCCGTCGGACCAATGCATGGTGCACATTCGATTCAGCGCCCTCAGCATAGATCCTCATGACCCCCTCGGATCATTTATACCATAAACCAATCAATTATGCATACATATATGCATTTCAATATTTTCATCAATACGAACGATTAACAACGAACACCACGAGAATTTACAGAAATAAATCTCATATTCAACAACATGAACAAAACCATATGCATGATCAAAGTTCCAATATAAATCAAACTCAACATATGATACTTGCCTCGAAAATGGCAAGAACGGAAATACTCCAACAAATGACACGCGTCCGTATGTCACCGCCCCTCGATCGTCCCCTATGCAAGGCTCGGACCTAAGAAATAATAAAGAATTCATCTCATGCCGTACGAATGTCTAACAATCCGGTTTACGGCCGCAAGCTCTAAAAATGCAATCTGCCTGAACTACTTAGCGTACGCTACGTACCATACGTAACGTGCGCTAAGCCTGTCCGTTAACGTACGTAAATGACCAATATTAGCGTGCGCTAGCCGTGGTAATCGATACCCTCTCAATGTACCGATCGCCTGCTCGATGACATAACGTACGTTACGTACCCAACGTAGCGTACGTTACTCATTCCCGATAGCGCACGTTAATATTTACATTTTAGCGTCCGCTAACCGTGCATGGAAGTCACTACTGGGTAAAAACTTGATAAAAACTCATGAATCTTCAGTGAAAATACATGTCATCTCCGTGCATATCATGCTCATACGGTTTGTGAAAGATCTCTACGGATTAAACGACTACAAGATACAAGGGTACGTATTATCATCAAAATTCATCTTGATCTCGAGAAAGTATCCTAAGTTCCCTTCGTCCTACGTTCCAAAACGCATGATTCCAATGTGTAAAACATAACAACTTGATAATCTCCACCTACTGGTCATAATCGGTTTGAAGATACATGAATATGCTTAGGAGTCCATATACTAAAAAGGTTCAATGGATTATACGATGAATAAGTGCCGAAACGTCAAAAATATCCTTCTAACACATGATGTTCGACTACTAATGAATTTAACTGACTAGATAATCATGATCAAAACGTCCTTCATACTAGTACTTAATATTGGTGAAGAATCACCTACCTCAAAGTAGTGAAGAACAAGGAGGAATTCGAAGCAATCCAACGCCGAAGGCTTGAACACCAATCCCCAATGATCTACAATCTTCAACACGAGCTAGGATGCTGATATGAAGTGTTTAGGATGAAGAGAGTGATACTCTAAGTATAAGGATTAAGATGTGGGAAGTGAAAAGACTGAAAATACGAAAAAGGATGTTGTCCTATTTATAGAAAATGGTTATTAGCGCGCGCTAGTCCATATTCATAGCGTGCACTAACGGCTATTTAAAACTTACTGATTTCACTGTACTCAGCCTTTAGCGTGCGCTATCCTCATACGAGTAGCGTGCGCTAACGCGTTGACTTGGCTTTTTCCCGAAAGCCGTCCAGGTTCATCCCGACATAATCCGACCAAGATCCCCGGCCTGATCTCACCTACCAACACATCTCAATCATATTGACCACGTGTAGCGTGCGCTAAGGTTCCTTCACAGCGTGCGCTATAGATCCAAGTTAGCGTACGCTACACTTAGACGATAGCGTGCGCTACATGCGCAGAATCACAATTTTAAATCACATTCATGAAATCATACGCTCAACAACACCGGATTATGAAATACGGAGAATAATACTTAGATCAAAGTGCAACAATTACAATATCACAAGTTCCAAATACATATCAGAAATCTCGGGTACTACATCCTTCCTCCCTAAAAAGAAGTTTCGTCCCGAAACGTAAGATGAAAACAACTCTGGATATCTAGCCTTCATACTGTCCTCCATTTCCCAAGTGGCCTCTTCAACTCCGTGTCGTGACCATTGTACTTTAACCAAGTGTATTGGTTTATTCCTCAATTGTTTGATCCGACTCTCAAGTATCTTGATTGGTCTCTCTTCGAAGGTACCGTCATTAGCTATCTCGATCTCGTCGAAATCAATGACGTGACTGGGGTCTCGTACATACTTCTGCAATTGGGATACGTGAAACACACTGTGAACGTGACTCAGCGATGGCGGTAAGGCCAACCTGTATGCTAAATCTCCAACTCGCTCGAGGATCTCAAATGGCCCGATATATCTCGGACTTAACTTACCTTTCCTCCCAAAACGGAAAATTTCTCGTGTAGGAGACGCCTTCAATAGTACGTGGTCCCCAATGTCGAACTCTAGAGGGCGACGACGTACATCTGCATAAGACTTCTGTCGACTCTGGGAAGTCAACAGTCTTTCTCGAATCAAAGCTATCTTCTCTTGAGTCTGAACTATCAATTCCGGTTCCGTCCCGATCAAATCCGAAGAATCATCCCAGCACAGGGGTGATCGGCATATTCTCCCGTACAAAACTTCAAATGGTGCCATCTTAATAGAAGCATGCCAACTATTATTGTAGGTGAATTCAATCAACGGCAAATGAACTTCCCAATCAGTTGACCAATCCAAAGCACAAGCTCTAAGCATGTCTTCTACTGTTTGTATAGTCCTTTCGGACTGACCGTCCGTCTGAGGATGATAAGCCGTGATAAAGTTTAGCTTGGTCCCCAAAGCCCTATGAACTGCCTTCCAAAAGTGCGACACGAAACGACCATCCGGATCTGAAATAATGGTCTTCGGTGTCCCATGTAATCTGACTATCTCTGCAATAAATACTCGCGCCAATGTCTCGGGTCCCCAAGTATCTTTAATTCCTAAGAAATGAGCCGACTTGGTTAGTCGATCAACTATAACCCAAATCATGTTCATTCCCGTTTTGGTCCTTGGCATATTGGTGATGAAATCCATCGAGATATCCTCCCACTTCCACTCAGGGATCGGAAGCGGCTTTAACATTCCGGCAGGTCGCTGATGTTCAATCTTAACCTACTGACAAGTCAAACACTTCGAAACGTACTCTGCTACGTCCTTCTTCATATTTCCCCACCAGAAGTTTTGTTTTAGATCCTTATACATCTTACTGCTGCCCGGGTGAATAGAATAAGGCGCGCTATGAGCTTCCTTCAGAATTGTCCGTCTCAAATCATCATCATCGGGAATGCAAAGTCGACTCTGAAATCTCAGAACTCCATCATCTTGTATCACGAATCCTGGGGCCTTTCCTTTCTTTAATTCGTCACATAACCGAAGGATCAGAGAATCGTTCAACTGCTTAGATTTGATCTCCTCAACTAGTGATGAAGTCAGTTCCATCACATATAGTTGCCCTTGGATTCCTGGTGCCCATAATTCAATCCCTTCACGGATCAGTTCCCGTTGAATGCTGGTTTGGGATGTAAGTGCTTCCAACACTCGAAGAGAAACAGGTTTACGGCTCAATGCATCGGCTACTACGTTTGCTTTACCCGGATGATAGAGAATCTCCAAGTCGTAATCCTTGATCAATTCCAGCCACCTTCTCTGCCTCATGTTTAATTCTTTCTGGCTGAAAATGTACTTGAGGCTCTTATGATCTGTAAAGATCTGACAATGAGTGTCGTACAAATAATGTCTCCAAGTTTTCAATGCAAAGACTACAGCTGCTAGCTCCAGATCATGAGTCGGGTAATTAACCTCGTACGGTTTCAACTGCCGAGAAGCATAGGCAATCACCTTATCCTTCTGCATCAACACACATCCCAGACCTTGATTTGAAGCGTCAGATACCATGAATCCATCGGTTCCATCAGTAACGCTAATATAGGTGCTGTCGTCAGTCTCTTCTTAAGTTCATCAAAACCAGCCTGGCATTTCTCATCCCATGTGAACTTTTGAGTTTTCTGTAACAGCTGAGTGAGCGGACGAGCAATTTTGGAAAATCCCTCTACAAAACGGCGATAATATTCAGCAAGTCCCAAGAAACTCCGGACTTCTTTCACGTTATTAGGAGCTTCCCATTCCAAGATTGCTTCGACTTTCTTAGGGTCCACCTGAACTCCGTCAGCTGATATCACATGCCCAAGGAAAGTTACTTCCCTAAGCCAGAACTCGCATTTGGAAAGCTTTGCATACAGCTGTTCCTTCCTCAAGGTGCTCAAAACCACACGCAAATGTTCGGCATGCTCCTCTGTGTCCTTCGAATATATCAAGATGTCATCAATGAAGACGACCACAAATTTATCCAAGTATTCTAAGAATACCCAATTCATCGATTGCATGAATACCGCAGGAGCATTGGTAAGTCCAAATGGCATCACTACAAATTCATAATGCCCGTACCGGGATCTGAAAGTAGATTTCGGTATATCCGATTCCTTAATTCTCAACTGATGGTATCCTGATCGCAAGTCAATCTTCGAGAACACCCTTGCTCCTTGTAATTGATCAAACAAGTCGTCGATCCGAGGTATAGGATACTTATTCTTGACTGTCACTTTGTTGAGCTCCCTGTAATCAATACATATTCGAAGGGATCCGTCTTTCTTCCGGACAAAGAGAACGGGCGCTCCCCAAGGAGAAACGCTAGGTTGAATATAACCCTTCTGTAATAACTCCTCTAGTTGCTTCTTTAGTTCATACATCTCGGTTGGCGCCATGCGGTATGGTGCTCTAGAAATAGGAGCGGCTCCAGGCTCTAATTCAATAGTAAACTCCACTTCTCTCTGCGGAGGTAACCCAGGTAGTTCGTCAGGAAATACATCTGAGAATTCATTTACAATTGGAATAGATGAGAGCTCTACTCTTTCCTCTTTCCTCATGGCATAGCACCAAAGTCCATGACATCCCTGCTTCAGTAATTTCACGGCCTTCATTGCTTTGATCAATTTTCCCGAGCTTTCCGGTCTCCATCCTCAGAATAAGTGTTCAGATCCGTCATCATCAATGATAGAAATGACTCTCTTTCGGTAATTCAGAATAGCTCCATAACGGTTGAGCCAATCGTCTCCGAGAATTAAGTCATCACCATGTATGTCAACTACAATAAGATTTGATGGCCAATCTCTCCCTCCTATAGACACTGGAAACTCTCTAGTTTCTAGGGTTCCCACAATTTTCTCTCCGCTCGGTAATCCCACAACATAAGGTTCACAATCATACAAGCACGAGATTTTCAAATGATTAACACAGTTCAAAGATATAAAAGAATGCGTAGCTCCTGAATTGAATAAGACACTAACTGGTTGCAAAAGGATCTGAATCGTACCTGATGCAACAGCTGTGTTCTGATCGTCTGACTTCTTCATCTCGTAAATACGCGGAGGAACGGACCCAGCGCTAGATGCTTCTCTTTTTCCAACATTCTGCTGCTGGAAACCACTTTGTTGCGTCTGGTTTACACTAGTGTCCTTCGGAACTGGTGCAGGAGTGCGAGTACCAAAAGATCGAGTCGCATTTCCACAAAATGTTGCGCGATGCCCTTCCTGTCCACACTCGAAACAGGTCACAGCAGGCGCGAAACAGTCACGTCGAACATGCCCCGCTTTGCCACAGTTATAACATTTCTTCCCTGCGTCTGAAACAGTTGGTGCTGCCCGGAACTTCTTTCCACCTCGAGAAGGATGCGGAGGCCTCCTGGATGAATGAAAAGAGGACTGGCCTCTGCGATGCCCGCTACTCTTATTCTCCGTGAAGTTTCCAGACACCTTCTATTTCTTTGCTTCCGTTGACTTCTCTACTGCCGCCTCTTTCATATCATAGGCCAGAGCCTTGTCCTGATACTGTCGCAAAGTGGTACATTCAAATCCGGACATGTACTGCTGAATTTCCGGTTTCATCCGCATTTCAAAATGAAAAATCCTCTCTGCCTCGGTCCTGACCAAGTGGCGCACATAAGTCAGCTGGTGATTAAAGGTCTTAATCACGTCTGTCACGGATGCTTCTGAATTTTGTGGTGAGAAAAACTCCCGGACTCGGGCCTTTCTAACTGGGCGAGGACAATACTGCGCTTCCATCATTAATTTGAACTCTGTCCAGTCGACATTATGCTCCTCAGGTCGAATGGCCTCCCACCAGTCGAAAGCCTCCCCCGTCAGAAGATACTGGGCGACCGGAACCTTTCTGTCGTTGGGACAGTGAATCCCCGCAAAAATCTTCTCTAATTCCTTTAGCCAGTGATCCCAAGAAATCGTGTCAGCAGAACCGTCAAATTTCGGAGGATGCAATTTGATCACCTTAGTAAGCCATTTATCTCCCCGATTATCCACGTTATGCTGCTGTCCCATCGCCGTCTGCATGCGATCCACAACTTGAGCAAACTGGTTTATCTGAGCAACCACCTGCTGAAGCACTCCCGGCACGTTAGGATCTGCATCATTATTTGCTGATCCCTGTTGTCCCCCGGAATGGGAATCCGTTCGACTAGCGGTTATTTCTGGGGTAGACACCGAATCTTCTTGTATTGCATTTCCACGTCCGCGTCCGCGTCCACGACCTCCCCTCAACATACTGTAAACACAAATACTCAATATCCAGGGAAATCTTTCTAAAAGTAAGTCCATCAATGTTTACAAAACATGAATTAAATAAAACGGTAGTATTTGAGATTAGGAAACTTACAACCACGGTCCACACGACGATGCTGGCTCAGCAGTGATGTTGCAAACGACCAATAATCAAATAACATAAACAGACCCAACTAACCTGACTGCCAAGATATCCGTGAATCTTGGCTCCGATACCATATTCTGTAACACCCCGAGATATTCGGAATAATTACAGCGCCGTAAACCCTTTAAGTAAGGATTTACAAGGCTAAATAAAAGAAATGTAAATATAATTCAACCTTACAACTGAAATTCAAAGTACAGAACTGGTTCAATTGATCCAAAGAGTTAACTTATACAACCATATCGAAAATGACATTATTAGAACAAACGTACTCGAGTACTAAAGTGAACCAAGAAGACAAATCATAATAACAATAAACATCAACCACATCACTGAGCCATTTCATCGTCTTGTCGGTACTGTGGTTGCTTCCCCGCTCCTCGGCTACCTGAACATCAAAACAATATCCACCTCCGAAGGGGTTAGCAAAACAATGCTAGTACAAGTATCATAATACATAAATCATCAGTGAATCATAAATCATGCAAAACGGACTTCCGTCATCGGAATCCAACGATGTGAATCCTCACGATTCCATCAACACAATACAGGGTAATCCAGCGATCCAGCGCCCTTGGTATAGATCCCCATGATGATCCCGTCGGACCAACGCATGGTGGAAAACCCGTCCAGCGATCCAGCGCCCTCAGCATAGATCCCCATGATGATCCCGTCGGACCAACGCATGGTGGACATTCGATCCAGCGCCCTCAGCATAGATCCTCATGACCCCCTCGGATCATTTATACCATAAACCAATCAATTATGCATACATATATGCATTTCAATATTTTCATCAATACGAACGATTAACAACGAACACCACGAGAATTTACAGAAATAAATCTCATATTCAACAACATGAACAAAACCATATGCATGATCAAAGTTCCAATATAAATCAAACTCAACATATGATACTTGCCTCGAAAATGGCAAGAATGGAAATACTCCAACAAATGACACGCGTCCGTATGTCACCGCCTCTCGATCGTCCCCTATGCAAGGCTCGGACCTAAGAAATAATAAAGAATTCATCTCATGCCGTACGAATGTCTAACAATCCGGTTTACGGCCGCAAGCTCTAAAAATGCAATCTGCCTGAACTACTTAGCGTACGCTACGTACCATACGTAACGTGCGCTAAGCCTGTCCGTTAACGTACGCAAATGACCAATATTAGCGTGCGCTAGCTATGTACTGACAGTCCTCTCTGAACAGCCGACTTCCCTGCCTGATGACATAACGTACGTTACGTACCCAACGTAGCGTACGTTACTCATTCCCGATAGCGCACGTTGATATATACATTTTAGCGTGCGCTAACCGTGCATGGCAGTCACTACTGGGTAAAAACTTGATAAAAACTCATGAATCTTCAGTGATAATACACGTCATCGCCGTGCATATCATGCTCATACGGTTTGTGAAAGATCTCTACGGATTAAACGACTACAAGATACAAGGGTACGTATTATCATCAAAATTCATCTTAATCTCGAGAAAGTATCCTAAGTTCCCTTCGTCCTACGTTCCAAAACGCATGATTCCAATGTGTAAAACATAACAACTTGATAATCTCCACCTACTGGTCATAATCGGTTTGAAGATACATGAATATGCTTAGGAGTCCATATACTAAAAAGGTTCAATGGATTATACGATGAATAAGTGTCGAAACGTCAAAAATATCCTTCTAACACATGATGTTCGACTACTAACGAATTTAACTGACTAGATAATCATGATCAAAACGTCCTTCATACTAGTACTTAATATTGGTGAAGAATCACCTACCTCAAAGTAGTGAAGAACAAGGAGGGATTCGAAGCAATCCAACGCCGAAGGCTTGAACACCAATCCCCAATGATCTACAATCTTCAACACGAGCTAGGATGCTGATATGAAGTGTTTAGGATGAAGAAAGTGATACTCTAAGTATAAGGATTAAGATGTGGGAAGTGAAAAGACTGAAAATACGAAAAAGGATGTTGTCCTATTTATAGAAAATGGTTATTAGCGCACGCTAGTCCATATTCATAGCGTGCGCTAACGGCTATTTGAAACTTACTGATTTCACTGTACTCAGCCTTTAGCGTGCGCTATCCTCATACGAGTAGCGTGCGCTAACGCGTTGACTTGGCTTTTTCCCGAAAGCCGTCCAGGTTCATCCCGACATAATCCGACCAAGATCCCCGGCCTGATCTCACCTACCAACACGTCTCAATCATATTGACCACGTATAGCGTACGCTAAGGTTCCTTCACAGCGTGCGCTATAGATCCAAGTTAGCATACGCTACACTTAGACGATAGCGTGCGCTACATGCGCAGAATCACAATTTTAAATCACATTCATGAAATCATACGCTCAACAACACCGGATTATGAAATACGGAGAATAATACTCAGATCAAAGTGCAACAATTACAATATCACAAGTTCCAAATACATATCAGAAATCTCGGGTATTACAATATTAGGGGAGTACTTGACCTTTCTCATATTGCATATTATTATTCGTGTCCATTGAGGTCAATGTACGTCTTAAGTTTGGGGGGTTACTATTAGTTGTTATTTACTTTTTCGTTGCTATTTTTCGTTGTTATTGATTCTAGCCTTGCTTGTCTTCTAAAATATTCTGGACTGTAATTTCATTCGTGAATTTTTCAGCCTTGTGTAAGACTGATGATATGATACTGATTTCTTTTTGAAGAAACAGTTGAGTTTTGGTCGAGTTTGCATTCTGCGATATTTGTTATCCCTTGAGTATTCATTTAGGTCTGATTTTTTGCGTCATTGTAGAAATCCTAGCATATAAGAAATGAGACATACGTGTTTACGAGCCGCCGTCTATACGTTTGGTTACACTTTTCACGTAGCTAGTCGTCCAGTAACATTAGTCTCCTTGGCATTTAATTTGAGTTTAGATATTGAGTCGGACAGCTTTTCCCAAAAAATCGAAGAAAATTCTGAAGGAATTTACTTTTTCGTTGCTATTTAATCATCATTATTTTATACCCAGAGCTTTTAATGCATTATCTTTATATGTTCTGAAGGAAATTCGAGTCTAGGAGCTTAAACGAAGAAAAACGGGCCAAAAAGACATTTTTTGGTCAGGGACCGCGGCACACAGACGTTGGGCCGCGGCACGCAAGCTCTGAGCCGCGGCCCATAAGAAAGGCAAGCGCCCAGGCCTGGCGGGTGAGGACAGGGGTCGCGGCACACTAAAGTCGGGCCGCGGCCCGCCGCGCAGGGTTCATATTCGCAGCTCGCGATTTTGGCGGTTTAGAAGTCCGTTTCTGACCTAATTTCTGGACGCGTTTTTGAGTCGGATGAAAGATTATAAATAGGCATTGAAGGTCAGAAGATATTATCATCAAACAGAAGGAGAAAATACCGAGGAGCAGAGAGCAGAAGCGAGAGAACGGCGCAATTCAAGTTCCTAAATTGTGTTTGATTTTTCTTATGCTTTCTTTAATTCTTTGTGTATTATTTTCTAGCATGTCGGGCTAGAACCCTTTTCTAGGATTGTGATGAAACCAAGATTTTGACGGATTAACTTTGATTTTGCATTTTTAATATATTTCCCTTTTCTATTGAGTTTTCCCAATTGTTCTTAATGCGTTCAATTATGTGGCCTATGATTGAATTGTTTTGATTACGCAACTCGAATCGGGAGAGGAGAGTTAGTAGGAAAAATTGGTGAGAAACGTTTTATCTTGTGAGATAGGAATATACTCATAGGAATTACGTGGCCCGTCTGAAGATTTTGTACTTTTTGCCTATTGTCGAATTAATTCACCTAGGAATAGAGTGATTTATTCACCTTAGAAAATTCTACTGACCTCGGGAGAGGAATTAGTGTATCTTAGAAATCTTCGCCTTCAATAAATTGGGAAATTACTTAATTTATATAAATCAAGAGTAATTCGGATAAATCGAGGCGGATTCTCAATCCTAGATTATTCTCCTATTTGATCTTCTTTCTTCGAATAATCGATTTTATTAATTGTTTTTAGTTTATCACTTTATTAGTTTTCTTTAATATTCCTTGCACCACCAAATTCGATCGTTCAGATAAAATTAGAATACAAATAAATTGGTAATTAGTAACTCAGTCCTCGAGGGAACGATATCTTACTTATCACTTTATTACTTGCTTACGACAACGTGCACTTTCGTTCACTAAAATACGTAACACATGCGCCTTCCAAGCCACATTCGCACGGCTGACGTTTTCAATGTAAAGCACTTGGTTCTGTTTCATGAATGATGTAGTGGATGAGATTGCTATTCATTATTTGGAAAAAAGGCGTTTTGAAATATTTGAAAAATATTTGTTGGCGATTTTTGGGATGAGCTCAGCCTTTTCTTATCGGAATCGGCCCACTGAACAATAGTCACCGCTTGCGGTGAAGCCCGTCGCTCTTTAGCCAAAAAATGCTGTTTAGGCCCTCAATTTTGCGTTTTTCTATTTTTAGGGACTTAATTGCAAATTTTTAAAAGTTTGTGTACTTGTTATTTAATTCCGTATTTTTAACCCTAGCTTACCTAGGGTGTGTGTATGTATGTATGTATATATATATATATATATCTTATAATAAAAAGTGTAGGAAGGATTGTGTGAGTGACATGTGTCATCCCCATTCCACATCATATGACATGTGTCACTCCCCACCCCCACCCCACCCCACCCCCCACCCCGATTTTTTTTTTTTCCGCCAAAATTTTTTTTTTTAGGCCAAATTTTTTTTTCCGGCCAAAATTTTATAACTATGATGCACCAAATTTCATAAAGGTGATGCACCTGGGTTTTAATGCATCATAGTTATAAGTTTACTGCATTATAGTTATAAGAAACTGCATCATCCTAAGTTTTCTGCATCATATATATATATATATATATATATATATATATATATGTAACTGCAGTATAGTTATAAGTTATAAGTAACTGCATCATGTATGTAACTGCATTATAGTAATAAGAAACTGTATCATCCTAAGTTTTCTGCATCATATATGTATGTAACTGCATTATAGTTATAAGTTATAAGTAACTGCATCATGTATCTAACTGCATTATAGTTATAAGAAACTGCAGCATCCTAAGTTTCTCTGCATCATATATGTATGTAACTACATTATAGTTATAAGTAAGTGAATCATGTATGTAACTGCATTATAGTTATAGGAAACTGCATAATCCTAAGTTTCTCTGCATCATATATGTATGTAATTGCTTCAAAATTAAATATGATTCTTTTTTATACAAGTACTACACTTTTTTTATATCATTAGTGCATCACACTAATAAGTTTTGGTGCGTCTTTATTATAAGTTACTGCATCATAATTTATAGTTAAGTGCATCAACTATGATGCAGTAACTTATAACCTTAATGCACTAAAATCATAATTGTGATGCAGTAACTTTATAACTGTGATGCAGTAACTTTATAAATGTGATGCACTTATAAATTTTGGCCGAAATTTTTTTGGCGGGAAAAAAAAAAATTTGGCCCCCAAAAAAAAATTTTGGCAGGAAAAAAAATTTTTTGGGGGGTGGGGGGTGACACATGTCATATGATGTGGAATGGGGATGACACATGTCACTCCCACAATCCTTCCTACACTTTTTATTATAAGACCCTTTTTAGAATAACCCAAAATATATATATATATATATATATGGGCGCGTTTATCAAGATCAATATTAGATGCGATTTTCTGATCTTAATTTATGCATGAGTTTTGTACTAATTATGCATGAAAAGTATGCATTTCGTGCATCAAAATTTCAATGCATTAAAATATGCAATATATTTGATGCATATAATCTAATATTTTAATGCATCGATATTTTGATGCATATATTGCATATTTTAATGCATTGAAATTCTGATGCACGAAATGCATATATTTAATGCATAATTAGTACAAAACTCATGCATAAATTAGTACTGTAAAGTACTGCATCTAATATTGGTACTACATAGAACGCGCTACTATACATATATATATATATATATATGCTTGTAAGACTTTTATTTCGGGATTATCAATGAATCGGAATTTCTCTATATTTTCATGAAATTCTTAGATCGACTGAATCTACAATTTCTAGAGGGCTCTGTTCCAAGGAACATAATTGTTTTTCTGTAGTTCTCGCTGCATCAATGGAACATAATAATTTCTAGAAGATCGATCCGATGGAACATAATTGTTTTTCTGTAGTTCTCGCTTCATCAATGGGGATTCTTACTCTGGAGATGAAGTTGTATCCGATTCGAAGTCAAATCGTTTTGAAGACGGAGAGAATGATGGGATGAAGCTACGATGCTTTATCATGAAAAGTTTGATCCACTTAACCTTGACAAATGTTAAATTTAAATATTGGACCATTGCTTGGACCACTGCTTGGGCTTTTATTATTGTTGGGCTTGTTTGGGCTTTTATTATTGTTGGACTTGTCTATTACTTTTATATGCTTCTTTGAGAACTTTGGAAAACGATGGAATATTGAATGAAAAATAGGGTTCTCCCTATTTGCCTATCTTGACGGTATTCTCTGAATCAACGCCTTGATAGAAGGTGTTAAACCATCAAGCGTACACGCTCGCTGCATTAGTAACACCATAAACGAGGTTGAATAAGCTACCGGCGGCTGCCAACCAGCTCTACGAAGCAGAGCCTAACACTTACACAAGATTCTGTTATCTCACACACATTCTAAGTTCACACTCCAGAACTGGAATATATTATAATATATTAATATGTATGTTCAAAACACAAGAAGGAACAAAAGAAAAAAGAAAAACCTCTATGTAGAGTACACACCACTACATCATCAAACTGCACAAGAATTTACATGCATATATTATTCACACTTATTTTACAAGAACAAACTTAAACATGAAGAAAAAATCAAGTCCTTTTTTTGAACCTCAGCAAGGATTGATTATAAATTCTTACAAACATGCAACTGATCAAGTTATAATTCATCTCGAAAAATACGACTTTGGCGAAAAGATCTTTCTCGGCGAGAACATCCCCATATATCTCGGCGAAGCCAAGGCATCGATACTCCTATAACCCGGCATAATATACCCTTCTCGATGATCAACAGGAAGATTCCCACCACTAAAGGTTCCGCATTTCGTCAGCTTTCCAAACCAAGATTTCTTCTTAGGCGCGCTTTTACGCGTCCCGCTTATCTTATCGCATAAATATTCCTTGACCGCATCCAGTCCCTGCTCAACAAGTTCGATAGGCGGCGAAACGAGTGGATTCCCTTCAACACTGAGCTTCTGAAGCTTGTTGAGACAGCCGATGGACTCGGGCAAAATGGTAATTTTGTTATAGCTCACGTCCAATTCAAGTAGGGAGATGAGTAGGCCTATGGAGTAAGGGAGTGCAGACAAGTACTGGAAATTTTGGCTAAGGTTAAGGGTTTCGAGATTGATGAGGTTTTCAAGATCGTCCGGAAGGGATTGGAGGCAGTTGAGACGAGCGTCTAAGACGCGGAGGTTGGTTAAGTGGGAGGTGGAGTGAGGGAGGCAAACTAGTTTGTTTGAGTTGACTTGGAGTTTCTTGAGGTTTAGTAGCTCAAAGCCTATTGTTTCAGGTAATTGCTTTAGCTGGTTGAAGTTTGCATTCAGCTCCTCAAGAGATCTGCAGATTTTAGTATTTTATTTATTTTTTAACATCAATATTGTTAGTCTAATTGACATAATAATACAAAAATAAAAGGGGTATTTAGTTACCTATAAAAAGTACCTCCAAAAAAAAGGCTCAATTACAAACGGGGCCCTTAAGGTTTCACATAATTACAAAAGAAAATATCAACTCTCTTGCAAAATTATAAAAAATACCCATGAAATTTTGACTTTTTATTTCTAAATATTATTTTGAGAATTCTAAAAAATTATTGCATTTAGAATTCTTAATGCATTTTAAAATTCTCAGAATAATAGTTAGAAATAAAAATTTTAATTTTCTAGTTTTTAAATGAAACTTTACTATTTTCAAAATAAAAAATTTCAAGATTTTAAATGATTTTTTAGAATTTTAATTTATTATTCTCGTTTTTACTGTTTATTTTAATATTTTTCTTCAGGTTCAGCAAACACACCCATTGATTTCTTTTATGCAAAATTTGTGCCCATTTTGCCGTAACATGTAAAATGTCACGTGCTATTTTCCGATTTTGGACAATATTTCTGCATAAATTGCACATAATTATTAGATAGAGGACAATAATTGTCTTATTTAGACATATGTTGGCCAAAAAAATGACACTCATCATAGTTAACGGATAACTTTTGGAATTTTTCCTTGCACCATTAGAAGCAACAAACTTTTCAAACACTCCATTCGGATTTATAAAATTATTACAGTTATCCCCTTAAATTTAATACCGAATCAGAACAGTGGGTTTGTGTAATTAATTTTGTAGTCAGGCAAATCTCATACATGGTGGTTTTTATAATTAACCCAAAATAAAGAAAATAAATACAGAGAGAAAAAGCATGTCGAAGACAGGGTTTGGTAGTTTGAATTTGAAAAATGTAATGAGGGATTATTTTTTATCTAAATTATATCAAGGATAAGAGCAATTAGCTGGCTTAATGATTTTATTTTATGTGATCACAGACTGTACATATATATTGAGAAGTTGACTTTTTCTCTGTCTTTTTTTTTTTTCCTTGATAGCCACTTGATGATTGAGATACGACCATTAGAAAACATCTCGTGATAAGTTGTTTTTAGTAGTAAATACTAAATACAAACAAACAATGACAGCAAAGATTAGCGACTTTTTTTTAATAATAAAGGCACGTTGCATGTTGTTTAGAAAAATAATATAGTATAATCTTTCATTTGAATAGAGTGAGAAAATTAATTAATGAAAAATTAACTAAATTAATTAAAGTACCTGCAGTTTTCAATACTCCTAGGAAGTGATTGAAGAAGATTGCCTGACACATTCAAAACCTTGAGCTTCGATAAACAACCTATCGAGTTCGGGAGGGATTTGAGCTGATTCGAGTGCACGTCTAATATGATCATGTTTAGGAGCCTTGCTGTTAGGGATTCCGGAATATTCTGTCAAAAATCGAGAAAATAGAAATATTTAGAAACAACGTTATGGCATGAGAAAATCCTTGTGTTTGATGGATAAACGAAAAAAAAAACCCTTCCGTTTGATCGATAAACGGAAAAAAAAGGAAGGGAGGAGCCTGTATTTTCACTAGACAATAACCAACAAGACATACTTGCTCATTTGGATTCTGCATCGACAACTTAACGTGCTAGTAAGTTAAGAAGAGGCCCCAACTTAAAAGGTTACGTCCATGGAACATCCCTACATAGTGCATCCACTGCTAATCCATCGACACGTGGCATGTATGTGCGGTGCAGATATTCCGTCCATGATGCACTATGTGGAGCACCCCACATACACGTCACGTGTCGATGGATTAGCAGGGAATGCACTCTGTGGGGATGCTCCATGGACGAAACCCAACTTAAATGCATATGATTGGATATTAGCTTAACTTTATGTAATTATAATATAAAATTTGGTGTATTTTTACGATTAAAAATTATATTCTTATAATAATTGTTTTTATAAAAAGGCGGAATCTTCAATCAGTTTATTTCTATAAGATGAATTATGCCAGAATGTATATCGTTGTGAGGCACACTCATGATTCATCCTTAGACTGTTCGATGGTCTAATAATGATACTTTTGGTCTTAGAAATAGTATTTTGTAATTCTGTTTAACTACAAAGTATGATTTTTAATAATAGAAAATATTACCTGATAATGAAAATTACTAAGTTCTTGCATAACATTATTTGTATACTATCTCTATTCGATTTTACTTTTCATAACATTGAAAAAATTTGACCATTAATATCTTCAATTAGGGTGAATGGTGGATTACCCTTCCGTGTTTTACATAATGGATCATATACTTTTTCGTATAAATTAAATTGTCATATTACACCATGTGTAAATTAAAACGGCACATCACCCCCTATATTCTGAAAAAGTTGCAGATTAACCATATGTGTTTTATCCAGACATTGCAAATCACCTCTTTGTGCACAAGAGGATAGAGGGGGCGGAATGCACCTTTTATAAATGCAGTGGCTAATAAGCTTATTTAATTTACAAAGGAGATTACTGCCGCCAATTCTTTAAGACAAATGTAGTAGTATGACTATTTAATTTATACATGCAGTGAATGATCCATTTTGTAAACCAGAAGAAACAATTTGGTGAAAACCAGGAATTGTATCTCGTATCCCAGGAGCACATATTAAGATGCTTACCTTGATATATACATATACACTTGTCATACTTATACTACACTTGTCATAGTTATAATACATTCAAAACTTCATATATACTATATCACTTTAAATATGACAATGAGGCATCATGCCTGGTGCTCTTGGGGTGAGAGGTAGAATTTACGGGCAAAAAAACTTTTGATTTATATTAATAAAAATTACAAAAAATAATGATATCACATAGATAAACCTAATTACATCTCATAGCTTAATATTTAAGAAATAGTGAATCGCAAAACAAGTGTCCCAACTCAAAGAGGAACAAGCAAATACTGCTCTTCCAGCTGAGATAAAAGAAAATTAGTGAAATAATATAAGTATGAAAACCAAGGCAGTATACCATAATTACTCTAATGAAAATGAACCGTAATAAATTTACTGTGACCAGTAGAACTTTGCCTAAGAATATTTGCTTGGTATAGTAGGTGAGCGCAGGATTAAAAGGTCACGAATTCAATTTTTTCTACCAACAATTTTTTGGTTGGACCTGTCACACAGGACTTGTCTAGTGTAGTTTACTTGGTTGGTATAATTTATAGGTTATTACGTCCAGCCCGAAAATTTATCCACGAAGAATAGGGCACACATGTTTTCCGTTATAAAAAGAATATTTCTTTGTGCTGAATGTTGAAACATGGAAATACACATAAAACATAAAACCACCCAAATAAGATAATGTGACTTATACCCCAATGATGTACACCATTTATTTTCTCTATTAGAAAAAACTACATAGGTGAGGTGGCACCGAAACATCCTCTATTAGATAGGAGGTGGTCATAATTTGGAATTCTCCATCACAATAATAGTTTATTTGTGTTAGAAATTAGTGGGATTTATAATTATAATAAAAGTGTCCGTCATCACTATTTGATTGAATGACCCACAAAATTGATAAAAAATTAATACTTCATCCATCCACCAAAATTTTATTTATTCTGATTTTTTTATCAAAATTTGTAAACTATTTAACTGTCACCAACCAAAACTTTATTTATTCCGATTTTTTATCAGAATTTGTAAACTATTTAACTTTCACCACAAATTACAAGTAATATAAAAAATATATATTTTTAAATATTATAAAAGTCGAAATCGGCAAAATTTCAGTGGAGGGTGTGAGTAATACGGGAGATCGTAAAAAATAAGAATTAGGAAGAAAAGTGAACAGCAAATAACACCTGGAGATTATTGTTGGAGAGGTCCAATTGAGAGACGGTGGCTAAATTGAGAGGAGGATTAGGCAATTCATCCAAAGACATCCCACTCAAATCCACTATTTCCACCTTATTTTGATCATCTTCATCTTCTTCTATCCCGGTATTACTCTTCCGGTTATCCATCATATGTACGTGCCTCTTATTCCTCGTCTTATTCGTCCTCACTTGTTGCTGCTGCTGCTGCTCATACATCATCTTCACATACATACACACACGCACACGCAAAATCTCCACAAAGTAATTTATCTAACTATATATAAATCAGAATAGGAAAAGGTTCGTCCAAAAAAAAAAGGAAAAACTAGTGATAGAATGTGTGAACCTCACTTGTGTATATATATCTATATATAGAGAGAGAAAAAGATAGAGAGAGAGTATAAGGAGTACGTACGGATGAGAAGTACAAAAGTCCGTATGCTGCGTAATTGACGTTACCTGCTCCATTAAAAGTCAACCTCGCCCCTTCAGTTACTTTTGCTGGCCGCCATTTGCGCCACATTTTTTTTTTCTTTTAACTCCCACTATCTGGTGTAATCCCTACTGTAATAAGTAGGGGCATGGTCTGCATAAATTTTATCTTCCCCAGACCCTGTTTTGAGCGGGATATACTGGGTATGGTTGGTTTGGTTTGGTTTATCTCGTGTAATAATGATATTAATTATATATATAGTAAATCAACTGTCTTGGCACAGTTGGCCACTTGAATTTCTCAAGACTCAATAATCCCTTAGTCTTTGATTAGGGATTAGGTCCTAGCCCTCCGGGTACACTGGTGGAACAATTAAATATTGAGGGTTTCAAGTGTCAGTGTGGGAGGCCAGATCTTGGTGGGACCCTGCGGTTGGATTTGAGGGTCAAAGTAAAGCAATCACTTGGGACGACTCGCATGCGCGGTAGTTGAGGATATTTAAGAGCACGAGAGCTAGATACACATCTCGCGATTTAAGCTGAAGCGATCTTGTGGTAGGATCGTTATCAGGGACTAGTCACGTGTAAGTTTGGAACCTCGGTATCAAAAAAAATTATATATATAGTAGTATATATATTTGATAATTTTTTTTTTTTTTGATAACTAGGTGATCCCAGCTTAGCCGGACTAATCCTAGTCCCTCAATGAACCCACTCCTAACTCATTGAGAGAAGTAAATCGCGAGTCGCTCGAGCAATTCCAGGGTTCCCAATGCCTTTTCATGCACCTGCGCGCGGAGAAGCCCTTATCCGGTGCGCGCCTCGGGTTCCCAGACAGATTCTGGGAGAAACGACCAGATTAGTCGGCCTCCGGGTTCCCAAAGAAAATACTCACACATGCCGGCACGCGAGATTAAACATTGATTAGCGGTCGAAATTTCTGAGCTAGGTAGAGGATCATAAAGAGAAAAACTTCCCCTTTAACCTCATTGGTGGGGTTAGAACCCAAGACCTCTCCCAAAGGAGTGTCTTGGGAGTAGTCGTCCTACCACTGGACCACCAACCCTTCCCCATATATATTTGATAATTGATTTGCAGCTGTCTTGATAAGTTTCTTATATATATTGTAGAAAAACTGAAATGTAAAAATCTTGAAGAAAAGATACGTTATTTGATTCTGTTATGACTACAATTTTTTTTGTGGTTTTCTGGATGTGTGCGTTGAAAATTGAAAGTAGAGCTGGCCAATGAGCTAGTTTGGGCACCGCTCCATTAGGCGTAATTCGTCTGTAGTTCATGGTGAGTTGGCTCGTTGTCTGATTCAATTGAAATTGGTCTCGGTTTGATGGTAGACAAGCTGAGTCTAGTTTAAGATTTAGTGACTTTGTTGGATCACCTCGTCCCAGCTCATATCTACACGGCCCGAGCCGAATCGGCCCATCAAACCGACTATGCTCGACTAGGGCGTCTTCATCAACGCAGCTCGGCTCGTAAATTGATTCACACATTTTATGTGATGTCTGTGTATTATTTGGTGCTTATAAGTAACTTGCTTTTGAATTTTTTTTTTTTTTTTGAGTTTCATTTGGCACTTTTACTGATAATGTAAAATAGTAGAAGTGTGAATCATTTTTATTTGAGTTTCATTTGGCACAATTGTGATATTTTTATTTTTGTTTAGTATTTTTATTTTCTGTAACGAGACAAGTTTGATTTTTTTGGTTTGTAAGAACCATCTAAGTTGAACTTTTCTTTTATTTTTAGCTAAACGATCAAATCACATAGTTTGAGTTCTTTCTTTGTTTCTATAGTTAAATCAATTTCTTATTTTCAATAAAATATTAAGTTTTTTCTTCGATAATTTTTTGTAAGTGAATGAGGCGTCTCGTCTGACTCGTAGTCGCTTGTATTCATCAGGCGATGGAAGTACGAATCAGTATTGGTATCGAATCGGCTTGGATCGTCTTTGGACGAGTCGGTCTTGGTTCATCCTTCAATTAATAAATGACAAAATGAGCATCCGGATCATCCGTTAAATACTCCAACAAAGTACTCAATATTTCCACAAAATAAATCCAACATACCACAAAATAAAAACTCCTAAGTACTCAAGTGCTAACTAAATAATCTTCGACTCAAAACAAAGAGAATAAATGCAAGAGAACACATAATAAGTTAGTACAGTATCACACTTGGTCATTATCGTCGTATTATCCCGGTGTCCGCTCGTCTGCTCGCTCTAAACCTGAAATACATAAAACGTATTTCTCTTGAATGAGGTTAGTCGTGGAATAGCTAGTGCAAGCAAATACAAATGAATCATCACATTTACACATTAAAGTACATGCATCAATATTTTCACAAAAGCCAAGATAGTGATTCCGGTATGCAATATATAGACATGCCACGATAGTAAAATCGCTCGTGATTAACCGTAGACCCGGCCAGAAGTTACGAACCCCCCAGGCCCCGTCGGACACTCCTAGAATGGTTAACCTAAATGTTCGTGAATCCGGACAGAGGATTCAAATTGCCCTGAGGCCCCGTCGGATCCTTCCGAAGTGAATGTATATAATCTCACACACATATGCATTACTTTTCAAGTTTAAAAATTGTAAGTTCACAGAAAATACTTGCCTTTGAGACATACTGGGTCTAAATGAGAATGAAAAAGTGCACGGTTGAACCAGACTTGAATCTCCGAACCTAAGCGATTCATAAAATAACATCAACAAAGATATGAAACTTGAAATCATAAAGAGATACGCCCAAACTCCCGCCTAAGATCTGTATGATACACAATAAATTACATAGAGGCGGATTTCAACCAAAACCCTCTCGATTCCTCATAACTCAAGAATTTAACCATAAATTCGTATGGGTAAATAATCAACACATAATAGATTAATCATATACAATATTATTATACGGATAAACGGATTGAAATGGACAATTTATCAAAAGCTCCCCCCCGAATCCCAAAACTAGGGTTCTGGAAGATTTACCTCAATTCGGAAGAGAAAGGAGGAATTTGATGACGATGTTAATCTACATGGAAACTCGAAGATGATGATGGAAGGTGAATGATTACTGAACTATCAAGCCAAAATCGCCCAAACCCTTTGTCCCGTCGCGTGAAAATGTGAAGAGGCATAAATTTGCCTTATGGAAATAACGAGCAGATTATAACAGGGCCGATGGTACGGCTGTAGTTCGAGTATGTTACAGCCGTAACTTAGCCGATGTTATGGTCGTTACACAAGCACATTTATGATCGTAATGAATTTGATGTTACATTCGTAACACTAGGCAGTTTACGGCCATAACGGCCTGCTGACAAAAACACCGTTGTTCAGCCCAAAACTTCCCTAAACAATGAGGAAAACATAACTAGAACTGAAATGAGATGCAGCGTTTACGGTGACATTCCATAAACGAGTCTAAGTGCTAATCAAACACGTAAGTACGACAACTCAAAGGTGTGGAAAAAATGAATCCCAAACTAAATGCTCAAAATATAAAAATTACAAATAGTCCCAAACGCTCGAATCACGACTCAAAGCCAAGCGTCAGCATACAAATCCACAACACGACTAAGAACATCAAGAGAACTTGTAGAAATGGCGATCCAATCAATGTAGATATTATTAACGAGAATCAAACACAAAAGCAAAAAAATCATAGTGATTCACGGACCACTCCAAAATTGTCTCGAAAGTAGCTCGAATGACAAAAAGTGCATAATAAGATAGGTTCAAAATGCACTAATGAATTCAAGTAAGTCGCAAAAATAAGAAAATAGAAAAATCAAAAAATGCAAATAATACATTATCCCCTTCTAAAAAGAAGTTATGTACCGAAACTTAAGAAACAAAAAGTTTGAGGTATTTGGCATGCATACTCTCCTTAGTCTCCCATGTCGCTTCCTCGACCTCTCTCAAAGAATGCACTTTAAGTAATGGGATGGTTTTGTGCTTGAGCTGTTTCTCACGATGCTCCAAAAATTTTACAGGCCACTCCTCAAACGTAATATCCTTCGCAACTTCAATTTCGTCGAAGTCCATTATGTGACTTAGGTCCGTCACATTTTCTCAATTGATAAAAATGAAAAATGCTATGAAAGCTCAAAGCTAAAGGTAATGCCAAGCGATATGCTAACTCATCGATTCTTTCCAAAATCTTAAACGATCTGATATTTCTCGGCCTGAGTTTTTCTTTTCTTCTGAAGCAAAAAACTCCCTTAGTAGGTGACACCTTGAGCAAAACATAATCTCCGACATTGAATTCCAAGGGTCAACGACGTACATCAGCATAAGACTTTTGTTGACTTTGAGTAGTCAACAATCGATTTCGAACGAAAGAGATCTTTTCTCTCATCTTCACTATCAAGTCTGGTTCAGTACAAACTAACTCGGATGCCTCATCCCAATAGAATGGAGGCCTACATCCCCCGCCCATAATGTGCCTCAAAATACCATCTTATAAAATAATAGTTCACAACATATATAATTATCAGACAAATTAAGTGAACATTTGTAGTGTATGCTTGAGATTAGTTGATCTTGATTATTAACATACATTAGCATATTTGCATATGTTGAACTGGATCGCAATGAGATAGAGTCTTCTGTACTGACTGTAAGAAGAACATAAATCTCGAATAATTATTATTTCTAGTATATAATAGTTAACTCTGTATTTATAATAATTAATATTTTGGTTTATCATGGGTGAGAGTTACATTCATTGACTCACCATGATTCGTATTTTGGGAAATAATATTATTTATATGACAATTAATATTATAACTAAAAATTATGTCCCCACTAGTGTGGTTTGATGGTGTTCCCTTGAGAAGCTCTAGAATGATTATTATATTCCATGTTTAATATCAATATAATAATAAGGTTCGAGTGGTACTACTCTTAGATAAATAATTATTTAGTCAAAGTTGTCAATACCTTAAATTAATTAATGGACCTATGATATCTTCAATACGCGAAATAATATCTTCAAGTAAGGAGCCCGATTTCTTAAATTGGAATTTGGATAGGAAGTGCAATATTAATTTCTTAGTGGATTGAATTGATATTAGTAGGCTCAACCATATTAGGAAGGGCTTAATATAGATGGTTGAGTTCTACTAAGAGTCATAACTCTAATCCTCCTTAAGGTCCCTAAAGTAATCCAAACCCTATAAATAAGACTCGAGAGGGGGGGATCCATATGTTACATACTCACGGGTTTGATTTTTCTTCTTATGTTTAATTGTAGATCTTGACTTGTGTCTTTGATTCTAGAATTTAGATAGTATATCAATTTTCTAAGAGTGATTAAAAATTACTAGAAAATGAGATAAAAATAAGTTCAAGAAAAGTCTGGTAGCTTGTTGCCCACACAATATTCGGATTAAGACGGGTATATACTCTAGAAGATTCTAAAGAAAGAAATCAAGAACAACCACCTCGCTTCAAGGATAAATATCCTATGATCCTATGATCTATATTATGATATTAATTATTGTCAATAATTGTAACACCCCCAAGACGTTCAGGGCATATTACAGCGCCGTGGACCCCACACTGTGGAATCCACCAGGCTAACATACCAACAAGACATTCGACAACGAAAAGCTATCATAAATAAAATGACAATTCAAATAAAAGACTACAAACCGACAATTAAATTCTGACATCAAATCCATTTACCAAAACGGGAACACAACATTAACAATTTCAGACAGGAAGTACTTGAGTACTTAAACCAATTTTATAATACATAAATCCCAAAATCAGACATCAATAGTAACCGACAAACATAACATCGAAAATCAAATACTGGACAATATCATGCTTGCCCATCATCCTCATACGTCCCGAGTGCTCGTTTATCCCCACGATCAATACCTGAAATACAAAAAGTATTTCCCCCATTTAAGGGGTTAGCGACAACTGCTAGTGCAAGTACAATCCATTTGAACTACATTCTAATCAGATGAATATATGCGCCAAAAGTCATTTTAGGAAACATTTTATATTCCGGAATATTTACAATCACAAAACACATTATCTCCAACAAATCACAATTCAAAGTTAACCGTTGGTACGAGACTCACGGCCACCGTACCCCGCAGAGTCCCGTCGGACATCCCTGGGTGGCTAACCACGCTCACGATACGCACACTCACGGCAATACGTATCCCTAGAGGCCCCGTCGGACCGTCCCTAGGTGAACATACACATAACCATCCACAACAACCACGATACAGCCATAATTCAAATACTAGAACATGTAAACAAATGTAAAGTACTTGCCTTTGAGACATTCTTCAAGAATCGGAAGTGAAAAATGACTACGGATGATCCGAATGGAAAACGACGGTTCCTAAATGAAGAATTAGCATAACTCAGTCCCAACGGACATCAATAATCGAAAGGAATACTCCCAAAACCCCGATTACAAATAACGACAATAGACGTTCAATCAATACGGGTGAGGGTTTACGCAAAACCTCCCCGTATTGATAATTCGCGGATTAAAATCAAGGAAACTGGATTTGGAATCATTCAATAATCACACTCGGTGAAGAATATCGTAATATAGATGAACAATTCGGAACTAAACCCTCAAATCCCGAAATCCCCCAAATTCGTCAAAATTAGGGTTCCTGAGGAATTACCTTTAATTCGGCTGATGAAAGGTGATTATGTTGATTATGATATGTTAGCACGACTCTACGGTGATGGAATGTGAATAGAACGCCGATCGGGACTGATGAAAATCGCCTCGGAGGTCGCACGTCGAAGAAACGAAGGGAAAAGAATGAAATCAGCTCAAAATCGCCTACCGGGCTTATATATTTGTGAAGTTAGCGCACGCTAACTTCCATATAGCGTGCGCTAACGGGGCCGTGGCAGTCCGGTGGCTCGCCACCATTCGTTAGCGTCGCTAATAATAAGGGTTAGCGTCGCTAAGCTGTTCTTGATAGCGCCGCAAGGCAACAGAGGGTAGCGTCGCTACTACCGCACGATTGATCTGCTGATGTCATATCGGCCGATGAAGGCTGTGAAGTGCGAAACACGATACACGATGAGACCGAGAATCCGGGAACATGAGCGAAGCATACAAGACGACGGAGCTCAGCGCTGAAAGAAAAATACAATTCCGACCACCGAAGGGTCCGTAACGCGACAACGAAAACGAGATTCCCTAAACTATTAGGAAATTACAAAAATGGCCCAAGTGACCGAAAATCACGAAACGACGTCGGATTCACAAACCGAAAGTCTCCACGTGACCAACTCAACCATACGAACTTGTACAAACCAAGAAACAACGGAAACGAACGAGTTTTACAAGAATCGAACGTTCATACGGCAAAACATGTCATAAAACGAAATTACGTGAAAACATCATCAAAACTCATCCAAATGGAAAAACTCCAAGAACAAAATAGATTCGAAATGTCGAAACGGTTACAAGCGAGTTGATAAAAATAGACATACACCAAAAATGGAAACTGCTAAAAAATGGAAAAATTACGGATATTACATTCTCCCCCTCTAAAATAAAGTTTCGTCCCGAAACTTAAGAATCAAAAAGCTCGGGGTATCTCGAACGCATATCCTCCTCTAGCTCCCACGTCGCTCCTTCTACTCCGTACCTCGACCATTGCACCTTAACCAAAGGAATGGTTTTGTGCCTTAACTGTTTGTCACGACGTTCCAAAATTCTGACGGGTCTCTCCTCAAACGTAACATCCTTCTCTATCTCCACGTCCCCAAAGTCAATAATGTGGGACGGGTCCGGAACGTACTTCCTCAACTGGGAAACGTGAAATACGCTATGTACATGACTCAGCGACGGAGGTAAAGCCAAGCAGTCGCTAACTCACCGACTCTCTCGATACCTCGAAAGGTCCAATATATCTCGGGTGAGTTTCCCCTTCTTCCCAAAGCGGAAAACTCCTTTCGTCGGAGACACTCTCAACGAACATGATCTCCCACCTCGAACTCCAAAGGTCTACGCCTAACATCCGCATAAGATTTTTGTCGACTACGAGCGGCAACATCCTCTTTCTAATCAATTCAACTTTCTCCCTCGTCTCCAACACAAGGTCCGGCTCGGTGCCAACCAAATCGGACGGCTCATCCCAACATATCGGTGATCGGCAACGTCGGCCATAAAGTGCCTCGTACGGTGCCATCTTAATCGACGCGTGCCAGCTATTATTATAAGTAAACTCAATTAAGGCCAAGTGATCCTCCCAGTTACTACTCGAGTCTCTAACGCACACGCGCGCAACAAATCCTCGAACGTCTGGATGGTACGTTCGGACATCCCATCGATGCAGGGATGGAGCAAGTGCTCAAACGTAATCGTGTCCCCAATGCCTTATGTACCTTTGCCAAAGTGCGATACAAACCGGCCATCTCTATCTGAAATAATGGTCCTCGGCGTACCATGAAGCCTCACTATCTGTGCGATAAAAATACGAGCCAACTTTTCTGGACCCCAAGTATCCTTGATGCCCAGAAAATGTGCCGACTTAGTCAGTCGGTCTACAATCACCCACACCATATTCATACCAGTCTTCGTTCTCGGTAAACTCGTGACAAAATCCATAGAGATGTCCTCCCACTTCCATTCCGAGCAGAAGTGGTTTCAATAATCCGGTGGCCGTGATGCTCAATCTTGACTTGTGACAAGTCAAACACTTAGCCACAAACCGAACTACCTCTTTCTTCATATCGTTCCACCGTAAATTCTTCCTCGTGTCTTTATACATCTTACTCGAGCCGGATGGGTGAGTATGGTGACGCATGAGCCTTTCGCATAATGCTCTGTCTCAATTCCGAGTCGTTCGGAACACACAACCGACCTCGGAATCTCAACACTCCGTCCTCATGAATAACAAATCCCAGGGCTTTCCCCTTCTCTACACTTTCCCGAAGCTGAATAAACATCGGGTCCTCCAACTGTCCCGATTTAATGTCCTCGACCAGAGATGAAGAAATCTCAAGAGTACGTAACTGCCCGGAACTCTCTGGCAGTACAACCTCAATGCTCAACCTCATAAACTCTCGCTGAAGTCCCGACTGGGCCGTAAGCAACTCAAGCGCTCGAAGCGATACCGATTTCCGGCTCAAGGCATCTGCTACCACATTAGCCTTGCCCGGATGATAGAGGATCTCAAGATCGTAATCCTTAATCAATTCCAACCATCTCCTCTGTCTCATATTAAGCTCCTTCTGCGTGAAGATGTACTTCAGGCTCTTGTGATCGGTGAAAATCTGACACGACGAGCCATACAAGTAATGACGCCAGATTTTCAACGCAAACACAACTGCGGCCAACTCAAGATCGTGCGTAGGGTAATTCAATTCATATGGTTTCAACTGACGGGAAGCATAGGCAATCGTCCTCCCATGCTGCATAAGTACGCATCCGAGCCCTTGGCCCGAAGCATCACTATAAACTGAGAAACCATCATTACCACTCGGTAAGGCCAAAACGGGAGCGGTCGTCAACCGCTTCTTCAACTCCTCAAAACTATTCTGCCTCTCATCGGTCCACACAAACTTCTCTGACTTGTAACAAGCGAGTCGGCGGTCGGCAGTTTAGAGAACCCCTCGACGAATCTACGATAATACCCGGCTAATCCCGAAAAGCTGCGGACCTCCTTCACGTTCTTGGGCGGCGCCCAATCCAACCGCCTCTACCTTATGTGGGTCTACGAACACCCTCGGCCGAGATCACATGACCGAGAAACATAACCTCCGTAACCAAAACTCGCACTTTGAGAACTTCGCAAAGATGCTGAGTTCTCAAAATATCTAACACAATATGCAAATGACGGGCGTGCTCCTCCTCGCTCCTCGAGTAAATCGGGATGTCATCGATAAAAGCGACTACACACTTATCGAGGTACTCGATAAAGACTTTGTTCATAAGTGCATGAACACGGTAGTGCGTTAGTTGTTAGCCAAAAGGCATAACCACAAACTCGTAGTGATCGTATCTCATCCGAAAGGCCGTCTTCGAATATCGGTATCCTTCACTCGGGTGATAATACCGATCTCAAATCAATCTTCGAAAACACGGTCGCTCCTTGCAAGATCAAACAAGTCATCAATCCTCGGGAGTGGATATTTGTTTTTGATGGTCACTTTGTTCAACTCTCGGTAGTCGATGCACAAACGAAGTGACCCATCCTTCTTCTTTACAAATAGGACCGGTGCGCCCCAAGGCGAAGCACTCGGTCGAATATACCCCATGTCTAGCAACTCTCCCAATGTTTTCAACTCAAGCATCTCGGCGGGCGCCATACGGTATGGCGTCTTAGAGATAGGTCTTTGCACCCGGCTCTAGATCGACGGTAAACTCAACCTCTCGGCCGGCGGCAAACCGGCAACTCATCGGAAAAGCGTCGGGATACTCACATACTACGGAATAGACGAGCTCGACTCCCCCGTCTTCCGATCTCAAAGCGTAACACCAATAGCCCGTGACACCTCCGCGAAGAAGTATCACCGCCCTCAAAGCGCGATCGGTAATCTCGGCTACCCCGCTTCGCCCTACAAAAGAATGCTCGGTACCATCGAGAGGCTAACATCGAAAGCAGTCCTCGTTCTATAATTCATGATCGCCCCATGACGGTCCATCCAATCCTCACCCAGAATCAAATCCTCATCTCTAATATCTACCATGATCAGTTAGAAGGCCAATCCCTCCCGCGATACTCACGGAAAAATCTCTAATCTCACGGTCCCCTACGATGCTATCCCGCTAGGAAGTCTAACAACAAAAGGCTCATAAGCAACAAGGCAATCAATATGTAGGCAGCGCACACAATCCATAGATATAAAAGAATGCGTAGCACGAGAATCGAACAATACGGAAGCAGGATGGTCAAGGATGTGGGCCGGTACCTGTAGCCACCGTCGCGTCGGGATCTCGGCTCGCCTCATCTCATACACACGGGGCGGAGCAGGACCCCGCACTAGAAGCTCCCCTCTAGAAGGTGACTACGACCTCGACCTCTACCAAAACTCTGCTGCCGGTGAGGAAGCTGACAGTGCTGATTCACACTCGGCTCTCCTGCCTGGAGCAGATATCGAGTAAGCTGGGCCGAGCCGCATCCGTCTGAGAACTTGGCACGATGACCCATCCGACCACAAGCAAGACAACAATCGGAGGCCTATCACACTCACTCATCATGTGGCCGGACATTGCAGTTTAAGCATGTAGGACCACGACGGAACCGGCGGGAGCGGACCTAGAACCGTTCCCTCGACAGTGGCGGCCCGACTCAAGACTCGCGAACTGAATGAGCCTCGGATACCCTCGACTTGCCTCCCGCCCGACCGGAGGTCTGTGCTTCTTTCCTTCAGTGCCGTCTGCGCATGAAAGCGACATCTCGTAAGCCATCGCTTTATTCGATAATCTTTCAAAGTCGTGCACCCCGGACCGGACATGTAGTGGCGGACCCTCGGCTTCATCTGCATATCAAAGTGGCGGATCTTGTCTAGCTCATCTCGGACTTGGTTTCTCACGTAGTGCAGCTGTTGATTGTAGTCCTTGATAGCTTGAGAAATAGGAACATCTTGGGGCTTAGCCTCAAAGAAGGCTCGGATCCTCCCTTCTTTCAGCGAGGACGGTGTCGTCTTCCATCGGATCTCGAAACTCGCCCACGTAGCTGCCCGGTCACGCGGTTTCACCGCTTGCCACCACGTCATTGCCTCTTTGGCGAGGAAATCTTGAGCAATGGGTACTTTCCTCTCCTCGGAACAATTAGCGACCTCAAACACTTTCTCTAACTCGAATAACCAATTCTCCCAACCGGAAGGGTCAAGCACCATCAAGCTGCGGAGGACGCATACGAATCACGTCCTGAAGTAGCTTATCATTACCGGATCCGGTAGGCGGAACCGGGTTGGCATTAGCATGGCCGACCCGAGCGGCTGAGTCGATGGCGTCATCGGTTCGCTACTTGTAATATGTTGGCCACTCCAACATTCTCATGAGCATTATGAGCTAGCAAGCGGTCTGTGACCTCGGAACTAGGGGAACACATTCGACAAAGAAGGCATCGCCGAATCGGTTCCCGAGTGATCGGACATGGCCGCCCCACCGCGCCACGTCCCCTACCGCGTCGCGACCGCGTCGCGTCCTCTACCGGCGGGAATTACGAAGAAGCAACGGGTAAGTACAATTCATACGCAAAACGCAAAGATACTAAGACAGAAATAGAGCGAGCGGTGAAACGAGTCAAGTTAGGAAAACTTACGAGCACCGGCGTCTTGAGATGATGGCATAACGGTGATCTCTTGTCCCAAAAGCGACACTTAACTAGACCCGAATGACCGACGGCCTAGGTATCCATAAACCTAAGCTCCGATACCATATTCGTAACACCCCAAGGACGTTGGGGCATATTACGGCGCGTGGACCCCACACTGTGGAATCCACCAGGCTAACATACCAACAAGACATTCGACAACGAAAAGCTATCATAAATAAAATGACAATTCAAATAAAAGACTACAAACCGACAATTAAATTCTGACATCAAATCCATTTCCCAAAACGGGAACACAACATTAACAATTTCAGACAGGAAGTACTCGAGTACTTAAACCAATTTTATAATACATAAATCCCAAAATCAGACATCAATAGTAACCGACAGACATAACATCGAAAATCAAATACTGGACAATATCATGCTTGCCCATCATCCTCATACGTCCCGAGTGCTCGTTTATCCCCACGATCAATACCTGAAATACAAAAAGTATTTCCCCCATTTAAGGGGTTAGCGACAACTGCTAGTGCAAGTACAATCCATTTGAACTACATTCTAATCAGATGAATATATGCGCCAAAAGTCATTTTAGGAAACATTTTATATTCCGGAATATTTACAATCACAAAACACATTATCTCCAACAAATCACAATTCAAAGTTAACCGTTGGTACGAGACTCACGGCCACCGTACCCCGCAGAGTCCCGTCGGACATCCCTGGGTGGCTAACCACAGTTCACGATACGCACACTCACGGCAATACGTATCCCTAGAGGCCCCGTCGGACCGTCCCTAGGTGAACATACACATAACCATCCACAACAACCACGATACATCCATAATTCAAATACTACAACATGTAAACAAATGTAAAGTACTTGCCTTTGAGACATTCTTCGAAGAATCGGAAGTGAAAAATGACTACGGATGATCCGAATGGAAAACGATGGTTCCTAAATGAAGAATTAGCATAACTCAGTCCCAACGGACATCAATAATCGAAAGGAATACTCCCAAAACCCCGATTACAAATAACGACAATAGACGTTCAATCAATACGGGTGAGGGTTTACGCAAAATCTCCCCGTATTGATAATTCGCGGATTAAAATCAAGGAAACTGGATTTGGAATCATTCAATAATCACACTCGGTGAAGAATATCGTAATATAGATGAACAATTCGGAACTAAACCCTCAAATCCCGAAATCCCCCAAATTCGTCAAAATTAGGGTTCCTGAGGAATTACCTTTAATTCGGCTGATGAAAGGTGATTATGTTGATTATGATATGTTAGCACGACTCTACGGTGATGGAATGTGAATAGAACGCCGATCGGGACTGATGAAAATCGCCTCTGAGGTCGCACGTCGAAGAAACGAAGGGAAAAGAATGAAACTGCTGCTCTGAAAACTGCCCGCTGGGCTTATATATTTGTGAAGTTAGCGCACGCTAACTTCCATATGTAGCGTGCGCTAACGGGGCCGTGACAGTCCAGTGGCTACTGCCACCATTCGTTAGCGTACGCTAATAATAAGGGTTAGCGTACGCTAACTGTTCTTGATAGCGCCGCCAAGGCGAAGGGTAGCGTGCGCTACTGCGGCCGATTGATCTTGGCGATGTCATATCGGCGGTGAGGCTGGCGTGAAGTGCGAAACACGATACACACGATGAGACCGAGAATCCGGGAACATGAGCGCGAAGCATACAAGACGCAGAGCTAAGCGCTGAAAGAAAAATACAATTCCGACCACCGAAGGGTCCGTAACGCGACAACGAAAACGAGATTCCCTAAACTATTAGGAAATTACAAAAATGGCCCAAGTGACCGAAAATCACGAAACGACGTCGGATTCACAAACCGAAAGTCTCCACATGACCAACTCAACCATACGAACTTGTACAAACCAAGAAACAACGGAAACGAACGAGTTTTACAAGAATCGAACGTTCATACGGCAAAACATGTCATAAAATGAAATTACGTGAAAACATCATCAAAACTCATCCAAATGGAAAAACTCCAAGAACAAAATAGATTCGAAATGTCGAAACGGTTACAAGCGAGTCGATAAAAATAGACATACACCAAAAATGGAAACTGCTAAAAAATGGAAAAATTACGGATATTACAATAATATATTATATAAATAATAATACTATTTAAATTGGTTATTAATCTTAGTAATTAATTAATCGACATGCCTAAATAGATCTTCTGCTCGTGGATGCGTAGAACTCATTTGTCAACTTCCTTTCAACTTTGCTTCCGCTATATTTTACTTCCAACATTTGGTATCAGAGCCAATTTTTAGGCCTTTGTTAATCTAATTAGTTTTTCTGATTAATTACTAATAATTTAAATATTCATATTTCATAATGTTGGAATACTTTGCTAGATGTATCTTGCAGGGAAATGTAATCTAGTTATCATGATTATATGAGTGGAATTTTTTTTATTTATTGTTATTTGCCCGAATTGATGCATGTAATTATTTTTCCCGTGAGAAAATCCAAGAGCAGATCTATGGTTTAAATTTTTATATAATTTGCTGTAATTCGATGTGTTTTATTTAGTTTAAAATTATAATTGAATTTGAAAAAGTCAAATCAAGAAGAAATTACAGAAGAACCAGACTGCTGGGCAAAGCTGGCAGCAGAAGTTGCAGCCAACGATGGCCGAACACGCTGAATAGCGCAAGACTGCGTACCGCGCGGGTTCGGCCTGATATGCGCCATGGGTGGGCTGGTCTGGGCCGGTTCACCGGTTCGGATCGGGTCGTCCGGTGTATGAAACAGTCTGTATTAACGTCATTTGTTGCGTCCGCCGGGGAGCTAGGGTTTTAAAATTTTTTTTTTTGTAATTAATTTTGCATGTCGGGGAAATGACTAGTTGCTTAATTCAGTGGGAGATATTGAGCTGAAATTTTCTCGGGTTCAATTCGGGGACAAAGACCATGATAATTGGATAATTAATTATCCTTTTGTTATTTATGTTTTTTTACGATTTTAAATGTATAGCATGTGTAAATGTATAGGTGATATTTTTCTTGCATTCTAGTCTTTCAATGGAGTGTTGTAAATCAATGTGTTTAATAATTGACTAATGCACTCCTGAAACCTTCATAGTGTAACACCCCCGAGATATTCGAAGTATATTACAGCGCCGTGGACCCCTACATGGGACCCACCAGGCTAAAACAAGAAAACACCACTCGACTAACCATCTCAGTTAGCGAGGACACACATTTAAATAATACAACATATAAAGATACGCCCGGAGCAACTGGCGTAAGAAACATCAACCGACAATATAGCAATTTGAGTTAATACAAAACGAAGTTCGAAGTGAAAAGCCTAAGTACTCGCGAGTACAATCTATAAGTTTATAAATGTGGGAAACAACCATATCGAAATAGACAAGAGAAATAAGAAGACCCAAATGCACATGTCAACGACCCTGGCCAACATCCTCGTACTGTCCCAGCGCCCGCTCGTCCGTAAAAACATAACCTGAAATCCATAACAAGAATTTCCCCAAAACGGGTCCCCAAAGGGGTTAGCAATTACGCTAGTACAAGTAATCAAGGCAAACCATTCGCTTACACGTTTCATAGTACAATGCACCAAAACATTTCAAAACCAAAACCAGACATGTCTTTTCCGGAAACAAACAGTCAATCACATTTGCCTAGGACCGGGATGAAGCCACAAATCCTACTCGAGGCCTCTAAGGACCCTCCCAAGCTGGCCATATTATAAAACAAATCACGCACATGCATCGCCTAGGACCGGGACGAAGCCACAAATCCCACTCGAGGCCTCTACAGACCCTCCCGAGCTGGCTAGCTAAAAAAAACTCATGAATCCAGGGCTCAAACCATTGGACTCCCTCCGTGATCCCATCGGACCCTCCCGAGGTGAGCAGTCACACACAATATACATTACCATTTCACGTTAAGCATAAAGGTTTCTAAAAATACTTGCCTTGGATAATTGACGACACAACGAACGGAAAGGAAAATCACCGACGAACGTTAGGAACCAACGGAACCGAACCTAACGATTCGAAGAATACAATCACAACCATTTCTAAACGAATACGGAATTGGAATACACCCGAAAACCCTCCTACGATTCATGTATATTCGTATAAAAATAGCAACGAGGGCGGACCATAACCAAACCCTCTCGATTTCGCAAAAACCATGAAAATAAACCATGAATCCGTAGGAAAACTAATGATATCAACAAGATTAATCATATTCATCATGGATTAACCAACAAAACGGAACGAATCGGACGAAAATCCCAAAACCCCCAAATTATCCAAAAGTAGGGTTCTAAGAGATTTACCTTGGATTAGGACGAAAGATTCGTGTTGATGTTGTTATTATACACCAAGAACTCAAGAAAGATGATGGTTCGGATGATTGGAGGAAGAAATCGCCAAGAAAATAGCCCGAAATCGCCAAAGCCGCGGAGAGGGAGAAGAAATGAGAAAATATGTACATCTGGGTCAACTCCCTGGTTTATATAGCCAGGGAGTGTTAGCGCGCGCTAATCCTCAGAAGTTAGCGTGCGCTAACGGGACAAAACTCCAGTCCAGAAGTTAACATCCCAGTCCAATAACCAGATTTATGGGTCATTAGCATGCGCTACCCGAAACGTAGCGTGCACTAATAGCCTCTCGGTAGCGCGCGCTATCGGCCATAGCGTGCGCTACCTGGACATCAGCCGAGTCCAGAAGTGAACTGCCCAGTACTCACCTGACCCCGTTAGCGTGCGCTGCCGGCAAAACGTAGCGTGCGCTAAAAGCGTATCGGTAGCGCGCGCTATCTATCGGCCATAGTGTGCGCTACCTGGGCACCTGACCGAGTCCAGTAGCAAACTGTCCAGTACTGGATAGACTCGCTAGCGCGCACTACAAAACAAGCGTAGCGTGCGCTACTGAAGGATGTTTAGCGTGTGCTATAAAATAATATTAGCGCGCGTTAGGCACAGGGTAACAACGGTCCGAAACACCGAAACACCAATGAAACATCAAACGGAACAACACAATACGTATGATAACATACAATGGATCTACGGAAACCCCGTACGGCGGTTCCGAACAACAATTACGAGAATCCGATCAATAGATGACGGAAGAATCAATAAACGCAGAACTGGATGACAAGGAGTCTCGAAACAATTATTCCCAAAATTAATACGGTTACACGAGGGTCGCTAAAATCGAGAAATACACCGAAAAATGAAAATACCGAGAAAAGAAAATGCGGATTTTACATTCTACCCCTCTAAAAATAAGTTTCGTCCCGAAACTTAAGAAATAAACAACTCGGGGTACCTAGCACGCATGTTATCCTCGGTTTCCCATGTCGCCTCCTCGACACCATGTCTCGACCACTGCACCTTGACTAAAGGGATGGTCTTATGCCTCAGTCGTTTCTCGCGATGCTCCAAAATTTTCAAAGGACGCTCCTCAAAAGTTATATCCTCGACGACATCAATCTCACCATAATCGATGACGTGGCTAGGATCCGGGACATATTTCCTCAGCTGGGAAACATGAAAAACGCTATGAACATGACTCTGGGCCGGGGGTAACGCCAAACGGTATGCAACCCACCGACTCGCTCGAGAATCTCGAAGGGTCCAATAAATCTCGGACTCAACTTCCCCTTTTTCCCGAAACGGAAAACTCCCCTCGTCGGCGACACCTTTAGCAAAACGTGGTCTCCCACCTCGAATTCCAAAGGTCGACGACGGGCATCGGCATATGACTTCTGTCGACTCTGGGCAGTCAACAACCGTTCCCGAATTAATTCTATCTTCCGCCTCGTCTCTAAAACGATATCCTGCTCGGTCCCGACCAAATCGGACGCCTCATTCAAACAAACCAGCGATCGACAACGCCGCCCATAAAGTGCCTCATACGGTGCCATCCGAATCGATGCGTGCCAACTATTGTTGTACGTGAATTCGATCAATGGCAAATGCTCCTCCGATCCTTTGCTCGATCGAGAGCACAGGCACGCAACATATCCTCGAACGTCTGGATAGTGCGTTCCGACTGTCCATCTGACTGAGGATGAAAAGAGGTACTCAAACGCAAACGAGTACCCAACGCCTTATGCACTGCCTGCCAAAAATGCGATATGAAACGTCCATCACGATCCGAAACGATAGACTTCGGAGTACCGTGAAGCCTCACAATCTGCGCGATAAACACACGAGCCAACTTCTCCGGGCCCCAAGTGTCCTTGATGTCTAGAAATTGTGCCGACTTGGTCAGACGATCAACAATCACCCAGACCATATTCATGCCCGACCTCGATCTCGGCAAACTCGTAATTAAATCCATCGATATGTCTTCCCATTTCCATTCCGGAACAGGAGGTGACTGCAACAATCCGGCCGGTCGCTGATGCTCGATTTTGACCTGCTGACAAGTCAAACATCTCGCTACAAACTGTGCGACCTCCTCCTTCATATCATTCCACCAGAAATTCCTTCTTAGGTCCTTGTACATCTTACTCGAACCAGGATGAACGGAGTAAGGTGTAGCATGGGCCTCACGCAAAATACTTTGTCTCAACTCTGAGTCGTTCGGTACACAAAGCCAACTCTGGAATCTCAAAACACCATCCTCGTGAATCACAAACCCAGGAGACTTTCCCTTAAGAACGTTCTCTCGGATTTTAGAAATCATCGGATCCTCCAACTGCTTCAACTTAATTTCATCGATCAAAGACAACGAAATCTCTAAAGCACAAAGTTGCCCGACAGCTCCAGGCAACAAAACCTCAACATCTAACTCGATCAAAACTCGCCGAAGCTCAGACTGAGACGTAAGGATATCAAGCGTTCGCAACGCAACTGGTTTCCGACTCAAGGCGTCGGCCACGACGTTCGCCTTGCCCGGATGATAAAGGATTTCGAGGTCATAATCCTTAATCAACTCTAACCACCTCCTCTGCCTCATATTCAACTCCAGCTGAGTAAATATGTACTTCAGACTTTTATGATCGGTAAAAATCTGACATGCAGAGCCGAAAAGATAGTGACGCCAAATCTTGAGCGCAAAAACAACTGCCGCTAACTCCAAATCATGAGTAGGGTAGTTAAGCTCATATGGCCTAAACTGTCTCGATGCATATGCAATGGTCTTGCCGTGCTGCATCAATATGCACCCAAGACCCTGACCCGAAGCATCACTGTAAACAGCAAAACCCCCGTTACCACACGGCAACGCTAAAATCGGGGCTGAAGTCAAACGCCTCTTCAGCTCCTCAAAACTCGACTGTCTCTCGTCATTCCAGACGAACTTCTCGATTACGGAGTAAGCGTGTAGCGGCCAGGCGATTTCGAAACCCTCGACGAACCTACGGTAGTAGCCGTACAAACCCAAGAAACTACAGATCTCCTTCACATTCTTGGGCGGTGCCCAATCCAACACTGCCTCAACCTTCTGCGGATCCACACGAACCCCCTCGGCTGAAATCACGGACCTAAAAACATCACTTCCTTCAGCCAGAACTCACATTTCGAGAACTTCGCATAGAGTTGCTCGGCTCTCAAAATGTCTAACACTACCCGCAAATGATGGGCATGCTCTTCCTCGTTCCTCGAATATGTAATATCCGCAATTTCGATTTCCGGTAATTTTCATTTTTCCGGCGGAGGTCCGTTTCGATGACTCGCTTTTGACCGTTTCGTCATTCTGGGAATATTTTATTCTGTACTTTTTGTCATCCGAGTTCGTTTCGGTATCGTTTTGTTGAGTTCCGTGTTCTTAAACGACTTTTCCGCACTTGAGCTCGATTCTCGCGAATCTCGTCCGAAACTATTGTTTCGAGTTTCTCGTAAGTTCATTTAACGTTATTGTTCATGTTGTAAGCTCTGGTTTGGTATTTCGATCGTGTATCGTGTATTTCGGACGTTTTGGGCCATTTTCATAATTTCCCAAAGTTTGGGTAATTACTTCCGTTGTCGAATTTCGAGCCCTTGGGTGGTCGGAATCGTGTGTTCTCTTAGTGTTCGGATTCGTCTTTGCGAGTACTTGTGTCGTGTTTCGGTTTACGTTGGTCGAGTTTGGGATTTTTCGACGTCGGATCGGCGAGGCTGGTGGCGGTTTGGCGAAATGCGGCCGTAATGGCCGCGATGCAGGTATGGGCACATTACATACGTAACGACTGCGATTCACGTCGTAACATGTCGGCGATTTAGTACGAGAGTTCGGCCTTGGCGATTCGTGCGTAGGCCTTGGCGATTACGTGCGTGGCGGTCGGCAGTCGCTATTTATAGGCACAGGCCGAGTCATCCGGCCATTTCTCATTTTTCCTTCATTCCTCCGCGATTTCTTCAGCATAAGTGGATGGATTTGAGTAAGGCAAACATAGAACAACATGTTTTGGAAGTTTGATTCATGGATTAACATCATCTTCCGCCCGGATCGAAGGTAAAAACACCTAAACCCTTGTTTTTGGGAAATTTGAGGTTTCTCGATGTTTTGGACGATTTGATCCATTTTAGTTCAGATTATTGTTAGAACTTGGTTGTATACTCGAAATCATTCATAACCCTTGAAGTTTTGTGGAACAAATTCGAGTATTTCTCTGTTAAACGATTAAATTGGACTATGCCCTCAAAGTGTCCGATAAAATGCTTCAATGGGTAGAACTTGGGAAGTTCTATACGTTTTCATAGAATTGTGATTTAATTGATATCGTTGTGACTTAGGAACGAATTCTTGTGAAGAACTCGAGTCGAAACCTTCCCGTTCGTCGCCTTCTTTGGGGTCCGAGCTTCCCGGTCGAACCGTGTTCTTCGGAGTATTCGGTAGCGATTATTAAGGCAAGTATTTTACTATACGAATTGTGTCTTGTGAATAGTGACATCGTATTATGGTTGTGATACATTGTTTTGCTTTCGTGTATATGCTTCGTATGAATTGAATTTTTATGAATGATTGACGGTAACGATGATACCTTCACTTAGTTAACATCTTGGAATTGTGTTGGATGTGCAAATCATCTAAGTTTGTGCCGGGCGTGGTTGGTCATTGTGAGTCGTTGTGATGATTATGATGTGTGTATGTTGTCTTGGTTTACATACTTGATTATGCACCTCGGTGTAATGTGGAATGGCTTGACATTTGATGATTATGAATTGTGTCGTGTCGATGTGTGTGTGTTCCAGGTAGGGTCTGACGAGGCCTCTGGAGTTCGGTACATGATGTGTACGAACAAAGTGTGTGATCCAGGTAGGGTCTGACGAGGCCTCTGGAGTCCGGTACATGATGTTTACGGACAAGGTGTGTGATCCAGGTAGGGTCTGACGAGACCTCTGGAGTTCGGTACATGATGTGTACGAACGATGTTGTGGCCGGGTAGGGTCCGTCGAGGCCTCCGGAGTTCGGTACATGATGTGTACGAACAGTGTGTGCGGTCCGGGTAAGGTCCGTCGAGGCCTCCGGAGTTCGGTACATGATGTGTACGGACAATGATCGTGTTATAGTGCTTGTTTGGGTAACATTTTAAATATGAGTCTCGGACTCATAATGATATCTTATCTAGTGTGTTTTGAATCGAGAATCGGGCCAAGGACCTAATGTTTTTCGAAAAGGTTTTGTAAATTGGGACTCGAGGTCCAAAAGAATTTCTGCTTTAAAAATCCCTGAGATGATGTGTTCCTTTTCAAATAGCTCTTGCTTGAGTTCGAAATTCTAAAGCTTCTCGGGAACATTTTAATTATAGATTTCCGTATTAAATTTGTAGTTGCTATTTATTTGTTGCATTTCGTATCATACTATACTTGCACTAGTAAAACAGTGGAGTTTTACTAACCCCCGAGTAATCGGGGGTGGATGTCTGTTTTGCGTACAGGTACATGCAGGTTCAGGGGAGCAGTCACAGGATTGGCACAAGGGGATGACGAGCTGCGATACTAATCAAGAGTTGAGAGTTGGTAGAGTTTGGTTGTATTGTTAGAGTGATTCAGTCTTCCGCTGTATTGTGTTTCGACCCCTGTGTGGGTAATGTTGTTAGTCAGTTCTGTTGATAGAGTTGTGTGACCTCATCGGTCTGTGTGTTTATGTGTAAGTGACCTTAACGGTCTGTATTATTATATTGTTTGACCCTGGCCGGGCAAGCATTTGGTTATTTATGTTTGTTTAGCCTGGTAGATCCTGGTGGAAAGGGTCTACGGCGTGTAATATTCCCATATGGTTTTGGGGGTGTTACATTTATGGTATCGGAGCTAGGTTGCGGAAACCTAGGTTGTCGGGTCGAGTCGAGTCGTTATTTGTCGAGTAATGTGTTGTCTTGTCGTTCGAGTCGTCAGGTGACAAGTTGAGTTGTGCGTAGTCACAACGCGTTGGATATGTTGTCGGGTGAGATTAGTATCGTGGGCGATCGTCGTCTCTGTGCGGCCTGTGGACGTAAGTCTCCTCTTTTATGCATAATATCTGTGTTCATGATTTCATTTATGTGTGATATTTGTGGTGCATAATTTTATTTACACGGTGTTGTGTAATGAAGTTGTATTCGATACTTGGATACGCTGTACGTGTATAGAACTGGATGTATTGATGTTTGGCCCTTGAACCACCTTGTGGGTTGGTATGGTGTGAAAGTTGTGAACCTTGATGGGTTTCACGATAGAGTTCGCGAGAGACTCCGATGAATGATTTTGTTGCATATTTAAACGTGATACCATGAGATGTATGTGATTGAATTGGCGACCCTGTTTGCCATTTGAGCAGGTGGTTTTAATGTCGACTATTTTGGATTGTTGTAATTATGCCCGTTAAGGGTAGCTTTGAAAACGTTTTTCCTAAAAGACTACTGATTTGAGCATTTTTGTGGAAATCAAAATTTTTGGAAAAATCTTGTTTTGCAAAACGACCATAATTTTCGGAATTTAAATGTTATGTGTTTGTGTCTTTGAGGCTCTTGTGACAATTCTCGATCCTGCAGCTAGATTTTACGGCCGTAAGATGTTTTCCATTACGGCCGTAAGCTCAGAGTTGTTACGGCCGTAAACTGCATGTTGTTACGGCCGTAAACTTTTGACTGACCTGGTAGTAATTTGTTATTACAGTTGTGCCCGTGCCCCTTGATTATTTAATCTCTGTTGATATATTAGTGATGGATGGCGTGGTAACATGTTGTTACCCTGTATAACGCTAGTAAAGATAATGATATATTGATAAGGTCATTTGGACGATATCGTCTAGCGAAAAGATTGAAGCCTCAACGTGTTGTTTTGCAAATAGCTTCAATCAAAACAGTTTTGATAATGAGATACATGGTTTTGATTAAACGACCGAGGTATTATAAGTGTTTCCAAAAATTTCATTTCACCAAATTCTTTTATTTCAAACTTGAGAATTTTAAAATTTTATCATTTGAATAATACCCCGGAAACATTTTATTTTTGTTGTTAGTGTTTGATCCCTGCGATATGTGTATGGTTTTGACCGTGTTTGATTTGGTAAAATCTAAACATCTCTGTTGATGTGACTGGGTGAATTATTTTTGGAATGAAATTCTAAAATTACAGTGTTAGTTCGTGCACTTGTGTGATGACTTGGAGTTGATGTTTTAACGTGCTGCTATTTATTGTCTTATCTTGACGTTGTGATGTTTGTTTGGATGTGTTATTCTGACTGGTCGTCCATCCAGTATGCCGAGAGGTCGAGGTCGAGGACGTGGTCGTAGTTGTGGTCGTGATCAGCAGCAATCATCCAGAGGTAATGTTGACATTGGCGCCGCCACCATCCTTCGTCAAGTGACTGACCAGTTGGCGCATATCAATCAGACCGTGCACCAAGACGGGATTCCGGATGAAGATAACGGAGCTAGTAAGTAGTTACGAGATGTGATGAGAATGTACCCGCCCCGTTTTGTAGGTTCTTCGGACTCGTTAGGCTGGGAGAACTGGCTCTTCCAGTTGGACAGAATATTTGATGCTGTAGCTTGCCCCGATGAGAGAAGAGTGCCTATTGCTCAATACCTACTCGACAGGGAAGCTGCAGACTGGTGGGAGGCCGTAGCGCCTAGTGATCGTACCGCTACTTAGACTGAATTCAAAACTGCCATGGAGGCCGAGTATTGTCCGCCGCCTGTTAAAGAGCGTAGGATTGTCGAGTTTTCTAGGCTACGCCCCGAGACGTGTCGATATCCCAGGCGATAGTCGATTATAATCGACAGCTGTGTTATGTACGGGATCAGGTGAAAAGTGAGGCAGATAAGGTTCGTTATTTCGATATGCATATGAAACCTCAGATTCGGCAGTGTATGGCTCCTTTTATGTTTACAACCTTGAAGGACTATCAGGATCGAGCCTTGGCTTTTGAGATGGCTATAATGTCTACCCAGTCTGTATCGGTAGCGAAAAAGCAGAAGATCTCCATTGACGCATCGGGAAGTAAGGGAATTGGGATTCCCACACCTCAACCCTCGTATCAGCCGAGTATGGGACCTTCTCGGTCAGTTAGAGAACCCAAAAGACCCAAGCCGGTGTCTTTGAGTTCTGGTAATGCTCCTAGGTGTTTCAACTGTAACGTTCTAGGCCATGAACGTGCGCATTGTAAGAAACCGCCAGTGACTTGTTATAATTGTGGACACGAGGGGCATCGAGTTCAGTACTGCCAGATTGGTGCCGAGATGATAAGGGACCGGAATTCCATTCCTACTTCCGGAGGGCCCAGTGATGTCCAGTGATGGTGTTTTTGGTACTCGCTGCACGGATTGTTTCGCGTGTAGAGATGTATTTTGTGACGCTCTTACGTTTGGAACTTGTTGAATGATATTTTGTTTTGTGTAAGTCCCCGTTTAGTTATTGAACCTACGGAGGCGTGACAGTGGACCGCGGGGTCATGAGCATGGTGTTTTATTATGTGTCGCTATATTTTGTTTCGTATCACTGTGATAACCTTAGTTTAAGTTTCAGGACGAAACTTCTTTTTAGTATGATAGAATGTAATATCCGGTATTCTCGTTTTCTGTTATCTTGAATTGGTTGTGTTTTGACGTCAGACATTTTTTTTTTGTTGATGAAAATCGGAGTGATTTCTATCGTGATATTCTATTCGTTTCTATCGCATAGTCATTGTGGTCGGGTGCGACTTGTTGTCGCGTGCGTTTCGTTGATTAAATGTGTGCATGTGATGTGTTGTTAATTACTCGTTGTTGTTTTGAATCATAGTCGGTGGTGTTGTGTTAGTCGTCGTGGGGCGTGTTTTCACACCGTATATTCTTTTACGTTGCTTGTAACGTTTCGCCGTTGGGCGCGAGTTTTCGGTTTTTATGTATCTCGTCGAGTTTTCCTGGTGGGGATATTGCTTCTCCCTACTTGTTTTAAGTTTCGGGACGAAACTTCTTTTAAGGAGGGTAGAATGTAATATCCGCAATTTCGATTTCTGGTAATTTTCATTTTTCCGGCGGAGGTCCGTTTCGATGACTCGCTTATGACCGTTTCGTCATTCTGGGAATATTTTATTCTGCACTTTTTGTCATCCGAGTTCGTTTCGGTATCGTTTTGTTGAGTTCCGTGTTCTTAAACGAATTTTCCGCACTTGAGCTCGATTCTCACGAATCTCGTCCGAAACTGTTGTTTCGAGTTTCTCGTAAGTTCATTTAACGTTATTGTTCATGTTGTAAGCTCTGGTTTGGTGTTTCGATCGTGTATCGTGTATTTCGGACGTTTTGGGCCATTTTCGTAATTTCCCAAAGTTTGGGGTAATTACTTCCGTTGTCGAATTTCGAGCCCTCGGGTGGTCGGAATCGTGTGTTCTCTTAGTGTTCGGATTCGTCTTTGTGAGTACTTCTTAATCGTGTTTTCGATTTATGTTCAGGTCTGAGTTTCGGGATTTTTCGGGCCGTCGGATCGACCGAGGCCTGGCTGGCCAGACCTGGCCGAGTAACGGCCGTAATGGCCAGCGATGTGGCCGTAAGGCTGTTATGTATGCGTAACGACGCCCGATTACGTACGTAACATGTCGACAGATTTAGTACAGAGAGTTCGGCCTTGGCCGATTACGTACGTAGGCCTTGGCCGATTACGTACGTAAGCGGTCGGCCAGGGTCGGCTATTTATAGGCCTGGACCGAGTCATCCGGCCATTTCTCATTTTTCCTACGTTCCTCCGCGATTTCTTCAGCATAAGTGGTTGGATTTGAGTAAGGCAAACATAGAACAACATGTTTTGGAAGTTTGATTCATGGATTAACATCATCTTCCGCCCGGATCGAAGGTAAGAACACATAAACCCTTGTTTTTGGGAAATTTGAGGTTTCTCGATGTTTTGGACGATTTGATCCATTTTAGTTCAGATTATTGTTAGAACTTGGTTGTATACTCGAAATCATTCATAACCCTTGAAGTTTTGTGGAACAAATTCGAGTATTTCTCTGTTAAACGATTAAATTGGACTATGCCCTTAAAGTGTCCGATAAAATGCTTCAATGGGTAGAACTTGGGAAGTTCTATACGTTTTCATAGAATTGTGATTTAATTGATATCGTTGTGACTTAGGAACGAATTCTTGTGAAGAACTCGAGTCGGAACCTTCCCGTTCGTCGCCTTCTTTGGGGTCTGAGCTTCCCGGTCGAACCGTGTTCTTCGGAGTATTCGGTAGCGGTTATTAAGGCAAGTATTTTACTATACGAATTGTGTCTTGTGAATAGGAACGTCGTATTATGGTTGTGATACATTGTTTTGCTTTCGTGTATATGCTTCGTATGAATTGAATTTTTATGAACGATTGACGGTAACGATGATACCTTCACTTAGTTAACATCTTGGAATTGTGTTGGATGTGCAAATCATCTAAGTTTGTGCCGGGCGTGGTTGGTCATTGTGAGTCGTTGTGATGATTATGATGTGTGTGTGTTGTCTTGGTTTACATACTTTATTATGCACCTCGGTGTAATGTGGAATGGCTTGACATTTGATGATTATGAATTGTGTCATGTCGATGTGTGTGTGTTCCAGGTAGGGTCTGACGAGGCCTCTGGAATTCGGTACATGATGTGTACGAACAAAGTGTGTGATCCAGGTAGGGTCTAACGAGGCCTCTGGAGTCCGGTACATGACGTGTACGGACAAGGTGTGTGATCTAGGTAGGGTCTGACGAGACCTCTGGAGTTCGGTACATGATGTGTACGAACGATGTTGTGGCCGGGTAGGGTCCGTCGAGGCCTCCGGAGTTCGGTACATGATGTGTACGAACAGTGTGTGTGGTCTGGGTAAGGTCCGTCGAGGCCTCTGGAGTTCGGTAGATGATGTGTACGGACAATGATCGTGTTATAGTGATTGTTTGGGTAACATTTTAAATATGAGTCTCGGACTCATAATGATATCTTATCTAGTGTGTTTTGAATCGAGAATCGGGCCAAGGCCCTAATGTTTTTCGAAAAGGTTTTGTAAATTGGGACTCGAGGTCCAAAAGAATTTCTGCTTTAAAAATCCTCGAGATGATGTGTTCCTTTTCAAATAGCTCTTGCTTGAGTTTGAAATTCTAAAGCTTCTCGGGAACATTTTAATAATAGATTTCCATATTAAATTTGTAGTTGCTATTTACTTGTTGCATTTCGTATCATACTATACTTGCACTAGTAAAACAGTGGAGTTTTACTAACCCCCGAGTAATCGGGGGGTGGATGTCTGTTTTGCGTCCAGGTACATGCAGGTTCAGGGGAGCAGTCACAGGATTGGCACAAGGGGATGACGAGCTGCGATACTAATCAAGAGTCGAGAGTTAGTAGAGTTTGGTTGTATTGTTAGAGTGATTCAGTCTTCCGTTGTATTGTGTTTCGACCCCTGTGTGGGTAATGTTGTTAGTCAGTTCTGTTGATAGAGTTGTGTGACCTAATCGGTCTGTGTGTTTATGTGTAAGTGACCTTAACGGTCTGTATTATTATATTGTTTGACCCTGGCCGGGCAAGCATTTGGTTATTTATGGTTGTTTAGCCTGGTAGATCCTAGTGGAAAGGGTCTACGGCGTGTAATATTCCCATATGGTTTTGGGGGTGTTACAGAATAAATAAGAATATCATCAATGAAGACGATGACACACTTATCCAAATACTAGATAAAGACTTTGTTCATCAACTGCATGAACACCGCCGACGCATTAGTTAACCCGAAAGGCATAACTACAAACTCATAATGTCCGTATCTCGTCCGAAAAGCTATTTTCGGCACATCGGACTCCCTCACCCGGAGCTGATAGTACCCCGATCTCAAATCAATCTTCGTGAATACTGCAGCTCCCTGCAACTGATCGAACAAGTCATCAATCCTTGGCAAAGGATACTTGTTCTTGATGGTCACCTTGTTTAGTTCGCGATAGTCGATACACAAACGCAGTGAACCATCCTTCTTCCGCACAAACAGGACCAGTGCGCCCCAAGGCGAGGTGCTCGGTCGAACATACCCCGACTCAAGAAGCTCACTCAACTGCTTCTTCAACTCGGCCATCTCTGAAGGTGCCATGCGATACGGCGCCTTCGAAATCGGAGCCGCGCCTGGCTCTAACTCTATAGAAAACTCGACCTCACGATCCGGTAGCAATCCCGGTAACTCGTCAGAAAATACATCAGGAAACTCACCAACGACTGGAATCGACGAAAACTCGACTCCACCATTCTCCGTCTTCAAGGCATAGCACCAATAACCAGTACACCCCTTTCGCAGGAGCCTCATCGCCTTCAAGGCGTTAATAACGAACTTCTGGTTTCCTCTCTTTCGCCCCGCGAAAGAGTGCTCGGTGCCGTCCTCGGCTAACATAGTGATGATTCTCGTGCGGTAGTTCATGATTGCGCCATGCCGCTCGAGCCAATCATCCCCGAGAATCAAATCCTCACCCTCAATATTAACGACAATAAGATTAGAGAGCCAAGCTCTCTCACAAATAAACACAGAGAAGTCTCGGACCTCTCGATCGCCAACGATCCTATCACCGCTAGGAAGTTTAACGATGAAAGACTCGCAAGGCGACAAACAGTCGAGACTCAAACGGCGCACACACTCCAGCGATATGAACGAATGTGTACTACCAGAATCGAAAAGCACACTGACATGATGAGAATGGATATGAACGGTACCTGTCGCCACAGTGGCTGCTGGATCATCGGCTCTCCATATCTCATAGATACGCGGCTGGATGGAGCCTGTAACACCCCAATTCACAAATGGGACATTACACACCGTAGAACCCTCGTGAGGTCTACCAGGCTAACACATGACACATAACCACAATGAAATCCCAAAAGATGCACTCAAAAGTAAATAAGGTCGTGGCATCGGCCAAAACATTTCAACGGAGTACATGAAACAAATGTAAATATCAATTCATTGCCCACGCAGGGGACTTAAACCAAGTTTAGAAGTAAACAGTCTAACTCCAGTACTCGACAAATGCAATGACAAAACATAAAAATACAGACTCGAGCCACATCATCAAGCCAGCCCATTTTTTGCGTGCATGTCCCGTGCCTGCTCCTCAGCTCTCCCGGTACCTGAAATGCATAAGATGCATTTCCCCCATTTAAGGGGTTAGCATTCGAATAGCTAGTGCATGTATACAATTACACAACATTATATACAAATACGATTTTTACACAATCATCTCAATCAGAAATCATTTGCCATAAATATTCTGGAATACTACGTTGGCAATCAAACCAGTTTCCAATCATCACGATATCACAAAATCACAACTGGTATCCCGTGGCCGAACCCCTTAGTATCGACCCCCATACATCCCGTCGAACGCTCCGGGTGGGATACCACTTCCGCGGCTGTACCCCTTAGTATCGACCCCCAGACATCCCGTCGGACACTCCGGGTGGAAGTTCAACCACACACGCACCCAAGTCTACTTCCGCGGCCGTACCCCTTAGTATCGACCCTCAGACATCCCGTCGGACACTCCGGGTGGAAGGAACACAACTCACGCACCCGAAAACCACAATTCATCATTCACTTTGAAAACGTAACATACATAATGGAATATAATACATGTACTTGCCTTGGATAACACGACGTGAAGGAAAAACGGTGAACGAAACGGTTTCGGTCCAAACAATCTTCACGAATCTGACCCTAACAACAATAGAGACTCAATCAACTACAATTCCACTGAGAAATCACGAATTAATCGACGTTCTACCCTAAGGGACAATCCGCCGAACACTATTGAGGCATAAAGTTCAAATTCGATCAACGAAGGGGAAAAACTTGGAATTTATCCGCTAAAGTTCTAGGAAAACATAACACCACGATTACCCAACTAATATTCATCATCAATCGAAGCAAAAACGAAAGGAAAAATGAATTACAGCCAAGAACCCTAAAATTAGATATAATGACCAATTACCTCAATTCAACGATGGAATGGTGGAAGAAAGATGATTGATTCGTGTTAGAACGTCCAATTCCGAGTTATAAGATGCTGGAATGCAATATCCGGTTGAAATCACCCAAAAACGCGATAAGGGAGTGGAGAGCCGAGAGGAATGGTGAAAAATGGGGTCAAAACCCGTGTGTGTCCTATATATACTGGACAGAACACGGCGCAACAAACGGATCAAATGGCGCCGTGTTCAGCGCCGTATTAAGTCGGGGCGACCCACAGGTAACACGGCGCCTGGGACCGGCGCAGAATGCCGCGGGTCTTGCGCCGTTTATCGGACAGTGATCGACCCCCTGTGCGACACGGCGCAAAATGCCGCAGGTCTTGTGCCGTTTTGCACAGGTCCTGACAGACAGCATTCTGGACATAAGACAACGCTACCATAATCGAAAAAGACGATATCCAAAACACGATATGCCGACTCGACAGTCCGAGGAAATTACATGCAATGAAAAACAATATCCAATAACCCGAGACGGTCCAAGGTACACAACCATAATCGAACAAGGAACAAATTCCCTAAACTTATAGGAAATTACAAAAACGGCCCAAACATCCGAGAATCACGATATAACGTCGGATTAACAATCCGAAACTCACAACATGCTCTACTCAACCATACGAACTCATGGAAATAGGAAAATGACGAAATCGAACGAGTTTAACGAGAATCGAATACACATGCGATAAAATATAACTCAAGGTGAAATTACGTAAAAACATCATCGAGACTCGTCCAAACGGAGAAACTCCAAGAACAAAATAGATTCAGAATTCCAAAACAGTGCCAAGCGAGTTGTCCGAAACGAATATACACCGAAAATAGAAATTACCAAAAATAGAAAACGCGGATATTACATTATCTCCCCCTAAAAATAAGATTCGTCCCGAAACTTACAACGCGAATAACTCGGGGTATTTCGACTTCATACTCTCTTCCATCTCCCACGTGGCTTCCTCGGACCCATGCCTCGACCATTGCACTTTAACCAAAGGAATGGTTTTGTGCCTGAGTTACTTTACCCGACGCTCTAAGATCTGAATCGGCCTCTCCTCGAAGGTAATGTCGGGCCCCAACTCGATCTCTCCAAAATCAATAATATGGCTAGGGTCCGGTACGTACTTCCTAAGCTGGGAGACATGAAATACGTTATGCACGTGGCTCAGGGACGGCGGCAAACCTAACCGATATGCAAGCTCTCCAACTCTCTCTAGAATCTCGAACGGCCCAATAAATCTCGGACTAAGTTTACCCTTATGACCAAAGCGGTAAACTCCCCATGTCGGCGACACCTTAAGCAACACATGGTCTCCCACCTCAAACTCCAACGGTCGGCGACGTGTATCGGCATAAGACTTCTGCCGGCTCTGGGCCGTCACCAACCTATCGCGAATCAGAGCAATCTTCTCTCTCGTCTCAACTACCATATCGGGCTCGGTACCAATCAGCTCGGACGCATCGTCCCAACACAACAGCGATCTGCACCTCCTCCCATGCAATGCCTCGAATGGTGCCATTTTGATCGATACATGCCAACTATTGTTGTACGTTAATTTGATCAATGGCAAGTGCGACTCCCAATCATCCTTCCAATCTAAAGCACAGGCTCGCAACATATCCTCCAGCGTCTGTATCGTCCGCTCAGACTGTCCGTCTATCTGAGGGTGGTAGGATGTACTGAGTCTCAACTCGGTCCCCAAAGCTCTATGAATGGCCTGCCAAAAATGTGATATAAACCGGCCATCACGATCCGAAACAATACTCTTAGGGGTCCCATGTAACCTCACGATCTCCGCAATAAACACTCGTGCTAGTCTCTCTGGCCCCCAAGTGTCCTTAATACCCAGAAAATGAGCCGATTTGGTTAGTCGATCGACAATGACCCAAATCATGTTCATTCCAGTCCGAGTCTTAGGCATACCGGTAATGAAATCCATAGAAATATCCTCCCATTTCCACTCCGGGATAGGAAGTGGTCGCAAAAGCCCCGCGGGTCGCTAATGCTCGATCTTAACCTGCTGACAGGTCAAACACCTCGACACAAACTCGCTAACGTCTGACTTCAAATTACTCCACCAGTAGTTACTCCTCACATCCTTGTACATTTTACTCGTACCAGGATGTATGGAGTAAGGTGTGGTATGAGCTTCACTCAAGATCTTCTGTCTCAACTCAATAACACTCGGTACGCATAGTCTGCCGCGAAATCTCAAAACTCCATCATCCTGGACCACAAATCCAGGGGCTTTCCCCTTCCTCACATCCTCCCTCAATTGGACCAAAAACGGATCATCATACTGTTTTGCCTTGATATCATCAGTCAAGGATAAAGTGATCTCCAACGCACATAACTGACCCTGAACTCTCTGAACCCAAACCTCGATATTCTGACAAATAAAATCTCGCTGGATCCTACTCTGTGGTGTAAGTACCTCTAACATCTGTAACGCCATCGGCTTCCGGCTCAACGCATCAGCCACTACTTAGCCTTACCCGGATGGTAAAGTATCTCGAGGTCGTAATCTTTAATTAACTCCAACCACCTACGCTGTCTCATATTCAACTCTTTCTGACTGAAGATATACTTCAGACTCTTATGATCCGTAAAAATCTTACACGACGACCCATAGAGATAATGCCTCCATATCTTTAAGGCAAAACGACTGCAGCTAACTCCAAATCGTGCGTGGGGTAATTCACCTCATAAGGTTTTAACTGGCGGGATGCATAGGCAATAACCCTGTCTCTCTGCATCAAAACACATCCGAGCCCAAATCCCGAAGAATCAATATATACCACAAAATCTTCGTTCCCCTGAGGCAAAGCTAACACAGGTGCGGTAGTTAGTCGTCTCTTCAACTCGTCAAAACTACCCTGTCTGTCTGCGGTCCACTCGAATTTCTGAGTCTTCTGGAGCAACTGAGTGAGCGGTTTAGCAATCTTAGAAAATCCCTCAACAAATCGACGGTAATAGCCGGCAAGACCCAGAAAACTCCTCACCTCCTTCACATTCTTAGGCGGCTCCCAAGACATCACTGCCTCTATCTTCTGCGGATCTACCCGAACTCCCTCTGCTGAAATCACATGCCCGAGGAACATCACTTCCTCGAGCCAAAACTCACACTTAGAGAACTTCGCATACAACTGCTCAGCTCTCAAAATGTCTAATACAATCCGGAGATGTAAGGCGTGCTCCTCCCGACTCCGTGAATAGATAAGAATGTCATCGATAAAGACGACTACGAATTTGTCCAGATACTCAATAAAAACTTTGTTCATCAAGCGTATGAATCTGTTTGGGGCATTGGTTGCGAAAGGCATAACCACAAACTCGTAATGGCCATATCTCGTCCGAAAGGCAGCTTTCGGTATATCGGTGTCCCGAATCCTCAACTGGTAGTAGCCCGATCGCAAATCAATCTTCGAAAAGACTGTCGCCCCCTGAAGCTGATCAAACAAGTCGTCGATCCGGGGCAAAGGGTATTTATTTTTGATGGTCAACTTGTTTAATTCTCGATAATCGATGCATAAACGAAGTGATCCATCCTTCTTTTTAACAAAAAGTACAGGCGCACCCCAAGACGATGCGCTCGGACGAATGTACCCTTTTTCTAACAACTCTCCCAACTGCTTCTTCAACTATAACATCTCCGACGGTGCCATACGGTACGGCGCTCGAGAAACGGGAGCCGCATTCGGCTCAAGATCAATAGGAAACTCAACCTCTCGCTATGGTGGTAATCCCGGCAAGTCATTTGGAAATACGTCGGGGTACTCGCTGACAACTGGAATCGACGACATGTCAACTCCACCATCCTCCGCCTGTAGAGCGTAACACCAGTAGCCGACACAACCCTGGTTCAGAAGTTTCATCGCCTTTAAGGCGCTAATCACACTCCCCGATCTCCCCGGCTTACAACCGACGAGAGTATGCTCGGTGCCGTCCTCGGCAACTATCGAGATGGTATGAGTCCGATAGTTTATGATAGCACCATGACGATCCAACCAATCGTCCCCGAGGATCAAATCCTCACCCTTAAGGTCTATAACAATGAGATTCGAGGGCCAATCCTGGCTCCCGATCCTTACTAGGCAATCCCTAACCTCCCGGTCCCCAATCATACGATCCCCGCTAGGTGTACCCACTACAAACGGTTCACACTCAAACAAGCAGTCAAAGCCAATACGATTCACACAATCCGAAGCAATAAAGGAATGGGTAGCACCCGAATAAAAAAACACTGAAACTGGATGAGTAAGGATCTGAGTGGTACCTGACGCCACCGGAACGTCTGCCTCCTCTGTGCGCCTCATCTGATACAATCAGGGGTGAACTGAACCCGAACTCGATGCTGTACGGCGATCCGGCTGACCCCGACCCCTACCACGGCCCGAACTCTGCGGAACATGAGTAGCTGGGATGTTGTGCTCCCTCTGATCGGCGGTGGTAGTCGGAACTCTAGCGGCCCTGGTGGCCCTCTCACAATGGGCTGCCCGGTCTTCCCGCAAGTAAAGCAAGTAACTGGAGGAGAAGGGCAATCCTTCATCAAATGCTCATATTGGTTGCAGTTAAAACAAACCACCACGAATGTAATTTGGGTGACGATTACTCTGAGATCCCCCAGCCTAATGAAACGGTCTCTTCCCAGGTGTAGGGGCAGATTGTGCTCTCGAAAATCGGCCACTCTTGCCGGCTGAAAAGCTGCCAACCGTTTTCTGTTTCTTGGCCTCGGTACCCAACTCTGATTCCGGTGCGGCCATCTCGATCGCTAGAGCGCGATCCTGATACTCCTTCAAAGTGGCGCACATGAGCGGTGCCATACTCCTTGAAGTAACGGATTTTATCAGTCTCTGTCCTCACTTGATCTCTCACGAAACCCAACTGCTGATTGTAAGTAATGATGGCCTGAGAAATAGGCACATCCTGAGGTGTAGCGGTGAAGAACTCCACAATCCTGCGCTCCTTAATTGGCGGTGGACAATATTCTGCTTCCATAGCAGCCCTGAACTCCTCCCAAGTGGCCCGACGGTCTCTGGGCGCAACAGCCTCCCACCATTCCGCAACTTCCTTATCCAGGAGGTACTGGGCAATATGTACCCTCCTGTCTTCGGGGCAAGCTACGGCATCAAAGGTCCTGGACAACTGAAAGAGCCAATTCTCCCAACCGATGGAGTCAGAAGATCCGGAGAAACGAGGAGGGTGCATCTTAGTCACCGTCTGAAGCCACTTACTAGCTTCCTCTTCAGGTGTCGGGGGCGGATTCTGGCGTCCACCCTGAGCTATCTGAGCAAGCTGGGCTACTAACTGCTGAAGTACGGCAGTAGCCCCGGCGTCGGCATTATTACCCGACGATAGCTCCTGACTGACTGACATATCCTGCTGCCCGTCAGAGCTTAGAGGTAGAGTGCTCGGCACTGACTGAGAGGCCGAATCTGCAGAGGACTGAGAAAGCGAAACTTCCTCATTAATATCACCCCGTCCGCGGCCTCGGCCGCGTCCCCTAGCTGGTCTACCACGTCCTCTCAACATACTGAAGAAAAGATAAGAACGAACAAGATCAAAAAGGTTCACAATTTACAAGGTTGGTATCACAATTCACAATCCCAAACAACGTAAGAAAACGAATACATAAATATAAGAGTTCGAGGAGACTTACAGCCACGGGTCGCAAGAAAACCCAAATATTAACTGACAGCCTAGGTATTCAAAACCTAAGCTCTGGTACCATAAATGTAACACCCCAATTCACAAATGGGACATTACACGCCGTAGAACCCTCGTGGGGTCTACCAGGCTAACACATGACACATAACCACAATGAAATCCCAAAAGATGCACTCAAAAGTAAATAAGGCCGTGGCCTCGGCCAAAACATTTTAACGGACTACATGAAACAAATGTAAATATCAATTCATTGCCCACGCAGGGGACTTAAACCAAGTTTAGAAGTAAAAAGTCTAACTCCAGTACTCGACAAATGCAATGACAAAACATAAAAATACAGACTCGAGCCACATCATCAAGCCAGCCCATCCTTTGCGTGCATGTCCCGTGCCTGCTCCTCAGCTCTCCCGGTACCTGAAATGCATAAGACGCATTTCCCCCATTTAAGGGGTTAGCATTCGAATAGCTAGTGCAAGTACACAATTACACAACATTATATACAAATACGTTTTTTACACAATCATCTCAATCAGAAATCATTTGCCATAAATATTCCGGAATACTACGTTGGCAATCAAACCAGTTTCCAATCATCACGATATCACAAAATCACAACTGGTATCCCGTGGCCGTACCCCTTAGTATCGACCCCCAGACATCCCGTCGAACGCTCCGGGTGGGATACCACTTCCGCGGCCGTACCCCTTAGTATCAACCCCCAGACATCCCGTCGGACACTCCGGGTGGAAGTTCAACCACACACGCACCCAAGTCCACTTCCGCGACCGTACCCCTTAGTATCGACCCCCAGACATCCCGTCGGACACTCCGGGTGGAAGGAACACAACTCCCGCACCCGAAAACCACAATTCATCATTCACTTTGAAAACGTAACATACATAACGGAATGTAATACATGTACTTGCCTTGGATAACATGACGTGAAGGGAAAACGGTGAACGGAAAGGTTTCAGTCCAAACAATCTTCACGAATCTGACCCTAACAACAATAGAGACTCAATCAACTACAATTCCATTGAGAAATCACGAATTAATCGACGTTCTACTCTAAGGGACAATCCGCCGAACACTATTGAGGCATAAAGTTCAAATTCGATCAACGAAGGGGAAAAACTTGGAATTTATCCCCTAAAGTTCTAGGAAAACATAACACCACGATTACCCAACTAATATTCATCATCAATCGAAGCAAAAACGAAAGGAAAAATGAATTACAGCCAAGAACCCTAAAATTAGATATAATGACCAATTATCTCAATTCAACGATGGAATGGTGGAAGGAAGATGATTGATTCGTGTTAGAACGTCCAATTCCGAGTTATAAGATGCTAGAATGCAATATCCGGTTGAAATCGCCCAAAAACGCGATGAGGGAGTGGAGAGACGAGAGGAATGGTGAAAAATGGGGTCAAAACCCGTGTCTGTCCTATATATACTGGACAGAACACGGCGCAACAAACGGCCCAAATGGCGCCGTGTTCAGCGCCGTATTGCGGGTCAGCGAGCGACCCCTGGGCAACACGGCGCACAGACCCGGCGCAGAATGCCGCGGGTCTTGCGCCGTTTCTCGGACAGTGATCGACCCCCTGTGCGACACGGCGCACAGACACGGCGCAAAATGCCGCGGGTCTTGCGCCGTTTTGCACAGGTCCTGACAGACAGCATTCTGGACATAAGACAACGCTACCATAATCGAAAAAGACGATATCCAAAACACGATATGCCGACCCGACAGTCCGAGGAAATTACATGCAATGAAAAACAATATCCAATAACCCGAGACGGTCCAAGGTACACAACCATAATCGAACAAGGAACAAATTCCCTAAACTTATAGGAAATTACAAAAATGGCCCAAACATCCGAGAATCACGATATAACGTCGGATTAACAATCCGAAACTCACAACATGCTCTACTCAACCATACGAACTCATGGAAATAGGAAAATGACGAAATCGAACGAGTTTAGCGAGAATCGAATACACATGCGATAAAATATAACTCAAGATGAAATTACGTAAAAACATCATCGAGACTCGTCCAAACGGAGAAACTCCAAGAACAAAATAGAAGAATTCCAAAACAGTGCCAAGCGAGTTGTCCGAAACGAATATACACCAAAAATAGAAATTACCAAAAATAGAAAACGCGGATATTACAGAGCCGACACTGGAAGCTCCTCCTCTAGCGGGCTGACCCCGACCTCTACCTCGACCGGCACTCAGCGGAGGTTGCGGAGCAAACGAGCCCTGGTTCACACTCGGCTCTCTAAGTGCTGGAAACGAATCACGGGACTCGCGAAACTGTCTGACTTGATCACAAAAGAGGGCCTTGTGGCCCGACTGACCACAAGTATGATAAGTCAACCTCGGACGAGGACACTGTCGGTTCCTATGTACCGGCTGGCCACAGTTAAAGAATGTGGGATCACGAACGGAGGTCCCGGTGGCACCTCAAAAACTCCTAGAGAAACAAGCCGAACCGCCCGTAGAAATATTCGCAGCTTGAGATTTCTGCTGGCCTCCACCCTTGGGACCAGAAAAATTTCCGACTGATTTCTGCTTCTTGCTCTCACGAGCCACATCACTAGCCGTCACCGACATATCGTAAGAAAGAGCCCTACTCTGATAATCCTTTAATGTAGTGCAGACGAGCCCAGACATATAGTCCCGAATGGACAGTTTCATCCTCTTGGAAAATGGAAAATTTTATCGCTCTCCTCGACAACTTGGGTCTTCACATAGCCCAACTCCTTGTTAAAATCGGCAATAGCTTGGGATACGGGAATATCCCGTGGTTGAGCATCATAGAAAGCATGGACTCGAGCATGTCTAACCGGCCACGGGCAATATTCAGTCTCCATCAATTCCTGAAATTCGGCCCACGAAGCAACATGGTCTTTGGGCCCAACGGCCTCCCACCAATCCGTAGCGTCCCCAGTGAGAAAGTACTGGGCAATAGGGACCTTACGTTCCTCGGGACAGTTGGTGGCAACAAAGACTTTAGACATCTCCTTGATCCACCCCTCCTAGCCGATCGGGTCTGATGCTCCCGAAAACTGAGGAGGATGCATCTTGATGACATCTTGGAGCTAACGGTCTGCTCCGCCCCGATTAGCATGGGCCGGATCCGGGTTCTGAACCACCTGAGCTATCGCCGCCATTTGGTTTACCATTTGCTGCATGACGGCCGCAATACCAAGGTCGGCGCGCTCCTGAGAAGAAGCATGACTGTGAAGGTCACCGGTACTGCCGGCTCCCAAAGAATGCGACGTGGCCGCCCCACCGGCTGCCCCACGTCCCCGGCCACATCCACGGCCACGACCACGACCACGACCACGACCCCTTCCAGCATCCATGCTGGTGTTAAGAGGTAGCAAAAAGCAAGTCGATGATAAGTAAAAGAGGGAAAATAACCACAGTTCAAGAAACGGAAATACGGTACGAGAAAACAAAGAACCGAGTAAGAAAACTTACGAACACTGGAAGTACTGAGATGCCGGCAGCGGTGTGACAATGTGCAAAACAAAACACAACTAGACCCAAATAACCGACAAGCCTAGGTATCCATAAACTCCGATACCATTTTCTGTAACACCCCCGAGATATTCGAAGTATATGAAAGCGCCGTGGACCCCTACATGGGACCCACCAGGCTAAAACAAGAAAACACCACTCGACTAACCATCTCAGTTAGCGAGGACATACATTTAAATAATACAACATATAAAGATACGCCCGGAGCAACCGGCGTAATAAACATCAACCGACAATATAGCAATTTGAGTTAATACAGAATGAAGTTCGAAGTGAAAAGCCTAAGTACTCGCGAGTACAATCTATAAGTTTATAAATGTGGGAAACAACCATATCGAAATAGACAAGAGAAATAAGAAGACCCAAATGCACATGTCAACGACCCTGGCCAACATCCTCGTACTGTCCCAGCGCCCGCTCGTCCGGCAAAACATAACCTGAAATCCATACCAAGAATTTCCGCAAAACGGGTCCCCAAAGGGGTTAGCAATTACGCTAGTACAAGTAATCAAGGCAAACCATTCGCTTACACGTTTCATAGTACAATGCACCAAAACATTTCCAAACCAAAACCAGACATGTCTTTTCCGGAAACAAACAGTCAATCACATTTGCCTAGGACCGGGACGAAGCCACAAATCCCACTCGAGGCCTCTAAGGACCCTCCCGAGCTGGCCATATCATAAAACAAATCACGCACATGCATCGCCTAGGACCGGGACGAAGCCACAAATCCCACTCGAGGCCTATACGGACCCTCCCGAGCTGGCTAGCTAAACAAACTCATGAATCCATGGCTCAAACCATTGGACTCCCTCCGTGATCCCGTCGGACCCTCCCGAGGTGAGCAATCACACACAATATACATTACCATTTCACGTTAAGCATAAAGGTTTCCAAAAATACTTGCCTTGGATAATTGACGACACAACGAACGGAAAGGAAAATCACCGACGAACGCTAGGAACCAACGGAAACGAACCTAACGATTCTAAGAATACAATCACAACCATTTCTAAATGAATACGGAATTGGAATACACCCGAAAACCCTCCTACGATTCATGTATATTCGTATAAAAATAGCAACGAGGGCGGACCACAACCAAACCCTCTCGATTTCGTAAAAACCATGAAAATATACCATGAATCCGTAGGAAAACTAATGATATCAACAAGATTAATCATATTCATCATGGATTAACCAACAAAACGGAACGAATCGGACGAAAATCCCAAAAACCCCAAATTATCCAAAAGTAGGGTTCTAAGAGATTTACCTTGGATTATGACGAAAGATTCGTGTTGATGTTGTTATTATACACCAAGAACTCAAGAAAGATGATGGTTGGGATGATTGGAGGAAGAAATCGCCAAGAAAATTGCCCGAAATCGTCAAAGCCGCGGAGAGGGAGAAGAAATGAGAAAAGATGTACATCTGGGTCAACTCCCTGGTTTATATAGCCAGGGAGTGTTAGCGCGCGCTAATCCTCAGAAGTTAGCGTGCGCTAACGGGACAAAACTCCAGTCCAGAAGTTAACGTCCCAGTCCAGTAACCAGATTTATGGGCCGTTAGCGTGCGCTACCCGAAACATAGCGTGCGCTAATAGCCTCTCGGTAGCGCGCGCTATCGGCCATAACTTGCGCTACCTGGACATCAGCCGAGTCCAGAAGTGAACTGCCCAGTACTCACCTGACCCCGTTAGCGTGCGCTGCCGGCCAAACGTAGTGTGCGCTAAAAGCGTATCGGTAGCGCGCGCTATCGGCCATAGCGTGCGCTACCTGGGCACCTGACCGAGTCCAGTAGCAAACTGTCCAGTACTGGATAGACTCGCTAGCGCGCGCTACAAAACAAGCGTAGCGTGCGCTACTGAAGGATGTTTAGCGTGTGCTATAAAATAATATTAGCGCGCGTTAGGCACAGGGTAACAACGGTCCGAAACACCGAAACACCAATGAAACATCAAACGGAACAACACAATATGTATGATAACATACAATGGATCTACGGAAACCCCGTACGGCGGTTCCGAACAACAATTACGAGAATCCGATCAATAGATGACGGAAGAATCAATAAACGTAGAAGTGGATGACAAGGAGTCTCGAAACAATTATTCCCAAAAATTAATACGGTTACACTAGGGTCGCTAAAAATGAGAAATACACCGAAAAATGAAAATACCGGGAAAAGAAAATGCGGATATTACACATAGTGAATACAAAATCTTATTGGCATCTCTCCTCCCCTCTATTCAGGCCCGGCCCAATAGGTGGGGCAAATGAAACATTTGCCTCAGGCCCCCAATTTTGTAAAAAAATAAGGGTCCAATTTTTTATAATTTCTGTTACTATATATCTCCCCTATATACTAATGCAGAATACGTTGAGCCTAAGTGGCAGCTTCTCATGCTTTGGCTGCCACATGTCTTTTGCTGGTGCTTCGGGTGCTTATGTGTCAGCCTCTCATGCTTCAGCTGACACATAATCAATTACTGGCCTAATCATCATTGCATTAATTACATTATAATTATACCTCAAATAACTCCTACATACCTTATTAATTTTTACGAAGTAAGGAATATGAATTATGAATAAATAAGAATCGACTATATTTACAAAATATTTCATATTTTCATTAATTAAAAATATAAATCTCAAACAAAGAGAAATTTAATATAGTAGTGTGTACTATATATTAAAAACTTAAATCTAAAATCTCGCAGAATATTATATATTCCACTAATTAATTAGTTTATATTAGTTAGTCACTATAATTAGGTATATCAATTTATCAACTTAAATGAAAGATGATTGGGAGTATTGCAAAAGAAGTGTTGAATATATATATATATATATATATATATATATATATATAATTAAAAGATACTTGAAGTTTAATCAATTAAATAAATCAAAATAATCTTATTAAAAAATATTATTGAAAGTGTAGAAACAATGGTTTTAATTATTATTTATAAATTGATCAAAGAAACTATGGAATACATCAATTAGTCTATTTTAGTTTTAAATCTTATTTAATTAATATAATATAACTAAATAAATGAAAAAAATTATCTTTACTAAAGTATATATAATTACTGATTTTATGAATTTTTAAAGAGATGTTTCAAAATATATAAGAAATTAAATTTCATAATAATATACTAATCCATAGATCTTTGTACAAAGAGAATTTTAGAAAAAAAATGATCATTTTAAATTATTTTTAAGTGATTTTTTAATTTTTTTTTCTGTTTTAAATTTATCTACTTTTAAAATCAACTATATATTTTTGAAAGTTTTGGATTTGCTTTTGTATTTTAAACTATATCCAAATAATTTATGTAATTTTTTTTCAAATGTAAGGATTAAATTATCTCCTTTTTGGCCATATAACATAAACTGTTTAATACTTAATGATTTGGATCATTTTGGCAAAAAAGATGACCAAAAAAGAACGTGGAACTAAAATTTCATCAAATACAGATTAACACAATCAGATATGAATCGAGGTTTTTTCTAATACGAGTTTCCGAAATTACTAATCCTTGGCAAGGCTATGCTCTACCATTAAGTGTGTCCAACTATTTATGTGTTCTCTTGAATGTAAAATGTGCCAACTTTAATACTTCTATATATTAAGTTAAATGTATGAAAAGAATATCATATAAAAATAATATAAAGTTTCAACTGAACCAAATGTCACTTGGTCTTTTGTAATACAAGTTTCACAAATTACTAAAACTACTCTAATTATTTTTCTCTTCTTTTGAATGTAAAATTTCTTAAATTTAGTACTCTTAATTATGAAGTTCAATGCCTGAAAAGTACCCTATAATTTTTCCCGGCTCATCTTATATTGCAAACAAATTTGGGCATTTTTTTACTTTTAAAAAATGGGGATAATTATAATTAGGCTAGGATGTGGATGTAGTTTTCTTAATTAACCCCGCAATTAGTATATTTACAATAAGTCATATAAGTAATGAGAAAATTATCAAATTGGTCCCGGATGTGAGAGCAATTGGCCAAAAAACCCCATCTGTCTCCGGCGGATCAAAAAATCCCACACCCCCTGTTTTCGCCAATTTGGTCCTCCGTCGCCGGTCGGAGTATTTTCCGGCCATCGAAGCTGATGTGGACGACACGTGGCAAAAAATAGTGGGTCCGCCTGAGTCAGAGGGGGCTTTGTGGCTAATTGGTCCCACATACGGGACCAATTTGATAATTTCCTCATTATATATATATATATATATATATATATATATATATATATATATATATATATATATGGATTGGATATGGTGGAAACCCTCTTAATGGTGAAATCTAGAAACCAATTGCATTATTAAGCAATTTCATTGCATATTTGTTATTATTTGTTGCATCAAGCTGGTTGCTAGTATATGCAATAATAATGCAATAAAAAATACATAAATGCATATAATCCTACTCATCTAGAGCCGTTAGATCACTAATATCAATGGCCTACAAAAGTTTCTAGATTTCACAAGGTAATTAGTTTTCATATGATCTCTTTCCTATATATATATATATATATATATATTTCAATTAATATAATAAATATTAATGGCACATGATATAAAGAACTATAATTAATTGAGTTTAAATTATTTGTGGCAAAAAAGTTCTATCAAATGAAAAGTTGATGAGCGATAAAATTTTTATTTTTCGAGGGTAGAATTGTTTATCAAATAAAGATTGGTAGAAGTTTATTGCTTGCAAAAAAGATTTATGGTTTGTTTGTATTTTTATGTCAGATTTTTAATAGATTCTCTTTGTATTATCCAACAAAAGAATACATTCTTGCAATAAAAGAAATAACTTTATTATCCAACAATAGATTTCTTTATTTAACATACTTTGCATTTATGCTAAAGAGCTTACTTAGTTGATTTTTTTTTATTAAATAAAAAAATAGTATCATTCAATCAATTTAGGAGAGAAATTGAATACATTTTAAGTAAATTTAATCGATTTAGAAAATATATTTTACAAATTGATTATATGGGAAAACTAAAAATCTGACATAAATAGATTACATAAATCTTTTTTGCAAGCAATAAACTTCTACCAATCTTTATTTGATAAATCATTCTACACTCGGAAAATAAAATTTTTATCGCTCATCAATTGTTCATTTGATAGAATTATTTTGCCACAAATAATTTAAACTCAATTAAATTATAGTTCTTTATATCATGTGCCATTAATATTTATTATATTTATTGAAAAATAATTTCATATATATAATGAGAAAATTATCAAATTGGTCCCGTATGTGGGATCAATTAGCCAAAAAGCCCCGTCTGACTCAGGCAGACCCACTATTTTTGCCACGTGTCGTCCACGTCAGCTCTGATGGCCGAAAAATACTCCGACCGGCGACGGAGGACCAAATTGGCGAAAACAGGGGGAGATGTGGGGTTTTTTGATCCGCCGGAGACAGATGGGACTTTTTGGCAATTAGCCCCACATACGGGACTAATTTGATAATTTTCTCTACAAGTAATTCACTTATATATATACTACGATCATGATATTTTTTTTATTTTTTTGGCAAATTGGGAAGTACTTCAGTTATAAATCATAATCTCCTTACTTTGTAATTCCAAAATCTATTTTAAATGAATATACATATAGTTTCACTTCAACCAAATGCCCCCGATATTTTTCGTAATACAAGTTTCAGAAATTAATAAAGTATTTCAACTCTTTTTCTATTTTTAATGTAAAATGGGTAGACTTTAATACTGTTAAATATGAAGCTAAATGTTTGAAAAAATATCATATAAGCATAAATCTTCCGTTTCACTTCAATCAAATCAATTGAGTTATTTATTTTGTAATTTTTTTAAATTTTAAGGTCGTTTTTAATTAGGATAAAATTCTGATGCGTATTTTTTAACTTATCCAAGCTATTCTTATATTATAGTCTAAATTGTTGAATTTCTTGGTAATTTTAAGGCTAGGACTTGGATGTAGTTTTCTAAATTAACAGGTATATTTATAATAGGTCATACAAGTAATTAAATTATATATATATATATATACACACTACTACTATGTTTTTTATTGCAATTTGAGAAGTGCTTAATTTTAAGCTATAAGTCAAAATCTCTTATGTGTTTCCAAAAGCTTTTTAAATTTTAAATATTACTAAAATTACCCTTGCCATAATTATTTAGTATAATTCTATATATGAAGTTGTACTAAAGGACAATGCATATATCGGTTACTCAAGTATAAGCTCTTCTTCACTTGGGCATCATTGCAAACTCATAAGACTGACCAAGAATATGAGATTAATCGTCGGACAAACAATGTCATCTCATCATCTACAAGAAATTAAGGACTTCTCTGAATGAATCCTCAAAATCGCAAATGGTGAGCTGGGTGAAGAAGTCGATAGAGAAACCTTGATTGATATTCTTGATATTTACTGATCCAGAATGCCGAAAATCATATTGCAGCCATTGTTGAAAGCACTATCATTCACTTATAAGTAACTTTCCATAAAGTAATTTTTTGAAGAAAGAGCAATCTTGGCGTCAACAAACGATGTTGTGGGGATATTAAACGATTACGTGATGTCTAATTTCAAAAGACAAGATGATATATCTCAGTTATGATAGTATATGCAAAATTTCTGCCCTTTAAAAGTCAAAATCAAGTATATTCGATGGACTTTTTTGAATAGCATCAAGTGTTCTAGAATTCCAAATCACATCTTGAAATCGTAAGTTAGACGTTCAATTATGCTAATTCAAGATATGGATCAATCATCAGAATTATGTAATGTCACATCATTAATAATTATCCAAATCCGTAACCATATTATTGGACAAAAAAATTCGGAGAATAATTGTGAGAGTAAAGTATTTATTCAATTGGTATTAAGCCCCTTAGATATCAGATTACCATTTAAATTTTAAATATGTCAATTCCCACTTATTATGAGCTTTGCCATTACTATTTTTAAGAGTCAAGGTCAAACGCTTTCTCATATTGGTATGTATCTCCCAAGACCCGTATTCGGTCATGATTAGCTTTATGTAGCCATATCAAGAGTGAAGATCAGGAAAGACTAGAAATCTTTTCTTGCGATGAGAATGGTATAATCATAAACAGAACAAATAGTGTCGTTTATAAAGAAGTATTATGAAACTTATAATGAACGATTTACATATTATATATTTACATAAAAGTTCTTTTTTGTGTTCCCGTGTAATTACACGGGTGTTATACTAGTATATATATATTGAGGAGAATTCAAGCCGATGAATCTAACCTCTGTTGGCGAGAGCCATTTCCCAGTAGTGGAGCAAAGGAAGGGGAGCCTGGGCCCTGGCTCTGTAGGCCCAATACCCCTTTCAGTATATATTAGTATATGTATTAAAATCAGATATTTTATCACTTCACAATGTATATATTATATATATTGTAATATATATTACTACAATATAAGCATAAAGGAGGATGAAAGAAGATGAAGAAATTGAGCTTTTATTAAAATGAATTGTATCTACAAAGCTCTACCAAAGAGGTCTATTTATAGCCCAAATTTACATGCTATACAACAAATTAATATTATTTATTATACAACACACTTGTCTTTATATTAGATATTTCAATCCAATAATTGATTGAATTATTGACTGTTGATCCCACATATCATTATTGATGATATTATAACACTCCCCCTTTGAAATATCTTATATCATGATATCTCATTTGGGAGCATCACAAGCTGCCTCGTTAAAACCCTTATTAAGAAAAACTCAGTGGGATAAAAACTTAATAAGGGAAAAAGAGTACAGTTGTATGCTCACCCTCAACCCAGCATGGGTAGTTTTTCTCTAAAGATCTCGAAGATGATGCATTCTAATATTCTGAATGTGTTTCTTGAAAACATTCCTAGGGAGTGATTTTGTGAAGAGATCTGCCGCATTATGACAAGATCGAATATATTGGATGTCGATCTCTTTATTTCTTTCAAGTTCCTGAGTGAATTGAAAGAACTTTGGGGGGATATGTTTGGTTTTATCACTTTTGATGTAGCCTTCCTTCATTTGAGTAACACATGCAGAGTTGTCCTCGTATACTATTGTTGGGCCGTTATCGACTCGCAAGCCTGATGTTTCTTGAATATGTTGTGTTACTGATCTTAACCATCTACATTCTTTACTTGCTTCATGAAGAGCTATTATCTCAGCATAGTTTGAGGAAGTAGTCACGATTGTCTGTTTTTGAGATCTACAGGATATTGCAGTGCCTCCATATGTGAATACATACCCAGTTTGTGACTTAGAATTATGTGGATCAGATAAATGACCTGCATCTGCATAGCCAAGCAAAACTGGTTTTGCATTGTTAGAATAAAACAAACCAAGATCAATCGTACATCGTAGATATCTGAATATATGTTTTATTCCGTTCCAATGCCTCTTTGTAGGACATGAACTGAATCTTCCTAGTAAATTTACTGCAAAAGCTATATCCGGCCGTGTACAATTAGCAAGATACATGAGGGCTCCAATTGCGCTAAGGTATGGTATTTCAGGACCAACTTCCTCTTCATTTTCTTCCTTTAGTCTGAATGGATCCTTTTCAATATTAAGTGTTCTGCCGACCATTGGGGTACTCAAAGGTGTTGCTTTGTCCATGTGGAATCTTTTCAATACCCTTTCTGTATAATTTGATTGGTGTACTAATATTCCATTTTTAGTATGTTCCATTTGTAGACCAAGGCAGAATTTTGTTTTTCCCAAATCTTTCATTTCAAATTCTTTCTTTAAGTAATTCATTGCTTCCAAAATTTCTGCATTAGTTCCAATGATATTCAAATCATCAACATAGACAGCAATGATTACAAATCCGGATGTTGTTTTTCTTATAAAAACACAAGGGCAAATAGGTTTATTCAAATAGCTTTCTTTAATCAAATATTCACTTAATCTGTTATACCACATGAGTCCAGATTGTTTCAACCCATATAAAGATCCCTGCAATTTAATTGTATAAATTTCTCTGGGTTTCGATGCTTCAGGCAACTTAAATCCTTCTGGAATTTTCATATATATATCAGCATCCAGTGATCCATATAAATATGTTGTAACAACATCCATGAGATGCATATTAAGATTATAAGATACCGATAAACTAATTAAATAACGAAAAGTAATTGCATCCATAACAGGGGAATATGTTACCTCATAATCAATTTCAGGTCTTTGTGAAAAACCTTCTGCAACAAGACAAGCCTTGTATGTTACAATCTGGTTTTTGTCATTTCGTTTCCTTACAAAGACCCATTTATACCCAACAGCTTTCACATTACTGGTGTGACAACAATCGGTTCAAACACTTTTCGTTTTCTAAGAGAATTTAGTTCGGCATCTATTGCATCTTTCCATTTTGGCCAATCAGATCTATTTTGACATTCGAATATAGATATGGGTTCAGGATCGTCATCTCAAATTATTATATCACACGCAATGGAGTATGCAAATATCTCATCAATGTGATTATATCTCCTGTTCCATAAATTCCCCATATTGATATAATTAATAGATATCTCGAGATCATTTGTATTTTCAGTTTCATTTTCAGTGACCTCCTTATTTGCCTCAGCTTGTGTTTCAACATGATCATATTTTTCATCATTTTGTGCTTCTTTAGCACATTCATTTATATTGGCTATTTTTCTTTTCCGGGGATTTTTGTCTTTGGAACCAACAGGCCTTCCACGCTTTAAGCGTGCTTTAGATGTACTTCTATTTTCATTTTCTTTTGGAATTTCAATCCGAGCAGGAGTATTAACAGCTGGCGCATGTGACTTTGTCACTCTTTTCATATCAGTAAATGCATCTGGCAATTCATTTGCCAAACCTTGTAAATGTACAATTTTTCTTACATTTTCTTCCCATGATTTTGTATATGGATCCAAATGTAATAATGATGGTACATACCATGTTATGTCCTTTTCCAGCTGTTTATTATCTCCCCCTAAGGTTGGGAATCCTGTCTCATCAAAATGACAATCAGCAAATCTTGCTTGAAAAACATCACCTGTTAGAGGTTCAAGATATCTAATAATAGAGGGTGAGTCATACCCAACATATATTCCCAACCTTCTTTGAGGTCCCATTTTTTTTTTGTGGGGTAGATATTGGTACATATACTGCACAATAAAAAATTTTTAGATGGGAAACATCTGGCTCCTGACCAAGTGCAAGTTGATATGGAGTATATTAATGATTAGCACTTGGTCTTAACCTTATTAGTGAAGCAGCATGTAAAATCGCATGACCCCAAACAGTAACTGGTAGCTTTGTTCTCATTATTAGTGGTCTAGCAATATACTGAAGGCGTTTAATTAACGATTCAGCTAAACCATTTTGTGTATGCACATGCGGAACAGGTTGTTCGACTGTAATTCCAATTGACATACAATAATCATTAAATACTTGTGATGTGAATTCACCAGCATTGTCAAGTCTCACATTCCATATAGTATAATCAGGAAATTGTTCCTTTAGTTTGATTATTTGTGCAAGGAATCTTGCAAATGCCATATCACGACTTGAAAATAAACAAACATGTGACCATCTACTAGATGCATCAATTAAAATCATAAAATACCTGAAAGGTCCTGGTGGTGGATCAATAGGTCCACATATGTCACCTTGAATTATTTCGAGAAATGTAGGTGATTCCTTTTCAAGTCTGCCTGGTGAATGCCTTGTTATAAACTTTCCAAGAGAACAAGCTTCACATAGTTTATTATTTATGAGTTTTACACCTGTAACACCCCCGATATATTCAGGAATATTACAGCGCCGTAAATCCTTTACATAAGAATTTACAAGGCTGAAGAAATGAAAAGACAATAACAGATACCAACGTATGAAAGTAACTGAAATAAAATACAAACAGTTTTGGCTAATACTGAGAATACAAATATCCAAAGGAAGAGTATTAATACATCACCAAATCCAAATCATCACAAACGACGACGTACTCGAGTACTTATTAAAACAACACAATCAACAGACGAATAAACCCGGCCGGAAACATCACTCTGCACCCTCGTCGTCATGCAACTCCAGTGGTTGTTTCCCTGCTCTCCTGGATCCTGAACACAAACAAATATTCACCCCCGAAGGGGTTAGCACAACGATGCTAGTACAAGTACCACAACATATTTATTCAACATCTCACGAAGAATAATAATAACATGAATGACAAAATACCAACGAGTCTCCTCCTACGAGAAACTCATAAATAACATACACAAATGATAATCACAACATGATATCACAACATACACATGGTAATTCCGACGATCCAGCGTTCACTGCCTAGAACCCACAATGATCTCGTCAGACCAACCCGTGGTGGAAAAACCCGTCCGATGATCCAGTGCACGCTAGCATAGATCCCCCGATGATCTCGTCGAACCAACACAAGTTGGACATACAAAAACGACATATATGCACAACAATATGTATAACATCAATACATAGAACAATTAAAGTACTTGACTCGATTCGATGACAAGAATAATACTCCCATGAATATCAAACGCTCGAAGGTCGCTCCCTTCGATCAATCACGTTGCTAAGCACGAACCTTAACAAAAGAAATAATATAGAATTCGTCTCAAGTCGTACGAACACCTAACAACCCAAATTACAGTCGGAAGTTCATAAAACGTAACCTGTCTGACCTGCTTAACGTACGTTATGTACCCTTGGTAGCGTATGTTAAGCCTACTCGTTAGCATACGTAAGCTACGAAGACTAGGGTATGCTAACCATGTATCGACAGTTCCTCTCTGATCAGTCGACTTGACTCGTCTGATCATATAACTTACGTTACGTACCAAACGTAGCATATGTTAACCTTGCCCATTAGCGTACGCAAGCTTCCGAGCATAGCGTGCGTTAAACAAGCATCCGACTGTCTCTCATTGAACAGTCGACTGTTCTGATTTATGATGAAGCGTACGAAATCCTCAGTGATTAACGTACGTTACTCTTCTACATATCATGCTCATACAATTGTGAATGATCTTACGGATTAAAATATCTTCGAAATTAAAGGATACGTATATCATCACAACACCATATTCAATCTCGATTATAACTCTTATGCGAAGTTCGGTGATCTAAGGTTGATGCGCTAGATTCCATTATCATCATTACATTCAGACTTTGTTTCAAAGATGAACTATCAATTCCAACTCATAAGAAAGGATACAATCTTCGATGATTCTTTCTTAAGTCCGTTTAAAAAAAGTGATATCAACTACAAGTCTACGATCAATATGGCAACGCTATTCAATACGGATAATCAATCTCAGAACATTACTCTCATTATTTGACGTAATAGGATTCCAACTATGATGTTTCAAAAATGATACCATAAGCATAATCATCCCAACTTCTAAACATGATGTTTGGTTGAATAATTCATCAATGGAACTTAATATCTCGATAGCATGATCATAATATCCTTAAGAACACGAAATCAAGTTTGGGGATAATATTAACATACCTTAAGATGAAGAAAAACACCGAGAGAATAGGTAGAATCCAACTCCGGTTGCTTGTGTGCCAATCCAAGATGTTTCTCCACTTCAATGATCAAGCACAAGTGACATCCAATCTTCAATGATCAAGTAGATATGGTCTATATGTGTTTAAGGAGGCTGGGATATCTCTGGGCACGAAGTATGTTGAAGGCTAAGTGAAATAAACGAGCTCAAATGAAATGGGGTGATGTCTTATTTATAAATTTCTGACCTTAACGTACGTTAGCTGTAACACCCCAAATCACAAAAGGAATATTACACGTCGTAGAACCTTCATGAGGTCTATCAGGCTGACACATAACACACAATCCGAATATGAAATCCCAAAAGACACAACCATCATAGTAAAATAGGGCCGTGGCCTCGGCCAAAATATTTTTATCAAGTATCGAAGAGTGTAACTCCAATAAATCCATTGCCCACGCAGGGGACTTTAACCAATTTATAAAACACTCAGTCTAACTCCAACATCAATATAAATGTAATTGTAAAACATAAAACACGGCTCGAGCCTCATCATCATGTGGGTCCATCCTTTGCATGCATATCCCGTGCCAGCTCCTCGGCTCGACCAGTACCTGAAATGCATAAGACGCATTTCCCCTATTTAAGGGGTTAGCATTCGAATAGCTAGTGCAAGTACACAATTACACTACATTATATACATACACGATTCGACACAAGTAATCCATTTGAGAAAAACATTTGAAATCAATATTCCGGAATATCACATTTACACCAAAACAGTATATTATCAAGTTTTCCACATCACAACTATCCACGCTTGGTAACCCGCGGCCGTACCCATTAGTATCGACCCCCAGAGGCCCCGTCGGACCGTCCCCGGGTGAGAAACTACTTCCGCGACCGTACCCATTAGTATCGGCCCCCAGAGGTCCCGTCGAACTGTCCCCGGGTGGAAGAACATCAACACACGCACCCAAGTCCACTTCCGTGGGCGTACCCATTAGTATCGGCCCCAGAGGCCACATATGCCATCCCCGAGTAGAAGAGCAACAATCACATTCATTCAATAACACAATTTACATCATTCGCATCAAAACCATACACACACAATGAAATGTAATACATGTACTTGCCTTGAATAAAATGACGTGAAAGGAAAGGGTGAACGACAAGGTTTCGGTCCGAACAATCTTCACGAATCCGATCCTACACAACCACGATATACAATCGATCTCAAAAATGCGGAAACGTAAGAATTCGCCCTAATTATACCCGTTGGGACATTTCGTCGGACAATACAAGGTCAAAACCGATTTTAAGCTATCAACAGGGAAAAACATCGAGTTTAATCCGCAAAACCACAAGAGAAACAAGGGATGGTGATTATGCTACCGAAATCTAACAATCATAAGAGGCAAATCGGACTGGAAGGGTGAAAATCAAAACAAAATCCCAAAATCCCCAAAAGTTAGGGTTCTAAGGAAATATACCTCGATTCGGACGGAAAGAGATGATTACGATGATGATAAACCTTGCTTGAAGCACAATAATCGATCTAAGGATGAACTTTATGGAGTATTCTGCACAAATCGCTCCAAATCGCCCGAGTAGTTCACGTCGCGGACAAGGGACGGAAAAGAAAGGAAAATGACGCATCTGAGGTCAACTCAGGATTTAAATACCTGACAGAGCATTACGTACGCTAACATGGATGGTTAACGTACGCTAATGTGTCTTACGTACGTAACTCCTTTGAGTTAACGTACGTAAGAGCCTGGCAGAGTGTTCTGCCCGATTGGCTGAGGTCGATAGCGCACGCTACGCCAAACCGTTAACGTGCGCTACGAAGAGTTTTACGTACGTAACAGACGCCCGTTAACGCACGTAAGGACTAGGCAGAAACTGGACAGAACCCCCGCTGAAGTCCATAACATACGTTACGACTAAGGCATAACGTACATTATGCAGGTAGCGATAGCGCACGCTAAATAACATGCATAACATGCGTTATGCATGTAGCAGTTCAGTACTGCTGAACATCATTTTCTGCACAGGACGATACGAAAATGGAACGCAACAGAAGATCAAACCCAGAAGTGTAAACACGAGATATTCACGACAACGAAGTTAAGTGCTGAAAGATAGTACATTCCCAACTATCGGGGAACCCAAAATACGACAAGGAGGATAATGTTCCTTAAACTTTTAGGAAATTACAAAATGGCCCAAACGTCCGAAAAATCACGATACGACGTCGGATTAACAATCCGAAACTCACAACATGAGTAACTCAACCATACGAACTCATGGAAACAAAGAAATAATTAAATCGAACGAGTTTTACGAGAATCGAATGTACATGCGACAAAACATGACTTAAAATGAAATTACGTAAAAACATATCCGAAACTCGTCCAAATGGAAAAACTCAAAGAACAAACTAGATTCAGAACCCCAAAACAGTGACAAGCGAGTTGTCCGAACGAACATACACCAAAAATAGAAAGTACGGATATTACATTCTCGCCCCCTAAAAATAAGTTTCGTCCCGAAACTTACAACGCGAATAACTCGGGGTATCTCGACCTCATACTCTCTTCCGTTTCCCACGTGGCTTCCTCGGATCCATGTCTCGACCATTGCACCTTAACCAAAGGAATAGTTTTGTGCCTGAGTTGCTTCACCCGACGCTCTAAAATCTGTATCAGCCTCTCCTCGATGGTAATGTCGGGCCCCAACTCGATCTCTCCAAAATCAATAATATGGCTAGGGTCCGATACGTACTTCCTAAGCTGGGAAACATGGAATACGTTATGCATTTGGCTTAGGGACGGCGGCAAGACTAACTAATATGCAAGCTCTCCAACTCTCTCTAGAATCTCGAATGGTCCAATATATCTCGGACTAAGTTTACCCTTCCGACCGAAGCGGTAAACTCCCCGTGTCGGTGACACCTTAAGCAACACATGGTCTCCCACCTCAAACTCCAACGTACGGAGACGCGTATCGGCATAAGACTTCTGTCGACTCTGGGCTGTCAACATCCTATCGCAAATCAGAGCAATCTTCTCTCTCGTCTCAACTACCATATCGGGCTCGGTGCCGATTAGCTCGGATGCATCATCCCAACACAACGGCGATCTGCACCTCCTACCATACAATGCCTCAAATGGTGCCATTTTGATCGAGGCGTGCCAACTATTGTTGTACGTGAACTCGATCAATGGCAAGTGCGACTCCCAATCATCCTTCCAATCTAAAGCACAAGCTTGCAGCATATCCTCCAGCGTCTGTATCGTCCGCTCAGACTGTCCGTCTGTCTGAGGGTGGTAGGATGTACTGAGTCTCAACTCAGTCCCCAAAGCTCGATGAACGGTCTGCCAAAAATGTGATATCAATCGGCCATCACGATCCGAAACAATACTCTTAGGAGTCCAAAGCAACCTCACAACCTCCACAATGAATACCCACGCTAGTCTCTCCGGACCCCAAGTATCCTTAATACCCAGAAAATGAGCTGATTTGGTTAGTCGATCGACAATAACCCAAATCATGTTCATTCCAGTCCGATTCCTAGGCATACTGGTAATAAAATCCATGGAAATGTCCTCCCACTTCCACTCCGGAATAGGGAGTGGTCGCAATAATCCTGAGGGTCGCTGATGCTCAATCTTAACCTGCTGACAGGTTAAACACCTCGATACAAACTCGTTCACGTCCGTCTTCAAATTGCTCCACCAGTAGTTACTCCTTACGTCCTTGTACATTTTGCTCGTACCAGGATGTATGGAGTAAGGCGTAGTATGAGCCTCACTCAAAACCTTCTGTCTCAACTCAATGTCGTTCGGTACACATAATCTGCCGCGAAATCTAAAAACTTCATCATCCTGAATCACAAACCCAGGGGCTTTCCCCTTCCTCACATCCTCCCTCAACTGGACCAGAAACGGATCATCATACTGCTTCGCCTTGATATCATCAGTCAAGGACGAAGTGATTTCCAACGCACATAACTGACCCTGAACTCTCTGAACCCAAACCTCGAGATTCTGAAAAATAAAATCCCGCTGAATCCGGCTCTATGGTGTAAGTACCTCTAATATCTGTAACGCCATCGGCTTCCGACTCAACGCATCGACCACTACATTAGCCTTACCCGGATGGTAAAGTATCTCGAGGTCATAATCTTTAATTAGCTCCAACTACCTACGCTGTATCATGTTCAACTCTTTTTGACTGAAGATATACTTCAGACTCTTGTGATCCGTGTAAATCTTACATGACGACCCATAGAGATAATGCCTCCAGATTTTTAAAGCAAATACGACTGCAGCTAACTCTAAATCATGCGTAGGGTAATTTGCTTCATAAGGTTTCAGCTGTCGGGACGCATAAGCAATAACCCTATCTCTATGCATCAAAACACATCCGAGCCCGTGGCCCGAAGCATCACTATATACTACGAAATCCTCGTTCCCCTGAGGCAATGCTAAAACGGGTGCGGTAGTCAGTCGTCTCTTCAACTCGTCAAAACTATCCTATCTACATGCGGTCCACTCGAACTTCTGAGTCTTCTGGAGTAACTGATTGAGTGGTATAGCGATCTTAGAAAATCCCTCAACAAATCTACGGTAATAGTCTGCAAGTCCCAGAAAACTCCTCACCTCTTTCACATTCTTAGGCGGCTCCCACGCCATCACTGCCTCTATCTTCTGCGGATCTACCCAAACTCCCTCCGCTGAAATCACATGCCCGAGGAACATCACTTTCTTGAGCCAAAACTCACACTTAGAGAACTTCACATACAACTGCTCAACTCTCAAAATGTCTAGCACAATCCGGAGATGTAAGGCGTGCTCCTCCCGACTCTTGGAATAGATAAGAATGTCATCGATAAAGACGACTACGAATTTATCCAGATACTCAATAAAAACCTTGTTCATCAACTGCATGAACACTGCTGGGGCATTGGTTAGCCCGAAAGGCATAACCACAAACTCGTAATGGCCATCTCGCCCGAAAAGCAGCTTTCGGTATATCACTGTCCTGAATCCTCAACTGGTAGTAGCCCGATCGTAAATCAATCTTCGAGAAGACTGTCGCTCCCTGAAGCTAATCAAACAAATCGTCGATCCTGGGTAAAGGGTACTTGTTTTTTATGGTTAACTTGTTTAATTCTCGATAATCGATGCATAAACGAAGTGATCCATCCTTCTTCTTAACAAAAAGTACAGGTGCACCCCTAGGCGATGCGCTCGGTCGAATATACCCTTTATCTAACAATTCCCCCAACTCTTTCTTCAACTCCAACATCTCCGATGGTGCCATACGGTATGGCGCTCGAGAAACAGGGGCCGCATTCGGCTCTAGATCAATAGGAAACTCAACCTCCCGCTGTGGTGGTAATCCCGGCAAGTCATCTGGAAAAACGTCGGGATACTTGCTAACGACCGGAATCGAAGACATGTCAACTCCACCATATTCCGCCTTCAGAGCGTAACACCAATAGCCGACGCAACCCTGGTTCAGAAGTTTCATCGCCTTCAAGGCGCTAATCACACTTCCCGACCTACCCGGCTTACAACCGACGAGAGTATGCTCGGTGCCGTCCTCGGCCACTATTGACATGGTACAAGTCCGATAGTTCATGATAGCACCATGCGATCCAACCAATCGTCCCCGATGATCAAATCCTTACCCTTAAGGTCTATAACAATGAGATTCGAGGGCCAATCTCGGCTCCCGATCCTCACTGGGCAATCCCTAACTTCCTGGTCCCCAACCATACGATCCCCGCTAGGCGTACCCACTACAAACGGTTCACACTCGAACAAGCAGTCAAAACTAATACGACTCACACAATCCGAAACAATAAAGGAGTGGGTAGCACCCGAATCAAAAAGCACTGAAATTGGATGAGAAAGGATCTGAGTGGTACCTGATGCCACCAGAACGTCTGCCTCCTCTGTGTGCCTCATATGATATATTTGAGGGTGAACTGAGCCCGAACTCGATGCTGTACGGCGATCCTGCTGACCCCGACCCCTACCACGGCCCGAACTCTGAGGAACATGAGTAACTGGAGTGCTGTGTTCCTTCTGAACGGCGGTGGTAGTCAGAGCTCTGGCGACCCTGGTGGCCCTCTCGCAATGAACTGGCCGATGCCCGGTCTGTCCGCAAGTAAAGCAAGTAACTAACGGAAATGGGCAATCCTTCATCACGTGTTCATACTGACTGCAATTAAAACAAACTCTCCTGCCAGATGCAACAGACTGGACCGAACGGTTACCCTGATCCACTAGCCTTATGAAACGGCTTCTTCCCAGATGTAGGAGCAGACCGAGACCTCGAAAACTGACCATTCTTACCGGCTGAGAAACTGCCAGTAGTCTTCTACTTCTTAGTTTCGGAACCAGACTCTGATTCCGGGATAGCCATATCGATCGCTAGGGCGCGATCCTGGTATTCTTTCAAGGTGGTACACATGAGTGGTGCCATACTCTGCCTTATATACGGTTTCATGTGCATATTAAAATAACGGATTTTATCGGCCTCCGTCCTCACATGATCCTTCACGAACCCCAACTGTTGATTGTTGGAGATAATGGCCTGGGAAATCGGTACATCCTGAGGTGTGGCAGTGAAGAACTCCACAATCCTGCGTTCTTTGACTGGCGGTGGACAATATTCTGCTTCCATAGCAGCTTTGAATTCCTCCCAAGTGGCTCAGCGGTCTCTGGGCGCCACAGCCTCCCACCATTCCGCAGCTTCCTTATCCAGGAGATACTGAGCAATATGTACCCTCCTGTCATCGGGACACGCTACGGCATCAAAAGTCCTGCTCAACTGAAAGAGCCAATTCTCCCAACCGAGGGAGTCAGAAGATCCAGAGAAACGAGGAGGGTGCATCTTAGTCACCGTCTGAAGCCACTTACTAGCTTCTTCCTCAGGAGTCAGGGGCGGATTCTGGCGTCCTCCCTGAGCTATCTGGGCAAGCTGGGCTACCAACTGCCAATGCACGGTAGCCGCGTCGGCATTATTACCCGACGATAGATCCTGACTGACCGGCATATCCTGCTGCCCGTCAGAGCTCAGAGGTAGAGTGCTCAGCACTGACTGAGAGGCCGAATCTGCAGAGGACTGAGAAAGTGAAACTTCCTCATTAATAGCACCCCGATCACGTCCTCGTCTGCGTCCCCTAGCTGGTCTACCGCGACCTCTCAACATACTGAAGAAAAGATATAAAAGGAACAAGATCAGAAAAAATTACAGTTTGCAAAGTCGGTACCACAATTCACAATCCAAACAACACAAACGAATTACAGAAATATAAGAGTTCGAGGAGACTTACAGTCATGGGTCGCACGAAGAGATGGTAGCATGATGATATTAGGCTCAACAACTGACTCTAACGACACGACTGACTGGCCCAAAATTAACCGGCAGCCTAGGTATTCATAACCTATGGCTCCGATACCATAAATGTAACACCCCAAATCGCAAAAGGGACATTACACGCCGTTGAACCTTCATGAGGTCTACCAGGCTGACACATAACACACAATCCGAATATGAAATCCCAAAAGACACAACCATCATAGTAAAATAGGGCTGTGGCCTCGGCCAAAACATTTTTATCAAGTATCGAAGAGTGTAACTCCAATAAATCCATTGCCCACGCATGGGACTTTAACCAATTTATAAAACACTCAGTCTAACTCCAACATCAAGATAAATGTAATAGTAAAACATAAAACACAACTCGAGCCTCATCATCATGCGGGTCCATCCTTTGCATGCATATCCCGTGCCAGCTCCTCGACTCGACCAGTACCTGAAATGCATAAGACGCATTTCCCCCATTTAAGGGGTTAGCATTCGAATAGCTAGTGCAAGTACACAATTACACTACATTATATACATACATGATTCGACACAAGTAATCCATTTGAGAAAAACATTTTAAATCAATATTCCGGAATATCACATTTACACCAAAACAGTATAATATCAAGTTTTCCACATCACAACTATCCACGCTTGGTAACCCGCGGCCGTACCCATTGATATCGACCCCCAGAGGCCCCGTCGGACCGTCCCCGGGTGAGAAACCACTTCCGCGACCGTACCCATTAGTATCGGCCCCCAGATGTCCCGTCGAACCGTCCCTGGGTGGAAGATCATCAACACACGCACCCAAGTCCACTTCCGTGGCCGTACCCATTAGTATCGGCCCCCAGAGGCCACATATGCCATACCCGTGCGGAAGAGCAACAATCACATTCATTCAATAACACAATTTACATCATTCGCATCAAAATCGTACACACACAATGAAATATAATACATGTACTTGCCTTGAATAAAATGACGCGAAAGGAAAGGGTGAACGACAAGGTTTCGGTATGAACAATCTTCACGAATCCGATCCTACACAACCACGATATACAATCGATCTCAATAATGCGGAAACGTGAGAATTCGCCCTAATTTTACCCATTGGGACGTTTCGTCGGACAATACAAGGTCAAAACCGATTTTAAGCTATCAACGGGGAAAAACATGGAGTTTAATTCGCAAAACCACAAGAGAAACAAGGGATGGTGATTATGCTATTAAAATCTAACAATCATAAGAGGCAAATCGGACTGGAAGGGTAAAAATCAAAACAAAATCCCAAAATCCCCAAAAGTTAGGGTTCTAAGGAAATATGCCTCGATTCGGACGGAAAGAGATGATTATGATGATGATAAAGCTTGCTTGAAGAACACCAATCGATCTAAGGATGACCTTTATGGAGTATTCTGCACAAATCGCTCCAAATCGCCCGAGTAGTTCACATCGCGGACAAGGGACGGAAAAGAAAGGAAAATGAGGCATCTGAGGTCAACTCAGGATTTAAATACCTGACAGAGCATTACGTACGCTAACATGGATGGTTAACGTACACTAATGTGTCTTACGTACGTAACTCCTTTGAGTTAACGTACGTAAGATCCTGGCAGAGCGTTCTGCCCGATTGGCTGAGGTCGATAGCGCACGCTACGCCAAACCGTTAACGTGCGCTACGAAGAGTTTTACGTACGTAACAAACGCCCGTTAACGCACGTAAGGACTAGGCAGAAACTGGACAGAACCCCCACTGAAGTCCATAACATACGTTACGACTAAGGCATAACGTACGTTATGAAGGTAGCGATAGCGCACGCTAAATAACATGCATAACGTGCGTTATGCATGTAGCAGTTCAGTACTGCTGAACATCGTTTTCTACACAGGATGATACGAAAACGGAACGCAACACAAGATCAAACCCAGAAGTGTAAACACGAGATATTCACGACAACGAAGTTAAGTGCTGAAAGATAGTACATTCCCAACTATCGGGGAACCCAAAATACGACAAGGAGGATAAAGTTTCCTAAGCTTTTAGGAAATTACAGAATGGCCCAAACGTCCGAAAAATCACGATACGACGTCGAATTAACAATCCGAAACTCACAACATGAGTAACTCAACCATACGAACTCGTGGAAACAAATAAATAATGAAATCGAATGAGTTTTACGAGAATCGAACGTACATGCGACAAAACATGACTTAAAATGAAATTACGTAAAAACATATCCGAAACTCGTCTAAATGGAAAAACTCAAATATCAAACTAGATTCATAATCCCAAAACAGTGACAAGCGAGTCGTCCGAAACGAACATACACCAAAAATAGAAATTACCAAAAATAAAAAGTACGGATATTACATTAGCCTCGCCATATAACGTACGTTAGCTATTTAGCATACGCTACCCTGATGTCCTTAGCATACGCTATCGTCACTGATAGTTAATTGTCCTCATTCTGAACTTCATTACGTACTCTACACTTACCAGATTACATACATAACCAATACTATTAGTGTACGCTACATCCTTACCTTAGCGTACGTTAATACCCGTTGACTTAAAAAGTGTCCAGTTCATCCGCGGGAATCTTATCCGGACCCATGTCCGGCTGGCGCATGTGCTAGCCGCCCAGCTCAATTATTGGCCTCTTTACGTACGCTACGCTTCATTCGTAGCGTACGCTATACTTGTCAACATAACGTACGTTAAACTTTCCTCTTAACGTACGTTAACACGTATTTGCATGAAAAATTACGTGATGATGTTATCATGCACATGGATACGTATATGAGAAAGATCATACTCCGATTATTGATATCACAAATTTGAATAATACAAGGTTCAATTACAGATGAAATATTCAACAATTAATCCGGATATTACATACTCTCCTACTAAAAAGGAGTTTCCTCCTGAAACTCAAGACGAAAATAACTCCGGATATCTGGACCTCATGCTATCTTCCGTTTCCCAAGTGACTTCTTCCACTCCGTGGCACGACCACTGAACCTTAACCAAAGCGATCGGTTTGTTCCTCAATTGCTTAACTCGACTCTCGAGTATCCTGATCGGTCTCTCTTCAAACGTGCCATCCTGAGCGACTTCGATCTCGCCGAAATCAATGATATGACTAGGATCTGGTATATACTTCCGTAAATGGGATACATGGAATACGTTATGAACATGGCTCAATGACGGCGGTAATGCCAACTTGTATGCCAACTCTCCAACTCTCTCAAGAATTTCGAATGGTCCGATATATCTTGGACTCAGCTTTCCTTTCCTCCCAAAATGAAAGATTCCCCGAGTAGGAGAAACTTTTAAAAGCACGTGATCTCCAATACTGAACTCTAATGGACGACGGCGCATGTCTGCGTAAGATTTCTGTCGACTCTGGGCAGTCAACAGCCTTTCGCGAATCAAGGCTATCTTCTCTCGTGTCTGCATGATCAATTCCGGATCCGTCCCGATCAAGTCTGATGAATCGTCCCAACATAGGGGCGATCTGCATCTCCTCCCGTATAATGCCTCAAACGGTGCCATCTTAATAGAAGCATGCCAACTATTGTTATAGGTAAATTCGATCAACGACAGATGAACTTCCCAATCAGTTGACCAATCTAAGGCACAAGTCCTCAGCATATATTCCACCGTTTGTATAGTCCTCTCAGATTGTCCGTCTGTCTGCGGATAATAAGTTGTGCTGAAGTTCAATTTGGTCCCCAAGGCTTTATGAACTGCTTTCCAAAAATGAGACACAAAGCGACCATATCGGTCAGAAATAATGGTGTTCGGCGTACCATGCAATCGGACTATCTCTGAAATAAATACTCGTGCCAACTTCTCTGGTCCCCACGTGTCCTTAATGCCTAGAAAATGAGCTGATTTGGTTAAACGGTCAACTATCACCCAAATCATGTTCATCCCTGTTCTGGTCTTTGGCATATTAGTGATAAAGTCCATCGATATGTCCTCCCACTTCCATTCAGGAATCGGGAGCGGCTTCAGCATCCCGGCAGGTCGTTGATGCTTGATCTTAACCTGCTGATAAGTCAAACATTTCGAGACATAATCAGCTACATCTTTCTTCATGTTGCCCCAGCAGAAGTTCTGCTTCAGGTCTTTATACATCTTACTGGTGCCCGAGTGGATAAAATAAGGTGTGCTGTGAGCTTCCTTCATAATTGTCTGCTTCAGAACATCGACATCGGGAACACAAAGTCGTCTCTGAAATCTCAAGACTTCATCATCATGAATTACAAATCCTAGGGCTTTCCCCTTGTTTACTTCATCGTGTAACCGAATCATCAAAGGATCATCCAATTGCTTAGATTTGATTTCTTCGGTTAACGATGAAGTTATTTCCATCACACACAGTTGTCCTTGGACTCTTTGCAACCATACTTCAATTCCTTCGTGAATCATTTCTCGTTGAATGCTGAGCTGGGAGGTTAGAGTGTCCAGCATCTGAATAGAAACAGGCTTGTGGCTAAGTGCATCGGCCACTACATTTGCTTTGCCTGGATGCTAAAGAATCTCCAAGTCATAGTCCTTAATCAGTTCCAGCCATCTCCTTTGCCGCATGTTCAACTCTTTCTGACTGAAGATGTATTTAAGACTCTTTTGATCCGTAAAGATTTGACAGTGAGTCCCGTACAGGTAATGTCTCCAGATTTTCAAAGCAAAAACTACCGCTGCCAGTTCCAAATCATGCATTGGGTAATTTACTTCATAAGGCTTCAGCTGTCGTGACGCATAGGCGATCACCTTCTCATTTTGCATTAATACACACCCAAGACCTTGGTTCGAAGCGTCACTGTAAACTATGAATCCTCCAGTTCCCTGTGGGAATGCTAAAATCGGTGTCGTCGTCAATATCTTCTTCAATTCATCAAAGCTAGACTGGCACATCTCGTTCCACTCAAACTTTTGAGTCTTCTGCAGTAGTCGAGTAAGTGGGCGGGTAATTTTGAAAAACCCTTCCACGAATCGACGATAATACCCAACAAGTCCTAAGACACTCCGGACTTCTTTCACGTTCTTAGGAGGCTTCCAATCCATAACTGCTTCGATATTCTGAGGATCTACTCGGACTCCTTCAGCTGATACCACATGGCCGGAGAACATTACCTCCTTTAGCCAGAATTCACACTTAGAAAGTTTAGCGTACAATTGCTCGTTTCTCAAAAGTTCTAAAACGATCCGCAAATGATGTGCATGCTCTTCCGGGCTCTTAGAATAAACCAGAATGTCATCAATGAACACAACCACAAACTTGTCCAAATACTCTATGAACACTCGATTCACCAATTGCATAAACACGGCAGGTGCATTAGTGAGACCAAACGGCATCACTACAAACTCATAATTTCCGTAACGAGTTCTGAATGCTGACTTTAGAACATCAGATTCCTTAATCCTCAGCTGATGATATCCTGATCTCAGATCGATTTTAGAAAACATTGTTGCTCCTTGGTCAAACAAATCATCAATCCGTGGCAACAGATACTTGTTCTTAATCGTCATCTTGTTCAGTTCTCGATAGTCAATACACAATCGAAGCGATCCATCCTTCTTCCGGACAAAAAGAACTGGTGCACACCAGGGCGAAATGCTTGGCTGGATATAGCCTTTGTCCACTAACTCTTCCAGTTGCTTCTTCAATGCATACATCTCCGTAGGTTCCATACGATACGGCGCCTTAGAAATTGGTGTAGCTCCTGGTTCTAGCTCGATGGTGAATTCTACATCCCGTCGTGGAGGTAGTCCAGGCAATTCATCAGGAAACACATCCAAAAATTCGTTCACAATAGGAATGGATGAGAGTTCTACTTTTCCATCTTCTTTCTTCATTGCGTAGCACCAGTATCCGGTACATCCCTGTTTCAACAATTTGACAGCTTTTATCGCCTTGATCATCTTTCCTGAGCTTCCTGGTTTCCATCCTTCAAACAGTATTTCGGAACCATCGTCAGCTATCACTGAGATATTCCTCTTTCGGTAGTTTACAACAGCTCCATATCGATTAAGCCAATCATCTTCGAGTATGAGGTCGTCTCCTTGCATTTCTATCACAATCAGATTAGAGGGCCACTCTCTGCCTCCAAATGATACATGAAAATATCTAGTTTCTAGGTTTCCCACTATCCTCTCTCCACTCGGTAAACCCACAACATAAGGCTCACAATTATGAAAACCGGAAATATTCAAACGATTTACACAAGACAAGGATATAAATGAATGCGTAGCTCCTGTATCGAATAAAACGCTAACTGGCTGGGAAAGGATCTGAACAGTACCTTGTAACAGCCCCAATCCGCTCAGGGATATTACACACCGTAAAACCTTTCCTCAAGGATCTACCAGGCTGGTAACAACAAAAGAACAACTCGACAATGCCTTTAAGGCTAAAAAGACTCAGTAGACCGATTTGGCCTTTCAATAAAAACATACAACTCAATACATGCCCACGCAGGGGTCGAATACAAAATGCTCCCGTATAACGGGGTAATTATACTGCAGCGGAAATAAAATACAACTGAACCAATACAACAACGTACGGTTCCTCATGTGATTAGTATCGATCGTCTTTCATCATCCTTCGTGCCGACCCTATGTTATGCTCCCAAAACCTGAATGCAAAAAACAGACATCCACCCCCCGAATACTCGGGGGTTAGCAAAACTCCACTGTTTTGCTAGTGCAAGAACAAAGTGCAAAATACGAGTCATACAATTCACATTCTACGAATAACAATAACCAGGAATCCTCAAAAAGCCAAATGTAACGAAAAGTACTTCCCGAGGCAAGAGTTTGGGAAAAACATTCCAAAAATCGAAAGATCACCAATCAGGGGAAACAATTTATAAAACAGTTTAAAATGCCATCGAGAGTTTTAATAGAAAAAAAATTTAGGATTACCGAATCCTTCTCTTTCCAAAATCAACAGGGGTCACAGCCCAAAGGTTTTGTTTTCACAAATGAAACCAACAATAATACACAAGGTTAAAACTCACATCACGCGTCCTCGACGGACATAAAACATACACACGCACCCGTGAAGTTTCACTCGTGAATCCAGGGCTCTACCATTGGACTCCCTCCGTGGCCCCGTAGAACCCTCCCGAGGTGAGCAAACACATTCACAAAACATACACACGCACTCGTGAAGTTTCACTCGTGAATCCAGGACTCTACCATTGGACTCCCTCCGTGGCCCCGTCGAACCCTCCCGAGATGAGCAAACACATTCACAAAACATACACACGCACTCGCATCGCCTAGGACCGGGACGAAGCCACAAATCCCACTCGAGGCCCCGTCGGACCCTCCCGAGGTGGCTAGCGAAACAAAACACGTACAAGCATCGCCTAGGACCGGGACGAAGCCCCAAATCCCACCCTCCCGAGCTGGCTAGCGAAATAATCAAGCACACACGTCGCCTAGGACCGGGACGAAGCCACAAATCCCACTCGAGGCCCCGTCGGACCCTCCCGAGCTGGCTAGCGAAACAATCATGTACAAATAACATATCACACCAAGGATATCCAACAATTCACCCAGAGGCATCAAACACTTAGCAAAACACCACGTCAAACCATAACGCAACGAAAAGAGATAATATGTGTATATATATTATCAAAGCATAACAACCACAACAACAACAACAAGCGAATTCATAGGGTTCGCTTAATCATTCACGGGGCACAATATTCACAAAACACACGCGTTTTGAAAGTGAGCCCTTAACGAGGCTAAACCGAATCTTTTGAAAGTTCAATTCAAACGATCAAACAAACACATAGAGACGATAACTAATTATCATATCCACAAAACAAGAATTGTATGGACAAGGTACTTGACTAGGAACCACGATCGTAACAAGACGACGGGTGGAATGTGGACGAATATCCCCGAACTCCCGAACACTATCAAGAACGCGATAGCACCGAAATTACTACGGGAAAACACCACATGAATCATCAATCACCAACGGAATTCAATATCGGAATCATCGAGCACCTATAATCCTCCGTAAGGAACAATAAAACATGATTACGATGAGAATCAAGGCCGAAAACAACAGAAATCCCAACAAACTATCAAAGGGAACTCATTCGAACATTTAATCGAACATTAAATGTTCAAGACCCTTCAAGAACAAAGAAATCACCCCTCGAGTCGAACGAACCAAAGATACGAGTATCCAATCCGTAGAACAAGTTCAAAACAACGTTTATACAACAATTAATTGGTCAAAAACGGATTGGAATCGAAATCAAAAGGAAAATCCTCAAAATCTTCAAAAACAAGGGTTCAAGCCAAAATACCTTGATTCGGACGAAGAACACGGATTAGATGATGATAATAATCATGATTCAAGCTTCCCAACTGATGTATTACTGATCTCCGATCAAAACCACCGATTTCTATCGAAGGATCGCGAAAAACGAAGAAGAAAAGTGGAAATGGCCGAGTGACCCGTGCCCAGGCCTTAAATAGGCCGAGACCTGCCGGACGCTTACGTACGTAACTGGCCATGGCCGAACTCACTTCCCAGAAATGCCGGTAGCGTTACGTACGTAACCGGCCACGGCTTACGTATGTAACCGGCCTTACGTACGTAACTGCCGGGCCCTTCCGGCCGTAACTCGGCCAGGGCTGGCCTGGCCCCAACATGCCCGGCCATGACTCGGCCGGGGCCAACTCCGACGGCCCGGACGACCCCGAAACCCGAACCTGAATACGAATCGAAGATACGGTTACGAAGTACTCGCAAAGACGAATTCGAGCACTAAGAGAACACACGATTCTGACCACCCGAAGGCTCGAAATTCGACAACGGAAAGTAATTACCCCAAACTTTGGGAAATTACGAAAATGGCCCAAAACGTCCGAAATACACGATATACGATCGAAACACCAAACTAAAGTTCGCAACATGAATAATAACATTAAATGAATTTACAAGAAACTCGAAACAACAGTTTCGGACGAGATTCACAAGAATCGAACTCAAGTGCGGAAAAGTCGCTAAATGCACGGAACTCAACAAAAAGACACCGAAACGAACTCGGACGTCGAAAAGTGCAGAATTAAACATTCTCAGAATGACGAAATGGTCAGAAGCAAGTCGTCAAAACAGACTCCCGCGAAAAAAAAGAAAATTACCGGAAATCGAAATCGCGGATATTACATACTACCCTCCTTAAAAGAAGTTTCGTCCCGAACTTAAAACAAGTAGGGAGGATCAATATCCTGCCAGGAAACACTCAAAGAGATACACAAGAAACGCGTAACTTATGCCCAACGGCGAAACGTTACAAGCAACGCAAAGGAACAAACGGCGTGAAAACACGCTCCACGACAACCAACACAACGCCACCGGTAGAGACATAATAAAACCAACAAGTGACAAGCGTCATCAAACAGATAATACGATCAAGTCAATCATCCGAACAATCACAAAACACAAAGCACCTATGACAAGGAAAACACGCATAGTCGAAAAAACAGAAAATAAACACAAAACGATCCACAAGGACAATCACAAACAATTCGGACTACGCCGAAATCCTCAAAAAGCATACTAGGCATCTCTGTGCCCTTTCGGAGCAGAGACGCAGCCTCGATCCCCAAATCTCTCAGCTACCGTCTCGCAACGCACGGCTCAGTGACCCACCTGGACACACTCGAAACAGCTGACTAACAGTGAACGACAATTCTTCGCGGTACGAGATCAGACAACAACAGTCAGACAACCCCGATCGAACAACAACGATCAAAAAACAACGACCGAACAACAACGATCGAATAACAACGATCAAACAACAACTATCGAACAACAATGATCGAATAACAACGATCAAACAACAACAATCGAACAACAATGATCGAATAACAACGATCAAACAACAATGATCGAACTCCGAAATTCACACTTCAATCCAAGACATAAAAAGAACTAGTAGAACCAAAAGATGTTACTTCCGAACAAGGTTCACAAGAATCGAACCGAACTCAGAAAAGTCACAGCAATAATCAGATCGACCCAAAACAAGATCACAGCTCGTTCGAACAATGAAACCGAAATACAGAACAAGTTCAGAAATTATCAACGAACACGAGCGAGTCGATAGACTTGAGAAAGAGGAAATGCAGAAGTCCAAAACAATACGGGTATTACATTCAACCTCTTATAAAAGAAGGTCGTCCCTGCAACTCACAATAACGAAAACAAAGCAACAACACAAAGGCAGCTGACGGAAACATTCCCCATGGGCCTCTTAGAGCCGATCCTGATATCTGTGCTGAAGTCGTGCCCCGAAAGACTCGGAACCCAACTCGCAAAACTGGATCCTGTGTCTCTCGGGTCCACACTTGAAATGCGTTACTGGCGAGAAGGACAATTGGTACGTGCATGCCCCCGGCACACCACAGTTGAAACACCTCGGCTCGGAATACCGAATATACAATGCTCGATACAATGGAACATAACATCACAAAGCAACAAACCAGAGATGCCAATTCCACACAACATATCAACGTAAGGTAGCCCGCATACACAGAATCATAGCAACGACAGCATCGTTCGGCGATCTCAACGTCCCGAACGATAACCAGCACATAATCACAAAACATCATACAAATATTACCGGACCGCAAACAGGAATGATAGGTTTTTAAAAATGAAAACCACCTTTGAAAAAAAATGATTTTGGAAACACTAGTTGATCTTGAGTATCACCCTTCAAAAAGTAGCACAGACACCATTATCGAGACTTTGAAAACCATCTCGCGCTTGATAAAACGAGGACACTTCCCATTTGGTGAAAGACTTTCAGAAATATTCGACCCTCGGGTCTAAGCAAAACATTTCTAAATAATTGAAAATATCTCAAAATATCTTTGGTCCTCAACTGGAAAATTTTTGAAATATATTGCGGCACTAGAAAGCACCTTGAAAACACCGCAAGAAAATAATTCGTTTTAAAATTACGTCTCAAAATTTAATTTTCTAAGATACTCAAGGTTTTCAAAAATTCAATAGGCCAGAATGCCCAAAACTCACAAAATCCTTTATCAAACCGTCATAAAACATTCAAGGCCAAAGTGCCAAAACTCGATTAGGGAATCAGTTTTACGAATTAGAACTCAGTTTGCAAAATACTGAAAGTCATTTTGAAAGGACTCATGTAGCGGATAAAATACAGTTCGAAAATACATTAGCAGCGACACCGCTCCTCATATAAATAAAATATTAGAGTCGAATACCCACATATCACGGAATCAAAATCCACGGAAGGATTCAATCAATCAACGATATAATCATACAAGCAGCTCATGTCACACGAGGCACAACACAAAGAAGGGAGACTTACATCCACAGGTCGCACGAAGATGATGATCGCTCCACGATACTAATCACGACCAACAGACTCAGACGACGCGTTGCGACACGACTCAGTCAGACAAAATCCGATGAGACAAAACTCAACAGACACCACTAAACCTGACAGCCTAGGTTTCCACAACCTAAGCTCTGATACCATTTATGTAACACCCCCAATCCGCTCAGGGATATTACACGTCGTAGAACCTTTCCTCAAGGATCTACCAGGCTGGTAACAACAAACAAACAACTCGACAATGCCTTTAAGGCTAAAAAGACTCAGTAGACCGATTTGGCCTTTCAATAAAAACATAAAACCCAATACATGCCCACGCAGGGGTCGAATACAAAATGCTCCCGTACAACGGGGTAATTATACTGCAGCGGAAATAAAATACAACTGAACCAATACAACAACATACGGTTCCTCATGTGATTAGTATCGATCATCTTTCATCATCCTTCGTGTCGACCCTATGTTATGCTCCCAAAACCTGAATGCAAAAAATAGACATCCACCCCCCGAATAGTCGGGGGTTGGCAAAACTCCACTGTTTTGCTAGTACAAGAACAAAGTGCAAAATACGAGTCATACAATTCACATTCCACGAATAACAATAACCAGGAATCCTCAAAAAACCAAACGTAACGAAAAGTACTTCCCGAGGCAAGAGTTTGGGAAAAACATTCCAAAAACCGAAAGATCACCAATCAGGGGAAACAATTTATAAAACAGTTTAAAATGCCATCGAGAGTTTTAATAGAAAACAAATTTAGGATTACCGAATCCTTCTCTTTCCAAAATCAACAGGGGTCACAGCCCAAAGGTTTTGTTTTCACAAATGAAACCAACAATAATACACAAGGTTAAAACTCACATCACGCGTCCTCGACGGACATAAAACATACACACGCACCCGTGAAGTTTCACTCGTGAATCCAGGGCTCTACCATTGGACTCCCTCCGTGGCCCCGTTGAACCCTCCCGAGGTGAGCAAACACATTCACAAAACATACACACGCACTCGTGAAGTTTCACTCGTGAATCCAGGGCTCTACCATTGGACTCCCTCCGTGGCCCCGTCGAACCCTCCCGAGGTGAGCAAACACATTCACAAAACATACACACGCACTCACATCTCCTAGGACCGGGACGAAGCCACAAATCCCACTCGAGGCCCCGTAGCACCCTCCCGAGCTGGCTAGCGAAACAAATCACGTACAAGCATCGCCTAAGACCGGGACGAAGCCACAAATCCCACTCGAGGCCCCGTCGGACCCTCCCGAGCTGGCTAGCGAAATAATCAAGCACACACGTCGCCTAGGACCGGGACGAAGCCACAAATCCCACTCAAGGCCCCGTCGGACCCTCCCGACCTGGCTAGCGAAACAATCATGTACAAATAACATATCACACCAAGGATATCCAACAATTCACTCAGAGGCATCAAACACTTAGCAAAACACCACGTCAAACCATAACGCACTGAAAAGAGATAATATGTGTATATATATTATCAAAGCATAACAACCACAACAACAACAACAACAACAAGCGAAGTCATAGGGTTCACTTAATCATTCACGGGGCACAATATTCACAAAACACACGCGTTTTGAAAGTGAGCCCTTAACGAGGCTAAACCGAATCTTTTGAAAGTTCAATTCAAACGATCAAACAAACACATAGAGACGATCACTAATTATCATATCCACGAAACAAGAATTGTATGGACAAGGTACTTGCCTAGGAACCACGATCGTAACAAGACGACGGATGGAATGCGGTCGAATAGCCCCGAACTCCCGAACACTATCAAGAACGCGATAACACCGAAATTACTACGGGAAAACACCACACGAATCATCAATCACCAACGGAATTCAACATCGGAATCATCGAGCACCTATAATCCTCCGTAAGGAACAATAAAACATGATTACGATGAGAATCAACGCCAAAAACAAGGGAAATCCCAACAAACTATCAAAGGGAACTCATTCGAACATTTAATCGAACATTAAATGTTCAAGACCCTTCAAGAACAAAGAAACCAACCCTCGGGTCGAACGAACCAAAGATACGAGTATCCAATCCGTAGAACAAGTTCAAAACAACGTTTATACAACAATTAATTGGTTAAAAACGGTTTGGAATCGAAATCAAAAGGAAAATCCCCAAAATCTTCAAAAACAAGGGTTCAAGCCAAAATACCTTGATTCGGACGAAGAACACGGATTAGATGATGATAATAATCATGATTCAAGCTTCCCAACTGATGTATTACTGATCTCCGATCAAAACCATCGATTTCTATCGAAGGATCGCGAAAAACGAAGAAAAGTGGAAATGGCCGAGTGACCCGTGCCCATGCCTTAAATAGGTCGAGACCTGCCGGACGCTTACGTACGTAACCGACCATGGCTTACGTACGTAACCGGCCATGGCCGAACTCACTGCCCAGAAATGCCGGCAGCGTTACGTACGTAACCGGCCACGGCTTACGTACGTAACCGGCCTTACGTACGTAACTGCCGGGCCCTTCCGGCCGTAACTCGGCCAGGGCTGGCCTGGCCCCAACATGCCTGGCCATGACTCGGCCGGGGCCAATTCCGACGGCCCGGACAACCCCGAAACCCGAACCTGAATACGAATCGAAGATACGGTTACTAAGTACTCGCAAAGACAAATTCGAGCACTAAGAGAACACACGATTCCGACCACCCGAAGGCTCGAAATTCGACAACGGAAAGTAATTACCCCAAACTTTGAGAAATTACGAAAATGGCCCAAAACGTCCGAAATACACGATACACGATCGAAGCACCAAACTAAAGCTCGCAACATGAATAATAACATTAAATGAACTTACAAGAAACTCGAAACAACAGTTTCGGACGAGATTCACAAGAATCGAACTCAAGTGCGGAAAAGTCGTTAAATGCACGAAACTCAACAAAACGACACCGAAACGAACTCGGATGTCGAAAAGTGCAGAATTAAACATTCTCATAATGACGAAACGGTCAGAAGAGAGTCGTCAAAATGGACTCCCGCGAAAAAAAGAAAATTACCGGAAATCGAAATCGCGGATATTACATACCTGATGCGACAGCAGCATTCTGATCGTCTGTTCTCCTCATCTCGTAAAGACGTGGGGGAACAAATCCGGCACTCGATGTCCCCTTTCGGTCCCACTATCCTCTGCCTCATCCGCGACCAAAATTCTGGGGCAGCTGAACACTTTGCTGCGTCTGTTGGATACTGGCTTCCTTCTGAACTGGCTGTGGTGTACGGGCTCTAAAAGACTTTGTAGCCTCTTCATAGAACACCAAACGATGTCCCTCTCGACCACAATCAAAAAAAGTCGCGGCAGGTAGGGGGCAATTTCGTCGATAGTGCCCCGTCTGGGCACAGTTAAAGCACTTCCTGGTTACATCCATCGTGGCTGATGCTGCTCCGAAGTTCTTTCCGCTCTTAGATGGATGCGGAGGTTTCTTGAAAGAATGAAAGGATGATTGGGCCTTACGGGTCCCACTACTCTTGTTCTCCGTGAAACTACCGGAGACTTTCTGCTTCTTGGAGTATGCAAACTTCTCCATTGCTGCTTCCTTGATTTCATACGCCAATGCTTTATCCTGATATTGACAGAGAGTGGTACATTCAAAACCGGACATGTATCTCTGGATTTCTGGTTTCATTCTCATATCAAAATGGATCATCATTTCTGCATCTGTTCTGACCAGATGTCGAACAAATGCCAGCTGCTGGTTAAATGTCTTAATCGCCTGAGATACTGGTACATCTGAAGGCTGAGCGGAGAAAAACTCCCGAACTTTGGCTTCCCGCACAGGACGAGGGCAGTACTGAGCTTCCATCATCAATTTAAATTCTGTCCAGTCCGCATCATGATCTACAGGCCGGATGGCTTCCCACCACTCGGACGCTTCCCCTATCAGGAAGTACTGAGCAATAGAGGCTCTCCGGTCGTCTGGGCAATTAATCCCAGCAAAATTTTTCTCCAATTCCTTCAACCAATGATCCCAGGTGGGAGTCTCAGAAATACCATCGAATTTAGGTGGTTGCATCTTCGCCACCCCTTGCAGCCATCAGTCGCCTCGATTTCCCATGTCTGGGATACCTTGCTGTCGATCTCCCTGTTGTAACCCTACTGCCACCTGCATTCGGTCCACGACCATGGCGAACTGAGTCATCTGGTTCACCACCTGACGAAGGATTTCGGGCACAGCAGGTTTTGGTTCATTGTTAATAGATCTTTGTAGCTCGCCTGAGCTATGGCTGGCCTGATTAGAAGGCGAAGCTTCTCTTTCGGCATTTCTTCGTCCGCGTCCGCGATCGCGACCACGTCCACGTCCACCTCTCAACATACTGTAAGCATAAATACTCAATATAGAAGAAACAATATCGTTCTAATGTTCAAGTATAAATAAGTATAACATGCAAAGGACGAGATAGAGTTTAGAAACTTACAACCACCGCTCGCACGAAGACGTAGGCAGTACAGTGATGTTATTAACGGCCGGTTACCTCAAAAGACATATATGACTCCTATTTTAACCCAATGGCCAAGATATCCATAATCTTAGCTCTGATACCATATTCTGTAACACCCCCGATATATTCAGGAATATTACAGCGCCGTAAATCCTTTACATAAAGAATTTACAAGGCTGAAGAAATGAAAAGACAATAACAGATACCAACGTATGAAAGTAACTGAAATAAAATACAAACAGTTCTGGCCAATACTGAGAATACAAATATCCAAATGAAGAGTATTAATACATCACCAAATCCAAATCATCACAAACGATGACGTATTCGAGTACTTATTAAAACAACACAATCAACAGACAAATAAACCCGGCCGGAAACATCACTCTGCACCCTCGTCGTCATGCAGCTCCAGTGGTTGTTTCCCTGATCTCCTGGATCCTGAACACAAACAAATGTTCACCCCGAAGGGGTTAGCACAACGATGCTAGTACAAGTACTACAACATATTATTCAACATCTCACGAAGAATAATAATAAAATGAATGACAAAATACCAACGAGTCTCCTCCTACGAGAAACTCATAAATAACATACACAAATGATAATCACAACATGATATCACAACCTACACATGGTAATTCCGACGATCCAGCATTCACTGCCTAGAACCCACGATGATCCCATCAAACCAACCCGTGGTGGAAAAACCCGTCCGATAATCCAGCGCACGCTAGCATAGATCCCCCGATGATCCCGTCGGACCAACACAAGGTGGACATACAACAACGACATATATGCACAACAATATGTATAACATCAATACATAGAACAATTAAAGTACTTGCCTAGATTCGATGACAAGAATAATACTCCCACGAATATCAAAACGCTTGAAGGTCACTCCCTTCGATCAATCACGTTGCTAAGCTCGAACCTTAACAAAATAAATAATATAGAATTCATCTCAAGTCGTACGAACACCTAACAACCCAAATTACGGTCGGAAGTTCATAAAACATAACCTGCCTCACCTGCTTAACGTACGTTATGTACCCTTGGTAGCGTATGTTAAGCCTATTCGTTAGCGTACGTAAGCTACGAAGACTAGTGTACGCTAACCATGTATCGACAGTTCCTCTCTGATCAGTCGACTTGACTCGTCTGATGATATAACATACGTTACATACCAAACGTAGCATACGTTAACCTTGCCCGTTAGCGTACGCAAGCTTCAGAGCATAGCGTACGTTAAACAAGCATCCGACAGTCTCTCACTGAACAGTCGACTGTTCTGATTTATGATGAAGCGTACGAAATCCTCAGTGATTAACGTATGTTACTCCTATACATATCATGCTCTTACAATTGTGAATGATCTTACGGATTAAAACATCTTCGAAATTCAAGGATACGTATATAATCACAACACCATATTCAATCTCGATTACAACTCTTATGCGAAGTTCGGTGATCTAAGGTTGATGCGCTAGATTCCAATATCATCATTACATTCAGACTTTGTTTCAAAGATGAACTATCAATTCCAACTCATAAGAAAGGATGCAACCTTTGATGATTCTTTCTTAAGTCCATTTAACAAAAGTGATATCAACTCCAAGTCTACGATCAATATGGCAACGCTATTCAATACGGATAACCAATCTCAGAACATTACTCTCATCATTTGACATAATAGGATTCCATCTATGATGCTTCAAAAATGATACCATAAGCATAATCATCCCAACTTCTAAACATGATGTTTGGTTGAATAATTCATCAATGGAACTTAATATCTCGATAGCATGATCATCATATCCTTAAGAACACGAATTCAAGTTTGGAGATAGTATTAACATACCTTAAGATGAAGAAAAACACCGAGACAATAGGTAGAATCCAACTCTGGTTGCTTGTGTGCCAATCCAAGATGTTTCTCCACTTCAATGATCAAGCACAAGTGACATCCAATCTTCAATGATAAAGTAGATATGGTCTATATGTGTTTAAGGAGGCTGGGATATCTCTGGGCATGAAGTATGTTGAAGGCTAAGTGAAATAAACGAGCTGAAATGAAATGGGGTGATGTCTTATTTATAACTTTCTGACCTTAACGTACGTTAGCCTCGCCATATAACGTACGTTAGCTATTTAGCGTATGCTATCCTGATGTCCTTGGCGTACGCTATCGTCACTGATAGTTAACTATCCTCATTCTGAACTTCATTACGTATGCTACACTTACCATATTACGTGCGTAACCAATACTATTAGCGTACGCTACATCCTTACCTTAGCGTACGTTAATACCCGTTGACTTAAAAAGTGTCCAGGTTCATCCGCGGGAATCTTATCCGGACCCATGTCCGGCTGGCACATGTGCTAGCCGCCCAGCTCAATTATTGGCCTTTTTACGTACGCTACGCTTCATTCATAGCGTACGCTATACTTGTCAACATAACGTACGCTAAGCTTTCCTCTTAACATACGTTAACACGTATTTGCATGAAAAATTACGTGATGATATTATCATGCACATGGATACGTATATTAGAAAGATCATACTTCGATTATTGATATCACAAATCCGAATAATACAAGGTTCAATTACAGATGAAATATTCAATAATTAATCTGGATATTACAACACCTTTCATTGGGTGACCATGTGTACTATTAATTATTTTTCTCATCATCGTGGATCCAGGATGAGCTAGGCGTTCATGCCATAATGTCAATATTTTGGGATCCTCTTTTATTATCAAATTACATTCAGTTTCACAAATATGTGTATATGTAATCCACGAGATAATTGTGGTAGTTTTCCAGTATTTATTTCTTTCCCAAAATATTAGCAGTAATGTACATATATTTTATTTTACCTTCAGTTACTGTTTCAGTATCATATCCTTGACGGTATATGTCATTAAAGCTCAACAAGTTTCTCTTAGATTTTGGAGAAAATAAAGCATTATTAATGAAAAATTTTATTCCATTTGGTAATATGAATTTAGCATTACCTGTTCCTTCAATCAAGTTCGCGGGACCTGAAATTGTATTTATTACTGCTTTTGTCGATTGTACCTCAGTAAAATATTTCTTATTTTTGAGGATTGTATGAGTTGTGCCACTGTCCGGGATGCAAATGTCTCTAATACTTTCCATACTCAAACTCCTTAATGAATAAGAATATAAGACTAAAAGATGGTAAGTTAGCTTAATATAATAACATTTATTAAATACTTCATACAAACTTCAAATGAGATCATACACATTTCAAACAAGAGAATACAAACAAGTACAATAAAGATGCAACAAATATGGAAATCACATATATAATTATTCATTTATTTATTTTATTCCATATCCATGTCCACGTTTGCACCCTCAGTAAAATCTGCAGCTTCTAGGTAAGTTGAGTCGTCCCCAGGTTCATGTTCATGAAAATTGACTTTCTTTTCTTTATTTTTCAGAGATGCCTTATACATTTTACAAATATGGCCTGGCGTTCTACATGCCTTAGCCCAATGTCCCTTTTTCCCGCATCTGAAACAAGAATTTTCATTTTTATTGGATGAACCTTCTTGGGCATACTTATCTTTGTCTTGTTGGTTTTTATTAATCATTTCATTTTTGGGAGGCCTAATGTAATTTCCATAATCAAGGCCACGACCTCGACCTTGACCTCGACCACGAAAGTGGCCGCGACTGCGTCCCCGACCTCGACCTCTAAACCAACCATGACCACCACGTCCTTGATTAGTAGTTGTGGCATTTGCTTCAGGAATTGCCATCACCCCTGTAGGACGAGACTGGTGATTCTTTATCAACAGATCATTATTCTTTTCAGTAAGTAAGAGAGCTGCAATTAATTCAGAGTATTCGGTATATCCCCGCATTCTGTATTGTTGTTGCAGTATTAGATGTGACGTATGGAATGTAGCATACGTATTTTCCAGTTTTTCACCTTCTGTTATGATTTTACCACAAAACTCTAGTTGTGATACAATTCTGAACACAGCAGAATTATACTCGCTCACACTTTTAAAATCTTGGAATCTTAACTTGTTCCATTCATCAACGAGTGCGGGTAATAACACTTGCTTTTGATACCCAAATCTTTTCCCATAAAATTTTGGGATCATCCACGTTCATGTACTCTAGTTTTAATCCCTCATCAAGATGTTGCCTCATGCATTTTAATGCTTTTGCTTTATTCATAGAAAGCTCTTTTTCATCTACCTCTTTTTCTTTCGTAGCATCTGGCACATTATTTGTTAGAATATTTTCGAGTCCTTTGCACTTGAGATGTGTCTTCGCATCATTTGTCCAAGACATATAATTGTCCCCATTAAGATTCAATGGAGCGAAATCGAGCTTAAGATTGGACATGGTTATCTATTACAAAACATAAGATTGAAATATAATTAATACATAGCTATTACATTTAATGATGTCAGCTAAACAAAAGTATAATTGAAATTATTACTCAATACAAATACCATTCATGCTTAAATATTAAACACAACAAACCAACTAAAAACTAAAAGAAGAATCATGACCATCATAATGATGATCACATATGTCTCACAAAAGCAATCGACTTGAGTATAGCATATGATGAAATTGAAAAATGTAATAAGAGTGAGGAAAGTCATAAAATATTTACCCATTTTGTAAAAATAGGTAGATATTTTGGAGATGATTAATAAGTGTGGAGTATAATATGAGTATTTATAGATTTGATTTTGTAATATGGCCGTTTATGACCGTTGGAGAAAAGAAGAAAAAAATTTATTTTATTGTTAATTATCATTAAAATTGGTGAATATGTTCTTATATATTTTAATGAACTAACCGTTGGTAATTAGAGTTTGGGGAATGGAAATTCATATACATATATATATATATATATATATATATATCGATTATAAAATCTTTCATGACTACTAAAAATAAAAATATCACTACTCGATTATAAAATCTTTCATGACTAATAAAAATATCACTACTCGATTATAAAATCTTTCGTGGTCTTATGAATGGGGATTTTGTATTTTCCATTAGTAATTCTCTACAAAATATAGATGAAGATTCAACTCTTCACTAATAAATGGAGATTTTAACTCTTCAAATAAAAATAGGTGAAGATTTTTACACTTCACACAAATTCATAATTATTTAGGTCCTACATATAATTAGTCCATAGTCCAAGAATCATCTTAAAAATAAGATTGAGCTTAGGTCCTTACGCATATAAATTTAAATTGATGATATTTACATAATTATTATATTTGCTTAAATATATTAATTATCATCAATAATGATATTAGATTAATACCATATCTAAATATTATTATTACGTAAATTAAATATAAATAAAGTTAATGACATACCTTTAGAATTTAAGGATGATGTACCAATATATCGAGTCTGGCTGCGAAATGGGATTAAATCGATAGAGCTCGTGCTGAAAACGTGTTGTAAAATCGGATATTTTATCACTTCGCAATGTATATATTATATATATTGTAATATCTATTACTAAAATATAAGCATAAAGGAGGATGAAAGAAGATGAAGAAATTGAGCTTTTATTAGAAGGAATTGTATCTACAAAGCTCTACCAAAGAGGTCTATTTATAGCCCAAATTTACATGCTATACAAATTAATATTATTTATTATACAACACACTTGTCTTTATATTAGATATTTCAATCCAATAATTGATTGAATTATTGATTGTTGATCCCACATATCATTATTGATGATATTATAACAATATATATATATATATATAAGTCCGCCGTCAAATCGAGAGATGAGTCCTTTCCTTTAAGGCATGCTTGGTAGCTACGCTCCACGCGCTCCACACCAGTTGCTTGGTAGCTGCGCTCCATCTAGGGTTGGGTTTTGAATTAAAATTGCCTATATATTGCCCTAAAACAGGTGATTATAGGCAATTTTAATTCAAAACCACATATAATTCTTATTGGCTTGTAGTTTTATTTGCTCTGCTCAGTTTCTCGGGTAAGAATTTATCCTTTTTTTAATTCTTGTATAGATTAAATTATTGAAACTTTAATTCTTTGATAGTTTGATTATAGTTACATCAACATGAATATTATTTTGTGAGGATTAATTAATATGATGTTGAAACGAATGGTGAATGCTACACTATGTATTTTAATTAGTTTATTATGCTTCTTCTTTTAGATTTTTATTATTGCAATATGGAGTCGTCAAAGCAAAAAACAAAGTATGCATCCGGAGCTTCAAAAAGAAGAAAGATCAAAAACCACGAAAAACATGTGAAAGAACAAAAGGGTGTTCTTGAGAAAATGTTTATGAAGAAAGGCATTGGAGAAGAAGGTACAAGCAATAATAATGAAGTTGTAGTTAATGATGGTCAAGTTGATGTGGATGTTTGTGATGTTGAAGAACAAGTTGAACAAGATGTTATAGAAGAAGATGAAATTGTAGAGGAAGTCCGTGTTATTGAACAAGATACTATTGATGGCGATGATGGCGAGATGAATGGCGATGATGTTGAGGTACAAATTGCAATAGATGATGAGAAACAAGTGGAGGATAAAAGTATAAACATTTACGATCCCGAAAATTGGAGTACCATTTCTCAAACATTAAGAGATCATATGGTAAAGAAAGGCCCGCAAAGAGAAGTAGCCAAGTTCAAGTATCCGAAATGTGGTGGTAGACATTTTGCTCGCTCTTACTACACCCGTATTTTGAGTAATGGGGAAACACAAGAGAGGAGATGGATAGTTTATTCATAAAAAAGAATATGGTGTTTTGCTTTTGTTGTAAATTATTCAAGGGAAGAGACAATCATACTCAATTGGCAAATGATGGATTCAAGGATTGGAAAAATATAGGAAGGTCACTCAAGCTTCATGAAAGTAGTGATGTTCATATAAAGTGCATGACAAGTTGGATTGAATTGGAGAAAAGGTTTTGAACAAGTACAACTATTGATCATGATTTACAAGAGAGAATCATCAAAGAGAAAGAGCGATGGAGTGAAGTGTTGAAAAGAATTTTAACGGTTGTGGAAACGCTTGCAAAATGTAACTTGGCATTCCGTGGAAGTAGCGAGAAGATTGATGAAGATAACAATGGAAACTTTTTAAGCATCATTGAAATGATTGCCAAATTTGATCCAATAATGAGGGAGCATCTTCGTCGCATCCGGGAGAAAGAAACAAGGAAGCATTATCTTAGCCATAAAATTCAAAATGAAATGATTCTTTTGTTAGCCAATGAAGTGAAGATGATGATTCTCAAGAAAATCTAGAAAGCAAAGTACTATTCAATCATTCTTGATTGTACCCCGGATCTAAGCCACCAAGAGCAAATTTCACTTGTGATACGATGTGTAGATATCTCGCCAACTTCTTCGAAGGTGGAAGAATTTTTTATTGACTTTTTGAAGGTAGATGATACGACGGGGGAGGGACTTTTTGATACTCTTGTATCAAGAAACTTTTGGTTCTTATTTGATTTGGAGAAATCGAAGATGTTGAGTGATGAATCGTTGAAGGCATCTTGCAATGGCTTGGAAATGCATCTAAAAAAAGGTATGGCATCGGATATGGATGGGGGAGACTTATTTGTGGAATTGAAACAATTGAGAGAGGTGTTGCCAAAAGGGAAAATGGGGGCAATTGAAATGTTGAACTATTTGAAGGACATGGATGGTTGTTATCCAAATGTCTTGATTGCTTATAGGATACTCCTCACGATACCCGTGATCGTTGCTTCCGCCGAAAGAAGTTTCTCCAAGTTGAAGTTGATTAAGTCATACTTTCGGTCTACAATGTCGCAAGATAGGTTGAATGGATTAGCTATGTTATCAATTGAGAATGATTTGGTTAAAAAGCTTGATTATGAGAGATTGATTAGTGAATTTGCTTCTAAGAAAGCAACTAGAGTTGTATTAATGAAGTAAAAATATTATATTCTTTAGAAATTTTATTAAATCTTATTATTTAGAAAATGTAATTTTTTTATATTTATTTTTTATAATTATTTTATTTATAGTGCATTATACTTCAAAGGTTCTATGTTATCATGTGTGCTTGATCGCAAACATCAACTTCAATTACACAAAGAACAGTGGCCGGTCGATAAAAAGCGAGTATAAACAGCTCTCCTTATTTAATACTACATCCGTCTCGCCCAAAAGTTTACATTTCTATCAAAAAGTAGTCCCTTTAGTAAGTTTACATATATCATTTTTTACAATCAAATCAAACAATCACTTTTTACTTTTTAATCTCCACCACTCATTCATCATCAATACTTTTTACTTTTTAATCTCCACCACACATTTAATCATCATTACTTATATCAATCATTACCTAAAATACACCAAATATACACCCTCTGTCAACCTTTGGCTGGGACAGAGGGAGTACTACACATTTGGTAATTGGTGCAGGCCATGCACCAAGATCTGCTGCAAAGCAGGATGGCAATGAGGGAATAAACACGATCAACGAGGTCACCCTCGAAGATCTAATAAAAAGAAAAGAGTTTCTTCCAATGGTAAATTAAACATAAACAAAGTTCTATAATTAACTTGAGAATTATATGCTAAATATTGATAAACAAATTTAATTCTATTTTCAAAATATGATGCTTTCCCCGTCTGCCAAAAATTTATCCCGGTTTTTTTGGGGATATCAGTCAAAAACTTGTTCCACTTATAAAATGAAAGTTTTTCTTTTTTTCTTATCAAAAGTGGGACCATTTCTCCACTAAAATCACTTGATACCCAACTTTTCTTAAAACTCGTGTCATCCCAATTGGGACAAGTGTTTAGTGGACGGATGGAGTACATATTAGTACTTCATAAAAACAGTGGATAAGGTTTGTACAACAAAATAAGTTATAGTACCATTCGTGCAAAAAGAATACATTATCCGCACTCCCGGGTGGAAGCACAACTTAGACGAGTTTGGAGACAATTCGGTACAAAAAACAGTAAGGTAATAATCCTGTAGCGAAAAATATGCGATGCTCTTTTAAATATAATAGAATTTTTTCTATCTCAAGTTTAACAACTTTTTGACACCTAAATTGTCAAATTTGATCTGTATTCGAAGACAATCGAGCCACCTATTCGAGTAACAAATTTGAGTCACCTACTCGATTAACACAAACACATCCGAATCACCTATTCAAGGCATCTATATTGCTATCGAGTCACCTATTGTAGTCACTTAATTACATTTGAATCACCTAATATACATTCCAGTCACCTAAAATTCGAGTCACCTAATAACAATCAAGTCACCTATTCGAGTGCCTCATATACATTCAAGTCACCTATTCGAGTGCCTTGAATCAGGACCGGCCTTCTCTATGAGCCAAACAAGCCCTCCCCTTAGGCTTCGCATTTCGGAAGGCCTCGTTTTTTTATTGAAAAAAATATAAGGTATGATAATAAAAAATATTAAGTGTCTTTTTTGCATAATAACTACATGGGTAGGATGGTATGAGAGCCAGGCATGGAGGAGGTCTCACCTGTGAGCCCAAGGTTCGACTCTCAGGCATGACGGAGTTGTAGTCGGGTAGGGGGCGGGTAGCCGAACCCGAGCGGCAACACCATTCCGCCTAGCTCGGGTTGGTTGAGCGGGTTGGATTTGCGAGCTCTGAAGCCGATGGAACGTTGCAAAAAAATGAACGTTGGGTAATTTGAGCCGTTGTGCAACGGCTATGACCCAAATAAAAAAAAAAAATTCCCACTCCTATTTAAACTAATCTTTCACTTCTATTTTCAAAATAAAAACCCACAACACACAATAATCTTTCAAAAATACTAAACTATGGATCCAAGGAGAGGTAAAAAAACTTTCACCTCGCGTCAAGGTCGGGCTCAACCATCCCCGAATCAACCAAATCAAACTCCGTTAGGATTTAGCCAATTTTATTCTCAACCATCCCCGAATCAATTTTATGTTCCACAACCCCAATCTCCACAATTTTTCCCATATAATATGGGTCCTCCTCAATTGAATCCACAACACTACAACATCACTGCTACAAGCGAGTTTTCCCCGTTCGAAAACCTTAGTGAAGACGTAGAGTACGTACCCGAAACACAACCACTACCAAATGAAGAAGACGAAGATGAGGAAGTTCAAGAAGTCGATCCTAGAGGGAAGAAAAAAGCTTTCACGGAGGAGGCCGTGAAGTTTGGGCCAGAAGCACAAGAGGAGGCGTTGGCGAAAGCATGGGTTCAAATCTCCACTTGTGGTGTTGTCAGAATGAATAAAAGTCCGACGGTTTTGGAAAGCGGATTCTCGAGCATTACGAGGCAATCGTGGGTTCGAGTTCACGAACATTTCATGCGTTGAATACCAAGTGGAGAACAATGAACACGGCCATGGGTATTTTCAACGGCTACTACCTCCAATGGTACATAATCTATACTTTATTATTTACAATTACATTATTTTGTTTTAGCTATACTTTTTTATTTTGCGTAATCCAGCTTTTATTTACAATTAAATTATTTTGTATATAATGTAGAAACGTCTTAAGCGCTAGTGGGTGCAACGACTTGGACGTGGTGAGGCAAGGTGAAATGGATTTCTACACAAGAAAAAAACAATTTCTTCATACCGGGCGTGGGAGGTTGTCGAGAGGACATGAGAAATGGACGGAGCAAGAATGTTTTCAAGATATTGCAGTCTTTGCAAGCAATTCTTCAAAAGGAGGTCGGGAGTATGATGCGGCAAGCAACACCATTCACATGAACGAAGACCCCACCCTCCAATTGAATCAAGAAAATGAAGAAGAAGCAAAGTGCATCTTCCTCGTCTATCTCAAGCGTTGCGGATGAAATCAACGCGTACACACAAAAGAAGACACAATATTTGGAAGAAAAACGCGAGATGGCGAAACAATTGTTGGCTACACAACTCGAGGGCGAAGTTCAAGAATACACAACGAGTTGAAGTTTTTTGGAGCCGCATGATCACATTCGCGATCCCGCTATGTTGGAATTAGTTCTTACCTAAAACGTGAACTTGCGCCCAAACACGGATGGGCTTGCAATTTTTAAATTGTAGTGCAAGTTATTTTAATTTCAACTTATGTAATGTTTTTTTTTTAAGTTGTAGTTTCAATTTTTAAGTTGTAGTTTTTTTAAGTATTATGTAATGTTTTTTTTTAAATGAAATGTTATGTTTTTATTTTAAATATTGTATGTGATTTTATGTATTTAAAAAAAAATGAATTCGAATCTTAGAGTCTGACTCAAAACTGTTAGGGTAGTGTTAGGATAGTATTGGGATAGTTTTGAGTTGGAAGGTTTTTATTGGATAGAAGTGACGTGGCACCCTTAGGGTATTAGGGTAAGAAATATCCACTCCCTCCCCCCCTCAACAATTCCAAATTCCGTTTCCTCCTTTTTCTTTTCTCAAAATGGGGACATTAAAAAAAATCAGAAAACAAACAAGGCCTCGTTTTTTGCTTCTTCTTTTTCTGTTTTGCCTTTCTTGAAAATTGGACCGGCTCATAATTCCCAATAACCTCGTTCAATTTCAAATTACAACAAATATTTATTTTTATTACTGTTTATTCTCCCACCCGTGAGCCCAGGGTTCGACTCTCACCAATTCCAATTTATGTTTCCTCCTTTTTCTTTTCTCAAAATGGAGACATTAAAAAAAATCAAAAAACAAACAAGGCCTCGTTTTTGTCTTCTTCTTTTTATGATTTCACTTTCTTGAAAATTAGACCAGCTCCTTATTTCCAGTAACCTCATTTAATTTCAAATTTCAACAAATATTTATTTTTATTACTGTTTATTCTATACCCAACTCTATCTCTCTCCCCTTGAGAAATACAAAAAAAATCAAAAAACACTATTTTTTTTTCTTCGCCCTCGACGTCCTGCTTCATCTCTCTCTCTCTCTCTAAAGTGTAACACCCCCAATCCGTTTAGGGACATTACACGCCGTAGATCCTTTCCACAAGGATCTACCAGGCAAGAAACCACAAAACAAACCCACACGTGGTCAATTCGACCAAAACATAAAATCATAGACCGATTAGGTCTCTCAAAATACAACACAGAAGTACAACTGATAAATCAAAATATAACTCGATCATTTACACAACCTGTCCATCCCCTTAAGGATGACAAAGAACTAGAAATGAATACTCGGACCGACAGATCACTGACGGACAACCGACTAAAACTGTGACTAGTATCGCTGCTTTACATCATCCGCCATGCCGATCTTGTGGTTGCTCTCTCTCAAATCGGAAAACCTGAAAAACATAACATAATCCCCCAACGAGGGATTAGCGATGGAAATCGCTAGCAAGTAACTAAGCTATACAATTATACATCAAGAATACAACCGTTATGAAAATAACCTTTCGGCAAGGTAGTCACACGATCCCCGAGTCTATAGTCTTTGAAAATTAATTCCTTTAAAACAAATCATGTGAATTACTACAGAGATCACTGTAAGAGTTTATTTAGAGACTTCGGGGGTCTCAGTGTAAAATCAGGAAAGATTTATAATTCTTCCTTTCAAAAAGGGTTTCTTTCAAAACCGTATAATTGCTTCAATTCTCAACCGAGTCTCAAGGGCAAAACCATATTCATCAATTTAACCGGGATTCAAGATTTAAATATAAACAATTCAGAAATATCAAATCAATAGTCAAATCGTCTCCGTGGCCCCGAAGGGTCCCATCCGGGTTAGCTCATCGAAAATAAATTCAAATACACCCATAAATTATCTTGACATCGCACTCGCAAGTGACGATTCTCGGATCCCTCTTCAGACTTACCCGATTAGATAACCTTATGGTCAAATCGTAACGTCTGGCCGTACTCGCACCGCGCCTCTGGAGGCCTCGACGGACCCTACCCGGATAACATCATTCAAGCACACCCATAAGTTATCATGACATCGCACTCGCAAGTGCCGATTCTCGGAGCCCTCCCCAGACCTACCCGAATTGATAACCTTATGGTCACAACGTAACGTCTGGCCGTACTCGCAAGCACGCGCCTCCAGAGGCCTCGACGGACCCTACCCGGATAACATCTCAATTCGCTAAGACTCACAACAACAACAAAGGCACGATATTCACTACAACCGCAACCACGTAACACATAAGTTAAAGCAACATAACTTCCACAAGGGCACAACATTCACAGCACACCATCATTCAGGAAAAAGGCTAACGAGCGAATAATACAAGTATTACGCGATTCCTCAATTCTTCGGTTAACTACTCATTTCTAGTATCCGTTTAGAAACACAAAATCATATGAAATGGTTGTTATTATTCTTCGCGAAACTTAAGTTTACGTTCGTAATTACTTATCATAGAATTCACGTTTCCGTTTGAAAGTAAGTTACGGTTAAATATACCATCACTAACAAGTCCACATTACATTCACGACACATCACATTCTCAAAATATAAAGAATATAGACGAGATACTCGCCTCAAGTCCAAAGCACGCGGAGCAACAGGAAAGCTCGACCGGAAACCTTCGAATCTGCCAACTAGGTTGAAAACACAAAAATAACATAATTACTACGAAGTCGATCGCAAGGAGGATGGAAAATATACAAGAACTCGTAGAAACAAAAGATCGAACACTTAGGGTTCAATACTTCCCCAAGAACATCAAGAACATCACCCGAACCCGAACACGATAAGAATACGAATCAAAACACCGGAATATAATCAATACATCCGAATAAGGATACACAACACCACGATTCACGAAGAACGACTCGAGTCATAAAGATTCTCAAAAATACATAGAAAAGGGTTTCAAGAAATTTACCTCGAATTAATGATAAAGAACACGGATTGATGATGTTAATCAACACTAAGAACTCACGGAAGATGAAGGCTTGGAGTTACAAGACTCCAAAATCTCCCCCTTGAAGAACCCTGCGTCGCCCGTCGAACAAAATGAAGAGAAGTGAAAATGAGGGTTGCTGTCCTCTGCCCGCTGTTTTAAAACAGTGGTCTGTTACGGCTGTAACAGCAAGAGGATTACGGCCGTAATATTGGGCCTATTACGGCCGTAAGTAGTGGGGTGTTACGGCCATAACACCCTGCTGGACAGCAGCTTGGGAAGGCTGCTGTCCGAACCGCCCCGAACGACGCCGAAACCCAAACCTGCTAATAATCCGAACATTTGGTTACGAAGCATTCCCGATGATGAATCTAAGCGCTAAAAAGAAACACACTTCCGACTGTCCAAAGGTTCGGAATAACGACAACGAAAGTAATTACCCCAAACTTCGGGAAATTACAAAACGGCCCAAAACGTCCGCAAATCAAAATATGACATCAAACAACCAAACCGAAGCTCATAACACGCATAACAAAGCTCAACAGACTTATAGGAAACACGAAATCATAGTTTCGAACCATCATCACACGAAATGAACCAAATAGCGAAAAAAGTCGTTCAAAACACGGATTCGGGTAAAATAACCCCGGAACAAACTCGAATGACCAAACACGCAGAACAAAACGTTATCAAAATGTCGAAACGCTCGCAAGCGAGTTCTGGAAATCAGAAAAATGCCAAAAATAAAAAACTACCGAAAGAGAAATTCACGGGTATTAGAGGAAGAAAGGCTTAATGACCATCATATTCATATATTATTTTGTTTCTTGCACAAAAAGTTCAATAAAAAAAAGACTCCTATAAAAAAAGGTACATCTAGATATTTTATATTCTTTTAAGAATTAATATTATATTATTGATGATTTATAATTTTATTTCTTATTCTCTTTTCTTTATTGTATTTGTACCGATTCAAGTCTATATTATTTGGAGCCTGGAGGATCAAAGTTGTAATTGGATAGCATTAATCTCAGGTTTTATCATTTTATGTTTTTCCTATAAGTTTATTTTTATTTTCCTAGTAGTTGTTGGATTTGCTAGTAAACACACAAATTTGTCAAATAGGAAATTTGAATCTGAGTATTCAAAACTTAAAATAAAAAGGCGAATAAAAAGTTTAATTCAATCTCAAAAAGAAAATATTAATAAATATTTTAAAAAATAATCAAAATATAGGTGAAGAATTAGGAAATTGCTCTATGATTTAACAAGTCATTGAAATAAATGAAGCTGAGAATCATGATATTGATGATGAAAGAATGGAACAAGAAAATATCAATTAAAATAATCAAAATGGTAGTCATAATAATTATAGGAAATACGAAAATAGTAATGAAACAATACAATACGAAGATTTTGGTCAAGATATTCCTAATACGAATCAAACTCATGAAAAATAACATGAAAGTATCAATGAAACAACTAATAGTGTTCCTAAAAGTATCTACGATCCAAGTCAATGGACAAATATTGATACGGAATTGAGAGATTGGTTGGTGGAGAATGGTCCAACTCGAGAGTGTAATATAGATTTTTCCCTTGATGAATCACGTAGACATTTTTCCAATTCACATTACATCCAAAAGTTATCAAATGGGGAGAAATATGATAGAAAATGGCTAATGTACTCAAAAGATTTGGATAGAGTATTTTGTTTTTGTTGGAAATTATTTAATTCAAATTCCAACACAAGTAAACTAGCTAATGAAGGAAATAAAGATTGGAAAAATCTTGGTGCTAAATTAAAAAGCCATGAAACAAGTAATGAACATGTTACTAACATGAATTCTTTGATTGTTTTGGAAAATGGATTATTGAAAAATAAAACAATTGATAAACATCTTCAAGAACAAATTAATAGACAGAAAGAACATTGAAAAAAAGTGTTACTAAGAATTGTCGCAGTAGTAAAGTACCTAGGTAAAAATAACTTGGCATTTCGTGGAACAAATGAAAAGATCTATCAAGAACAGGATGGAATTTTTCTAAGTACAATTGAAATGATTGCAGAATTTGACCCAATATACAAGAATATATCCCACGTATTCAATATGATGAAATTCAAAATCATTATCTAGGACATAATATACAAAATGAATTGATAAGTTTGTTAGCAAATGAAATCAAAAGTAACAGTATTACAAAAATTAAGAATGCAAAATATTATTCACTAATACTTATTGTATTCCGAATGTAAGTCATCAAGAACAAATGACTCTTGTATTACGACGTGTCAACACTACCTCAAGTCCTCTAAAAATAGAAGAATATTTTCTAGAATTTTTAAAAGCTGATGACACCACGGGAAAAGGTCTTTTTAATGAAATGATTGATGTCGTAACAAATCTTGGACTCGATATTAATGATATAAGAGGACAAGGATATGATAATAGATCTAATATAAAAGGTAAACATCAAGGGGTACAAAAAAGACTTTTAGATATAAATCCTAAAGTATTTTACACACCATGTGGCAGTCATAGTCTAAATCTAATTCTTTGCGATATGGCTAATAGTTGTGAAAAGCTAAGACTTTTTTTGGAGTCGTACAGAGTATATATACATTATTTTCTTCCTCTCCAAACGATGGAAAATATTATTAGATAACATACCTATTTTAACCTTAAAGCCATTATCTGAAACATGTTGGGAAAGTAGAAAGTGTTAAAGCAATAATATCTCAAGCTCCACAAATAAGAGATGCTTTGTTAGAATTAGCAGACACAACTGAAGATGGTAAAATAAAAACTGATGCTACTACTTTAGCAACATTTCATCTCGAAAATTTTAAATTTTTGTTGTCATTAACTATTTGGTACAATCTTTTATTTTTTGTCAACTCTATTAGTAAAAATTTTCAATCAAAAGATATGCACCTTGATCTTGCTATAAAATAATTAAATGGTCTCATTTCTTTCTTTAAAAATTATAGAGGAAATGGATTTCAAACTGCTATGACTAAAGCAATAGAGATTGCATCTAAATTGAAAATCGAACCTGTCTTTTGTGAACAACGTATAATTCGTAGAAAAAGATGATTTGATGAAAATGTGAATGATGAGACAACACTTTCTCCTGAAGCATCGTTTAGAGTTAATTATTTCAATTACATATTAGATACAACTATTTCATCATTTCAAAGTAGGTTTGAACAATTTAAACATTATGAAAACATGTTTGGTTTTATGCTTAATGTACAAAAGTTAAAATCAATAGACAATGATATTTTGGAAATAAATTGCATTAGTCTTGAAAATTCATTGAAACATGGAAATTATTCGGATATTGATTGTTTGGACTTCTTTTTAGAATTGAAAGATTTAAGAGAAATTATAGGGATCGAAGATTTAACTTGTATTGATATACTTAATTGTATAAAAAGACTAAATTCTTTTCTAGATGCTTATATTGCTTATAGAAAATTATTAACTATACATATAACAGTTGCTACGTCGGAAAGAAGTTTTTCAAAATTAAAATTAATAAAAAATTATCTAAGGTTGACAATGTCGCAAGAAAGATTAAGTGGATTGGCATTATTATCAATTGAACAAGAAATGTTAGCTAAACTTGTCTATAAGAATCTAATTAGTATGTTTGCTTCTCAAAAAGCTAGAAAAATAAATTTTAATTAACAAAATGCATTTTCCAGTGAAAAAAAAAGAAAAGAAAAAAGCCTCATAAATTGTCTCGTCTTAGGCCTCAAAAAATGTTGAGCCGGCCATGCCTCGAATAAGTGACTCAAATGTATATTAGGTGACTTGGATGTAATTAACTCGAGTAGGTGACTTGAATGCAATTTAAATGACTCGAATAGGTGATTTGAATGTGTTTTGTGTTAATCGAGTAGATGACTTGATTACAATTTAGATGACTCGAATAGGTGATTTGAATGTGTTTTATGTTAATCGAGTAGGTGACTCGAATGTGTTATTCGGGATTAATTAGATTTACAGCAATATACGAAAATTCTTTCGATATTTTGGTATTACGATATACCAATTTTTTAATAGTATACCGAGAAATTTCGATAAATAAAAAATTCCCATTACCTAACTTAACAGTTTGTTCGATATATACCGACTAAAATTCGATATGATATTGGTAGGATATAATGTCGTTTATCGAAATTTTCGATGCAGTATCAATATGAATTTTGTTTTACCAAAATTTGTTACAGAATATACATCACGACTAAAAAAGTTTCAGTAAGATGCAGTATAATCACCATGAATCAAACTTTTTCATTTTTCTTTCTAGGGGTGATAGGGCAACACCCCGAACCACACCCCTATACACACCTCGTGTTTTATGGGTGTTGTACCTCATATTTTACAGATAAAATATTCATAATAATATTATACTAAAATTAATAGTAAAGCATGCTTTCAGGATTTTTCATCTTTTTTTTTTTTTTTTAACATTCGTTCTCTTTTTTTATTTGTTTTTTTCTCTACTTTTTTCCCTCTTTTTTTCTTTTATGTTATTTATGTAACGATTATTGACGGTTTCAAAGTTTGATTCATGTTAGCCGACCCCAAATCATTTTGGGACTAAGGCTTAGATGTTGTTGTTATTGTTGTAATAGTAAAGCACGCGGTACAACATCTATGAAGCACGAGTGTGTTTGGGGGTGTGGTTCAGGGTGTTGCCCTATCATTTCTCTTTCCTTTCCAGTGAATTTTGAAGGAAAGGAAAGAAAGAAAACAGTGTAATAGAGGAAGTACTATATAAGAACAGAAAGTAAAAGATGGGGATGCAAGTGAAGTAGGGGTGGCGTTCTAAAACCGAAAACCGAACTGAAAAAAGCTGAAAAAAGAACCGAAAAATCGAAATTGAAGAAGACCGAACCGAGAAAGAGAAAAATAGAATCGAACCGAACTGGTTTGGTTCGGTTCTCGGTTCGGGGTCGGACAGAACCGAACCGAAATGGACCGAAGTCAAAATCAACATACTAAAACGACGTCATTTTTGTATTTTTTGTGTGTTTGTGATTTTAGTATACTTTATTTTCCTTTTTTAAGACCCTCATGTGTCGAGGAAGGACCGATAATATGTTCATGTAATTTATGGTTCAACTAATTTAGGTTAAGAAAATGAGCTACTGCGATTTGTAATTGTTATATATTTTGATATATTTGTAAATTGTTATGCAACTCTAACTTTTATCTTGAGTATATATATAACTCTTGTTGGCTTGTTGCTATATACTTCATCCGTTACTTTATTATTGCAACGTGTTGACTATTACACTGTTCACATACTCTCTTTTGACCATCTTTTGTGATTTATACATATGAAAAAATATAGTCATGTGAGATCTTGTTAGATTCATCTCGAAATATACTTTCAAAATATCAACGTCTTATAATTTTTAAACATAAAGAATTGAAGTTATTAATAATTAAAATTGTGCATTGGCAAGCGTGAAAATCCAGATGTTGCAGTTATAAAAAACGGATGTAATATAACTTATTCTATTGTATATAATATTTGAATTTATATTGTGAAAAATTAAAAAAACATCAAACTAAATCGAAACCGAACTAAATATTTATAAAACCAAACTTAATCGAAGTGAACTTCAAAAAGAACGAACCAAACTAAACTCGAATATTTAATTCAATTCTCAATTTCGGTTAAAAAGGGCCAAATGAAACCGAGTCCACCCAAAAAGTGGAGGACCCACTGACGGAAACCTCAGTTCTCCCCAGATCCATCACTCATCAGCTTCGTCCACCGTAAAAAATGTCCACCGCCACCTCCGCCGCATCCCAACCCGATCCATCATCGGGATCCATCGACCCTGCCTTCCACCTCATCCGAATCCTGCCATTCTCCTTCCTCCGCGCCCCGCGCCTCCGACTGAAGCTGCCCACCTTCACCCTTCCGTCGCCAATGACAGTCTACTCCCTCATCCTCCTCACATACTTCATGGTTGTCTCTGGCATCGTCTACGATGTCATAGTCGAGCCTCCAGGCATCGGATCCACACAGGATCGCTATACCGGGGCGGTCAAGCCCGTTGTCTTCCTGTCGGGTCGGGTCAATGGTCAGTACATCATTGAGGGCCTCTCGTCCGGCTTCATGTTCGTGCTTGGTGGCGTTGGGATCGTGCTCTTGGATTTGGCGCTCGACAAAAATCGGGCCAAGAGTGTGAAGGTATCGTATGCTTCGGCAGGGGTTACGTTCGTCGTGATTTCCTATGTTATGAGTATGCTCTTTATTCGCATTAAGATCCCTGGATATCTTCGCTGATTTACTTTCTATTTTGTTTTCACTTTCTGTAGACGAAGAGTTTTTTTTTTTTTTTTTTGTGTGTTTTACAATTGTAATGCGATGACACTTAGCTATTCCGGGAAACCCTTAATGATACTCTTATTGCTCCGACATACAATACTGTGGATTACGCAAATTCGAACTGACTTATCTTTTTCTAAATTAATGGATGCACACGTTACACCCTGGAAGATTGTGAATGAGGTACACTCCTGGCAAGCCGTCTGGTGGCCGGACGATGATACTGGAAAGTATCATTGTTGGATCATCTGATACAATCAGATGGTCTGATACAAGTATTTGTTATTTGTGATCTATAGGGGGTTCTCAGCAGCATAGAAGCAATAGTAGAATGGTTTTTTACTTGGATCATTTTTATTTTTTACAGTTACTTTCATTTTTGATGAGTACATCCATTTAAGTTAGGACCCCTTAGATATCATTTAATGTTAGATTAACGAGTCCAGTAAATGAATAACTGTGAGGGACTACACACTGATACCGTGTTTCCTACTGATTCCGAATTTCCTTTGTCAACATCACAAACTGAAATGAAATGACTGGATAAATGATCAGATTTAGAGCATGTTCTACGAAAGCCTCGCTCTCTTTGTCGGTGGATATTTGAGAGTTTTATATATGGCCTTGTTGGTTATTGGATTGATTATAACTATTTGCTATTGAACTTGAATCTATTTCATGACTCTATTGATTCCCCACCGAAACATATGATGATGTGAATTAAGCTAGAAATATATTTTCGACACGATTAGCTGGGGCAGGCTCGTGCTGCGCGAGAAATAAATTTTGGAATCTCTTTAGGAAGAGCTTTTGCATGAGCATGGTGCTTCTTGTTACACGATATTCCCTATGTTTTTAGGATTTTTTTTCACCTTTCTTGCTTGATGATAAAGACCAAGTACCTAAGATTATTGTATTACTGTATTAGGGGTGCCCTTTTCTTTCTCTTTTTCCTTTTTCTTCCTCCTTCTTTATTTCCTTCTCTTGGTGGTTGTGCTTCCCATGCGTGGATTTGTGTTATTACTGATTTTCTTAAGTCTTCTGAGCCAGTTATGCGTATTTAAGTAGCTGTTCTTATTTCTGTTCTATTCCCTCTTCTCTTGATGCCCTTGGTATTTCATAATTTGTATACATAATACTTCTATTGTACTTGTAATGAAGCAGCTCCCGCTCCTGAGTACCATGACAAGCATTACTTTTTATGCCTTATCCTTATTTTACATACTGTTCAAGAAGATGGTTATGTTACAAGTTTATGGTAGTGGGGCTTCTTTTGTTATTAGTGGAAAGGTATTTGACATATACTTCTTCTGAGTATTTGAGAATTGATAGTTAGGTGACGCTCAATTGATGCCCTCGTCGATTTGGATGTTCATATGCTTCCTTGTGGTTTTAGGTGACGATAATCATGTAGACCCAATTCTGTTTAATTCATATAAACACCAAGATATCTATTCCTTGAGAAGTTAGGCACAAATGGAGGAGGTAAATTTCTGGTTTGCGGGCTGAGGTGAAATTACTGTGTGAAATAAGTGCAAAGCATTATATTGGATCATGAGGATATGTTTCGAAAAGCACTCACCGCATAATTCAGTGGCAATTGGTCCACTGTAGGGGTGTAATCGAACCGAATCGAGTTGAATATTACCAGGGTTGAGCTCAAGCTCGACTAGGAAACTTGAAGCTCGATCTCAACTCGAGTTCGGTCTAGCCCTATTTATTCTAGCTCGAGCTCGACTCACAGGGAAATTCAGTAAGCTCCATCTTGACTCCAGTTACATAATATTGATATAATAGTCTAAAGAAAATAATTCATTTTGTTAGTAATAATATTAATTAATTATTGTAATTAGGGCATATGGTTTTTATTGATTTAGAGAAGGCTTATGATAAGGTACCAAGAGAGATATTTCGGTGGGCATTAGTCAAAAATGGAGTGTCTAAGAAGTATATTGACATCATTAGGGACATGTATGAAGGAGCTAGTACAAGAGTACGTACTACTGTGGGAAGGACTGAGGAATTCCCTATTATGATTGTGATGCATCAAGGCTCGCTCTTAGTCCTTTCCTCTTTGCCATAGTCATGGACGAATTGACAAGGTCAATTCAAGACGATATTCCTTGGTGCATGATGTTTGCAGATGATATCGTATTGGTTGATGAAACGAAGGACAAAGTTGAAAGAAAGTTGGAAATCTGGAGAAATACGCTTGAAACTTGTGGTTTTAGGCTGAGCAGAAGTAAGACTGAATATTTGGAGTGTAGGTTTAGTGGAACTGGAAGTAGAGAGGCGGGCATAATCAATGTTATACGAGGATCGAAATTTTCGTTATCTTGGGTCTATTCTTCAAAGGATGGAGAATTAGACGGTGACGTGGCCCATATGATTAAGGCGGGATGGTTGAAATGGAAGAGCGCAACGGGGTTATTATGTGATCAAGGCGTACCTTACAGATTAAAGGGAAAATTTTACCGAACAACAATTAGGCCTGCACTTTTATATGGCAGCTGTAAAGCATAGTCATGTGCATAAGATGAATGTGGCGGAAATGCGTATGCTAAGATGGATGTGTGGCCATACGAGAAAGGATCGACTTAGAAATGATGTAATTAGGAAAGAAGTACGAGTGGCCCTATAGAGGATAAGTTGTTGGAGAATCAGTTAAGATGGTTCGGACATGTGAGACGGGGGCCGATTGATGCACCGGTGCGGAGGCTTGAAGAATGGGGAGCGCATAGGCCGGTGATGGGTAGAGGAAGACCTGGACATACATGAATAAGAGTGATTGAGAATGATATGAGGTTTTTTGGGATTGGAGAAATTATGGCGTTGGATAGGACGACGTGGAGGGAGAGAATGCGGGTGGTTGATTATGTTTGAGGTTTTTTTTTTTTTTTTTTTTTGCATAATGATTATTACTATTTTTTATTTACTTTTTATTATTTATTTATTTTTGCATATTTTTTATTACTTTTCCTTACTAAACTTTTCACCTATCACTTTTGCCTTTTCATAGGACTATTTTATTGGAGACGACTTGACGTTTTCAGAGATTGATTAATGTTAGCCGACCCCAAAGCATTTTGGGACTAAGGCTCTGATGTTGTTGTATTGTAATTAGGGCATATCTTTAAATAAGTGGATATATTAAGAGTAAAAAGGTAAATCTACTAAATCTCGACTAGGCTCGCGAGCCCATCGAGTCAAGTATTACTACGTTCGAGTTTGAGCTCGAAACCTACTCGAATAGCTCGAGTTCGAGCTCGGCTCGATTAACCTCTAGTTTGATTTAGAGTTTTTTCCGAGCAGATCTAGAGTAGCAATGACACCACTAGTCCATTGGGTATTTTTAACCCGGTTCACATTGTAAAATGACCCAGGCCACTTATCTAATGTAGGTTGGTCTGTGTTCTCGTTTGAGTCGTTGGTGGAGTAAAGTAGTTTGACTGTGTTCTCATCCAGAATAGCTCCCGTATTTCTATTCGGTATTTTTAACCCGGTTCACACTGTAAAGTAACCTTGACTATTGATCCGATGTAGGTCAACCCCAGTTGACTGTTTTCTCATCGTTTGGGTCTGTTGGTGGAAAAAGGTAGTTTGACTGTGTTTTCATCTAGAGTAGCTCCGTGCCAACTCAGCTCACTTACACCCTAGTCCATTGGGTAACCCGGTTCACATGGTTTGTAAAATGACCCGAGCCACTTATCCAATGTAGGTTAACACCAGGTTGACTGTGTTCTCATCGTTTGAGTCGGTTGGAGTAAGGTAGTTTGACTGTGTTCTCATCTAGAGTAGCTCACGAGCTGACTCTGACTCAGCTCACTTACACTCCTAGTCCATTGGGTATTTTTTAACCCGGTTTGCACTGTAAAATTACGCGGTCCACTTATCCAGTGGTTAACCCTAGTTTAACTTTGTTCTCATCGTTTGAGTCGGTTTGTGGAGTAAGGTAGGTTTTGCTGTTAAACTGGCATCGGAATACGAGACAGTAGCCGAGATTGAGAATCATGGAGATCACACTTTTTTTCAGAATGCGACGGATTGTTGTTTAACTGGCAACATAATAATAGAGAGAAGCAGATGTTGAGTTAAGAAACTTGGAATGGCTTTTTGCAGACTGCAAAACCATCAACACTATTTTCGCCTGTTACTTCTGCCCTGTTTTTGTTCTCTGGCCTGGTCGTGCTCAATTTCACATTGGCCCCACTTCGAGTTTTGCTCTCTTTCTTCTTTCCTGTGGCCATGGATAAATTTTGAAAATTGAGTCGAGTGTTTGGTTGTGTGCATGTGGTGCATACCTTACAGCTTGCGAAAAGAATTATTCATGTTATCCGTATGGTGTTTGCATGATAAAAATCAGGTTCAGATATGTCATTTATATGGAGAAATTAAAGTTGATGGTTTCATATGGTTTTATTTGAAATTCCTGTTTGGCATGAAGAAGATAGCAGTTGGATTCGATGATTCAAATGATTTTAATGTTAATCAGAAGGGGGGCAATTACATCTAGGTCCAATTTGAGTGTTGTATTTTTTAAAAAATCCACCCAAATATGGCATGTCAAGTAGGTCTCAGCGCTCTTAAAAGTATTTTTTAACTTAAGTCTCATGTTTCAATCAATACCGGCAAGAAACCAGCAATACTCATTGTTCTAAAAATCTCCACCTAAATTGATTAATCTTTCGATTAATTCCTAAAGGTCATCTACCATTTTGATTATGGTATGAGCACTTGTCCTTGGTATTCGAGTGATTAAACGATCACCTAGGCAGGCTGGTCGGATGCCTAGGAAGGTAAGTTAGACGGACACCTAAGCGGTTAGGCTTTTTTTGTTTTTGTTTTTGTTTTAACGGTATTATAATTTCTAAACTGGGATATTATTGATATTATGGACTCTTTTATACTTGTATCAATGTTTCAAATTTTCTAGTTAGGTGGATGGCTAGGTATCCGCATAGGCGGTTATTCTTTTTTCTGTTTGCTTTTGTTTTTGTTTTAATAGTACTATAAATTCCTAAACTTATATATTTTTGATATTATGAACTCCTTTATACATATATCAATGGGTATATTGACCACAAGTTGCCCACAAGTTGCCCACAAGTTGCCAATAATGCCTACATTGATAAATGCATTTGAAAGAAAAAACATATTACTAAACTATGTTGTAAAAAAAAACTATGTTGTAAAAAAATAAAGAAATAGTTTTGTTAAGAAGAAAATATTTTGAAATTTACAATCTTTAACTTATGGTGGTAAGCTGTTAGGCGTATTTTTATGCGCTTATTTATCATTATTTTATGTCCATCTTGAGCCTAAATCAGCATAAATGAGTTTTTAATGCACTATTCTTATATGTTTTGCAGGAAATCGGAGTCCGGAAGCCGAAACGATGAAAAACGGGCGAAAACAGCAGTTTTTGGTCATGAGCCGCGACACAAACCAAGTGAGCCGCGGCACACGAAGATGGCCTGAAAGTCCCGAACCCACTGTACCGTGAGCCGCGGCATAGCCTAAGTGAGCCGCGACCCAGGAGGAAAATATGCGCCCAGGCATCCGGCGCTGAGCAGTAGGGGCCGCGGCACAGACTAAGTGAGCCGCGGCCCACATGGTGGTTTTGGCTGAGCCTTCCGCGTTTCTTCGCCGTTTTGGAGCCTGTTCTCGACCTAATCACACGGACGCGTTTTGGAGGCTGAGGACGACTATAAATAAGCATTGAAGGGCTGAAGAATAGGTGGGGATCGATCGGGAAGAATAGAGGACGGGATTGAAGAACACCAGAAGAGGAGATTTGTGGGGCGACGACAAGACCACGGATCCCTACGGTTTTTCTTAATTTTTCCGCAACTTAGTTCCTAGATTTGTTTGAGTAGGATTGTGATTGTAGCCGATTACATGACGGTTTGATTTATTTATTATTATTTCAATTCATTTGTTATTCTATTGAATTGGATTTTTCTCATTGTTCTTAATGCTTTTTAATTGTCTGGCCAACAGTTGAATTGTTTTGAATGTCTTTATGGATTCGGGAGATGAAATTTAGGCATAGTTCTTGTGAGACGAATCATAATTTCTGTGAGATAGGAATATACTCATGGGAATTGTGAAGCCTATTTATTGTGGGAATTCTTGAACTGTTTTAGCCATTAATTATCTAATTCGAATAGGGATATATCGAGTTAATAATTCGTAGTATTTTCTATCGACCTTGGGAAAGGCTTTAGAATAATTTAGGAATTCCTGGCTTACAATCAATTGAATAACGGTGAATTGGATTGAATAAATATCATTCCTGATTGTTTGAGGTGAAAATCATAATCCTACGCCCTATTTAGTATTATTATTATTATTATTATTATTATTATTATTATTAGTACTATTATTTATTTTCTGCAATTAGTTTAGGTATAAATTCCTTATAATTGTTCTTCAAATAAAATTACGAGTTGACTATATTTTGGTACTTAGTGAAATCAGTCCTCGAGGGAACGATATCTTACTTATCACTTTATTACTTATTGACACCGTGCACTTGCGGCATAGTGTGAGGGATTTCCTGGGGACGCAATTTTTTGCTATTATCAATACCAAGCGACTCTAATTTTAATTTGAAGTATCGCCTAACTTACTTATGGTGGTAAGCTCCCATGTATATTTACTTCTTCGACTCAAGCATGCGCGTCGATATATATCTCGAGATCTCCTCTCCCCTCTGTCCCATATTTTGTATGGATTGAGGATCAAAATATCCATACAAATCCACGTCCATCGTGTCCACATTCATATTAGCCATATACCTAATTTGTTAAGCAAAAGCAAAATATTAATATAAGAACCTCAGTCTACGAATGTAAAAAAATTTCATAAAGGAAATTACTCACATAGTCCAAAGCTGTAGAACTGATAAACTAAGCCACTCTTTTCCTTGAACGATCTCTAAAATATCAGTGTGAGCGATGTACAATGGAACATCAGCACCGCCACAGCCAAAGATAGCTGCATCCCACGACACTGGTAACGTAATATTGTAAAGACTCGACGCAACACTAAGGCTTTCATGATGTCATCTTTGGTCCTCGACCCGTCATTGTGACGAGCCTGCTTCCTAAGTCGTTAAATATCCTATTTCATATAGTAGAGTGTAAAATACAAATACATTTGAAATAATTTTTTTTGTTTGAGTTATTAAAAAAAAGAAAATATTTACCATTGAAAAATTGGAGATAACAAAATTTCGTGGACATGCAATAAATTCACCTAAAGCTTCCCCCACGACTCTCACCTCATCAGTCGCCACAGGAACTTCAACGCTGGCATCTACGGCCTCCTCAACCACTACCTTAACCAAATGAGCTGGTAAAAGAGCACAATTTAGGGTCGAATCGCCCTGAATAACCCTACCGATAGCAACTAGACGGGGAGGATGCTCGTCCACATAAAATCCAACTCGGAGAGTGTCTCCAGTCGGAGTCCTCTCTCCGGAAGGGCCAGAAATAGCATCAGCACAACTCCCCTTCGTGCTGATGCGAGTAACCTCATCAGGTGTACGAATATCAACAGGTCGCTGGGAATTAACACCCATTGTCTGTCCGAACTCTTTCATCAAACTTTGTGTGACATCAAAGGTGATCTTCTTCCTTACCTGCTCCAACACATCTTCACTTACGGAAGACGTCGGTCCACATGATCGTCCAAAGTAATCTCGAATATCCACAGCAAAACCGATGCCACGAACACGACCAGGGTGCTCGGGTCTCCCAATGGCAGCCGCCAATATATCCTGTCGACCCTCATGAATGAAGGTACCCTGTGTATACTGTTCCTCCAAATCATCATACAAAAATTTAATTTAGCACCATATAACAAAATTTTGAAACATGCAAACAACTAATACAAGTTGATGAAGGAGAAAAAACAATACAAGAATGTAGATAAAAGTAACTGAGTAGAGAAAAGTGGTTATTTACATTTAATAAAGCAAATAATTTACCTCAAATTTTTAGTGTTTGCTAACACAGCAAAAAAAAAGTGGAGCTTTTTATTTTTCTTACAACAACAAAATAATTCTTCAAAAAGAACTTATAATCCTCTCGACAATCTCCCGTGCAGCATCGGATGACGTATCCCCCGTCTTTTTGTATGACCAAGCTTCCACTTTTGATGACGCGTAGGTGGAGACGGGGGATCAATAACAACATCTTCTCTAGATTTAGATGCTTCTTGACGCTCCTTCATATTTCTCTCCATCTCCCGTACTTCCACCAAGTCGTATCCCCCTCGAGCCATATTATGCGGAATGTTCATTTTTGCTAATTCTTGTTTCTTACTTCTTTTTTCCTGTTACAAGTCTCAAATAACCCATAAAAAATTTATAGATATTTTTAAATTTAAAACATTTTTTTTTCCAGATTTTATCTTCTTAATTAGAAATATGTTCTTAATTAGAAATTGTTTTATTTGATTATTGTAAAATTATTTTCAGATTATTGTACAATCCTTTTATGAATATTTTAATATATATATATATATATTCAAATTTAAAATATTTTTTTATTTCAGATTTTATGTTCTTAATTAGAAATTATTTTATTTGATTATTGTAAAATTATTTTCAGATTATTGTACAATCCTTTTATGAATACTGTAATATATATATTTTCAAATTTAAAACCTTTTTTCTAATTTCATTTTATGTTCTTATAAGAAATTATTTTATTTGATTGTCTGTTCATTATTTTCAGAGTTGAACTTTAAAAAAAAAACTTAAAACATTTTTTTAGATATACCTCCCAAGCGGAGTCCTCACGAATCTTTTTGAAGTCTCTCCAGTCCTCCTCGGATATACCATACTCGTCACAAGGAGATTTTCCTTTGCTTGGACCATATATATATACTCACCGGTCAAATCGGACTTAAATTGCTTCCATTTTACGCCAATTGACTGTAAAGACTTCTTTTGAAAATGACCAAGATTACTAATCTGGCTAACATCAAAATTGGCCTACATATTGACAATAAAAACTAGAGTTAGCCACACATCCACACACACACACACTGCCACACAACGGAACACGACACACACAATTTTTAATACAAAAAGAGAGTCATGTACCAATATATCCTCCCACAACATTTCTTTATCCGACTTGTCGGGTACTTTCTTCCAACTCTTGTACAGTATCGACACGTGATCTTTGGCAAGTTTTCCCACGTACGTACTTAACTTCAATTTGTGTTCGTATTTGATCATTCCCCATACTGGATCAATGTCAAGAGGTAATTTTTTTCCGTCAACACGGCGTATCGACATACTTCTACATCGCATGGGATCTCTCGATGTAGAAGTACTACGTGGATGAGAACCGGGAGACCGGGAGGATTGAGGAGAACGAGCGGGAGGAGGAGTGTGAGGGGAACGAGAAGTAGACGCCATGTGCCTGCATAAACAAATAAATTTAATCATCAACCACAATATACACTGCACACATAAAACACACAGACTGCACACATAAAACAAACACACACACACTTCACTCTCACACACACTGCACTCTCTCTCTCTCACACTCACACACACTGCACACTGCACTCTCTCTCACACACTGCACTCTGCACTCTCACACACACTGCACACTGCACTCTTACACACACTGCACTCTCTCTCTCACACACACACACTGCATAGTGCATTCTCTCACACACACACACACTGCACTCTCACACACACACTGCACTCTCACACACACACACACACTGCACACTGCACTCTCTCTCTCACACACACACTACACTCTGCACTCACACACATACACTGTACTCTCACACACACTGCACACTGCACTCTCACACACACACATACACACACTGCACTCTACACTCTCACACACACACTGCACACACTCACACACACTGCACACACTCACACACTGCACTCTCACACACACATTGCACTCCCTCACACACACACACACACACACACACTGCACTCTGCACTCTCACACACACTCACATACACTGCACACACTCACACACACTGCATATGCACACACACACACACACACACACATTTTTTAATAACAAATAAGGAAATAAATCTTAAATACTAAAATATAAAAACTCATAAACCAACACAACGTTCAACATTAATACTAAAATTCAACAAGACCAACTTTATCATTCACAATGTCACGAAATTGAACATTAATACTACAATTCAACATAATCGACTATGCCTTCATCATCAACTATCTAAATTGACTCTAGATAATAACGTTTTCTCGTATGCCTTCATCATGATCATCTCGAATGGCATGTATGTCGTCTGTTTCATTTTCTTCAACGATAGTGGGCATCCGTGTTGATAAAGGAATAAACTCACAAATTTCAAAACTTGATTCTTCGGTTTCATTAATATCCACACTTCTACATGGAATGACCACTGACAATATTTCATTGCATGGATCCTTGACATAAAACACCTGTTTAGCTTGATATGCCATGATAAAAGGCTCGTCAGTGTAAGCTATCTTATGAAGATATACCAATGTAAAGCCCAGTTCATCGATTACCACACCCGTGTTATTATCAACCCACTTACACTTAAAAATAGGCACTCTAAACTTAACATAATCAAGTTTCCATATACTTCAATAACTCCATAGTAACTTGTCGATGCCATAACTGAATTTTTATCTTTCGAGCTTGAAAAGTGCATGGACTCGGCTTGAAGAGTAACTCCGCTATTTTGAACCATACTTTTATCATCTTGTGACTTTGTATATAATGAGTACTTATTGATATCATATCCATTCCAAGTTACGACATCAGACTTCGGCCCGTAAGCTAGGCATTTTAACATTTCATATGCGCTATTACTTTCGGAGATTTGTACCTTAAATCACCTCAAGAAAGTCTTGACGAGCCTGGACACCATCCTCTGTTTTGTGTTTAACATTTAGAAGTGTGCCAATCACACTATCGCATATATTTTTTTCGACATGCATAACATCTATGCAATCTCTAACATCTAGATGTCTCCAGTAAGGAAGATCAAAAATATTAGCCTCTTCTTTCAAATGTTTGTCGTAGCAGCCTTCTTTTAGTTTTTCGAAATATAGTATTTATGTTCTTCACACGATCGTATACTTGCTCACCAGTTAAGGGCATCGGCGCAAGTCCATTTTCTGGTAATCCATTAAAAGCTTTTCACAATCTACGATACGGGTGATGGCGACTGAGAAACCTCTGGTGTTGAGTGTAAACTGTTTTATTTCCATGTTTCAATTGGATGTAGCTTGTATTTTCTTCACATATAGGACATGCATGATGTCCGTTCACACTATATCCACTCAAGTTTCCATATGCAGGAAAGTCATTAATCGTACAAAATAACATTGCACGTAACTTGAAACTTTGCTGGCGGTAACCATCAAACACGTAAATCCCTTCATCCCACATCATTCTCAAGTCATCAATCAACGGACTTAGATAAACATCTATGTCATCTAGTTGTTTTGGTCCTGAAATCATCATTGACAACATAACGTACTTCCGTTTCATACATAACCAATGAGCTAGATTATATATCACAAGTAAAACAGGCCAAGAGCTATGCTTGGTGCTTAAGTTACCGAACGGACGTGCAACTTCTTCTGGTACAGATAGTCCTCAATCATTTCATCTGTGGAAAGTCCAAGCCTAAGGTTTCTTGCGCCACTCCCGAAATCTGGAAATAAATGATCTATTTTATTCCATTGTGCAGCATCAGCTGGATGACGAATTAGCCCGTCGCATTTTCTCTCATTTGCGTGCCATGTGAGATTCTTTGCATCATCTCTATTAGCAAACGATCGCTTGAACCTTGGAACAATCAGAAGATACCATAACACCTTCGCGGGAGGTCCTTGTTGTGTGTTCTCTCCATAATTCTTCACTTTGTATCGTCATACCCCACACCTAGAACAGTTATGCGATTCTTCAAACTATTTTATGTATAGTATGCAATCATTGGGACAAGCGTGTATTTTTTTTATACTCCATACCAATCGGACACAAATCTTCTTCGCCTCATAGGTACGCTTAGGCAATGTATTGCCTTTTGGTAGCATCACATTCATCAATTGTAGCAATTCCGTGAAACTTTTGTCACTTCACCCATTTATTGCCTTCAAATTAACCAGCTTCAACACGGCAGATAGTCGTATGAAATTTTCACACCCCAGATACAATGGAGTCTCTGAATCACTTTTCAACGCATCATAAACATGAGCTGTTTGAAATGATTATTGTCCGACATCACGAATCATTTCTTCAAATTGATACCATCTATATCTACATGAGTGTTTTCAGTTGGAACATCTACTATTTCGCCATGCCATATCCACACCGTATAGTTGGTGTTTATCCCCTCACAAACAAGATGTTCACGAATTGTGTCAGCCTCATGTCGTCTCCCATTCATACACTTCACACAAGGAAAAAAGTATCTTTCATCGGGTTCCGAGCGATGTTGTCGAGCAAATTTAAGAAATTGCTCAATTCCATTGTCATACTCCGCACTCGCACCACTTCGATCCAACTTCGATCCATTTCTTCTTTTCTGTTACACATACTATGAAATTCAATTTGCTATTGTTTTCTATAAGGGAAAGAATTTCATTTCTATATCATTACTAACTTTTTGCAAATTGTTTTGACAGATAATGACAAGGTGTGGTTGTCCTATAACTGTTGTTTAAAATAGAAACATCAACGACAGCTGTCAAAATAGAATGATCTTTATACTACGTTGACTTATGGCTTTGTCAAGATTGCTAACTCTATCTGCACGAACTGTTGGGAGAAGATCCTTAAGAAGAAAGTTAACATCTATCCCAAAGGGAGAAGACCCTTAAGAAGTTAACCACATCTATCCCAAAATAATTCGTGTTTCACAAAATAGTGTTATCAAAAGCAACACACACAATTAAACACACACTCAGCTAAATCGATTAAATTATACGACAAACAAGAAGAAAATAACACGTAAAACTACATTACACACTCACATACACATAGTGCACAATCACATACATTACACACACAAAGCACACAACACAACACACAACACATACTGCCACACACACACACACACAACACATATAGCACACACATACAACACACACTGCCACACACACAATACACACATACATACTACCACACAAACAATAAACACACACCCACACCCACAACACATACATCACACACACACAAAACACACAACACACACTGCCACACACACACACTGTACACACACAGTGCCACACAAACAATACACACACACACACACTGTACACACACTGCCACACAAACAATACACACGCACAACACACACAACACAATACAGCCTCACACACAATACACACACATACTGCACACACACACACACTGCCACACCAATGCACGCACATACCCACACATAGTAAACACGCAACACACAACAATCCTTAAAGACAAGATAAAATTACCAAATAAAATTACTACAAAACTTCATTTTTAGTAGGATTGGTTTTGCCATTCAAAAGGGGGTTGCGGCGCAGCTTGTTGCCCGTTTGCCTGCCATCTTATTGTAATGTGTCATTGCGTTTTTATTAATAATATTAAAAAAAAAAGAAACAAAGAAGAGAGTTCAGAATAGTTACTTGATTTCAATGTAGAGGACCGCGGTCGATTGCGAAGCGTCGGGGAGGTTTCAGAGGTCGCGGAGGTCGCGGGTCGATTGTGAAGTGTCGGGGAGGCAGAGTCGGGGGGAGTCAGAAGCGTCAGGGAAGAAAGAGAGGAAAGAAAGAAGAACGAAAGAAGAAAGAGAGGAGATCCCCGTAAAAATCAAAGACATCACTAACAGCGGTTATGAAAGAAACCGCTGTTAAAATTAAGATATTAAATGTTTAACAGCGGTTATGAGAACAAACGCTGTTAAGAAATGAAAACTGACTGCGGTTTTACAGAAACCACCGTTAATTGTGGGATTTTAACAGCGGTTGTTATAATAACCGCTGTTAATATTTCATTATATTTACGATGTGTGCCATCGCACAAAATTAACCGCGGTTTTTACATAATCGCTGTTAAATGTCCGCAGTTAAATGGTTATTTTGTAGTAGTATGCTGAGGATGATAAGATGAAGAAGGATAACTGGGGAAATCCCAAACGGATCACGAGGATCTGAAGTAGATGATGAACGACCCATGCCACTGATGACGAGTAAGACAATTTTTTTTCGTACTCTAAGCAATAAAAACCTATAAAACATAATTAAAAACAAAACAAAACAAAAAATTAAAAGATAAGTATGGAGTACCTCCCACGAAGCGCTTGTTTTTGTTTGAATCACGAGCTTGACGCCACCCTTATTTACTAGGTAATAGGGTGTTCATCCCCACTTGAAAGGTATAAATATGTTACGTGGAGGAAAAATAAGGTTATAAATTCATACCTAGAGGGATTTCTCAATTCCCCCTTTACCTTATTAGAAATGGCTGACAGACTTAAAGTTTCCCTGATAGGTAAGCCTTCCTTGAGCTCCATAAAAACTAAAAAATGGTCTTTAGCTTGGAACCATTGTAAAACCTCTTCAATCTTCAACGGGTCAAAGTCGAGGTCCTCATCCATCACGAACGTGCTGCTGATTGTTCTCAAAGAACTATCTTCACTCTTATCAACCATCTCATAACCCTCCACATAATCACCTGACTCTTCATCCTGGTCAACATCCCCGAATTCTTCAGGCTCAATTTCATACCCATCCTGAACATCTTCTTGTCGTATACTCATCATTTTAGTAGGGCTATCCAAAAATTCTTTACTCTTCTTGGCATTTTCCGCTCCTATCCTGAATAAGGGCACCTTCTTTTCGACAAAATTCAATGAATCAATTGAATTGAATCAATCGAATCAAAAAACTAAATCAATCAAAAAATCGAATCAATCAATCAAAACTAAACTGAATCGAATCAAAGAATCGATAATTTAAAAATGAGTAATAATAATAATATAAATGATATTATTATTAATAGAAATAATAAATAATTATAAATAATAAGCTAATATAATAATACCTATTAACAATAGAAATATTTTAAAAAATATATTATTAATTTTGATAAATAGTATGAGGTGATGAATACTTGTTGATAAATATATTATTAATTTTCTTTCACTTTTTAGTTTACCTCTTCTTCTTTATTAAATATTTCCCCCTTCTGTATTTATGTGGCTAGGGGTGGACATTCGAGTCGGGTAGTTTGGGTACCCAATCGGATACCCAAAAAAGTTTGAGTACAGAATCGGATACCCGAAAAAGTTCAGGTTCGGAATTCGAGTATTCCACTTTGAACTTCAGTTACCCGATTAGTTTTATATAAAATTGTAAGAATTATTAGGGCATTGAATCCTTTAGATTTTAAAGGAAATATATAGTAAAAGTATCTTCAATGAAATGATATATATATATATATATTATATAATGATGGTATTAACAATCTGAATTGATGATAAGCACTAAATATATATTATTTTTGTAAAATTAATGTTATGAAAAGTTATGTACGAATTCAACTATATGATTTTATTTAATTTCTATCTTATCACTAATAGGAATTAAAAAATATATATGTGTGTCAAATTAATTTCAACGTACTTGAGAAATTTAATTTTTATTATTACATTACACTATAAGAATAAACGTCAAAGACTTCGGATAATATCTGAAGTAAAAACGTTATAATTACCGAAGTGTATGTTCGTGTAGTAAAATGTATACTTTAGACTTCGCTTTTTAAGCGAAGTCTAATATCTTAATAACCGAAGTCTATCTCGGTTTTTAGAACCCGAATATGGGGGTTTGCGAAGTAAAAAACGTCCTTCCACTTCACTTATCTTACAATCGCTGGAGTGTATATTTCCTATTTGCTTTAGTAAAATATATACAGATGAAGTGAAATAATATTATCGACTTCGCTTGTTAATAGGCAACGAAGTTAAAGATACCCCATTTACTTCACTTTTATTTGTTTAGCCGAAGCATTACACTCCTTTTTACTTCGCTTATTCTATTTTTTGTCGCTAATTATATATCTCTGACTTCGTTTTTTCTCCGAAGTAAATAACCACATTGCATATTTCTTTTCAATTTGTAAATATAGAATCCCTGTTGTACAAAAACATGATCCATTCAATAAAAAACCTCAATTCACAAGATCGCAACAACACAACCTCAAATACATCAATCAACCTCATTAAAAATCCAACAAACTCAAATCACAAGATCCCAATTCAATAACGCAAGATCATAAGCATTGATAATAGTAATAAACCACACTTTCATATATAAACGGCGCATTGTCGTACAAAAATGCCAAATATTCAGATTCGCGTGATTCACAAGTTTGCATTCGGCATAACTATAATATGCCAACATCAAATAAACTTCCACAATATCTACGAGATACATGCATATGTCTAGATAATGGACTGCACATCAACAAAACATTCACCATATTTACCCGATGAAACGACATGTTCTGATCTAACAGACATGCACCATCAGACATGCACCATCATCACCTGAGTACCAGTAGTGTTGCAACCAAGACCAAACATATATAGTACTGAATTGAAACTAGACAGAACTTCCTGACAATGAAGCGAGCCTAAGCACCATCGACAAACGTGTAGACAAACTCGCTCCACTCGTTCATGACTTCATCATACTGCTCCTGAGTGTAGTATTGGTCTTTGACTGAACCAGGATATTGATCAAATCACATTGAAACAAAAAAAATAGATTAAGTACGTTCATAAAGGATGCATTAACATCAAAAAATTTCAGTACCAAAACATACTATATAATATAAAAGGATGACAGAATGAAAATTACCATTTTCTCAAGCTGTGGATCTTCGCTTTCAATGATCTCTTTGATGTATCGGAGGACACAAAATCCGCAGTGAAAGGAGGATAGTTCTTTTTTCAGATTGCCCTATAAAATTTAAAAGCCATGAATCAGTCACTCCATGTCAAACTTATATATATATATATATATATATATATATATATATATTCACTCGTGCGAAAAGTTGTGTAAGTTGCATTTTATTGTTATTTTTTTTCTTCCGAATATGCTACAAACTTGGAATGAACATAATAAATAACTTTTTTTTTTTCTGGTTATTTACAGTTGACGGAAGAAGGTCAGAAGTGGGGTTTCCTTATATGGCTGCTTTTCAGCTATTGTGGACTTGTGTGCATTGGTTGTCTCTATAAGGGAAATGTTAGTGGTGATATTACTTAATTTATACTCCGCAGAGGAGCAAGCTGTGGTAGAAAAGATTAAAAATTATAAAAACTACCCCTGAGGTTTAGGGTAATTACAGCAAATATCCAGAAATATTACAATTAGACCCTTAGGTTTTATATGAATATATATATATATATATATATATATATATATATATATATCGTTAGCAAAATGATATCTCATACACTTACAGTGATTTGCTTATAACCCGGAGCCTTATTATATCCCCTGGATGCATTGCTGGTTTTCACAGCGCTACATTTAAAAATAGAAGAATATAGCTTTGGAACATTAATGAATCTTCAAGAAAAGAATCAACATATATGCTGCTAGCCTGCTACTTATATATATATATATATATATATATATATATATATATATACCTGATCACAGTATTCTTCCAACCATCTAATCGAGTTCTATTGCCAAGGGGATCAATCAGGTAGACCATGTTCTTCTCATCATTGATCACAGTCAGGATCCAATGGTTACTGCATAATTGGTAAAGAAGCATTAATAATGTCACATGATAATATGATATGCATTATCATAACAGAAATAGTATTATTTACCCAATGTTATATGGGATAAGGCAAATGCAGTCCCTCGGTGATGCCATCAAGCGAGCAATGATGTGTTTTTCCTGCACACTCTTCTCTAAAGCATGATCCACGCACCCAAGATCCACGAAGCAAAAAGAATACGGATGATTTTTCCCATTCAAGTTATTGAAGAGCTTACTGCATTAGGCCATACGATTACAATTGTATCAAGGCCATAGGTCTACCAGAGATACATAATAAGAGAAAGGAAAAAAACATAAGATGCAATTGTATTATCTTATACAGATCTTACCCCATATAAGCCAATATATGCATACCACCGATTGCCTTCATTTCCATGAAGTCAAGGATTTGATTTCTCGACAGCCAAACTATTTTTTCCCCTCCAAACATTGCCTCATCAAGCACAACGCGCAAGGAAGTATCATTGGTCATGAATCTATCAGCATGAGAATATACAAACTTGCAAGCCATGGGTAATGATCTCTCTATTTCCTTCAACTTCGATCGAACAACATCAGCATCCTTCTTTCCCGACTTGATTTTGTTCCCAACCTGATTCAACTCAAGTAGATCTTCATGAGCATTAGTTAGATCGATGAGTGCATGAGCAACTTCTTCTTTCTGGGGAGAATCAACCTTCTCCTGCACAATATTTAATTATGTAAGCCATAATGTTCTGACTATCTATTCTTAATATACAAAACATCTATATACCCATTATACGAGAGAATGACCTCTGAACTGGTTAGAATTACCATGTATTTTGGCCAAGCAACGATAGTGCCAAGGGCATCCGCAATAGTTAGTGGACCATTTTTAATGGGAACAGGGAGATCCTCATCATACCCGTCCTCGACGACACCGTCAATAGACACTTTCCAGTTGTCTTTGCCAATTGGTACAATATGGATCAACATATGCGGCCCTCCAACTGACACTACTATCCCATATGCAATAATATGGTCAACTTCTCCTTTGACCAGAGTGCAAGATCTCCCATAAACAGTATCATACGATGAGAATTAAATATAGGACCATATAATAAAAAATGGCATGGATAATGAAAACTCTAGAGTTGAAAACCTCTATTTCACGTGGATCGACCTCATCTAATTTGCTAATAGGTTGTCTTACTTTTAGCTTGTTCTTTTTCCCCTTGAAAGAACAATAAGGTAAGAATTAGCTTTGATGTACATATGAGGAAATAATATATCGACTTAATATTTATAAGAAAGTCAAATGACCTTAGGATTTGGAGCTGCTTTGTCAACATCTTTTTGTGCTGGGAGGACCTTGGACTTCCTACCCTTCTATTGACAAAAATATGTTGATTAAAATCAGGTAGATGCTATAAAGTGAATGAAATGTTGAAAGTCTAAGTAATTAAAATTATAAGAAACCTTCGCCTTTGGACCGCCAACCACTCCATCTTTCCCCACAGACATCTCAGTAGTTTCGATGATTTGTTTCCTCTGTCAAGAATGTATACAATTAAAAAATCAAGAGGAAGAAAGAATGTATACAAGTGCCTACATACATACAAGAATGCAGTGGTGTAATATTTTAAATAAATAACCTTCAGCAATCCATAAATTCCTTCACGGAGAAAGTCTTCCATCAAGTTGCTTTTTGCCTTCTTAAAATTCTGTTTAAGATCAATTTTTAGGCCATTTTACCAAATTAACAAAATATATCGTCATCCTAAAGGGTATAATGGTGAATTACCATTGTCTTTGGAGCATCACAGTCATCCAGTCCCACTTGGTTTGTGTCCATCACTGGATTGGCCATGTTTGACGATTTCTTTGATGAAGTAGTCGGGCTTTTTGCTTCCTTTCCTGCAGCAAGTTCAGCTTTTAATCTGTCCACTTCAGCTCTCAAACTAGACACTTCTCCAGTCTTCTCTTTTAGGTTCTCAACCAAGGCCTTTGAAATTGGTTCTCTCGTCTTTTGTGCAGTTCGGAAATAAACTTGGGGTTTGACGAACCCTCCTATGCCTCTTACTCTTCCATATTTCTCGTTTGTTCCCAACGCTTCAGTTAAAGCATCATGAGATCCTTCTGGAATAAAATCTCCCTTAGCTTGTTTCTTCAAGACTTCCTCCTAGAACAATCCACACGCCATACATGTAAAAACAACTGTTTAGATAATAAGATAAGATAAATAGAGAAAAAGTATTTGAATTTAAATTAAAGAGCCTAATTAGTTAAAAATACTCACAATATCTGCTATCATCGCCGCTGTCTCCTCATCTGCTATAAGACCTTTGTCATCTTGGCGGGCTAAGATCCAAAGCAGCGATCTATCGATTTCGTCATCCTCACCAAGTAATCCCTTATTTCTCTATTTTTAATGATAAAAAACTATTACGTCACCCAAAGGTTTATAAATATCTGAATAAAAAAAGGGCAAGTCCGGGGAAGGGTCACACGACAATAGTTTTATAAAAATCTGAATATGGTGCTTAAATAATTTTCTTACTAGCTCAGCTTCCAGACCGCAATAACCCTTTCGAGATGCCTTGTGACGATATTTGATCTGTTTAGTCCGAGCCTTCTGCTCCTTGTGTGTAATCTGGTATGATTCCCAAATAAGTACATATTTGAGAGATTTAAATGGGAAAATGTCAACTTTTAATACCTTACACGAAGGGTCCATTCTCTTATCCACAAACTCTTTCCAAACTTCATCAGCTGAGATTTGATATTCAGTGGGTGGAGAAGATCGCACCAGAACAGGATTTTTGCGAAATGGCCACACAAACTTCTTAGTCATTTTAGTTTTCCAGTCACGCCATTTCTGGTTCGCGGAAGTCAACACTGTCTTCTTAGTTTGTGGTGCTAATTCAAACACATTCTGCCAATTATCAAAAAATTTGTTAATATTAGAACAAAGCATTAACAAATATATGATATCATATAAAACACATATATAACATTGCAACATTTAGTCTTACCAGTATCTCTTCCCAGATCTTATCTTTGATATCCTTTGGAACGAACCTCCAATTGTCTATGTTGCATGGAACCATGGATCTTGAAACATGGCCAATATATGACTGCAAGGCCTTATTATCCTCATACAAAGCCCGCCCAAGGCTATCGTAATAGACCTTAACCTTATTCTCTCTTGCCCTCAGCTTACCCAACTTCCACATAGATGATGGACCCCGTTTGGTTCTTTTTTGCTCGTGAACATGGATCTTGAAACATGGTCAATATATGAGTACAGGATGTTTAGCCTCCTCATGTTCAGGTGCCCACTTCTCAGAAGCATCAACCATCTTGCTTTGCTGAACACTCCTTTTCTTTGTTTTCTTAGGAGACAACTACTTTTTTCCTGCAATAACCCATAAAATACATCATATAAGTTTTTCATAATTCAGATAAAAAAATAATAAAGCTGAAAAAACACATAAAACATTATAACGTAACAGGAACACATAAGAATCATAACATGTACAAGAAAAATACAATAACATAAATTTATGTTCATCACTTTAAGCAATACATAACAAACTGTTACATCATTTTTTCCTTTTCACCACCCAAACACCCTCATCCTTACTATCATCCTTACTACCCGGCCTAACATATCATTGATGAGTAGGAATACAATGAGTTGCCAAGTCATCTAAAGGACGAGAAAGTGGAATGCTAGTCACTTCCTCATTCTCCCCCTCACTATTATTCTTAAGAATTGGTAGAACCACTGACCATCCTTTTCTTAACGGGTCATCAATGTAAAAAACATCACTAACTTGACTTGCTAGCACAAACTCTTCTTTTCTACGACCCCGTTTGTTCAAATTGACTAAGGTGAATCCACATTCGTCGTTCGTGATTATTCCCTTATCATTTGGTGTAATACCCGCAATTTCGGATTTCGGTGATTTTCTTTTTTTTTTCGGTGAGAGCCCGTTTTGACGACTCGCTCGTGATCGTTTCGTCATTCCGAGAGTATTTAATTCTGCACTTTTTGTCATCCGAGTTCGTTTCGGTATTGTTTTGTTGAGTTCCGTGTTCTTAAGCGGTTTTTCCGTACTTGAGTTCAATTCTTGCGAATCTCGTCCGAAACTGTTGTTTCGAGTTTCTCGTAAGTTCATTTAATGTTATTATTCATGTTGCGAGCTTCGGCTTGGTGTTTCGATCATGTATCGTGTATTTCGGATGTTTTGGGCCATTTTCGTAATTTCCCAAAGTTTGGGGTAATTACTTTCCGTTGTCGAATTTCGAGCCTTCGGGTGGTCGGAATCGTGTGTTCTCTTAGTGCTCGAATTCGTCTTTGCGAGTACTTTGTAACCGTATCTTCGATTCATATTCAGGTTCGGGTTTCGGGGTCGTCCAGGCCGTTGGAGTTTGCCCCGGCCGAGTCATGGCCGGGCATGTTGGGGCCAGGCCAGCCCTGGCCGAGTTACGGCCGGAAGGGACCGGCAGTTACGTATGTAAGGCCGGTTACGTACGTAAGCCTTGGCCGGTTACGTACGTAACGCTGCCGACATTTCTGGGCAGTTAGTTCGGCCATGGCCGGTTACGTACGTAAGCCATGGCCGATTACGTACGTAAGGCGTCCGGCAGGCTGTGTATTTAAGACCCAGCAAACGGGGTTTTCATCATTTTTCTCACTCGTTTCATCCTCTTCCGCGGCTGGATCTTTGATGATCATGGAGGGATGTTTTCAGGTGTTAAATCCATGAAGTCTTGGAGTTCATATCATCATTTATCCATCCTATAACATCCTTTGATTGAGCGAACCAGGTCAGATTTTCTAGAAACCTAGTTTTGGGGAATTTGGGTATTTTGGTTGTTTTCATCCATTTAATCCGATTTAACTTAGGATTGTGATGGATTGATGATTATTCAGATGTATTATATCATTTACCTTGTTATTCCATGGTTGGATCGTATCGATTAGTTGTTTTGGTCGAGTTCTTGATCGACACCTTGAAGGTGTCCGGTAGAATGTCATAGAGGGGTTTTCGGACGTTCTACGATTATTATTCCTCGTATGATCATTAATTTATTAATTATATGATGTTAGGGTCGAGTTTCTTGCGAAGAAACCGTGTTGAACCCTTCCGTTCGTTGTCGTCTTCCTTTTCGATAGCATCGGGCGTTCCGAAGCTTCCTGGTTGAGCCGTGTTCGTGGGAATACTTGCGTGCCGATTTCGAGGCAAGTACCTTGTCCATACAATTCTTGTTTTGTGAATATGATAATTAGTGATTGTCGTTATGTGTTTGTTTGATCATTTGATTTGAACTTTCAAAAGATTCGGTTTAGCCTCGTTAAGGGCTCACTTTCAAAATGCGTGTGTTTTGTGAATATTGTGCCCCGTGAATGATTTAGTGAACCCTATGAATTTTCTTGTTGTTGTTGTTGTTGTTGTTGTTGTTATGCTTTGATAATATATATATATATATATATATATATATATATATATATACATATTATCTCTTTTCGGTGCGTTATGGTTTGACGTGGTGTTTTGCTAAGTGTTGGTTGAATTAACTCATGATTTGATGTGTTTGTGATTGTGGCAAATGTGAAACCCTTGTTGTTGTGAACTCGATGCATTTATGATTTGACCACAAGGTTATCAATTCGGGTAGGTCTCGAGAGGGCTCCGAGAATCGTCACTTGCGAGTGCGATGTCATGATAACTTGTGGGTATGTTCGATTGATGTTTGACCGGGTAGGGACCTGTGAGGCCTCCGGCGGCGTGTACTTGCGAGTACATCCAGTGTATGATTTGACCATAAGGTTATCTAATCGGGTAGGTCTGGAGAGGGCTCCGAGAATCGGTACTTGCGAGTACGATGTCAAGATAACTTATGGGTGGTTTGAGTTTGTTTCGCTAGCCAGCTCGGGAGGGTCCTTAGAGGCCTCGGGTGGGATTTATGGCTTCGTCCCTGTCCTAGGCGATGCCTGTGCATGTATGTTTTGTGAATGTGTTTGCTCACCTCGAGAGGGTTCGACGGGGCCACGGAGGGAGTCCAATGGTATAGCCCTGGATTCACGAGTAAAACTTCACGAGTGCGTGTGTATTTTATGTCCGTCGAGGACGCATGATGTGGGTTTTAACCTTGTGTATTGTTGTTGGTTTCATTTGTGAAAACAAAACCTTTGGGTTGTGACCCTTGTTGATTTTGGAAAGAGAAGGATTCGGTAATCCTAAATTGTTTTCTATTAAAACTCTTGATGGCATTTTAAACTGTTTTATAAATTGTTTCCCCTGATTGGTGATCTTTCGATTTTGGAATGTTTTTCCCAAACTCTTGCCTCGGGAAGTACTTTTCATTACGTTTGGCTTTTTGAGGATTCCTGGTTATTGTTATTCGTGGAATGTGAATTGTATGACTCGTATTTTGCACTTTGTTCTTGCACTAGCAAAACAGTGGAGTTTTGCTAACCCCCGAGTATTCGGGGGGTGGATGTCTGTTTTTGCATTCAGGTTTTGGTTGCATAACATAGGGTCGGCATGAAGGATGATGAAAGATGATCGATACTAGTCACATGTGGAACCGTACGTTGTGTATTGGTTCAGTTGTACTTTATTTTCCGCTGCAATATTTTTTTCCCGTTGTATGGGAGCTGATGTATTTTGACCCCTGCGAGGGGATGAATTGCAATTGAGTTGTATGTTTTTATTGAAAGACCAAATTGGTCTGTTGAGTCATTTTAGCCTTAAAGGCATTTTTGTGATGTACGGTGTTGTTTACCAGCCTGGTAGATCCTTGAGGAAAGAGTCTACGGCGTGTAATATCCCTGAGTGGATTGGGGGTGTTACAGAAATGGTATCAGAGCTTAGGTTGTGGAAACCTAGGCTGTTGGGTTTAGTGGTGTCTGTTGAGTTTTGTCTCGTCGGATTTTGTCTGATTGAGTCGTGTCGCGACGCATCGTCTGAGTTGGTTGGTCGTGATTAGTATCGTGGAGCGATCATCATCTTCGTGCGACCTGTGGATGTAAGTCTCCCTTCTTTGTGTTATGCCTCGTGTGACATGAGCTGCTTGTATGATTATATCGTTGAGTGACTGAATCCTTCTGTGGATTTTGATTCCGTGATATGTGGGTATTCGACTCCAATATTTTATTTATATAAGGAGCGGTGTCGCTGCTAATGCATTTTCGAACTGTATTTTGTCCGCTGCGTGAGTCCTTTCAAAAATGACTTTCAGTATTTTGCAAACTGAGTTCTAATTCGTAAAACCGATTCCCTAAATTTAGTTTTGGAACTTTGGCCTTGAATGTTTTATGACTGTTTGATAAAGGATTTTGTGAGTTTCGGGCATTCTGGCCTATTGAATTTTTGAAAACCTTGAGTATCTTAGAAAATAAATTTCGAGACACACATTTTAAAATGAATTGTTTTCTCGTGGTACTTCAAGGTGCCACAGTACGATTCAAAATTATTCCAGTCGAGGACCAAAACAATCTGAGACATTTTCAATTATTTATAAATGCTTTGCTTAGACCCAAGGGTCGAATATTTCTGAAAGTCTTTCACCAAAAAGAAAGTGTCCTCATTTTTATCAAACGCATGATGGTTTTCAAAGTCTCGACAACAATGTTTGTACAACTTTTTGAAAGGTGATACTCAAGATCAACTAGTGTTTCCAAAATCATTTTTTTTCAAAGGTGGCTTTCGTTTTTAAAACCTATCGTTCCTGTTTGCGGTCCGAGAATGTATGTATAATGTTCGCACTTTCGTTAGGGTGTTAACCCCCGGGTTGTGATTGAATTGGTGGTGTGAGCGCTCAGTCGTTCGCCATGCAATTGTTGTATTAGCCCTCGGTGAGAGGTGTGATGTTGATCTTTAACATTGTCATTTCGTGGTGATTTGCGTACTATCGCACATGTGCGAGTTGTTAAAGCTTGGGTTTGTACGTTGTGTAAATGTGTGATTGTTCATGATGTTTTGTGATTATGTGCTGATTATCGTTCTGGCCATTGAGATCGCCGAACGGTGCCGTCGTTTATGTGATGTTGATATGTGTGTTGCTTTATGATAATAATCATCGTATGTGTTGCGTGTTATGATTTTCTATTGTGCTGAGTTGGCATCTCCGGTTTGTTGTTTTGCGATGTTATATATTCCATTGTACCTAGCAGTTGTATTTTCGGTATGCCGAGCCGAGGCGCTTCAAACGTATTGTGCCGGGGGTATGTACGTGCAAATTGTCCTTCTCGTCAGTAACGCTTTTCAAGTGTGGACTCGAGGGACACATAATTCAGTTTTGCGAATTGGTTACCGAGACTTTTGGAGTTCGCGCTTTAGCACAGATATCAGGATCGGCTCTGAGAATGCCATGGGAGATGTTTCTGTCGGTTGCTTGTTGTGTCGTCACCTTGATTTAGTTGTTGTGAGTTTCGGGGACGATATTTATTTTATAAGAGGTCGAATGTAATACCCGTATTGTTTTTGGACTTCTGCATTTCCTCTTTCTCAGGTCTATCGACTCGTTCGTGTTCGTTGATACTTTCTGGACCTGTTCTGTATTTCGGTTTCATCGTTCGAACGATCCGTGATCTTGTTTTGGGGTCGATCTGGTTATCGCTGTGACTTTTCCGAGTTCGGTTTGATTCTTGTGAACCTTATTCGGAAGTAACATCTTTTGGTTCTACTAGTTCTTTTGATGTTTTGGGTTGAAGTGTGAACTTCGGAGTCATTGTTCGACCGTTGTCATTCGATCATTGTTGTTCGATCGTTGTTGTTTGATCGTTGTTACTCGATCATTGCTTTTGATCGTTGTTGTTCCATCATTGTTATTTGATCGTTGTTATTCGATCGTTGTTGTTCGGTCGTTGTTGTTCGATCGTTGTTGTTCGATCGGGGTTGTCTGACTGTTGTTGCCTGATCTCGTACCGCGAAGAATTGTCGTTCACTGTTAGTCTGCTGTTTCGAGTGTGGCCAGGTGGGTCACTGAGCCGTGCATTGCGAGACGGTAGCTGAGAGATTTGGGGGATTGAGGTTGCGTCTCTGCTCCGAAAGGAAACAAAAATGCCTAGTGTAGTTTTTGAGGATTTCGGCATAGTCCGAATTGTTTGTGGTTGTCCTTGTGGATCGTTTGTGTGTTTATTTCTGTTTTCTTGATTGTGCGTGTTTCCTTGTAATGGGTGCTTTGTGTTTTGTGATTGTTCGGATAATCGACTTAGTTGTATTATCTGTTTGATGACGCTTGTCACTTGTTGGTTTTATTATGTCTCTATCGGTGGCATTGTGTTGGTCGTCGTGGAGCGTGTTTTCACACCGTATATTCCTTTGCGTTGTTTGTAACGTTTCGCCGTTGGGCGTTAGTAATGCATTCTTGTGTATCTCATTGAAATATTCCTGGTGGTATATTGCTTCTCCCTACTTGTTTTAAGTTTCGGGACGAAACTTCTTTTAAGGAGGGTAGAATGTAATACCCGCAATTTTGGATTTCGGTGATTTTCTTTTTTTTTTCGACGGGAGCCCGTTTTGACGACTCGCTCGTGATCATTTCGTCATTCCGAGAGTATTTAATTCTGCACTTTTTGTCATCCGAGTTCGTTTCGGTATTGTTTTGTTGAGTTCCGTGTTCTTAAGCGGTTTTTCCGCACTTGAGTTCGATTCTTGCGAATATCGTCCGAAACTGTTGTTTCGAGTTTCTCGTAAGTTCATTTAATGTTATTATTCATGTTTCGAGCTTCGTATTGGTGTTTCGATCATGTATCGTGTATTTCGGACGTTTTGGGCCATTTTCGTAATTTCCCAAAGTTTGGGGTAATTACTTTCCGTTGTAGAATTTCGAGCCTTCGGGTGGTCGGAATCGTGTGTTCTCTTAGTGCTCGAATTCGTCTTTGCGAGTACTTCGTAACTGTATCTTCGATTCATATTCAGGTTCGGGTTTCGGGGTCGTCCGGGCCGTCGGAGTTGGCCCCGACCGAGTCATGGCCGGACATGTTGGGGCCAGGCTAGCCCTGGCCGAGTTACGGCCGGAAGGGCCTGGCAGTTACGTACGTAAGGCCGGTTACGTACGTAACGCTGCCGGCATTTCTGGGCAGTTAGTTCGGCCATGGCCGGTTACGTACGTAAGCCATGGCCGATTACGTACGTAAGGCGTCCGACAGGCTGTGTATTTAAGACCCAACAGATGGGGCTCGGGTATTGTCTATCGGGTAATCGAGTACCCAATGGGTATTCGGGTACCCGTATACCCGATATTTAAGAATATAAATATTTTTAATATATATCATATATACATATAATGTAATTAATAAGTTCAAGTTAGTATAATAAATATTTAAAATATAATATTTTATATAATAATATATCTAATTTATAATACATTATAATATTTATGTATAATATATAAAAATAATAATATATTTATATAATTCAAACGGGTACGCGGATCGGGTAATCGGGTCGGGTATTCAGGTAATATACTATATCCATACCCTACCCGTACCCGATCATAAAACTTCGGGTTCGGCCGATACCCGACCCGATTTTGGGTTTATCCGACGGGTAGGATCGGGTACGGATAAAATTGACATCCCTAATAAAGTAAGTCCAATTTTGTTCATTGCTTCTTATGCCTATGTAGGGATGTCAACAAGAAATCAATCCAAATAAAAACTCATTTCTGAACTTACCCACACATGGGTCAAGATACAATATAGCGGAAGGCTGAAGATATCACAACAATACAATGACATCAATACTGACTCTAACTCTTGATTAGTATTGCGGCTTGTCTTCTTCCATGCTGTACCCCGTGGTTGCTCCAACCAACTAAGCATACCTGAAATGCATGATACACATTTCCCCCATTTAAGGGGTTAGCATTGGAATGGCTAGTACAAGTATTCAAGTCATACAAAATATACTGCGCAAATATCAGTTATTATAGAACAACAACAAACCATTAAAGAAGTTCCCGAGAGGTTTTCAAAGCTTAAAGTACAAGCTCAAGTCCTTGAAAGTAATTCATCAACTTGGGAGCTATAGAAGGCAACAATAGTCCTTTGGGTCTTCAAATCCAAGATTATAAAACCTTTTTCGAAAATAATAGGGTCTCCGCCCAAAGTCATTTTCCGCAAAACATCCTTTACACAAATATTAGGGTCTAACCCCAAACTTTCTCCAAACCACAATGCACGATAACAAGATCCATTTTCCGACATCAAATCATAACAACCAAGGAACCAAACACATATGGCACATATTCTAGTGCCACTCTAGCCAAGTACCAAAATTCAATATATAATGTACATCAACATCGAGAATAAAATGCTGTGATATTCCAGACATATCACAATTATCGAAAACATCAACATCATCATCATGACGAAAATCACATTTGGTAACCCGCGGCCGTACCCATTAGTATCGGCCCCCAAAGGCCCTGTCGTACCCTCCCCGGGTGGGAAACCACTTCCGTATCGGCCTCCAGAGGCCCTGTCGGACCCTCCCCGGGTGGAAGAACAACTCACACACACACACTTACGTTACAAATCGCATTGTCTCAATCATTAATCACAATATATATATATATATATATATATATATAATCAAGGTACTTGCTAGAAATGGTCACTTATCCGACACAGAACCATGACTGACACAGCTACACTATAACCTAACAATCCTAAACACATATTCACACATCAACGGGCATAACAACCGATCAAACCATTACCACTAACCCAACTCATAACACGCAACTTAACCCACACATCCGAGTGATCACCAAATCCTTACAACCCACGTCTAATTGTATTGTCTACCCGACACCTCGTCTCAATTGACATATCTATACAACAACCATCAACCGAATCTAACTTAACATAATATCTAAAATGGCCCATATAATGGAAAATCAACAAATATAAACAACCAACATAATTTCATTTTACAACCTCAATTCGCATAACATAAATTGTATAGACAAGAACACTTTCCTCGATGATTAACACACAGACGAGTCCGAAGACCGCAGCTCTACCGAAAGCCCTCAAACCTATATCCTCCACGAGATAGATGACAAAATGAAATCACTACGAGTAACCAGGTTAACAACAACAGAAAACACGCCTAACTCCCGAAGGGAAACTCATTAGAACATTTAATCGAACGTTAAATGTTCAATACTCCCCAAGAACACACAAATCGTCAATCGAGTTAAACAAACTTGAAATATGGATGTACAATCCATATAACACGATTAATAACATCATATTACACCACCCGATTCATCAAAATCAGGCTAGGGTCGAAATCAAGAACAAAACCCCAAAAAGTCAACTCTAGGAATACAAGAACAATACCTTCGATCCGACGGAAAATGATGGAATATATGATGTTAATCCTTGTTAGGAACTCAAGAAGGTTGATGGATGATGAAATCATGACCAACCCAAGCCTCTCAAACCAATCCCGTCGACCGCAAGAAGAGAAGGAGAAAGAATGATGAAAAATGCGAAATGAAGTCTGCTGCCCGCCTGTAAATAGGCTGCAGCACATTACGTACGTAATACTGTAAGAATAACATACGTAATGGATCTTACGTACGTAAATGACAAAATGTTACGTACGTAATGCTCTACTCAGAGCTCACTGCCTCAGTTCACCTGAAGGCTAACGTACGTAACACATACATTATTACGCACGCAATCCATCATCAGTAACGTACGTAATGCGCTCCTGATAGCGTACGTAACCAACTCCGTCAACGGCAGGTCTAAAGTCGGTACAACAATGCAACTGCCCGACGAATAACTCGATCTCCAGTTTGCAACGAATGTGTGACAGTACGAAATGGGAACCATCATACTACGAAACATGACATACATGTCACACGCACCAACACACAATCAATACGACAAATATGATGACAAGTCACACTCGACGAACATCACAATACGGTACATCTACCATACACAATGGAGAGAAATTCCAAGTAATCATCTTTGGAACAAAATAACTGGCACAAAATGACAACTAATTCGAAATAATCGGAACAATAATCTCAGGTATTACAATGAAATTATGAGTTGTGGTCGAGTAAAGCCGGGGATTGCCCTGATGAGGGCTCTGGGGTACGATGGGGTGCGAATCACATATCACTCGATGGGTTATACAACCAAGGACGGTCTGACGAGGCCTTTGATATATGATAGGGTGCAAACCTCGTATCAGTATAGCCCATGTTGTTATTGAAATGTGATATATATATATATATATTATTCTGGAATAATGACTTTGATTGACGATGTTGTTGTCACAATGTTGTTGAGGCGCTGGTACTTGGTGAGAATATCCTTCGTCTTGTTATACTAATATAATTAGTCATCACAAGGTTTCTTTTATTTCACGTTATACATATTCCTATTATCATGTACTTGCACCGGCTTTTTGCTGACCCCTTCGGGGGTGAATACCTATTTGTGTATTCAGGTACGGATCTTCATGACGAGAAAGCGCATGAGGGGAACGAGGACGACTAGCAGCAATGATATTGCCTCAGGTAGTCATTGCTGTTTTATTCGTATGTTTTGGTCTTGGTTTGTATATGTACTCGCGAGTACTGCTATTGTTGATGTTATGCCCATGCGTGGGCTTGGGTACTGTCTTGGAATTGTTATCTGCATGTTGAGCTGGATGTGTTGTATTGTCGACCTTGCCGGTTGACGTATGTTGTTCTGGTTTTATGTTCGACCTGATTTGTTGTTGTGCGTGTGTAGGTGTATTAAACAAGTCTTGACTAGTGGACTCACGAAATGGATCCACGATGCTATAACAGTTCCGACCCAGGACGGGGTTGTTACAGAAAGTGGTATCAGAGCCTAGGTTCCTGAATACCTAGGTCGTAGGTTATTAGGTCTGTTTTGTCGTGTCGTGTGATCGGTTGTTGTTTGTGTTGAGAAATATCATTGTCTGCCTTCGTCTCGTGGACCTACGATGTAAGTCTCTCTAAGCCTTAATTTCTTCTATAAAGCCGTTTTAGTCTCTTTTCTGAAACTGTTTGGACTTCGAATTGAGATAAGGGGCCCTCTTGTGAATTGTATTTTATTAGAATCGTTTCCATTATTCTGATCCTATCTGAATCCCGTAAGGAATTAGGGTAACCTGTGTGTACCTTGATCTCGTTCGAACTGTGTTTATTATTTTTTCTTCCTAATACGATTCAGGATTGTGTATACTGGCGCATGGTGAAGGTTACCAAAAGTAAGATACCTTGAGAACGGGAATAAATCATGTTGATCTTTTATTCGAATTCAATACTTGTGAGATTTTACTTGTTGGACTGAAGAGTCCAGATCTCAATGAGATAAGACAAAATCTTTCGAGATAGTGAAGTCACTGTCGGGTTGAAGTGCTCAGTGGTACTTAGGCTCGTGTATTTTTTTTTGAATAAGAGAAAGATCTTTTACAACCCATGTTATTACCATTTTCTTTTACGATACCAACAAAAGTTTTCAAAACCTTTAAAAAATAAAGCCTGCCGATTTTTAACAAGGAATTTCATTTCGAAATTTTGATCTAGATATTCTTATGAAAACATCTAAATTTAATTTTGGATTTTGGATTCGGATGTATGACGTGCATATTTGACATGCAGATTAAGTTATCTTGGAACATGATTTTGATGAGACATATCATTTGAGTTTTTTCAGAAACAACGAGAATTAAGAAATGGCATCATTGTGAAAAGATGTCGGCACTTCTCGATGATAGACAACGAGTTTTTGTACTTTTCAAACCGAATGTTTTCAGAGTTAAAATAGAGAATTGATTTAGTCTCTAAAAACTCCTCGATAGGGGTATATACGTATAAAAATAACATGTGAAGAGAAAAAAAATCTTTCTGAAAAGCAATTATGCGAGCCCATGTACCGGGATTAAGATATGCATCATAGCTACAACGTGTAAAAAGGTCACATGAATGGTTGAGCATGGATTATTTACGTGCGACGTTGTTGATGTGTAACGACTAGAAGAATATGTTCAAAAGTAGAACTTTGTGATCTAATCACTCCAATCGAGATGCAACATATTAACATTCCAACCGTCGGATGATTCTCTTTTTGTGCTTTAAACGTTTATGCTCTTCACCCTTCTAGAGAACCAAGTTCCTTTCTTAGTATTTAATTGAAATATTTAAGATGGAATCAGCTTTTGTTATTATACCACCCATTCTTTGGTACATTTGTCGTATGTGCATCAAACTAAATCTCGACGACATATTTTCTTGGTAGCCCTTCATTATAGGCATATCAGGTAGAGATCGAATTGTTGGGAGTCATAAGATTCATGATTGCCCTGATCGTATCTGGGACAGAGATTGATTTTTGAATTATATTGGCGTTGAGGTACTGGGCGAGGATTTAATCCACGGTGAGGACCAGTTGGACAGTATAAAGCGCTCATGAATCATCGAAAGAGAATCGAGTACTTTTGGGGAAATGATATGAGCTATGAAGCCGATGATATTGTTTAGGCGAAGCTGTTCTAGCACGCATGTTACGTGACGAGGCTCGAGAGTAGCAAAGCTTAACTATACTCGATATCAGTTATGAGTAAGCGAGCCAGTTATCAGAATAATCCCTAAGCCATGTTAAGGCCATTATACACCACCTGTTATCGCCATAATGATGGCGGTTAGCTAAAGAATCTAGAAGTCGTGTAATGGCCATGACGAACCTTTACTTACGACTGTGACAGAACAACCGAACTATGAATCGTAATGCCTGCTTCTTCCAGCCAGCTTTCTTTTCTCTTGATTCATCTTTGTTTTTTCGGTTCACTGGCCTCGATGACCAATATCTAAGAGATTTATATCATATCTTGACATCAAATATGAATATCAAGAGTTTGTGATTATACCTTTTTGGCCTAACCAATACTTTGGTCATATTTGCAAACTTGATGAACTCAAACCTTATCCAGTAATTTCGATGAGGTCATGGTTATCATTTGTGGATGACTTCTTGACCTACTCGAGAAATGAGACAAGCATGCCAAGCATTGCACATTGTGCAAGCATATACTATCCGAGTAAGGGTAAATTGTTATGTAAAATTACAATAGATACTGTTTTCACGGTGACAGCAAGAACTTTTTAAATTTTTGGCAAAAGACGTGATCTTCGACTTTTCTTCCAAAATCAAACTCTGTCACTAAAAGAATTTTAATCTTATTCGAACCTTTTGAAAATAATCATATAGGTAATCATGCAAAGTAAGGTTTGATAAATTAACTGTGACATGATGATCCAGTCGGGACAACGAGATTGAAAATTCTTTCTTGATTCATCTTAGGAAAATAACAGCAATAGATGATGATAAATAAAGCATTTTTAGTTGGACCTTTTCTTTTAGGAAATTGATACTTGTGTTGAAAACTTTTTAAAAAGGAACATGTGAATATAAATCTAAGGAGGAAATTCGTACTGGGGATTTTGTTGTCTAATTATTTCGAGTGAAAATAGGATGTACTATTAATTAGATCCATTTCACCTGATATTCTCTTTTGTGCATATAATCCCCTTCTCATTTCACATATGAAGCCAACCAATTCTTATGTCAGGCGGAACTTTTAAATTTGAAATTGACTCTTATCGTGATATTATTCATCCTCTTTTATTCATATTTTGTGTGGTTGTCGAGTAAACCTCAGTGATATATCTGTTCGTGAGCCTTTAGAAGTAAGTGCACCTAGAGAGAACCCAGACGTCGATATTGAACTCGAGAATCAAACCATAAACTGCCAAGGATAGGATCATCGATGGAGCTGTCTATGGGGTATGGTCATATTTTGGACCCAGCTTGAGGAGTTGACCCATAGATGATGTAATATTCTAACTTGTTTTCTATGTTGATTTTGAGCCTCAAAACCCTCCCTCAATCACTTTCCTATGATTTTACTTGAAATTGAGTTGGAAATTTTGTTATCAATTAAGACGATAGATCACTTGTAACATTCTTCCCATTGCATCCTAAGTTTCGGGACGAAACTTCTTTTTAGGGGGAGAGGGTGTGAGACCCCAGATTTTTACCCCTAAACAATTACTAATTTCCGACCCGTTTTATGAATTCTTATGTCGTTTTGTTGAACTTGTAACTATTGCCATTATTCATCCTTAACCTATCTTTCAACTTTCGAATTTTGAGTATCGACACTTATCGATTATGAGACGTCCTTCGCGTTATCTTGAGATGGATTGACACTATTCTCGTTGCAAAACTCATGATCCCATATGTATTATTTCTCTTAACCGTGTATTTTCCTCTATTATTCTGACTGGTGATCTAAACCCGACCTGCAATATAATTAAGAGTCATCTTAACAATGTCAGGTTCAATTGTACTCGTTAGAATACCTTAAAAGTCGATTATGAGGCCATAAGAATTCACTTCAACATCTCAATAACCTTGTCATTGCTCCTCGACGTTTGGAGGAATGTCCTAGACTCGTTGATCGAAGTGTGACTGGATTGTTTGATCGGCCTCGAGATTTACAATTCTTGTTTCAAGTATTATTGTGATGTTAGTAGTCATACCATATTCGTTAGAATGCTTAGAGGTTGGTCATTCAACTTTATGATGTAGCTTTAACATCGAAGGCCCTTTCATCGTATTTCATCGTTCCTAAACATGTCTTAGACTCGACGACCGAATTGTGACCATTGGTTGGACTGTGGGCAAGATGTGACCAAGCATAACGTTGAAAAGTAAAGTTATTTATAGTTTTGAATAATGATTTTAGACTTGCATCGTCAAAGTTATGGTGATAACATGCTGTGAAGTTGTGATTTGTGGTCGAATAAAGCCGGGGATTAGCATGACGAGGGCTCTGGGGTACGATGGGGTGCGAACCTCGTATCACTCGATGGGTTGTACAATCGTGGAAGCTCTAACGAGGCCTCTGGGATACGATGGGGTGTGAACCTCGTATCAGTATAGCCCATGTGGTTATTGAAATGTGATATATGTATTATTCCGGAATAATGACTTGGATTGACGATGTTGTTGTCACAATGCTATTGAGGCACTGGCACTTGGTGAAAATATCCTGTATTTGAATCCTGTCATGTCATCAACTTTGGCCAGGTCGAAGTAGCTAACGATGACACGTTCAAATAGAAGCCGATTAAGATACTCGAAAGTCAAATCAAGCAATTGAGGAATAAACCAATCTCCTTAGTTAAAGTTCAATGGTCACGACATGGAGTGGAAGAAGAAATTTGGGAGACTGAAGACAGTATGAAGACGAGATACCCATAATTACTTACATCTTAAGTTTCCGGACGAAACTTCTTTTTAGAGAGGGAGTATGTAATACCCAAATAATTGTTATGTATTTTCACATGTATTTGAATCTTGTGGTATTTGAGTATGCCATGTAATCAAGTGAAGTATGATTTTCAGTATCCGTATTCCAGTATTCATGAGTGTATGATGTAAAGGATGTTAATTCATGCAAGTGTCTGCATGTAATTAACGTACGCAAACGTATGAAGCTAACGTATGCTAAAATGTGAGAATTAGCATATGTTAAGGTAGACACTTAGCGTACGTAATGTGCAGTCAACCAGATGGGGACGTGGTAGGTGAGTACGAAACCAGATCGCAGATATTGTGGGATGTGTTGAATGAACCTGGACGACTTCTTGAAAAAGTTAAGTCAACGGTGTTTAGCATACGCTACAGGATACAGGTAACATATGCTAAGTCGAGGACAGAGAGGCAGTAAGCTTTGTAAGATCGTTAATGTACGCAATGGTACGTATTAGTGTACGCTAAAGTCAGCATGTAACATACGTAATGACTTATAGCGTGCACAGGACTGGAGGCAAATTGAGGCAGCGAGCTTCGTAACCCATTACCGTACGCTATGAGAGAGGGCTACCGTACGTTATGTGTAATTTCTTATAAATAGGACAACAACCCTTTCATTTCTTTCACTCGTTTTGTCCGAACCTTACCTCTCCCCAGACCTTCCAACATTACAAAACCAGTATATTGGCCTCTCTACTTGGTTGTTGAAGATGGAAAACATCTTGGATTAGTGTTCAAGCTCCCGGTGTTGAGTTCCACCAAGTGATTCGTCGTTCTCCTCCGTAGTAAGGTATGTTGATGCTATACCAACCTGGAATTCGTGTTCATAGGAATGTTATGAGTATGCTACTGAAGATAGTAGGTAGGGGTGTATTTCGAACCGAACGAACTGAACGATGACTTTAACGAACCTTCGTTCGTTAAGGATTCAGTTCGTTCGGTTCGTGTTCGTGCTCGATAAAATTGCAAACCACTTGTTCGTGTTCGGTTCGTTAGAATTTCACATATTTCTTGTTCGTTCGTTAGCGTTCGATTATTCGGTTCGTTTTGATCGTTCGTTTGTTCGTTTGTGTTCTAAAAAAAACTAAAATACAAGCAATAATAATTAAAAAATAAAAAGAGAAGATAGATTTTAAAATCAAGGATTTTGGAATGGTAGGTTTTATTTTGTACGCATATTTATTAATTATTATAAATTTATTAATTATATTTATTAATTATTATAAAATTATTAATAAATATATAAAAAATCTTTGTTCGCGAATTAACGACCATATATTATTTTGTTCGTGTTCGGTTCGTGTATGTAACGAACATATTCGCGAACTGTTCGAATTTGCCGAACCGAACACGAACTGAACATGGACCGAATATTTTCGTGAAATTTTCACGAACGTTCGGTTCGAAATACACCCCCAATTGTAGGGTTTGTGTAACACCCCCAGAATCAGATCGGGAATATTCCACGCCGCAGACCCTCTCTATGAGGATCTACCAGGCTAGACATCGAAACAACACAATACATTACATACCGACGTGATAGAATAACAAATCAATAGACTAATCTGATCTTACATCATTATCATACAACTCTAAAATACATAACTCTGTCTGGACTCATACCCATACAAGGGTAAAATACACTCACAAACAAAAATTACGACAGCAAAAAAGACCATACAACGAACTCCAACTGACTGCACCCAAAACTGGCCTTCATGTGATTAGTATCATTCTTCTTCCATCATCCTTCGCACCGATCCTGTGTTTTGCTACCAAAACCAGCATGTACCTGGATGCAGAACAGACATCCACCCCCCGAATACTCGGGGGTTAGCAAAACTGTTTTGCTAGTACAACTATAAAGTGCAAATATGAGCCATACACAACACATTCCGAGAATACAACGAACGACTTCCCGAGATATTTCATGTGGATAAAGTAGTTCAAACGATAAAGATATAAAAGAAACCATTGGTCATGTAAAAACCAGTTTAGTATCTCGGGAGTTTTGAAAACATTTGTGATTAAAAAGTTCTTAATTAATCGAAAGCCACTTAGGGTCACAACCCAAAGTTTTATTTTCCAAAATACAAATCCGCTCATAAAACACGAGGTCCACGACCCAACTATCCACTTCAATTCACTTCCAAAGACACATTACACCTAACACATCCCTTTCATGCCATTCTAGCCAAACACCAAGACTCGATATATAATGTCTCCGGACATATCACAACTAATCATCATCAAAACACTCCGGCAATTCTCGGGACCCGGTCCAGCCATCAAGCCAACAAGTCCCTGTGTGCCCCGTCGAGCAACCCTAGGTGAGAATACCCACTCGAAAGTAACCCTCGCGACCCGGTCCAGCCGCTAAGCCACCAGGTCCCCGTGTGACCCCGTCGAGTCAACCCCGAGTGAGAGTACCGAGAACAACCTTACAACTCTCATCCGTTCACATTGCCAAACCACAATCCCCAAGGGTCAATCACAATATATATAGTCGAGGTACTTTGGTAGAATGGCCAAATTATCCAACACATACTCACGACCCAGAACTAATACTATCAACAAGGAAGCACACTATCTCAACAGCACCGAACGACACAACCAATATCCCACAGACTCACATATTCATCGCTAACCACATGACTCCACGCACATATCTTAACAAAAGGATTAAACTTTAAATTTACCGACAACATAATGTTACATAATGGCATCACACAAAAGTAAGGCGACATTATACTCAACGCTAATACACCTATTCAATTAAGCACATTAATTCACGGAACATGCGAGTCATCTTTTAAGAAAACCATGATTATAAATATATCGATTCTTTTGAAAAATGGTTGTAACATTCATTTAGAACATATCGTCGATTATCAACCATTATATCCACAAAACACATAATGTATGGACAAGATACTTGCCTCGATAATCCATACCGGACACTTCGACGAACACGACTCAATTGGAAAACCTTAAACACCTTAAATCCTCCGGGCGAAAACATCGGAAATACGATCTATCGGGAAGCTTGAAGAAAACGACGAACGGAAGAGTTCTAACTTGAGTTCTTCGCAAGGAACTTGACCCTAACATCACATCATCAATAATCAACGATCGTACGAGGAAGAATAATCGTGGAACGCCCGAAACCCCCCTCTAAGAACTTTCACCAGACACCTTCAAGGCGTCAATAAGGAACTCAACAAAACAAACAATCTTTAGCAATCGAACCATGTATCAACAAGGAAATTGGTATAATATGACTTAATAATCAACAATCCATCACTAATCTAAGTTATTGCGGATCAAACGGACGAAATCAAATAAAATCCCCAATTTTCCCAAAACTAAGATTTTAGGAAAACTTACCCTGATTCGCTTGATCAAAGGAGGTTATGGAATGATTAATCAAGGATGTTGTGCGGCGATTCATACGCCTCAAAGGCGATCGGCCTAATGGTCGGAAGCCAACCAAAAAAGACAGAGGCTGGGCAAGCGCCTAGCAGTCGACATCCAAGGCGATCGCCTATTGGCATCTGGCGATCGCCTCTAATGTCCGACCAGGGACGACCGTCCCATGCCACGTGTGAATCCGACACCCGTCAAAGTCTGCGAAGACCGAATCTCGGGTGGAGACCCACAAGCAGATCCGCAAAAGGCGCCGCAAGAGCTGGCTTTACTCCAGCCCATCAGCAGCTGTCAGTGATAAGGACGGCTTCACCTACCGACAGACCCGCCGAAAGGTCCTAGGTGGGACCGCCCAAGACAGCGACGTGAGGCACCTGTCGCCTCCTCATTGGTTCGCGCATCTGGCTGCCAGCAGCAGCTGCGGACTTTAAGGAAACAGTCGCACGTGCTGGGACGATCTCCCGCCTTATTTAAGTGCAGGAACGGCGATCGCCCGCGGTGGACAGGGACATCCTAGCAACCTCTTCTCCTATAAATATAAGGCCTAAAACATTGGCAAAAAGAGAGTGATAACGTTAACATGATTACACACAACAAACAATACAGAGAACTTCTCATCCTTATAACAAGAACTCACAAAGCTTCAACTCTGGTTCTTCAGGCAATCTTCAGCATCAAGAGCTAAGATAACTAGGGTCTTTACAAATTGTACTCTAACATTAATATTTTTACTCACCAGTATTCATATTAATAATATATCGTGAGAGCATTTAAGTCCGGGACTAACAACCCCGGCAAATCTTGTGTTATTTACTTCCCCAGGACGTGCTCCCGCATTTTGTTTGTTACTCGTCCATTCCAGCATATCATCTCCGGATAATATTTTGGGTAACAACAATTGGCGCTAGAAGAAGGGCATCTATCTTCATTTTCTTCCCGACTGTTTCGAAGAACACTCACTGTTCTCCGGAGCATATACTTGAACAAACACTCACTGTTCTTTAAAGAAAAACCTTCAGAATCATGATGTCTGCCACGACCTCGAAAAGAGCCACCCTGTGATCTGCCGGACGCCTTATTCCGGCTCAATCCGAGTCCCAACCTGCGGCGTAAGGTGACCGCGGCAACGCTAGACTCTCACTCCCGCCCCCGAGGGACAACCCCAGCCTCTCACTCGATCGATTCCAAACTGCGGAACAGATCGAGGAGGCCATGGCCATCTTAAGGGAGCGACGAAGAGCATGCAACTCGCCCACCATTACTCCATCAGCCATCCGCCGTGCGGGCAAGCGGAAGCTCAAGGGGCTATATGTTGAGAAATCGTCCGAAAGCCCCGAGCCGCAGGAAAAGGCGTTCGTAAGGCGGGACGATTCCGTCTTCAGCCGCCTAGGGAGTGATACCTCATGGCGAACCGGGAATTCGGGCCCCAGCCATGAGACATCGGAGTCCGAATCCGTCACCAGGAGTTCAGCGTACCCAACGCCCAGAAGACAGGCCGGCCGTCTGGCTCCCGCTCGCCTAAGAATTGAGCTCGGCGGCAGAGACCTCGTCACCTACCACGGGGCCAGGAGATCGGTACATGATCGCCTCGGCTCCCGCTCCGAGAGCCAAACCGCGAGCAGTCAAGCTACGGCGATGGCCGCAATGCAGCGCCAGCTGGACGAAATGAAGGCGCTCATAGAAACTGGGGCAGGCGCCAAGAGATCGATCGCCGGACCGAGTGAGCCGCTCGCGGTCCAGATCGAGCTTGCCCCCGTACAACCGAAGATCGCTCCTCCTCAAACACCTTTATACGAGGGGAGATCAGACCCTGAGACCCACTTGAGCAAGTTCTGGATCTACATGACCGGATGCGGGGCATCAGACACGACGAAGTGCCGAATGTTCCCATTAACATTGGGCGATCTTGCCCATAGGTGGTACATCTCACTGTCACCGCATTCAATCAACGGTTTTGAGAAGCTGGCGAACGACATCACGTCGTATTTCGCCGCCAAAGTCGCTCGGCCAGAAGGCCCCCACCGCATGATGAAGATCAGGCAGGGGAAGGACGAGCTCGACGAAGACTACATCGACCGGGTGGATGAAATAGTCCTCACTGGCGAGCCCATTAGCGATGAGCTAACCCTCTACTCAGTCCTAGGGGGATTCTATGGCCATTCACCCATGTTCAGGCACCTCACGAAGGACATCCCCCCAACCTACGCGACCTTCCGCGTCAAGGCAGCTGACTTTATGGCCAGGCAGAGAATGCTCACCCTTCGCTTAGGCGAGGGATCTACCGGAGAAGGGAAGGCGCCATCTCCCATCCCGAAAAAGGCGGTGTCCAAACCCAGAAAGGCGGTCGCAAAGCTGCCCGGTGAGTTCAAGGCCTTCGAGGATGTGGAAATTCACCTCCTCCGCAACCTCAATCTGTCTCCGACCCATATCTTCAACGCCATCAAGGGGCGCGAATGGATTAGCAAGCCGAAGCCGATGAGGGACAACGGTCATCTGGACCGCAGCAAATTTTGTGCCTACCACAAAAGTCCTGGCCACAACACCAGCCAGTGCCGCAACCTCCTCAGACAACTCTGGAGGTTGTTCGAGGAAGGCAAGCTGGACAATTTGGTGACCAAGCCAGAACCCCGGGAAGAAAGGACCGGGGGGCACGATGGCCGACAGAACGACGGAATCCCTCCCAATCCGGTCGCCAGGATCGAGCAAAACGAGCTGGAGTAATCAGACAAGTCAATCCCTCCGATCAACCCCGACGGCCGGATCAATATGCTTCAGTCGGGAGGTGGAAACTTCGGAGGTCTTTCCCCGGTTTCCACCATATCAAATATAAAGCGGAAGGCCGAGCTGAGGGCGTTCGCCGGAGTCCATGTCATGGTGCCCCCAGAGCCGACCATCTCCAAAGACGCACTCATCTCCTTATCCAACAAGGATAGGGAGGGAGTGCAGTACCCCAAAGAGGATGCATTGGTAATCTCTGCATGTATCCTTGGGAAAGTGGTCGACCGCGTGCTGGTTGACAATGGGAGCTTTTGCAGCATCATATTCAAATCTGCTCTGGACCAGCTCGGCAACCTGACCAAGTTCATCAAGCCATTTGATATTGTGCTTCAAGGGTTTGGCGACAACACGGTCCAAGCCTACGGAAGGATCAAGCTCTCTGTCGAGCTAATATGCTGTTATGATCCCAAGGTTAAGATCAGTAGGAACCTCAATTTTGTAATCATAGATAGGCCCAACATCTATAATGGGTTCCTAGGTCGCCCCTTTATAGAAACCTTTGAGGCGGTCGCCTCTTCTTTCTTTTACTGTATCAAGTTCCCCACTACCGATGGGACGGTCAGTACTGTAAAAGAAGACCAGCTAATGGCAAAGAAATGTTTGAATTACTCCTGTGTCGTAACTTCCCCTTTAAACGTTTCCCATGCTATTTATAACATTGAGGCAATCGACATTCAACCAATGGATATCGATGAGCCAAGCACCTCATACCAACCCGACTCAGAGGATGGCATCTCGCAACAATTGTCGGATGACATCGAGCCAAGGATCGATTTCGAGCCAAGCCTCGACATTGATCCAAGGATCGAGTCCGACAATCATTCCAAATGAGAAGCGACCGTCCCCATTGAAGAGTTGGAAAGTATAATGATAGATCTGGCTCGCCCGGAGCGGGAAGTGCAGATCGGCACAAGCGTCGGTCTCGAGTTAAAAGACGATCTGATCAGTTTACTACGTAAGAACATCGGAATCTTTACCTGGTCGCATCAAGATATGGTCGGCATTAGTCCTGAACACGCTTGCCACTATCTAAAGATCGACCCAGAAAGGAAGCCTGTGCACCAGAAACATAGGAAATTCGGTCCTGAGAAGTACGCTGCGCTCGACGCAGAAGTCAAAAAGCTACTCGACAACAAACTGATCGGAGTAGCTACCGACGAGCCATAGTGGGTAGCCAATGCGGTGCTCGGCAGAAAGGCGAGCAACTCATGGAGGTTATGCATCGATTTCACCGACCTCAACGCGGCATGTCCGAAATACCACTTTCCAATGCCTCATATTGACCACTTGGTCGATAGCACGGCAGATTGCGAAATGATGTCGTTTATGGATGCCTTCGTCGGGTACCATCAGATCCCAATGGCGGAGAAATATGTAAAACACACGTCGTTCCACACGGAAAAAGACGTGTACTTTTGGGTCCGAATGTCGTTCGGCCTGAAAAACGCGGGGCCGACCTACCAACGACTAGTCAACGGGATGTTCGCCGATCAGATCGGTAAGACCATGGAGGTTTACATTGACGACATCGTGGTCAAGAGCCTCAAAAAGGAAGATCACCTCAAAGACCTTGCCGAGACGTTCGCCATCCTCGAGAAACTTAACATGAAACTGAACCCCAAGAAATGCAACTTCGGGGTAAGCTCCGGAAAGTTCCTGGGGCACATCGTGAGCCAAAGGGGGATCGAAGCGAACCCCACCAAGATCCAGGCGATCCTCAACATGCAGGAGCCACGGAATGTCAAACAGGTGCAACGTCTCACGGGTTGTCTAGCAGCCCTTAACGGTTTCATTTCTCGGCTCAAAGACAAAAGCAAGCCATTCTTCGCCACCATAAAGAATAAGAAATTTGCATGGACAAAGGAAAGTCAAATGGCATTCGCCAAAATCAAGGGGTATCTGTCTAATCCCCAAATTTTGGCGAAGCCAATCCCCGGCGAAAAGCTATTCCTCTACCTGGCGGCCTCGGAGGTCGCGCTGAGCGCTGTATTAGTGCGAGCAGAGGGGCAAGCCCACTTGCCGATCTACTTCGTTAGTCAAGCGCTCCATGACGCGGAAATGCGTTACACGCCTCTGGAGAAGCTCGACCACGCATTAGTCATGAGTGTTCGCAAGCTGAGGGCTTACTTCTTCGAACACCAAGTGGAGGTTCTGACGACTCTCCCCCTAAGGCAAGTTCTGCACCGACCAGACACCAACGGGCGACTCCTCAAGTGGTCACTGGAGATCGCCCAATATGGTGTCACGTACGCTCCTCGGACGACGATCAAAGGCCAAGCTCTGGCGGATTTCGTGGTGGAACTAACGTTCCCGCCCAGCCCAACCCAGGTCGGCCGTCCTGCCTGGAAATTGTACGTAGATGGCTCGGCGACCAGCTCGCGAGCGGGGGCAGGGATTGTCCTCATCAGCCCCGACGGCCAAAGTTTCACAAATGCTGTGCGTTTCGGGTTCCGTGCGACCAACAATGAAGCCGAGTACGAAGCCTTGGTAGGCAGACTCGATCTAGCACTCGCCCTGGATGTTCGTCGCCTCCACATCTTCATGGACTCCCTCTTGGTCGTGAACCAAGTCAAGGGGGAATATGAGGCGTGCGGCGAACAGATGATCAGATATCAAGAATTGGTCGCCGAAATATGCACAAAGTTTGAAGAGGTGTTGATCAAACAAGTCCCGAGAGAGCACAACTCCCAGGCCGATGCCCTATCCAAACTCGCATCGTCAGATGGGGCGGCAGACTTCTCTAACATCCAAATCACGAAGTCAGCAAAATTGGCGATCGATAGAAGCCTGGTCACAAAAGTTGCCATCGCCGAAGAGAACTGGATCATTAAATACTTAAAGGACGGAACGGTCCCTGCATATCGGATCAAAGATCGCCAGCTTCAGCTCCGAGCGACCAGATACACCCTATTGGACGACCGGCTTTACAAGCGAGCTTTCAGCCTACCTCTCCTCAAGTACATTACGACGGAGGAAGGCCGACTTGTTTTAGCCGAAATCCATGACGGGATCTGTGGAAATCACGCTGGAGGGCGAGCTCTCATCCACAAGACGACCAGGCAAGGCCTTTTCTGGCCTACACTACAAAAAGACGCGATCGCTTACGCCCGATCTTGTCACAAGTGTCAAGTGATGGGCCCGAACATCAAGCTCTCCCCCGAGCAGGTCACTTCTATGTACAGTTCGTGGCCGTTCGCCCAATGGGGCATCGACCTCATCGGTCCTTTTCCAACGGCGCAGGGGGATGTAAATTTGCCATCGTGCGGGTCGATTATTTCACGAAATGGGCAGAGGCCGAGCCACTCAACAAGATCGGCCAAGAACAAGTGATCAAGTTCATTTGGAAGAACATCATATGCCGATTCGGTCTACCACAGGCTATCATCTCCGACAACGGAAAGCAGTTCGACGGTTTGGAAGTTATGCAATTCTACGAGAAATGGGGAATTAAAAAACTGTTCTCGGCCCCTCACCACCCTCAGACGAACGGGCAGGTAGAGGCTGTAAACAAGATTCTCAAACACACTATCAAAGCAAGACTCGAATCCAAACAAGGACGATGGGCGAGCGAGCTCCCGGATATTTTGTGGTCCTACCGAACGACGACCCGAAATTCAACCGGCGAAACCCCATTCGCCCTCGCCTTCGGAACAGAAGTAGTGATCCCTTCAGAGATCGCCGTCCTCAGCTACCAAACTGAACAAGAAATGACGATGGATAATGATGTAGCTCGATGGATCGACTTGGACATGCTCGAGGAGCGATGACTGACCTCGGAAATGAAGAACGCAATCCACAAAAGGAAATCCGAGAAATTCTTCAATTAGAAGGTCAAGGAAAGGCGATTCCAAGTGGGCGATCTAGTCCTCAAAAAGGTCCAGATTCACACGGGAGTATTTATCCCGAATTGGGAGGGGCCCTTCTGGATATCCAAATATCTGACCAGAGGAGCCTACGAACTCCAACACCCGGACGGCACTCCGGACCAATATCCCTAGAACGCCGTACATTTGAAGAAATGCTATCAATAAAAACTCTGTATTCAGTTACCCAATGTACAAAGAGCTTAATGAGATTTTACGATCCCCTCTATATGATTCGCCTCAACAGAACAAACAAATAAAAAAGAGGACGACTCGCTCGCCCTACAAGAGGTCGTCATCTAACCTGATGGACCTATGCTAGTGATCGCCCCCCCTAGCACAACGTATACCGTCGAGGACCGTCATCTAACATGGAGATCCGAGGTAGAAAAGTGCAGCCATGGTTCTGGGAGTTGATGGAACTGATAACCCGTCCATGCAAGGTTCCTTTGGGCAGAGATCGCCCACCCTTTCGTTTAAATACGAGGCGGGCATAGCCGAAGGACCCTCCAAAACAGATCAGCAGACACGCTCGCTAGTCCTTAGATCCATCATCTAACATGGTGGACCTGGACAATGCGACGCGTCCTTACCCCGTCACAACGTATGCCCTCTTAGGCAGAAAAGTGCTAACAAGCCACGGTAGCGAAGTCGATTTATCCAACGGCGCCCCGTGCAAGCACTCCTCCAGGCAAAGACTGACCACCCCTTCGCTACATTACGAGGCAAAATGTAGCCTACGGAGGACCCTCACAATTAAGTGAGTCGCGAGAAGTTAACAATCAGACGGAATGTCGCTCGCGCACAAGACATAGTCGTAGAGGTCGGTTCCATCGAACCCCACGATTGTGCGAAGTCTTTCCAGGCCGGGACGTTCGGCCTCCCTCTAGGAATCAACAAAATTGAAGATCGCAAGAATCAAACTAAAGATAGCTCACTAAACGAATTATTTTCATTCCCTCACTTTCACCAAGTAAACAAAAACAAGGGGCAAAACGGAGCCATACATGCGATCAGGAGGACGGAACCACATACGATCGGCTTTGTTCAAACACACATATGACGATCGGTTTTGTTCCGAAATTTACAAGTAAGAATTTTAAGTATGCCAATACATGCAGAGCTATACATACAACGAACACTCCTCAAACAGTTGTGTAAAGTCAAATGCGAAACATTCAGACAGACGATCGTACAAACAAAGAATCAGATGCAATTATGTATTTTATTTCATTCAAGTTATTTGTACATGCGCCCGAAGGCAAAACACGAAAAAACTGAAAAATTACAAGGGAAAACAAAATGAAAGCGGTCGGACTCAGGCTTCCCCCGCCTGGCCTTCGTCACCAGCAACTGGATCGGCGTGCGCTTCCTCGCCGGCTTCCGGATGAACGAGTTTGTCCGGCGTTGGATACCAGCTCAGGTCGATTCTGAGGTCGGTGAGGTCAAGGATCGGCACAAAGAAGGCCGGCTGTAGGGGATGCTCAAGCACATATGCTTTGAAGTTATTGATCAGAGGGCCGACCTCGAGCCCTCCCTTCTTGGCAGCGCGGATGGCGTCAGCGTAAGCCATGTAATAGGCAAACTCGCCGACATACTCTATGTTGAGGAAGGGATCGGCCTCGGTCGCCTCCAACTTCTCCTTCAGCCCCGCGATGGTTTTGTCCGCATCCTGGATCTCGACAACCTTGGCGGCCAGCTCCCCCTTCGACGACTCCAATTCGCCATTTAACCGATCCACTCCCACCTTCAGCCCGGTCGCCTGCTCCTGTGAGTCCGCATGCAACCGACGGGCCTCCGTCATCTGATCGCGCATCCGGTCGGTCGCCGCCCGGGCCCGGTCGAGTTCTGCCTCATCCGGTCGAGATCCTGTTTAGCCTGCTTGGCCGTCTTAGCGTACTTCTCCATCGTCGCAATCCTGTCGACTAACTCAGCGTTCCGACTCCGAGCAGCCTCGAGGTCCGAATGGAGACTGGGAGTAGAGGGCCGTCCCTCATAATCCTTAACAGCTTGAGCGGCCATCGTCGCCGCTTGGAGGGTCAGGGCAAGAGTCGCCTACATTGCGTCTCCGGACCGCCGGCGCACGATCGCATCCAGGTCTGTCGTCCAAGCCTTTGGTAGGGAGGAGATAGCCCGAGATACATAGTGAGGGATGTCGCTAGGCTTGCAGGGAGACCTGCTCGCGAGGAAGTCCAACACCATCGGCGAGCAGTTCGGGTCGGCAAGGCGGACCCTGCAACAAGAACAAAGGAGTTAGTATGCCCCCTACACAAATGGCTTAACTCAACAGATCAACCAAGCTTACCTTTCGACCTTCTCGGGGTCGCGGCCGAAAAAAGGCTTGCCACGCGGGGTCTGGGCGTCGGCGGTCGCCATGGCCTGTAGGAAGGCCGATGAGGGCATAGGCCCCTCCGCCATTGGAACAGCAAAAATAGGAGGCGCGGCGACAGGCGGTGCCACTACGGACGCCTCAGCAACAACAGTTGGCAAGGGCTTCTCTGGCCTCCGCCTCTTGCGGTTGCGCTGAAGCTGCTCCTCTTTCCGAGCCTCCGTCTCGACGATCGGCACCATAAGAGGTCTCGCCTCAGGGATAGGATGGGTCTTCGTTGTAGGGGCACGGCTCGCCTTCTTCCCTTGGCGGAGACGATTCATAAGGCCGGGGTTCGACATAGCGATCTCTCTCGGCGGCTCGGAGTAGCGGGGGAAGTAGATCTCTGTCAAAGAAGACATTCAACCAGGTTAGACATCTCTTTCAATCAAAGGCGATCGTCAAGGAGAAAGGAGATCGTAAACATTTGTATATGGGACCTTCAAGTGGCGGGGAAAGCGAAACAACCGAGCGCCCAACCAATGAGCTTCGTTGTTGATCACGCGAGCGTCGATGTAATTTTCCAGAAGACCGTGGATTCGCTCCTAGACGATTGAAAAGTAAAATGGAAGGTCGCCGGCCACTGGAACAAGGGAGCCTGCAAAAAGAAAACCAAATTAGATCAGTTCAAGGTGTATCCGAACAAAGGGAGAGTTAAAACCCTTACTCGGATTCCTCTCCCGAAAGCCGGTGGGGATATCCAACTCTTCCTCTGGTTTATCGCTCGCCGTCGACTTCCATGCTCCGCCGACCCAGCACCATTTTGTCATGTCGCCCCGGACCTTGTTCGGCACCGCAAGGACAACCCGGCCCATGCGACCCTGAATGTGGTAGCCGCCAACTGAACCCTTCTGCGCCGTCAGCTTAAAGAGGTAGGTCATTTCCAGCAGAGAAGGAAGACGGAACAACCGGTGACCTCCAAAAAGAGTCAAAGTACTGACGATCTGCAACCAGGCATTCGGCATCAGTTGGAGTGGCGCCACATTCCAGGCGGTCAACAGGTATGACACGGCGAACGGCAATGGGAACCGCAATCCGGCCCCCATGATCAACTCATTAATGGCGACCATACCCTCGGGAGGTTGGTCGGCGCGCTCGTTCTCGGTGGGCACATACAGTGAGATATCGGAGGGGACATGGAACTCCGCCCTCCAACGACTCAAGTCCTTCTTAGTCGCTGAACTCCTGATCTGACCGAGGGTCCACGGGGAGTGGTCCGCGGCCCGAAATGACGTCCGCTTTACGGGTTCATAGGGGTGGGCGACCGAGTATTCGAGAAAATCAAACTGAGGACGTGGTCCGGCCAGCATCTCCATAAGCTCGGCAAATTCCAAAATGGCCCGGCCGAACACACTGTTTTGCTCCCAATACAGTCTCACTGCCTCATCCCCGTCTACCGGCGAGCGCTTCTAATCCTCCGCCGCCGACCTCGCCGTGTCAGCCTCGTTGAAAAGCTTTTCAACCTCCGCGGGATCAATCTCAGCGCGAATGGCCTCGACGGCCGTCTCCGCGTGAAAATCCGCGGAGGTTTCATCCCTGGCAGTCGAAGTCGGGGCGGCGGAAGTGATACCCGCCTCATACATGGTGGATCCTCCTCCAGACATGTTCAAAGAGAAAGGGGGGAGAAAAGTTTTTGTTCTTACCTAGAGAGAACGCCGATCGGCGCACGAAGCTTCAAGAAATTTCAGCTAAGTCTTCTTCTAAATGCAAGAGCGCGTAAAGATCTAACCCAGTAGCCCTAGCCCCTTTTATAGGCGAGAGCAGGGACTTCTGGGTAAATAAGTGGAATCTCGAGGGCTGAAGTGCAACCGTCGGGTGAGCCGCATTTAATGCAGCCCTCGAAACCCGCGTACGCATCGTTTCGAGGGCACGCCAGATGACAAGTCTGACAAAAACCGTCAGACTCCCCCAACGGGAGCGGGACGTGTGTCCCAGTGACGTTTCAAAGCCCGCCTCCACTTCCCGCTCTTTCCAACGTCCGAGGAGATCGGCCAAATTCAAAATCGGTTAAATCGGGACGATAAATGCGCTTCATAAGAAGATGAGTCGCTCACCTAAAACAAGTGATCGCCAGCAGAGCCACCTCACCCCACATCTTCAACATCGGAGTGAGCTGGGGGGCAATTGTTGTGCGGCTAATGGTCGGAAGCCAACCAAAGAAGACAGAGGCTGGGCAAGCGCCTAGCAATCGACATCCAAAGAGATCGCCTATTGGCATCTGGCGATCGCCTCTAATGTCCGACCAGGGATGACCGTCCCATGCCACGTGTGAATCTGACACCCGTCAAAGTATGCGAAGACCGAATCTCGGGTGGAGACCAACGTGCAGATCCGCAAAAGGCGCTGCAAGAGCTGGCTTTACTCCAGCCCATCAGCATCTGTCAGTGATAAGGACGACCTCACCTACCGACAGACCCGCCGAAAGGTCCTAGGTGGGACCGCCCAAGACAGCAACGTGAGGCACCTGTCGCCTCCTCATTGGTTCACGCATCTGGCTGCCAGCAGCAGCTACGGACTTTAAGGAAACAGTCCCACGTGCTGGAATGATCGCCCGCCTTATTTAAGTGCAGGAATGCCGATCGCCCGCGGTGGACAGGGACATCCCAGCAACCTCTACTCCTATAAATAGAATGCCTAAAACATTGGCAAAAGTAGAGTTATAACGTTAACACGATTACACACAGCAAACAATACAGAGAACTCCTCATCCTTATAATAATAACTCACAGAGCTTCAACTCTGGTTCTTCCGGCAATCTGCAGCACTCAAGAGCTAAGATAACTAGGGTCTTTACACTCATTGTAATTGTACTCTAACATTAATATTTGTACTCACCAGTATTCATATTAATAATATCTCGCGAGAGCATTCAAGCCCGGGACTAACAACCCCGACAAATCTTGTGTTATTTACTTCCCCACGGACGTGCTCCCGCATTTTGTTTGTTACTCGTCCATTCCAGCATATCATCTCCGGATAATATTTTGGGTAACAACAAAGGATAGAAACTCCACGATTTCGTGGATTCATAGTTTGACAACATATCTTCTTGTTCTCCAAGACTCCAGTCGCGGACAGGAAATAAGGTAAATGAAAAATGAGTGCAAACATGACTGCTCAGTCATATTTATATAGATGCGCAGTAGCGTGCGCTAGATGTCCGAATTAGCGTTCGCTATTGGCCAGTCTCGGCCTAGAACCTTCGGTCGGGGCCCGCATGACCTAACCCTTCTGACCAACCCTGCCGTCCAGAACCTTCTTGTCCGGTCGCGATTGCGCGCGCTGCGCGGGCACTTGCGTGCGCTAGCCGACCCGTCCAGAACCCCCTGTACTGAACTGCTCGGCCAGGTAGCGTGCGCTGGGCGGCCGATAGCGTGCGCTATGCCTGCCGAGTTAGCGCGCGCTGCCTTCCGACAGTGGCGTGCCCTATGCCGGTCCCTGCCGCAACCGTCGGGCCAGTGCCCAGCTGCCATTTCGGTTCCTGCCAAAACTGTCCGGCCAATGCCCAGCCGCCATGACCTGATGACTTGATTTTCCGAAAACGCACGGAACGAACACGACAAAATGCTCGCGGACGACACTATCGATTAGGAATGAAAACAACATACAACAAATCACCATATGCGGTCATAATTACAAAATCAGTCATCGAGAAAATAATATCGACGCTCGACAACCGGGAAATGTCCGAAAAAAATCTAAAATAACCGGAACAAAAATCGCGGGTATTACATTCTCCCCCCCTAAAAATAAGTTTCGTCCCGCAAATTAAAACAAAAGCAAGGCAATTCTAGATAACACATGTTATCTGATTATGACAGCACACATGAGCTCCATGCAGTACAAAGCTACTACGTTTTGATTCAATACGCATGAACGCTTATGAAAAGAAATGAACATGAATCACTACGGTTTGATAAAATCGAACAGTACAAAAATAAAATCACGAGTCCAGCGCTGAAAAGCATGAAATTCCAATAACTCAAGGATTTGGAAGATCAAATACAAGATAATTTTCCCAACACTTAAGGAAATTACGAAGTGGCCCAGGCGCTCAATAATCACGATTAAGAGATTGAACAATAATGATCGGACAAGGACGAACGAATAACAATGATCGAGCAACGACGATCAAACAACAACTCTGAAGTTCACACCTCAAATCAAGACATCAATAAGCATGTAGGAACCACGAGGTGTTAAATTCGTACACGGTTCACATGAAATCGATCCGTACATGGAATTGTCATAATGATATATAGATCAATTTGGAACAATATGAGAACTTGCTCGAATGACAAAGGCGAGAAATAACACAAGGTTAGAAGCATCAACGAACACCATCGAGTCGATAGAGTCGAACAAAACGAAAGCGAAAAAAAATGTGGGTATTACACCATATCACCTTTAAAAGAGGTTTCGTCCTCGAAACCTAAACAACGAGAACGAAGTGCTAGAATAGCAGCCTTCCCGGCAATATTCTCTTGGTTCCGCAGCCGATCTCCATGACCATCTGTACCGCGGTCACGACTGCATCCTCTGCCCATCAACATACTAAGCGGATACTCACTCAATACGATGGCATAACTTCGCAAAATAATATACTGAAGTGCCGACTCAGCATGACATATCACATACGACACTAATAGCAACTCGATAAGAAGATCCACGAGGTATCCTTTTAAATGATATCCTTTGAAAATCTTTGGATTTGTATGTTTATTCAAAATAAAACTTTTGAATGTATTTTTCGTACCTCGGGCTGTTTTATCAAAACTTGTAAACAAAAGGCTTTAACCGTCTCATTTTGAAATTATTTGCAAAATAATATTTCCTTACAACCAGCATTATCAAAATCACCATGCCACTACGCATCACCATCACCGTTAATAACAAACAAGGTAACCACGCAAGATCATCAAACCATTCGTACTTGCACTAAACATTTCCACCAATCAACAATCATTTTGGAGTGATTCAAGATCAGCGTACAATAACTGGATCAGTACAGAAAATTTTTCCAAATCCGAGTTTGGAGTTTAAATCGAGTAAGATTTTTCATCTTTCACTATATATTTTTGAAAAAAAATTGTATTGGATTTTGAAATATAGAAATTTTTATGGTGTGAAAGATTTTTGAAAATCATGTACTCGAATTATTTGAAATAAAACAATACATTAAAATCATTTTCGAAAATCCTCTCAGCACCACGCAAAAATCAACGACGGTAGCATTTTATAAAATGTCCAAAGGTACTTTAAAACAACTTTTTCAAGTACCGTCGAGGTTTTATTTGAGAATCCGAGGCCGGCTCGCCAATTTCAAGTAATTTTTAAAGTCCACACGAAGCCGCCGATTAATCGAACCATCAAAACTTTATGAAATTTTCAGGAAAGCGTTTTCGAACACACACACACAGCAGACATAATTTCTCAATTCACTAAACACAATCAATTATCACCTTGCACTACTAAAAGCCCTAACACATATTCACATACAACATTTGTCATCACTAGACAACGCACGTAGAATACAGTCACATGTGACTGACTGCCGAAAGTTAAGCCTAACGTCTAAAAATGTAGTTCCACAGCCTCTACCCAGGCTAATTAGCGCGCGTTACAACAACATTAGCATGCGCTACTCATGCCACATTAGCGCGCGCTAGCCTCGTACTTATCGTGCGCTAACTGCTCTAATTCAGCAACATGATTGCGAACATATACGACATCACTAGAACCGAAGGTTACAAATGAACAACGGCAACATACGAACCTAAATGCCATCGATTCATATAATTACAACACCTCACGAGCAACCATCAAAATGCAATTGTCATACAAACCGAAATCTCACATCTCAATAAAGAGGGCTATCTCAACGTATACATGCCGATCAACCCAGCATTCACATCACTATATTAATCATAAAACTGGCACCACTGCCCAAACAACGAGAACATCATCATGTACTTCTTGACTAACAACCATGTAACCGAAAGGTTGAAAGCGAGAGTCACGTCTTGAGTACATTTTGACCTCATTTGAGTTTAAAAATCGTGTTTTGAAAACTTATAATACCAGATGAAAATGAAATATCGGTAGTTTGAATTCCCAAAAAAATTTCGACCTTGAAGTCATCATACGAAAATCAAACTTTTTCTTCCTTTGGAGGATGTTTTAAAAAAATATTTAAAGCATTAAAATACCACACTGGTGAATTTTCCTTGCGTAACCACACTTAGGCCATTACTCTTGTAAAAATGATTTATGCAACGATATATATATATATATATATATATATATATATATATATATATATACATGTACACCGACACCGTTCTTCATTTTAGCACAACATGAGAATCAGACAAGCATAAGCCACATATCATAAATCACACTTAAACTTTACCCCGAAATACTAAATCACACAACTAGCTCGTTTAGCTCAAGGCACAACATGAAGTAGGGGAGACTTACATCCACAGATCGCACGAACATGATGGTTGTACCTTGATACTAATAACGGCCGACATCACAGATGACGCGTCGCGACACGACTCAGGCAGACACGATCTGACAAGATAAGACACGACAATACACGTCTGGACCCGACAGCCTAGGTTTTTGCAACCTAAGCTCCGAAACCATAAATATAACACCCATAGAATTAGACATCGAAACAACACAATACAATACATTACATACCGACGTGATAGAATAACAAATCAATAGACTGATCTGATCTTACATCATTATCATACAACTCTAATATACATAACTGTCTGGACTCATACCCATTCAAGGGTAAAATACACTCACAAACAAAAAGTACGACAGCAGAAAGGACAATACAACGAACTCCAACTGACTGCACCCAAAACTGGCCTTCATGTGATTAGTATCATTCGTCTTCCATCATCCTTCCCACCGATCCTGTGTTTTGCTACCAAAACCTGCATGTACCTGGATGCAGAACAGACATCCACCCCCCGAATACTCGGGGGTTAGCAAAACTGTTTTGCTAGTACAAGTATAAAGTGCAAATACGAGCCATGCACAACACATTCCGAGAATACAACGAACGACTTCCCGAGATATTTCATGTGGATAAAGTAGTTCAAATGATAAAGATATAAAGGAAACCATTGGTCATTTAAAAACCAGTTCAGTATCTCTGGAGTTTTGAAAATATTTGTGATTGAAAAGTTCTTAATTTATCGAAAGCCACTTAGGGTCACAACCCAAAGTTTTATTTTCCAAAATACAAATCCGCTCAGAAAACACGAGGTCCACGACCCAACTATCCACTTCAATTCACTTCCAAGGACAGATTACACCCAACACACCCCTTTCATGCCATTCTAGCCAAACACCAAGACTCGATATATAATGTCTCTCGACCCCAAGCACAAAGCATTGTGATACTCCGGACATATCACAACCAATCATCAGCAAAAACACTCTGGCAATTCTCGCGACCCGGTCCAGCCATCAAGCCACCAAGTCCCTGTGTGCCCCGTCGAGCAACCCCAGGTGAGAATACCCACTCGAAAGTAACCCTCGCGACCCGGTCCAGCCGCTAAGCTACCAGGTACCCATGTGACCCCGTCGAGTCAACCACGAGTAAGAGTAACCGAGAACAACCTTACAACTCTCATCAGTTCACATTTCCAAACCACAATCCTTGATGGTCAATCACAATATATATAGTCGAGGTACTTTGCTAGAATGGCCAAATTATCCAACACATACTCACGACCCAGAACTAATACCATCAACAAGGAAGCACACTGTCTCAACAGCACCGAACGGCACAACCAATATCCCACAGACTCACATATTCATCGCCAACCACATGACTCCACGCACACATCTTAACAAAAGGATTGAACTTTAAATTTACCGACAACATAATCTTACATAATGGCATCACACAAAAGTAAGGCGACCTTATACTCAACGCTAACACACATATCAATTAAGCACATTAATTCACGAAACACGCGAGTCATCTTTTAAGAAAACCATGATTGTAAATATATCGATTCTTTTGAAAAATGGTTGTAACATTCATTTAGCACATATCGTCGATTATGAACCATTATATCCACAAAACACATAATGTATGGACAAGATACTTGCCACAATAATCGATACCGGACACTTCGACGAACACTGATCAATCGGGAAACCTTAAACACCTTCAATCCTCCGGGCGAAAACATCGGAAATACGATCTATCGGGAAACTTGAAGAAAACAACGAACGGAAGAGTTCCGACTCGAGTTCTTCACAAGGAACCTGATCCTAACATCACATCATCAATAATCAATGATCGTACGAGGAAGAATAATCGTAGAACGCCTGAAACCCCCCTATAAGAACTTTCACCGGACACCTTCAAGGCGTCAATAAGGAACTCAACAAAACAAAGAATCTTTAGCAATCGAACAATGGATCAACAAGAAAATTGGTATAATATGACTTACTAATCAAGAATACATCACTAATCTAGGTTATTGCGGATCAAACGGACGAAATCAAACAAAATCCCCAATTTTTCCAAAACTAAGATTTTAGGAAAACTTACCCTGATTTGCTGGATCAAATGAGGTTATGGAATGATTAATCAAGGATAGCAACTCCACGATTTCGTGGATTCATAGTTTGACAATATATCTTCTTGTTCTCCAAGACTCCAATCGCGGACAGGAAATAAGGGAAATGAAAAACGAGTGCAAACATGACTGCTCAGTCATATTTATATAGATGCACAGTAGCGTGCGCTAGATGTCCGAATTAGCATGCGCTATCGGCCAGTCTCGGCCTAGAACCTTCGACCGGCCCCCCATGACCTAACCCTGCCGGCCAACCCTGTCGTCCAGAACCTTCTTATCCGGCTGCGATAGCGCGCGCTGCGCGGGCACTTGCATGCGCTAGCCGACCCGTCCAGAACCCCCTGGACTGAACTGCTCAGCCAGGTAGCGTGCGCTGGGCGGCCGATAGTGTGCGCTATGCCTGCCGAGCTAGCGCGCGATGCCTTCCGACAGTGGCGTGCGCTATACCGGTTCCTGCCGCAACCGTCCGGCTAGTGCCCAGCCGCCATGCCGGTTCCTGCCACAACTGTTTGGCCAATGCCCAACCGCCATGACCCAACGACTCGATTTTCCGAAAACGCACGGAACGAACACGACAAAACGCTCGCGGACAACACTATAGATATGAAATTGAAACAACATACAACAAATCACCACATGCGGCCATAAATACAAAATCAGTCGTCGAGAAAATAATATTGACGCTCGACAATCGGGAAATGTTCGGAAAAAATCTAAAATAACCGGAACAAAAATCGCGGGTATTACAGTTTGTTGATAACTTAATGAATCGAACACCATGTTTTAGGAGGGTTGGGATGATTATACTTAGGTTTTTCCATTGTTAAGAGTATTTCGAGTTGAGCCTTGATTGTGTTAAACATCGGGATAAAGTTTTCGGAGATTGTATCCTGCATTTGATGATGATTTTGAAATGTTATTATGTCGAGTGACTTATTATGATATCACCTATGATAGATGAATTCAAGTGGAAGAATAGTGAGAGTGTTCATCAAGAATAAATGCATATTTTGTAAGGAGTTGTTCGTGATTAGACAGTTTTCATATTAATGGTTGGAATGAAGTGATTATGCCGGTAACAACCGTATTGAACGTAGAACTTTGGTAAGAAGAACTACTTCGTGAGAGAACGGGAATCCTAGTGGTGAATTAACCTAGAACTCGGCTGAATGTGGTTGCCCTTGCTATGAATCATAGATTAGTCGAACCACACTTTAGAGTTAATAATTAAGATTGGAGTATGGAATTGTGATGACTTGAATATCCTTGAACACATATACATCTATATTGTACCCTTATTATGATCATTTGACTTGCATGAAATATGTTATTATCCCGACTTAGTGTTTGTTGGGTAGTCGAACCGTGAACGGACAGTATGTAGGATGATTGACTCGGTCGTAGTTTAGAAATGTTAGATGATCATGATAGTTATGTATACGCAATTTGAACTCTTCATTATTTTATTAATGTTTAAGGTTCGAAGCTTGCTAGTGGTTAGACGAAGGGACGACCTTCGAGTGTTTTGGATTCGTCGAAGTATTTAATCTTTTTCGTCATTATAAGTCAAGTACTTTAACTATGTTTTCGAATTAATATTATTCATGTTGTCGTGCATATGTGTCGTTGTCGTTTGTCCATCTCGTGTTGGTCCGATGGGATCATCTCGGGGTCTATGCTAGCGTGCACTAGATCATTGGACTGGTTTTCCACCTCGTGTTGGTCCGACGAGATCATCTTGGGATCTATGCATTGAAAGCTGGATCATTGGATTACCATGTGTATGTTGTGATTGTCATATTGTGTACTGCATTGATAGTCTTCTCGTAGGAGAGGCTTGTTGTTGTTGTGTTATTGCTGATACTGCGTTATTATTCACGAGTTGTTGAATAACCTGTTGTTGTATAATTATCATACTTGTACTAGCATCGTTGTGTTAACCCCTTCGGGAGTGGAGATGTGTTTTATGTTCAGGATCCAGGAGAGCTGGAAAACAACCACATGAGCTACATGACGACGGGGGTACAGAGTGATGTTAAAGGTCTGGAGAGTCCTTTCAGTTGTGTTGTGTTTTTTAATAAGTACTCAAGTACATAATTGCTATGTGTTGTCTGGATGGTATTGTACTGTTTACTATTTGATGTTTATCTTTTTGTTCTTTTGAAACTTGGTATGTATTAATAAATTTTACTATTGGTACTTAATAATCTTATTTTAAATTCTTAGCCTAGTAAATCCTTATATAAAGGATTTACGGCGCTGTGATAATCCTGAATATCTCGGGATATTACAGAATATGGTATTAGAGCTAAGATTATGGTTATCTTGGCCATCGGGTTAAATTAGGGTCTAGGTGTGTCTTTTGGGTTAACCGGCGGCGAATAACGTAAGTTGTGGTCGTAAGTTTCCTAAATCTCTATTATTGTCCTTTAATGTTATGCCTTTTTACGATAATTAAACTTTAGAACAATATTGTTCTTCGTATATTGAGTATGTATGCCTACAGTATGTTGAGAAGAGGTCACGGACGCGGTCGTGGACGCAGTCGCTGTCGTGGAAATGATGAGAGGGAAACTCATCTGCCATTGATTGAGTTCACCTACAATAATAGTTGGCATGCTTCAATTAATATGACACCTTTCGAAGCGTTGTACGGGAGGAGATGTAGATCAGCCCTATGCTGCGACGATTCGTCTGACTTAATTGGGACGGAACCAAAATTGATAATACAGACTCAGGATAAGGTAGTCCTAATCCGTGAAAGATTGTTGACCGCCCAGAGTCGAAAGAAGTCTTATGCAGACGTACGTCGTCTCCCGTTAGAATTTGAAGTTGGGGATCATGTACTTCTAAAAGTTTCCCCTACGCGGGGAATTTTTTGTTTTGGAAGGAAGAGAAAGTTGAGTCCTAGATACATCGGGCCATTTGAGATTCTCAAAAGAGTTGGAGATTCGGCATAAAGATTGGCCTTACCTCCATCGTTGAGCCATTTTCATAATGTATTTCATGTATCACAGTTACGGAAGTATGTATCAGATCCCAGTCATGTCATCGACTTTGGCGAGATCGAAGTAGCTAATGATGGGACGTTCGAAGAGAAGCCGACTAAGATAGTCGAAAGTCGAATCAAGCAATTGAGGAATAAACCAATCTCCTTATTTAAAGTTCAATGGTCACGACATGGAGTCGAAGAAGAAACTTGGGGGACTGAAGATAGTATGAAGATGAGATACCCAGACATCTTAAGTGTAATATCCTAAATTTCTACTATGGTTGTTTAATGTTATTTTATTCGAGTTATGTTGTACAGTGTGGAATCTGTATAGTATGGATAAAATAATTGAAGGACTGAGACATCTGTATTGGTAATATTGTCGTACTTGGTCGACAATTGCATTTGAAGATATTGTGTGTCAGGCGTATTGTGTCAGAATATTATTGGAAGGAGAATATTTATTCCATATGTCATGTGTACGTATTCTGTATGTCGAGACGTTGGACAAGAATAGCTGAAAATGGCTAAGTACAGCTACGTTATCACACGCTATGATGTATACTTAGCGCACGCTAAGAGATTTGAATTACGTACGCTAAGGAGGACCCCCAACGTATGTAAGGCATTCTGGATAAGGTTCGGAAAGTGGCCGACAGGTAGGCCCAGACTGATTATTATCGGCATTTAGTGCACGCTAAGCATAAGTGAGTAGCGCACGCTAAATGTAGATCGGACAAAGGAATCTTGGCTTTGTCAGGTTACTTTCGGCGTGTGGACCCCAGGCAACGAAGAATAGCGCACGCTACCGAGCATTTCACTGTAGCAAGTCAACGCATGTTTACGTACGTTATTGCATGGATATTACGTACGTAAGCTGATGTGCGAAGCAAGGTAGTAGCCTTTTTGGACTTCGATAGGGCGCGCTACCAAGGAAGGATAGCGCTTGCTAGGGCTGTAGCGCACGCTAAATACAAGTTTTAGCGCACACTAGTAATGTACAATATATATGTGCAGTTGGGCATTATTCTTCATTTTTCGTCCATTTCTTCCTGTGAACCGATAGAGAGAGTTCTTAGAGATAAGTTTGAGGTTCCAAACACTTGAGTTGATCGTTCCTAACAACTTTTAGAGCTTGGAAGTGATTGAGAATGGATTCAACCTTGGGATTCAATCCATTCCTTCAAAGAGGTAATTACTCTTTACTTTTAGGATTTCGTTTTGGATTGTATATGATGTTCTTGAGTTGATAATCGTCATATATATGAGTTGATAAGTATGATTTCGAGATGAATTACCGAGTTATGTTCATGTTGTTGTTGATATTCGGGTTTTTGATGTTGTTATTGTTTATTTCTTCTTATGATGGTGAACATGGCGGTGAGTATGATTCTTGGGGTTTCATGGTGTTTTTATTGAGGAAGAAGGTGATATATATATATATATAAAACTTGAATTATGAGTTGGATGATTATTTATATGTTAAAGAATATCGGATTATGTTGTTTTGATGACTATGAATATGGTTTCGAATCACTTAGTGTTCTTGAAGGACTTTTGATAAATAAAACATAGCAAGACGATTGTATGTTGAATTATCGGTGATTTTAGATATGAAGATGGAATTGTTCGTCAAGTCATGTTGATTTATGATTAATTAATGGTATATATCATGCGAGTATGATAATGAGATTGAACTTGGAAACATTGTGATTGATCTTGGAATATGATTTCCTTTATATTCGTATCCGTAATCGCAAAGGTGTTAGTCGATACTTGTAAGGCATGCAACTGTATAGCATTAGCGCATTCTAGCTAACTGGCTAACGCACGCTAACTGAAGTGACTTAGTGCACGCTACGTTATGTGATTAACGTGCGGTAAGTGGACAGACAGTGTAGTATATCATGTTGTGGTTATGAATTCGTAATGGTTTGAGTTGGATTGTTCAGACTATGTTTAATCGAGATATTGTAGAACCGTTGGGTTTGTTGATTGGTTATATCGGTTGTTGATTATTATTGAATGCGTGTTAATCGATTATTGCAATAGGTTGTGATAATTGATCGTTGATTATGACCGTTGTGTTGCGGTTGAGGTTGAAGAGTTCGTAGATTGCTATTGGTCAGGGCCGAAGAGCTTGTAGACGACGACAAGGAATTGGTAACGGCTTATTTGGTATCACGGCAAGGCTTGCTCAGTTTATAATATTTAATGAATGGTTTCAGTTTCATTCGTTTATAATACATAGAGCAATGATTATTATTGTGAACCCTGGAGATTTGGATTGTATGTTATTTTCCAATTTTTGGGAGTTAAATCATAACATATATGATTTCCATACGTCATTGGTATATTTGGGTATCAAGGATATATTGTGGTAAATGCGAGGATATGCGTTATCTACAGTCCGTGGTATTTTTGGGATCGCCGAATTTTGAGGATATTTGTTAGTGATGATTTTGACATAGAGATTGCTCTCGAAGGACTCGAGGCAAGTACTTTAACCATTTTTTGTCATTTAGTGTCGATCATGTTGTGATACAGTCGTGTATTGTTGTTGTCGTGCAATATGTATTGTTGTTTTGTGCAGTTGTGCATTGTTGTCATATGTCCACCATGCGTTGGTCCGACGGGATCATCATGAGAATCTATAGCCGTGTGCGATGGATCGTTGGATAGGTACTTCCACCATGCGTTGGTCCGACGGGATCATCATGGGAATCTATGTTGTGTGCGCTGTACCGTTGGATTACCATGTGTTGTTGTTGTGCATATGTATATTATTGGTTATCCACCTCGTGTTGATCTAGCAGTGTCATCTTGGGATCTATGCAGTGTCCGCTGGATCATCGGATTTCCATTGAGTATACATTTTTGTTATTGTTGTGGGCATATTGATGTCGTCATGTGAGTATGCATTTGTAGGTCTTGTGTTAGGACCGTGTCCGTATGTTGTATTGGTCAGATCTCGGATTAGACTGACATGATTCATCGTGGCATTGCGTATCCTGAGGTATGTTCCGTATTTCCTTTTTGGTACTTGTCTTTGATGGATAATCGATTTTTGTGTTGAGATTTGATAATGATATCCGATGGATTGAATTGGTCAGAATTGGTATATTTAGTATCAGTGAGTTATGATGTTTTGAGAACCTTGGGTATTGCTTGAGGTATAGTACAGATGTTTGGGTAGGAGTTTATTGTGTTGTTGAGGATAAGAGATATGAATTTTGGTAAGGACTACTTTGGTAAGGATTATCACGTGTTGGTAAAGTTATGGCAGTAAGACTACATTGGTCGTATTCTTACTAAGTATTTTCATTGATATGTAATTATTGACGTGATATGATCATTATCATTGTTGAGTATTATGGCTGACCCCGTCGTGGGCTTTTTTTTAGGTTCTTGGGTTATTGAGCTTGTAGCGATCGTGAAGAGATGAGCTTCCCGGAGGATACTGGCTATCGCATGTGTTTGTGAATCGAGTACTTTGACTAGTTGTTGTATTCCGCTGCTAGAGTATTTTTAATTGTTTGTCTTTTCCGCTGCGTGAGTATTTTTGAATGGCCGTTTGGTTTTTGGCGACTTAAGTTATTTTGGAAATTGTTTTCTAAACTATTTTGTCGGTACGTGTAAGTGGTGGCTTAACGTATGCTTTTAAACTGTTGAGTTTTGACGTTTTGGGCCTTGTAGTTTCAAATGAGATTCTATGACGGTTTTGATAAATGGGTTTTATAAAGTCTTCGAATATTTTTAAAGACATTACCGTCATCGCCGCTTAGGCGTATTTGAAATGTTTGTAAAAATGTCTTTTATCCTTGTGGGTTCCGTCTCGGGGGCGCTGTAATATTCCTGGATGACTCTGGGGGTGTTACATTAAGTTTCGGTACGAAACTTCTTTTTAGAGAGGGAGTATGTAATACCCGGATTATTGTTATGTATTTTCACCTATATTTGAATCTTGTGGTATTTGAATATGCCATGTAATCAACCGAAGTATGATTTTCCGTATCCGTAATCCAGTATTCATGAATGTATGATGTAAAGGATGTTAATTCATGCAAGTGTCTGCATGTAATTAACATAAGCAAACGTATGAAGCTAGCGTACACTAAAATGTGAGAATTAGCGTACATTAATCTAGACACTTAGAGTACGTAATGTGCAGTCAACCAGATGGGGACGTGGTAGGTGAGTAGGAAACCAGATCGCAGATATTGTGGGATGTGTTTAATGAACCTGAACGACTTTTTAAAAAATTTAAGTCAATGATGTTTAGCGTACGCTACAGGATACAGGTAACGTACGCTAGGTCGAGGACAGAGAGGCGATAAGCTTCATAAGATCGTTAACGTATGCAATGGTACGTATTAGCGTACACTAAAGTCAGCATGTACATACGTAATGACTTATAGTGTACGCAAGACTGGAGGCAGATTGAGGCAGTGAGCTTCGTAACCCGTTAGTGTACGCTATGATAAAGGGTTAGCGTATGCTATGTGTAATTTCTTATAAATAGGACATCACCCATTCATTTCTTTCACTCGTTTTATCCGAACCTTACCTCTCCCCAGACCTTCCAACCTTACAAAACTAGTATATTGACCTCGCTACTTGGTTGTTGAAGATGGAAAGCATCTTGGATTAGTGTCCAAGCTCCCGATGTTGAGTTCCACCAAGTGTTTCGTCATCCTCCTCCATAGTAAAGTATGTTGATGCTATACCAACCTGGAATTCGTGTTCTTAGGAATGTTATTAGTATGCTACTGAAGTTAATAGGATTTGTTGATAACTAAATGAATCGAACACTATGTTTTAGGATGATTGAGATAATTATACTTAGGTTTTTATATTATTAAGAGTATTTCGAGTTGAACCTTGATTGTGTTAAACATTGGGATGAAGTTTTCTCAGATTGTATCATGCATTTGATGATGATTTCGAAATGTTCTTATGTCGAATGACTTGTTATGATATCACCTATGATAAATGAATTCAAGTGGAAGAATAGTGAGCGTGTTCATCAAGAATAAATGCATATTCTGTAAAGAGTTGTTCGTGATTAAATAATCTTCATATTAATGATTGGAACGAATATGTCGGTAACAACTGTATTAAACGTAGAACTTTGGGGTTGCCCTTGCTATGAATCATAGATTAGTCGAACCACACTTTAGAGTTAATAATCAAGATTGGAGTTAACACGTTAGATGATTAACCCGGTCGTAGTTTAGAAACATTAGATGATCGTGTGCTAGTTATGTATACACAAGTTGAACTCTTTGTTATTTTATTATTGTTTAAGGTTCGAAGCTTGCAAGTGGTTAGATGAAGGGACGACCTTCGAGTGTTTTGGTGTTCGTGGAAGTATTTAGTCTTTTTCGTCATTATAAGGCAAGTACTTTAATTATATTTTCGTATTAATATTATTCATGTTGTCGTGCATATGTGTCATTTTCGTTTGTCCACCTCGTGTTGGTCCGAAGGGATCATCTTGGGATGTATGCTAGCGTACGCTGGATCATTGGATGGATTTTCCACCTCGTGTTGGTCCGACGAGATCATCTTGGGATCTATGCAGTTAATGCTAGATCGTAGGGTTACCATGTGTATGTTGTGATTGTCATATTTGTAACACCCCCAATCCGCTCAGGGATATTACACACCGTAGACACCTTTCCGCAAGGAGCTATCAGGCAGGAGACTACATAATGAAACCCACGTGCAGTCAACTTGACCAAAACATAATATCGTAGACCGATTAGGTCCCTCAAAATGCAGCATAACCGAACGTTTGATGAATAAAAAAATACAACTAGATCACATAATACATAAAATGTCCATCCCCTCAAGGATGACAAGAACTCAAACCGACAGATCACTGACGGACGATAGACTACAACTGTGACTAGTATCGCTGCTTTGCTTCATCCTCCGAGCCAATCCTGTGGTTGCTCACTCTCCAGTCATAACACCTAGAATAAAATAACAAAATCCCCAACGAGGGGTTAGCGATGGAATCGCTAGCAAGTAACCAAGATATAAAGTTATACATCAAGAATATAACCGTTATGAAAATAACCTTTCGACAAGGTAGTAACACGATCCCCGAGTCTAAAGTCTTTTTGAAAACATTTCCCATTAGGGAAGATCATAAAGATAACTTCAAAACACATTTGAAAGAATAATTGAGGACGTCGGGGGTCTCAGTGTAAAATCATGAAAAGAATTAAAATTCTCATTTTCAAAAGGATTTTCTTTCGAATCATGAAGACGATTCAATTCTCAAACAAGTCTCAAAGGCAGAACCACAACACTAATATAAACAGAATCCAAGATTCACACAATCACAATTCAGAGATATCCAACCAAAATACTCAAATCACCTCCATGGCCTCGATGGGACCCATCCCGGATTAGATAACGAAAATCAAGCTCAAACCACCCATAAGTTATCTTGACATCGTACTCGCAAGCAACGATTCTCGGAGCCCTCTCCAAACCTACCCGATAAGATAACCTTATGGTCAAATCATATCAACTAGCCATACTCGCAAGTAACGCGCCGCCGGAGGCCTCATGGGTCCCTACCCGGTTAACATAATTCAAACACGCCCACAAGTTATCGTGACATCGCACTCGCAAGTGACGATTCTCGGAGCCCTCTCCAGACCTACCCGATTCGATAACTTATGGCGAAATCATATCAACTGGCCGTACTCGCAAGTAACGCACCGCCGGAGGCCTCACGGGTCCCTACCCGGTAATATCTTAATCACCGATTACATAACAACAAGGTATAATATTTGCCACACACATGAAATTAAGAGTTAATGCCACAAACACTTTCACAAAGCGTAACATTCACGTCATACCGTCATCTAGTACACATTCTAACAAGTGAACCATACAAATATTCCACAATTCCTCGGATAACAACTCACTTCAAAATATCTATCTCAAACATAGTACAACATGAGATGGTGGTTGTCATTCTTTATGAAATTCAAGTTACGTTCTTATTTACTTTCATAGAATCACATATTCATTTAAAAGTAAGTTACGGTCAAACGTTCAATCACTATCAAGTCCACGTTAAATTCACGACACGCTACATTCTCAAAGTATAAAGATTATAGTCAAGATACTCGCCTTAATAACCGCTATCGAACACTCTGAAGAACACGGTTCGACCGAGAAGCTCGGACCCCGAAGAAGACAATGAACAGAAGGATTCAACCCGGGTTCCTCACAAGAAGATCGACCCTAACATCATATGATTAATAAATCAATGATCATACGAGGAAGAATAATTGTAGAACGTACGAAAACCCCTCTATGACATTCTACCGGACACCTTCAAGGCATCGATTAAGAACTCGACCAAAAAGACGAATCTATACGATCCGACCATGGAATAACAAGGGAAATGATATAATACATCTAAATAATCATCAATCCTTTACAATACTAAGTTAAATCGGATTAAACGGACGAAATCAAACAAAATACCCAAATTCCCCAAAACTAGATTTCTAGAAAATCTGACCTGATTCGCTCGATCAAAGTATGTTATAGGATGGATAATCGATGATATGAACTCCAGGAATTCATGTATTCATTCCTTGACAACATTCCTCCATGCCTACCAAACGCCCAGCCGCGGAAAAGAAGGAACAAAGTGAGAAAATACGTGAAAAACCCGTCTGCTGGGCCTTAAATAGGCACCCTGTCGGCCGCCTTACGTACGTAATCGGCCATGGCTTACGGCCGTAACCGGCCATGGCCGAGCCTCCTGCCCAGAACTGCCGGCAGTGTTACGTACGTAACCGGCCAAGGCTTACGTACGTAACCGGCCTTACGGCCGTAACTGCCGGGCCTTTACGGCCGTTACTCGGCCAGTTCTTGCCAGTCAGGACTCGGTCGATCCGACGGCCCGAACAACCTCGAAACTCGGACCTGAATAAAAACCAAAAATACGGTTACAAAGTACTCGCAAAAACGAATCTAACCACTAAGAGAACACACGATTCCGACCACCCGAGGGTTCGAAATTCGACAATGGAAGTAATTACCCTAAACTTTGGGAAATTACGAAAACGGCCCAAAACGTCCGAAATACACGATATACGATCGAAACACTAAACCAAAGCTCGCAACATGAATAATAACATTAAATGAACTTACGAGAAACTCAAAACAACAGTTTCGGACGAGATTCGCAAGAATCGACTCAAGTGCGGAAAAGTCGTTTAAGAACACGGAACACAACAAAACGATACCGAAACGAACTCGGATGACAAAAAGTGCAGAATTAATCATTCTCGGAATGACGAAACGGTCACAATAGAGTCACTAAGGTGGACTTCCGCCAAAAGAGAAATTTACCAAAATTGCGGATATTACATACTACCCTCCTTAAAAGAAGTTTCGTCCCGAAACTTAAACAAGTAGGGAGAAGCAATAACACGACAGGAAAACTCAACGAAATACACAAGAAACGCGTAACTTATGCCCAACGGCGAAACATTACAAGCAACGCAAGGGAATATACAGCGTGAAAACACACTCCACGACGACCAACACAACGTCACCGGTAGAGTTATAATAAAACCAACAAATGACACGCGTCATCAAGTAGATAATACAACCAAGTTGATTATCCGAACAAACACAAAACACAAAGCACCTATTACAAGGAAACACGCACAGTCGAGAAAACAGAAAATAAACACAAACGATTCACAACCGGTTATGCCTGTGTCCATCTCGGTTCGGCACTCGACCACGACTCGAGTACACTAATGCACCGGTTATGATTCAAATCAGTAACGAGTCAATTTACGAAACGTAACATACCACATTCCAAGTATACATTAATCAAGGATACGCCGGCGACACAAGTCTCACCCGACGAACTACACAAGAGTACAAATCATACAATGCATCATCGAAAAACATTTCCCACATAATCGTAATGAAACAAATAATCAGAACCACACGACAAATAATTTAGGGTAACTGGAAGATAAAAATCTCGGGTATTACATTCTACCCCTCTAAAAAGAAGTTTCGTCCCGAAACTTAAAAAGAAAAGGTGAAGCAAGCAGTCATCAAAGTGAACGAACAAATAACCTCAGTGATCTACACGAGTCGGTCCCGACAAGGGTGCTGAAGCTCGATTCTGAGAAATCTCATGGAACGATTCACAATACTGAACTCTGTGGCCCTCGAGTCCACAGTTATAACAAGTGATCGACCGAGAAGGACAATTGGACTACACATGACCTACAACGTTGCAATTGAAGCACCTCCCAGTCTGACTAGGAGTCAAAGAAGATAACTTGGAACTCTTGGTTCCACCAAACGAAGAAAGGGAAGGTTTCGCCGTACGACTACGCGAAACTCGATGATAAGAATTTTCGTCTCTTGCACCGTCCGAAAAATCTCTAGACGTCCTCTGTCTCTTCGACTCATGCGAAGACCCAGTAGGTGTCGATGCCATCTCGTATGTCATGGCTCGATTCTGATACTCTCTCAAAGTAACACAAGTGAAACCCGACATGTACTGTCGAATCTCTGGTCTCATCCGCATGTCGAAATGACGCATTCTGTCTTCCTTGGTCTTCACTTGCCTCTTCACGTAAGCGAGCTGTCGACTATAATCGATAATAGCCTGCGACACGGGTATATCCTGCAGCTCGGCTAAGTAAAAATCTCGGATCCTCTGCTCTTGGATCGGTTTCGGGCAGAACTCTGCTTCCATCAATTCCTTGAACTCTTCCCATGTAACAGCATGATCCTGAGGCTCAACGGCCTCCCACCAGTTAGCGGCATCACCAACGAGAAGGAACTGAGCGATAGGAATCCTCCGCTCCTCGGGACAACCAACCGCCTTGAAGATCTTCTCTAATTGGGAAAGCCAACGGTCCCAGCCCAAAGTATCACCCGCACCCGCAAAGCGAGGAGGAAGCATTCGAACCACTTCTCTAAGCCACTGAATCGACCCGACATCCTCATTCGCGGCATTATTACGCTGAACCGCCTGAGCCAAATGTGCCATCTGGTCTGCCACCTGCTGGAGTATAGTAGCAACACCAAAACCAATGCCATTACCGGCAGCATGATCCTGACCCCGCGACTGATCACCACGACCCTGACCTCTCGACATGCTGAACGGACAACCGTTCGGAATGACAAAACAAACACTACATAATAAATATAGAGCAAACAACGGTTACACAATAAAATACTCCTTCTGAGTCACAACACAAATACACGAACTATCACCGCAACGATAGAATTTAAATTTATAATTAGTTCACCAAGCTATGTCAACACAACGTACGATCTTTACAAAAAATCACGGTCAGAACCTCATACACGCCATTGTGGTCGAATAAGGGTAATATTATAAAAAAATAATTCTGAGGTACTTGTCCAAATGATAGCATTTTAAAATTCCTAAATTTTAAACAAAAATTGCTGAAGTGGATTTTTGAAGAAAAATGTTTTTAATACCTCGGTCATTTGATCAAAATTATAAACCCATTATCATATCTGTTTCGTTTCGAAAATCATTTGCAAAACATTTTGAAACATCAATCTACTCGATAAACGGCGTCGTCAAAGTGACCTTATCAATATATATCATCATTGCTACAATCAATTACCACATTCGGATAACGTCAAAGAATAATACAATTAAACCGAACTATGAAATCATAACATCTGGGCGTACACCCATAACTCGTTAACAAGAACGGTGACAATTTATAATACATCAATAATATCCACACAGGATAAGCAACTAAGTGCAATACTGATATCGCAGTTAAAGTTCACAATTTTCACATCATACCACCCCACACGGCGGTTCAAAGTCAAAACATCAATATGTCTAATTGCACACACATACAGTGTGTCACAAGTATCGAATACAACCCCATTCCGCAACAACGTGCAAATAAAATTATGCACCACAATTAATTCGCACAGATGGGATCATGAACTACAAATACCTCGCATAAAAGAGGAGACTTACGTCCACAGGCTGCACAGAGATGATGGCTGCACCACGATACTAATCACAACTTAACACAATTGATCACGATGGATCACCACGATCACACTTGTTCACAATTGCTCACCCGGGTGACATGACAAGACATGGCTCGACAAGACCCAACTAGACCCAACTGCCTAGGTTTTCGCAAACCTAAGGCTCCGATACCATTTATGTAACACCCCCAATCCGCTCAGGGATATTACATGCCGTAGACACCTTTCCGCAAGGAGCTACCAGGCAGGAGACTACATAATGAAACCCACGTGCGGTTAACTTGACCAAAACATAATATCGTAGACCGATTAGGTCTCTCAAAATGCAGAATAACCGTACATTTGATGAATCAAAAATACAACTCGATCACATAATACATAAAATGTCCATCCCCTCAAGGATGACAAGAACTCAAACCGACAGATCACTGACGGACAACAGACTACAACTGTGACTAGTATCACTGCTTTGCATCATCATCCGAGCCAATCCTGTGGTTGCTCACTCTCCAGTCAGAACACCTGGAATAAAATAACAAAATCCCCAACTAGGGGTTAGCGATGGAATCGCTAGCAAGTAACCAAGCTATAAAGTTATACATCAAGAATATAACCGTTATGAAAATAACCTTTCGACAAGGTAGTAACACGATCCCCGAGTCTAAAGTCTTTTCGAAAACATTTCCCATTAGGGAAGATCATAAAGATAACTTCAAAATACATTTGAAAGAATAATCGAGGACATCGGGGGTCTCACTGTAAAATCATGAAAAGAACTAAAATTCTCATTTTCAAAAGGATTTTCTTTCGAATCATGAAGACGATTCAATTCTCAAACAAGTCTCAAAGGCAGAACCACAACACTAATATAAACAGAATCCAAGATTCACACAATCACAATTCAGAGATATCCAACCAAAATACTCAAATCACCTCCGTGGCCTCGATGGGACCCATCCCGGATTAGATAACGAAAATCAAGCTCAAACCACCCATAAGTTATCTTGACATCGTACTCGCAAGTAACGATTCTCGGAGCCCTCTCCAGACCTACCCGATTAGATAACCTTATGGTCAAATCATATCAACTGGCCGTACTAGCAAGTAACGCGCCGCCGGAGGCCTCATGGGTCCCTACACGGTTAACATCATTCAAACACGCCCACAAGTTATCGTGACATCGCACTCACAAGTGACGATTCTCAGAGCCCTCTCCAGACCTACCCGACTCGATAACTTATGGCGAAATCATATCAACTGGCCGTACTCGCAAGTAACGCGCCGCCGGAGGCCTCACGGGTCCCTACCCGATAATATCTTAATCACCGATTACATAACAACATGGTATAATATTTGCCACACACATTAAATTAAGAGTTAATGCCACAAACACTTTCACAAAGCGTAACATTCACGTCATATCGTCATCTAGTACACATTCTAACAAGTGAACCATACAAATATTCCACAATTCCTCGGATAACTACTCACTTCAAAATATCTATCTCGAACATAGTACAACATGAGATGGTGGTTGTCACTCTTTATGAAATTCAAGTTACGTTCTTATTTACTTTCATAGAATCACATATTCATTTAAAAGTAAGTTACGGTGAAACGTTCAATCACTATCAAGTCCACGTTAAATTCACGACACGCTACATTCTCAAAGTATAAATATTATAGTCAAGATACTCGCCTTAATAACCGCTACCGAACACTCTGAAGAACACGGTTCGACCGGGAAGCTCGAACCCCGAAGAAGACAACGAACAGCCGGGTTCCTCGCAAGAAGATCGACCCTAACATCATATAATTAATAAATCAATGATCATACGAGGAAGAATAATCGTAGAACGTACGAAAACCCCTCTATGACATTCTACCGGACACCTTCAAGGCGTCGATTAAGAACTCGACCAAAACGACGAATCTATACGATCCGACCATGGAATAACAAGGGAAATGATATAATACATCTAAATAATCATCAATCCTTTACAATACTAAGTTAAATCGGATTAAATGGACGAAATCAAACAAAATACCCAAATTCCCCAAAACTAGATTTCTAGAAAATCTGACCTGATTCGCTCGATCAAAGGATGTTATAGGATGGATAATCGATGATATGAACTCCAGGAATTCATGTATTCATCCCTTGACAACATTCCTCCATGCCTACCAAACCCCCAGCCGCGGAAGAGAAGGAACAAAGTGAGAAAATGCGTGAAAAACCCGTCTGCTGGGCCTTAAATAGGCACCCTGTCGGCCGCCTTACGTACGTAATCGGCCATTGGTTACGGCCGTAACCGGCCATGGCTTACGGCCGTAACCGGCCATGGCTGAGCCTACTGCCCAGAACTGCCGGAAGTGTTATGTATGTAACCGGCCAAGGCTTACGTACTTAACCGGCCTTACGACCGTAACTGCCGGGCCTTTACGGCCGTTACTCGGCCAGTTCTTGCCAGTCAGGACTCGGTCGATCTGACTGCCCGAACAATCTCGAAAATCGGACCTGAATAAAAACCAAAAATACGGTTACGAAGTACTCGCAAAGATGAATCTAACCACTAAGAGAACACACGATTCCGACCACCCGATGGTTCGAAATTCAACAATGGAAGTAATTACCCCAAACTTTGGGAAATTACGAAAACGGCCCAAAACATCCGAAATACACGATATACGATCGAAACACTAAACCAAAGCTCGCAACATGAATAATAACATTAAATGAACTTACGAGAAACTCAAAACAACAGTTTCGGACGAGATTCGCAAGAATCGACTCAAGTGCGGAAAAGTCGTTTAAGAACACAGAACACAACAAAACGATACCGAAACGAACTCGGATGACAAAAAGTGCAGAATTAATCATTCTCGGAATGACGAAACGGTCACAATAGAGTCACTAAGGTGGACTTACGCCAAAATAGAAATTTACCAGAAATCAAAATTGCGGATATTACATACTACCCTCCTTAAAAGAAGTTTCGTCCCGAAACTTAAACAAGTAGGGAGAAGCAATAACCCGACAGGAAAACTCAACGAAATACACAAGAAACGCGTAACTTACACCCAATGGCGAAACATTACAAGCAACGCAAGGGAATATACAGCGTGAAAACACACTCCACGACGACCAACACAACGTCACCGGTAGAGTTATAATAAAACCAACAAATGACACGCGTCATCAAGTAGATAATACAACCAAGTTGATTATCCGAACAAACACAAAACACAAAGCACCTATTACAAGGAAACACGCACAGTCGAGAAAACAGAAAATAAACACAAACGATTCACAACCGGTTATGCCTGTGTCCATCTCGGTTCGGCACTCGACCACGACTCGGGTACACTAATGCACCGGTTATGATTCAAATCAGTAACGAGTCAATTTACGAAACGTAACATACTGTAAAACCCGTAATTTCGATTTCCGGTAATTTCTTTAATTTTCGGCGGAAGTCTGTTTTGACGACTCGCTCATGACCGTTTCGTCATTCTGAGAATGATTAATTCTGCACTTTTTGACATCCGAGTTCGGTACGATGTCGTTTTGTTGAGTTCCGTGCTTTTTAGCGACTTTTCCGCACTTGAGTTCGATTCTTGCGAATCTCGTTCGAAACTGCTGTTTCGAGTTTCCCGTAAGGCGTTTTACTTTGTTAGACGTGTTGTGAATTTCGGTTTGGTTATTCGATCACGTATCGTGATTTTCGGGCGTTTCGGGCCATTTTGTAATTTCTTAAAAGTTACGGGTATCCGTATCTGTAATTATTGTCTCGGCCCGTTTCTTGGTCGTGTATGATTAATTATGGTATTATGTTTTCATTTCGGGTCGTTGATGTTGTCTGCGAACTTTTCGTCGTGTTCGTTCCGTGCGTTTTCGGAAATCGAGTCGTCGAGCCCTGGTGTTCGAGCACTGGCCGGACGGTTGCGGGACTGGACGGGCGATTGCGGGCACCGTCCGGACGGGTGCGGCAGGAACCGGCGTAGCGCACGCTACGGCCGGAAGGCTGCGCGCGCTAACCGGCATGTGTAGCGCACGCTATCGGCTGGCCTAACGCACGCTATCGGGTCTGGACAGTGGGGTTCTGGACTCGGTTAGGATCGGCAGGTAGCGCACGCTACTGTCGGTCGTAGCGCACGCTAACCGGCAAGGGGTAGCGCACGCTGTCGGCCGACTAGTGTACGTTACCTGGGCGAGCTGTTTAGTCGAGAGGCTACTGGACAAGTCGGCTAGCGCGCGCAGGCTTCCGGCCGTAGCGCACGCTAGCGGGAGTCGGGTCGGCAGGTTTGGTCGGTGGTGCCGGGTCGTGCGGGCCCTGGCCGAGGGTACTCGGACGATACCGGCCGATAGCGCACGCTAGTCCGAGAAGGCAGTCACATTTTCATTCATTTTTCACTTCCTTCCTCTTCTATCCGCAGCTGGCGATTCGAGGGTGGCGAATCCATGTTGTTTGACAACAAATCCATGAAGTTCTTGAGTTCATAACATCAATCAATCATCCGTTATCATCCTTTGATCCAGCGAATCAAGGTAATCTTCCTTAGAACCCTAATTTCGTGAATTTGGGGGGTTTTTTGCATTTTTCTCCGATTCGTTCCGTGTTGTTGATTAATTCATGATGGGTATGATTAATCTTGGTAGTATTCTTGTGTTTAACATCATTTAATCCATTGTTCTTCGTCGAATCGAAGTATATTTCTTGATTTCCTTCGAATCGACTTTTTGAGGGATTTGTTCTCGATCTCGTTTTCCATCCGTTTTTGATGGATCGATTGTGGTTAAATGATGTTGTTAAACATATTCTATGGATTGTATATCCATATTTCAACTTGGAATTCCGTTTTCATGTTTTGTCGGGACGAATCGTGTTCTTGGCCATTTTGGGGAAAACACTTGAACATTCGTCGTTCGTTCTTTGAATTCAACGGCTTTGAGTCATGCTATGGAATTCATTTTCATTGTTGTTATTGTCCTCCGTAGTTTATTATCGCGAGTTGGCATTCGGTGGAGTCGGCGGGTTCGTAGTCGGTTCGTGCCAACCTACTTCGGTCGATTCTACGCGTTGTGGTTGTTCAAGGCAAGTACCTTGTCCATACTATTCTTGTTTTGTGGATATGATAATTGGTGATCATCTTGTTGTGTTTGTTTATTTGTTTGAAATGAGTTTTCAAAAGATTCGGCTAGCCTCGTTAAAGGCTCACTTTCAAAACGCGTGTGTTTTGTAAATTGTGTGGGTTGTAAGTGACTACGTGAATCCTTTGGATATATTTGGTGTTGATGTTGCGCTTGATAATGCGTGTGTACGTATATTGCTTCTTTTCGTTGCGTTATGGTTGACGTGCGTGTTGTTATTTATTCGTGTGGTCGTGGACTGACGGATGAATTATGTGAATTGGTGTATTGATTTGATAATTGTTACGACGATGACTGTGTACTTGATGTTTGTGACAATCTGAATACTTGTTGTGAGAGACATCATATCCGGGAGCCTCTGAGGGTGGGGCGTGCGATCTCCGGCCTGGTGTACGCTGCAATGTGCGGCTCCATATGGTTGGTGAACGCCGGTGTTCACCTGATGCGCGTGCAAGGGGCGGCTCTTATGGGAGTGACGCCGGCACGGTGGACACGGACAATGTGTGGCTGACATGTGGAGTGAACGCCGGTGCACAGGTGTTTCAGTGGAGGCGCCTGGCAGGCTTATTGGTAACGGATATTTGAGTGTTTAGCTAAGACCCCGTTACCGAATGATTATCGTATTTCAAATACTTTCAACCCTTTTCAAAATGCTGGTCTCGATATAGACCGTGATTCGTGTTTTTGGATAGTGTGTTTCAACTTGTTTTAAAATGTTGGTATCAGGGTTAATTAACCAAGGACATTTGACGAGATCGCCGAGGGTTAATTAATCAGGGGTCTTGAGCAGTTTTTGGGCGGGCGAAAGGCTGTGTACTTGATTATACTGTGTTGACATTTTGTGTTTTGGGTCGAGGACCCCGTGTGATGTTGTGATTTGTTTAGCTAGGCAGCTCGGGAGGGTCCTTCGAGGCCTCGGGCGGGATCAATGGTATTACCCTGTTCCCAAGGCGATGCATGTTGTGATTTGTTTCGCTAGCCAGCTCGGGAGGGTCCTTCGAGGCCTCGAGTGGGATTTGTGGCTTCGTCCCGGTCCTAGGCGATGCGCGTGCACGATTATGTTTTGTTGATTTTATGTCCATCGAGGACACGTGATGTTGGGCTCTGGTCCTGTGAATTATTGTCGGTTTTCTATTTGCCAAAACAAAACCTTTGGGCCGTGACCCCTGTTGATTTTGGAAAGAGAAGGATTTGATAATCCTAAATTATTTTCTATTTAAACTCTCTGGCATCTTTAAAACTGTTTTATAAATTGTTTCCCTTTATTTGTGATCTTTCAGTTTTGGAAATATTTACCAAACTCTCGCCTCGGGAAGTACTTTTTGTCACGTTTGGATCTTTGAGGATTTCCTGGTTATTGTTATTCGTGGAATGTGAATTGTATGGCTCGTATTTGCACTTTATTCTTGCACTAGCAAAACAATGGAGTTTTGCTAACCCCCGAGTGTTCGGGGGGTGGATGTCTATTTTTGCATTCAGGTTTTGGAGCATAGCACAGGTTCGGCACGAAGGATGATGAAAGATGAACGATACTAATCACACGAGGATCCGTTAATGTCGTATTGGTCTAGTTGTACTTTCTTTTCCGCTGCAGTATCTTTTCCCCGTTGTATGGGAGTTTATTGTATTTTGACCCCTGCGTGGGTATGTGTTTGGAATTGAGTTGTATGTTATTATTGAAAGACTAAATCGGTCTACTGAGTCATTTTAGCCTTAAAGGCGATGTTTAGATGTTTGATTTTAGTTATCAGCCTGGTAGATCCTCGAGGAGAGGGTCTACGGCGTGTAATATCCCTGAGTGGATTGGGGGTGTTACATAAATGGTATCAGAGCTTAGGTTGTGGAAACCTAGGCTGTCGGGTCAGTGGTGTCTGTTGAGTTTTAGCTTGTCGGATTTTGTCTGACTAAGTCGTGTCGCGACGCGTCGTCTGAGTTTGTTGGTCGTGATTAGTATCGTGGGGCGATCATCATCTTCGTGCGACCTGTGGCTGTAAGTCTCCCTACTTTGTGTTGAGCCTCGTGTGACACGAGCTATTTGTTTGATTTTGTATTAAGTGATGGAACCTTCATGTAGATTCTTGGTTTCGTGATGCGTTCGTGTGATTCTCTTATTTCGTTTGTATGAGGAGTGTTGTCATTATTTATGTCTTTTTTACTGTGATAATTGACTGTTTGTCTTCCAAGTAAAAGACATGTATTGTCTTGACTTTGTACGATTTGATGCGTATATTATAATATGTTTAAACGAATATTGTTACATGAGCATTTTTGGGCATTCTAGCCCATTGAATTATTTTTGAAAACCTTGAGTATCTTAGAAAATAAATTTCGAGACGTACTTTTAAAATGAATTATTTTCTTGTGGTACTTCCAAGGTGCCACAATATGTTTCCAAATTCTTCTACCTCGAGGACCAAAAATATTTTGAGTTATTTTCAATTATTTAGAAACACTTTTACTTAGACCCGAGGGTCGAATATTCTGAAAGCTTTTCACTAAGAGAAAGTGTCCTCATTTTTGTTTAAACGCAAGATGAATTTCAAAGTCTCGAAAATGATGTTTGTTCAACTTTTTGTAAAATGATACTCAAGATCAACTGGTGTTTCCAAACTGTTTTCAAAAGGTGGTTTTCGTTTTTAAAACCCATCATTTCCTGCTTGTGGTCGGACAAAGTGTGTATGATGTTGGTATTGGATATTGTCGCCTCGTAGTGATTTCTGGGTTGTCGCGCATGTGCGAGCTGTTAGAGCTTGGTATGGTATGACCATGTGCATCGGTGATGGTTCTGTTATGTGTTGGTCGTTTAATGTCTTGTTACCTTGCTCCCGTTTTTATGAATTTCGTAGACGAGGTCGAAGGTAATACCCGTACCATTTTGACTTCTGTATTTTCTCTTTCTTTAGTCTATCGATTCGCTCGTGTTCGTTGATACTTTTTGAACTTGTTCTGTATTTCGGTTTCATCGTTCAGACGAGATGTGATCTTGTTTTGAGTCGATCTGGTTATCGCTGTGACTTTTCCGAGCTCGGTTCGATTCTTGTGAACCTTGGAGTGATTGTTTGAATTTTATTATTCTTCGTGATTCAAACATGATTGTTCGCTTTTTTGTTGTCTCGACCGTTGTGGTTCGATCGTTTGATTGTTCGGTTCTTGTTGATCTCGTCTCGTGATTGTTGAGCGTTCAGACTCCTTCGGGAAATTAGTCACGTTTCGATCTTCCAACCCTTGGGCGGTGGAATTCCGTAATTGTTCAGCGTTTGGCTCACGTTTTGATTGATGAACCGTTGGGTTGGTCAATCGTATTGATTTTCGTTCGTTGTGTTTTGTGATTGTTCGGATAATTGACTTGATTGTATTATCCATTTGTCGACGCTTGTCACTTGTTGGTTTTATTATATCCCTAACGGCGACGTTGTGTTGGTCGTCGTGGAGCGTGTTTACACACTGTATATTCCGTTGCGTTGTTTGTAACGTTTCGCCGTTGGGCGATAGTTACGCGTTTCTTGCGTATCTCGTTGAGTTTTCCTGGCGGGATATTGCTTCTCCCTACTTGTTTTAAGTTTCGGGACGAAACTTCTTTTAAGGAGGGTAGAATGTAAAACCCGTAATTTCGATTTCCGGTAATTTCTTTTTTTTTTCGGCGGAAGTCTGTTTTGACGACTCGCTCATGACCGTTTCGTCATTCTGAGAATGATTAATTCTGCACTTTTTGACATCCAAGTTCGTTTCGGTGTCGTTTTGTTGAGTTTCGTGCTTTTTAGCGACTTTTCCGCACTTGAGTTCGATTCTTGCGAATCTCGTTAAAGCTCATTTCGAGTTTCCCGTAAGTCCGTTTAACTTTGTTAGACGTGTTGTGAACTTCGGTTTGGTTATTCGATCACGTATCATGATTTCCGGGCGTTTTGGGCCATTTTGTAATTTCTTAAAAGTTACGGGTATCCGTATCTGTAATTGTTGTCTCGGCCCGTTTCTTGGTCGCGTATGATTAATTATGGTATTATGTTTTTATTTCGGGTCGTTGATGTTGTCCGCGAACTTTTCGTTGTGTTCGTTCCGTGCGTTTTCGGAAATCGAGTCGTCGAGCCCTGGTGTTCGAGCACTGGCCGGACGGCTGCGGGACTGGCCGGATGATTGCGGGCACCGGCCGGACGGGTGCGGCAGGAATCGGCGTAGCGCACGCTACGGCCGGAAGGCTTCGCGCGCTAACCCGGCATGTGTAGCGCACGCTATCGGCTGGCCTAACGCACGCTATCGGGTCTGGACAGTGGGGTTCTGAGGTTCTGGCCTCGGTTAGGATCGGAAGGTAGCGCACGCTACCGTCGGTCGTAGCGCACGCTAACCGGCAAGGGGTAGCGCACGCTGTCGGCCGACTAGCGTACGTTACCTGGGCGAGCTGTTTAGTCCAGAGGCTACTGGACAAGTCGGCTAGCGCGCGCAGGCTTCCGGCCGTAGCGCACGCTAGCGGGAGTCGGGTCGGCAGGTTTGGTCGGTGGTGCCGGGTCGTGCTGGCCCTGGCCGAGGGTACTCGGCCGATACCGGCCGATAGCGCACGCTAGTCCGGGAAGGCTAGCGCATGGTAGTTCCGGCCCAGTATAAATGTGACAGAGCAGTCACATTTTCATTCATTTTTCACTTCCTTCCTCTTCTATCCGCAGCTGGCGATTTGAGGGTGGCGAAGCCATGTTGTTTGACAACAAATCCATGAAGTTATTGAGTTCATAACATCAATCAATCATCCGTTATCATCCTTTGATCCAGCGAATCAAGGTAATCTTCCTTAGAACCCTAATTTCGTGAATTTGGGGTTTTTTTTGCATTTTTGTCCGATTCGTTCCGTGTTGTTGATTAATTCATGATGGGTATGATTAATCTTGGTAGTATTCTTGTGTTTAACATCATTTAATCCATTGTTCTTCGTCGAATCGAAGTATATTTCTTGATTTCCTTCGAATCGACTTTTTGAGGGATTTGTTCTCGATCTCGTTTTCCATCCGTTTTTGATGGATCGATTATGGTCAAATGATGTTGTTAAACATATTCTATGGATTGTATATCCATATTTCAACTTGGAATTCTGTTTTCGTGTTTTGTCGGGACGAATCGTGTTCTTGGCCGTTTTGGGGAAAACACTTGAACATTCGTCGTTCGTTCTTTGAATTCAACGGCTTTGAGTCATGCTATGGAATTCATTTTCATTGTTGTTATTGTCCTCCGTAGTTTATTATCGCGAGTTGGCATTCGGTGGAGTCGGCGGGTTCGTAGTCGGTTCGTGCCAACCTACTTCGGTCGATTCTCCGCGTTGTGGTTGTTCAAGGCAAGTACCTTGTCCATACTATTCTTGTTTTGTGGATATGATAATTGGTGATCATCTTGGTGTGTTTGTTTATTTGTTTGAAATGAGTTTTCAAAAGATTCGGCTAGCCTCGTTAAAGGCTCACTTTCAAAACGCGTGTGTTTTGTAAATTGTGTGGGTTGTAAGTGACTACGTGAATCCTTTGGATATATTTGGTGTTGATGTTGCGCTTGATAATGCGTGTGTACGTATATTGCTTCTTTCCGTTGCGTTATGGTTGACGTGCGTGTTGTTATTTATTCGTGTGGTCGTGGACTGACGGATGAATTATGTGAATTGGTGTATTGATTTGATAATTGTTACGACGATGACTGTGTACTTGATGTTTGTGACAATGTGAATACTTGTTGTGAGAGACGTCATATCCGGGAGCCTCTGAGGGTGGGGCGTGCGATCTCGGCACAGTGTACGCCGCAATGTGCGGCTCCATATGGTTGGTGAACGCCGGTGTTCACACGATGCGCGTGCAAGGCGCTCTTATGGGAGTGACGCCGGCACGGTGGACGGGAAAATGTGCGGTGACATGTGGAGTGAACGCCGGTGCAGTGTTTCGGTGGAGGCGCTGGCGTGCTTATTGGTAACGGATATTTGAGTGTTTAGCTAAGACCCCGTTACCGAATGATTATCGTATTTCAAATACTTTCAACCCTTTTCAAAATGCTGGTCTCGATATAGACCGTGATTCGTGTTTTCGGATAGTGTGTTTCAACTTGTTTTAAAATGTTGGTATCAGGGTTAATTAACCAAGGACATTTGACGAGATCGCCGAGGGTTAATTAATCAGGGGTCTTGAGCAGTTCTTGGGCGGACGAAAGGCTGTGTACTTGATTATACTGTGTTGACATTTTGTGTTTTGGGTCGAGGACCCCGTGTGATGTTGTGATTTGTTTAGCTAGCCAGCTCGGGAGGGTCCTTCGAGGCCTCGGGCGGGATCAATGGTATTACCCTGTTCCCAAGGCGATGCATGTTGTGATTTGTTTCGCTAGCCATCTCGGGAGGGTCCTTCGAGGCCTCGAGTGGGATTTGTGGCTTCGTCCCGGTCCTAGGCGATGCGCGTGCGCGATTATGTTTTGTTGATTTTATGTCCATCGAGGACACGTGATGTTGGGCTCTGGTCCTGTGAATTATTGTCGGTTTTCTATTTGCGAAAATAAAACCTTTGCGCCGTGACCCCTGTTGATTTTGGAAAGAGAAGGATTTGATAATCCTAAATTATTTTCTATTTAAACTCTCGATGGCATCTTTAAAACTGTTTTATAAATTGTTTCCCTTTATTTGTGATCTTTCGGTTTTGGAAATATTTACCAAACTCTCGCCTCGGGAAGTACTTTTTGTCACGTTTGGATCTTTGAGGATTTCCTGGTTATTGTTATTCGTGGAATATGAATTGTATGGCTCGTATTTGCACTTTGTTCTTGCACTAGTAAAACAATGGAGTTTTGCTAACCCCCGAGTATTCGGGGTGTGGATGTCTATTTTTGCATTCAGGTTTTGGAGCATAGCACAGGTTCGGCACGAAGGATGATGAAAGATGAAAGATACTAATCACACGAGGATCCGTTAATGTCGTATTGGTCTAGTTGTACTTTCTTTTCCGCTGCAGTATCTTTTCCCCGTTGTATGGGAGTTTATTGTATTTTGACCCACGTGTTTGGAATTGAGTTGTATGTTATTATTGAAAGACCAAATCGGTCTACTGAGTCATTTTAGCCTTAAAGGCGATGTTTAGATGTTTGATTTTAGTTATCAGCCTGGTAGATCCTCGAGGAGAGGGTATACGGTGTGTAATATCACTGAGTGGATTGGGGGTGTTACATAAATGATATCAGAGCTTAGGTTGTGGAAACCTAGGCAGTCGGGTTAGTGGTGTCTGTTGAGTTTTAGCTTGTCGGATTTTGTCTGACTAAGTCGTGTCGCGACTCGTCGTCTGAGTTTGTTGGTCGTGATTAGTATCGTGGGGCGATCATCATCTTCGTGCGACCTGTGGCTGTAAGTCTCCTTTATTTGTGTTGAGCCTCGTGTGACACGAGCTATTTGTTTGATTTTGTATTAAGTGATGGAACCTTCATGTAGATTCTTGGTTTCGTGATGCGTTCGTGTGATTCTCTTATTTCGTTTGTATGAGGAGTGTTGTCATTATTTATGTCTTTTTTACTGTGATAATTGACTGTTTGTCTTCCAAGTAAAAGACATGTATTGTCTTGACTTTGTACGATTTGATGCGTATATTATAATATGTTTAAACGAATATTGTTACATGAGCATTTTTGGGCATTCTAGCCCATTGAATTATTTTTGAAAACCTTGAGTATCTTAGAAAATAAATTTCGAGACGTACTTTTAAAATGAATTATTTTCTTGTGGTACTTCCAAGGTGCCACAATATGTTTCCAAATTCTTCTACCTCGAGGACCAAAAATATTTTGAGATATTTTCAATTATTTAGAAACACTTTTACTTAGACCCGAGGGTCGAATATTCTGAAAGTTTTTCACTAAGAGAAAGTGTCCTCATTTTTGTTTAAACGCAAGATGAATTTCAAAGTCTCGAAAATGATGTTTGTTCAACTTTTTGTAAAATGATACTCAAGATCAACTGGTGTTTCCAAACTGTTTTCAAAAGGTGGTTTTCGTTTTTAAAACCCATCATTTCCTGCTTGTGGTCGGACAAAGTGTGCATGATGTTGGTATTGGATATTGTCGCCTCGTAGTGATTTCTACGTTGTCGCGCATGTGCGAGCTGTTAGAGCTTGGTATGGTATGACCATGTGCATCGGTGATGGTTCTGTTATGTGTCGGTCGTTTAATGTCTTGTTACCTTGCTCCCATTTTTATGAATTTCGTAGACGAGGTCGAAGGTAATACCCGTACCATTTTGACTTATGTATTTTCTCTTTCTCCAGTCTATCGATTCGCTCGTGTTCGTTGATACTTTCTGAACTTGTTCTGTATTTCGGTTTCATCGTTCGGACGAGCTGTGATCTTATTTTGAGTCGATCTGGTTATCGCTGTGACTTTTCCGAGCTCGGTTCGATTCTTGTGAACCTTGGAGTGGTTGTTTGAATTTTATTATTCTTCGTGATTCAAACATGATTGTTCTCTTTTTTGTTGTCTCGACCGTTGTGGTTCGATCGTTTGATTGTTCGGTTCTTGTTGATCTCGTCTCGTGATTGTTGAGCGTTCAGACTCCTTCGGGAAATTAGTCACGTTTCGATCTTCCAACCCTTGGGCGGTGGAATTCCGTAATTGTTCAGCGTTTGGCTCGCGTTTTGATTGATGAACCGTTGGGTTGGTCAATCGTATTGATTTTCGTTCGTTGTGTTTTGTGATTGTTCGGATAATTGACTTGATTGTATTATCCATTTGTTGACGCTTGTCACTTGTTGGTTTTATTATATCCCTAACGGCGACGTTGTGTTGGTCGTCGTGGAGCGTGTTTACACACCGTATATTCCGTTGCGTTGTTTGTAACGTTTCGCCGTTGGGCGATAGTTACGCGTTTCTTGCGTATCTCGTTGAGTTTTCCTGGCGGGATATTGCTTCTCCCTACTTGTTTTAAGTTTCGGGACGAAACTTCTTTTAAGGAGGGTAGAATGTAAAACCCGTAATTTCGATTTCCGGTAATTTCTTTTTTTTCGGCGGAAGTCTGTTTTGACGACTCGCTCATGACCGTTTCGTCATTCTGAGAATGATTAATTCTGCACTTTTTGACATCCGAGTTCGTTTCGGTGTCGTTTTGTTGAGTTTCGTGCTTTTTAGCGACTTTTCCGCACTTGAGTTCGATTCTTGCGAATCTCGTTCGAAACTGCTATTTCGAGTTTCTCGTAAGTCCGTTTAACTTTGTTAGACGTGTTGTGAACTTCGGTTTGGTTATTCGATCACCTATCATGATTTCCGGGCGTTTTGGGCCATTTTGTAATTTCTTAAAAGTTACGGGTATCCGTATCTGTAATTGTTGTCTCGGCCCGTTTCTTGGTCGCGTATGATTAATTATGGTATTATGTTTTCATTTCGGGTCGTTGATGTTGTCCGCAAACTTTTCGTCGTGTTCGTTCCGTGCGTTTTCGGAAATCGAGTCGTCGAGCCCTGGTGTTCGAGCATTGGCCGGACGGTTGCGGGACTGGCCGGATGATTGCGGGCACCGGCCGGACGGGTGCGGCAGGAACCGGCGTAGCGCACGCTACGGCCGGAAGGCTGCGCGCGCTAACCGGCATGTGTAGCGCACGCTATCGGCCGCCTAACGACGCCATCGGAGTGCAGACAGTGGGGTTACGAGGTTACGGACTCGGTTAGGATCGGCAGTGGCGCACGCTCTTGTCGGTCGTAGCGCACGCTAAGAAGCAAGGGTAGCGCCGCTGTCGGCCGACTAGCGTCGTTACAGGCGAGCTGTTTAGTCCGAGCTCTTTGGACAAGTCGGCTAGCGCGCAGCTTCCGTGAGCGCACGCTAGCGGGAGTCGGGTTTGGTTTGGCGGGCAGTTTGGTCGGTGGTGCCGGGTCGTGCGGGCCACGGCCGAGGTACTCGGCCGATCTGCGGCGATAGCGCACGCTAGTCTGGGAAGGCTAGCGCACGCTAGTTCCGGCCCAGTATAAATGTGACAGAGCAGTCACATTTTCATTCATTTTTCACTTCCTTCCTCTTCTATCCGCAGCTGGCGATTCGAGGGTGGCGAAGCCATGTTGTTTGACAACAAATCCATGAAGTTCTTGAGTTCATAACATCAATCAATCATCCGTTATCATCCTTTGATCCAGCGAATCAAGGTAATCTTCCTTAGAACCCTAATTTTGTGAATTTGGGGGGTTTTTTGCATTTTTGTCCGATTCGTTCCGTGTTGTTGATTAATTCATGATGGGTATGATTAATCTTGGTAGTATTCTTGTGTTTAACATCATTTAATCCATTGTTCTTCGTCGAATCGAAGTATATTTCTTGATTTCCTTCGAATCGACTTTTTGAGGGATTTGTTCTCGATCTCGTTTTCCATCCGTTTTTGATGGATTGATTGTGGTTAAATGATGTTGTTAAACATATTCTATGGATTGTATATCCATATTTCAACTTGGAATTCCGTTTTTGTGTTTTGTCGGGACGAATCGTGTTCTTGGCCGTTTTGGGGAAAACACTTGAACATTCGTCGTTCGTTCTTTGAATACAACGGCTTTGAGTCATGCTATGGAATTCATTTTCATTGTTGTTATTGTCCTCCGTAGTTTATTATCGCGAGTTGGCATTCGGTGGAGTCGGCGGGTTCGTAGTCGGTTCGTGCCAACCTACTTCGGTCGATTCTCCGCGTTGTGGTTGTTCAAGGCAAGTACCTTGTCCATACTATTCTTGTTTTGTGGATATGATAATTGGTGATCATCTTGGTGTGTTTGTTTATTTGTTTGAAATGAGTTTTCAAAATATTCGGCTAGCCTCGTTAAAGGCTCACTTTCAAAACGCGTGTGTTTTGTAAATTGTGTGGGTTGTAAGTGACTACGTGAATCCTTTGGATATATTTGGTGTTGATGTTGCGCTTGATAATGCGTGTGTACGTATATTGCTTCTTTCCGTTGCATTATGGTTGACGTGCGTGCTGTTATTTATTCGTGTGGTCGTGGACTGACGGATGAATTATGTGAATTGGTGTATTGATTTGATAATTGTTACGACGATGACTGTGTACTTGATGTTTGTGACAATGTGAATACTTGTTGTGAGAGACGTCATATCCGGGAGCCTCTGAGGGCGGGGCGTGCGATCTCCGGCCTGGTGTACGCTGCAATGTGCGGCTCCATATGGTTGGTGAACGCCGGTGTTCACCTGATGCGCGTGCAAGGGGCGGCTCTTATGGGAGTGACGCCGGCACGGTGGACACGGACAATGTGCGGCTGACATGTGGAGTGAACGCCGGTGCACAGGTGTTTCAGTGGAGGCGCCTGGCAGGCTTATTGGTAACGGATATTTGAGTGTTTAGCTAAGACCCCGTTACCGAATGATTATCGTATTTCAAATACTTTCAATCCTTTTCAAAATGCTGGTCTCGATATAGACCGTGATTCTTGTTTTCGGATAGTGTGTTTCAACTTGTTTTAAAATGTTGGTATCAGGGTTAATTAACCAAGGACATTTGACGAGATCACCGAGGGTTAATTAATCAGGGGTCTTGAGCAGTGTTTGGGCGGACGAAAGCCTGTGTACTTGATTATACTGTGTTGACATTTTGTGTTTTGGGTCGAGGACCCCGTGTGATGTTGTGATTTGTTTAGCTAGCCAGCTCGGGAGGGTCCTTTGAGGCCTCGGGCGGGATCAATGGTATTACCCTATTCCCAAGGCGATGCATGTTGTGATTTGTTTCGCTAGCCAGCTCGGGAGGGTCCTTCGAGGCCTCGAGTGGGATTTGTGGCTTCGTCCCGGTACTAGGCGATGCGCGTGCGCGATTATGTTTTCTTGATTTTATGTCCATCGAGGACACGTGATGTTGGGCTCTGGTCCTGTGAATTATTGTCGGTTTTCTATTTGCGAAAACAAAACCTTTGGGCCGTGACCCCTGTTGATTTTGGAAAGAGAAGGATTTGATAATCCTAAATTATTTTCTATTTAAACTCTCGATGGCATCTTTAAAACTGTTTTATAAATTGTTTCCCTTTATTTGTGATCTTTCGGTTTTGGAAATATTTACCAAACTCTCGCCTCAGGAAGTACTTTTTGTCACGTTTGGATCTTTGAGGATTTCCTGGTTATTGTTATTCGTGGAATGTGAATTGTATGGCTCGTATTTGCACTTTGTTCTTGCACTAGCAAAACAATGGAGTTTTGCTAACCCCCGAGTATTCGGGGGGTGGATGTCTATTTTTGCATTCAGGTTTTGGAGCATAGAACAGGTTCGGCACGAAGGATGATGAAAGATGAACAATACTAATCACACGAGGATCCGTTAATGTTGTATTGGTCTAGTTGTACTTTCTTTTCCGCTGCAGTATCTTTTCCCCGTTGTATGGGAGTTTATTGTATTTTGACCCACGTGTTTGGAATTGAGTTGTATGTTATTATTGAAAGACCAAATCGGTCTACTGAGTCATTTTAGCCTTAAAGGCGATGTTTAGATGTTTGATTTTAGTTATCAGCCTGGTAGATCCTCGAGGAGAGGGTCTACGGCGTGTAATATCCCTGAGTGGATTGAGGGTGTTACACATACCACATTCCAAGTATACATTAATCAAGGATACGCCGGCGACACAAGTCTCACCCGACGAACTACACAAGAGTACAAATCATACAGTGCATCATCGAAAAACATTTCCCACATAATCGTAATGAAACAAATAATCGGAACCACACGACAAATAATTCAGGGTAACTGGAAGATAAAAATCTCGGGTATTACATTCTACCCCTCTAAAAAGAAGTTTCGTCCCGAAACTTAAAAAGAAAGGTGAAGCAAGCATTCATCAAAGTGAACGAACAAATAACCTCAGTGATCTACACGAGTCGGTCCCGACAAGGGTGCTGAAGCTCGATTCTGAGAAATCTCATGGAACGATTCACAATACTGAACTCTGTGGCCCTCGAGTCCACAGTTATAACAAGTGATCGACCGAGAAGGACAATTGGACTGCACATGACCTACAACGTTGCAATTGAAGCACCTCCCAGTCTGACTAGGTGTCAAAGAAGGTAACTTGGAACTCTTGGTTCCACCAAACGAAGAAAGGGAAGGTTTCGCCGTACGACTACGCGAAACTCGATGAGAAGAATTTCCGTCTCTTGCACCGTCCGAAAAATCTCTAGACGTCCTCTGTCTCTTCGACTCATGCGAAGACCCAGTAGGTGTCGATGCCATCTCGTATGTCATGGCTCGATTCTGATACTCTCTCAAAGTAACACAAGTGAAACCCGACATGTACTGTCGAATCTCTGGTCTCATCCGCATGTCGAAATGATGCATTCTGTCTTCCTTGGTCTTCACTTGCCTCTTCACGTAAGCGAGCTGTCGACTATAATCGATAATAGCCTGCGACACGGGTATATCCTGCGGCTCGGCTAAGTAAAAATCTCGGATCCTCTGCTCTTGGATCGGTTTCGGGCAGAACTCTGCTTCTATCAATTCCTTGAACTCTTCCCATGTAACAGCATGATCCTGAGGCTCAACGGCCTCCCACTAGTTAGCGGCATCACCAACGAGAAGGAACTGAGCGATAGGAATCCTCCGCTCCTCGGGACAACCAACCGCCTTGAAGATCTTCTCTAATTGTGAAAGCCAACGGTCCCAGCCCAAAGTATCACCCGCACCCGCAAAGCGAGGAGGAAGCATTCGAACCACTTCTCTAAGCCACTGAATCGACCCGACATCCTCATTCGCGGCATTGTTACGCTGAACCGCCTGAGCCAAATGTGCCATCTGGTCTGCCACCTGCTGTAGTATAGTAGCAACACCAAAACCAATGCCATTACCGGCAGCATGATCCTGACCCCGCGACTGATCACCACGACCCCGACCTCTCGACATGCTGAACGGACAACCGTTCAGAACGACAAAACAAACACTACATAATCAATATAGAGCAAACAACGGTTACACAATAAAATACTCCTTCTGAGTCACAACACAAATACACGAACTATCACCGCAACGATAGAATTTAAATTTATAATTAGTTCACCAAGCTATGTCAACATAACGTACGATCTTTACAAAAAATCACGGTCAGAACCTCATACACGCCATTGTGGTCGAATATGGGTAATATTATAAAAATAATTCTGAGGTACTTGTCCAAATGATAGCATTTTAAAATTCCTGAATTTTAAAAAAAAATTGCTGAAGTGGATTTTTGAAGAAAAATGTTTTTAATACCTCGGTCATTTGATCAAAATTATAAACCCATTATCATATCTGTTTCGTTTCGAAAATCATTTGCAAAACATTTTGAAACATCAATCTACTCGATAAACGGCGTCGTCAAAGTGACCTTATCAATATATATCATCATTGCTACAATCAATTACCACATTCGGATAACGTCAAAGAATAATACAATTAAACCGAACTATGAAATCATAACATCTGGGCGTACACCCATAACTCGTTAACAAGAACGGTGACAATTTATAATACATCAATAATATCCACACAAGATAAGCAACTAAGTGCAATACTGATATCGCAGTTAAAGTTCACAATTTTCACATCATACCACCCCACACGGCGGTTCAAAGTCAAAACATCAATATGTCTAATTGCACACACATACAGTGTGTCAAAAGTATCGAATACAACCCCATTCCACAACACCGTGCAAATAAAATTATGCACCACAATTAATTCGCACAGATGGGATCATGAACTACAAATACCTCGCATAAAAGAGGAGACTTACGTCCACAGGCTGCACAGAGATGATGGCTGCACCACGATACTAATCACAACTTAACACAATTGATCACAACGGATCACCACGATCACACTTGTTCACAATTGCTCACCCGGGTGACATGACAAGACACGACTCGACAAGACCCAACTAGACCCAACTACCTAGGTTTTCGCAAACCTAAGGCTCCGATACCATTTATGTAACACCCCCAATCCGCTCAGGGATATTACATGCCGTAGACACCTTTCCGCAAGGAGCTACCAGGCAGGAGACTACATAATGAAACCCACGTGCGGTCAACTTGACCAAAACATAATATCGTAGACCGATTAGGTTTCTCAAAATGCAGAATAACCGTACATTTGATGAATCAAAAATACAACTCGATCACATAATACATAAAATGTCCATCCCCTCAAGGATGACAAGAACTCAAACCGACAGATCACTGACGGACAACAGACTACAACTGTGACTAGTATCACTGCTTTGCATCATCACCCGAGCCAATCCTGTGGTTGCTCACTCTCCAGTCAGAACACCTGGAATAAAATAACAAAATCCCCAACTAGGGGTTAGCGATGGAATCGCTAGCAAGTAACCAAGCTATAAAGTTATACATCAAGAATATAACCGTTATGAAAATAACCTTTCGACAAGGTAGTAACACGATCCCCGAGTCTAAAGTCTTTTCGAAAACATTTCCCATTAGGGAAGATCATAAAGATAACTTCAAAATACATTTGAAAGAATAATCGAGGACGTCAGGGGTCTCACTGTAAAATCATGAAAAGAACTAAAATTCTCATTTTCAAAAGGATTTTCTTTCGAGTCATGAAGACGATTCAATTCTCAAACAAGTCTCAAAGGCAGAACCACAACACTAATATAAACAAAATCCAAGATTAACACAATCAAAATTCAGAGATATCCAACCAAAATACTCAAATCACCTCCGTGGCCTCGATGGGACCCATCCCGGATTAGATAACGAAAATCAAGCTCAAACCACCCATAAGTTATCTTGACATCGTACTCGCAAGTAACGATTCTCGGAGCCCTCTCCAGACCTACCCGATTAGATAACCTTATGGTCAAATCATATCAACTGGCCATACTCGCAAGTAATGCGCCGCAGGAGGCCTCATGGGTCCCTACACGGTTAACATCATTCAAACACGCCCACAAGTTATCGTGACATAGCACTCACAAGTGACGATTCTCAGAGCCCTCTCCAGACCTACCCGACTCGATAACTTATGGCGAAATCATATCAACTGGCCGTACTCACAAGTAACGCGCCGCCGGAGGCCTCACGGGTCCCTACCCGGCAATATCTCAATCACCGATTACACAACAACAAGGTATAATATTTGCCACACACAGAAAATTAAGAGTTAATGCCACAAACACTTTCACAAAGCGTAACATTCACGTCATACCGTCATCTAGTACACATTCTAACAAGTGAACCATACAAATATTCCACAATTCCTCGGATAACTACTCACTTCAAAATATCCATCTCGAACATAGTACAACATGAGATGGTGGTTGTCATTCTTTAAGAAATTCAAGTTACGTTCTTATTTACGGTCAAACGTTCAATCACTATCAAGTCCCCGTTAAATTCACGACACGCTACATTCTCAAAGTATAAAGATTATAGTCAAGATACTCACCTTAATAACCGCTACCGAACACTCCGAAGAACACGGTTCGCCCGGGAAGCTCAGACCCCGAAGAAGACAACGAACATAAGGATTCAACCCGGGTTCCTCGCAAGAAGATCGACCTTAACATCATATAATTAATAAATCAACGATCATACGAGGAAGAATAATCGTAGAACGTCCGAAAACCCCTCTATGACATTCTACCAGACACCTTCAAGACGTCGATTAAGAACTCGACCAAAACGACGAATCTATATGATCCGACCATGGAATAACAAGGGAAATGATATAATACATCTAAATAATCATCAATCCATCACAATACTAAGTTAAATCGGATTAAACGGATGAAATCAAACAAAATACCCAAATTCCCCAAAACTAGATTTCTAGAAAATCTGACCTGATTCGCTCGATCAAAGGATGTTACAGGATGGATAATCGATGATATGAACTCCAGGAATTCATGTATTCATCCCTTGACAACATTCCTCCATGCCTACCAAACCCCCAGCCGCGGAAGAGAAGGAACAAAGTGAGAAAATGCGTGAAAAAACCATCTGCTGGGCCTAAAATAGGCACCCTGCCGGCCGCCTTACGTACGTAATCGGCCATGGCTTACGGCCGTAACCGGCCATGGCCGAGCCTACTGCCCAGAACTCTCGGCAGTGTTACGTATGTAACCGGCCAAGGATTACGTACGTAACAGGCCTTACGGCCATAACTGCCGGGCCTTTACGGCCGTTACTCGGCCAGTTCTTGCCAGTCAGGACTCGGTCGATCCGACGGCCCGAACAACCTCGAAACTCAGACCTGAATAAAAACCAAAAATACGGTTATGAAGTACTCGCAAAGTCGAATCTAACCACTAAGAGAACATACGATTCCGACCACCCGATGGTTCGAAATTCGACAATGGAAGTAATTACCCCAAACTTTGGGAAATTACGAAAACGGCCAAAAACGTCCCCAATACACGATATATGATCGAAACACTAAACCAAATCTGGAAACATGAATAATAACATTAAATGAACTTACGAGAAACTCGAAACAACAGTTTTGGACGAGATTCGCAAGAATCGACTCAAGTGCGGAAAAGTCGTTTAAGAACACGGAACACAACAAAACGATACCGAAACGAACTCGGATGACAAAAAGTGCAGAATTAATCATTCTCGGAATGACGAAACGGTCACAATAGAGTCACTAAGGTGGACTTCCGCCAAAAGAGAAATTTACCAGAAATCAAAATTGCGGATATTACAATATTATGTAATGCATTGATAGTCTTCTCGTAGGAGAGGCTTGTTGTTGTGTTATTGTTGATACTGCGTTATTCTTCATGAGTTGTCGAATAATCTGTTGTTGTATAATTATCGCAATTGTACTAGCATCGTTGTGCTAACCCCTTCGGGGGTGGACATGTGTTTTATGTTCAGGCTTCAGGAGAGCTGTAAAAATACCACAGGAGCTACATCACGATGGTGTTGCAGAGTGATGTTTACGGTCCGAAGAGTCCTTTCAGCTGTGTTGTGCTTTTTAATAAGTACTCGAGTACGTCGTTACTTTGTGTTGTTTGGATGGTATTGTATTGTTTAGTGTTCGATGTTTGTCTTTTTGTTCTTTTGAAACTCAGTATGTAATATAAATTTTACTGTTAGTATTTAATAATGTTGTTTAAAATTCTTAGCCTAGTAATCCTTATATAAAGGATTTACGGTTGTTGTTACCCAAAATATTATCCGGAGATGATATTGCTGGAATGGATGAGTAACAAACAAAATGCGAGAGCATGTCCGTGGGGAAGTAAATAACACAAGATTTGCCGGGTTTGTTAGGCCCGGGCTTGAATGCTCTCGCGAGATGTTATTAATACGAATACGTTGGAGTACAAATATTAATGTAAGAGTACAATTACAATGAGTGTAAAAGACCCTAGTTATATAGCTCTTGACTGCTGATGATTGCCGGAAGAACCAGAGTTGAAGCTCTGTGAGTTCTTGTTCTCGTTTCTGCCGACCATCTTTGGGTTAAGAGGTTTTTAGAGTGAGAGACAGAAAGATGTCCGAAGTTTATAGTGTGGCCAAAATAGAGAAGCAAAGCCAAGAGAGAAAAGCTGAGAGAAAAGCAGACAGAGAAGCCGGGAGAAAAGCAGATAGAGAAGCCGGGAGAAAAGCCGAGCCCCTTTTCCAAGTGCAGGAAGCCTTCTATTTATAGGAGGAGCTGGGATGTCTTAATCCTGACGGGCGATCGCCTTTCCTGTATTATAATAAGGGGGCGATCGTCTTTAGCAAATGGGCTGATTGCCTTAAAGTCCACGACTGCTGCTGGCAGCCAACTGTGCGAACCAATGAGAGGATAACACGCGTCTCTTGTCGCTTTCTCGGTAGGTCCCACCTTGGACCTTTCGTCGGATCTGCTGGTAGGTGAGAAGATGGTGACAGGCTGGGGTCAAAGGGCCTTATCCCGTGGCGCCTTTTCCGGATCTGCACGTGGGTCTCTATTCCGAGTTTCGGCCTTCGCAGACTTGGCGGATGTTGACTTCACGAGGCATGAGGCGGGCGTCTCTAATCGGGCACTCGGAACGACTGCTAGTTGCCGAGAGGCGATCGCCTTGGCAGTCGATCTCTCGGCGCAGGGTCCTGTTCTGGGTCCTTCGATTGTCAAGTCTGGCTTGGTCTATTTGACTCTGGTTCGGTCGTCCGGTCTTTGTGTCGATCGCCTGTTGAGGTGTATAAATCTCGACAAAACAATTTCCCCTCAACTTGATCCGATGTTGAAGACATGGGGTGAGGTGGTTCCACTGGCGATCGTTTAGGATAAAGACGGGCGATCCGTTGAGCGGACTTTGGTCTCGGATTTGGGTGACCTGATCATTTGGCGAGCTATCTTCGGTCTTGTTCTTGTGATCTTCAATTTTGCAGATCCCTTATGGAAGGCCGATCATCTCGGTCTTGAGGAACTGTGCACGGTCGCGGAGTTCGATGGACCGACCTCCATGACCATGTCTTGTGCGCGAGCGACATTCCACCTGTAGGTTTGTCTCGCGACTCACTTTATTGTGAGGGTCCTCCATTAGGCTGCGCCTGCCTCGTATTTAAACGAAGGGCGAGCGGTCTTGGTCTGGAGGAGTCCTTGCACGGGGCGTCGTCGGATTAATCGACTCCACGTCCGCGGCTTGTTAGCACTTTTCTACCTCAGATCATCATGTTAAGTGGCAATCCTCGATGGTCTACGTTGTGACGGGGGTAGGGACGCGTCGCATTGTCCGGGTCCACCATGTTAGATCATGAACCTTTGAGGGCGGGCGAGCGTGTCCACTGATTTGTTTGGAGAGTCCTTCGGCTACGCGCGCCTCGTATTTAAACGAAGGACGAGCGATCGCAGCCCTAAAGGAACCTTGCATGAACGAAGCTGTCGGTTCCATCGACTTCTAGGACCATGGCTGCACTCTTCTACCTCGGATCGTCACGTTAGATGGCGATCCTCGACGGTATACGTTGTGCTGAAGGAGGCGATATCGTGCCTGGGTCCATCATGTTAGATGATGAACTTTAGATGGCGAGTGAGTCCTCCATTTTTGGAGATGTTGCTTGGGCAATGGCCTTTCGTTTGACATGGTGGAAACTGGGGAAAGACCTCCGAAGTTTCCTCCTTTTGATTGAAGCATAAAGATCTGGCCACCAGGGTTGATCGGAAGGATCGGCTCGTATGAATCCTCTAGCTCGCCGTGTTTGATTCTGGCGATCGGATTGGGAGACTGGTGATCGTCGTTCTGAAGCCAATCGCAGCACTTGATCCTTTCCGCCCGGGGTTCCGGCTAAGTTACTAGACTGTCCAGCTTGCCCTCCTCGAACAATCTCCAGAGTTGTCTGAGGAGGTCGCGGCATTGATCGGTGTTGTGGCCGGGACTCTTGTGGTAAGCACAAAATTTGTTGCGGTCTAGATGACCGTGGTCCCTTACCGCCTTCGGCTTGCTTAGTCGCTCGTGCCCTTGGATGGCGTAGAAAATATGAGCCGGAGATAGATTGAGGTTGTGGTAGAGATGGGCTTCCACATCCTCGAAGGTCCTGAAATCACCGGGTGGCTTGGCGACCGCCTTGTGGGAATTGGCGATCGCCGTCTCTGCCCCCTCGCCTTGGCGAAGGGCGAACAACCTCCGCCTGGCCAAAAAGTCTGCGGCCTTGGCACAGAAGATTGCGTAGGTCGGGGGGATGTCCTTCGTAAGGTGCCTGAACATGGGCGAAAGACCATTGAATCCCCCTAGGACCGAGTAGAGGGCTATCTCATCGCTTACGGGCTCACCGTTGAGGATTATCTCATCCACCCAGTCGATGTAGTCTGCGTCAGTCTCGTCTTCCCCCTTCCTGATTTTCATCATGCGGTGGGGACCTTCTGGTCGAGCGACCTTGGCGGCGAAGTACGACGTTAAGTCGCTCCCCAGTTGTTCAAAGGAATTGATGGATCGCGGTGGCAATGATATGTACCACCTATGGGCCAATTCACCCAATGTTAATGGGAACATTTGGCACCTGGTCGTGTCTGATGCCCCGCATCCGGTCATGTAGATCCGGAACTTGCTCAGGTGAGTCTCGGGGTCCGATCTCCCCTCGTACAAAGGTGTTTGAGGAGGAGTGATCCTTGGCTGCACGGGGGCGAGTTCGATCTGGACCGCGAGCAGCTCACTCGGCTCGGCGATCATTCTATTGGTGCCCGCCCCAGTTTATAGGAGCGCCTTCATGCCATCGAGCTGGCGTTGCATTGCGGCCATCGTCGTAGCTTGGTCGCTCGTGGTTTGGCTCTCGGAGCGGGAGCCGAGGCGATCGTGTACCGATCTCCTAGCTCCGCGGTAGACGATGAGGTCATCGCCGCCGATATTGGTTCTTCGGAGAGGGGGAGCCAAGTGACCGACCTGCCTTTTGGGAGTTGGGTATGCCGAACTCCTGGTGACGGATTCGGGCTCCGTCGTTGTAATACCCGCAATTTCGGACTTCGGTAATTTTCTTTATTTTCGGCGGGAGCCCATTTTTACGACTCGCTCGTACTCATTTCGTCATTCCGAGAGTATTTAATTCTGCACTTTTTGTCATCCGAGTTCGTTTCGGTATCGTTTTGTTGAGTTTCGTGTTCTTAAGCGGTTTTTCCGCACTTGAGTTCGATTCTTGCGAATCTCGTCCAAAACTGTTGTTTCGAGTTTCTCGTAAGTTCATTTAATGTTATTATTCATGTTGCGAGCTTCGGATTGGTGTTTCGATCGTGTATCGTGTATTTCGAACGTTTTGGGCCATTTTCGTAATTTCCCAAAGTTTGGGGTAATTACTTTCCGTTGTCGAATTTCGAGCCTTCGGGTGGTCGGAATCGTGTGTTCTCTTAGTGCTCGAATTCGTCTTTGCGAGTACTTCGTAACCGTATCTTCGATTCGTATTCAGGTTCGAGTTTCAGGGTCGTTCGGGCCATCGGAGTTGGCCCCGGCCGAGTCATGGCCGGGCATGTTGGGGCCAGGCCACCCCTGGCCGAGTTACGGCCGTAAGGGCCCGGCAGTTACGGCCGTAAGGCCGGTTACGTGCGTAAGCCTTGGCCGGTTACGTACGTAACACTGCCGGCATTTTTGGGCAGTGTCTCGACCATGGCCGGTTACGTACGTAAGCCCTTGGCCGGTTATGTACGTAACTCTGCCGGCAGGCAGCCTATTTAAGGCCCTACAGACGGGTTTTTCACAATTTTTCTCATTCTTTTCCTTCTCTTCCGCGTCTGTAGGTGTGGTTATCATGGAGAGATGTTGTTGGACAATCAATCCATGAAGTCTTGGAGTTCATATCATCAATCATCCATCCTATAACATCCCTTGATCGAGCGAATCAGGTCAGATTTTCTAGAAATCTAGTTTTGGGGAATTTAGGTGTTTTGGTTGTTTTCATCCGTTTAATCCGATTTAACTTAGGATTGTGATGGATTGATGATTATATAGATGTATTATATCATTTCCCTTGTTATTCCATGGTCGGATCGTATAGATTCGTCGTTTTGGTTGAGTTCTTAATCGACGCCTTGAAGGTGTCCGGTAGAATGTCATAGAGGGGTTTTCGGACATTCTACGATTATTCTTCCTCGTATGATCGTTGATTTATTAATTATATGATGTTAGGGTTGAGTTTCTTGCGAAGAAACTGTGTTGAATGCTTCCGTTCGTCGTCGTCTCCCTTTTCGGTAGCATCGAGCGTTTCGAAGCTTCCCGGTTGAGCCGTGTTCGTCGGAATACTTGCGTGCTGATTTCGAGGCAAGTACCTTGTCCATACAATTCTTGTTTTGTGAATATGATAATTAGTGATCGTCTCTATGTGTTTGTTTGATCGTTTGATTTGAACTTTCAAAAGATTCGGTTTAGTCTCGTTAAAGGCTCACTTTCAAAACGCGTGTGTTTTGTGAATATTGTGCCCCGTGAATGATTAAGTGAACCTTGTGAATTCGCTTGTTGTTGTTGTTTTTGTTGTTGTTATGATTTGATAATATATATACACATATTATCTCTTTTCGGTGCGTTATGGTTTGACGTGGTGTTTTGCTAAGTGTTGGTTGCATTAACTCATGATTTGATGTGTTTGTGATTGTGGCAAATGTGAAACCCTTGTTGTTGTGAACTTGATGCAGTGATGATTTGACCACAAGGTTATCAATTCGGGTAGGTCTGGAGAGGACTCCGAGAATCGTCACTTGCGAGTGCGATGTCACGATAACTTGTGGGTATGTTCGATTGATGTTTGACCGGGTAGGGACCTGTGAGGCCTCCGGAGGCATGTACTTGCGAGTACAGCCAGTGTGTATGATTTGACCACAAGGTTATCAATTCGGGTAGGTCTGGAGAGGGCTCCGAGAATCGTCACTTGCGAGTGCGATGTCACGATAACTTGTGGGAATGTTCGATTGATGTTTGACCGGGTAGGGACCTGTGACGCCTCCGGCGGCGAGTACTTGCGAGTACACTTAGTGTGTATGATTTGACCACAAGGTTATCAATTCGGGTAGATTTGGAGAGGGCTCCGAGAATCGTCACTTGCGAGTGCGATGTCACGATAACTTGTGGGTATGTTCGATTGATGTTTGACCGGGTAGGGACCTGTGAGGCCTCCGGCGGCGTGTACTTGCGAGTACAGCCAGTGTGTATGATTTGACCATAAGGTTATCTAATCGGGTAGGTTTGGAGAGGGCTCCGAGAATCGGTACTTGCGAGTACGATGTCAAGATTACTTATGGGTGGTTTGAGTTTGTTTCGCTAGCCAGCTCGGGAGGGTCCTTAGAGGCCTCGAGTGGGATTTGTGGTTTCGTCCCGGTCCTACGCGATGCGTATACGTGATTTGTTTTACGATTGTGGCCAGCTCGGGAGGGTCCTTAGAGGCCTCGAGTGAGATTTGTGGCTTCGTCCCGGTCCTAGGCGTTGCTTGTCTGTGATTATGTTGTGTTGATTTTATGTTCCGTCGAGGACACGTGACGTGGGTTTTGGCCCTGTAAATTGTTCTCGGTTTTCTATGAGTGAAAACAAAACCTTTGGGTTGTGACCCTGTTGATTTTGGAAAGAGAAGGATTCGGTAATCCTAAATTGTTTTCTATTAAAACTCTCGATGGCATTTTAAACTGTTTTATAAATTGTTTCCCTTGATTTGTGATCTTTCGGTTTTGGAATATTTTTCCCAAACTCTTGCCTCGGGAAGTACTTTTCGTTTCGTTTGGATCTTTGAGGATTCCTGGTTATTTTTATTCTTGGAATGTGAATTGTATGACTCGTATTTTACACTTTGTTCTTGCACTAGCAAAACAATGGAGTTTTGCTAACCCCCGAGCATTCGGGGGGTGGATGTCTGTTCTTGCATTCAGGTTTGGGGAGCATAACACAGAGTCAGCGCGAAGGATGATGAAAGATGATCGATATTAATCACATGAGGACCCGTACGTTGTTATATTGGTTCAGTCATATTTTATTTCCGCTGCAGTATAATTACCCCATTGTACGGGAGCATTTTGTATTCGACCCCTGCGTGGGCATATATTGAGTTGTATGTATTTATTGAAAGACCAAATTGGTCTACTGAGTCAGTTTAGCCTTAAAGGCATTGTTGAGATGTTCGATGTTGTTTACCAGTCTGGTAGATCCTTGAGGAAAAGGGTCTACGGCGTGTAATACCCTGAGCGGATTGGGGTGTTACAGTCATCTCATGGATGGGGCCAGAATGCCCCGGTCGCCATGATGGGTCGGTTCCTAGGTGGCAGAAAACGGAACCGTCCCGCCTCGCGAGTGCTTCTTCTCGTGAATCGGGGCTTCCTGACGATTGCTCGACGAGTAACCCCTTGAGCTTCCGTTTGCTCGCGCGGTGGATGGCTGATGGAGTAATAGCGGGTGCACCGCATGCTCTCCGTCGCTCCCGTAGGATGGCCATGGCCTCCTCGATCTCTTCCGCTGTTTGGAACTGATCGAGCGATAGGCTAGGGCCGTCCCTCGGGGACGGGATCGAGAGTCTCGCGCTTCCGCGGCTACCCTCCGCCATGGGTTGGGGCTCGGATTGAGCCGGAATAAGGCGTCCGGCGGATCGGAGAGTGGATCTCTTCGATGTGGTGGCAGACGTCATGATTCTGAAGGTTTTTCTTTAAAGAATAGTGAGTGTTTCTTTAAGTATATGCCCCGGAGAACAGTGAGTGTTCTTCGAGACGGTCAGAATAAAAATGAAGGTAGATGCCCTTCCTCTAGCGCCAATTGTTGTTACCCAAAATATTATCCGGAGATGATATTGCTGGAATGGATGAATAACAATCAAAATGCGAGAGCCCGTCTGTGGGGAAGTAAATAACACAAGATTTGCCGGGTTTGTTAGGCCCGGGCTTGAATGCTCTCGCAAGATGTTATTAATACGATTACGTTGGAGTACAAATATTAATGTAAGAGTACAATTACAATGAGTGTAAAAGATCATAGTTATCTATCTCTTGAGTGCTGATGATTGCCGGAAGAACCAGAGTTGAAGCTCTGTGAGTTCTTGTTCTCGTTTCTGCCGACCGTCTTTGGGTTAAGAGGTTTTCATAGTGAGAGACAGAAAGATGTCCGAAGTTTATAGCGTGGCCAAGATAGAGAATCAAAGCCAAGAGAGAAAAGCCAAGAGAAAAGCAGACAGAGAAGCCGGGAGAAAAGTAGACAGAGAAGCCGGGAGAAAAGCCGAGCCCCTTTTCCAAGTGCAGGAAGCCTTCTATTTATAGGAGGAGCTGGGATGTCTTAATCCTGACGGGCGATCGCCTTTCCTGTATTATAATAAGGGGGTGATCGTCTTTAGCACATGGGCTGATTGCCCTAAGGTCCGCGGCTGCTGCTGGCATCCAGCTGTGCAAACCAATGAGAGGACAACATGCGTCTCTTGTCGCTGTCTCGGGAGGTCCCACCTTGGACCTTTCGGCGGGTCTGTCGGTAGGTGAGAAGATGGTGACAGGCTGGGCCCGAGGTGCCTTTTCCGGATCTGCACGTGGGTCTCTATTCCGAGTTTCGGCCTTCGCAGACTTGACGGATGTTGACTTCACGAGGCATGAGGCGGTCGTCCCTGATCGGGCACTCAGAACGACCGCTAGTTGCCGGGAGGCGATCGCCTTGGCAGTCGATCGCTCGGCGCAGGGTCCTGTTCTGGGTCCTTCGATCGTCAAGTCTGCCTTGGTCTATTTGACTCTGGTTCGGTCGCCCGGTCTTTGTGCCGATCGCCTGTTGAGGTGTATAAATCTCGACACAACAACGGTGCTGTAAAAATTCTGAATATCTTGGGGTGTTACAAGTGAGGCGTTGGTACTTGGTGAGAATATCCATCTTCTTGTTATACTAATATAATCAGTCATCACAATGTTTCTTTTATTGCACGTTGTACATATTCATGTTATCAAGTACTTGCATCGGTTGTTTGCTGACCCCTTCGGGATGAATACCTATTTGTGTATTCAGGTACGGATCTTCATGGCGAGCAGGCGCAGGAAGGGCACGAGGACGACTAGCAGCAGTGATATTGCCTCGGATGTTTGGTCTTGGTTTGTATATGTACTCGCGAGTACTGTTATTGTTGATGTTATGCCCGTGTGTGGGCTTGGGTACTGTCGTGGAGTTGTTATCTGCATGTTGAGTTGGATATGTTGTATTGTCGACATTGTCGGTTGGCGTCTGTTGTTTTGGTTTTATGTTCGACCTGATTGGTCGTTGTGCGTGTGTAGGTGTGTTAAACAGGTATTGCCTTGTGGATTCCCGAAATGGATCCGCGGCACTGTAACAGTTCTGACCCGGGACGGGGTTGTTACATTTTCTTCATTAAGCTTCAAACTTGGTTCTTTTCCGCGTCTTTCCATTTCATTTCTTCATTTTGTACTATAATGCAAATAATAAGTAAATCAGTACCAAATATCACTAAAACACTAAAACAAAAATAAACATGGGATAATGATAACCAAAAGATGATATTATTTGATGTTATCGCCATCCAACTATGAATATCTTGTAGATCAGCATTTCCACTAAATCTGACTCTTACAAGTAGTCTCAACTTACATTATTCCCATGTATAAACATAATTTACTACGAATATCTAGAATAATAATTATGCCAACGTATAGAAACCATTTTAGTTGAGCCATAATCTATCATTATTCAGGGATATTTAAACATGCAAATATAGAAACCAATTATTGAGGCATTATTATTCATTATATAATTATGCTTGATGTTCCGATACCCAAATACTAATGATCAAAATATTTTAGACCTTATGACTCTCATAATCACTAATATAAACTTATTTATATTGGATTTGCCTTTTCTCTTACATTTTGTCAATTTGTGGATCTCCAAATGCAACAACATTTCAATCCTTAAATCTTGTAAAGACTTATTATACTCTTATAATAATCTTATTTCTCCAAGCCATATATATTACATTCTAAATGAACATATAAATATGTTGACTAAACTAGAACAATATAAACTGTCGACTAAATGTTACTCTAATCGACATTCAGATTGTCGCTTACTTAAAACTTTAATCACAATTGTAAAATAATCAAAAATCCATAATTTATTCAAATGCGAATTCTAATTAACATTTAATTTTGGTTTGGTTTATTTAATTAAAACTCTAATCACTCTTTCCTCTTTTATTTGCCCAGTACTATACTAAGACTCCTTTAGCCATAACATAATATATTCCTTAGTTACCATAAATTCAAAGATGAGATATCTTTTATATTTTAAGCAATTTCCGACATGACACACATAGATCATGTATTTATGGTATTCGAATGTTTGGTCCTACAGATCACTTAAGAATTTATTTTTCGAGTTTACTATATCTCATATCACTCAAACTCGTGTTATATCCCCCCTATATACTAATGCAGAACATGCTGAGCCTACATGGCAACTTCCCATGCTTCGGCTGCCACGTGTCATCTCCTGGTGCTTCGGTTGCTCATGTGTCATATTTTCATGCTTTGGTTAACACATCATCATTCCCTAACCTATTTATTAATTACCTAAATTAATAAGTATTAAATATTAAATGCATTACCTGCTATCGCTTAAAAAAACAGGCACAAGACAATCTGTCGCATTTCATTTCCCTCAATCCTAATTCTCTCCGCCGCCATAACTCAACATTTCATTTCTCTCAACATTTCATTTCCCTCAACCTTATTTCTCTCTGCCGCCATAACTCGATCTGAATCCTCCCAGGATGAACTATCTATCACTATCAGCACCAGCCTCGGAATACGGAGCATCCCCGGACTGTGAACTATCCCTGATCTCCACACCCGATTCTTGCCGAGTCCGGCGACCCGATGAGTCTTCAACAGCCGGAGCCTTCCCCGACGACGAACCCAGCTACGACCGAAGCATTTCATTTCCCTCAACCCTAATTCTCTCCGCCGCCATAACTCGATCGGCAAACCGAAGCATTTCATTTCCCTCAATCCTAATTCTCTCCGCCGCTATAACTCGCTTCCCTAATCCAGATCCAGGAGTTGGCGACCCTCAACACTACTTATGCATCATGTCAGTAAAAACGTAAGAAAATTATCTCGCATGCGTTTGAACTCTTATGCGTTTTGTTCTTTTTTTGTGTGTTTGGATTTCATCTTCCAATATTCTTCTTACTCATTTTACTTGATTTTCGTATGAACCGATAACTCATTTTCTTTTCTCCGATTTCATCTGCTGCATTTCCTCGCCTTGAGCTGCTGCTCAATCCAAATCGTTTAATCATCTGACGGCGCCGGTATAGCATAATCCAGATCCATGAGATGACGAGGTATATCTCCAAGATTCTCTTTCACATCTTAACATTATGTTAATTTTCTGTTTTCTAAATTTTTTTTATTTTGTAGATTGTTTCTATAAATAATTGCAGTACTTTTTCAAAAAAATAATTACCATGCAAATATGCATCCCTAAATCTTAATTATTTTGTATATTTTTCCGATAAATTATTTTGGTTATTTTCTTGAGTTATTTCAATTTTTTTTTTTATAAAATTTGGTAGAGATGCTCTTTTATTTTAAGCTGTTGAATTTGACAAAAAAAATAATAGACTTACCATGAAAACAAAAAAATTGCAGTATTTGAGAAAAAAATAATACAGAAATTGTCAAAAGGACCAACCATGATTCTATGTGATTCTACATTCACTGTGATGCCACTATGTTCGGGCTCATGATGCCATTTGTCAAAAGTTTCGTTCAAGAAGCATATCGGTAGTGTCAGTGTTTCAGAATGGTGGATTTGCATAATAATTTTCATACATAATAGAGGCATTTACTGTGATTCTATGTGATTCTACATTCACTGTGATGCCGCTACATTCTACATTCTACATTCAACACTACTTATGCACATGTCAGTAAAAACGGATCAGAATCATCTCGCATCCGTTTGAACTCTATTTGGTTTTTGTGGCAAGACTCTTTATGTTATCCATTCATATGATTTGGGTTCAGTGAAATCTGCACTATTCATGAATTCTGAATTCTGATCCATTTATAGTGAAATCTGCACTGTTCATGAAATCTGCACTATTCATGAATTCTGAATTCTGATTTGAAAAAAGACTCTTTATGTCATCAATTCATAGTTATTCATGAATTCTGATTTATTTATAGCACTGTTCGTTCTGAAATCTGCATCTTCATACATAATAGTTTTCTCGCTTTACTCGGCCTTAGAGCATCTTAATTTTTTGTTATTAGTGCTTCTCTTCAAGACCACTACAAAAATACTTAAAACAACCTGAAGATACTGATTGTTTCTCCTATCTTGATTTGTTCAGAACTACAAAAATCTTGAGCTTCAGTCTAATTGCAGAAAAGCCTGTCAATTTCTCAAATTACAAGTACCCCCTTCATATTGTTTCTATTTACAAATTGCACCCTTAAGAGAATCATAGGGAGATATTTGTAAATTTAAAGAATAACTGGATTTGTTTGTAATTAAGCTTTGTTTACTTTATGTAATTTATCGTCGTATATTTACAAACATAACACTACTTATTCATCATGTTAGTAAAAATGTAGGAAAATCATCTCGCATGCGTTTGAACTCTATTTGGTTTTTGTGGCAAGACTCTTTTTGTCGTCCATTCATATGATTTGGGTTCAGGCACCAAAAGTTTTGTCGGTAGTGTCAGTGTTTCAGAATGGTGGATTTGCATAATAATTTTCATACATAATAGTAGTCATCTTTTGCACGTTCCAACTATTGCAGGTTATTCATGAATTCTGCATTATGATTTTCATACAAAATAATTTTCATACATGATAGTTATTCATGAATTCTGATCCATTTTGCATTTTGTTCATACATAATAGTTATACAAAATAATTTTCATACATAAATAGGAATCATTTTGCATTTTGTTCTTTTTTTTGTGTTTGGATTTCATCTTCCAATATTCTTCTTACTCATTTTACTTGATTTTCGTATGAACCGATAACTCATTTTTTTTCTCTCCGATTTCATCTGCTGCATTTCCTCGCCTTGAGCCGCTGCTCAATCCAAATCGTTTAATCATCTGACGGCGCCAGTGTAGCATAATCCAGATCCAGGACATGACGAGGTATATCTCCAAGATTCTCTTTCACATCTTAACATATTTATGTTATTTTTCTGTTTTCTAAATTTTTTTATTTTGTATATTTTTTCTATAAATAATTGCAGTACTTTTTCAAAAAAATAATTACCATGCAAATATGCATCCCTAAATCTTAGTTATTTTGTATATTTTTCCTATAAATAATTAGTATTTGAGAAAAAAATACTAATGCAGAAATTGTCAAAAGAAATCACCATAAATTTTAATAGATAAATAATAGACTTACCATGAAAACAAGATTCACATATATTTTTGTCCTAAATCTTATAGATGCTGGAAAAATCATTAATAAACTTACCATTAAAAATCTGCATTTCTAAATCTGTGGTATTCTGTATATTTTTTTCTATAAATAGTTCCAGTTTTGACAATAGTTTATTTTAAGCTGCTGGATTTGACAAAAAAATAATAGACTTTCCATGAAAACAAAAAAATTGTAGTATTTGAGAAAAAAAATTATACAGAAATTGTCAAAAGGACCAACTTATGCTAATTTTCTGTTTTCTAAATTTTTTTAATAGATAAATAATAGACTTACCATTAAAACAAAATTCAGAGATATTTTTTTTTTCCTAAATCTTATAGATGCTGGAAAAATCATTAATAAACTTACCATAAAAAATATGCATTCCTAAATCTGTGATATTCAGTATATATTTTTCTATAAATAGTTCCATCTTTGACAATATATATATATATATATAACCTATGTTATTACTATTAGCCTAATAATAGAGCAGGCGATTTCTTCAGTATTGGAAGAGAGCATCAATTCTTATGCCATGAATGCTATATCAGAGATTACACCTGCTAAGGAGACTTGGAAGCTTCATGTTCGAGTTGAAAGACTTTGGATTACTTATTCGCCCTATAATCCAACTGAGAAGAGATCTATGGAACTCATATTATTGGATGCGAAGGTAATTAATTATGCACTTCATGTATATATTATTGGATTTACTTATATGATTCACTGTAAGTTTATAGCTGCACTTAATTTTTAATTATTGTCTCACTAACACAAGTATACCTCTCTTTTTAAAAATCAGTGTGATAAGATTCAAGCTTCCGTCCCTAAATATTCGATATCGAAGTTCGAGAAATTAATCAAAGAGGGTGGCTTCTACCGTTTCACAAATTTTGAAATCGAGCAGAATAACGAAGAGTTCATTGCAACGAGACATCCTTACCGTTTGAAATTTCATAAATTCACGGCCCCTAGGCCTGCAGACAGCTTGCCAATACCAAAATATGGATTTAAATTCATCCCTTTTGCAGAATTCGAAACCGAGAAATGCTATGCTAAGCTCTTGGTTGGTAAATTTTCTTACCAACTTTGGAATACAAACTTTTTGAAGATAAGCTAAAATTTGGATTATAACTATATCAAGTTTTTGACGAGGTTTCATATTTGTTTTTTCTGTTGAAGATGTAATAGCCGAAGTGTTGAATGTTGGAGATATTGTTGAGCTTAATAAAAATGGGCAGGGTACTAAGCGTGTTACTGTTCATCTTCTTGATTCCATGTAAGTAATATATACCATATGCTACATATTAAATGAACTTTGATTTCAGTTTTTCTCTCTAATATGTTTTTTTTCATCTGTGAAAGTGGAGACACAATTGAATGCACATTGTGGAACAACTACGCTGACCAAATGGTTAATTACTGGAAGAGCAAGACTGGACCTGTTTGTGTAATCTTACAATATGCTATGGTGAAGGACTTTCGTCGTACGTTGCTACCAATTTCTTTAGTATATATATATACACATACATATTAGTTGGTATATTATTTTTGTAACTACCAATTTCTTGAGTTGCCCAGTTTGTTTTTTGTTGAAACCTGCCCAGTATGTTTAGTAACTAATATATATATATATATATTATAAAACTGCCCAATATGTTATTGTTGTTTCTACCACTTTTTTGAGTATATATATATATATATATATATATATATATCTATATATATATATATATATATATATATCCTCTGTTGTGAATATTATTTCTTTAGCATAGTATCCTCTGTTGTTTCTACCAATTTTTGTTTCTACCAATTTCTTGAGTTGCTATGTGAAATATTGAATAAAGAAATATACGTAGTATATTTATTAAACAAATTAAACAAATATTCACATGTAGTAGTATAATATATATGTTAGTATCCGTTTGTAATATTTCCGAGTTTGATATATAAATTAATCATACATTTATTTGACGAATTTGGTATACAATCCTAGGTGTGAAATGTCTGCAGAATTCCAAGTATATGTGGTGTAGGTAATATTTTGATCAAAACATTATTGATATTTTTGCAGTAATCTACACTGTGGAGTTTCAAAAACGTGGTTTACCCCACGCGCATATTCTTCTATTCCTCAAGCGTGATAGGAAGACTCCTACAGCTGATGATGTTGATCAGATTATTTCGGTTGAGATACCGGATCAAGTAGCTTATCCTAGGTTGTATGAATTGGTATCTACCCACATGATGCATGGTCCTTGCAGTACTTCTGGGAATGAGAAAGCATGCATGAAGAAAGGAAAATGTACAAAGCGGTTTCCTAAAAGATACTTTGATAGAACTACAGTTGACGATGATGGGTATCCAATATATAAAAGAAGAGATAATGGACACATCGTTAATAAAAGTGGAGCGATTTTAGACAATAGATTTGTTGTTCCTCACAATCCGTTGCTGCTTATGAGGTATCAAGCTCATATTAACGTTGAATGGTGCAATCAATTCCGGTCAATTAAGTACCTGTTTAAGTACATAAATAAGGGTCATGATCGTGTAACTACAACAATTAGCCAAGAAAAGAATGATACTGTTGGTGAGCAACATGTTGATGAAATTGAGAACTACTATAATTGTAGATACATATCTCCATGTGAGGCAGTTTGGCATATCTTTGCATTTGACATTCATTATAGAGACCCTGCCGTACAAAGATTGAGTTTCCATCTTCCAGATGAACAGTCGGTCGTGTTTAATGATGGAGATACAATTGATTATGTGGTTAAGAACCAAGGGGCTAAACAATCTATGTTCTTGGCCTGGATGGAGTGCAATAGGCATTATCCCGAAGCTAGAAGCCTGACGTATCTAGAGTTCCCTACAAAATTTGTGTGGAAAAGAGATGAACGTGTTTGGCAAATGAGAAAAAAAGGATTTGCAATTTCCCATGAAATTGGTGAATTATACTATTTGTCACTTATGCTTTATCGAACACCAGGTGCAATTTCCCATGAACATATAAGAACTGTCAATAATGTCGTTTATCCAAGTTTCAAAGATGCATGTTATACGTTGGGTTTGTTAGACGATGATAAAGAGTACATCGATGGAATAATAGAAGCAAGTTTCTTGGGTTCACCTTATTTTCTTAGGAAGCTCTTTGCTTCTCTATTACTTTCTGGAAGTGTCTCAAGACAAGAACATGTTTGGGAAAATACTTGGAAAGTTCTTGCAGATGACATTCTTCCAAGACAACGTTCACTCCTTGGCATTGACGGTAAATATAATATCGACTTTACATACATAATAAATATAGTAGGTAAAACTAATAATCTAATTGATAGTTTTTCTAAAAAAAAAAAAGTCTAATTGACAGAGAAAACAATTAATAACTCTTTAATTGGTTAAAAATAAGATGACCTTATCGTATTATTTTGAATGGTTTGGTAAGTCTGAAGTTGTTCTCATATTAATAAGTATTTATTTTTGTTCTAATTTGTTATTGTGTTTATCTATAATTTATCATATGACATGTTATATCATCGTCATGCAGACTTGCATCTCAATGATGTTCAGTTGAAAAATTACACTTTGACTGAAATTGATAATATGTTGGAAAAAAATGGAAGATCTCTTAGGGATTATAAAGGGATGCCTCTTCCAGACGATGATATGGTGAGGGAAGGAAATAACAGGCTTATACAACAGGAACTGAATTACGATAGGTCGCAGTTAGAGATGGAACACCTACAATTGTGTTCATCTTTAACAGATGAACAAAAGGCTATTTACGAAGAAATCATGAATGCGACATCCAATGAAAGGGGTGGAATTTATTTTGTTTATGGATATGGTGGGACTGGAAAAACCTTTATATGGAGAACATTGTCTGCTGCTTTACGATGTAAAGGTAAAATTGTTCTTAATGTTGCTTCAAGTGGAGTTGCCGCTCTTTTGCTGCCATCTGGAAGAACTGCACATTCACGATTTGGAATACCAATAAATGTCTCAGACAAATCTATGTGCACTATTACACCCGGGACTGAGTTGGCGGCCCTTATAATGAAGACAAGATTGATAATTTGGGATGAAGCACCTATGATGAATAGACATTGCTTTCAAGCATTAGATCGTAGCTTGAAACATATTGCAACGGATGGACGAAATGCCCTACCATTTGGGGGGAAAGTAATTGTTCTTGGTGGAGACTTTAGGCAAATTCTGCCCGTTGTACCAAAGGGCAGCAGAGAAGATATTGTTTACTCGAGTATAAGTTCTTCTCCACTTTGGCATCATTGCAAAGTGCTAAGACTAACAAAGAATATGAGATTAATTGTTGGCCAAACAATATCATCTTCTCGTCGACAAGAAATTAAGGATTTCTCATAATGGATCCTCAAAATTGGAGATGGTGAATTAGGTGAAGAGGTCGATGGAGAAACCTTCATTGATATTCCGAATGATATACTGATTCGTGATGCAGAAGATCATATTGCAGCCATCGTTGAGAGTACTTATCCTTCACTTATAAGTAACTTTCTGTAATACCCGAGATTTCTGATATGTATTTGGAACTTGTGATATTATAAATGTTGCACTTTAATCTGAGTATTTTTCTCCGTATCTCATAGTCCGGTGTTGTTGAGCGTATGATTTCATGAATGTGATATAAAAATTGTGATTCTGCGCTTGTAGCGCACGCTATCGGCTATGTGTAGCGTACGCTAACATGGATTCATAGCGCACGCTACAAAGGATCATTAGCGCACGCTATGCGTGGTCAATGTGATTGAGACGTGTGGTAGGTGAGATCAGGCCGGGGATCTTGGTCGGATTGTGTCGGGATGAACCTGGACGGCTTTCGGGAAAAGCCAAGTCAACGCCTTAGCGCACGCTACTGGCATGTGAATAGCGCACGCTAAGTGCTGAGTACAGTGAAGTCAGTAAGACGTTAGCGCACGCTACAAGTATGGACTAGCGCGCGCTAATAATCATTTCCTATAAATAGGACAACATCCTTTTCGTATTTTCAGTCCTTTCTCTTCCCATTATCTGAATCCTTATACTTAGAGTATTACTCCCTACTTCCTAAACACTTCATATCAGCATCCTAGCTCGTGTTGAAGATTGTAGATCATTGAGGATTGGTGTTCAAGCCTTCGACGTTGGAGTTGCTTCGATTTCCTCCTTGTTCTTCACTACTTTGAGGTAGGTGATTCTTCACCAATATTAGTAGTGTTCTAAAGACGTTTGATTATGCTTATCTAGTCAGATAGATTCGTTAATAGTCGATCATCATGTGTTAGAAGGATATTTTCGACGTTTCGGCACTTATTCATCGTATAATCCTTTGAACCTTTTTAGTGTTGGACTCCTAAACGTATTCATGTATCTTCAAAACTGTTTATGACCGGTATGGGAAGAACATCAAGTTCTTATGTTTAGGCATGATAGAATCATACGTTTGGGACATGATATGGATTAGACTTAGGATGTTTCTTGAAGATCAAAGATGAATTATGGTGTTGTGATGATTATACGTACCCTTGTATCTTGTAGTCGTTTAATCAGTAACAAACCGTATGAGCATGATATACACTGAGATGGCTTGTATTAACACTGAGGACTTCATGTGTTTTCATCACTTTTAGCTCAAGTTTTACCCAGTAGTGACTGCCATGCACGATTAGCGCACGCTAAGATGTATATATTAACGTGCGCTATCGGGAACGAGTAACGTGCGCTACGTTGGATACGTAACGTACGTTATATCATCGTGCGAGGCGATCATTGAAGAAGACTGCAAGATTACCCTAGCGCACGCTAAACCTGGTCACTTGCGTACGTTAACAGGCAGGCTTAGCGCACGTTACGTATAGTACGTAGCGCGCGCTAAGTAGTTCAGGCAGAATTCATTTTTAGAGCTTGCGGTCGTTAACCGGATTATTAGACGTTCGTACGACTTGAGGGGAATTCTTTATTATTTCTTAGGTCCGAGCCTTGCATAGGGGACGATCGAGGGGCGGTGACATACGGACGCGTGTCATTTGTTGGAGTATTTCCATTCTTGCCATTTTCGAGGCAAGTATCATATGTCGAGTTCGATTTATATTGGAACTTTGATCATGCTTGTGGTTTTGTTCATGTTGTTGAATATGAGATGTATTCCTGGAATTCCTCGTTGTATTCATTGTTATTTATTCGTATTGATGAACGTAGTGAAATGCATATATGTATGCATAATTGTTTGATTTATGGTATAAATGATCCGAGGGGATCATGAGGATCTATGCTGAGGGCGCTGGATCGAATGTCCACCATGCGTTGGTCCGACGGGATCATCATGGGGATCTATCTTTGAGGCGCTGGATCGGCTGGACGGGTTTTCCACCATGCGTTGGTCCGACGGGATCATCATGGGAATCTATACCAAGGGCGCTGGATCGGATTACCTGTCTTGTGTTGATGGAATCGTGAGGATTCGCATCGTTGGATTCCTGATGGAAGTCTGCTTTGCATGTTTTATGATGCCGATGATTTATGTATAATGATACTTGTACTAGCATTGTTTTGATAACCCCTTCGGGGTGGACATTGTTTTGATGTTCGTAGCCGAGGAGCGGGAGGCGACACACGATCGCATGACGATGAAATGGCTCAGTGATGTGGTTGATGTTTATTGTTATTGTGATTTGTCTTCTTGGTTCATTTAGTACTCGAGTACGTCTGTTTTAATAATGTCATTTCGATATGGTTGTATAAGTTAACTCATTTGATCGGTTGAATCAAATCTGTATTTGAACTTCAGTTGTACGATTGGATTATATTTACACTCCTTTTAAAATTAGCCTTGTAAATCCTTACCTAAAGGGTTTACGGCGCTGTAATTATTCCGAATATCTCGGGGAGTTACAGAATATGGTATCGGAGCTAAGATTCATGGATATCTTGGCAGTCGGGTTAGTTGGGTCTGTTTACGTTATTTGATTATTGGTCGTTCGTAACATCACTGCTGAGCCAGCATCGTTGTGTGGACCGTGGTTGTAAGTTTCCTAATCTCGAATACTACCGTTTTATTTAATTCATGTTTTGTGAACATTGATGGACTTTCTTTTAGAAAGTTTGCCCTGGATATTGAGTATTTGTGTTTACAGTATGTTGAGAGGAGGTCGTGGACGCGGACGTGGAAATGCGAGACAAGAAGATTCGGTGTCTACCCCAGAAGTAACCGCTAGCCAAACGGATTCCCATTCCGGGGGACAACAGGGATCAGCAAATAATGATGCAGATCCTAACGTGCCAGGAGTGCTTCAGCAGGTGGTTGCTCAGATAAACCAATTTGCTCAAGTTGTGGATCGCATGCAGACGGCGATGGGACAGCAACATAACGTGGATAATCGGGGAGATAAATGGCTTACCGAGGAGATCAAATTGCATCCTCCGAAATTTGATGGTTCGGCTGAGACGCTTTCTTGGGATCACTAGCTGAAGGAATTAGAGAAGATTTTTGCGGGGATTAACTGTCCCAACGATAGGAAGGTTCCGGTCGCCCAGTATCTTCTGACAGGGGAGGCTTTCGACTGATGGGAGGCCATTCGACCGGAGGAGCACAATGTTGACTGGATGGAATTCAAATTGATGATGGAAGCGCAGTATTGTCCTCGCCCAGTTAGAGAAGCCCGAGTTCGGGAGTTTTTCTCACCACAAAATTCAGAAGCATCTGTGACGGACGTGATTAAGACTTTTAATCACCAGCTGACTTATGTGCGCCACTTGGTCAGGACCGAGGCGGAGAGGATTTTCCATTTTGACATGCGAATGAAGCCGGAAATTCAGCAATATATGTCCGGATTTGAATGTACCACTTTGCGACAGATCGTGACAAGGCGTTGGCCTATGATATGAAGGAGGCGGCAGAGAGAAATCGACGGAAGCAAAGAAACAAGGTGTCTAGCAACTTCACGGAGAATAAGAATAGTGGGCCTCGCAGGGTCAGTCCTCTTTTCATTCATCCAGAGACCTCCGCATCCTTCTCGAGGTGGAAAGAAGTTCCGGCAGCACCAAGCTGTTTGACGCAGGGAAGAAGTGTTATAACTGTGGCAAAACGGGACATGTTCGACGTGATTGGTTCGCGCCTGCTGTGACCTGTTTCGAGTGTGGACAGGAAGGACATCGCGCAACATTTTGTGGGAATGCGACCCGATCTTTTGGTACTCGTACTCTGCACTGGTTCCGAAGGACACTAGTGTGAACTGAGCCTTGTGAGCGGTTTCAGCAGAATGTTGGGAAAAGAGAAGCATCCAGCCGGGTCCGTTCCTCCGCGTATTTACGAGATGAAGAAGGATGATCAAAACACACAGCATCGTACAATTCAGATCCTTTTGCAACCAGTTAGTGTCTTGTTCGATTCAGGAGCTACGCATTCTTTTATATCTTTGAACTGTGTTAATCGTTTGAAAATCTCATGCTTGTATAATTGTGAACCTTATGTTGTGGGATTACCGAGCGGAGAGAAAATTGTGGGAACCCTAGAAGCTAGGGATTTTCCAGTATCTATAGAAGGAAGAGATTGGCTATCGAACCTTATTGTAGTTGACATCTACGGTGACGATTTAATTCTCGGAGACGATTGGCTCAACCGTTATGGAGCTATTCTGGATTACCGAAAGTGAGTTATTTCTATCATTGCTGATGACGGATCTGAACACTTATTCCGATGATGGAGACCGGGAAGCTCGGGAAAATTGATCAAAGCAATGAAAACCGTGAAATTACTGAAGCAGGGATGTCATGGACTTTGGTGCTATGCCATGAGGAAAGAGGAAGGAATAGAGCTCTCATCGATTCCAGTTGTGAATGAATTCTCCGACGTATTTCCTGACGAACTACCTGGGTTACCTCCGCAGAGAGAGGTGGAATTCACTATCAAATTAGAGCCTAGAGCCACTCCTATTTCCAGAGCACCATACCGCATGGCGCCAACCGAAATGTATGAACTCAAGAAGCAACTGGAGGAATTGTCACAGAAGGGTTATATTCAACCTAGCGTTTCTCCTTGGGGAGCGCCCGTTCTCTTTGTCCGGAAGAAAGACGGATCCCTCCGACTGTGTATTGATTACAGGGAGCTCAACAAGATGACGATCAAGAACAAGTATCCTATACCTCGGATCGACGACTTGTTTGATCAACTGCAAGGGGCAAGGGTATTCTCGAAGATTGATGTACCGAAGTCTTCTTTCAGGTCCCGGTACGGGCATTATGAATTTGTAGTGATGCCATTTGGACTTACCAATGCTCCTGCGGTATTCATGCAATTGATGAAGCGGGTATTCTTAGAATACTTGGATAAATTTGTGGTCGTCTACATTGATGACATCTTGATATATTCGAAGGACGCAGAGGAGCATGCTGAACATTTGCGTGTGGTTTTGAGCACCTTGAGGAAGGAACAGCTGTATGCAAAGCTTTCCAAGTGCGAGTTCTGGCTTAGGGAAGTAACTTTCCTTGGGCATGTGATATCAGCTGACGGAGTTCAGGTGGACCCGAAGAAAGTCGAAGCAATCTTGGAATAGGAAGTTCCTAGTAACGTGAAAGAAGTCCGGAGTTTCCTAGGACTTGCTGGATATTATCGCCGCTTTGTAGAGGGATTTTCCAAAATTGCTCGTCCGCTCACTCAGCTGTTGCAGAAAACTCAAAAGTTCACGTGGAATGAGAAGTGCCAGGCTGCTTTTGACGAACTTAAGAGGAGACTGACGACAGCACCTATATTAGCGCTACCAGAGGGAACTGATGGATTCATAGTATACAGCGACGCTTCAAATCAGGGTTTGGGTTGTGTGTTGATGCAGAACGATAAGGTGATTGCCTATGCTTCTCGGCAATTGAAACCGTACGAGGTTAATTACCCGACTCATGATCTGGAGCTAGCAGCTGTAGTCTTTGCATTGAAAATTTGGCAACATTATTTGTACGGCACTCGTTGCCAGATCTTTACAGACCATAAGAGCCTCAAGTACATTTTCAGTCAGAAAGAATTAAACATGAGACAGAGAAAGTGGCTGGAATTGATCAAGGATTACGACTTGGAGATCCTCTATCATCCGGGAAAAGCAAACATAGTAGCCGATGTTTTGAGCCGTAAGCCTGTTTCTCTCCGAGTGTTGTAAGCACTTACATCCCAACCCAGCATTCAACGGGAGCTGATCCGCGAAGGGATTGAAGTATGGGCACCAGGAATCCAAGGGCAACTATATGTGATGGAACTGACTTCGTCACTAGTCGAGGGAATCAAATCTAAACAGTCGAATGATTCTCTGATCCTTCGGTTATGTGACGAAGTAAAGAAAGGAAAGGCCCCAGGATTTGTAATACAAGATGACGGAGTTCTGAGATTTCAGAGTCGACTTTGCGTTCCCGAGGATGATGATTTGAGACGGACAATTTTGAAGGAAGCTCACAGCGCTCCCTATTCTATTCACCCAGGCAGTAGTAAGATGTATAAGGATTTAAAACAAAACTTTTGGTGGGGGAATATGAAGAAGGACGTAGCAGAGTACGTTTCGAAGTGTTTGACTTGTTAGCAGGTTAAGATTGAACATCAACGACCTGCCGGAATGTTAAAACCGCTTTCGATCCCTGAGTGGAAGTGGGAGGATATCTCGATGGATTTCATCACCAGTATGCCCAGGACTAGATCGGGAATGAACATGATTTGGGTTATAGTTGATCGACTAACCAAGTCGGCTCATTTCCTAGGAATTAAAGATACATGGGGACCCTAGAGATTGGCACGAGCATTTATTGCGGAGATAGTCAAATTGCATGGGACGCCGAAGACCATTATTTCAGATCGAGATGGTCGCTTCGTGTCGCACTTCTGGAGGGCAGTGCACATGGCTTTGGGGACCGAGCTAAACTTTAGTACAACTTATCATCCCCAAACGGACGGTCAGTCCGAAAGGACTATTCAAACAGTAGAAGACATGCTTAGAGCCTGTGCTTTAGATTGGTCAACTGATTGGGAAGTTCATTTGCCATTGGTTGAATTCACTTACAATAATAGTTGGCATGCTTCTATTAAGATGGCACCATTTGAAGCTTTGTACGGGATAAGATGTCGATCACCCCTGTGCTGGGATAATTCTTCGGACTTGATCGGGACAGAACCGGAATTGATAGTTCAGACTCAAGAGAAGATAGTTTTGATTCGGGAAAGACTGTTGACTGCCCAGAGTCGACAGAAGTCTTATGCAGACGTACGTCGTCGCCCTTTAGAGTTCGACGTCGGGGACCATGTACTATTGAAGGTGTCTCCTACACGAGGGATTTTCCGTTTTGGGAGGAAAGGTAAGCTAAGTCCGAGATATATCGGGCCATTTGAGGTCCTAGAGAGAATTGGGGATTTAGCATACAGGTTGGCTTTACCCCCATCACTGAGTCACGTTCACAATGTGTTTCACGTATCCCAATTACGGAAGTATATACCGGATCCCAGTCATGTCATTGATTTCGACGAGATCGAAATAGCTAATGATGGCACCTTCGAAGAGAGACCAATCAAGATACTCGAGAGTCGGATCAAACAATTGAGGAATAAACCAATACACTTGGTTAAAGTACAATGGTCACGACATGGAGCTGAAGAGGCCACTTGGGAAACAGAGGACAGTATGAAGGCTAGATATCCAGAGTTGTTTTCATCTTAAGTTTCGGGACGAAACTTCTTTTTAGGGAGGAAGGATGTAATACCCGAGATTTCTGATATGTATTTGGAACTTGTGATATTATAAATGTTGCACTTTAATCTGAGTATTTTTCTCCGTATCTCATAGTCCGGTGTTGTTGAGCGTATGATTTCATGAATGTGATATAAAAATTGTGATTCTGCGCTTGTAGCGCACGCTATTGTCTATGTGTACGCTAACATGGATTCATAGCGCACGCTACAAAGGATCATTAGCGCACGCTATGCGTGGTCAATGTGATTGAGACGTGTGGTAGGTGAGATCAGGCCGGGGATCTTGGTCGGATTGTGTCGGGATGAACCTGGACGGCTTTCGGGAAAAGCCAAGTCAACGCCTTAGCGCACGCTACTGGCATGTGAATAGCGCACGCTAAGTGCTGAGTACAGTGAAGTCAGTAAGACGTTAGCGCATGCTACGAGTATGGACTAGCGCGCGCTAATAATCATTTCCTATAAATAGGACAACATCCTTTTCGTAATTTCAGTCCTTTCTCTTCCCATTATCCGAATCCTTATACTTAGAGTATTACTCCCTACTTCCTAAACACTTCATATCAGCATCCTAGCTCGTGTTGAAGATTGTAGATCATTGAGGATTGGTGTTCAAGCCTTCGACGTTGGATTTGCTTCGATTTCCTCCTTGTTCTTCACTACTTTGAGGTAGGTGATTCTTTACCAATATTAGTAGTGTTCTAAGGACGTTTGATTATGCTTATCTAGTCAGATAGATTCGTTAATAGTCGATCATCATGTGTTAGAAGGATATTTTCGACGTTTCGGCACTTATTCATCGTATAATCCTTTAAACCTTTTTAGTGTTGGACTCCTAAACGTATTCATGTATCTTCAAAACTGTTTATGACCGGTATGGGAAGAACATCAAGTTCTTATGTTTAGGCATGATAGAATCATACGTTTGGGACATGATATGGATTAGACTTAGGATGTTTCTTGAAGATCAAAGATGAATTATGGTGTTGTGATGATTATACGTACCCTTGTATCTTGTAGTCGTTTAATCAGTAACAAACCATATGAGCATGATATATACTGAGATGGCTTGTATTAACACTGAGGATTTCATGTGTTTTCATCACTTTTAGCTCAAGTTTTACCCAATAGTGACTGCCATGCACGATTAGCGCACGCTAAGATGTATATATTAACGTGCGCTATCGGGAACGAGTAACGTGCGCTACGTTGGATACGTAACGTACGTTATATCATCGGCGAGGCGATCGGTCATTCGTGAGAAGATCAAGATACCACAGCTAGCGCACGCTAAACCTGGTCACTTGCGTACGTTAACGGGCAGGCTTAGCGCACGCTACGTATAGTACGTAGCGCGCGCTAAGTAGTTCAGGCAGAATTCATTTTTAGAGCTTGCGGTCGTTAACCGGATTATTAGACGTTCGTACGACTTGAGGGGAATTCTTTATTATTTCTTAGGTCCGAGCCTTGCATAGGGGACGATCGAGGGGCGGTGACATACGGACGCGTGTCATTTGTTGGAGTATTTCCATTCTTGCCTTTTTCGAGGCAAGTATCATATGTCGAGTTCGATTTATATTGAAACTTTGATCATGCTTGTGGTTTTGGTCTTGTTGTTGAATATGAGATGTATTCCTGTAATTTCTCGTTGTATTCGTTGTTATTTGTTCGTATTGATGAACATAGTGAAATGCATATATGTATGCATAATTGTTTGATTTATGGTATAAATGGTCCGAGGGGATCATAAGGATCTATGCTGAGGGCGCTGGATCGAATGTCCACCATGCGTTGGTCCGACGGGATCATCATGGGGATCTATGCTGAGGGCGCTGGATCGCTGGACGGGTTTTCCACCATGCGTTGGTCCGACGGGATCATCATGGGGATCTATACCAAGGGCGCTGGATCGCTGGATTACCTTGTACTGTGTTGATGGAATCGTGAGGATTCGCATCATTGGATTCCGGTGACGGAAGTCCGTTTTGCATGTTTTATGATGCACTGATGATTTATGTATAATGATACTTGTACTAGCATTGTTTTGCTAACCCCTTCGGGGGTGGACATTGTTTTGATGTTCAGGTAGCCGAGGAGCGGGGAGGCAGCCACAGTACCGGCATGACGATGAAATGGCTCAGTGATGTGGTTGATGTTTATTGTTATTGTGATTTGTCTTCTTGGTTCATTTAGTACTCGAGTACGTCTGTTTTAATAATGTCATTTCGATATGGTTGTATAAGTTAACTCATTTGATCGGTTGAATCAAATCTGTATTTGAACTTCAGTTGTACGATTGGATTATATTTACACTCCTTTTAAAATTAGCCTTGTAAATCCTTACCTAAAGGGTTTACGGCGCTGTAATTATTCCGAATATCTCGGGGTGTTACACTTTCATGCATCTAATTCTTTCGAAGAAAGAGCAATACTGGCGCCAACAAATAGCATTGTAGAGTTAGTAAACGATTACGTTATGTCTATGATTCCAGGAGACGAGAGGATATATCTTAGTTCTGACAGTATATGCAAGACGTTTGCGACCTCTGGAAATCAGAACCAAGTCTATCCAACGGATTTTTTAAATAGCATCAAGTGCTCTGGAATTCCAAATCACATCTTGAAACTGAAGGTTGGAGTTCCAGTTATGTTAATTCGAAATATGGATCAATCATCAGGATTATGTAATGGCACAAGACTGGTGGTTACCCAACTAGGTGACCATATTATTGAAGCGAAAATTCTTTCGGGGAATAATATTGGGAGTAAAGTATTTATTCCACGAATGATATTAAGTCCGTCAGACAGCAGATTACCATTCAAATTTCAAAGACGACAGTTTCCTCTTATTGTGTGCTTCGTCATGACTATAAATAAGAGTCAAGGTCAGACGCTCTCCCATGTTGGTGTATATCTGCCAAAACCCGTATTTAGTCATGGTCAGCTTTATGTAGCCGTATCAAGAGTGAAGAGTAGAAAAGGCTTGAAAATTCTTTGTTGTGATGAGAATGGTGTGATCATAGACAGAACAAATAACGTTGTGTATAAAAAAGTATTGCAAAATTTATAATGAATGATTTACGTATTATATATTTACATAAGATTTTTTTTCGTGTTCTCGTGTATTACACGGGTGTTATACTAGTATATATATATATATTACTAATCCATGTATCATAGATTTATATATCACACGTGTAATTCCAATAACTTTGCATAGAATAATAATTCTTAATTATTACATGAGTACGATTCTAAATCTCTCATCTATACTATATAAAACTTATCCCCCTTAATTTAATGTGGAATGTGGATTTATGTTATTTATTTAAATATATAATATAAAAGAATCTAACAAAATACATAAAAAAGATTTAAAAATTATAATTATACCTAACTTCAAAAGATGGGCGGGCCGTATTTGGAGGTTCTGTAAGACGAAACAGCTGTCTCATTTATTAATTTTTATTATCATAATTTCATATTTTTATTTATTAATTTTTGGTTTTAGCAAAGAGATTGCAGAAGGTATTTTGGGGAGAGAAACATCAGTTTGTAAACGGCAGCAATTATTGGGGTGGAATTACATATGAAGAGACTATTTTAATTGTAACTTTTAATGTAAATAAACTAATTTAAATACAAAATTTATGATAAACATCACAATGCAAATGCACCTTCTAATATACAAGGTGATTAAAATGAACTTTTAAATGATACTATATAAAACTTATCCCCCTTAATTTAATATGGAAGGGAGATTTATGTCACTTATTTAAATATATAATATAAAAGAATCTAACAAAATACATAAAAAAGATTTAAAAATTATAATTATACCTAACTTCAAAAGATGGGCGGGCCGTATTTGGAGGTTCTGTAAGACGAAACAGCTGTCTCATTTATTAATTTTTATTATCATAATTTCATATTTTCATTTATTAATTTTTGGTTTTAGCAAAGAGATTGCAGAAGGGTATTTTGGGGAGAGAAACATCAGTTTGTAAACAGCAGCAATTATTGGGGTGGAATTACATATGAAGAGACTATTTTAATTGTAACTTTTAATGTAAATAAACTAATTTAAATACAAAAGTTATGATAAACATCACAATGCAAATGCACCTTCTAATACACAAGGTGATTAAAATGAACTTTTAAATGATAGTATAAATTACAAGATGATTAAATTTTAGCTATGAAATCTTAGATACAATCGGTGCATCGCACGGGTTGAATAAACAAAAAACAACCCCGGAGCAACATACGGGTTAGTAAAGCCTCATTTCATATAACTAATTACATAGACTAAAATAAAAGGACAATAACAATAAAAAAATCATATAAACTTCTCTAAAAGGCATTTAAATTCTGCCATCTGCTCATTCAACCGTCTGCCCCAACATTACATACAAAACACGTAGATATTCAACTAAAGACCGTGCATCGCACGGGTTGGATAATGCATCGTATCTTGTAAAGTAAAATCATAATGACCTTTAAAATTAACTTACTTAATTTAATTTTTCAACTTCGTTAAATGCGTTTTAATCACCCTTTTGAAGTTCTCATAGAATCTTCAAAAATAATTTAAACGACCATAATAATAAGAACAACAATAATCAAGATTACTTATCATAATTTAAACGACCATAATAATAAGAACAACAACATTATTATTAATAATATAATAATAACCATAATAATAAGAACAATAATCAAGATTATTATTATTATTAATAAAAACAATAATAATATAATAAATATTATTAGTAATAATAATAGTAATCAACAACAGAACAATAATAATAATAACAATAATAAATAAACAAGATTATTATTAATAATAATAAAAAATATTATTATTATACAACCAAGATTATTACTAGTACTAATAATAATAGTCAAGATTATTATTAATAATAATAAAATTATTATTATATTAATAATAATAATATAATAAATATTATTAATAATAAAAATAGTGGTAATCAACAACAACAACAATAATAATAAATTATCATTATTAATAATAACAACAATAATAATCAAAATTATTATTATTAATAATAAAAAACATTATTACTAAAATTAATAATAATATAGTAAATATTATTAGTAGTAATAATAATAATAGTAATCAACAACAGCAACAATAATGGAGATAAAAATAATATTAATTAAGATTATTATAAAAAGTAGTACTATTATTATTATTATTATTATTATTAATAATAATAATAATAAGAAGAAGAAGAAGAAGAAGAAGAAGAATCGAATCAATTGACCGAATTAGGCCAATGGAATCGAATCGAATCGAATCGAATGAACTTGAATCAATCAATCAAAATCAAAATAAGTCCAAAAGAACAAGACCTTAAGCTCTGTTCTTTTAGACTGAATGAATCAATCAATCAATTATCGAACTAAAACTGAATGGGTCCGAATCGAATCGATGGACATGGAATCAACAATCGAATCAAATATATATTAAGAGTAAATAATAATAATAATAAAATAATAATAATAATAATATAATAAATATTAAAAATAATAAATATAATAAAATAATAAGAAAAATAATAAAAATAATAATAAATATAATGTAATAATAATAATATAATTAATTACAATCATAATAACAAAAATAATAATACTAATAAGCATGCCACAAATGTCTAAAATGTCACAAAAGTATCAATTATCACAAATAATAATAATAATAATAACAATGATAATAATGATAAATAATAATAATAATAATAATAGTCAACAACAACAATAAATATTATTATTATTAATAATAAATATTATTAGTAATAATAATAGTAATCAACAATAATAATAATAATAATAATAAATAGTTCATGATAATGAGAAGAAAAGAATAATAATAATAATAATAATAATAATAACTGAACTAAATTGAATTGAATCGAATCGAATCGAATGTATCGAATCGAATCGAATGTAATGAACCGAATCAATGAAGTGAAAAATAAGTTCTAAGCAATGCGCCTCACATATGAACTCTTGATGCTCGTGTCCTAATATATTTCATATACTTGCACGCCATTTCTATACAATATGAAATATTCAGTTTGTGATTAATGACTCCAAGTCATCAAAGCTCCCACTTGCTTCTTGAAGTGGTGGGACATCTCAATGACAACTTATTACCAAAATGTGATTTGTTGTACTTGGGAAGTTATTTTTTTTCCACACACGCACACGAGGGGAATCATCCCCTGTCCTGAGTACCCCTCAAGAGGCTCGAGCTCATCCTCGATCTAGAGGTAAGTTTGCCAGCATGACCTGATCGTCTCATTGTCCCCCACTTGGGTTACAGGCCCGCGCTTACTGAACCCGGGCAGGGTTAATGGGTTGTACTTGGGAAGTTAATGCAATAATCCTTTCAAGGATTATATCACAAATAAGAAAACTTGGAACACGTTTCCAACCCATCACCCCATGGTGTCATTGAATCATTTCAATTTTGGAATTTAAGAAAGAAATCACTTAGAAAAGTAATAATTATGATTTTGTTCCGGGAATTACTATTCCCTGATGTGTCTTACTTAATAACGATTAGATATGTATCATAAAGCCCCATCTATCAATGTTAGCAGTACAATGGTTTACATCTTTGGCCTTCTACTGCTTTTTTTACTACTTCTCGTGAAACATGTTATCAGCATGTTACTCTAATAGTAGAATTTTCCTTCCTTAATTAATTTTCGAAATTCCAAAAAAAAAATCGCGATTTCCACGCGTCAATTTTCTCCACTGCGAGACTGCGCGAAAATTACGTTTTCCATTTAGTTAACCTTCGGATGAGCCTCAAATTTTGGGAGCATGTTAGTGATATACAGAAATACAAGTTCAATGGTGGCGATCTGATTCGGAATTGTATTTCTCGACGAAACTGTACGCAAACAGAAGCAGATTTTTACACAAAAAAGGAGATCCAACCCGATCCAACCGAGCTCCATACCCGATTGCCCACGCTATGCCAAACCCGCCTCTCGCACCCGATCAAACCAAGATTCATTGTGATCAGTCCAGCCTGGATCGTCCAGCCGACTGTTGCCTAAAGCTGCGACCCAATCAGATCGAAGCACCGCCGGATCTGTAACACCCCCAAGATATTCGAGGTATATTACAGCGCCGTGAATCCCTATATGGGACCCACCAGGCTGAACAACATCATACTCATCGACTCACAGAACGACAAAATAACACCTCGTCATAAAGACGCAAAACAGAATAATCCACCCGGTTCAACCGGTCAAACATAACACCATCATCCAACACAAACATAAAAGACAACAATACAATCCGGACAAACAAGAACTCTTAAGTACTCGAGTACTACTATTAGTTCAAAATCCACAAAAGATGAAAGGATGAAAGACACTAAGACGTCACTCGTGCACAATCATCACGCACGACCATCATCCGTGTACTGGTCCAGCGCCCGCTCGTCTCGATGAACCTGACCTGAAATTCATAAAACGAATTTCCCCAAAACGGGTCCCCATAGGGGTTAGCAATTACGCTATTACAAGTAACCAAATGAACAATTTACATCTTACACATATAGTAATGCATGCAATCAAAAAGATCATAGTTCCAAAACACTCATTTCCGGAAATGCCAATATCAAATTACATTTGTAAAATGCACCACAATTAACCGCGGACCCACAACTTCGTGGATCCCTGCCGAGACCCCGTCGGATCTAACCCACAGTGGTTAAAAGCAAGCTCGCGGTTCCACAGCTTCGTGGAGCCCTACCGAGACCCCGTCGGATCTAACCCGTAGTGAGCATACACACACACACAATTTCTCATACAAAACTACTATGTCAAGATCGTAAGTTCATAAGGATACTTGCCTCGATTGATAGACGGTGACAAGAACGGAACGGAAGAATAAAGCACGACTGCGAGGAACCAACGAATGAACCTAACGATTCGAATAACACAATCACAACCACTCCTAAACGATTATGGAAATGGAATACACCCGAAAACCCGCCTACGATTCATGTATATTCGTACAAAAATAACAACGAGGGCGGACCACAACCAAACCCTCTCTCGCAAAACCATGAAAATATACCATGAATCCGTAGGAAAACTAATCATACCAACTAGATTAATCATATTCATCATGAATCCACCAACAAAATGGAACGGATCGGAAGAAAATCCCAAAACCCCCAAATTATCCAAAAGTAGGGTTCTAAGAGATTTACCGTGGATTAGGATGAAAGATTCGTGTTGATGTTGTTATAATACTCCAAGAACTCAAGAAAGATGTTGGATGAGATGATTGGAGGAAGAAATCACCAAGAAGATCGCCCCGGAATCGCCTTCGCCGCGGAGAGAGGAAGAAATGGAAAATGATGTTTACCTCGGTCAACTCCCTGGTTTATATAACCAGGGAGTGTTAGCGCGCGCTAAAACCTCAAGGTTAGCGTGCGCTAACGGGATAAAATTCCAATCCCTACAGTTAGCGTCCCGATCCGGTAGCGTTACGGCGTTAGCGTCTTACTCCAATCAGAAGCGTGCGCTAATAATCTATCGGTAGCGCGCGCTATCGACCAATAGCGTGCGCTACCTGGGCATCAGTCGAGTCCAGTGACAAACTGTCCAGGACTCACCTGATCCGTTAGCGTGCGCTACCATACAAGCGTAGCGTGCGCTAACTGGCACCTGACCGAATTCAGTAATAAACTGTCCAGTACTGGACACCCACGCTAGCGCACGCTACCGGGTATCATCAGCGTGCGTTAGCCTCCCGACATTAGCGTGCGCTAGTCTGAGTAACGTACGCTAATACGCCAGTCCAGAAGGTTGGAAAATAGCACTGCTACTCCCAGGGCTAATTCGCTAGCGCGCGCTACGAAGTAGACGTAGCGTGCGCTACAAAAGGACTTCTAGCGTGCGCTATGCAGAAAAATTAGCGTGCGCTAGGTACAGAATATAAACTGTCCAAAACACCAGAATATGGACGAAACATCAAACGGAACATCTCAATACGCATCAAAACATAGAATGAATCCACGGCAACCCCGAAACAGCGGTTTCGCATAACAATAACGAGTCTCAGATCAATAGATGACGGGAAAGATACAATGTAAGGTACACGAGGGTCACTACGACCGATAAATACACCGAAAAAGAAATACAAGGGAAATAAAAAATGCGGATATTACATTCTACCCCTCTAAAAATAAGTTTCGTCCCGAAACTTAAGAAACAAACAACTCAGGGTACCTAGCACGCATGCTATCCTCGGTTTCCCAAGTTGCCTCCTCGGCACCGTGTCTGAACCCTTTGTACCTTGACCAAAGGGATGGTCTTATGCCTCAGTCGTTTCTCACGATGCTCCAAAATCTTCAAAGGACGCTCCTCAGAAGTAATATCCTCGGCGACATCAATCTCACCATAGTCGATGACGTGACTAGGATCCGGGACATATTTCCTCAGCTGGGAAACATGAAATACGCTATGAACATGACTCAAGGCCGGAGGTAACGCCAAACGGTATGCCAACCCACCGACTCGCTCGAGAATCTCAAAGGGTCCAATAAATCTCGGACTCAATTTCCCTATCTTCCCGAAACGAAAAACTCCCTTCGTCGGCGACACCTTTAGCAAAACGTGGTCTCCCACCTCGAATTCCAAAGGTCGATGACGGACGTCGGCATACGACTTCTGTCGACTCTGGGCAGTCAACATCCGTTCCCGAATTAATTCTATCTTCCGCCTCGTCTCTAAAACGACATCCGGCTCGGTCCCGACCAAATCGGACGCCTCATTCCAACAAATCGGTGATCGACATCGCCGCCCATAAAGTGCTTCATACGGTGCCATCCGAATCGACGCGTGCCAACTATTGTTGTACGTGAATTCGATCAATGGCAAATGCTCCTCCCAGTCACTACTCCAATCGAGAGCACAAGCACGCAACAAATCCTCGAACGTCTGGATAGTGCGTTCCGACTGTCCATCTGACTGGGGATGAAAAGAGGTACTCAAACGCAAACGGGTACCCAACACCTTATGCACCGCCTTCCAGAAGTGTGATACAAAACGGCCATCACGATCCGAAAAAATGGACTTCGGAGTACCGTGAAGCCTCACAATCTGCGCGATAAACACACGAGCTAACTTCTCCGGGCCCCAAGTGTCCTTGATGCCCAGAAAATGTGCCGACTTGGTCAGACGATCAACAACCACCCACACCATATTCATGCCCGACCTCGATCTCGGAAAACTCGTAATGAAATCCATCGATATATCTTCCCATTTCCATTCCGGAACGGGAAGTGACTGCAAAAGCCCAGCTGGTCGCTGATGCTCGATTTTGACTTGCTGACAAGTCAAACACCTCGCTACAAACTGCGCGACCTCCTTCTTCATATCATTCCACCGGAAATTCCTTCTCAGGTCCTTGTACATCTTACTCGAACCAGGATGAACGGAATAAGGTGTAGCATGGGCCTCACGCAAAATACTCTGTCGCAACTCTGAGTCATTCGGCACACAAAGCCGGCTCTGGAATCTCAAAGCACCATCCTCGTGAATCACAAATCCAGGAGACTTTCCTTTAAGAACGTTCTCTCGGATTTGAGTAATCATCGGATCCTCTAACTGCTTCAGCTTAATTTCATCGATCAAAGACGACGAAATCTCTAAGGCACAAAGTTGCCCGACAGTTCCCGGCAACAAAACCTCAACATCTAACTCGATCAAAGCCGGCCGAAGCTCAGACTGAGACGTAAGGATCTCAAGCGTTCGCAATGCAATCGGTTTCCGACTCAAGGCGTCGGCCACGACGTTCGCCTTGCCCGGATGATAAAGGATTTCGAGGTCATAATCCTTAATCAGCTCTAACCACCTCCTCTGCCTCATATTCAACTCCCGCTGAGTAAATATGTATTTCAGACTTTTATGATCGGTAAAAATCTTACATGCAGAGCCGAAAAGATAGTGACGCCAAATCTTGAGCGCGAAAACGACTGCCGCTAACTCCAAATCATGAGTAGGGTAGTTCAGCTCATATGGCCTCAACTGTCGCGACGCATAGGCAATGGTCTTGCCGTGCTGCATCAATACGCACCCAAGACCCTGACCCGAAGCATCGCTATAAACGGCAAAACCCTCGTTGCCACATGGCAACGCCAAAACTGGGGCTGAAGTCAAACGTCTCTTCAGTTCCTCAAAACTCGACTGTCTCTCGTCATCCCAGACGAACTTCTCGGATTTCTGAAGCAACTGCGTAAGTGGCCGAGCTAGTTTTGAGAAACCCTCGACGAACCTACGATAGTAGCCAGCCAAACCCAAGAAACTACGGAGCTCCTTCACATTCTTGGGCGGTGCCCAATCCAATACCGCCTCTATCTTCTGCGGATCTACACGAACCCCCTCGGCTGAAATCACGTGACCTAGAAACATCACTTCCTTCAGCCAGAACTCACATTTCGAGAACTTCGCGTAGAGTTGCTCGGTCCTCAAAATGTCTAACACTACCCGTAAATGATGGGCATGCTCTTCCTCGTTCCTTGAATAAATAAGAATATCGTCAATGAAGACGACGACACACTTGTCCAAATACTCGATAAAGACTTTGTTCATCAACTGCATGGACACCGTCGGCGCATTAGTTAACCCAAAAGGCATAATTACGAACTCATAATGTCCGTATCTCGTCCGAAAAGCTGTCTTCGGCACATCAGACTCTTTCACCCGGAGCTGATAGTACCCCGATTTCAAATCAATCTTCGAGAATACCGCAGCTCCCTGCAACTGGTCGAACAAGTCGTCGATTCTCGGCAAAGGATAATTGTTCTTGATGGTCACCTTGTTTAGTCCGCGATAGTCGATACACAAACGTAGTGAACCATCCTTCTTCCGCACAAACAGGACCGGTGCGCCCCAAGGCGAGGCGCTCGGTCGAACATACCCCAACTCAAGAAGTTCGCTCAACTGCTTCTTCAACTCGGACATCTCTGAAGGTGCCATGCGATACGGCGCCTTTGAAATAGGAGCCGCGCTTGGCTCTAACTCTATAGCAAATTCGACCTCACGATCCGGTGGCAATCCCGGTAACTCGTCAGGAAATACATCAGGAAACTCACTGACGATTGGAATCGATGAAAGCTCGACTCCACCACTCTCCGCCTTCAAGGCGTAGCACCAATAGCCAGTACACCCCTTTCGCAGGAGTCTCATCGCCTTCAAGGCGTTAATAACTAACTTCTGGTTTCCCCTCTTTCGCCCCGCGAAAGAGTGCTCGGTGCCGTCTTCGGCTAACATAGTGATGATTCTCGTGCGGTAGTTCATGATCGCACCATGCCGCTCGAGCCAATCATCCCCAAGAATTAAATCCTCACCCTCGATACTCACAACAATAAGACTAGAGGGCCACGTCCTCCCACAAATAAGTATAGAACAGTCTCGAACCTCCTGATCACCAACGATCCTATCACCGCTAGGAAGCTTAACGATGAAGGGTTCACAAGGCATCAAACAGTCAAGACTCAAACGGCGCACACAATCCAAAGATATGAACGAATGCGTAGCACCGGAATCGAAAAGCACACTGACAGGATGAGAAAGAATATAAACGGTACCTGTCGCCACGGTAGCCGCTGGGTCATCGGCTCTCCGCATCTCATAAACCCGCGGATGGGCGGAGCCGACGCTAGAAGCTGCCCCTTTGGCGGTCTGACCCCGACCTCTCCCCCGACTAGCACTCGGCGGAGATTGAGGAGCAAACGATCCCTGATTCACACTTGGTTCCCTAGGCGCTGGAATGGAAGCCCGGGCACCAAGGATTTTCTCCCTCTCAGCACAGAAAGCCGCCTTGTGACCCGGCTGGCCACACTGATTACACGTCAGCAAAGGGTTCGGACAAATACGACTGATGTGGCCCTGCTGGCCACAGTTAAAGCACTTCACTTCCCGAGAAGGGGCACTGGCAGCCCTACGGGGAAACCCAGTAGATCGAGATGGTCCACCACCAGCGGAAAAGTTAGCAGACTGAAATTTCTGCTGACCCCCACCTTTGTGGCCCGAAAAATTCCCGGTAGACTTCTGCTTCTTGCTCTCGCGGGCCGCCTCACTCGCCGTCACAGACATATCGTAAGCGAGGGCCCTACTCTGATAATCTTTCAAGGTAGTACAGACGAGCCCCGACATATAGTCCCGAATTGACAACTTCATCCGTCTGGAAAAATGGAAAATTTTGTCGCTCTCCTCGACAACTTGGGTCTTCACATAACCCAACTCCTTGTTAAAATCGGCAATAGCTTGAGATACGGGGATATCCCGTGGTTGAGCATCATAGAAAGCATGTACCCGAGCCTGTCTGACCGGCCACGGGCAATATTCAGTCTCCATCAGTTCTTGAAATTCGGCCCACGAAGCAACATGATCTTTGGGCCCGACGGCCTCCCACCAATCCGTAGCGTCCCCAGTGAGAAAGTACTGGGCAATAGGGACCTTACGGTCCTCGGGACAGTTGGTAGCAGTGAAGACTTTAGATATCTCCTTGATCCACTCTTCCCAGCCGATCGGGTCCGAAGCTCCCGAAAACTGAGGAGGATGCATCTTGATGACATCCTGAAGCCAGCGATCCGCTCCGCCCCGATTAGCATGGGCCTGATCCGGGTTCTGAACCGCCTGAGCTATCGCCGCCATTTGGTTCACCATTTGCTGCATAAAGGCCGCAATACCAAGGTCAGCACGCTCCTGAGAAGAAGCATGACTATGACGGTCGCCGGTACTGCCGGCTCCCGAAGACTGCGACGTGTCCGCCCCACCGGCTGCCCCACGTCCCCGGCCGCATCCACGACCACGACCGCGACCACGACCACGACCTCTTCCAGCATCCATACTGGAGTTAAATAAGTAGCAAAAGCCATACGAGGGTAACTACAAGAAAAGAACAATCACAAGTCGAGAATCAAAGGTACGATACAAGGAGATGATGAACAGAGGAAGGAAAACTTACGGACACTGGTAGTACCTGAATCATGGCAGCGTGACGATGATGTGAAAAACAAAACACTACAAGACCCAATAAACCGACAAGCCTAGGTATCCATAAACCTAGGGCTCTGATACCATTTTCTGTAACACCCCCAAGATATTCGAGGTATATTACAGCGCAGTGAATCCCTGTATGGGACCCACCAGGCTGAACAACATCATACTCATCGACTCACAGAACGACAAAATAACACCTCGTCATAAAGACGCAAAACAGAATAATCCACCCGGTTCAACCGGTCAAACATAACACCATCATCCAACACAAACATAAAAGACAACAATACAATCCGGACAAACAAGAACTCTTAAGTACTCGAGTACTACTATTAGTTCAAAATCCACAAAAGATGAAAGGATGAAAGACACTAAGACGTCACTCGTGCACAATCATCACGCACGGCCATCATCCGTGTACTGGTCCAGCGCCCACTCGTCTCGATGAACCTGACCTGAAATTCATAAAACGAATTTCCCCAAAACGGGTCCCCAGAGGGGTTAGCAATTACGCTAGTACAAGTAACCAAATGAACAATTTACATCTTACACATATAGTAATGCATGCAATCAAAAAGATCATAGTTCCAAAACACTCATTTCCGGAAATGCCAATATCAAATTACATTTGTAAAATGCACCACAATTAACCGCGGACCCACAGCTTCGTGGATCCCTGCCGAGACCCCGTCGGATCTAACCCACAGTGGTTAAAAGCAAGCTCGCGGTTCCACAGCTTCGTGGAGCCCTACCGAGACCCCGTCGGATCTAACCCGTAGTGAGCATACACACACACACAATTTCTCATACAAAACTACTATGTCAAGATCGTAAGTTCATAAGGATACTTGCCTCGATTGATAGACGGTGACAAGAACGGAACGGAAGAATCAAGCACGACCGCGAGGAACCAACGAATGAACCTAACGATTCGAATAACACAATCACAACCACTCCTAAACGATTATGGAAATGGAATACACCCGAAAACCCGCCTATGATTCATGTATATTCGTACAAAAATAACAACGAGGGCGGACCACAACCAAACCCTCTCGATTTCGCAAAACCATGAAAATATACCATGAATCCGTAGGAAAACTAATCATACCAACTAGATTAATCATATTCATCATGAATCCACCAACAAAATGGAACGGATCGGAAGAAAATCCCAAAACCCCCAAATTATCCAAAAGTAGGGTTCTAAGAGATTTACCGTGGATTAGGATGAAAGATTCGTGTTGATGTTGTTATAATACTCCAAGAACTCAAGAAAGATGTTGGATGAGATGATTGGAGGAAGAAATCACCAAGAAGATCGCCCCGGAATCGCCTTCGCCGCGGAGAGAGGAAGAAATGGAAAATGATGTTTACCTCGGTCAACTCCCTGGTTTATATAACCAGGGAGTGTTAGCGCGCGCTAAAACCTCAAGGTTAGCGTGCGCTAACGGGATAAAATTCCAATCCCTACAGTTAGCGTCCCAGTCCAGTAGCCAGATTTCTGGCCGTTAGCGTGCGCTACTCCAAATGTAGCGTGCGCTAATAATCTATCGGTAGCGCGCTATCGACCAATAGCGTCGCTACACAGGCATCGATCGAGTCGGTGACAAAGCTGTCCAGACTCACACGATCCGTTAGCGTGCGCTACCATACAAGCGTAGCGTCGCTTCGCACTGACGAATTGATAATAAAGCGTCGATCTGGACACCCACGCTAGCGCACGCTACCGGGTATCATCAGCGTGCGTTAGCCTCCCGACATTAGCGTGCGCTAGTCTGAGTAGCGTACGCTAATACGCCAGTCCAGAAGGCTGGAAAATAGCACTGCTACTCCCAGGGCTAATTCGCTAGCGCGCGCTACGAAGTAGACGTAGCGTGCGCTACAAAAGGACTTCTAGCGTGCGCTATGCAGAAAAATTAGCGTGCGCTAGGTACAGAATATAAACTGTCCAAAACACCAGAATATGGACGAAACATCAAACGGAACATCTCAATACGCATCAAAATATAGAATGAATCCACGGCAACCCCGAAACAGCGGTTCCGCATAACAATAACGAGTCTCAGATCAATAGATGACGGGAAAGATACAATGTAAGGTACACGAGGGTCACTACGACCGATAAATACACCGAAAAAGAAATACAAGGGAAATAAAAAATGCGGATATTACAGGATCGTCCAACGACTTTACGCACGTGATATTCACTATTTAAAAACCTAGTGCCGTCGATCGACCTCCTACAGACCGGACCTCACCACATGCAGTCGAGACAAAACCTATCAAAATCGAAGAAAAAAAAACGAGAGACTAGAATTTTCGCGCGTAAATTTCTGAATGCAGTCGTACCAAAATCATGTTTCCCGATTCGTTAACCGTTGGATCGGTGTGAAAGTTTTACATAAACTTTCCAATACAAATATCTATATATTCAATGGTGGAGATCGGATTATGACTAATATTGCTTACTGAATCTATCGCCAAAAAGAAGCAGATTTTTACGAAGAAATTTAGAGATCCGACCTCATCCAACACCGAGCTGCTGCGCCGCCGCGCCCAGTCCTTTTTCGGCTGATTATAGAGCCCAGTAGCCCCTTTTCTGGGTATTTCTCAACTTTCCATCTTAATCCTAATTAATGATTCATTTGTTTATTGATTTGTGCATATAGGAAAATATGTTGCTCATGCCGACATGCACGCTATGGAGAGAAGCCATATGTAGCATCCTTTTCTAGGATTAAAGCAAACATAAACCCATGTAAGATTTTATTAAAGTTTCCGTATTCCATTTCCCCTCTTTTGGGAATCTTTTTTTCGAGAGTTGGGTATTTGAGTTCTTTATCTCCCATGCTACTTTGTGGTGGATGAGAGTATGAGAGGTGGTATCACTCTCATATGTCGAAGTAAACTGTGTGAGAGTCTTGGGAGAGTCAAGATAATTATTGAAAGTCGATATTTGTGGTTGCATACACCACGTTTTGGGTGTAATTTGACGTTGCCGTTTTGTCGATTTTAAACCAACAATTGAAAAAATGAACATTATCGGTAATGGTAAAGTTATGATGTGTTCATGATTAGCCACGAATTTGTGACGTACAAATGGGACAAACATCTGTTGCGACGGATATGTTTAAAATCGATTTGTGATGGAATTGTCACATTGAATTGAGGGACCACCACATTGGTCTTGACACAATCTCATACTTGGAAAACTCCATCTTTCATCTTATTAAAATAAAACTGTATGTGGGTGTTGTCATGCACCGTCTCCTTGCAATATAATATATGAAAGAATGTAAGAGTAATTCTCACGAATTTTAACATGTAAAGCAATGACATATTGCGGTAAGTACATGAATTCGTTAACCTCGATTATTGTAATATCCGGAATTTCTACTACTGTTGTTAAATATTATTTTATCCGAGTTATATTTTACAGCGTGTGTTCTGTAAAGTATGGATAAAATAAATTAACTGAGATGTCAGCTTTGGTATAATTGTCGTATTTGGTCGACATATGCACTTGAGGATATAATATGTCGAGTATATGTATTCAGTATGCCGTATGTTCGTATTCTAGTATGTCGAGATGTTGGACGAGGATAACTGAAAATGGCTAAGTACAGCCACGTTAGCGCACGCTATGAAATATGCTTAGCGCACGCTGCGAGGTATGAGTAACGCACGCTATGTGGTGCAGTTAGCGTATGCTAATAGGTTCGCATTACGTACGCTAAGGAGGATCCTTAACGTACGTAAGGCATTCTGGGAAGGTTCGGAAGGCGGCCGACAGGTAGGCCCAGGTTGATGTTTATCGGCATTTAGCGCACGCTACCAAGGATGGTTAGTGTACGCTAATATCAGATCGTCCGACAGGGAATTTTGGCTTTCGGCGAGTGGACCCGGCCACTTGTGACGCGTGTCCAGATAAGGTCAGTGGATGTTTCTCATGTAGGGCTAGCGCACGCTAAACCGCATGTTTAGCGCACGCTAATTCCAGATCGGTCAGAGGAATCCCGGAAATCGCGGATGCTTTCGGCATGTGGGGGCACGAGTGGTAGGTGAATACTGTAGTAAGTCAACTTCGGATAGCGCACGCTAAGGGAATGGACTTGCGTACGCTAGACATGGTGTTTTACGTACGTTAATGCATGGGCATTACGTACATAAGCTAGTTTACGAAGCATGGTAGTAGCCTCTGGGCTGCGATAGCGCACGCTAAGAAAGTCAGTTAGCGCACGCTAAGGCTGTAGCGCACACTAAACATGAGATGTTAGCGCACGCTAAAGTGGTAACGTACGTTAAATGAAGAGGTTGGCGTACGTTAATAATGTGCAGTATATATATGAGTAGTTGGCTGTCATTCCTCATTTTCGTCCATTCTCTTCTTGCAACTGATAGAGAGAACATTGGGAGGACATTTGGAGTTCCTAAACACTGAGGGATGATCCTCTTTAACAAGATTAAAGATGGAAATCATGGATTAAAGCTTTGTTCTTTAAATCATTGGCGATCCTTGAAATTGGATTCAACCTTGGAAATCAATCCATTCCTTCAAAAAGGTAATCACTCTTCATCTTTGGATTTCGTTTGGATTGATTATTGATGTTCTTGAGTTGATGATTATCATATATCCGAGTTGATGAGCATGATAACGAGTTGGATTACCGAACTAAGTTAGTGTTGTTATCAATATATGAGTATTGATATGTTTCGTATGGTTTTGGATGGAATTCAAGAGATATGTTGATGTAATTCCCTTCTTCAATTCGGATTTTTGATGTTTTGTCGTTGGTTACTTCGTATGGTAACGATTATGGTGGTGGTGTTGTGATTCTTGAAGTTATATGATTATTCATGACAATAACCGGTAAATTGTTCTATGAATTTACCAAATATGAACAAGAAGGAATCTTGTTGATTCGGGTTTAAAGATTAAAGTTGGAATCGAATATGTTATGAAATCCTTAATATCGAGATGTGTTGATCACTGATATGATGGAAGTGTTAGACGATGCTTGGAATGCATGCTACTGTACAGCATTAGCGCACGCTAAGCTTACTGGCTAGCGCACGCTAACGGGAGCAACTTAGCGCACGCTACGTTATGCGTTTAACGTGCGCTAAGTAGGCAGACAGTACAGTCTTTTTGTGTTGTGATTATGAATTCGTGATGGTTTGATTTGGTTTGTTCAGGCTGCGTTTAATCGAGGTTTTTATTGAACCGTTGAGTTCGAATGGTTGGTTATGTCGGTTGTTGATTATTATTGGATGTGTTGTCATTTGATTATTGCATTAGGTTGCGATAATTGATCGTGGATTACAACCGTTGTGTTGCTTTTGATCAGGGCTGAGGAGCTCGTAGACAAAGGCAATGGGTTCGGTAACAGCTTCGTGGTATCGGTATCGAGGCAAGTTATTACTTGCTCAGTTATAATATTTAATGAATGGTTTCGGTTTCATTTCGTTTATAATGCATATAGCGATGATTATTATTGTGAACTCGGGGTATTTGGATTGCATATCGTTCTTCCGATTATGGGAGGTAAATCATAATGTATATGCTTTATTTCGGTTATTGGTATGTTCGGGTATCAAGGTTACGTTGCAAGAAAGATGAGGATATGAATATCTATAGTTCATGGTACGTTTGGATCGCCGAGCAGTGAGGAAAATCGTCGGTGGTGGTTTGACATCGAGATTTCTCCCGAAGGACTCGGGACAAGTATCTTAGTTTGATTCGGTTTAGCGTTAATGTTGTTGATCATGCAGGTTGTCATTCATGTTGCTGAACATGAAGTCGTCCTAGTTGTGTCATCATAGTGTCGTTCATGTTTTGATTCATGTGTTGTTCATGTTGATGAACATATTGATTTGCATATGTGTATGCATAATTGTATTGTTTATGTTGTGTTGATCCATTGGGATCGTGCGATCTATGCTGAGGGCGCTGGATCAGATGTCCACCTCGTTATGGTCCGACGGGATCATCTTGGGATCTATGCTGAGGGCGCTAGATCATTGGATGGGTTCTTCTGTAATATCCGCAATTTTCGATTTTCGGTAAATTTCTTTTTTCGGTCGGAGTCCGTTTTGACGACTCGCTCATGACCGTTTCGTCATTTCGAGAATGATTAATTCTGCACTTTTTGTCATCCGAGTTCGTTTCGGTATCGTTTTGTTGAGTTCCGAGCTTTTTAGCGACTTTCCGCACTTGAGTTCGATTCTTGCGAATCTCGTCCGAAACTGTTGTTTCGAGTTTCTCGTAAGTTCATTTGATGTTATTATTCGTGTTGTGAACTTCGGTTTGGTTATTCGATCACGTATCGTGATTTCCGGGCGTTTTGGGCCATTTTGTAATTTCTTGAAAGTTACGGGTATCCGTATCTGTAATTGTTGTCTCGACCCGTTTCTTGGTCGCGTATGATTAATTATGGTATTATGTTTTCATTTCGGGTCGTTGATGTCGTCCGCAAACTTTTCGTCGTGTTCGTTCCGTGCGTTTTCGGAAATCGGGTCGTCGAGCCTTGGCGGTTGCGGGACTGGCCGGACGATTGCTGGGCACCGGCCGGACGGGTGCGGCAGGGATCGGCATAGCGCACGCTACGGCCGGAAGGCTGCGCGCGCTAACCGGCAGGTGTAGCGCACGCTACCGGATGGCCTAACGCACGCTAGCGGGTCCGGACAGTGGAGTCCTGGGGGTTCTGGAATCGGTCATGCTCGGCAGGTAGCGCACGCTACTATCGGACGCTGCGTACGCTACGGCCGGCAGGTAGCGCACATTACGGCCGGAAGGCTGCGCACGCTTCTGGCGGCGATCTAGTCCAGAAGGCTACTGGGTCGCGGCCTGGGCCGATAGCGCACGCTAGCTCGGCAGCCTAGCGCGCGCTAGTCCGGCCCAGTATAAATATGGCTGAGCAGTCACATTTCATTTCGTTTTTCACTTCATTCCTCCTCCGTCCGCGGCTGTAGATTCATGGGTGATGAAGCCATGTTGTTCAACAACAAATCCATGAAGTTCTTGAGTTCATAACATCAATCAATCATCCGTTATCATCCTTTGATCCAGCGAATCAAGGTAATCTTCCTTAGAACCCTAATTTCGTGAATTTGGGGATTTTTGCATTTTTGTCCGATTCGTTCCGTGTTGTTGATTAATTCATGATGGGTATGATTAATCTTGATAGTATTCTTGTGTTTAACATCATTTAATCCATTGTTCTTCGTCGAATCGAAGTATATTTCTTGATTTCCTTCGAATTGACTTTTTGGGGGATTTGTCCCCGATCTCGTTTTTCATCCATTTTCGATGGATCGATTATGGTTAAATGATGTTGTTAAACATATTCTATGGATTGTATATCCATATTTCAACTTGGAATTCCGTTTTCGGGTTTTGACGGGACGAATCGTGTTCTTGGCCGTTTTGGGGAAAATCCTTGAACCTTCGTCATTTGTTCTTTGAATTCAGCGGCTTTGGGTCGTACTTTGGAATTCATTTTCGTTGTTATTGTTTTCGTTCGTAGTTCATTGTTGTGGATTGTCGTTCGGTGGAGTCGGCGAGTTCGTAGTCGGTTCGTGCCAACCTACTTCGGCCGATTCTCCGCGTTGTGGTTATTCGAGGCAAGTACCTTGCCCATACTTTTCTCGTTTTATGGATATGATGATCGGTGTTCGTCTTGATGTGTTTGTTTAGTTATTTGAAATGAAGTTTCAAAAGATTTCGGTTTGGCCTCGTTAAAGTCTCTCTTTCAAAACGCGTGTGTTTTGTAAACGTTGTGTTTTGGGAATTGATTATGATTTGATTATTTTGAACGTTGAAGGATTTTATGATGATACTCCTATTGTTTAAATTTATGGAATCGTGTATTCCGTATTTAATCTTGTTATTGTATTTTTGAAGAGTTTGGTAATGGTGTCGAGTTAATGGCCATCTCTAGTGGGTATTCTTAATGAACTTACATTCTTAGCATGTTAGTATTGCATGAGTAACGTGTGTGTGTGTATGCTCACTACGGGTTAGATCCGACGGGGTCTCGGTAGTGTAACACCCCCAGAATATGACCGGGAATGTCACACGCCGTAGACCCTTATCGCAAGGATCTACCAGGCTAAACTCCAAAAGACTACTCGATGATTGACCGACCGGGGTCAAAATTAAATAGAAAACAGACCGACAAGGTCATAAACCACTTCAGAAACTAACGACATTCATATTACAATGACCACAATAAACTTGAACATAGAAAAGAATGACAACTCAATTTAATAAATGATAACTACACCCAAGCAAGGGTGAATACTCGAACGACAAAGAAATACCGACCAAAATGATACAAAAGAAAAGACGCTGACTCTGGTGTGATTAGCATCGTCGTCTTCCATCTCCTTCCAAGCCAATCCCGTGGATCGCTCAGCCGCCAAAACCTGAGCGCATAACAGGCACCCCCCGAAAACTCGGGGGTTAGCAAATTGGAATTTTGCTAGTGCAAGTACATAATATACAAGATATACGAACAGTAACAACACAAAATTCAACCGCCGTGAAGCCTTAACACAAACCATACATTCCCACAGTCAGCACAGAATAACACTCGCATACACGAGGGGAAAGGTAATCACATAGTCATATTCTCCTTACGGAAAATAACATTCATGAAACTTTAAACGAGCCCAAGGAGTCAGGAAGATCCCTTTTGTAAAAGGAAAAGTATTTTGATAAGATAGTTTGCAATCATTATTATTGACTCGGGTCGTTTAGGGGTTTTTAAAAATCGAATGGGAATACTTTTGGAAATAATTTCAAAAACTCTCGGGTCCTTGACCCAACGTATGGAAAACGATTACACAAAAACCAAGTCAACTTATTTGGGGTTCTCGACCCAATTTATAGAACACCGTCACAAACGAAATCATTACAACATCACACAGGGTTCTCAACCCATTCCAAATAACATCATCATGAAATCAATCATCTCAACATTCCACAGGTCCTCGACCCAAAACACGAATAGCACCACAATACAATCAAAGGTACAAAACTCTCATTTGACATATCCCTCAAGACCCCGATTAATTAACCCTCGGAGATTTCACAAACCTCCTTGGTTAATTAACCGATACCAAACGCTTTAAAAACAATTTGAAACAAGCTTTCAAAAACACGGATTGCATGCGTATCAAGACAAACATTAAAAGTGAGTTGAAAGAATTTGAGATACGAACATCGTTCGATAACGGGTCTTAGCTATCACTCAAATACCCGTAACCAATAAGCACTGGGCGCCTCACTGCTCACTGTGCACCGGCGTTCACTCCACTATGTCGGCCGCTCCTTGAACATGTCACCGCACCGCGTCACTCCCGCAAGAGCCGCCCCTTGCACGCGCATTAGGTGACACCGGCGTTCACCACCCATATGGAGCCGCACATTGCGGCGTACACCGTGCCGAGTACACCGCCCCGCCCTCAGAGGTTCCCGGATATGACGTTTCTCACAACAAGTATCCACATTGTTCAAACATCAAGCACACGGACAATTGTCACAACAATTTTCAACTCGGTACATCAAGTCACACAATTTCTCCGCCAGTCCATATCATCACAAATAAACAATAACGCGCACGTTATCAATCAAACTCAATCAACACCGCACATATATCTCTATGTTGCGACTCAACCGAATATATATACACATTTATATATAGATATATATATATATATAAATATATAACCTCACTATATTATATGGATAACTATAGTTCGCCCATCGATCCAAGTTGAGTACGTCAACTAATGTTAGAATTCAACACTCGTCGATCACCGACATAAACATATATATTAATATACGTAAATACATACATATATTTAACATGTAACTATATATATAAACACACATATATATATATATACACATACATATATATACCTCCATATAAACTCATACACTCCGACAACAATGATTTCACGCAGTTACAATTCGTATATCGAGGTACTTGCCTTGGTAATACGACGCGAAGGAGACGACGAAGGAATAGGTTCCGGTCCGAACAATCCTCTCAAATCCGACCCTAACACAATAATGATATACAATCAATCTTACATCATGAATACGAAGAAATCCCTCCTAGTTCTACCCGTTGGGACAATTTATCGAACACCAAGAGTGCGTAGGGAATTGAAATCGGTTAACGGTGAACTAACGGGATTTCATCCCAACCAAAAACAAGAAAACCAAGGGTCACGAGAGTATTATCAAAATCTAACAACAACATCGGTTAATTCGGATTAAAACACAAGATCACCACCAAACCCTCCCCAAAAATCATACTAGGGTATAAGAGATCTTACCTCTTGAAGATACAAACCCTATAATCCGAAGAACACGTGCTAGATCCACAATCCGAGCTACACGATCGAAGGAAGATGAAGAAAAACACACAATCAAAAGGGTGGATGGAGAAGAAATCCCCCTCTCAACCCTCTCTCTCTCTCGCGCACGGTGGAAGAAAAGGAGGAAATGAGCGAAACTCGAAAACACCCGATTATAGCGGCGACCGCATTGTGTGCCGCGGCTCGGCTAATGCATGCCGCGGCACGGGGCCAAAATTGCGCCCGGTGGTCGGTGACCGCTCGTTGTGCCGCGGCTCCTTCGGAGGGTGCAGCGGCTCAGACTCGGCTTGGGCCGCGCCACTGCCGGACTGAGCCGGCACGCGGTACAGAGGTTTTAGCCGGCAGTTCCACACGGGTGTGCCGCGGCCCGGACAAGTGTGCCGCAGCGACTTGGCTGTGGTGTGCCGCGGCACCTGACACCTGCTCGGCCAACAATCGGTAGTATGTGCCGCGGCGCACAATCCTTGTGCCGCGGCTCACACCCCCTCGGGTCCCAAAATGATGAAAAAGATCCTAAAGAGAATAAAAGCAATAGGAATCGATATTTGGGCAAAGAATAACACGAAATGGAAGTACGGAACCCCAAAACGATCTGAGGTACACAACCAAGGTCGAACAAGGAACAAATTCCCTAAATCTCTAGGAAGTTACAAAAACGGCCCAAACATCCGAAAATCACGATACAACGTCGGATTAACAATCCGAAACTCACAACATGTTCTACTCAATCATACGAACTCATGGAAGTAAGAAAATGGCGAAATCGAATGAGTTTAACGAGAATCAAATGCACATGAGACAAAATGTAACACAAGATGAAATTACGTAAAAACATCATCGAGACCCGTCTAAGCGGAGAAACTCCAAGAACAAAATAGGTTCAGAATTCCAAAACAGTGTCAAGCGAGTTGTCGAAACGGACCTCCGCCGGAAAATGAAAATTACCGGAAATCGAATTTGCGGGTATTACATTCTACCCTCCTTAAAAGAAGTTTCGTCCCGAAACTTAAAATAGAGAGCGGCGGAACAATCAAGGAAATAACTACTTGCTCAGCCCCAACTCATCACGAGCAAAGCGCGAATGCAAGGTTCCGAATACGATGAACGACCTAGCGAGCATCAGACGTGAGTCGAGGCGATAAAAATGTATGGGAACACGATAAGTTGAGGTGGAGGAGTATGAATTTGGATACCAAAACTCCCGGAGGGAAGAAAATCACAAAATAGTTCGGACGTCACGAAAATCATGTTTCGAGCTCAACCAACCGCATCCAAGTTCATAATACATTCGGAAATGTTAATTGCACGCGAGGAATATTAGCTTGAACAAAATTTCGCAAGAATCAAGCTCAGATGTGGAAAGACCACAATAATTCACGGAGTCTAACAACACGGTTCTCAAATTCGTTCGGAGAACGGTAGGCTAAGTACAACAGGTAGTTTAAAAAAATTATCGAGAGGGTCATAGATGAAGTACCAGCAATGGAAGTCACCCAACACTGAAAATACTATGAAGAGTACGGGTAGTACATTTCCCCATACTAAGAAAACATTTCGATCCCGAACTTAGAACAGCAAGAGTTGGTAACATAGAGCAATGAAATGAAGAACGATCAAAGTCACGATTGTCCAAAACAACAACGATTAGGGCATATTACAAAATATTCATCCTCCCATGTTAGGTTTTTCAGAAGGAGACATAGGGTTTCAGGACATTCTCCAGTCACTTGCTCTGTCGCCAACAGGGTAGCATTCTTTGCCAGTTCGGAAATTATCTCACAATGCTTCTCCCGATGACCTTCACACCCGCACCGGTAACAAGTCAAGAGTGGAAAGGGACAATTTGCACGAACATGTCCCTGACGATTGCAGTTGAAGCACCCTCCCTTCTTACCCGAGTCACCGTCTTTGGCTTGGGATTCCAAGCATTCACTCCTGATCGCGAAGGCAGCGCGTTGAACGACGTTGGGGTTTGGGAGCCTTAGGCTCTGCACCGCCCAAAACTTCCCGGATATCCTCGGTCTCTTGGCCGCTCGTGGGCTCGACCCGAGGAGATTTCATAGGATATCGATTGATCTAGATACTCCTTCACCGTAGCATGGATCGTGGTCGTACGAACCACCTTGCCGCTTCCATTTCCATCATCACGTCCACGTCCGCCGAGGCTTGACATACTAATACGGATAACACCGATCAACAGTATTAGTTTATCAGACGTACAATATACCACAATTATCAACCCGAGTTTTAGTTAGCATCCTTAGAATAACGGTACTATCGTAAAGCATAAAGTTTTATGAAGTCAATTTCGAGTTCCTCGATGAGGACGGTCATTATATGTATGCACTTAATGAAAACAAATTTTCGAAAAAGAGGGCTAGTCACGTTGCGCCCAAGACTTGTAAACACCGTCTTTTATTTCGAAGAGGAAGTTTACATAATGACTCTAAAAATTATTTTCGAGTGATGAATAAAAGAAAAAAAGGAAATCGAAAATTAATTCGTAACTAATTTGAAATATTTCGAAAATGTTGAGTCCCAAATATCAAAATTTTGAAAATCTTTCCTCTTCTTCAAAAATGTTTATTCGAAAGAATTCTCCACCGAGATACGTGACCATTTAACATGACGATATTAAATCATGGATTCACACAATGTTAGGAAATTTCAAAGCATCACTTTAAAATATTCGAGATACTACAGCCGTGGGTCCCGTGGAACCCACTAGCTAAAAATCATTTTAAAAAAATGATCAAAATGTCAAAAAGGCAAGTCGGTAATATTCTCAAATACTCACAAAAGTCATTTATAAAACATCAAATACCGTCATAAGAATACTATCAAAACATGCAAGACCAAAATATCAAAACTCGGTTTGCAAGATAATAAAAGCCATCTTAAAATACTCATGCGGTGGATAAAATTGTCGTCAGAATTCATTCTAATAAAGTACAAACAGATAAACATGTTCGACTTCCATGTAATATCCTAAAACGATAATATCACCAACAAGTTCCAATTCCTAGTTCACATTAAGCATATTAGCACAATGTAATCAAATACGTGTATAAGGGGACTTACGATCGGGAGGCTTACCATCACGGATTGCCTAAGATGATGTCGGAACCACGATACTAATCACAACTCGATGCGCGCGACTTACACAAGACATGGACTTGACCCAACGGCCTAGGTTTTTCGCAAACCTAAGCTCGATACCATAAATGTAACACCCCGCAATATGACCGGAATGTCACACGCCGTAGACCCTTATCGCAAGGATCTACCAAAGCAACTCCAAAAGACTACTCGATGATTGACCGACCGGGTCAAAATTAAATAGAAAACAGACCGACAAGGTCATAAACCACTTTAAAACTAACGACATTCATATTACAATGACCACAATAAACTTGAACATAGAAAAGAATGACAACTCAATTTAATAAATGATAACTACACCCAAGCAAGGGTGAATACTCGAACGACAAAGAAATACCGACCAAAATGATACAAAAGAAAAGACGCGACTGGGTGTGATTAGCATCGCTGCCTTCCATCTCCTTCCAAGCCAATCCTGATCGCTCCGAGCCGCCAAAACTGAGCGCATAACAGGCACCCACCCCGAAAACTCGGGGTTAGCAAATTGGAATTTTGCTAGTGCAAGTACATAATATACAAGATATACGAAAGAATAACACAAAATTCAACCGCCGTGAAGCCTTAACACAAACCATACATTCCCACAACAAGACAGAATAACACTCGCATACACGAGGGAAAGGTAATCACATAGTCATATTCTCCTTACGGAAAATAACATTCATGAAACTTTAAACGAGCCCAAGGAGTCGGGAAGATCCCTTTTGTAAAAGGAAAAGTATTTTGATAAGATAGTTTGCAATCATTATTATTGACTCGGTCGTTTAGGGGTTTTAAAATCGAATGGGAATACTTTTGGAAATAATTTCAAAAACTCTCGTCCTTGACCCAACGTATGGAAAACGATTACACAAAAACCAAGTCAACTTATTTGGGGTTCTCGACCCAATTTATAGAACACCGTCACAAACGAAATCATTACAACATCACACAGGTTCTCAACCCATTCCAAATAACATCATCATGAAATCAATCATCTCAACATTCCACAGGTCCTCGACCCAAAACACGTAATAGCACCACAATACAATCAAAGGTACAAAACTCTCATTCGACATATCCTGCTCAAGACTTCGATTAATTAACCCTGAGATTTCGTCAAACCTCCTTGGTTAATTAACCCCGATACCAAACGCTTTAAAAACAATTTGAAACAAGCTTTCAAAAACACGGATTGCGGTCGTATCAAGACAAACATTAAAAGTGAGTTGAAAGAATTTGAGATACGAACATCGTTCGCAGAACGGGTCTTAGCTATCACTCAAATACCCGTAACCAATAAGCTGCCAGCGCCTCCACTGCTCACTCCGTGCACCGGCGTTCACTCCACTATGTCGCCGCTCCTTGAACATGTCACCGCACCGCGTCACTCCCGCAAGAGCCGCCTTGCACGCGCATTAGGTGACACCGGCGTTCACCACCCATATGGAGCCGCACATTGCACAGCACACCGTGCCGGAGTACACCGCCCGCCTCGAGGTTCCCGGATATGACGTTTCTCACAACAAGTATCCACATTGTTCAAACATCAAGCACACGGACAATTGTCACAACAATTTTCAACTCGGTACATCAAGTCACACAATTTCTCCGCCAGTCCATATCATCACAAATAAACAATAACGCGCACGTTATCAATCAAACTCAATCAACACCGCACATATATCTCTATGTTGCGACTCAACCGAATATATATACACATTTATATATATAGATATATATATATATAAATATATAACCTCACTATATTATATGGATAACTATAGTTCGCCCATCGATCCAAGTTGAGTACGTCAACTAATGTTAGAATTCAACACTCGTCGATCACCGACATAAACATATATATTAATATACGTATATACATACATACATTTAACATGTAACTATATATATAAACACACACACACACATATATATATATATATATATATATATATATATATATATATATATACACATACATATATATACCTCCATATAAACTCATACACTCCGACAACAATGATTTCACGCAGTTACAATTCGTATATCGAGGTACTTGCCTTGGTAATACGACGCGAAGGAGACGACGAAGGAATAGGTTCCGGTCCGAACAATCCTCTCAAATCCGACCCTAACACAATAATGATATACAATCAATCTCACATCATGAATACGAAGAAATCCCTCCTAGTTCTACCCGTTGGGACAATTTATCGAACACCAAGAGTGCGTAGGGAATTGAAATCGGTTAACGGTGAACTAACGGGATTTCATCCCAACCAAAAACAAGAAAACCAAGGGTCACGAGAGTATTATCAAAATCTAACAACAACATCGGTTAATTCGGATTAAAACACAAGATCACCACCAAACCCTCCCCAAAATCATACTAGGGTATAAGAGATCTTACCTCTTGAAGATACAAACCCTATAATCCGAAGAACACGTGCTAGATCCACAATCCGAGCTACACGATCGAAGGAAGATGAAGAAAACACACAATCAAAAGGGTGGATGGAGAAGAAATCCCCTCTCAACCCTCTCTCTCTCGCACGGTGGAAGAAAAGGAGGAAATGAGCGAAACTCGCTGAAAACACCGATTATAGCGGCGACCGCATTGTGTGCCGCGCTCGGCTAATGACCAGGCTGCACAGGCCAAAATTGCGCCCGGTGGTCGGCCGACCGTTGCCGCGGCTCATTCGGAGTGTGCCGCGGCTCGACTCGGCATGTGCCGCGGCCACCGGGATCGCGGCCGGCACGCGGCAGAGGTTTTAGCCGGCAGTTCCACACGGGTGTGCCGCGGCCGGATAAGTGTGCCGCACCGACTACTGTGCCGCGGCGCACAATCCTTGTGCCGCGGCACACTGCAGACACCGCGGCCAACAATCGGTAGTATGTGACGCGGCGCACAATCCTTGTGCCGCGGCTCACACCCCCCCTCGGGTCCCAAAATGATGAAAAAAGATCCGGAAAGAGAATAAAAGCAATAGGAATCGATATTTGGGCAGCAATAACACGAAATGGAAGTACGGAACCCCAAAACGATCTGAGGTACACAACCAAGGTCGAACAAGGAACAAATTCCCTAAATCTCTAGGAAGTTACAAAAACGGCCCAAACATCCGAAAATCACGATACAACGTCGGATTAACAATCCGAAACTCACAACATGTTCTACTCAATCATACGAACTCATGGAAGTAAGAAAATGGCGAAATCGAACGAGTTTAACGAGAATCAAATGCACATGAGACAAAATGTAACACAAGATGAAATTACGTAAAAACATCATCGAGACCCGTCTAAGCGGAGAAACTCCAAGAACAAAATAGGTTCAGAATTCCAAAACAGTGTCAAGCGAGTTGTCGAAACGGACCTCCACCGGAAAATGAAAATTACCGGAAATCGAATTTGCGGGTATTACAGGTAGGGGTCCACAAGAGACGTGGATCGACGAGCTTGCTTTTAACCACTACGGGTTAGATCCGACGGGGTCTCGGTAGGGGTCCACAGAGACGTGGATCGACGGTTAATTGTGGTGAATTTTGAAAATGTGATTTGATTATGGCATTTCCGGAAATGAGTGCTTTTGAACGGTTTTCATAATTGCATGCATTGACTAAGTGTGTAAGAGGTAAGTTGTTCGTTTGGCCTACTTGGCTAGGATGGCTCTAGAGTATTTTGTTGTTTATGTTTTAAATCCTTTATTTGTGGATTTTGATGTTGGGAGACGAACCTTGTGGTCGTTTTTGTGTACTGTGAGTTGATGAGATTTGGGGCTAAAATCCCAATGATTTTGTAAAAGTCGTTTTACGGATTTGGGGCTAAAATCCCAACGGTTTGGTTAATGTCATTTTTCGGAAAGTAAACCTTTGGGGCGGTGACCCCTTTTGTCTTTGGATTTTGAAAAGTAGGATTTGATAATCCTAAATTGTGTTCTATTAAAACTCTCGATGGCATTCTAATCCGTTTTATAAATTACTTCCATTGATTTATGATATTTCGATTTTGAAACGTTTTCTCAAACTCTTGCCTCGGGAAGTACTTTTCGTTTCGTTTGGATCTTTGAGAATTCCTGGTTATTGTTATTCGTGGAATGTGAATTGTATGGCTCGTATTTGCACTTTGTTCTTGCACTAGCAAAACAGTGGAGTTTTGCTAACCCCCGAGTATTCGGGGGGTGGATGTCTGTTTTTGCCATCAGGTTTTGGAGCATAACACAGGGTCGGCACGAAGGATGATGAAAGATGATCGATACTAATCACATGGGGAACCGTACTTTGTTTATTGGTTCAGTTGTACTCTATTTTTCCGCTGCTATATTTTCCCGTTATGCAGGTGTGGTCAGATTTTGACCCTGCGTGGCATGAGTTGTATTTGAGTTGTATGTATTTGTTGAAAGACCAAATCGGTCTACTGAGTCATTTTAGCCTTAAAGGCATGGTTGAGTTGTTATATGTCGTTACCAGCCTGGTAGATCCTTGAGGAAAGGTTCTACGGCGTGTAATATCCCTGAGCGGATTGGGGGTGTTACATAAATGGTATCGGAGCTTAGGTTGAGGAAACCTAGGCTGTCGGGTCAAGTCGTGTTGTTTGAGTCTTGTTTCGTCGGATTTTATCTGACTGAGTCGTGTCGCGACGCGTCGTTTGAGTTTGTTGGTCGTGATTAGTATCGTGGGGCGATCATCATCTTCGTGCGACCTATGGAAGTAAGTCTCCCTTCTTTGTGTTGTGTCTCGTGTGACACGAGCTATTTTTATGAATATTTGTTAAGTGATGGAATCCTTATGCGGATTTTGATTTCACGATATGTATTTAGTCGACTCTCGTATTTGGTTTATACGAGGAGTGTCGCTGCTGCTGATGTCTTTTTATTGTTGTTTTTGTCCGTTGTTAATGATTTTCGAATCAATTTGCACGTTTTACAAGTCTCTTGTGGAAGCTTTGTGTTTATACGCGTTCGACTTGTTCACTAGCCAGTGCGGGGGGGTCCTTAGAGGCCTCGAATGGGGTCATTGGTTTGTTCTGAATGTGGTATTTTATCGTTTATTTTCGTTTAAAGACATGTATTGTCTTGATTTTAAACGTTTTGATGCGTGTACTAGGAGTTGTTTTAGTGAACGTCGATATGTGTGAGTTTTGGGAATTTTGGCCTATTGGATTTTTGAAAACCTTGAGTATCTTAGAAAAATAAATTTCGAGACATACTTTTCAAATGAGTTATTTTCTTGTGGTATATCCAAGGTGCCACAATATATTTCAAAAAATTTCTACTTCGAGAACCAAAATGCTTTGAGATGTTTTCAATGTTTTAGAAACACTTTTATTTAGACCCGAGGGTCGAATATTTTGAAAGTTTTCACCAAGAGAAAGTGTCCTCATTTTTATCAAATGTGAAATGGTTCTCCAAAGTCTCGATAACAATGTTTCACGTTTGTACTTTTTGAAAGGTGATACTCAAGATCAACCGGTGTTCTACTAAATTATTTTCAAAATGAGGTTTGCGTTTTTAAAACCTATCCATTCCCGTTTGAGGGCTGGGTATGTATGTATGATGTTCGCATTGTCATTTTGATGTTTGCTCCCGAGTATGATCGAGTTGGCGGCGTGAGCGTTGAGTTGTTTCCCACACATTTGTTGGGTTAGCCCTCTGTGAGAGGTGGGATGTTGATATTGGATGTTGTCGTCTCGTGGTGATTTCTGCGTTGTCGCGTATGTGCGAGCTGTTAGAGCTTGGTTTGGTATGACCGTGTGCATCGGTGATCGTTCCGTTATGTGTCGGTTGTTTAATGTCTTGTTACCTTGCTCCTGTTTTTGTGAATTTCGTGGACGAGGTCGGAGGTAATACCCGTACTATTTTGACTGCGGTATTTTCTCTTTCTCCAGTCTATCGATTCGCTCATGTTCGTTGATACTTTATGAACTTGTTCGGTATTTCAGTTTCATCGTCCGAACGAGTTGTGATCTTGTTTTGAGTCGATCTGGTTATCGTTGTAACTTTTTCGAGTTCGGTTCGATTCTTGTGAACCTTGTTCGGAAGTAACATCATCTGGATCTATTAGTTCCTTTATTCGAAGTGGATCGAATTTGGAACTCCTATGTTTTCGACTCTGTCGACTCGTTTATGTTCGTTGATATTTTCTGAACTTTCCCTATCCCTTGCTTTTGTTGATCGAACGAGGGTGGTGTTGTTTCGGAATCACTCGTTTGTCGTTGTGACTTTTCAATCGCTTTTCCCTTTCCGGTGGATCTTATGGGAATGCATGTCTTGTAGTTCTCACCAGATCATCCTGGGAGTTGTTGTTTGAATTTCATTATCCTTCGTGTTTCGGACATGATTGTTCGATTTTTTGTCGTCTCGGTCGTTTGTTTGTTCGGTTTTTGTCCTCGTTTCGTGATTGTTGAGCATTCAGGCTCCTTCCTAATTTCCTTAAGTTCAGGAAATTAGTCTCGTTTTCGATCTTCCAACCCTTGGGCGGTGGAATTTCGTATTTCTTCAGCGTTTGGCTCGCGTCTGGATTGATGAACCGTTGGGTTGGTCAATCGTATTGATTTTCGTTCGTCGTGTTTTGTGATTGTTCGGATAGTTGACTTGATTTTATTATCCATTTGACGACGCTTGTCACTTGTTGGTTTTATTATATCCCTAACGGCGATGTTGTGTTGGTCGCTGTGGAGCGTGTTTTCACGCCGTATATTCATTTGCGTTGTTTGTAACATTTTGCCGTTGGGCGTTAGTTACGCATTCTTGTGTATCTCGTTGAGTTTTTCCTGGCGGAATATTTCTTCTCCCTACTTGTATTAAGTTTCGGGACGAAACTTCTTTTAAGGAGGGTAGAATGTAATATCCGCAATTTTCGATTTTCGGTAAATTTCTTTTTTCGGTCGGAGTCCGTTTTGACGACTCTCTCATGACCGTTTCGTCATTTCGAGAATGATTAATTCTGCACTTTTTGTCATCCGAGTTCGTTTCGGTATCGTTTTGTTGAGTTTCGAGCTTTTTAGCGACTTTTCCGCACTTGAGTTCGATTCTTGCGAATCTCGTCCGAAACTGTTGTTTCGAGTTTCTCGTAAGTTCATTTGATGTTATTATTCGTGTTGTGAACTTCGGTTTGGTTATTCGATCACGTATCGTGATTTCCGGGCGTTTTGGGCCATTTTGTAATTTCTTGAAAGTTACGGGTATCCGTATCTGTAATTGTTGTCTCGACCCGTTTCTTGGTCGCGTATGATTAATTATGGTATTATGTTTTCATTTCGGGTCGTTGATGTTGTCCGCAAACTTTTCGTCGTGTTCGTTCCGTGCGTTTTGGAAATCGGGTCGCCGAGCCACAGCGGTTGCGGGGATGGCCGGACGGTTGCGGATCGGCCGGACGATTGCCGGGCACCGGTCGGACGGGTGCGGCGAGGACCGGCGTAGCGCGCCTTCTGGCCGGAAAGGCTGCGCGCTTAACCGGCAGTGTAGCGCACGCTTCTGGATGGCCTAACGCCTTAGCGGGTCCGAGACAGTGGAGTCTCGGGGTTACGGAATCGGTCATGCTCGGCGGTAGCGCACGCTCTTGTCGGACCAGCGTGCGCTACGGGCGGTAGCGCACATTACGGCCGGAAAGGCTGCGCCTTCGCCGGCGATCTAGTCCGTATACTCGGGTCGCGGCTTTAGCCGATAGCGCACGCTAGCTCGGCGACTAGCGCGCTAGTCCGCCCAAGATATAAATATGGTGAAAGTCACATTTCATTTCGTTTTTCACTTCATTCCTCCTCCGTCCGCGGCTGGAGATTCATGGGTGATGAAGCCATGTTGTTCAACAACAAATCCATGAAGTTCTTGAGTTCATAACATCAATCAATCATCCGTTATCATCCTTTGATCCAGCGAATCAAGGTAATCTTCCTTAGAACCCTAATTTCGTGAATTTGGGGATTTTTGCATTTTTGACCGATTCGTTCCGTGTTGTTGATTAATTCATGATGGGTATGATTAATCTTGATAGTATTCTTGTGTTTAACATAATTTAATCCATTGTTCTTCGTCGAATCGAAGTATATTTCTTGATTTCCTTCGAATTGACTTTTTGGGGGATTTGTCCCCGATCTCGTTTTTCATCCGTTTTCGATGGATCGATTATGGTTAAATGATGTTGTTAAACATATTCTATGGATTGTATATCCATATTTCAACTTGGAATTCCGTTTTCGGGTTTTGACGGGACGAATCGTGTTCTTGGCCGTTTTGGGGAAAATCCTTGAACCTTCGTCATTTGTTCTTTGAATTCAGCGGCTTTGGGTCGTACTTTGGAATTCATTTTCGTTGTTATTGTTTTCGTTCGTAGTTCATTGTTGTGGATTGTCGTTCGGTGGAGTCGGCGAGTTCGTAGTCGGTTCGTGCCAACCTACTTCGGCCGATTCTCCGCGTTGTGGTTATTCGAGGCAAGTACCTTGCCCATACTTTTCTCGTTTTATGGATATGATGATCGGTGTTCGTCTTGATGTGTTTGTTTAGTTATTTGAAATGAAGTTTCAAAAGATTTCGGTTTGGCCTCGTTAAAGTCTCTCTTTCAAAACGCGTGTGTGTTTTGTAAACGTTGTGTTTTGGGAATTGATTATGATTTGATTATTTTGAACGTTGAAGGATTTTATGATGATACTCCTATTGTTTAAATTTATGGAATCGTGTATTCCGTATTTAATCTTGTTATTGTATTTTTGAAGAGTTTGGTAATGGTGTCGAGTTAATGGCCATCTCTAGTGAGTATTCTTAATGAACTTACATTCTTAGCATGTTAGTATTGCATGAGTAACGTGCGTGTGTGTATGCTCACTACGGGTTAGATCCGACGGGGTCTCGGTAGGGGTCCACAAGAGACGTGGATCGACGAGCTTGCTTTTAACCACTACGGGTTAGATCCGACGGGGTCTCGGTAGGGATCCACAGAGACGTGGATCGACGGTTAATTGTGGTGAATTTTGAAAATGTGATTTGATTATGGCATTTCCGGAAATGAGTGCTTTTGAACGGTTTTCATAATTGCATGCATTGACTAAGTGTGTAAGAGGTAAGTTGTTCGTTTGGCCTACTTGGCTAGGATGGCTCTAGAGTATTTTGTTGTTTGTGTTTTAAATCCTTTATTTGTGGATTTTGATGTTGGGAGACGAACCTTGTGGTCGTTTTTGTGTACTGTGAGTTGATGAGATTTGGGGCTAAAATCCCAATGGTTTTGTAAAAGTCGTTTTACGGATTTGGGGCTAAAATCCCAACGGTTTGGTTAATGTCATTTTTCGGAAAGTAAACCTTTGGGGCGGTGACCCCTTTTGTCTTTGGATTTTGAAAAGTAGGATTTGATAATCCTAAATTGTGTTCTATTAAAACTCTCGATGGCATTCTAAACCGTTTTATAAATTACTTCCATTGATTTATGATATTTCGATTTTGAAACGCGTTTTCTCAAACTCTTGCCTCGGAAGTACTTTTGTTTCGTTTGGATCTTTGAGGATTCACAGTTATTGTTATTCGTGGAATGTGAATTGTATGGCTCGTATTTGCACTTTGTTCTTGCACTAGCAAAATAGTGGAGTTTTGCTAACCCCAGAGTATTCGGGGTGGATGTCTGTTTTGCATTCGTGTTTTGGAGCATAACACGGGAGTCGGCACGAAGGATGATGAAAGATGATCGGTACTAATCACATGGGGAACCGTACTTTGTTTATTGGTTCGATTGTACTCTATTTTTCCATTGCTATATTTTCCGTTATGCAGGTGTGGTTGTATTTTGACCCTGCGTGGGCATGAGTTGTATTTGAGTTGTATGTATTTGTTGAAAGACCAAATCGGTCTCTTGAGTCATTTTAGCCTTAAAGGCATGGTTGAGTTGTTATATGTCGTTACCGGCTGGTAGATCCTTGAGGAAAGGTTCTACGGCGTGTAATATCCCTGAGCGGATTGGGGTGTTACATAAATGGTATCGGAGCTTAGGTTGAGGAAACCTAGCCGCCGGGTCAAGTCGTGTTGTTTGAGTCTTGTTTCGTCGGATTTTATCTGACTGAGTCGTGTCGCGACGCGTCGTTTGAGTTTGTTGGTCGTGATTAGTATCGTGGGGCGATCATCATCTTCGTGCGACCTGTGGAAGTAAGTCTCCCTTCTTTGTGTTGTGTCTCGTGTGACACGAGCTATTTTTATGAATATTTGTTAAGTGATGGAATCCTTATGCGGATTTTGATTTCACGATATGTATTTAGTCGACTCTCGTATTTGGTTTATACGAGGAGTGTCGCTGCTGCTGATGTCTTTTTATTGTTGTTTTTGTCCGTTGTTAATGATTTTCGAATCAATTTGCACGTTTTACAAGTCTCTTGTGGAAGCTTTGTGTTTATACGCGTTCGACTTGTTCACTAGCCAGTGCGGGGGGGTCCTTAGAGGCCTCGAATGGGGTCATTGGTTTGTTCGGAATGTGGTATTTTATCGTTTATTTTCGTTTAAAGACATGTATTGTCTTGATTTTAAACGTTTTGATGCGTGTACTAGGAGTTGTTTTAGTGAACGTCGGTATGTGTGAGTTTTGGGAATTTTGGCCTATTGGATTTTTGAAAACCTTGAGTATCTTAGAAAAATAAATTTCGAGACATACTTTTCAAATGAGTTATTTTCTTGTGGTATATCCAAGGTGCCACAATATATTTCAAAAATTTTCTACTTCGAGAACCAAAATGCTTTGAGATGTTTTCAATGTTTTAGAAACACTTTTATTTAGACCCGAGGGTCGAATATTTTGAAAGTTTTCACCAAGAGAAAGTGTCCTCATTTTTATCAAATGTGAAATGGTTCTCCAAAGTCTCGATAACAATGTTTCACGTTTGTACTTTTTGAAAGGTGATACTCAAGATCAACCGGTGTTCTTCTAAATTATTTTCAAAATGAGGTTTGCGTTTTTAAAACCTATCCATTCCCGTTTGAGGGCTGGGTATGTATGTATGATGTTCGCATTGTCATTTTGATGTTTGCTCCTGTAACACCCCGAGATATTCGGAAATATGTTACAGCGCCGTAGACCCCTACATGGGACCTACCAGGCTACAATAGGAAAACTCCGCTCGACTAACCATCTTGGTTAGCGAGGATACATAATTAAATAATATGACATATAAATATACGCCCGAACAACCGGCAGAATAAGCATCAACCAACAACGTGACAATTTAAAGTAATACAATACGGAGTTTGAAACGAAAAGCCTAAGTACTCGCGAGTACAATCTATAAGTTTAAAACTGTGGGAACAACCATATCGAAATGGACAAAGGAAATAAGTAGACCCAAATGCACATGTCAACGACCCTGGCCAACATCCTCGTACTGTCCTGGTGCTCGCTCGTCCGGGTAGTCATAACCTGAAATCCATAACAAGAATTTCCCCAAAACGGGTCCCCAGAGGGGTTAGCAATTACGCTAGTACAAGTAATCCAGGCAAACCAATCGCTTACACATTCCATAGTACATGCACCAATATCATTCCAAAAACCAAAACAAGACATATCTTTTTCCGGAAAATAAACAGTCAAACAATTAGCCTTGAGAACAGGGCGGCAGCATACATTCTCACTCGGGGCCTCACAGGGACCCTAACGAGTTGGCTACAATTACAGAAAAACAAAACCACGTACACGCTATGCCGTGAGAACAGGGCGGCAGCATACATTCTCACTCGGGGCCTTGCAAGGACCCTAACGAGTTGGCTAGCGGTACGAAACTCGCGAAATCCAGGGCGGCAGCATAGATTTCCCTCCTTGACCCCGTCGGCCAACACAAGGTGAGTTACAACAAGTAATATACATAACCATTTCATGTTAAGCTTAAAGGTTTCCAAAAATACTTGCCTCGATTAAATAGACGATGACACGAACGGAACGGAAGAGTTGAACACGACCGCAAGGAACCGACGGAAATGAACCTAACGATTTGAATAGCACAATCACAACCACTTCTAAACGATTATGGAAATGGAATACTCCCGGAAACCCGCCTACGATTCATGTATATTCGTATACAAACAACAACGAGGGCGGACCACAACCGAACCCTCTCGATTCCGTAAAAATCACGAAATATACCATGAATCCGTAGGGAAACTAAGAATACCAACAAGAATAATCATATTCATCATGAATCCATCAACGAAACGGAAAGAATCGGACAAAACCCCAAAATCCCCAATTATCCAAAAAGGTAGGGTTTCAAGAGATATTACCTTGAGTGATTCAAGTGTTAAGATCCGTAGAACACGCGTTAGATGGATTATCCGAGTCTCACAACCGAAAAGAAATGATGAAAATCGACCCCCCGGATGAAGAACTCTCCCCCTCTATATTTTCTCTCTCGTGGCGCTGTAAAATGGAGAAGGAAAATGAGCCTCACGCTCAAAACAACACATTTATAGTGTAACACAAGAGAACCTATCGGCCGGCCTATCGGCCGACAAACCCGATACCCATACGGATGCCAAAGAGAGTCTATCGACCCCCTTATCTACCGAAAGGCTACCGAAGTTCAAGGTGAAGAAATTTACATATCGGCCGGCCTATCGGCCGATAGGCCCAACCGATACCCATACGTAATGCCGGCAGAGTCTATCGGCCCCCTATCGGCCGAAAGGCTCGTGGGAGTGCTCGGCCAAAATCAAACGACCATAACTCTCGTCAGGACTCCGATTGACTCAACGTTTGAACCATTGGAAAGCTAACTCGATGATCTATAATATTGCAAAGATTTATAATTTTTGGAGTCACCAAAAGTTAATGGTGATCTAACAAAGTCGAACTCATGTGAGGAAAGTTGAAACAACGAACAATAACGAGAATACAATTCAACAATTGACAGGAAGGACTTACCGAAAGATACATGAGGGTCACTATGACCGAGAAATATACCAAAATGAAAATACAAGGGAAGGAAAAATACCGGATATTACATTCTACCCCTCTAAAAATAAGTTTCGTCCGAAACTTAAGAAACAAACAACTCGGTACCTAGCACGCATGCTATCCTCGGTTTCCCAAGTTGCCTCCTCGACACCGTGTCTCGACCACTGAACTTTGACCAAAGGGATGGTCTTATGCCTCAGTCGTTTCTCACGATGCTCCAAAATCTTCAAAGGGCGCTCCTCAAAAGTAATATCTTCAAGAATATCAATCTCGCCATAATCGATGACGTGACTAGGATCCTAACATATTTCCTCAATCGGGAAACATGAAAAATGCTATGAACATGACTCAAGGCTGGAGGTAACGCCAAACGGTACGCTAATTCACCGACTCGCTCGAGAATCTCAAAGGGTCCAATAAATCTCGGGCTCACTTTCCTTTCTTCCCAACGAAAAACTCCCTTCGTGGCGACACCTTTAGCAAAACGTGGTCTCCCACCTCGAATTCCAAAGGTCGACGACGGACGTCGGCATATGACTTCGCCGACTCGCGGCGCAACATCCGTTCTCTAATTAACTCTATCTTCAGCCTCGTCTCTAAAACGACAACCGGCACGGTCCCGACAAAATCGGACGCATCATTCCAACAAATCGTCGATAGACATCGTCGCCCATAAAGTGCCTCATACGGTGCCATCCGAATCGACGCGTGCCAACTATTGTTGTACGTGAATTCGATCAATGGCAAGTGCACCTCCCATTCACTACTCCAATCGAGGGCACAAGCACTCAACATGTCCTCGAATGACTTGATATTGCGTTCCGACTGTCCATCCGACCGGGATGAAAAGAGGTACTCAAACGCAATCGGTACCTAACGCCTTATGCACCGCCCGCCAGTGCGATACAAAACGGCCGTCACGATCCGAAACAATAGACTTGAGTACCGTGAAGTTTCACGATCTGCGCTATATTCACACGTGCTAACTTCTCAGGGCCCCAAGTGTCCTTGATGCCCGTAAATGTGCCGACTTGGTCAGCGATCAACAATCACCCATACCATATTCATGCCCGACCTCGATCTCGGCAAACTCGTAACGAAATCCATCGATATATCTTCCCATTTCCATTCCGAACGGGAAGTGACTGCAATAACTTGAATCGGCCGATGCTCGATTTTGACCTGTGGCAAGTCAAACATCTCGCCACAACCGTGCGACTTCCTCCTTCATATCGTTCCACGAAGTTCCTCCTCGTGTCCTTGTACATCTTACTCGTGCAGGATGAACGGAATAAGGTGTAGCATGGGCCTCCCGTAAAATACTCGCCTCAACTCTCGAGTCGTTCGGCACACAAAGCCGACTGAATCTCAAAACGCCATCCTCGTGAATCACAAACCCGGAGACTTTCCTTTAAGAACGCGTTCTCTCGGATTTGAGTAATCATCGGATCCTCTAATTGCTTGATTTAATTTCATCGATCAAGGCAGCGAAATTTCTAAGGCACAAAGTTGCCCAACAGATCCAGCGGCAAAACCTCAACATCTAACCCGATCAAAGCCCGCCGAAGCTCGGGCGAGGCGCAAGGATCTCAAGCGTTCGCAACGCACCTCGGTTTCCGACTCAAGGCGTCGGCCACGACATTCGCCTTACCGGATGATAAAGGATTTCGAGGTCATAATCCTTAATCAACTCTAACCACCTCCTCTGCCTCATATTCAACTCTCGCCGAGTAAATATGTATTTCGGACTTTTATGATCGGTAAAAATCGACATGCAGAGCCGAAAAGATAGTGACGCCAAATCTTGAGTGCAAAGACAACCGCCGCTAACTCCAAATCATGTGTCGGGTTGTTATGCTCATACGGCCTCAACTGGCTCGACGCATAGGCAATGGTCTGGCCGTGCTGCATCAATACGCACCCACGACCCTGACCCGACGCATCGCTAAAACGGCGAAACCCTCGTTGCCACATGGCAATGCCAAAACCGGTCAAGTCAACCGCTTCTTGACTCCTCAAAACTCGATCGCCTCTCATCGGTCTGCATTTAACTTCTCGGATTTCGGAGCAATCAGGTAAGTGGTCGAGCTAGTTTTGAGAAACCTCACGAACCTACGGTAGTAGCCACCAAACCCAAGAAACTACGGACCTCCTTCACATTTGTGGCGATGCCCAATCCAACACCGCCTCAATTTTCTCGGATCTACTCGAACTCCCTCTACCAAATCACGTGACCCAAAAACATCACTTCCTTCACTAACTCACATTTCGAGAACTTCGCATAGAGTTGCTCGGCCCTCAAAATGTCTAACACTATCCGCAAATGATGGGCATGCTCTTCCTCGTTCCTCGAATAAATAAGAATATAAATCGATGAAGACGACACACTTATCCAAATACTCGATAAAGACTTTGTTCATCAACCGCATGAACACCGCCCGCGTTAGTTAACCCGAAGGCATAACTACAAACTCATAATGTCCGTATCTCGTCCGAAAAGCCGTTTTCGGCACGTCGGACTCCCTCACCGAGCCGATAGTACCCGATTTTAAATCAATCTTCGAGAATACCGCACTCCTCCTGCAACCGGTCGAACAAGTCGTCAATTCTCGGCAAAGGATACTTGTTCTTGATGGTCACCTTGTTCAGTTCACGATAGTCGATACACAAACGTAGTGAACCATCCTTCTTACGCACAAACAAGACCGGTGCGCCCAAGGCGAGGCGCTCGGTCGAACATACCCCGACTCAAGAAGTTCACTCAACTGTTTCTTCAACTCGGCCATCTCTCAAGGTGCCATGCGATACGGCGCCTTAAATCGGAGCCGCGCCCGGCTCTAACTCTATAGTAAACTCAACCTCACGATCCGGCGGCAATCCCGGCAACTCGTCAGAAATACATCGGGAACTCACTAACGACCGGAATCGATGAAAACTCGACTCCACCATTCTCCGCCTTCAAGGCGTAGCACCAATAACCAAGACACCCCTTTCGCAGAGTTTCACCGCCTTCAAGGCGTTAATAACAAACTTAAGTTTCTCTTTCGCCCCGCGAAAGAATGTTCAGTGCCGTCCTCGGCTAACATGGTAATGATCCTCGTGCGGTAGTTCATGATTGCACCATGCCGCTCGAGCCAATCATTCCCGAGAATTAAATCCTCGCCCTCGATACCCACAACAATAAGGTTAGAGAGCCAAGCCCTCTCACAAATAATCACAGAACAGTCCCTGACATCACGAACACCGACAATTCTATCACCGCTAGGAAGTTTAACGATGAAAGGCTCACAAGGTGACAAGCCGAGACTCAAACGGCGTACACTCTAGAGAAATGAATGAATGCGTAGCACCCGAATCAAAAGCACACCGACAGATGAGAATGGATATGAACGGTACACTGCCGCCACGAGTCGCTGATCATCGGTCCTCCTCATCTCGTAGATACGCGGCCGGGCAGAGCCGACATCGATGCTCCTCCCTAGCGGGCTGACCCCGACCCCTACCTCGGCCGGCACTCGGTGGAGGCGGCGTAGCAAACGAGCCCTGGTTCACACTCGGCTCCATAGGTGCCGGGTGAGAAGAACGGCACCGCGAACCGCTTGATCTGCTCACAAAGGGGCCTTGTGGCCTAGCCTGTCCACAAGTATGACAAGTAAGCTTTGACGAGAACACTGCGGCTCCTATGGTTCTCGCACACCACGCTTAAAACATGTGGGTTCATGAGCGGAGGTTCCGGCACTCGAAAGCTCCCAGAGAAACGAGCCGAACCGCCCGTTGAAATATTTGTAGCTTGAGATTTCGTGGCCTCCACTCTTGGGACGAGAAAAATTTCCGACCGACTCGCTTCTTGCTCTCACGAGCCAAATCGCTAGCCGTCACCGACATATCATAAGCAAGAGCTCGACTGATAATCCTTCAAGGTAGTACAGACGAGCCTGCATATAGTCCCGAATGGACAGTTTCATCCTCCTCGAAAATGGAAAATTTTGTCGCTCTCGGCGACAACTTGGGTCTTCACATAACCTACTCTTTGTTAAAGTCGGCAATGGCCTCGAGATACGGGATATCCCGTGGTTGAGCATCGTAGAAAGCATGCACTCGAGCCTGTCGACCGGCCACGGACAATACTCGCTCCATCAACTCCTGAACTCGGCCCACGAAGCAACATGATCTTTGGGACCGACGGCCTCCCACCAATCCGTAGCATCTCCCGTGAGAAAATATTGAGCAATAGGGACCTTACGGTCCTCGGGCGATTGGTAGCAGTGAATACTTTGGATATCTCCTTGATCCACCCTTCCCACCCGATCGGGTCCGAAGCTCCCGAACCGGGAGGATGCATCTTGATGACATCCTCAAGCCAACGGTCCGCTCCGCCCGATTAGCATGGGCCTCGATCGGGTTCCTGACCACAGGCTATAGCCGCCATCTCGGTTAACCATTTGCCGCATAATGCCCGCAATACCAAGATCGGCGTGCTCTCGAGAAGAAGCATGATCGTGACGGTCACCAGCACGCCGGCTCGAAGAATGTGACGTGGCCGCCCCACCGGCTGCCCCACGTCCTCGGCCGCGTCCACGACCACGACCACGACTACGACCACGGTTACCTCCGGCGTCCATACTGGTGTTAAGAGATAACAGAAGTACATTGATGATGAGTAAGGGAGGAAAAGCAACTTCAACTCGAAAAGCAAAAATACAATGTAAGAAAACAAAGGATCGAGTAGGAAAACTTACGAGCACTGGAAGTACCGAGATGCCGGCAGCGGTGTGACAATGTGCAAACAAAACATGACTAGACCCAAATAACCAACAAGCCTAGGTATCCATAAACCTAGAGCTCCGATACCATTTTCTCGTAACACCCCGAGATATTCGGAAATATGTTACGCCGTAGACCCCTACATGGGACCTACCGTGCTACAATAGGAAAACTCCGCTCGACTAACCATCTTGGTTAGCGAGGATACATAATTAAATAATATGACATATAAATATACGCCCGAACAACCGTAATAAGCATCAACCAACAACGTGACAATTTAAAGTAATACAATACGGAGTTTGAAACGAAAAGCCTAAGTACTCATGAGTACAATCTATAAGTTTAAAATCGTGGGAACAACCATATCGAAATGGACAAAGGAAATAAGTAGACCCAAATGCACATGTCAACGACTCGCCAACATCCTCGCATCGTCCCGGTGCTCGCTCGTCCGGTAGTCATAACTCGAAATCCATAACAAGAATTTCCCCAAAACGGGTCCCCAGAGGGGTTAGCAATTACGCTAGTACAAGTAATCCAGCAAACCAATCGCTTACACATTCCATAGTACATGCACCAATATCATTCCAAAAACAAAAACAAGACATATCTTTTCCTAAAATAAATAAATAAACAATTAGCCTTGAGAACAGGGCAAAGATACATTCTCACTGGGCCTCACAGGACCCTAACGAGTTGGCTACAATTACGTAAAAACAAAACCACGTACACGCTATGCCGTGAGAACAGGCGGCAGATACATTCTCACTCGGGGCCTTGCAAGGACCCTAACGAGTCAAGAAGGGTACGAAACTCACAAATCCAGGCGGCAGATAGATTTCCTCCTTGACCCGTCGGGCCAACACAAGGTGAGTTACAACAAGTAATATACATAACCATTTCATGTTAAGCTTAAAGGTTTCCAAAAATACTTGCCTCGATTAAATAGACGATGACACGAACGGAACGGAAGAGTTGAACACGACCGCAAGGAACCGACGGAAATGAACCTAACGATTTGAATAGCACAATCACAACCACTTCTAAACGATTATGGAAATGGAATACTCCCGGAAACCCGCCTACGATTCATGTATATTCGTATACAAACAACAACGAGGGCGGACCACAACCGAACCCTCTCGATTCCGTAAAAATCACGAAATATACCATGAATCCGTAGGAAACTAAGAATACCAACAAGAATAATCATATTCATCATGAATCCATCAACGAAACGGAAAGAATCGGACAAAACCCCAAAATCCCCAATTATCCAAAAAGGTAGGGTTTCAAGAGATATTACCTTGAGTGATTCAAGTGTTAAGATCCGTAGAACACGCGTTAGATGGATTATCCGAGTCTCACAACCGAAAAGAAATGATGAAAATCGACCCCGGATGAAGAACTCTCCCCTCTATATTTTCTCTCTCGCGGCGCTGTGTAAAATGGAGAAGGAAAATGAGCCTCACGCTCAAAACAACACATTTATAGTGTAACAACAGGAACCTATCGGCCGCCTATCGGCCGACAAATAGCCCACCCGATACCCATACGGGATGCCGTGAGAGAGTCTATCGACCCCCTTATCGGCCGAAAGGCTCTTGGAAGTTCGAAGGTGAAGAAATTTACATATCGGCCGGCCTATCGGCCGATAGGCCCAACCGATACCCATACGAGAATGCCGGCGGAGAGTCTATCGGCCCCCTATCGGCCGAAAGGCTCCCGGGAGTGCTCGGCCAAAAACTCAAACGACCATAACTCTCTCGTGGGACTCGATTGACTCACCGTTTGAACCATTGGAAAGCTAACTCGATGATCTATAATATTGCAAAGATTTATAATTTTTGGAGTCACCAAAAATTAATGGTGATCTAACAAAGTCGAACTCATGTGAGGAAAGTTGAAACAACGAACAATAACGAGAATACAATTCAACAATTGACAGGAAGGACATACTGAAAGATACATGAGGGTCACTATGACCGAGAAATATACCAAAAATGAAAATACAAGGGAAGGAAAAATACCGGATATTACAGCTCCCGAGTATGATCGAGTTGGCGGCGTGAGCGTTGAGTTGTTTCCCACACATTTGTTGGGTTAGCCCTCTGTGAGAGGTGGGATGTTGATATTGGATGTTGTCGTCTCGTGGTGATTTCTGCGTTGTCGCGCATGTGCGAGCTGTTAGAGCTTGGTTTGGTATGACCGTGTGCATCGGTGATCGTTCCGTTATGTGTCGGTTGTTTAATGTCTTGTTACCTTGCTCCTGTTTTTGTGAATTTCGTGGACGAGGTCGGAGGTAATACCCGTACTATTTTGACTTCGGTATTTTCTCTTTCTCCAGTCTATCGATTCGCTCATGTTCATTGATACATTATGAACTTGTTCGGTATTTCAGTTTCATCGTCCGAACGAGTTGTGATCTTGTTTTGAGTCGATCTGGTTATTGTTGTAACTTTTTCGAGTTCGGTTCGATTCTTGTGAACCTTGTTCGGAAGTGACATCATCTGGATCTATTAGTTCCTTTATTCGAAGTGGATCGAATTTGGAACTCCTATGTTTTCGACTCTGTCGACTCGTTTATGTTCGTTGATATTTTCTGAGCTTTCCCTATCCCTTGCTTTTGTTGATCGAACGAGGGTGGTGTTGTTTCGGAATAACTCGTTTGTCGTTGTGACTTTTCAATCGCTTTTCCTTTCCGGTGGATCTTATGGGAATGCATGTCTTGTAGTTCTCACCAGATCATCCTGGGAGTTGTTGTTTGAATTTCATTATCCTTCGTGTTTCGGACATGATTGTTCGATTTTTTTGTCGTCTCGGTCGTTTGTTTGTTCGGTTTTTGTCCTCGTTTCGTGATTGTTGAGCATTCAGGCTCCTTCCTAATTTCCTTAAGTTCAGGAAATTAGTCTCGTTTTCGATCTTCCAACCCTTGGGCGGTGGAATTTCGTATTTCTTCAGCGTTTGGCTCGCGTCTGGATTGATGAACCGTTGGGTTGGTCAATCGTATTGATTTTCGTTCGTCGTGTTTTGTGATTGTTCGGATAATTGACTTGATTTTATTATCCATTTGACGACGCTTGTCACTTGTTAGTTTTATTATATCCCTAACGGCGATGTTGTGTTGGTCGCTGTGGAGCGTGTTTTCACGCCGTATATTCCTTTGCGTTGTTTGTAACATTTTGCCGTTGGGCGTTAGTTACGCATTCTTGTGTATCTCGTTGAGTTTTTCCTGGCGGAATATTTCTTCTCCCTACTTGTATTAAGTTTCGGGACGAAACTTCTTTTAAGGAGGGTAGAATGTAATATCCGCAATTTTCGATTTTCGGTAAATTTCTTTTTTCGGTCGGAGTCCGTTTTGACGACTCGCTCATGACCGTTTCGTCATTTCGAGAATGATTAATTCTGCACTTTTTGTCATCCGAGTTCGTTTCGGTATCGTTTTGTTGAGTTCCGAGCTTTTTAGCGACTTTTCCGCACTTGAGTTCGATTCTTGCGAATCTCGTCCGAAACTGTTGTTTCGAGTTTCTCGTAAGTTCATTTGATGTTATTATTCGTGTTGTGAACTTCGGTTTGGTTATTCGATCACGTATCGTGATTTCCGGGCGTTTGGGCCATTTTGTAATTTCTTGAAAGTTACGGGTATCCGTATTCTGTAATTGTTGTCTCGACCCGTTTCTTGGTTTCGTATGATTATTTATGGTATTATGTTTTCATTTCGGTCGTTGATGTCGCCCGCAAACTTTTCGCCGTGTTCGTTCCTGCGTTTTGCTGAAATCGGGTCGCCGAGCCCTCGCGGTTGCGGATCGCCGACGGCTATGGATCGCCGGACGATTGCCGGGCACCGCCGGACGGGTGCGGCAGGGACCGGCGAGCGCACGCTTCACGGCCGGAAGGCTGCGCGCTAACCGGCAGTGTAGCGACGCTACCGGATGGCCTAACGACGCTTAGCGGGTCCGGACAGTGGAGTCACGGGGTTACGGATTCGGTCATGCTCGGCGGGTAGCGCACGCCATCGCTTGACGCCGCGTATGCTACGGCCGGCAGTAGCGCACGCCACGGCCGGAAGGCCGACGCTACTCCGGCCGAAGCCTAGTCCGTATACATCGGGTCGCGGCCAGGGCCGAGAAGACGCTAGCTCGGCAGCCTAGCGCGCGCTAGTCCGGCCCAGTATAAATATGGCTGAGCAGTCACATTTCATTTCGTTTTTCACTTCATTCCTCCTCCGTCCGCGGCTGGAGATTCATGGGTGACGAAGCCATGTTGTTCAACAACAAATCCATGAAGTTCTTGAGTTCATAACATCAATCAATCATCCGTTATCATCCTTTGATCCAGCGAATCAAGGTAATCTTCCTTAGAACCCTAATTTCGTGAATTTGGGGATTTTTGCATTTTTGACCGATTCGTTCCGTGTTGTTGATTAATTCATGATGGGTATGATTAATCTTGATAGTATTCTTGTGTTTAACATCATTTAATCCATTGTTCTTCGTCGAATCGAAGTATATTTCTTGATTTCCTTCGAATTGACTTTTTGGGGGATTTGTCTCCGATCTCGTTTTTCATCCGTTTTCGATGGATCGATTATGGTTAAATGATGTTGTTAAACATATTCTATGGATTGTATATCCATATTTCAACTTGGAATTCCGTTTTCGGGTTTTGACGGGACGAATCGTGTTCTTGGCCGTTTTGGGGAAAATCCTTGAACCTTCGTCATTTGTTCTTTGAATTCAGCGGCTTTGGGTCGTACTTTGGAATTCATTTTCGTTGTTATTGTTTTCGTTCGTAGTTCATTGTTGTGGATTGTCGTTCGGTGGAGTCGGCGAGTTCGTAGTCGGTTCGTGCCAACCTACTTCGGCCGATTCTCCGCGTTGTGGTTATTCGAGGCAAGTACCTTGCCCATACTTTTCTCGTTTTATGGATATGATGATCGGTGTTCGTCTTGATGTGTTTGTTTAGTTATTTGAAATGAAGTTTCAAAAGATTTCGGTTTGGCCTCGTTAAAGTCTCTCTTTCAAAACGCGTGTGTGTTTTGTAAACGTTGTGTTTTGGGAATTGATTATGATTTGATTATTTTGAACGTTGAAGGATTTTATGATGATACTCCTATTGTTTAAATTTATGGAATTGTGTATTCCGTATTTAATCTTGTTATTGTATTTTTGAAGAGTTTGGTAATGGTGTCGAGTTAATGGCCATCTCTAGTGAGTATTCTTAATGAACTTACATTCTTAGCATGTTAGTATTGCATGAGTAACGTGTGTGTGTGTATGCTCACTATGGGTTATATCCGACGGGGTCTCGGTAGGGGTCCACAAGAGACGTGGATCGACGAGCTTGCTTTTAACCACTACGGGTTAGATCCGACGGGGTCTCGGTAGGGGTCCACAGAGACGTGGATCGACGGTTAATTGTGGTGAATTTTGAAAATGTGATTTGATTATGGCATTTCCGGAAATGAGTGCTTTTGAACGGTTTTCATAATTGCATGCATTGACTAAGTGTGTAAGAGGTAAGTTGTTCGTTTGGCCTACTTGGCTAGGATGGCTCTAGAGTATTTTGTTGTTTATGTTTTAAATCCTTTATTTGTGGATTTTGATGTTGGGAGACGAACCTTGTGGTCGTTTTTGTGTACTGTGAGTTGATGAGATTTGGGGCTAAAATCCCAATGGTTTTGTAAAAGTCGTTTTACGGATTTGGGGCTAAAATCCCAACGGTTTGGTTAATGTCATTTTTCGGAAAGTAAACCTTTGGGGCGGTGACCCCTTTTGTCTTTGGATTTTGAAAAGTAGGATTTGATAATCCTAAATTGTGTTCTATTAAAACTCTCGATGGCATTCTAAACCGTTTTATAAATTACTTCCATTGATTTATGATATTTCGATTTTGAAACGTTTTCTCAAACTCTTGCCTCGGGAAGTACTTTTCGTTTCGTTTGGATCCTTGAGGATTCCTGGTTATTGTTATTCGTGGAATGTGAATTATATGGCTCGTATTTGCACTTTGTTCTTGCACTAGCAAAACAGTGGAGTTTTGCTAACCCCCGAGTATTCGGGGGGTGGATGTCTGTTTTTGCATTCAGGTTTTGGAGCATAACACAGGGTCGGCACGAAGGATGATGAAAGATGATCGATACTAATCACATGGGGACCCGTACTTTGTGTATTGGTTCAGTTGTACTCTATAGTTCCGCTGCTCTATTTTCCCGTTGTACGGGTGTGGTTGTATTTTGACCCCTGCGTGGGCATGAGTTGTATTTGAGTTGTATGTATTTGTTGAAAGACCAAATCGGTCTACTGAGTCATTTTAGCCTTAAAGGCATGGTTGAGTTGTTATATGTCGTTACCAGCCTGGTAGATCCTTGAGGAAAGGTTCTACGGCGTGTAATATCCCTGAGCGGATTGGGGGTGTTATATCTTCCACCTCGTTATGGTCCGACGGGATCATCTTGGGATCTATGCTGAGGGCGCTGGATCGTTGGAGTACCCAGTGTTGTGTTGATGAAATCATATGGATTCACATCGTTGGTTTTGCATATGTTGTTGTGTATATGTATATTGTTGGTTATCCACCTCGTGTTGATCTGGTAGGATCATCTTGGGACCTATGCTGAGGGCACTGGGTCATGGGATTTCCATTGAGTATACACTGTTGATATTGTTTTGAGCATATTGACGTTGTCATATGAGTATGCATTTGTAGGTCTTGTGTTAGGACCATGTCCATGTGTGGTATTGATCCGACCTCGGATTTGACTGACATGATTGTCGTGGCATTTCATATCTTGAGGTATGTTCCGTATTTTCCTTTGGTATTTGTCCTTTGATGGACAATCGGTTGTCGTCTTGGGATTTGATGATGCTATCCGATGGATCGTATTGGTCAGAACTGGTATATTTCCGTATCATGGGTTGGTGATGATAGTTTGAGGATCTTGAGTATTGTTTGAGGTACAATACAGATATTATGTTCGAATTTATTGGTTATTCTGTCGAGAACTATTTGAGTAAGTAAAGTTACTACGATAAGATTACACTGGTCGTATTCTTATTTTGTATTCTCACTGGTATGTAATTATTAATGTGATGTGACGGTTATCACTGTTGGATATTATGGCTGACCCCGTCGTGGGTTTTCTTTTTAGGTTCTTAGATTATCAAGCTTGTAGCGGTCGTGGAGAGATGAGCTTCCCGGAGGATACTGGCTAGGGCATGTATTTGTGTATTGAGTTTCCTGATCAGTTCTTGTATTCCGCTGCTAGAGTATTTTAATCGTTTGTCTTTTTCCGCTGCGTGAGTATTTTTAAATGGCCTTTTGGTATCTGGTAACTTAGGTCACTTTGGCAATCGTTTTCTAAATCTATTATGTCGGTACGTGTAAGCGATAGCTTAACGTATGTTTTTAAACTGTTGAGTTTTGGCGTTTCGAGCCTTGTGGTTTCAAATGAGATTTCACGATGGTTTTAATAAACGGATTTTATAAAGTCTTCGAATGCTTTAAATAGATAATACCGTCGTTAGCCTCTTGGGCGTTTGTAAATATTTCCAAAAATTTCGTTCAGCCTTGTGGGTTCCATCTCGGGGCCCACAGCGCTGTTATATTCCCGGTTAAATCTGGGGGTGTTACAGAATATGGTATCGGAGCTTAGGTTGAGAAAACCTAGGCAGTCGGGTCGAGTTGGGTCGTGTTTTTGTCGCGTCATTCGAGTTGTCGATTGACAAATATTGGAGCCGTGAGTTTTTGTTGTTAACTCGGGCTTATGCGTTATGCGATTTGCCAGTGTAGTACTGGGCTTGTTATAAACTTTTCCAAATAGTATTAACGTGTTTCTTCGGATAGAGATGTATTGTGTTCTCGAATTGAACTGAGTTTGCAAAACGTGTGTTTTGAAAATACCTGTGTCGAGTATTTTCTTGAGTCGAGACATGTGCCAGTATCACGGGGAATCGTCGGCTTCACGATCTGTAACTATTTGGATTTTCGAATTTCATTGAGATTTACTGCCGTTCTAAATTGATATGCTTTGAGATTCGGAAGAATATTATGTATTATGATTATGAGATAACAGAACACATTAGTTGGAACAGGATTGATGATCTTGAGACGCTATAATTTTGGAAATCAATATGTCGGTTAGATTTTGGAAACGGAATTGTGTATTTGGGATAAGGACTATGAATTGTTGAGAGGGACATGTAGTCATGCTAATTCATTTTGATATATGAACTGCTTTTGAGCATTTGAAATATACTTTTCAAAATGAACGTTTCACGAATGTTTTACAGAAAATGATTTTTGGGCCAAGACCCAATTGAATTTGAAATAGTGTTGTAACTCAGGACTTGGAGTCCGAAAAGGGTTTTCTATTTTTTGTAATGCGGAACGAGATACGGGCTGAGACCCTAATGTTCAAAAGACTTTTCTTTTTTCTAAAACTCCCGAGATTTGTAAAATACTTTACCAATCATTTATCTATTTTATTTTCGCCTTTCGGAGTTTTGGTTTACTTGTTCAAATGAAACTTCTCGGGAAGTCTTTCGCTGTGTTGATTTGTTTCAATATTTTGTCATATCATATTTAAGGTGATCCAGGATGGGTTAATGACTGTCGTTGCGAGTCATATGTGGAAAGGAGTTTTTATCGGAGTCTATATATTGATATTGTGGAACTCTATCGTGTGGTTTTCCGATGGAATATCAGTGGAATTTGTGACGAGCCGGACTGGTATACAAGAGTATGGAGGTGATCAATCATTTGCATAGTTTTCATTTTAAAACTTTGAAATCGTGTGGATTCGAAGGACACTATTATTGAAAACTTGGCATTAGCAAGCCAGTTTAATTTTTCGAAAATTGATTCCGTGATCTTACAAAAATTTATGTTTTGAGTTTTGGAATTTTTGAAAGAACTTTCGAAAATTTGTCTTCGTGACAAGATTATATGATTTCAAACTGGTCTTGAAAATGTGATTGATGTACATACGCATTTAGTGCATAATGCATATCGTGGTGAAGTTCTAAGCGAGACTCTCGAATCGGATATTTCATCGGTATGGTACGATGAAAAGAGATTCGAACTCTAGTATGGTAGTTTGGTTATCCAGGGATGATCGGTTGATTTATTGAATAAGAGAAATATGCTACGTGTTGTAGATCCATGCACAGGACGTAATTTTGGAACTTTGGATTTTGTGAAACTCGGAGCATGTGTGTTATGTGGCTCTAGTGATGTGGTGGTAGCGTGATTTTACTACTTTTAAATTTTGAGCCGTACTGATAGGTCATTCCCACTCCATGTATGATTTGGGATGTTCGCCGATTTGCGACTGGTTGTTCGTACGCCTGAGAGGTCCGTTCAACAGTCGGTTGTGTTTAGTTGAGATCCACTGTATGTGATTTATTTAGCATTTTGAGAATTTTGCTTTTTCGTGTATACGTCTCTGTGGTTCTGTGTTCATCGTGTTGGAGCTTACCGTGTAAAGGTATTCTCGATTGTGTTTTGACCTCTGGTTGGTCATATTGAAGATTATCATGTCGATGATATTCTCGGTAAATTTGTTGGCTGATCGTTGTTAATGATCGTATAAGCGTTCAGATTTTGTGTTGATGTTTCGGGATTCGTGTCGTTATTTTGGGCAGTTATTTCTCAGATATATCGCGCATTATTGATTGTATGGGAATTGGGACTTGATTGTGTAATCAGGCAGACATGATTTGACACGGGCAGATTATTTTCTTCCGAAGATGATATATTTTTTGTTGAGACTCAAGGAACTGTGATTGTAAGCGTATTGAGACTGTACAGTGAGGTCACTTGCTAGTATCTCAGGAGATCGCCGACCTGCGTATTTGTAAGTATGCTCTTTTGGTTATTCGGTAATGATGATGATCGATCATTGTCGTGATGGTTTTGGGATATTTTTGGTTGAACGGTTTGTTTGTTTGTTTTTATGACGGATTGCAAGTTTCGAGGACGAAACTTATTTTAAGTGGTGTAGAATGTAATATCCGGAATTTCTACTACTGTTGTTTAATATTATTTTATCCGAGTTATATTTTACAGCGTGGGTTCTGTAAAGTATGGATAAAATAAATTAACTGAGATGTCAGCTTTGGTATAATTGTCGTATTTGGTCGACAATTGCACTTGAGGATATAATGTGTCGAGTATATGTATTCAGTATGCCATATGTTCGTATTCTGGTATGTCAAGATGTTGGACGAGGATAGCTGAAAATGGCTAAGTACAGCCACGTTAGCGCACGCTATGAAATACGCTTAACGCACGTTGCGAGGTATGAGTAACGCACGCTATGTGGTGCAGTTAGCGTATGCTAATAGGTTCGCATTACGTACGCTAAGGAGGATCCTTAACGTACGTAAGGCATTCTGGGAAGGTTCGGAAGGCGGCCGACAGGTAGGCCCAGGTTGATGTTTATCGGCATTTAGCGCACGCTACCAAGAATGGTTAGCGTACTGTCACGGGATGGGAGTTGACAAGCCCGTGCGGCACCCCCATGCGATCATATGTGCGTGGAGCACAGGGGTAAGCCTTAGGGAATCGGCACAATGTCACTGGTTTCGCCCTGCCATGGGCTCATCAGGAGAACGGCTCCAGTTCCCACTACTTGGCCCGACCAGTTTGTGTAGGGATGGTCGAATCCCCCTTCTAGGTTAAGTCCAAGACTAGCGGTAAGCTCCCCGAATTGAACCGGGTCGGCATACCTGAACTCCAGGGGTTTCTTGCTACAACACTGAAGGGACAACCACTGAAGCACGATCCTCCGATACGTTATGCACAACCAGCGTGACATAGGGGCAAGTCTGCGGTCCGTGACATCCTCCCACCGCCATAATCATGCACGTCCTCGTGCATTCTGAGTACGCCCCGAAAAGGTGCCTATCCCGCCGCGAAAGCACAAAGGACCGCCTCATCCACAACATCTCAGACCCAGCTCCCAGCAAACCCGTCCTCGAAGGGTAGAGGACCCGCATGCAGACACCATAGTGAGGTGCGAACGCTTGGGATGGGATGTGTGATCTCCCCCCTGTTCGTCACAGCCAAACCCTTGCGCGCCAAAGGGTGGGGACCCGCGTGGTGCGGCATTGGGGTGCATGGAGAGCGATGCGGAAGGGCCATCGTGAGAGGGGACGAGCACGGCTCCGATACCACTTGTCACGGGATGGGAGTTGACAAGCCCGTGCGGCACCCCCATGCGATCATATGTGCGTGGAGCACAGGGGTAAGCCTTAGGGAATCAGCACAATGTCACTGGTTTCGCCCTGCCATGGGCTCATCAGGAGAACGGCTCCAGTTCCCTACCAGTTGGCCCGACCAGTTTGTGTAGGGATGGTCGAATCCCCCTTCTAGGTTAAGTCCAAGACTAGCGGTAAGCTCCCCGAATTGAACCGGGTCGGCATACCTGAACTCCAGGGGTTTCTTGCTACAACACTGAAGGGACAACCACTGAAGCACGATCCTCCGATACGTTTTGCACAACCAGCGTGACATAGGGGCAAGTCTGCGGTCCGTGACAGTACGCTAATATCAGATTGTCCGATAGGGAATCTTGGCTTTCGGCGAGTGGACCCGGCCACTTGTGACGCGTGTCCAGATAAGTTGCCCGTGAGTGAAAACCGGCCCCTTCAAAAATATTCCAACATTTGAATAAAATTGTCCTTGGATTTTATTAAATGTCATAGCGTATGAGACCATCAATTTGAATTGTTTTCTTTGAAATCGAAAAGGCAAGCTTACGTAAAAAATCATTCTAGGAATGTAAAAAACATCACATACATTATTTCCCCACAATGCTCTTTTTTTAAGAAGATAAAATCCCAGCTTCTTAATAACCAATCTGGTTACGTTACATAGATCAGGTATGTGAGCATTATTTCGTAATAACATTACTGGAACACCAACCACACTTATCCACCTATCCGTATTAGCAATTGAATCTGAGATTAAAAATTTCTTTTGTTTCATGCATATACACAATATACTCATTGATACAATCAACTTCATATAAAGTGGATGCCTAAATTGATCTTCCTTGCAAATATGACAAACCACCAATATGAGCAAAACACAAAGGATATGTCGCATCGACAATAACGAATATAATAATTGGATTCAATTATCAAAAGGTCACTAAAGATCCCAATTTCAATGTGAAAATGCAGATAAGTGTAATTCAAGGAGTTCTTTAATTAGTTATAGTAGAAAATGTATTACGCATTTAAAAAGATGAAAATGGCAACTGTAAAATAATAAAAATGCATCACAAACTTCGAATGTATAATCATGTTTGATTATAACATATATTTATATTTTGTATTTATAAAAAGTAGAAAATTAAAGATCAAATTAGGTTACAACTTGAATATCTAGAACTTCCAAAATATAGCAAGGTTAAGTCTCTTGATAGCCTTAAAATTGCAAGTAAAAGCCATAGAAATATATGACGTTGCAGTATTATCACTCATATTTTTAATGGCAATATGGGAATGATCAATCATTGCACAACACTGTAAAAGTTTGGATGGAGTATGTTAAATACATAAGCTGCACCTGAAAAACCATTTCTTGAATAGAATGACTCGGATATTGAATTTTCAAAACAACAAATGAAGATAATTCACAAAAATAATGTATGCTCAAACAAAATAATCTTCAATATCAATAGCAAATAGTGAAGAGAAAGAATAATGTGGATTTATTTATTACTAATCTTTGCTGTCAAATTCATCACCGGTTTGTTCTTTGACAATCGATTATAGCATAAACCAGTTACAATAATTAAAATAAGAAACACTGATAAATACTACAACCTACTTCAAATCAACTTTTTTTGTTCAAAACCATATATCATATGCAAGAAAGAAGCAACCATCGCTCCATTGACTTCTTTCATTCCGAAATGCTTAGAATGAAATCACAATCGTTGAAATTCTAATCCACATATTGAAAAATCACAATTCATGTTCATAGTGAGATGTACATACGATAAGAGTTGCATATTGTTCTTCCTTAATAGTCATTTGCAAGTAATGAAGGTCCATTCTCACTAATCAACGTTTAAGAAGAATCATATGCATAATGATATGAAAGACAAATACAAATGGTCAATACCAGATGAAGTCAATGTTATAATGAAACCAATATTAACACGTATTACAAATAGGAAATCAAAAAACAACTATTATTTACGTACAATTGATTTCATACTAATCAAGATAGACTTTCACCGTGCAATCACAGGATGCTGTTATGACACTTGATCCGCCAGCGGTAAAGGTCGACTCATTAACATAATGTGTGTGCTATAAAATAATCCAATGAGAGTAAAAATTAAAAACGACTTAATCGAGCAAAATAATCCAAGCATTTTGGTTACAGCACAATCTAAATTACAACTGTTTTTATCCTCTAATTAAATGAGAAAGAAATAAAAAACACATAACATACTTAGTGGAGCAAATACATACGAAGATCATAATCTACCAAGATGGAATAAAATACAAAGAAAAACCCAGAGATATCCAACAACGCACTTAACAGATTTCCTTCTAAACACTCATTTGTAGTCGAACGACGGCAAAGATAGAGCATCAAAGCTCTCCAAAAGTTTCGTCTTCCTTCCATCACTCCCACCCATATTCTCATTTCTACAATGGAAAAACCCTCCAAACAAAAATGACAGAGTTCAATCCAAGAATTCTGCCCCCAAATAATGAAATAATCAAATAGCATTAAGAAAATGAGTCCAAACTCAAGGAGCCATTTGTTTTCTAATTTCATAATCGCCAATATATCATAAGTTCAACAAACCTTGCAGCGCTTTCAAACGATGTACTTAACTACTGAGTTCCATCTCGAGAAAAAAATGATGCTAGGTCAAGATTTAATTTAGTAAGTAGTTCAAAATAAGGGATAAATTTCCATCAAAGCAAATTTATGATAAAAATGTGTTGTTCCACAATCAGCTTTGGAAATCAAAAAAGTTAATTATTCAAAAACATATTTTCCAAAAATTATTCAAAAAAAAAACCACTATCATTATACTCTGAAATCATCCAGAGGATTCATAAGCAATAGAAGTATCACGTATCCTCACCCATTTTCATCAATGACACAAACTAAACACAATTATAAAGAATATAGGACACCTAAATTCACCTACACAACATATAACCAAAACATAAAATAGAACACCATATACTAACCTAAATAAATTTGTGGACAACCAATAATATTTTGTTTATTTGTAGATATTTGAATCAATAAGATCTGCATATTTTTCAGGTGTGAGAATGAAAAATAATTAAAAATAAATAGTTTACCTTGCTCTTTTTTTCACGGGGAAAAATAGTTCACCTATCCCCTAAAAATTAACTAAGAATCCATAGATATAGTAGACGCATTCAGAACGTATATGAAGCACTAAGAAGAAAATAACATTGTGGGAGGTATAAGAAAACTCCACCACCTGAAAATAAAACTATAATGAAATGTTTGGAGGCTCAGATTCGTCTTTTATCATCATAAGAAAAAGGGAAACTCGCTAATCTGCCACGGCTGCTTAAATCAGTAAATTTCGCCCCACCAAGATGCAAAATCGCTCAATTATCTACTTGAATGATGAATCCTCATAGCCTCAAATCAAAGAGAAGTATATCTGAACTTATCTATCGTAGAATACATTTACACCCGATGAGAATAATACAGTCGGTGTTCAGAGACGGTTCAGAGAAGATAATGGCACGTTAAAAACTCCATAGATATGCTAATGTAAAGAGAGATGTGAGAGAGAAGATGGGGAAGAGACAATTTATTGGATACCTGAACTGGTAGCCTCCAGAGAATTTGAAGACAATTTTAATTTTGTTCCTCTTACGTAGTAATAAATTTTTGGTGAGTTCCGAGATGAAATACGAAAAGCGGATGAACTTTATACTGGACACACAGATCAATATTGACTTTCTGGAGAATATAAATATTATTCTCCCTTGGAAGATGGATAATAGGCCACCAATATTTAAGAAGTAAGAATATTTAATATTTAATTATCGATAAAAAAATCAACGCAAAAGTATAGATTTAAGAGTGAACACAAATGTGAACATAAAAAGGTTAGAATTGGGTTTTTTATTCAAAAATAAGTGGTTTAGGTGTAACACTCCCAGAGCCATCCAGGAATATTACAGCGTCGTGGGCCCCGAGATGGAACCCACAAGGCTGAAGGAAATTTTTGCAAACATTTACAAACGTCCAAGAGGCTAACGACGGTATTATCTATTTAAAACATTCGAAGACTTAATAAAATCCATTTATCAAAACCGTCATAAAATCTCATTCGAAATCACAAGGCCCGAAATCCCAAAACTCAACGGTTTAAAAACGTAAGTTAAGCTATCGCTTACATGTACCAACAAAATAGTTTAGAAAATGATTGTCAAAGTAACCTAAGTTACCAGATACCAAAAGGCCATTTAAAAATACTCACGCAGCGGAAAAAGACAAACAAGTAAAATACTCTAGCAGCGAAATACAAGAACTGATCAGGAAACTCAATACACAAATACATGCCCTAGCCAGTATCCTCCGGGAAGCTCATCTCTTCACGACCGCTACAAGCTTGATAATCCAAGAACCTAAAAAGAAAGCCTACGACGGGGTCAGCCATAATATCCAACAATGATAACCATCGCATCACGTCAATAATTACATACCAATGGAAATACAAAATAAGAATACGACCAATCTAATCTTACCGCCATAACTTTACGAAAGTCCACGATTCGTATCCTAAACAATACGATAAACTAATACCAGGATATCCATACTACATTTCAACAATGTCCAAAGTTCTCAAAACATTATCATAACTCACTGTTACGAAATTCACTAACTCTGTCACACCAATCCATCGGATATCATTATCAAATCTCAACTCGAAAATCGATTGTCCGTCAAAGACATACATCAAAGTAAACACGGAGCATACCTCAAGGTATGAACTGCAACAACGAAACCACTTCAGTCTAATCCAAGATCAGATCAACACAACATACGGACACGGTCCTGACACAAGGCCTACAAATGCATACTCATATGACAACGTCAATATGATCACAACAATAACGACAACGTATACTTACGGCAAGCCCATAATATACATATGCACAACAACAACACATGGTAATCCAACGATCCAGCGCACACAGCTATAGATTCCCATGATGATCCCGTTGGACCAACGCATGGTGGCATTACCTACCCAGCGATCCAGCGCACACAGCTATAGATTCCCATGATGATCCCGCCGGACCAACACATGGCGGACATATAACAACAATGCACAACTGCACAAGACAACAATACACAATACACGACAACAACAATACACAAATGTATCATAACCTGATCGACACAAAATGACAAAAATGATATGTTACTTGCCCTGAGTCCCTCGAGAGCGACCAACAATTATCCTCAATATTCGACGATCCCAAAATATCACGAACTGTAGATAATTCATATATTCGTCTTTACCACTATGTATCCTCGATACCCAAGTATACCAATAACAAAAGTAAATCATATACATTATGATTTAATTTCCCAAAATCTGAAAACAACGTACAATCCCAAATCTCCAATGTTCACAATTATAATCATTGCTATACGAATTATAAACGAACGAAATCAATACCATTCATTAAATATAATAAACTGTGCAAGTAATACTTGCCTCGATACCGATACGACGATGATGAAGCCGTCACTAATCTCATTGTCTTCGTCTACGAGCTCCTCGGCCCTGAACAACGCAATTCACGAACATAATTGAACACGATCGCAACATACAGTTATAAACACCGATCAATAATCTCAACCTATTACAATAATCGATAAACAACAAGTTCGACAACAATCAACAATCGATAAAACCAATTCACAAACCCAATGGCTCAACAATATCTTAGTTAACCACAAGTCTGATCAAACCAACTTAAACGATCACGAATTCAGAACCACATCACGAAAATACTGCACTTTCTGCCTTCTTAGCGCACGTTAATCATTTAACGTACCGTGCGCTAAGTTGCTCCCGTTAGCGCGCGCTAGGCAGTAAGCTTAGCGTGCGCTAATGCTGTACAGATGCATGTTTTTCAGATACCGATCAACATATGGCAATTATCAAGAACATTAAGTGATTCTAAACCATGTTCATAGCTATCAAAACAACGAAATCCGATATCCTTCAACATATAAGTAATCATTCAACTTATAATCCAAGTCCTATATCCATATATCATCTTCCTCAATATCAACATCATGAAACATTAAGAACGTAACAACACTTCCATAATCTATCATTACAGGGAGTAATTATCAACAATAACATCAACATTCGAAACCGAGGAGAAGAATTAACCAACTAATCTCAAGAAGACGAATCATACGATTCAAACCATACGAATCACATTAATATCATCATACTCCGGTAATCCATCTCATAATCATGCTTATCAACTCGTTTATGTAATAATCATCAACTCAAGAACATCAACATTCAATCCAAAACGAAATCCAAAGATGAAGAGTGATTACCTTTTTGAAGAAATGGATTGAATCCCAAGTTTGAATCCATTTCCAAGAATCGCCAATGATTTAAAGAACAAAGATTTAATCCATGATTTCCATTTTTAATCTTGTTAAAGAGGATCATCCCTCAGTGTTTAGGAACTCCAAAAGTCCTCCCAAGGTTCTCTCTATCGGTTGCAATAAGAGAATGGACGAAATGAGGAATGACAGCCAACTACTCATATATATATACACTGTACATTATTAACGTACGCTAACCTCTTCATTTAACGTACGTTACCAGTTTAGCGTGCGTTAACATTCTTTGTTAGCGTGCGCTATCGAAGTCCAGAGGCTACTGCCTTACTGCATGAAATGATTTACGTACGCAATGCCCATGCAATAGCGTACGCAAAGGCCTGTATTTAGCGTACGCAAACCTTCCATCGTAGCGTGCGCTACTCATAGTTGACTTGCTACAGTCTGCACCTACCCCTGTGTCCCCACATGCCGAAAGTAACCTGACATAGCCAAGATTAATTTGGTCCCTTCTGATTAGCGTGCGCTATCAATATACCTTAGCGTGCGCTAATCCTTCACAACAAACATCCGTTGACTCGTCGGCACATGCGCCGAAAGTGACCGGGTCCACACATAGATTCCTTCTGATCTGGTCTGTACTAGCGTGCGCTAAACCCGAACGATAGCGTGCGCTAGGCATGTATATTAGCGTGCGCTAATAATGTTACACTTAGCCATTTTCAGCTACTCTTGTCCAACGTCTCAACATACAGAATACGAACATACGGCATACTGAATACATATACTCAACACATTATATCCTCAATTACAATTGTCGACCAAATACGACAATTATACCAATACTGACATCTCAGTCCTTCGTTTATTTTATCCATACTGTACAGATTCTACGCTGTACAACATAACTCGGATAAAATAACATTAAACAATAGTAGTAAAATTTCGGATATTACATACTACACCACTTAAAATAAGTTTCGTCCTCGAAACTTGCAATCCGTCATAGAAAACAAACAAACCGTTCAACCAAAATATCCCGAAACCATCATGAAAACGATCAATCATCATTATTAACGAATAGCCAAACATCACACTTACATATGCGCCAAGTCGACGATCTCCTGAGATACTAGCAAGTGACTTCACTGTAAAGCCTCGATACGCTTACAATCAAAATTTCATGAGTCTTAACAAAATATATCCTCTTCGGATGAAATAATCTATCCGTGCTAAATCTCGTCTGCCTGATTATACAATCAAGTCCAAACCCTGCTAAAAGTCAATAATGCACGATACATCTGTGAAACAACTGCCCAAATCAACAACATAAATATCGAAACATCGGCACAAAATTCGAACGCTCATACGATCATTAACAATAATCAGCCAACAAATTAACCGAGTATATCATCGACATGATAAACTTCAATACGACCAATCCAAAGGTCAAAACGCAGCCGAGAATATCGTCAACATGATAAACTCCAATATAACCAACGAACGATCAACGATAATCGAGAATACCTTCACACGGTAAGCTCCAACACGATCAACACAGAACCACAGAAACCGATATACGAACGAATAAAGTTCTCAAAATGACACACCAATCACATATAGTGGATCTCAATAAACATACCCGACTGGTGAACATATCCCTCGGCATACGAACAACTAATCACAAACTGACGAACATATCCAATCATACATGGAGTGGGAAGGACCACTCAATATCCAAAACCACCAGCATGGGGTCACCATCCCCAAATCTACACTTACAAAGAAATCATTCAAAAATCATTATGGTAAAATCGCGCTACTATCATACAAATGGAATTACATAGCACATATGTCCGGTTTCACAAAATCCCAAGTTTCCAAAATAATATTATGTGTATAAATCTACAACACGCAACATATTTCTCTTATCCCATAAATCAACCGATTATCCCTGGATAACCAAAATGTCATACTAAAGTTCGAATCTCTATTCATCGTTCCATACTGAGGTCTTATCCAGTTCGTGAGTCACACTCATAACTTCACCATGATATGCACTATGCACTAAATGCATATGTATATCAGTCACATTTTCAAAACTAGCTTGAAATCAAATAGTCTCGTCAAGAAGACAAATTTTTGAAGGTTCTTTCAAGAATTTCAAAACTCAAAACATAAATTTTCGTAAGACCACGAAATTAATTTTCAAAAAGTTAAACTGGCTCGCTAATGCCAAGTATTCGATAACAGTTTCCTTCGAATCCACATGATTTCTTAGTTTTAAAATGAAACTATGCAAATGATTGACCACATCCACACTCCTGTATACCAATTCGGTTCGTCACCAATTCCACTGACATTCCATCGGAAAACCACACGATAGAGTTCCAAAATCTCAATATATTGACTCCGATAAAAACTTCTTTTTCATATATGACTCGTAATGTCAACCATTAACCCATCCTGGATCACTCAACCATGCTATGGCAAAATATTGAATAATTAATAAATCAAACACAACGAAAGACTACCTGAGAAGTTTTATTTGAATAAGTAAACCAAAACCCCGAAAAGCAGTAGGAAAATAGATAAATGATTGGTGAAGCGTTTTACAAATCTCGGGAGTTTTAGAAAACAGAAAAGCCTTTTGAAACATTAGGGTCTCAGCCCATATCCCTTTCCACATAACAAGAAGTTTCTAAAGTAGAAAACTCTTTTGGACCCCAGGTCCTGAGTTACAAAACTATTTCAAAATCAATTGGGTTTCGGCCCAAAAATCATTTACGTTAAAACATCCGTAAAACATTCATTTTGAAAAGTATCATTTTCAAATGCTCGAAAACAGTAATGAACTAACATGACTACATGTTCTTCTCAATAATCCACAGTCCTTCTCCCGAATACACAATTCCGTTCCAAAACTTAACCGACATATTGATTTCCAAAATCATAGTTTCTCAATTCATCAATCCTGTACCCAATTCTGTCACATTATACTGTAACGATTAATATTCTTCCGAATCTCAAAGCGTATCAACTTAGCTCGGCAATAAATCTCAATTTCATAAATCCAAAAACTTACAGATCGTGAAGCCGAGGATTCCATGTGATACTTGCACATGTCTCGACTCAAGAAAATACTCGACACAGGTAGTTTCAAAACACACATTTTGCAAACTCAGTTCAACTCGAGAACACAACACAGCTCTATCTGAAGAAACATGTAAATACCATTTGGAAAAGTTACAACAACCCCAGTACGACACTGGTAAATCACATAACGCACAAGCCCGAGTGAACAACAAAAACTCAGAGCTCAAACACTTGTCAACCGACAGCTCGAATGACCCGACAAAAGCACGACCCAACTCGACCCGACTGCCTAGGTTTTCACAACCTAAGCTCTGATACCATATTCTGTAACACCCCCAGAGCCATCCAGGAATATTAAAGCGCCGTGGGCCCCGAGATGGAACCCATATGGCTGAAGGAAATTTTCGCAAACATTTACAAACGTCCAAGAGGCTAACGACGATATTATCTATTTAAAACGTTCGAAGACTTAATAAAATCCATTTATCAAAACCGTCATAAAATCTCATTCGAAATCACAAGGCCCGAAATGCCAAAACTCAACGGTTTAAAAAACGTACGTTAAGCTATCGCTTACATGTACCAACAAAATAGTTTAGAAAACGATTGTCAAAGTAACCTAAGTTACCATATACCAAAAGGCCATTTAAAAATATTCACGCGGCGGAAAAAGACAAACAAGTAAATACTCTAGCAGCGGAATACAAGAACTGATCAAGAAACTCAATACACAAATACATGCCCTAGCCAGTATCCTCCGGGAAGCTCATCTCTTCACGACCGCTACAAGCTTGATAATCCAAGAACCTAAAAAGAAAGCCCACGACGGGGTCAGCCATAATATCCAACAATGATAACCATCACATCACGTCAATAATTACATACCAATGAAAATACAAAATAAGAATACGACCAATGTAATCTTACCGTCATAACTTTACGAAAGTCCACGATTCGTATCCTCAACAATACGATAAACTAATACCAGGATATCCGTACTACATTTCAACAATGTCCAAAGTTCTCAAAACATTATCATAACTCACTGTTACGAAATTCACTAACTCTGTCACACCAAATCCATCGGATATCATTATCAAATCTCATCTCGAAAATCAATTGTCCATCAAAGACATACATCAAAGTAAACACGGAGCATACCTCAAGGTATGAACTGCAACAACGAAACCACGCCAGTCTAATCCAAGATCAGATCAACACAACATACGGACACGGTCCTGACACAAGACCTACAAATGCATACTCATATGACAACGTCGATATGATCACAACAATAACGACAACGTATACTTATGGCAAGCCCATAACATATATATGCACAACAACAACACATGGTAATCCAACGATCCAGCGCACACAGCTATAGATTCCCATGATGATCCTGTCGGACCAACGCATGGTGGCATTACCTGTCCAGCGATCCAGCGCACACAACTATAGATTCCCATGATGATCCCGTCGGACCAACACATGGCGGACATATAAAACAATGCACAATTGCACAATACAATACACGACAACAACAATACACAAATGTATCATAACCTGATCGACACAAAATGACAAAAATGATATGTTACTTGCCCTGAGTCCCTCGAGAGCGACCAACAATTATCCTCAATATTCGACGATCCCAAAATGTCACGAACTGTAGATAATTTATATCTTCGTCTTTACCACTATGTATCCTCGATACCCAAGTATACCAATAACAAAAGTAAATCATATACATTATGATTTAATTTCCCAAAATCTGAAAACAACGTACAATCCCAAATCTCCAGTGTTCACAATTATAATCATTGCTATACGAATTATAAACGAACGAAATCAATACCATTCATTAAATATTATAAACTGTGCAAGTAATACTTGCCTTGATACCGATACGACGATGATGAAGTCGTCACTAATCTCATTGTCTTCGTCTACGAGCTCCTTAGCGTGCGCTAATCCTTCACAACAAACATCCGTTGACTTGTCGGCACATGCGCCGAAAGTGACAGGGTCCACACATAGATTCCTTCCGATCTAGTCTGTACTAGCGTGCGTTATCTTTTGCCTCTAGCGTGCGCTAAACCAGAACGATAGCGTGCGCTAGGCATGTATATTAGCGTGCGCTAATAATGTTACACTTAGCCATTTTCAGCTACTCTTGTCCAACGTCTCAACATACAGAATACGAACATACGGCATACTGAATACATATACTCAACACATTATATCCTCAATTACAATTGTCGACAATTATACCAATACTGACATCTCAGTCCTTCAGTTATTTTATCCATACTGTACAGATTCCACGCTGTACAACATAACTCAGATAAAATAACACTAAACAATAGTAGTAGAAATTTCGGATATTACATTAGGTGTGAACACATGATCTGAAATTATATCTATATCTATATAAAGATTGAGTCCCAATGCCATAAATGTTAGTATTAATAATTATAAAATTATAGTATTAGTATTAATATTTAATATCTATATAAAAAATGAGTTCCATGTATTAATGTGAGAAATTATGTTAGAGTCATTCATATCAATTGAAATATTGCTAATCTCTAAAGCTTTTTTTAAAAGCTTTAAAGAGCTTTTACAAACCACAATTAAAAAAAATGCAAGAATAAAAAACATATGCATACCTTTTCATTATCATATGCTAAATTAATTCATCCAACTAAAACATGTCAAAGCCTCATTATTAAATTTTAAGAATTTCTATAGTCATACCACACAAAGCATGTTTAACTCTTTCAACTTCTTCTTTGAGGTAATTATACTCCTTTATAAACAAACCCAAAAGTCACACAACTCACCCACAAAACAGGTCACACTCACCACCTCCAGTAAAGCAGATTTTTCTGCCGCCACAGCCACCGGAACCGCTGCCAACATCAACTGCTTATGCCGCCGACACCACCGAATATTAATTCAATAAGTGGTGTTTCGAGCTTGGGTGGTTTCATTGTTGTTTTAGTGGTTCTGCCGCCGACATACCAAACTTGAACTCTCAAACAATTTTCTTTTAAACAATTAAACAACTAAAACGTTTCTATTCAAAATAGCCTACAGATACCTACAAACCATGAGATATCCAAAACATTATAAGATCAAATTGTCAATTCCCACCAAATCTTTAAAAAATAAAGATGACATCAAGTTTTTATAGCCAAAATAATGGATCGGCTGCCAAGATGGGTTTTCAATATTGATGAGTATCAAAGGAATTGAGCTAAGGGTGTCCACATCGTTGATTCTACCTTCTCGACCACCGAAACCCCATCACCATCGCCATATCACATTTAAACCATATACACTATGATTTAATCCAAACCAACGCATAATGTACAAACCATCATCCCGACAATTCACATTTATAATATCATTGCTATATGAATTATAAATGAAATGAAAGCGAAACCATTCATTAAATATTATAACTGAACAAGTATAACTTGCCTCGATACCGATACCACGAAGCCGTTACCAAAATCCATTGCCTTTGTCTACGAGCTCCTCAGCCCCGACCAAAAGCAATCTACGAACTCCGCAGCCTCAACCGCAACACAACGGTCATAAACCACGATCCAACATATCAACCTATTGAAGTAATCAATCAACAACAATCCGATAACAATCAATAACCGACATAGCCAACCAACCAACTCAACGGTTCAACGAAACCTCGATCATAAACAAAACTGGACAATACAACTCAAACAAATACGAACCCATATCCACGATACAAGTCGCAACTCGATAATCAATATAACCGATCAATAAACCCAACGGTTCCACCATATCACGATTAAACACAAATCCGAACAACCAAATAAATCGATCATGAATTTAAAACCATAACACAATTCATAATCCGATAATCATATCAATAATCAATTTAAACCAACAAGGGTCTAACATTACCGATTCCAAATTCAATCTTAAATACAATTACAAGTTTCCTCCTTGTAAATTCATAATATAAACCAATTACCGATTATCATCACCAATCCGGACGATCCGATTAATTCAACATTATAGATAACCATATTCCAAAGGTTTCAAATAATTCCATTATTCGATTTGAACACTTGTTCAATACATATGAATTCTCAAACTCAAAAGTGAATCATAATCTTATCAAACCCGAAAATCATATTCGTATTCCTATACGAATATTGTACCAAAACACATAACTTAGTTATAAATATGAATATTCCATATTCATATCCAAAACACCAACATCACTTAAACATGTTCATCAATTCATATATAATCCAAGAGTTCCTTAAGAACACAACTTATTCCGACATCGCATTCAAAATCCTCAAACGACATAATTCGACGTGTTCTAACATCTAAACAATCCTTATTCACAATTCAAGGTATATATAATCATGTCCTTCAACATATATACTTCTCATAACATCATGAATCGCAACAAACTACCAAGAACATCGAGAATACTACGATTCCATAATCATAACAACATAATCGAATCATTTGATCACCAATTCATTATCTTCCCTTAACAAAATTCTCGTAAATACCAAGAATCATCACAACAATATCAATTCAACCATCATTCATACGAAAACGTGTAGAATTTTCCAAATTCTACTCATTGAGATATTTCATCGAACACTTTGAAGGCATAGTCCAATTCAGTCGATTATTCAAAGAAATACTCGAATTCGTTCCACAAAACTTCAAGAGTATTGAATGATTACTAGTTTACAATCAAGTTCAATCAACAATCTGAATCAAAACGAAGCAAATCGGCCAAAACACCAAGAAACCTCAAGAACATCCAAAAACCAAAAGTTTAGGTGTTCTTACCTTTGATCCGTGTGGAAGATGATGTTAATCCATGATTCCAACTTCCAAAACATGTTGTTATAAGTTGATTCTACTCAAAACCATCAATCTATGGTGAAAAATCGCGGAAGGAACGAAGAAAAATGAAAAATGCCGGATGTGACTCGTGTAATATCCGGATTTATTATTGTGTATTTCATCTGTATTCGAACCCTGTATTATTCGGATTTATGATCTCGATAATTGGAATATGTTATTTCTTACATTGGTATCTTTGTACATAAGTATATCATCATGCAAATTTTCTCATGCAAACTCGTGATAGCGTACGCTAAGAAGGCAGCTTAACGCACGCTATCGGCTACTAATAGCGCACGCTACGATGTAGGACTTGCGTGCGCTAGGTAATCAATTATTGTGCTAGGCGGATAACACATGCGCCAGCCGGATGTAGGACCGGATAAGATTCCCGCGGATGAACCTGGACAGTTTTGGAGTCAACTCTTATTAGCGCGCTGTTGTGCGGCATTTAAACACGCCTCGAGGGCGATCGTCATAGCAGTCGGGAAGTCTACCATGAGGGATATGCTAGGGGCAAACACCCTGAACTCGGCACCCACGGCGATCGCCCTTTGTTGATTGGCGATCGTCTTTTGTTGATTAGGCGATCGTCCTTTGTCGATTAGGCGATCGTCCTTTGTCGATTGGCGATCGCCTCGTGCCACGTATTAATCTGAGATCCGTCAGAAGTCACCAAAGCCCAAATCTCGGGCTGGGACCCGCGTGCAGATCTCAAAAGGTGCTGACAGACAAGATCGGTGCCCACTGCCTGCCACCTACTTCACCTACCAACAGGGCCGCAGACCTGCGAAAAGTACTGACAGACAAGACTTGTGCTCACAGTCTGTCACCTACTTCACCTACCAACAAGATCACGCCGAAAAGGTGGGTGACAGCTCGGGCGCATGCGAGTTCCCGTCGGACTGCATAACCAATCACAAGAACTACCGCGGACTTTAAGGGAAAAGCCCCACGCGACGAGACGATCGGCCGTCTTATTATAATATAAATAACGACGATCGGCTGCGATCGCAGAGGACCCAGGAGCTTGATCGCTATAAATAGAAGGTCCATAACACGTAATAAGGACCGCGAAATACACAAACAAACAAGAGAGAGAAAAGAGAAAGACATTCTCACACATAGAACATCCATAGCAAGAATTCAGATCTCCATATCTCGATTCTTCCATTCTATACGCTCCAACTTAGAAAACTAGAATCCTTTACACTCTTTGTGATAGATTCTAACATTAATATTTGTACTCAACCGTATACTTATTAATAAAATCTCGCGAGAGCATTCAAGCCCGGGATTAACAACCCGGCAAATCTTGTGTCATTTAATTTCTCACGGACGTGCTCCCGCACTTGTTGGTTACTCGATCATTCCAAAGAACCTTATCTTCGGATAATATTTTGGGTAACAACAATTGGCGCTAGAAGGAGGGGACTTACCTTCACTTTTATTCCGATCGTCTCGTAGAACATTCATTGTTCTCCGGACTCACACTCGAAGAAACACTCACTGTTCTTCAAAAGAAACAAACCTCCAGAAAAATGACGTCTGCTACAACTTCCAAGAGAGCCACCCTGAGATCCGCCGGAAATATCATTCCGACACGGGCAGAATCCCAGCCCGCGACGGAAGGCGACCGCGGCGACGCTAGATCCTCACTCCCGCCCCCGAGGGACGGCCCTAGTCTCTCACTCGATCGCCTGCATCATGGAATGATTGAGGAGGCCATAGCCGTCCTCAGGGAGCGACGGATTGCGTGCGACTCGCCCACCATCACTCCGTCAACCATCCGCCGAGCTGGCAAGCGGAAGCTCAAAGGGATATATGTTGAGAAATCAACGGAGAACCCAGAGCCGCGGTCAAAGGCTCTCGTTAGGCGGGACGACTCCGTCTTCACCGCCAGGAGTGATCCTCGTGGCGACCTGGCGGTCGGGCCCGAGTCGGGAGGCATCGGAGTCCGAATCCGTCACCGAAGTTCGGCATATCCGACTCCCGGAAAGACAGCCGGTCGACAGGCCCCACTCGCCCTAGAAATGAGTCTGCGGGCAGAGAGCTCGTCATCCACCATGGGGGCGGAGATCGGTACATGATCGCCTCGACTCGCTCCGGCAGCCAATCGGCGAGCTGTCGTGCCACGGCGATGGCCGCAATGCGGCCTTGACTCGGCGAAATGAAGGCGCTACTAGACATCGGGCGCAAGGAGATCGATCTCTGGACCAAGTGAACCACTCGCGGTCGGATCGAGCTCGCCCGGTTCAACCAACAATCAATCCCCACAGACACCTCTATATGAGGGAAGATCGGACCCGAGACCCACTTGAGCAAATTCGGATCTACATGACCGGATGCGGAGCATCGATGCGGCGAAGTGTCGGATGTTCCCGCTAACTCTGGCGACCTCGCCCACGGGTGGTACATCTCACCGCCTCCTCGCTCAATCAATTGCTTGAGAAGTTGGCGAACGACTTTATGTCGTACTTCGCCAAAGTCGCCGCCTCAAGGCCCCCACCGCATGATGAAAATCAAGCGGGGAAGGACGAGCGATGCAGATTACATCGACCGGGTGGGACGAGATAGTCCTCACCGGTGAACCCATTAGCGACGAGCTCGCCTCTATTCGATCCCGGGGATTCTACGGCCACTCACCCATGTTCGGGCATCTCACAAAGGATATCCCCCGACCTACTCGGTCTTCCGCGTCGAGCCGCCGATTTCCTGGCCGGCAGAGGATGCTCTCCTCCGTTTGGATGAGGAACCCACCGGAGAGGGAAGGATGCCATCCCATGTTCGGAAAAGGCGGTCGCCAAGCCCGAGAAAGGCGGTCGCAAAGCCGCTGGCGAATTAAGCGTTCGGTGATGTAGAGGTTCACCTCCTCCACAACCTCAACTTGTCTCCACCCACATCTTCAACGCAATTAAGGGGCGGGAGTGGCTTTCCAAACCGGCCAATAAGGGACCACGGTCATCCTGGACCGTAGCAAGTTCTGTGCCTATCACAAAAGTCCCGCCACAACACGGCCAATGCCGCGACCTCCTCGTGCAACTCGCGACTGTTCAAGAAGGCAAATTAGACAACCTGGTCACCAAGCCGTAACCTCGACCAGAGAGGACCGGAGGCGCGAGCGCCGTCGGATCGAAAGGACGCCCCAATCCGGCCGCCAGATCGAACACGAGCGAGCATTCCGATGAATCGATTCCTCCGATCAACCCCCAGCGGTTGGATTAATATGCTCCAAGCGGGAGGTGGGAGCCTCGGGGCCTTTCCCGGTTTCCACCGCGTCAAACAGAAGCGGAAGGCCGAACGAGGGCATTCGCCGAGTCCATATTGTGGTGCCCCGAGCCGACCATCGCTAGAAACGCGCTCATCACCTTCTCCAATAAAGACAGGAGGGGGCACAATGCCCCAAGGAGGATGCATTGGTAATCTCTGCCGTATCCTGGGAAGGCGGTCCGCGCGTCTTTGATCGACAACGGGAGCTTCGCAATATCATATTCAAAATCTGGATCACTCGAAACTCCGACCAAATTCATCAAGCCATTTGACACCGTGCTCCAAGGATTCGGCGACAGCCTGTCCCAAGCCTATGGGAGGATCAAGCTCTCCGTCGAGCTGATATGCATTTACGATCCCAAGGTTAGGATCACTAGGAACCTAAATTTTGTAATAATAGATAGACCCAGCATCTATAATGGGTTCCTAGGTCGTCCATTCTTAGAAACCTTTGAGGCGGTCGCTTCGTCCTTCTTTTATTGTATCAAATTCCCCACTGCCGATGGGACGGTCGGTACTGTAAAGGGGGACCAGCTAATGGCAAAAAGATGTTTAAATTACTCCTGTGTCGCTACTGTTTACAATACTTCCCCCGATATGTGTAACGTTGAAACGATCGACGATCGACCCATGGAGATCGACGAACCAAACACATCGTGTCAACCCAATTCAGAGGACGGCATCTCGGATCAGTTAACGGACGACATCGAGCCAAGGATCGGTTTCGAGCCTAGTCTCGACGTCGATCCAAGGATCGAGTCCGAAATCGTTCCAAGCAAGAAGCGGCCGTCCCATCAAGAGTTAGAGAGTATAGCCATAGATCCGGCTCGTCCAGAGCGGGAAGTGCAGATCGGCGCAAGCGTCGACCTCGCACTGAAAGGAGATCTGGTCAATTTACTACGTAAGAACATCGGAGTCTTCGCCTGGTCGCATCAAGATATGGTCGGCATAAGTCCCGAGCACGCTTGCCATTATCTGAAGATCGACCCGGCGATGAAGCCTGTTCATCAAAAACGTAGGAAATTCGGCCCCGAAAAATACGCGGCGCTCGACATAGAGGTCCAAAAGTTGCTCGACAACAAGTTAATCGGGGTAGCTGCGGACGACCCACAATGGGTCGCTAACGCGGTACTCGTCAAGAAGCCGACTGGTTCCTGGAGGTTATGCATTGACTTCACCGACCTCAACGCGGCTTGTCCAAAGGATCACTTTCCGATGCCTCATATTGATCACTTGGTCGATAGTATCACAGTCGCGAAATGATGTCATTTATGGATGCCTTCGGATATCATCAAATCCCAATGGCGGGAAAGACATAAAACACACATCTTTCCACACGGAAAAGACATATACTTTTGGGTCCGGATGCCGTTCGGCTTGAAGAATGCGGGGCGACCTACCGCTGGTCAACAGGATGTTCGCTAATCGGATCGGCAAGACCATGGAGGTCTACATCGACGATATCGTGGTCAAAAGCCTCAAGAAGGAAGATCACCTCAATGATCTCGCCGAGACATTCGCCATCCTCGAAAAGTTCAACATGAAGCCGAACCCAAAGAAATGCAACTTTGGGGTGGGCTCAGGAAATTCTGGGCACATTGTCACCGAGAGGGGATCGAGGCGAATCCCACCAAGATACGGGCGATCCTCGACATGCAGAACCTCGGAACATCAAGCGTGTACAACGCCTCACGGGTTGTCCGGCCGCCCTCAACCGTTTCATATCTCGGCTCGCGATAAAAGCAAGCCTTTCTTCGCGACCATCAAAACAAAAAGTTCGCATGGACGAGGAGAGTCGAGATGGCGTTCGCCAAAATAAAGGAATATTTATCCAACCCCCGATCCACAGCAAAGCCGATCCCAGGAAAAATTATTCCTTTACCTTGCGGCCTCGGAGGTCGCGCTGAGTGCGGTCTTGGTACGAGCGGAGGGACTAGTCCATCTGCCGATCTACTATGTCAGTCAAGCGCTCCACGACGCTGAAACACGCTATACACCTTTGGAGAAGATCGCCTATGCTCTAGTCATGAGTGTCCGTAAGCTAAGAGCCTATTTTTTCGACCATCAAGTGGAGGTTTTGACAACCCTCCCTCTAAGGCAAGTTCTACATCGACCGGACACCAACAGGCGACTCCTCAAATGGTCACTAGAGATCGCCCAATACGGCATCACATACGCTCCTCGCACGGCGATCAAGGGCCAAGCCCTGGCGGACTTCGTCGTGGAGTTAACATTCCCTCACAGTCCGACCCATGTCGGTCGACCTGCCTGGAAGCCGCGTTGACGGTTCGGCGACCCACTTGCGATCGGGCGAGATCGTTCTCATTAGCCCCGACGGACAAAGCTTCACAAATGCCGTATGCTCCGGGTTTCGGCGACCAACAATGAAGCCGAATACGAGGCCCTGGTAGGCGGGCTCGACACGGCTCTCGCCCTAGACGTTCGTCGCCTCCATATCTTCATGGACTCCCTTCCGGTCGTGAACCAAGTCAAAGGAGAATATGAGGCACGTGGTGAACAGATGATCAAATACCGGGAGCCGGTCGCCGAGATGTGCACGAAATTTGAAGAAGTACAAATCGAACAAGTCCCGAGAGAGCACAACTCTCGGCCGATGCCCTATCCAAGCTAGCATCGTCGGATGGGGCGGCCGATTTCTCTAATATCCAAATTACAAAGTCGAAAGGCCGGCAATCGAAAGAAACCTGGTGGCCACATTTGCCGTTGTCGAAGAAAGCTGGATGACTCCGTTCATCACATACTTAAAGGACGGGACGGTCGACGACCGTATCAAAGCTCGCCAACTCCGGCTCCGAGCGACCGGATACACCCCTTGGACGATCGTCTTTACAAGCGAGCTTTGGCCTTCCCCTCCTCAAGTGTATTACAGGAGGAAGGACGGCTCGTTTTAGCCGAGATCCACGACGGAATGTGGAAATCACGCCTGGTGGACGAGCTCGTCCATAAGACAACCAGCGAGGTTTTTTCCGCCGTCACTTCGAAGGATGCGATCGCCTATGCCAGTCGTGTCACGGATGCCAAATAATGGGACCAAGTATTAAAATCTCCCCGAGCGGCTCACCTCAATGTACGGCCCATGGCCGTTCGCCCGATGGGGCATCGACCTTATAGGTCCCCTACCAACGGCTCCGGAGGTCAGAAGTTCGCCATCGTCGGGGTCGACTATTTCACAAAATGGGCAGAGGCCGAACCGCTAAACAAGAACGGCCAAGAGCAAGTGATCAAGTTCATCAGGAGAAACATCAAATCCCGGTTCGGACTACCCCAGGCCAACAACTCCGACAATGGAAAGCGATTCGACGGCTTAGAAGTCATGCACTCGTGATAAGTGGGAATCAAAAGGTTGTTCTCGGCTCCCTATCACCCTCGGACGAGCAGGCGTAGAGGCGGTGAACAAGATCCTCAAACACACAACTAAAGCACGGCTCGAATCCGTGCTAGGACGATGGGCGGCGAGCTCCCAGGCGTTTTGTGGTCTTACCGAACAACGACCCGCAATTCAACGGGCGAAACCCCTTTCGCCCTAGCCTTCGAACGAGCGGTGATTCCCTCGGAGATCGCCGTCCTCGGCCATCGAACCGAGCAAGAGATGACGATCGACAATGATGTGGCCCGGCGGATCGACCTCGACATGCTCGAAGAACGTCGATCGACCTCGGAGATGAAGAACACTATCCACAAAAGGAGATCCGAAAAGTTCTTCAATTCGAAGGTCGGGAAAGGCGGTTTCAAGTGGGCGATCTCGTCCTCAAAAGATCCAAACCCACACAGTGTCTTTGGACCAAGTTGGGAAGGCCCCTTCGGAATATCGAAATGGTGACTAAGGGAGCCTACGAGTGGAACACCCCGACGGTACTCGGATCGGTATCCACTCGAACGCAGTACATCCGAAGAAATACTATCAATGATAACTTTGTATTCATTTTCAACTACCAAATGTACAAGGAACTTAATGAAATATTTTTGTTCTCTATCCCATCTATTCTGGCGATCGCCCCACAATCATGTTACATACCGTCGAGGATCGTCGTTCAAGAATGACAATCCGAGGTAGAAAACAATACAGCCATGGCACTGGAGGTCGATGGAACCAACAGCTTCGCCCATGCAAGGTTCCTTCGAGCTTAGATCGCCCGCCCTTCGTTTGGATACGAGGCCGGCGTAGCCGAAGGACCCTCCAAAATAAATCAGTGGACACGATCGCTCGCCCTCAAAGGTCCATCATCTAACATGGTGAACCCGGACAATGCGACGTGCCACAAACCCCGTCTCAACGTACACCGTCGAGGTCGGCCATCTCCATGGCTGGCCGAGGTGGAAGCAGAGCTAACAAACCGCGGGCGCGGAGTTGATTCATCCAACGCTGCCCCGCGCAAGGACTCCTCTAGACCGAGACCGCACGCCCTTCGTTTAAATACGAGGCGAGGCGCAGCCTAACGGAGGACCCTCATAATAAAGTGAGTCGCGGGATACACAACATCCCTCGCACACAAAGACACGATAAGGGAGGTCGATCCATCGAACAACCCAACCGTACATAATTCTTCAGAACCAGCGAAACTGGAGATAGCCCGCCGGACGACATAGTTTTTGTTTCCTTACTTACAATAAGTAAACAAAAACAAGGGGGCAGAGAGGGGTCGAGCTAATCCCTAACACGATCGAACAAAAGGAACCACACACGATCGGCCTCACTCAAACACATCCGCTCAAATACGCGCAGGTAAGAATTCCGATTCAAAACATATCGATACGTTCAACACTCAGACAATCGATCGGATGAACAAAACGTCGAAAGCAATCATACACATATTTGTAAAGTTGCACGCAAACATTCAAAGGCGATCGTATGAAAAGAAGAACACTTTATTCATGACGCAAGTTTAGTACATGACGGGGCCCGAAGGCGTTACAAAAGGAAAACGAAAAGTACATAGTGCTGGAGGAAAACAAAATGCCTCTCAAGGCTCCGCCTGCTGATCTTCGCCCTCGGCTTGCGGATCGGCTTCCGCCTCGGGATGAATGAGTTTACCCGTGTACCAACTCAAGTCGATCCCGAAGTCGGCCAAATCAAGGATCGGCAAGGAGAACTCCGGGTGCAAAGGATGCGCGAGGGCGTAGGACTTGAAGCTCTCCATCAAGGGACCAATCTCGATCCCTGCCTCTTTTGCGGCTCGGACGGCGTCAGCATATGCCAAGTAATAGGCAAACTCGCCGGCGAGCGCCACACTTTGGTCGGGATCGGTCTCGATCGCCTTCAGTTGGCCTTTCAACTCCGCGGCCGTCTTCTCAGCCTCCGCCAACTCGGCAACCTTGGCGGCATTCTCGCCCTGGGACTTCTCCAGCTCTTTCCTTGCCGCGTCCAGCTCACCGCTAAGCCGGTCAACCATCGCCTTGATGATCGGCCGCCTCCTCTGCGACGCCGCGAGCTTCGGCGGGCTTCGCTCCTCGTCACGGGACCGATCGGCAGCCTCCTTGGAGCGGCTCAGCTCCTGCATCAATCTATCCACATCCTGCTTGGCCCTTTTGGCCGTCTCCTCGTACTCCTTCTCCATAGCCCGGATCCTGTTGGCATCCTCGATATTTCTGTTCCGGGCGGCCTCGAGGTCGCGATGGAGATGAGCAGTGGAGGGTCGCCCTCAAAGTCCCTTGCGGCTTGGACGGCCATCGTCGCCGTCGAAGAGCCAGAGCAACGGTCGCCTGCATGGCATCTCCGGATCGCCGACGAGCGATCGCATCGAGGTCGGTCGTCAAGCCTTGGGCAAAGAGGTGGTGGCCTCGCGAACGTAGCGGGGATATCAAGAGGTTGTTGCGGAGCCTTGCTCGACAGAAAGTCCGGCACCATAGGAGAAACGTCCGGATCGGCAGACGAACCCTGCGGCGCAAACCAAGGAAACCAAAAGAGTTAGCCTAAGACTTACTCGTAACGCGTAGCTCGGAGAGTTCAATACATTCTCACCTGTTGACCAGCTCTGGGTCACGGCCAAAAAAGGGCTTTCCCCGAGGAGTCTCGGCGTCAGCGATCGCCGCCCTTTTCAAGTAGCCAGAAGGCGACCTGGAGCTGGACGCCGACGGTCTGGGACCAGCCCCCTCCGCCATCGGAACAGAAGAAACGGGGGGAGCGGCGATCGGCGGCTCCAGTATGGTTAAATCCGCCTCAGCCGACGGAAGGGACGCCTCCGGCCTCCGCCTCTTGCGGTTGCGCTGGAGCTGTTCCTCACCTTGAGTTTCCGGTTCGGCGACCGGCACCGCAACGGGCTTCACCACGGGCGGGCGAGAAGACGTCGCGTCAACGCGACCCGTTTTCTTTCCCATATGAAGGCGACCGAGAAATCCGGGGTTAGACATGGCGATCTGCTGAGGTAGCTCGGTGATCCGGGGAAAATAAGTCTCTGCCAAAGAAGAAACTAAAACAAGTTAGACACTTACGTAAACGTGGCGACCTCTTGGAGACGATCGCCTCGCAGAAAAGAGTGGATAGAAAGTCATACCAGGTGCCTTCAGGTGGCGAGGGAAGCGAAACAGTCGAGCTCCCAACCGGTGAGTTTCGTGGTAGTGATCGAACGTCTTTATAGGAAATCGGCAATGCACGAATCCGCTCCCAGACGATCGAGAAATCAAAGGGGAGATCGTCGGCCGACGGAACAAGGGATCCTGCAAAAAGGGAAACAAAATTAGATCACCAAGGAGTATCCAAACGAAGGGAGAAAGGAAACCCTTACTTGGATTCCTCTCCAAAATTGGTAGGGATATCCAACTCCTCCTCCGGCGGTTTGCTCGATGCCGACCTCCGTGCACCACCAACCTGAAGACCACTTTTCAGTCGCCTCGGGTCTTGCTCGGCACCCGAACCACCCTACCCTGGCGACCTTGGATATGGTATCCGCCGATCGACCCTTTCGCACGGTCGGCTTAAAAGATAAGTCATCTCTCCCGCAAGGCGCGAAACAACTGTGACCGCCAAATAACGTCGGTGTCCGATAACTGCCGGGCGTTCGGCGTCACCAAGAGGCGCCAAATTCCGAGCGATCGGCAGATACGAAACGGCGAACGGCAAGGGAAACCGCAGACCGGCAGCCTGGGTCATTTCGTTGATGGCGACCATACCCTCGGGAGGCTGGTCGGCACGTTCGTTCTCGGCGGGCACGTGCAATGACACATCGGAGGGATATGATATTTGGCCCTCCAGTAGGTCATGTCCTTCCAGTCGCCGAACTCGATCGACCAAGAGTCCATTGAGACGGTTCGGCCCGAAACTCCGTCCGCTTCACATGTACATAGGGATAAGCGGCGGAGTAAGCTTCAAATCAAACTCCGGACGAGCTCGGCAATCCCCTCCATAAGTCTAGCAAAAGCCCTATAAACCGGGCCAGAGACGCTGTCCTTTTCCCAAGACAAACGTATCGATTCGTCTTCCTCCACCGCGACGCATCTCGCTCCTCCGCCGCCGCAGAGCCCGCCACTACGGCCTCATTAAAAAGCTCCTCAAGCTCTGCGGGTATAATCCCCGCACGAATAGCCTCTGCGGCCGTTTCCACGGGGATTCCCACAGAATTTCCTCCCGGTCCGGCGAAGCCGCGGCGGCGAAGTGCTTCCGACCTCGAAGGCCTTAGATCCTCCCGACATATTCTCAAAAAGTTAAGGGATAGGGAAAAATTGGGTTAATTACCTAAAGAAAGGAAATCTGACGGCGCAACAAGCTTCGGAAATTTTTGCGAGCTTCGGCGGGAAGACAAGGACGCGTAAAAGATGAAAACGGAGTAGCCCTAGCCCCTTTTATAGATGGAGGCCGGGTCTCGGGCAAATAGGCGAAAGTCCGAGGGCCGGGATGCAACCGACACCAGACGCAATAAATGCGCCTCGAGTCCCGCGTCGCGCGTCTTTCGAGGGCACGCCAATCGACAAAGACTGACGAACCGTCGGACTCCCTCAATAGAAACGCGACGCGTGTCCTTGCACGGTTTCGCGAGCCCACGTCTCTTTTCCCGCCGCTCCCAGCGCAAAAGGAGATCGTCCAAATTTGAAATCAGATCGACCGGTCGTCTAAAACATTAGCGATCGCCAAAAGTGCCACCTCACCCCGTGTTTTCAACATCGAGCCGAGCTGGGGGGCAATTGTTGTGCGGCATTTAAACACGCCTCGAGGGCGATCGTCATAGCAGTCGGGAAGTCTACCATGAGGGATATGCTAGGGGCAAACACCCTGAACTCGGCACCCACGGCGATCGCCCTTTGTTGATTGGCGATCGTCTTTTGTTGATTAGGCGATCGTCCTTTGTCGATTAGGCGATCGTCCTTTGTCGATTGGCGATCGCCTCGTGCCACGTATTAATCTGAGATCCGTCAGAAGTCACCAAAGCCCAAATCTCGGGCTGGGACCCGCGTGCAGATCTCAAAAGGTGCTGACAGACAAGATCGGTGCCCACTGCCTGCCACCTACTTCACCTACCAACAGGGCCGCAGACCTGCGAAAAGTACTGACAGACAAGACTTGTGCTCACAGTCTGTCACCTACTTCACCTACCAACAGTACCGCCGAAAAGGTGGGTGACAGCGGCTCAGGGCGCATGCGAGTTCCCCGTCAGACCGTACAACCAACTGTCAGTAACTACCGCGGACTTTAAGGGAAAAGCCCCACGCGACGAGACGATCGGCCGTCTTATTATAATATAAATAACGACGATCGGCTGCGATCGCAGGAGGACCCCCAGGAGCTTGATCTGCTATAAATAGAAGGTCCATAACACAGAATAAGGACCGCGAAATACACAGCAAACAAGAGAGAGAAAAGAGAAAGACATTCTCACACATAGAACATCCATAGCAGAATTTCACAATCTCCATATCTGATTCTTCCGGCATTCTATACGCTCCACAGCTTAGAAAACTAGAATCCTTTACACTCTTTGTGATAGATTCTAACATTAATATTTGTACTCAACCGTATACTTATTAATAAAATCTCGCGAGAGCATTCAAGCCCGGGATTAACAACCCCGACAAATCTTGTGTCATTTAATTTCTCACGGACGTGCTCCCGCACTTGTTGGTTACTCGATCATTCCAGCAACCTTATCTTCGGATAATATTTTGGGTAACAACACGCGCGCTAAGGATGTATGGTAGCGTGCGCTAATCTGCTTTGAACAGAAAGTTTATATATGGGCCAGCACTCCATTTTGTTCTCATTTCCTTCTTTTATCTTTCGTTTTTGAGAGACCAGAGAGCATATCATCTTCCTTAGATACACTTATAACACATCCACTTGATCATTGTACATTGGATACTTCTTGTGATTGATCATTGAAGAGAAGTAGCACCTTGGAGTGGCATATAATCAACTGGAGTCAGATTCTACCTTTGGGTTCAGTGATTTCGTCATATTAAGGTATGTTGATTCTATATCCAACTCTAGATTCGTGTTATGGAGAATAAGATGGATCATGCTAGCAAAATATTGAGTTTCTTGGGTGAATTATCCAAACCACATCATGTTTGGAATATTGAGATGATTATGCCTTAAGTACCTTGATTATGAACATCATGATTCGAATCTTATTACAATGAACAAGTAGAGGAAGCTTCTATCATTGGTAATCCGAATCTAGTAGGTGTCTTCATAGCAATCATGGACTTGACTTTAACATCATTATTATTAGACGAATCTAAGGGATTGATCATGGAAGGAATTATCTTGTAAAGATGGAATGTTAATGAAACTACAGAATGATAGTTTTGATTGATATAAAAGTGTTGATATCGACCGTTAAGCCTTCCGAATTATCGCATGAATAATTGTAATCGAAATGGAATATGGTTTTATAATAGTATACATATTCTTGAATCCGAAGTTGTTGTTATCCGTAAGATCATTCATATCCGTATGAACATGATATTCATGGAGGTAACATGAATTAACACTGAAGATTTCATTGGTTTGATCATGATGAGATCAGTCTACTGCCCAATAGTGAACTGCCATGCACAGTTAGCGCACGCTAAGCTATGTAGATTAACGTGCACTATCGAGCATGAGTTAACGTATGCTACGTTTGGTACGTAACGTACGTTAGGCCATCAGACGAGTCAGTCGGCTGATCAGTGAGGTACTGACCATGCATAGTTAGCGTACGCTAGGCTTTGTTGTTTGCGTGCGCTATCGAGCAGACTTAACGCACGCTACACAGAATACTTAGCGTACGCTAAGTAGTTCAGACAGATTACATTTTATGGGCTTTCGGCCGTAAATCGAATTGTTAGACATTCGTACGATGTGAGATAAATTCTATATTATTTCTTTTGTTAAGGTTCGAGCTTGTTACGTGATTGATTGAAGGGGCGACCTTCGAGTGTTTCGTTTTCGTGGAAGTATTGTCCTTGTCTTCGAATCGAGGCAAGTACCTTATTTGTTTTACGTATTTATGTTTTACATATTGTCGTGCATATATGTCGTTGTTGTATGTCCACCTCGTATTGGTCCGACGGGATCATCGGGGCATCTATGCTAGAGTGCGCTGGATCATCGGACGGGTTTTTCCACCACGGGTTGGTCTGACGGGATCATCGTGGGTTCTAGGCAGTGAACGCTGGATCGTCGGAATTACCATGTGTATGTTATGATATCATGTTGTGATTATCAGTTGTGTATGTTATTATTGAGTTTCTCGCAGGAGAAGACTCGTTGGTTCTTTCGTCATTAAGTTATTGTTGTCTGACGTGAGATGTTGGGTAGTGTGTTGTGGTACTTGTACTAGCATCGTTGTGCTAACACCTTCGGGGGTGAACATTTTGTTTATGTTCAGGATCCAGGAGAGCGGGAAAACAACCACTGGAGCTGCATGACGACGAGGGTGCAGAGTGATGTTCCGGCCGGGTTTATTTGTCTGTTGTTTGTTGGTTATTTCAATAAGTACTCGAGTATGTAGTCGTTTATGATGAATTTGAATTTGGTGATGTATTAATAAATTCCTGTTGAACATTTGTATTTTTCAGTATTTGGTCAGAACTGTTGTATCTTAATTCCGTTATTTCCATTCGTTGGTATATGTTAATGTCTTTTCAATTCTTCAGCCTTGTAAATCCTTATGTAAAGGATTTACGGCGCTGTAATATTCCTGAATATTTCGAGGGTGTTACAGAATATGGTATCGGAGCTAAAATTGCCATTGGGTTATAATAGGGGTCATATATGTCTTTTGAAGTAACCGGCCGCGAATAACATCACTGTACTGCCTACGTCTTCGTGCGGGCGGTGGTTGTAAGTTCCTAAACTCTATCTCGTCCTTTACATGTTATATTTCCTTGTAATTGAGCATTTGAACGATATTGCTTCCTGTATATTGAGTATTTATGCTTACAGTATGTTAAGAGGCGGACATGGACGTGGTCGAGGTCGTGGACGCGGACGAAGAAATGTCGAAAGAGAAGCTTCGCCTTCTAATCAGGCCAGCCACAGTTCAGGCGAGCCACAGAGATCTATCAATAACGAACCGGAACCTGCTGTACCAGAGATCCTTCGTCAGGTGGTGAACCAGATGACTCAGTTCGCCCAGGTCGTGGACCGAATGCAAGTGGCGGTGGGACTACAGCAGGGAGAGAGACAGCAAGGGATCCCGGACATGGGAAATCGGGGTGACCGATGGTTGCAAGAGGTGGCGAAGATGCAACCACCCAAATTCGACGGTATTTCTGAGACTCCCACATGGGACCATTGGTTGAAGGAACTGGAGAAAATCTTTGCCGGAATTAACTGCCCAGACGACCGGAGAGCCTCTATCGCTCAATACTTTCTGATAGGGGGAGCGTCCGAATGGTGGGAAGCCATCCGACCCGTAGACCATGATGCTGATTGGACAGAGTTTAAATTGATGATGGAAGCTCAGTACTGCCCTCGTCCTATAAGGGAAGCCAAGGTTCGGGAGTTTTTCTCCGCTCAGCCTTCAGATGTGCCAGTATCTCAGGCAATTACGACGTTTAACCAGCAGCTTGCATTTGTTCGACATTTGGTCAGAACAGATGCAGAAATGATGATCCATTTTGTTATGAGGATGAAACCAGAAATCCAGAGGTACATGTCCGGTTTTGAATGTACCACACTCCGTCAATACCAGGATAAGGCGTTGGCATATGTTACCAAGGAAGCAGCTATGGAGAAATTTACGGAATCCAAGAAGCAAAAAATCTCTGGTACTTTTACAGAGCACAAGAGCAGCGGGCCCCGCAAGGCCCAGTCATCTTTTCATTCTTTCAAGAAACCTCCGCACCCAGTTAGGAGAGGAAAGAACTTTGGAGCATCATCAACCATGACTGAGGTTACCAGGAAATGCTTTAACTGTGCCCAAACGGGGCACTATCGACGGAATTGCCCCCTACCTGCCGTGACTTGTTTTTATTGTGGTCGAGAGGGACATCGTGCGGTGTTCTGTGAAGAGTCTGCAAAGTCTTTTAGAGCCCGTACACCACAGCCAGTCCAGAAGGAAGCCAGTATCCAACAGACGCAGCAAAGTGTTCAGATGCCTCAGAATTTTGGCCGCGGGAGAGGTAGAGGACAGTGGGACCGAAAGGGTACATCGAGTGTCGGATCTGTTCCCCCACGTCTGTATGAGATGAGGAGAACATACGATCAGGATGCTGATGTCGCATCAAGTACTGTCCAAATCCTTTCCCAGCCAGTTAGCGTTTTATTCGATACAGGAGCTACGCATTCTTTTATATCCTTGTCTTGTGTAAATCGTTTGAATGTTTCTGGTTTTCATAATTGTGAACCTTATGTTGTTGGTTTACCGAGTGGAGAGAGGATTGTTGGAAACTTAGAAACTAGAGATTTCCTTGTATCATTTGGAGGCAGAGAGTGGCTCTCAAATCTGATCGTAATCGAAATGAAATGAGACGATCTGATACTCGGAGATGATTGGCTTAATCGATATGGAGCTATTGTAAACTACCGAAGGAGGAATATCTCGCTGATTGCTGATGATGGTTCCGAAATACTGTTTGAGGGATGGAAACCGGGAAGCTCAGGAAAGTTGATCAAAGCGATGAAAGCTGTCAAATTGTTGAAACAGGGCTGTACCGGATACTGGTGTTATGCAATGAAGAAAGAAGACGAAATTGTGGAACTTTCATCCATTCCTATTGTGAACGAATTTCCAGATGTATTTCCTGACGAATTACCTGGACTACCTCCACGAAGGGATGTAGAATTTACCATTGAGCTGGAACCCGGAGCTACACCAATTTCTAAGGCGCCGTATCGTATGGCACCTACTGAGATGTATGAACTGAAAAAGCAGCTGGAGGAGTTACTGGACAAAGTGTAATATCCAGTATTTTTCTTTCCCTTGTATTTTCATTTTTGGTATATTTCTCGGTCATAGTGACCCTCGTGTATCTTTCAGTATGTCCTTCCTGTCAACTGTGAACTGTACTCTCGTTATTGTTCATTGTTTCAACTTTCCTCATATGAGTTCGACTTTGTTAGATCACCATTAATTTTTTGTGACTCCAAAAATTCTAAATCTTTGCAATATTATAGAAAATCGAGTTAGCTTTCCAATGGTTCAAACGGTGAGTCAATCGGAGTCCGGACGAGAGAGTTATGGTCGTTTCAGTTTCTGGCCGATCACTGCCGACCGGACCCGACCGTGTCGGCCGACACGGCCCGTGCCGTACTCGTCCGGAGATGCAAAAGTTTCTGCCGACCGAACTCGGCCGTGTCATCCGACACGGCCCGTGCCGTACTCTTCCGGATAAGCGAGCGATCGCCGGGCACGCCCGACCGTGTCCCGTGACACGGCCGAGTCGTGCCGAAGTCAGCCGGACGAGTCATCGGAGGGCCCTACGCGCGCGACCGTGTCAAGCGGTGACACGGTCGAGTCCTGTCGGCCAAGCGTAACACGACCGTGCCGACCGGCACGGGCCGTGTCCGGCAGGCGATCAACCCATATAAAAGGCCCCGCAGACGCTTTTCTTGCCATTTTTCACCTTCTTCCTCTCCTCTTCCGCACCGGGCGTGTTCTAAGCTTGAAGCCATGTTGTTTAACAACATATCCATGGAGTTCTTGAGGTTATATCATCAATAATCCGTCCGATATCATCCCTTGATCCAAATAATCAAGGTTAGATCCTTAGAACCCTACTTTTGGTAAAATTGGGGTTTTCGTGTTTTTGTCCGATTCGTTCCGTTTTGTTGATTAATTCATGATGAATATGATTAATCTTGTTGGTATTCTTAGTTTCCCTACGGATTCATGGTATATTTCGTGATTTTTACGGAATCGAGAGGGTTTGGTTGTGGCCCGCCCTCGTTGTTGTTTATATACGAATATACATGAATCGTAGGCGGGTTTTCGGGTGTATTCCAATTCCATATTCATTTAGAAATGGTTGTGATTGTATTCTTCGAATCGTTAGGTTCGGGTTCATTAGTTCTAGCGTTAACGGTGACTTTCCTTTCCGTTCGTTGCGTCGTCAATAATTCAAGGCAAGTATTTTCGGAAACCTTTATGCTTAACGTGAAATGGTAATGTATATTGTGTGTGATTTGCTCACCTCGGGAGGGTCCGACGGGATCACGGAGGGAATCTATGGCTTCGTCCTAGATTCATGAGTTTGATTCGCTAGCCAGCTCGGGAGGGTCCTTAGAGGCCTCGAGTGGGATTCGTGGCTTCGTCCCGGTCCTAGGTGACGTGTGGTGCTTGACTTGTTTTATGAATGTGGCCAGCTCGGGAGGGTCCTTAGAGGCCTCGAGTGGGATTCGTGGCTTCGTCCCGGTCCTAGGCAAATTAATTGTGACTGTTTATTTCCGGAAAAGACATGTCTTGTTTTGGTTTTCGAAATGATATTGGTGCATGTACTATGAAATGTGTAAGCGATTGGTTTGCCTTGATTACTTGTACTAACGTAATTGCTAACCCCTCTGGGGACCCGTTTTGGGGAAATTCTTGTTATGGATTTCAGGTTATGATTATCCTGGACGGCGGGCACTGACAAGACGAGGATGTTGGCCAGAGTCGTTGACATGTGCATTTGGGTCTTTCTATTTCTTTCGTCCACTTCGATTTGGTTGTTTTCTATATTTATAAACTGATAGACTGTACTCGCGAGTACTTAGGCTTTTCAAATTCAAACCCCGTGTTGTACTACTTTTAAATTGTTACATTGTTGGTTGATGATCATTTCGCCGGTTGCTCCGGGCGTAATTTTTTTTATTTCTTATAATTAAACGTGTGTCCTCGCTAACCGGGATGGTTAGTCGAGTGGAGTTTTCTTGTTTGTAGCCTGGTGGTTCCCATGTGGGGGTCCACGGCGCTGTAATATACTCTGAATATCTCGGGGTGTTACAGAAATGGTATCGGAGCTCTAGGTTTATGGATACCTAGGCTTGTTGGTTATTTGGGTCTAGTCGTATTTGTTTTGCACATTGTCACACCGCTGCCAGCATCCCAGTACTTCCAGTGCTCGTAAGTTTTCTTATTCGGCTCTTTTGTTTCTTGCATTGTATTTCCACTTTTGGATCGTAGTTGCTTTTCCTCCCTTACTCATCATCGATATACTTCTGTTATCTCTCAACTTCAGCATGGATGCCGGAGGAAACCGTGGTCGTGGTCGTGGTCGTGGACGCGGCCGAGGACGTGGGGCAGCCGGTGGGGCGGCCACGTCGCATTCTTCGGGAGCCGGCAGTACCGGTGACCGTCACAGTCATGCTTCTTCTCAGGAGCGCGCCGATCTTGGTATTGCGGCTGTTATGCAGCAAATGGTTAACCAGATGGCGGCTATAGCTCAGGTGGTCCAGAACACCGATCAGGCCCATGCTAATCGGGGCGGAACGGATCGTTGGCTTCAGGATGTCATCAAGATGCATCCTCCCCAGTTTTCGGGAGCTTCGGACCCGATCGGCTGGGAAGGGTGGATCAAGGAAATATCTAAAGTATTCACTGCTACCAACTGCCCCGAGGACCGTAAGGTCCCTATTGCTCAATACTTTCTCACGGGAGATGCTACAGATTGGTGGGAGGTCGTTGGTCCCAAAGATCATGTTGCTTCGTGGGCCGAGTTTCAGGAGTTGATGGAGACCGAGTATTGTCCATGGCCGGTCAGACAGGCTCGAGTGCATGCTTTCTTTGATGCTCAACCACGGGATATCCCCGTATCCCAAGCTATTGCCGATTTTAATAAGGAGTTGGGTTATGTGAAGACCCAAGTTGTTGAAGAGAGCGACAAGATTTTTCATTTTTCCAGGAGAATGAAACTGTCCATTCGGGACTATATGTCGGGCTCGTCTGTACTACCTTGAAGGATTATCGAGTCGAGCTCTTGCTTATGATATGTCGGTGACCGCTAGCGATTTGGCTCGCGAGAGCAAGAAGCGAAGTCGGTCGGAAATTTTTCTCGGTCCCAAGAGTGGAGGCCAGCGAAATCTCAGCCGCAAATATTTCTACGGGCGGTTCGGCTCGTTTTTAAGGAGCTTTGAGTGCCTCCGAACCGTCGTCCGGACCCCGGATGCTTTAAGCGTGGAAAGCCGTGCCACGTGAACCGGGATTGTCTTCGTCCACCTTTGACTTGTCATACTTGTGGTCATCGGGCCACAAAGCTTCTTTGCGAAGCTCGACAGCCATTCGCGGCCGTTCTTCTCACCCGGCACCTATGGAGCCGAGCGTGAACCGGGGCTCATTTGCTCGCCGCCTCCACCGAGTGCCGGCCGAGGTAGGGGTCGGGGTCAGCCCGCTAGGAGGAGCATCCAGTGTCGGCTCGCCCAGCCGCGTATCTACGAGATGAGGAGGACCGATGATCCAGGCTACTTGTGGCGGCAGTACCGTTCATATCCATTCCCATCCTGTCAGTGTACTTTTTGATTCGGGTGCTACGCATTCATTCATTTCTCTAGAGTGTGTATGCCGTTTGAGTCTCGACTGCTTGTCACCTTGCGAGCCTTTCATCGTTAAACTTCCTAGCGGTGATAGAATTGTCGGTGATCGAGAAGTCCGGGACTGTTCTGTGATTATTTGTGAGAGGGCTTGGCTCTCTAATCTTATTGTTGTGAGTATCGAGGGCGAGGATTTAATTCTCGGGAATGATTGGCTCGAACGGCATGGTGCAATCATGAACTACCGCACGAGGATCATTACCATGTTAGCCGAGGACGGCACTGAACACTCTTTCGCGGGGCGAAAGAGAAACCAGAAGTTTGTTATTAACGCCTTGAAGGCGGTGAAATTCCTGCGAAAAGGGTGTACTGGTTATTGGTGCTACGCCTTGAAGGCGGAGAATGGTGGAGTCGATCTTTCATCGATTCCAGTCGTTAGTGAGTTTCCTGATGTATTTCCTGACGAGTTGCCGGGATTGCCACCGGATCGTGAGGTTGAGTTTGCTATAGAGTTAGAGCCGGGTGCGGCTCCGATTTCAAGGCGCCGTATCGCATGGCACCTTCAGAGATGTCAGAGTTGAAGAAACAGTTGAGTGAACTTCTTGAGTCGGGGTATGTTCGACCGAGCGCCTCGCCTTGGGGCGCACCGGTCTTGTTTGTGCGTAAGAAGGATGGTTCACTACGTTTGTGTATCGACTATCGTGAATCGAACAAGGTGACCATCAAGAACAAGTATCCTTTGCCGAGTATTGACGACTTGTTCTTTCTGTTGTCGGGAGCGGCGGTATTCTCAAAGATTGATTTGAGATCGGGGTACTATCAGCTCCGGGTGAGGGAGTCCGACGTGCCGAAAACAGCTTTTCGGACGAGATACGGACATTATGAGTTTGTAGTTATGCCTTTCGGGTTAACTAACGCGCCGGCGGTGTTCATGCAATTGATGAACAAAGTCTTTATCGAGTATTTGGATAAGTGTGTCGTCGTCTTCATTGACGATATTCTTATTTATTCGAGGAATGAGGAAGAGCATGCCCATCATTTGCGGGTAGTGTTAGACATTTTGAGGACCGAGCAACTCTATGCGAAGTTCTCGAAATGTGAGTTCTGGCTGAAAGAAGTGATGTTTTTGGGCCACGTGATTTCAGCCGAGGGAGTTCGAGTGGATCCGCAGAAAATTGAGGCAGTGTTGGATTGGGCATCGCCCACAAATGTGAAGGAGGTCCGTAGTTTCTTGGGTTTGGCTGGCTACTACCGTAGGTTCGTCGAGGGTTTCTCAAAACTAGCTCGACCACTTACACAGTTGCTCAAGAAATCCGAGAAGTTCGTCTGGACCGATGAGAGGCAGTCGAGTTTTGAGGAGCTGAAGAAGCGTTTGACTTCAGCCCCGGTTTTGGCATTGCCATGTGGCAACGAGGGTTTCGCCGTTTTTAGCGATGCTTCGGGTCAGGGTCTTGGGTGCGTATTGATGCAGCACGGCAAGACCATTGCCTATGCGTCGAGACAGTTGAGGCCGTATGAGCTTAACTACCCTACTCACGATTTGGAGTTAGCGGCGGTTGTCTTTGCACTCAAGATTTGGCGTCACTATCTTTTCGGCTCTGCATGTCAGATTTTTACCGATCATAAAAGTCTGAAATACATATTTACTCCGCGAGAGTTGAATATGAGGCAGAGGAGGTGGTTAGAGTTGATTAAGGATTATGACCTCGAAATCCTTTATCATCCGGGTAAGGCGAATGTCGTGGCCGACGCCTTGAGTCGGAAACCGATTGCGTTGCAAACGCTTGAGGTCCTTACGCCCCAGTCTGAGCTTCGGCGGGCTTTGATCGAGTTAGATGTTGAGGTTTTGCTGCCTGGATCTGTCGGGCAACTTTGTACCTTAGAAATTTCGTCGTCTTTGATTGATGAAATTAAACTGAAGCAATTAGAGGATCCGATGATTACTCAAATCCGAGAGAACGTTCTTAAAGGAAAGTCTCCTGGGTTTGTGATTCACGAGGATAGTGTTTTGAGATTCCAGAGTCGGCTTTGTGTACCGAACGATCCAGAGTTGCGGCAGAGTATTTTGCGTGAGGCCCATTCCACACCCTATTCCGTTAATCCTGGTTCGAGTAAGATGTACAAGGACACGAGGAGGAACTTCGTGGAATGATATGAAAGAGGAGGTCGCACGGTTTGTAGCGAGATGTTTGACTTGTCGGTGTCAAAATCGAGCATCGTGACCAGGTTATTGCGATCACTTCCCGTTCCGAATGGAAATGGGAAGATATATCGATGGATTTCATTACGAGTTTGCCGAGATCGAGATCGGGCATGAATATGGTTTGGGTGATTGTTGATCGTCGACCAAGTCGGCACATTTTCTGGGCATCAAGGACACTTGGGGCCGGAGAAATTGGCTCGTGTGTTTATCGCGCGATTGTGAGACTTCACGGTACTCAAGTCTATTGTTTGGATCGTGATGGCCGTTTGTATCGCACTTTTGGCGGGCGATGCATAAGGCGTTAGGTACCGCTTGCATTTGAGTACCTCTTTTCATCCCGATCGGATGGACGGTCGAACGCACTATCCGGACATTCGAGGACATGTTGCGTGCTTGTGCCCTCGATTGGAGTAGCGATCCAGGAGGAGCATTTGCCATTGATCGAATTCACGTACAACAATAGTTGGCACGCGTCGATTCGGATGGCACCATATGAGGCACTTTATGGCGGCGATGTCGATCGCCGATTTGTTGGAATGAGGCGTCCGATTTAGTCGGGACCGAGCCGGATGTCGTTTTAGAGACGAGGCGGAAGATAGAATTAATTCGAGAACGGATGTTGACGGCCCGAGTCGACGAAGTCATATGCCGATGTCCGTCGTCGACCTTTAGAATTCGAGGTGGGAGACCACGTCTTCTTTGAAGGTGTCGCCAACGAGAGGAGTTTTCCGTTTCGGGAAGAAGGGGAAGTGAGTCCGAGATTTATTGGACCCTTCGAGATTCTCGAGCGAGTCGGTGGGTTAGCATACCGTTTGGCGTTACCTCGGCCTTGAGTCATGTTCATAGCGTTTTCATGTTTCCCGGTGAGGAAATATGTTCCGATCCTAGTCACGTCATCGATTATGGCGAGATTGATATTGTGAAGATATTATTTTCGAGGAGCGCCTTTGAAGATTTTGGAGCATCGTGAGAAACGACGAGGCATAAGACCATCCCTTTGGTCAAAGTGCGGTGGTCGAGACACGGTGTCGAGGAGGCAACTTGGGAAACCGAGGATAGCATGCGTGCTAGGTACCCCGAGTTGTTTGTTTCTTAAGTTTCGGGACGAAACTTATTTTTAGAGGGGTAGAATGTAATATCCAGATTTTTCTTTCCCTTGTATTTTCATTTTTGGTATATTTCTCGGTCATAGTGACCTCGTGTATCTTTCAAGATGTCCTTCCTGTCAATCGTGAACTGTACTCGTTATTGTTCATTGTTTCAACTTTCCTCATATGAGTTCGAATTTGTTAGATCACCATTAATTTTTGGTGACTCCAAAAATTCTAAATCTTTGCAATATTATAGAAAATCGAGTTAGCTTTCCAATGGTTCAAACGGTGAGTCAATCGAGTCCGGACGAGAGAGTTATGGTCGTTTGGTTCCGCCGATCACTGCCGACGGACCCGACCGTGTCGGGCCGACACGGCCCGTGCCGCACTCGTCCGAGATGCAAAAGTTTCGCCGACCGAACTCGGCCGTGTCATCCGACACGGCCCGTGCCGCATTTCTTCCGGATAAGCCGAAGCGATCGCCGGCACGCCCGACCGTGTCCCGTGACACGGCCGAGTCGTGCCGAAGTCGCCGTCGGATGAGTCATCGCCGGAGGGCCCTACGCGCCGCGACCGTGTCCGGGCAGACACGGCCGAGTCCCTCGCCGCCAATCAGGCAACACGACCGCGCCGACCGGCACGGCCGTGTCCGGCAGGCGATCAACCCATATAAAAGGCCCCGCAGACGTTTTTCTTGCCATTTTCACCTTCTTCCTCTCCTCTTCCGCACCGGGCGTGTTCTAAGCTTGAAGCCATGTTGTTTAACAACATATCCATGGAGTTCTTGAGGTTATATCATCAATAATCCGTCCGATATCATCCCTTGATCCAAATAATCAAGGTTAGATCCATAGAACCCTACATTTGGTAAAATTGGGGGTTTTCGTGTTTTTGTCCGATTCGTTACGTTTTGTTGATAAATTCATGATGAATATGATTAATCTTGTTGGTATTCTTAGTTTCCATACGGATTCATGGTATATTTCGTGATTTTTACGGAATAGAGAGGGTTTGGTTGTGGCCCGCCTCGTTGTTGTTTATATACGAATATACATGAATCGTAGGCGGGTTTTCGGGTGTATTCCAATTCCATATTCATTTAGAAATGGTTGTGATTGTATTCTTCGAATCGTTAGGTTCGGTTTCATTGGTTCCTAGCGTTCGTCGGTGACTTTCCTTTCCGTTCGTTGCGTCGTCAATAATTCAAGGCAAGTATTTTCGGAAACCTTTATGCTTAACGTGAAATGGTAATGTATATTGTGTGTGATTTGCTCACCTCGGGAGGGTCCGACGGGATCACGGAGGGAATCTATGGCTTCGTCCTAGATTCATGAGTTTGATTCGCTAGCCAGCTCGGGAGGGTCCTTAGAGGCCTCGAGTGGGATTCGTGGCTTCGTCCCGGTACTAGGTGACGTGTGGTGCTTGACTTGTTTTATGAATGTGGCCAGCTCGGGAGGGTCCTTAGAGGCCTCGAGTGGGATTCGTGGCTTCGTCCCGGTCCTAGGCAAATTAATTGTGACTGTTTATTTCCGGAAAAGACATGTCTTGTTTTGGTTTTCGAAATGATATTGGTGCATGTACTATGAAATGTGTAAGCGATTGGTTTGCCTTGATTACTTGTACTAGCGTAATTGCTAACCCCTCTGGGGACCCGTTTTGGGGAAATTCTTGTTATGGATTTCAGGTTATGATTATCCGGACGAGCGGGCACCTGGACAGTACGAGGATGTTGGCCAGGGTCGTTGACATGTGCATTTGGGTCTTTCTATTTCTTTCGTCCACTTCGATTTGGTTGTTTTCTATATTTATAAACTGATAGACTGTACTCGCGAGTACTTAGGCTTTTCAAATTCAAACCCCGTGTTGTACTACTTTTAAATTGTTACATTGTTGGTTGATGATCATTTCGCCGGTTGCTCCGGGCGTAATTTTTTATTTCTTATAATTAAACGTGTGTCCTCGCTAACCGGGATGGTTAGTCGAGTGGAGTTTTCTTGTTTGTAGCCTGGTGGTTCCCATGTGGGGGTCCACGGCGCTGTAATATACTCTGAATATCTCGGGGTGTTACACAAAGGCTATATTCAGCCAAGCGTTTCGCCCTGGGGAGCGCCAGTTCTTTTTGTCCGAAAGAAGGATGGATCGCTTCGACTGTGTATTGACTATCGAGAGCTGAACAAGATGACGATTAAGAACAAGTATCCGTTGCCACGGATTGATGATCTGTTTTATCAGTTGCAAGGAGCAACAGTATTTTCTAAAATTGATCTGAGATCAGGGTATCATCAGCTAAGGATTAAAGAATCAGATGTTCCGAAATCAGCATTCAGAACTCGCTACGGACACTACGAGTTTGTAGTGATGCCGTTTGGTCTCACAAATGCACCTGCTGTATTCATGCAGTTGATGAACCGAGTGTTCATCGAATATTTGGATAAATTTGTGGTCGTGTTCATTGATGACATTCTGGTGCATTCTAAGAGCCCGGAAGAGCATGCACAGCATTTGCGGATTGTATTAGAACTTTTGAGAAACGTGCAACTGTACGCCAAACTCTCTAAGTGTGAATTCTGGCTAAAGGAAGTAATGTTCCTCGGTCATGTAGTATCAGCTGAAGGAGTCCGAGTAGATCCTCAGAAGATTGAAGCAGTTTTGGATTGGAAGCCTCCTAAGAACGTGAAAGAAGTCCGAAGTTTCTTAGGACTTGCTGGGTATTATCGTCGGTTCGTGGAAGGGTTTTCTAAAATTTCCCGCCCACTTACCCGACTCCTGCAGAAAACTCAAAAGTTTGAGTGGAATTAGTTGTGTCAGGGTAGCTTTGATGAATTGAAGAAGAGATTGACTACGGCACCGATTTTATCACTTCCACAGGGAACGGGAGGATTTATAGTTTACAGTGATGCTTCGAATCAAGGACTCAGATGCGTATTAATGCAAAATGACAAGGTGATCGCTTATGCGTCGCGACAGCTGAAACCTTATGAAGTGAATTACCCAACACATGATTTGGAGCTAGCAGCAGTAGTTTTTGCTTTGAAGATCTGGAGGCATTATCTGTACGGGACTCACTGTCAGATCTTTACGGATCACAAGAGTCTCAAATACATCTTCAGTCAGAAAGAGTTGAACATGCGGCTAAGAAGATGGTTAGAGCTGATTAAGGACTACAACTTGGAGATTTTGTATCATCCAGGGAAAGCAAATGTAGTGGCCGACGCACTCAGCCGCAAGCCTGTTTCTATTCAGATGCTGGAGACTCTGACCTCCCAACTCAGCCTTCAACGAGAGATGATTCGAGAAGGAATTGAAGTATGGTTACAAAGAGTCCAAGGACAACTGTGCGTGATGGAAATAACTTCATCATTAACCGAAGAAATCAAATCTAGACAGGCAGATGATCCTCTGATGATTCGGTTACGTGATGAAGTGATCAAAGGGAAAGCCCCCGGATTTGTAATTCATGATGATGGAGTTTTGAGATTTCAGAACCGACTCTGCGTTCCCGATATCGATATTCTGAAACAGACGATTCTGAAGGAAGCTCACAGTTCGCCCTATTCTATCCACCCGGGCACCAGTAAGATGTATAAGGACTTGAAGCAGAATTTCTGGTGGGGCAACATGAAGAAAGATGTAGCGGACTATGTTTCGAAATGCTTGACTTGTCAGTAGGTTAAGATCGAGCATCAACGACCTGCCGGGATGTTGAAGCCGCTCCCGATTCCTGAATGGAAGTGGGAGGACATATCGATGGACTTTATTACTAGTATGCCGAGAACCAAGACAGGAATGAACATGATTTGGGTGATAGTTGATCGTTTAGCCAAATCAGCTCATTTTCTAGGCATTAAGGATATGTGGGGACCAGAGAGGTTGGCACGAGTATTTATTTCGGAGATAGTTCGATTGCATGGTACACCGAAAACCATTATTTCTGATCGAGACGGCCGTTTTGTGTCTCATTTTTGGAAAGCAGTTCATAAGGCCTTGGGGACCGAATTGAACTTCAGCACAGCTTATCACCCGCAGACTGATGGACAATCCGAGAGGACTATTCAAATGTTGGAAGATATGCTGAGGGCTTGTGCCTTAGATTGGTCAACTGATTGGGAAGTTCATCTACCATTGATCGAATTTACCTACAACAATAGTTGGCATGCTTACATTAAGATGGCACCGTTTGAGTAAGAATACTACCAAAGTAATCTTACCGTTATAACCTTACCAATTCATAGCAATCCATACTAAATCAATCCTTACCATAATCCATATTTTGCATTCTCAAATGACGAAATGAACTCAACAACAATTATCTGTACTGTATTCCAAAAATACCAACAATCCTCAAAACATCATCATAACTCATAAGTGTGGAAATAATCCAATCTGTGCTAAATCCTATCCATCGGATTACACAATCAAATCTCAGCCTGGATAAACCAATAATACACAACATTTCTGTAGATCAACTATCACATGACAATGAATACAAATCCTGAAACATCGACGTACAGTCCGAATGCTCATACGATCAATAACAATGATCAACCAATACATCAACTAAGAATATCATTGACATGATAACTCCAATACGACCAACAAAGGATCAACGATAACCGAGAGTACCATCAACATGATAACTCCGACACGATCAACAAATGATCAACAATAACCGAGAATACCATCAACAAGGTAAACTCCAAATGATCAACAAAGAACCAACAATAACCGAGAATACCATCAACAAGGTAAACTCCAAATGATCAACAATAATGGATCTCAAAGAAATAACCCCGACTGTCGAAACATACCCCTTGGATGTATGAACAATCAGTCGCAAACCGTCGAACATATCCAATCATACATGGAACTATGAACGACCAAACGGTATGGCTCAAAGATGGACGTCATAGTACGCCCGATCCAAAAATGTGTCCGTGCACAAGCCACCCCGGGTATCGATCAAATACACGTGTGGTCTTTTACATAATTAGCCTCACGAACTATGTCTCGTGTCCACGGTTCAATGTGGAAATATCAACACACAACCATAGTGTGCCCAGCTAAAAATCCTACACAATAACCAATCGGCACGTAGATATGACTCCAGATATGTCACGATGCAACATGACAACGAAACTCAGAGAAACACATATCCAATAAGGATCAAAAGACTCACTGAAGTGAACAACAACAGACTGACAATGAAAAGTCGACACGACTAATCAATATCCAAAACATCAATCCTGGGATCATCATCCCCAAATGAATGACCAACACGATCTATGATCTCAATACAACAGTCCTGGGATCAACATCCCTCAATGAATAACCGATACGAAACTCATTACATGAAACCTCAACATATACAACAACTCAACATACTAATTATCCACATGACTGAACAAATACTTAGATTACCTCAAAGTCGAGGACCATATCCATCAGCATCACCCAATGAGACGATCAACACAACCATTAATACCAACAATAGTCCTGGGATCAACATCCCTCAACGAACAATCAGTACGAATCTCAATATACGAAGCCTCAACATACAACATATACAACAACTCAACATAATAATTATCTCATAACTGAACAATACATAAATTACCTCAAAGTTGAAGACAACATCCTTTCCACGAACAACATCCCTGAATGGATACACAGTTAAACGACTAATCCCGAAATAAGAATAGTCCATTTATACCAACAAACCACCGTCCCGACATCAAAGTCGACATGATAAACCATCTCCGATATCCGATATTCCACATCACTGACCAAAGATAACTCACATATCCGTCCTTACTAAACACATTTAAACCATATACACTATGATTTAATCCAAACCAACGCATAATGTACAAACCATCATCCCGACAATTCACATTTATAATATAATTGCTATATGAATTATAAATGAAATGAAAGTGAAACCATTCATTAAATATTATAACTGGACAAGTATAACTTGCCTCGATACCGATACCACGAAGCCGTTACCAAAATCCATTGCCTTTGTCTACGAGCTCCTCAGCCCCGACCAAAATCAATCTACGAACTCCGCAGCCTCAACCGCAACACAACGGTCATAAACCACGATCAAACATATCAACCTATTGAAGTAATCAATCAACAACAATCCGATAACAATCAATAACCGACATAGCCAACCAACCAACTCAACGGTTCAACGAAACCTCGATCATAAACAAAACCGAACAATACAACTCAAACAAATACGAACCCATATCAACGATACAAGTCGCAACTCGATAATCAATATAACCGATCAATAAACCCAACGGTTCCACCATATCCCGATTAAACACAAATCCGAACAACCAAATCAATCGATCATGAATTTAAAACCATAACACAATTCATAATCCGATAATCATATCAATAATCAATTTAAGCCAACAAGGGTCTAACATTACCGATTCCAAATTCAATCTTAAATACAATTACAAGTTTCCTCCTTGTAAATTCATAATATAAACCAATTACCGATTATCATCACCAATCCGGACGATCCGATTAATTCAACATTATAGATAACCATATTCCAAAGGTTTCAAATAATTCCATTATTCGATTTGAACACTTGTTCAATACGTATGAATTCTAAAACTCAAAAGTGAATCATAATCTTATCAAACCCGAAAATCATATTCGTATTCCTATACGAATATTGTACCAAAACACATAACTTAGTTATAGATATGAATATTCCATATTCATATCCAAAACACCAACATCACTTAAACATGTTCATCAATTCATATATAATCCAAGAGTTCCTTAAGAACACAACTTATTCCGACATCACATTCAAAATCCTCAAACGACATAATTCGATGTGTTCTAACATCTAAACAATCCTTATTCACAATTCAAGGTATATATAATCATGTCCTTCAACATATATACTTCTCATAACATCATGAATAACAACAAACTACCAAGAACATCGAGAATACTACGATTCCATAATCATAACAACATAATCGAATCATTTGATCACCAATTCATTATCTTCCCTTAACAAAATTCTCGTAAATACCAAGAATCATCACAACAATATCAATTCAACCATCATTCATACGAAAACGTGTAGAATTTTCCAAGTTCTACTCATTGAGACATTTCATCGAACACTTTGAAGGCATAGTCCAATTCAATCGATTATTCAAAGAAATACTCGAATTCGTTCCACAAAACTTCAAGAGTATTGAATGATTACTAGTTTACAATCAAGTTCAACCAACAATCTGAATCAAAACGAAGCAAATCGGCCAAAACACCAAGAAACCTCAAGAACATCCAAAAATCAAAAGTTTAGGTGTTCTTACCTTCGATCCAGGTGGAAGATGATGTTAATCCATGATTCCAACTTCCAAAACATGTTGTTATAAGTTGATTCTACTCAAAACCATCAATCTATGGTGAAAAATCGCGGAAGGAACGAAGAAAAATGAAAAATGCCGGATGTGACTCGGTCCAGGCCTTATATAGGCCGAGACCTGCCGGCACATTACGTACGTAACCGGAGGGTCCTTACGTACGTAGCCGGCCGTGGCCTACCCTTCTGTCCATTTTGGCCGACAGCCTTACGTACGTAACCGGCAGCTGCTTACGTACGTAACGGGCCCTTACGACCGTAACCGGCCACAGCCTACGTACGTAATCGGCCAGTCCTAGCCCCCACCGAGTCACTTCCGACCGTGATCGGCCATCCCTGCGAGTCACTGCCGACCATGCTCGGCCACTACAGGTCCTCTCGGCCACGACTCGGCCTGCCGCCCCGTAACGTACGTAACACTTATTCTGTTGCATATGTAATACGTACGTTGACTTGCTACAGTATTATACTCGTATTAAGTACGTAATAAACCCTGTATAACGTACGTAACTCCATCCGTTGACTCACCTGTCCACATCCGCGCCGAAAGCCGCCGACCACGTGCCCCACTATCCGATCACAAGTCTGATTCCTCTTGTTACGTATGTATTTCCTTATGCATAACGTACGTAAAGCGTACCAACTTAGCATATGTTAGCCCATAAACTTAACGTACGTAATGGCCTTCTGTACTTAGCCAAAATCCAACTGTTCCTATCCGACGTCTCGACATACTGGATACGAACATACGGCATACTGAATACACATATAATCAACCTAAAAATATTCTCATACGATATACCTGACACCCAAATCAGTTCAACCTGATACAACAAATTCTCAATATAACTGTCAATCAAAACGTCAATTACACAAGTATAACTGTCTCGGTCCTCAATTTATTTTATCCATACTGTATAGATACCAAACTATACAGTATATCTTAGATAAAATAACGCGAAAAATTTATACTGAAAATCCGGGTATTACATACTACCCCCCTTAAAATAAGTTTCGTCCTCGAAACTTGCGACCTATCACCAACAACAGATAAATCCAAAACTTTCCAACTCATCACAAAACAATCAAGTGTCGCCACAAGCGAAATAACCAAACCAATATACTTACAGGTGCGTGAAGCCGATGATCTCCCGTGATACTAGCACACGACTCCCACACGAAGTCTCAATACGATACCAACACACACCAATATCACAAATAGCAATTTGAAAAGAATCTCAAAAATTTTGGAAACTCCAAAAATCGATTTGACTCAAAAGTCAGAAAAACTCATTTTCAAAAATCACGCTACTACCGTACCGGTAGAGCCACATAACACACACGTCTGGGTTTCACAAAACCCAAGGTTCGATACCATCTTCTGTAACACCCCCAAAACCATCCGGGATATTACAGCGCCGTGGGTCCCGCGCCGGAACCCACCAGGCTAAAAAAACATTTACAAAACGTTCAAAATCGCCAAAAATGCCGATGACGGTAATATTTTGCAAAGAATCAAATATTTTCAAAAACATAGTTCTCAAATACCGTCATAAAATACCATTTGAAAATACAAGCCGAAATGCCAAATTTTGACAGTTAAAAATGTACGTTAAGCCGCCACTAAACGTACCGAAAAATAATTGGGAAAAAGAGTTTAACGAAATAACCCAAGTTTGCAAAATGCCAAAAAGGCCCTTTTAAAATACACACACGCAGCGGATAAAGATACCGAAAAGCCATTTTGAAATATACACACGCAGCGGATAAAGATACCAAAAAGCCATTTTGAAATATACACACGCAGCGGATAAATGCAGTTCAAAATACACATTTGCAGTGGAATAAAACAACCAGAAAAAAAATACTCGATACTCAAAAATATGCCACAGCCAGTATCACCCGGGAAGCTCATACCTGCACGACCGCTACTAGCTCGATCTCCGAGTACCTAAAAATAAAGCCCATGACGAGGTCAGCCACAATACTCAACAATGATATCGATCACATCATCATAAATAATTACATACCAATGTAATGATATAGTAAGAATACTACCAAAGTAATCTTACCGTTATAACCTTACCAATTCATAGCAATCCATACTAAATCAATCCTTACCATAATACATATTTCGCATTCTCAAATGACGAAATGAACTAAACAACAATTATCTGTACTGTATTCCAAAAATACCAACAATCCTCAAAACATCATCATAACTCATAAGTGTGGAAATAATCCAATCTGTGCCAAATCCTGTCCATCGGATTACACAATCAAATCTCAACCTGGATAAACCAATAATACACAACATTTCTGTAGATCAACTATCACATGACAATGAATACAAATCCTGAAACATCGACGTACAGTCCGAATGCTCATACGATCAATAAAAATGATCAACCAATACATCAACTAAGAATATCATCAACATGATAACTCCAATACGACCAACAAAGGATCAACGATAACCGAGAGTACCATCAACATGATAACTCCGACACGATCAACAAAGGATCAACAATAACCGAGAATACCATCAACAAGGTAAACTCCAAATGATCAACAAAGGATCAACAATAACCGAGAATACCATCAACAAGGTAAACTCCAAATGATCAACAATAATGGATCTCAAAGAAATAACCCCGACTGTCGAAACATACCCCTCGGATGTATGAACAACCAGTCGCAAACCGTCGAACATATCCAATCATACATGGAACTATGAAAGACCAAACGGTATGGCTCAAAGATGGACGTCATAGTACGCCCAATCCGGAAATGTGTCCGTGCACAAGCCACCCCGGGTATCGATCAAATACACGTGTGGTCTTCTACCTAATTAGCCTCACGAACTACGTCTCGTGTGCACGGTTCAATGCGGAAATATCAACACATAACCATAGTGTGCCCAGCTAAAAATCCTACACAATAACCAATCGGCACGTAGATATGACTCCAGATATGTCACGATGCAACATGACAACGAAACTCAAAGAAGCACATATCCAATAAGGATCAAAAGACTCACCGAAGTGAACAACAACAGACTGACAATGAAAAGTCGACACGACTAATCAATATCCAAAACATCAATCCTGGGATCATTATCCCCAAATGTATTACCAACACGATCTATGATCTCAATACAACAGTCCTGGGATCAACATCCCTCAACGAATAACCGATACGAAACTCATTACACGAAACCTCAACATATACAACAACTCAACATACTAATTATCCACATGACTGAACAAATACTTAGATTACCTCAAAGTCGAGAACCATATCCATCAGCATCCCCCAATGAGACGATCAACACAACCATTAATACCAATAATAGTCGTGGGATCAACATCCCTCAACGAACAACCAGTATGAATCTCAATATACGAAGCCTCAACATACAACATATACAACAACTCAACATAATAATTATCTCATAACTGAACAATACATAAATTACCTCAAAGTTGAAGACAACATCATTTCCACGAACAACATCCCTGAATGGATACACAGTTAAACGAATAATCCCGAAATAAGAATAGTCCATTTATACCAACAAACCACCGTCCCGACATCAAAGTCGACATGATAAACCATCCCCGATATCCGATATTCCACATCACTGACCAAAGATAACTCACATATCCGTCCTTACTAAACACATTTAAACCATATACACTATGATTTAATCCAAACCAACGCATAATGTACAAACCATCATCCCGACAATTCACAAGTATAATATCATTGCTATATGAATTATAAATGAAATGAAAGCGAAACCATTCATTAAATATTATAACTGGACAAGTATAACTTGCCTCGATACCGATACCACGAAGCCGTTACCAAAATCCATTGCCTTTGTCTACGAGCTCCTCAGCCCCGACCAAAATCAATCTACGAACTCCGCAGCCTCAACCGCAACACAACGGTCATAAACCACGATCAAACATATCAACCTATTGAAGTAATCAATCAACAACAATCCGATAACAATCAATAAACCGACATAGCCGACCAACCAACTCAACGGTTCAACGAAACCTCGATTATAAACAAAACCGAACAATACAACTCAAACAAATACGAACCATACAAGTCGCAACTCGATAATCAATATAACCGATCAATAAACCCAACGGTTCCACCATATCCCGATTAAACACAAATCCGAACAACCAAATCAATCGATCATGAATTTAAAACCATAACACAATTCATAATCCGATAATCATATCAATAATCAATTTAAACCAACAAGGGTCTAACATTACCGATTCCAAATTCAATCTTAAATACAATTACAAGTTTCCTCCTTGTAAATTCATAATATAAACCAATTACCGATTATCATCACCAATCCGGACGATCCGATTAATTCAACATTATAGATAACCATATTCCAAAGGTTTCAAATAATTCCATTATTCGATTTGAACACTTGTTCAATACGTATGAATTCTAAAACTCAAAAGTGAATCATAATCTTATCAAACCCGAAAATCATATTCGTATTCCTATACGAATATTGTACCAAAACACATAACTTAGTTATAGATATGAATATTCCATATTCATATCCAAAACACCAACATCACTTAAACATGTTCATCAATTCATATATAATCCAAGAGTTCCTTAAGAACACAACTTATTCCGACATCACATTCAAAATCCTCAAACGACATAATTCGATATGTTCTAACATCTAAACAATCCTTATTCACAATTCAAGGTATATATAATCATGTCCTTCAACATATATATTTCTCATAACATCATGAATCACAACAAACTACCAAGAACATCGAGAATAATATGTTTCCATAATCATAACAACATAATCGAATCATTTGATCACCAATTCATTATATTCCCTTAACAAAATTCTCGTAAATACCAAGAATCATCACAACAATATCAATTCAACCATCATTCATACGAAAACGTGTAGAATTTTCCAAGTTCTACTCATTGAGACATTTCATCGAACACTTTGAAGGCATAGTCCAATTCAATCGATTATTCAAAGAAATACTCGAATTCGTTCCACAAAACTTCAAGAGTATTGAATGATTACTAGTTTACAATCAAGTTCAATCAACAATCTGAATCAAAACGAAGCAAATCGCCCAAAACACCAAGAAACCTCAAGAACATCCAAAAACCAAAAGTTTAGGTGTTCTTACCTTCGATCCGGGTGGAAGATGATGTTAATCCATGATTCCAACTTCTAAAACATGTTGTGATAAGTTGATTCTACTCAAAACCATCAATCTATGGTGAAAAATCGCGGAAGGAATGAAGAAAAATGAAAAATGTCGGATGTGACTCGGTCCAGGCCTTATATAGGCCGAGACCTGCCGGCACATTACGTACGTAACCGGCGGGTCCTTACGTACGTAGCCGGCCGTGGCCTACCCTTCTGTCCATTTTTGCCGACAGCCTTACGTACGTAACCGGCAGCTGTTTACGTACGTAACGGGCGCTTACAGCCGTAACCGGCCACAGCCTACGTACGTAATCGGCCAGTCCTAGCCCCAGCGAGTCACTGCCGACCGGTGATCGGCCATCCCTGCGAGTCACTACCGACCATGCTCGGCCACTACAGGTCCTCTCGGCCACGACTCGGCCAGCCGCCCCGTAACGTACGTAACACTTATTCCGTTGCGTACGTAATACGTACGTTGACTTGCTACAGTATTATACTCGTATTACGTACGTAATAAACCCTGTATAACGTACGTAACTCCATCCGTTGACTCACCTATCCACATCCGTGCCGAAAGCCGCGACCACGGGCCCCACTATCCGATCACAAGTCTGATTCCTCTTCTTACGTACGTATTGCCTTATGCATAACGTACGTAAAGCGTACCAACTTAGCGTACGTTAGCCCATAAACTTAATGTACGTAATGGCTTTCTGTACTTAGCCAAAATCCAACTGTTCCTGTCCGACGTCTCGACATACTGGATACGAACATACGGCATACTGAATACACATATAATCAACCCAAAAATATTCTCATACGATATACCTGATACCCAAATCAGTTCAACCTGATACAACAAATTCTCAATATAACTGTCAATCAAAACGTCAATTACACAAGTATAACTGTCTCGGTCCTCAATTTATTTTATCCATACTGTATAGATACCAAACTATATAGTATATCTTAGATAAAATAACGCGAAAAATTTATACTAAAAATCCAGGTTACACCGGCAAATTACAAGGACTAAAAATGTAGTTAACTCTAATTTTAAAGAATAGTAAATTCAAGTCTGTCAATTCAAATGGAAGGCTGATAGACATTAAAAAAAAATTGATTATATCCCAGGAAAATAAAGATGGTTTTAACTAATTTTAAAAATTTACAAATTTAAAAATTTGAGATTATACAGTTTTGAGAACACACATACCACGAATTACATGCACATGACACAAAATAACATTATTTACACAAAAAATACTCTACGAACAACTAAGAGTGCAAATTTTTTACATCTAAAAAATATAAACAACTAAGGAGTAAGAGTGAAATATGTAATAAAAAATCATAATATTTGCCATAAGGATTTTAAAGTATAAAAATGTGTGAGAAAAATTAATCCAAATACGTAGCATCGTAGGCGTAATAAGTGTTTGATTAAATGGCAAAAAATCATTCATTTTAGATGATCGTACATGTTTGGTAACTAGACTATATAGATATCAATTCGATATCTTAATATGTTATATATGAACCCATTGTTTGAAATCAACCTCATATAGTACCCCACATATTGACGCTAGGATGCACCACCGAATAAGCTATATATGATAGTTAGATGCTACTAATTAAAAAGTAGTTCGTATTGATTTCTGTAAACACGAACAAATATTTTGATTCAGCGAGATATAATCCATCTTAAGAAATGCACATGTAATTTTTTTATGGTGTTAGTATCATGGATAAATATGTTGCACATTTTGAGTACAAGTCATTTTAACCTGTCAATAACTCGGCCTAGGCCATACTTGATATTAAATACATTATATAAAGATACGATGTTTTAGCTTAAAATAATTTCACTCGAAAAACAAAAACTGTGAACGATCGGGCCTTGAAATAATATGCAATATAAATATGATATTCAATATTATCGAAAATAAAGTACCCGTACTTTAGGGTGAATAAAGCCCGTGCATCGAACGGGCCATGATGTCATTTATAGATTTTCAATCTCGTTGTCGTGAGTGCATTAACTTCCTAATTACAATAAATTAGATTTTTGTAATAAGTTGTTTTTGGAGGTATCCCACGACCTCAAAAAGCAAGTGGGAGTTAAATGACTTGGAATTGATCACAAACTGAATATTTCCTAGGGAAAACTACATAAAATAGAAACATACTTTAAACTTGTTTCTATTTCTAGCAACCATCTTTAAAAATCACCAGTAATAGAAACGAACTATTCATTTCTTGTAATTTTAGAAACTTTTAACAGAGGTCAATGTTAACTGGTGACGTGGCCGTTAAGATCATTTTTAAATACTTTTATATTCCACTGTATATTATTTGTAGGGTGAGTTGGATGCTGATATGTCATATTTTAACATTGACCTCTGTTAACTGGTCATTAACTAAAATAACATTACAAAAATTATTTGTAGAATATCATTAACTAAAATAACATTACAAAAATTATACCAAAAATATATAAAAAAAAATTGAATTTTCAAGAAACGCTAGCCATCGTCTTCTTCACGGATCCAAAAAAAAATCGAATTTTCAAGAAACGCTAGCCATGTCATTATTTGTAGAATATCATTAACTAAAATAACATTACAAAAATTATACCAAAAAAAATATTCAAGAAACGCTAGCCATCGTTTTCTTCACGTATCCTAAATTACCATATGATAACAGTTTATCGATGAGTATTGCAACCACTGTCAACCATCGACCGTTTTATTAACAAAGTTATCATGATAAATCAAATCAACAACCGAATAGAAATAAAAGAAAATCCATAAACAGAAACCAAAAGAAACAAAAACTAAAATTACAGAAATCCACCGTAGAACGAAAGGGATCAAACCCATATCCGCACAAAAAAAAAGAATACAAAAGAAAGAAAAATCCATAGCAGAACTAGAAGATCCAAACCCATAGCAATAAACTCAACTCATAGCATCAAATCCATAGAAGTGGACCCTTCAAACCAACCTGACTCGTAGTAGCAAACACGACCCGATAGTTTCAATTCAACCGCCGCACAACCCGGCCTCGCATCACTGTAGTTCATCCTGTTGTCTCCGGGCCACGACTACATTTCATCTCGCCACATATTTGTTCCACCCACCAGTTCAGGACGCAAATCGCAACCCTTGCCAAAGCCCAGTTCAGATCGGGAAATCGAGCACCAACTCGCTGCAGATCGGGAAATTCCAGAAGTGAACGGCGCCGAGAAGGAAAAGGGAAGCTTCTATCTGGTTCCTAACTACAAATTACACAGAACCAGCCCTAATTTCAGATCTATAAACCCGAGTCCTCAGCCCGAGAAAGAGGGGAGTCGAAAAAATTCCGCCTGGGACAATAGAAGCAGAAAAGGCGGCAGAGGGATTTGCAGAAGTTTTCTCTGAAATCTGAATCGTGAAGAAGAGACACAGTGGAAAATAAGACATATCAGCATCCAACTCACCTTGAGAGAGACACAGTGGAATATAAAAGAATTTAAAAATAATCTTAACGTCCACGTCACCAGTTAACATTGACCTCTGTTAAAAGTTTCTAAAATTGCAAGAAATGAATAGTTCGTTTCTATTACTGGTGATTTTTAAAGATGGTTGCTAGAAATAGGAACGAGTGCAAAGTACGTTTCTATTTTATGCAGTTTTCCCTATTTCCTATTGCATAGAAATGACACGTGTGAATATATGAGGATATATTTGGACACGAGCATTAAAAGTTTATTAGTCTTATACAACTGATTATCTATTTGGATAAATAATCAAATTTGTGAAATTAAGTTGTATCTACTTGATAAGACGACATTACTGAGGTAATATATAAACTTTAACATATCCATAAGCTGAATTAAGTGGTTGATTCAATATGTCTTTAATGTTAAGATAGGATCTTAAGTATAGAAAGATCATATATATATATATTGAAAGATTGAGTCTTAAAAATGATTGGGGAGTATTAATTACACCAATTTTGACATCAATTTTGAAGTGAAAATATATGCAGATTAATCGTTAAAGGTTTCAATAGAATATGGGGCCTGAGGCACTAATTGATTGAGTCCTAAAAATGATTAGGGAGTATTAATGACACCAATTTTGAAGTGAAAATATATGCAGATTAATCGTTAAACGTTTCAAGAGGATGGGGCCTGAGGCACTAATTGATTGTAGATGTTACATGGAAGAAGAATGTCAATCATCATGTAGTAATTACAACAATTAAGAATCGGGCATCTATAAATTAGAGATGCTTTGCTTAATCTTCCACCACTCCTTAACCTCCCATCATTGTAATATCCGGATTTATTATTGAGTATTTCAACTGTATTTGAACCCTGTATCATTCGAAATTGTGATATCGATAATCGAAGTATGATATTTCTCGTATTTGTATCCTTGTACACGAGTATGGCAACATGTAAATTTTCCCATGCAAATACGTGATAACGTACGTTAACAAGGAAGCTTAACGTACGCTATCAGTCGGAGTTAGCGTACGCTACGAATGTAGCATAGCGTGCGTTAACCAGTCAATAATTGAGCTGGGCGGCTAGCACATGCGCCAGCCGGATGTGGGTCCGGATAAGATTCCCGCGGATGAATCTGGACACATTTTTAAGTCAATGGGTCTTAACATACGCTAAGGATAGGATGTAGCGTACGCTAATAATATTGGTTACGTACGTAATGTAATACCCGGTTGTAATTCATTCATTATCGTTCAGTAATTATCAGTCCGTAATGGTCATTCAGTGATTTTTCACTCATTAATAATCACTCATAAATCATGATTCATTCATTTGTATTCATCCTTGGCATTTTGTAACCGTGTATCAGTTTCCGATCGTCTTCTATCTTCGATTGAGAGTGGAGACGAGAGTATTATCATAATCATCGTGAATTTAGTCTTGTGATGGAAGTATCATCTATCGCGTGTTATTGGACTTAATTTCATTCATACGAGTATTGTACGTTGGATCATTCATCAATCGTAGCGAGAAATCGGAGTTGTCGGATTTTCATCTTGTCCAGCAACGAGTTACGGCCGTAAGGATTGTCGGATACGGTCGTAACAGGCGTTCGTTGTTTTCAGGCCATTTTGGACGAACGGGACTTACGGCCATAAGGGTTGCGGCATACGGCTGTAAGTTGAGCAGGTACGGCCGTAAGGCTTGCCACTACTGCACGTGTCGGCGAGCAGGTGCCCAGCGTTTTGGCCTAAGGCGAGATACGGCAGTAAGATGGGCAGGCTACGGCCGTAAGGGGTGTTCGTATTTTTAAGGATGTGTCGGACGAGAAGGACTTACGGCCGTAAGGGTTACGGCATACGGCCGTAAGATGAGGCAAGTACGGCCGTAAGGCTTGGCCGGATACGGCCGTACGTTACAGGCAGGGTGCCTGGCCAGTTTCGACGAAGGGGTCATACACCCGTAAGTTTGGCCGGATACGGCCGTATCGGGCGAGTTACGCCCATAAGGTGTGCGGGTATGGCCGTATGGATGTCGGCAGGTGTTTTGGACGAGGGCGAGTTACGCCCGTAAGTCAGGTGCGGGTACGGCCGTATGACTGTCGGCAGTTCTGGACGAAGCCGAGTTACGGCTGTACGAGATGACTGGTTACGACCGTTAGGCCGTTGACCTGGGATGTTACGGCCGTAAGAAGGCCGAGTTACGGCCGTAACTTCCGGCAGTTTATAAGGGATTGGATGGGACTTTTTACTCATTTCCTCATTCTTCAACTTATATCCGAGAGAGAGAGCTTGAGGGAGAGATTTTTCCATCATCTATCACTTGGGTGTTAGATTTTCATCATCTTCATTCGTTTAGGAAGCTTGGATACTCGATTTAACTCGTGTTCATCAGATCGAAGTGTTTGGATCTTCAAGAGCTAATTTATTCAACATCTTGGATTTCGATTTTGTGTTGAGATATGATGTTTTGGACGTATAATCGTGTCGTATGAAGAGATATACATATGATTATGAGTTTGTATAAATATTCATTGGATTATTGAAGGATTATTCAAGAACACTTTGAATATTGAGTTGGATTTGGGGGTTTTCGATTAATTGTTGTTGAAATCACGAATTTGGATATTCATATTGGATTATTGATCGTATTGAAGATGTTTTGTTGGTTTGAAACACTTCTTGTGGATTTGATGTTGGTATAATTGAGGATTGATTATAAACAATCGAAGTTTGGTCACAACGTGTTTGATATAATGCCCCAATGAACTTGGTTTAGTCGTATCGACGTTTTGAGTTAGTTATCATCGTGTTTGATTCGTATGTTGAACGGATTGTTGGTAATTGTGTTATTCAAGGTTGTTCTCATTTAGGACGTTTGTTCGTGGAAGGACATTTGTCACCGGTGTCGAGTAAGTTAATTCTTACTCGGTTAAAAGGATATTCATTTCTTTTTGTTGTTGTTCATTCATAATCATAACTCAGTCATAATTGTATTAACCGTATTGAGACTTGTAATTGTCGAATAATCACTTCATTCACGAGGAACGACGGTTCCAATCATTTCATTGAGCTATCATTCACTTCACCATTATTTTCATCCCGGTGAGTCATTCTTGACTTTGTCGGATTATTATTGATTGATATTCATTATGGTCATTCTCGTTCATATGACCTTATGGGTTCATATTGCGTGGCCGGGTGCGGATGTGTGGAATTTTTTAGTCGAGCACGCGATGGTCATGTATTGGGTCACCGATACAGTGGACTGTGCACACGGTAACGTTTACCTCCGTGAGACTAATTAGGTACAAGGACTAGTGTGCCCGGACACTCGTCTTGTACACTTGCACAGAACATTACGGGCATACTATGATGCTCCTCTTCAGCTTAAATTCATAACTAAGGATATTTCATAACTAAATATATATCATGATTGTGTATTTTCAACCCTTGAGGATTGTTGTTCTGTGTAGCTGACCCCGTTGGGGGATATTGTTTTCAGGTCATGGCAAGGCAAAGGCACGGGAATAGAACGTTGACGGAGAGGAGTCCCAGTGATACTAGTAGGGGGCCCCAATCCTTTCAGTCATTCATGTTGTTGTCATTTATTTTCCGCTGCAGATTTCCATTTGGATACTCCGTTTCATTCAGTGTTGTGTATTTTATCTTCATATAAAATATACATGTATTCGGTATTATCTTGGGTGTGTTATAATGAAACTCCTCATCGGAGTAATTGATGATATAATGTGGTTCGGTACTACAATTATATTATTTAATTCATTAATTTTCATTCGCCTGGTGGGTCCCAGTCGGGGGTCCACGGCACTGTAATATCCGCCTAGTTTGGGGTGTTACAGAGTTGGTATCGGAGCGTGGTTTTGAATACTACCTTCCGAGTCATGTCTCATTTGAAATCATCGTCATCGGACTAGTATCATGGGACTTTCGCGTCACGTGTGACCTGTGCAAATGCCAAGCCCATCAGACCGAAAGAACTGTAAGACTTCTAACGCCATGGTATAATTTCCGGCAATGAGAATCATTCATTCATAAGTCATCAGTTAACAATCCTCAAACATCATTTTCATTTTAATCATGTTGATCATGTTAACTCATTAATCACTCAATTCATTTCATCACTGAGTCGTTAATCTTGACGATCATATCATTAATCTTGTTAACTTGTTCAAGATAATCATTTCAAGAATATCATCAGATAATCATGTCACCTCAGTTAACCATTCATGTAATCACTGTGTAAGAGCGCGTATGCTCATTTTCATCATTTCATGACGTAAATCATAATGCGGTACTCATACGAGATCTATGATTATCATGCGACCTTCGTACTTCAGTATGGAGAGAGCTGTCAGGGGACGCACGGGGAGAGGCCGCGGTGCGGGCCGAAACCCGGGAAATAATCACTCACTGTCGGGAAATCGTACCCAGGACTCGGCTCGATCAACTCACTTTTATGCAGGTCATGATGACCCATATGCAATTGCTTAATCATCATTACGCCACTCTGGCCGAATTAATTGAGAGACCTCTCCCGTATGAACCTGCTGCTAAGGAAATTGCTGAGCAACAACCTTCATCTGTCAGCAAGAAATCAATGAAGCGTAATCAATCTGAAGGCGGTCAGTCAACCTTCAAGAAGCCTCGTGCGGGCCCTAACGTTTCTGAGCGACCTCCTACGGCGCCTAATCCTACGGGATCTCAGTCCCGAGTGGCCAGTTCGGCCATCATCTGTTTCAATTGTGGAGCGCCGAGTCATTACAGCACTAAGTGTCTGAAACCGTCTCTCACGTGCCACAATTGTGGGATTGTTGGGCATAAGGCCCGTTATTGCCGAAGGGACTCCAATCCGGCTTCGGCGGCATCTCAGGCCCCGAAGCAATCAGCGATTCAGAATCAGGCTGCTCTGTCAACGTCGTTTAAGACGACGGAAGCGAGTAAAGGCGGAGCTCATATTTATCAGACGGGAGCGTCCGGTTCGGGGGCCGACAAGTCCCGAATTCACGCGAGGAAGAGGACCGACGATCCGGTGGCCCGAATGACCTCAGGTATACTCGCAATTTTATCTCAACCTGTGTGTACCCTTTTTGATACTGGTGCATCGCATTCATTCATTTCCGAATCATGTTTGAATAGACTTAATTTGGATAGTCCTATTGATTGTGGACCTTATATCATTGGTCTACCTGACGGTTGAAGAATTTTCGGAAGTCATACCGAATTAAGCTTAATGACCGCAATTGGTTGGCGGACCTCATCGTGGTGGATTTACCTAAGGACGATGTAAAATTGGGTATTAGTTGGATGGATCGTCATGATACCATCCTCAGTGTTCGTAAGCGTTTGGTCACTATCATTTCAGTCGTTGGAGCTGAGTGTGTATTTCAGGGAGCTAATCCCCATTGTTCCAGAAGAATTATTAATATGATGGAAGCAGTGAAATTACTCAATCGAGGTGTTCAATCATTCATTGTATCATTTTCATCGATTAGCCGTTCCAAGGCAATCGAGGTGTTTAATCATTCATTGTATCATTTTCATCGATTGACCGTTCTAAGGCAATCGAAGTGTTCAATCATTCATTGTATCATTTTCATCGATTGGCCGTTCTAAGGCAATTGAGGTGTTCAATCATTCTTTGTATCATTTTCATCGATTGACCGTTCTAAGGCAATCGAAGTGTTCAATCATTCATTGTATCATTTTCATCGATTGACCGTTCTAAGGCAATCGAGGTGTTCAATCATTCATTGTATCATTGTCATTGATTGGCCGTTCTAAGGCAATCGAGGTGTTCAATCATTCATTGTATCATTGTCATCGATTGGCCGTTCTAAGGCAATCGGGGTGTTCAATCATTCATTGTATCATTGTCATCGATTGACCGTTCTAGGGCAATCGAGGTGTTCAATCATTCGTGGTATCATTGTTATCGATTGACGATGTACTCCCAGACGAGCTACCTGGTTTACCTCCACCGAGGGATGTGGAATTCACGATAGAGTTGGAGCCTGGTACGCCCCCATTTTCGAAGGCACCATATCGGATGGCCCCGACCGAAATGCAGGAGTTGAAGATTCAACTTGAGGAATTGTTCGAGAAAGGTTATATCCGACCGAGTGCGTCCCCGTGGGGAGCACCAGTGTTATTTGTCAAGAAGGAGGATGGTTTATTTCGTGTGTGTATTAATTGTCGGGAGTTGAACAGGGTGACGATCAAGATTAAGTATCCTCTACCCCGTATTGATGATCCCTTAGATCAACTTCAGGGAACTTCAGTATTTTTCCAAGATCGACTTAAGATTTGAATATCATCAGTTGCGAATTCGAGAGTCGGATATCGCGAGGACGGCGTTTCAAACACGCTATGGTCACTATGAGTTCGTGGTAATGCCGTTTGGGTTATCTAATGCATCTGCGGTATTCATGCAATTAATGAATCGGGTTTTCACCGACTTTTTTGGATCAGTTTGTGGTTGTCTTCATTGATGACATTTTAATTTATTCTCGTGACCGGGAGGAGCACGAGTTTCACCTTCATCAGGTTCTCGACGTGTTGAGACGAGAGCAACTTTATGGGAAGTTTTCCAAATGTGAGTTCTGGATGTCCGAAGTGACGTTTTCCGGACATGTAATTTCATCAGACGGTGTGCGTGTTGATCCTCAGAAGACGGAGGCTATCCGGGATTGGTTACCTCCGAAGAATGTTATCGAAATACGAAGCTTTCTCGGATTAGCCGATTATTATCGGCGGTTTGTGGAAGGATTTTCTAAAATCGCCCAACCATTGACGAACCTTTTGCGATAGGATAAGAAATACATGTGGTCCGACGCGTGTCAGCGGAGTTTTGAGGAACTCAAGAGCCGGTTAATTTCAGCACCTGTCCTTTCTTACCGCAAGGAACGGAAGGATTTGTGGTTTATAGTGATGCGTCCGGACAGGGTCTCGGATGTGTACTAATGCAGAACGGGAAGGTTATTGCCTATGCTTCACGGCAATTGAGACCTTACGAGAATAATTATCCGACCCACGACCTGGAACTAGCAGCCTTGGTTTTCTCGTTGAAGATTTGGCATCATTACCTTTATGGCGTCACCTGTTAGATATTCACCGATCATAAGAGTTTGAAGTATATATTTACTCAGAAGGAGTTAAATATGCGACAGAGGCGGTGGTTGGAACTAATCAAAGATTATGATATCGAGATCCTGTACCACCCGAGTAAGGCAAACGTAGTTGTCGATGCCTTGAGTCGTAAGTCCGTTCAGGAGCAAATGCTTGCTCGTTTAACAGTTCAGAAGGAGCTTCAGCAGGAATTTCTTAGACCCGAGATCAAGGTCTGGCTTCAGCGAGTGCAAGGGCAACTTTGCATGTTAGAAATTTCATCGCCACTTGAGAAGGCAATCGGAGTGAATCAAGGTACAGAACCATCATTGTTGCGCATCCGTGAGGATGTGGCTCAGGGGAAAGCCCCTGGATTTGTGGTCCATGAGGATAGACTTTTGCGATTTAAGAATCAGTTGTGCGTACCGGCGATTGACGAGTTGAAAAACTCGATTTTAAAGAGAAGCTCATGCCACCCCTTATTCCGTTCATCCGGGGTCTAGCAAGATGTACAAGGACTTGAAACAAAATTACTGGTGGAGTAATATGAAGCGAGAAGTCGCAGAATTTGTTTCGAGATGCTTAACCTGTCAGCAAGTCAAGATAGAACATCAGCGATAGGCAGGTATGCTGAAACTGCTCCCTATTCCAGAGTGGAAGTGGGAAGATATTTCCATGGACTTCATCACGAGTTTGCCGACGAGTCGTCGTGGCATGAATACAATCTGGGTGATTGTGGACCGCTTAACTAAGTCAGCTCATTTCCTTGAGATTAAGGATACGTGGGGTCCCGAGACGCGATTGTTCATCAAAGAGATAGTGAGATTGCATGGTACTCCTAAAAGTATCGTTTCCGATCGTGACGGACGGTTCGTGTCTCATTTTTGGAAATCAGTTCATCGTGCTATGGGAACTCAGCTTAATCTCAGTACTGCTTTTCATCCTCAGTCCGACGGACAATCAGAGAGGACTATTCAGACATTGGAGGAGATGTTGAGGGCATGCGTCCTCGATTGGAAAGACGATTGGGGAGCCCAACTACCGTTGATTGAGTTCACGTACAATAATAGTTGGCATGCTTTGATTAAGATGGCACCTTACGAGGCCTTGTACGGTCGTTGTTGTCGATCTCCTTTATGTTGGGACGACTTATCAGAATCAATCTGCACCGAGCCCGATATGCTTATAGCCGCCCGTGAGAAGATAGCTTTGATCAGGAGTCGTTTGTTGAGAGCTCAGAGTCGACAGAAATCATATGCAGATAACCGTCGTAGACCGCTAGAGTTCGAGACGGGTGACCACGTTTTGTTCAAGGTATCACCGAGTTGAGGTATCTTCTGTTTCGGGAAGCGGGGAAAGTTGAGTCCGAGATTCATCAGGCCGTTTGAGATTTTGGATTGAGTAGGCAGTCTGGCTTATCGATTGGCTTTACCTTCGGCGTTGAGCCGAATTCATAACGTGTTTCATGTCTCTCATTTGCGGAATTATGTTTCCGACCCGAGCCACATACTCCAGTTCGATGAAATCGAGATCGCGGATGATCATTCGTATGAGGAGCGTCCTATACGAGTTTTAGAGCGACGAATCAAGCAGTTGAGGAACAAGACGATTCCTTTGGTTAAAATTCAGTGGTCTAGACACGGAGTCGAGGAGGCTACTTGGGAAACCGAGGATAGTATGCGGGAGTTATCCCGAGTTGTTTGACCCTTAGTTTCGAGGACGAAACTCTTTTTAAGGGGGAAAGTATGTAATACCCGGTTGTAATTCATTCATTATCGTTCAGTAATTATCAGTCCGTAATGGTCATTCAGTGATTTTTCACTCATTAATAATCACTCATTAATCATGATTCATTCATTTGTATTCATCGTTGGCATTTTGTAACCGTGTATCAGTTTCCGATCGTCATCTATCTCCGATTGAGAGTGGAGACAAGAGTATTATCATAATCATCGTGAATTTAGTCTTGTGATGGAAGTATCATCTATCGCGTGTTATTGGACTTAATTTCATTCATACGAGTATTGTACGTTGGATCATTCATCAATCGTAGTGAGAAATCGCAGTTGTCGGATTTTCATCTTGTCCAGCAACGAGTTACGGCCGTAATGATTGTCGGATACGGTCGTAACAGGCGTTCGTTGTTTTCAGGCCATTTTGGACGAACGGGACATACGGCCGTAAGGGTTGCGGCATACGGCTGTAAGTTGAGCAGGTACGGCCGTAAGGCTTGGCCGGTTATGACTGTACGTGTCGAGCAGGGTGCCTAGGCGTTTTTGGCCTAAGGCGAGATACGGCCGTAAGATGGGCAGGCTACGACCGTAAGGGGTGTTCGTATTTTTCAGGATGTGTCGGACGAGAAGGACTTACGGCCGTAAGGGTTGCGGCATACGGCCGTAAGATGAGGCAAGTACGGCCGTAAGGCTTGGCCGGATACGGCCATACGTTATAGGCAGGGTGCCTGGCCAGTTTCGACGAAGGGGTCATACGCCCGTAAGTTTGGCCGGATATGGCCGTATCGGGTGAGTTACGCCCGTAAGGTGTGCGGGTACGGCCGTATGGATGTCGGCAGGTGTTTTGGACGAGGGCGAGTTACGCCCGTAAGTCGAGTCTTAGTACGGCCGTATGGTATCAGCGATTTGCAGGCCGAAGCCGAGTTACGGCTGTACGAGATGACTGGTTACGACCGTTAGGCCGTTGACCTGGGATGTTACGGCCGTAACTTCCAGCAGTTTATAAGGGATTGGACGAGACTTTTTACTCATTTCCTCATTCTTCAACTTATATTCGAGAGAGAGAGAGAGAGAGAGAGAGAGAGAGAGAGAGAGCTTGATGGAGAGATATTTCCATCATCTATCACTTGGGTGTTAGATTTTCATAATCTTCATTCGTTTAGGAAGCTTGGATACTCGATTTAACTCGTGTTCATCGGATCGAAGTGTTTGGATCTTCAAGAGGTAATTTCTTCAACATCTTGGATTTCGATTTTGTGTTGAGATATGATGTTTTGGACGTATAATCGTGTTGTATGAAAAGATATACATATGATTACGAGTTTGTATAAATATTCATTGGATTATTGAAGGATTATTCAAGAACACTTTGAATATTGAGTTGGATTTGGGGGTTTTCGATTAATTGTTGCTGAAATCACGAATTTGGATATTCATATTGGATTATTGATCGTATTGACGATGTTTTGTTGGTTTAAAACACTTCTTGGGGATTTGATGTTGGTATAATTGAGGATTGATTGTAAACAATCGAAGTTTGGTCACAACGTGTTTGATATAATGCCCCAATGAACTTGGTTTAGTCGTATCGACGTTTTGAGTTAGTTATCATCGTGTTTGATTCGTATGTTGAACGGATTATTAGTAATTGTGTTATTCAAGGTTGTTCGAGCGACCGACATCTCATTTAGGACGTTTGTTCGTGGAAGGACATTTGTCACCGGTGTCGAGTAAGTTAATTCTTACTCGGTTAAAAGGATATTCATTCCTTTTTGTTGTTTTTCATTCATAATCATAACTCAGTCATAATTGTATTAACCGTATTGAGACTTGTAATTGTCGAATAATCACTTCACTCACGAGGAACGACGGTTCCAATCATTTCATTGAGCTATCATTCACTTCACCATTATTTTCATCTCGGTGAGTCATTCTTGACTTTGTCGGATTATTATTCATTGATATTCATTATGGTCATTCTCGTTCATATGACCTTCTGGGTTCATATTGCGTGGCCGGGTGCGGATGTCTGGAATTTTTAGTCGAGCACGCAATGCTCATGTATTGGGTCACCGATACATTGTACTGTGCACACGGTAACGTTTACCTCCGTGAGACTAATTAGGTACAAGGACTAGTGTGACCGGACACTCGTCTTGTACACTTGTACAGAATATAACGAGCATATTATGATGCTCCTCTTCAGCTTAAATTCATAACTAAGGATATTTCATAACTAAAGATATATCATGATTGTGTATTTTCAACCCTTGAGTATTGTTATTCTGTGTAGCTGACCCCGTTGGGGGATATTGTTTTCAGGTCATGGCAAGGCAAAGGCACGGGAATAGAACGTTGACGGCGAGGAGTCCTAGTGATACTAGTAGGGGCCCCCAATCCTTTCAGTCATTCATGTTGTTGTCATTTATTTTCCGCTGCAGATTTCCATTTGGATACTCCGTTTCATTCAGTGTTGTGTATTTTATCTTCATATAAAATATACATGTATTCGGTATTATCTTGGGTGTGTTATAATGAAACTCCTCATCGGAGTAATTGATGATATAATATGGTTCGGTACTATAATTATATTATTTAATTCATTAATTTTCATTCGCCTGGTGGGTCCCAGTCGGGGGTCCACGTCACTGTAATATCCGCCTAGTTTGGGGTGTTACACGTAATATGGTAAGTGTAGCGTATGTAATGAAGTTCAGAATGAGGATAGTTAACTATCAGTGACGATAACGTACGCTAAGGATGTCAGTGTAGCGTACGCTAATTAGCTAACCTACGTTATATGTGGAGGCTAACGTACGTTAAGTCAGAAAATTATAAATAAGACATCACTCCATTTCATTTCAGCTCGTTTATTTCACCTAGCCTTCAGCATACTTCGTACCCAGAGTTATCCCAGCCTCCTTAAACTCATATAGACCACCTCCACTTGATCATTGAAGATTGGATGTCACTTGTGATTGATCATTGAAGTGGAGAAACATCTTGGATTGGCAAACAAGCAACTGGAGTTGGATTCTACCTATTGTCTCGGTGTTTTCTTCATCTTAAGGTATGTTATAATATCTCCAACCTTCTTAAGGATATGAAGATCATACTATCAAGATATTAAGTTCCATTGATGAATTATTCAACCAAACATCATGTTTAGAAGTTGGGATGATTATGCTTATGGTATCGTTTTTGAAACATCATAGTTGGAATCCTGTTACGTCAAATGATGAGAGTAATGTTCTGAGATTGATTATCCGTATTGAATAGTTTTGCCATATTGATCGTAGACTTGGAGTTGATATCACTTTTGTTAAATGGACTTAAGATTGTATCATTTCTTATGAGTTGGAATTGTTAAGTTCATCTTTGAAACAAAGTCTGAATGTAATGATGATAATGGAATCTAGCGCATCAACCTTAGATAACCGACTTCGCATAAGAGTTGTAATTGAGATTGGATATGGTGTTGTGATGATATACGTATCCTTGAATTCGAAGATGTTATAATCCAAAAGATTATTCATAATTGTATGAGCATGATATGTATGGAGATAACATATGTTAATCACTGAGGATTTCGTTAGCTTCATCACAATCGAGACAGTCGTCTGCCCAGTGAGAAACTGTCATGCATGTTTAGCATACGCTAAACTATGTAGTTAACGTACGCTATCGGGCTTAGTTAATGTACGCTACGTTTGGTATGTAACATACGTTATATCATCAGACGAGTCAAGTCGACTGATCAGAGAGGAACTGTCAATACATGGTTAGCGTACGCTAGACCTTGTCGTTTACGTACGCTAATGAGTAGGCTTAACGTACGCTACCAAAGGTACGTAACGTACGTTAATCAAGTCAGACAGGTTACATTTTATGAACTTCTGACCGTAATTTGGATTGTTAGATGTTCGTACGACTTGAGATGAATTCTATATTATTTCTTTTGTTAAGGTTCGAGCTTAGCAACGTGATTGATCGAAGGGAGTGACCTTCGAGCATTTTGATATTCGTGGGAGTATTTTCTTGTCATCGAATCGAGGCAAGTACTTTAATTAGAATTGTTCGTATTATGTCGGTTATGTTATGATTGTACTGTGTACATGTGTTGTGATGAATTGTCCACCATGCGTTGATCCGACGGAAATCATCATGGGAAATCTATAGCTGTGTGCGCTGGATCATTGGATAGGTAGTTCCACCATGCTTTGGTCCGACGGGATCATCATGGGAATCTATAGCTGTGTGCGCTGGATCGTTGGAATACCATGAGTATGTTGAGACTGTTATGATGTGATATGTGTTGATATTATTTCTCGTTGGAGAAACTTATCATGATTATTGTTGATTAAATCATTGTTGTATGATTATCGTACATGTACTAGCATCGTTGTGCTAACCCCTTCGAGGGTGAACATTTGTTTGTGTTCAGGATCCAGGAGATTAGGGAAACAACCATTGGAACTGCATGACGACGAGGGTTCAGAGTGATGTTCCGGCCGAGTTTATTCGTCTGTTGATTTTGTTGTTTTAATAAGTACTCGAGTACGTCGTCATTTGTGATGATTTGGATTTGGTGATGTATTAATACTCTTCCTTTGGATATTTGTATTCTCAGTATTGGCCAGAACTGTTTGTATTTTATTTCAGTTGCTTTCATACGTTGGTGTCCATTATTGTCTTTTTATTTCTTCAGCCTTGTAAATTCTTATGTAAAGGATTTACGGCGCTGTAATATTCCTGAATATATCGGGGGTATTATAGAATATGGTATCAGAGCTAAGATTATGGATATCTTGTCCATTGGGTCTAAAATAGGGGTCAGGAATGTCTTTTGAGGTAACCGACCGCGAATAACATCGTTGTACTGCCTACGTCTTCGTGCGAGCGGTGGTTGTAAGCTCCTAAACTCTATCTCATCCTTTACATGTTATACTTCTTTATACTTGAACATTAGAACGATATTTGTTTCCTGTATATTGAGTATTTATGCTTACAGTATGTTGAGAGGTGGACATTGACGTGGTCGCGGTCGCGGACGCGGACGAAGGAATGTTGAGAGAGAAGCGTCGCCTTCTAATCAGGCCAGTCATAGCTCAGGCGAGCCCCAAAGATCTATTAATAATGAACCGGAACCTGCTGTGCCCGAAATCCTTCGTCAGGTGGTGAACCAGATGACTCATTTCGCCCAGGTCGTGGGCCGAATGCAGGTGGCAATAGGGTTGCAACAGGGAGATCGACAGCAAGGTATCCCAGACATGGGAAATCGAGGCGACCGATGGCTGTAAGAGGTGGCGAAGATGCAACCACCTAAATTCGATGGTATTTCTGAGACTCCCACCTGGGATCATTGGTTGAAGGAATTGGATTAAATTTTTGCCGGGATTAATTGCCCAGATGACCGGAGAGCCTCTATTGCTCAGTACTTCCTGATAGGGGAAGCGTCCGAGTGGTGGGAAGCCATCAAGCCTGTAGATCATGATGCGGACTGGACAGAATTTAAATTGATGATGGAAGCTCAGTACTGCCCTCGTCCTGAGAGGGAAGCCAAAGTTCGGGAATTTTTCTCTGCACAACCTTCAGATGTGCCAGTATCTCAGGCAATTAAGACGTTTAACCAGCAGCTGGCATTTGTTCGACATCTGGTCAGAACAGATGTAGAAATGATGATACATTTTGATATGAGAATGAAACCAGAAATCCAGAGGTACATGTCCGGTTTTCAATGTACCACTCTCCGTCAATACCAGGATAAAGCATTGGCGTATGAGATCAAGGAAGCAGCGATGGAGAAATTTGCAGAATCCAAGAAGCAGAAAGTCTCCGGTAGTTTCATGGAGCACAATAGTAGTGGGCCCCGCAAGGCCCAGTCATCCTTTCATTCTTTAAAGAAACCTCCGCACCCATCTAAGAGCGGAAAGAACTTCGGAGCAGTATCAGCCACGACAGATACATCTAGGAAGTGCTTTAACTGTGGTCGCCTGGGACACCTTTGGCGTGATTGTTTCCGTACTCCAGTTACATGTTTTGATTGCGGACAGGAAGGGCACCGTGCGACGTTTTTCAAGGATGCCACAAAGTTTAATGGAACCTGTACATCACAGCCAGCTCAGAGGGAAGCAAGTAATCAGCAGACGCAGCTGAGTGTGCAGCTGCCCCAAAATTTTGGTCGAGGTAAAGGCAGAGGACAATTCGACTGCAAGGGAGCCTTGAGTGTCGGATACGCTCCCCCACGTCTGTACAAGATGAGGAGAACAGACGATCAGGATGCTGCTGTCGCAGCAGGTACTGTTCAGATCCTTTCACAGCCAGTTAGCGTTTTATTCGATACATGAGCTACATATTCATTTATATCCTTGTCTTGTGTAAATCGTTTGAATATTTCTGGTTTTTATAATTGTGAGTCTTATGTTGTGGGTTTACCGAGTGGAGAAAGGATTGTTGGAAACTTAGAAACTAGAGATTTCCTTGTATCATTTGGAGGCAGAGAGTGGCCCTCGAATCTGATTGTGATAGAAATGTAAGGAGACGACCTGATACTCGGAGATGATTGTCTTAATCGATATGGAGCTGTTGTAAACTACCGAAGGAGAAATATCTTAGTGATAGCTGACGATGGTTCCGAAATACTATTTGAAGGATGAAAACCAGGAAGTTCAGGAAAGATGATCAAGGCGATGAAAGCTGTCAAATTGTTGAAACAGGGCTGTACCGGATACTGGTGCTACGTAATGAAGAAAGAAGACGGAAAAGTAGAACTCTCATTCATTCCTGTTGTGAATGAATTTTCGGATGTGTTTCCTGACGAATTGCCTGGACTACCTCCACGATGGGATGTAGAATTAACCATCAAGCTGGAACCAGGAACTACACCAGTTTCTAAGGCGCCGTATCAGCACTTACCGAGATGTACAAATTGAAGAAGAAACTAGAGGAGTTACTGGACAAAGGCTATATCTATCCAAGCGTTTCGCCCTGGGGTGCACCAGTTCTTTTTTTCCGAAAGAAAGATGGATCGCTTCGATTGTGTATTGACTATCGAGAACTGAACAAGATGACGATTAAGAGCAAGTATCCGTTGCCACGAATTGATGATTTGTTTGACCAGTTACAAGGAGCAACAGTGTTTTCTAAGATCGATCTGAGGTCGAGATATCATTTTTTAGGATTAAGGAATCCGATGTTCCAAAATCAGCGTTCAGAACTCGCTAAGGACATTATGAGTTTGTAGTGATGCTGTTTGGTCTCACTAACGCACCTGCTGTATTCATGCAATTGATGAACCGAGTGTTCATCGAGTATTTGGACAAGTTTGTGGTTGTGTTCATTGATGACATTCTGGTGTATTCTAAGAGCCCGGCAGAGCATGCGCAGCATTTGCGGATTGTTCTAGACCTTCTGAGAAACGAGCAATTGTACGCCAAGCTTTCTAAGTGTGAATTCTGGATAAAGGAAGTAATGTTCCTCAGTCATGTGGTATCAGTAGAAGGAGTCCGACTAGACCCCCAGAAAATCGAAGCAATTATGGATTGGAAGCCTCCAAAGAACGTGAAAGAAGTCTGGAGTTTCTTAGGACTTGCTGGATATTATCGTCGGTTCGTGGAAGGGTTTTCTAAAATTACCTGCCCACTTACTCGACTACTGTAGAAAACTCAAAAGTTTGAGTGGAATGAGATGTGCCACAAGAGCTTTGATGAATTGAAGAAGAGATTGACGACGGCGCCGATTTTAGCACTTCCACAGGGAACTGGAGGATTCATGGTTTATAGTAACGCTTCGAACCAAGGTCTTGGGTGTGTATTGATGCAAATGAGAAGGTGATCGCCTATGCTTCACGATAGCTGAAACCTTATGAAGTGAATTACCCAACGCATGATTTGGAACTGGCAGCAGTGGTTTTTGCTTTGAAAATCTGGAGGCATTACCTGTACGGAACTCACTGTCAAATCTTTACGGATCACAAGAGTCTTAAATATATCTTCAGTCAGAAAGAGTTGAACATGCGGCAAAGGACATAGCTGGAACTGATTAAAGACTACGACTTGGAGATTCTGTATCATCCAGGCAAAGCGAATGTAGTGGCCGATGCACTTAGCCGCAAGCCTGTTTCTATTCAGATGCTGGAGACACTGACCTCCCAGCCCAGCATTCACCGAGAATTGATTCGCGAAGGAATTGAAGTATGGTTGCAAAGAGTCTAAGGACAACTGTGTGTGAAGGATAACTTCGTCGTTAACCGAAGAAATCAAATCTAAGCAAGTAGATGATCCTCTGATGATTGGGTTACGTGATGAAGTGATCAAGGGAAAGGCCCCAGGATTCGTAATTCATGATGATGGAGTCTTGAGATTTCAGAACCGACTTTACATTCCCGATGTCGATGTTCTGAAACAAACAATTATGAAGGAAGCTCACAGCATGCCCTATTCTATCCACCTGGGCACCAGCAAGATGTATAAGGACCTGAAGCAAAACTTCTGGTGGGGCAACATGAAGAAAGATGTAGCGGATTTTGTCTCGAAATGTTTAACATGTCAGCAGGTTAAGATCGAGCATCAACGACCTGCCGGAATGCTGAAGTCGCTCCTGATTCCTGAATGAAAATGGGAGGACATATCGATGGACTTTATCACTAATATGCCGAGAACCAAGACAGGAATGAACATGATTTGGGTGATAGTTGATAGTCTAAAATCGGCTCATTTTCTAGGCATTAAGGACACGTGGGGACCCGAGAGGTTGGCACGAGTATTTATTTCAGAGATAGTCCGATTGAATGGTACGCCGAAGTCCATTATTTCCGACCGAGACGGACGTTTTGTGTCTCATTTTTGGAAAGCAGTTCATAAGGCCTTGGGGACCGAATTGAACTTCAGTACAGCTTATTACCCGCAGACAGACGGACAATCCGAGAGGACTATTCAAACGGTGGAAGACATGCTAAGGGCTTGTGCCTTAGATTGGTCGGCTGATTGGGAAGTTCATCTGCCGTTGATTGAATTCACTTACAACAATAGTTGGCATGCTTCCATTAAGATGGCACCGTTTGAGGCATTATACGGGAGGAGATGCAGATAGCCCCTATGTTGGGACGATTCATCAGACTTGATCGGGACAGAACCGGAATTGATCGTACAGACACGAAAGAAGATAGCCTTGATTCGTGAAAGATTGTCGACCGCCCAGAGTCGACAGAAATCTTATGCAGACGTACGCCGTCGCCCGTTGGAGTTCAGTACTGGAGATCACGTACTTTTAAAGGTTTCTCCTACTCGGGGAATCTTTCGTTTCGGAAGAAAGGGGAAATTGAGTCCGAGATATATCGGACCGTTCGAGATTCTTGAGAGAGTCGGAGAGTTGGCTTACAGATTGGCATTACCGCCGTCATTGAGCCATGTTCATAACGTGTTCCACGTATCCCAGTTACGGAAATATATACCGGATCCTAGTCATGTCATTGATTTCGGCGAGATCGAAGTCGCTCAGGATGGCACGTTTGAAGAGAGACCGATTAGGATACTAGAGAGTCGAGTTAAGCAATTGAGGAACAAACCAATCGCTTTGGTTAAGGTTCAGTGGCCGCGCCACGGAGTGGAAGAAGCCACTTGGGGGACGTAAGATAGCATGAGGTCCAGATATCTAGAGTTATTTTCGTCTTGAGTTTCGGGACGAAACTCCCTTTTAGTAGGAGAGTATGTAATATCCGAATTTATTATTGAGTATTTCATCTGTATTTGAACCCTGTATCATTCGAAATTGTGATATCGATAATCGAAGTATGATATTTATCGTATTTGTATCCTTGTACATGAGTATGGCAACATGTAAATTTTCCCATGCAAATACGTGATAACATACGTTAACAAGGAAGCTTAACGTACGCTATCAGTCGGAGTTAGCGTACACTACGAATGTAGCATAGCGTGCGTTAACCAGCCAATAATTGAGCTGGGCGGCTAGAAAATGCGCCAGCCGGATTTGGGTCCGGATAAGATTCCCGCGGATGAACCTGGACACCTTTTTAAGTCAACGGGTATTAACATACGCTAAGGATAGGATGCAGCGTACGCTAATAATATTGGTTATGTGATACCCGCCATTTTATAATGCAATATTATTAATTATAATAATATTATAATGCATTTCATGTTATTTAAATTCCATTTAGAGAATCATGAATATTTATTTCGACGTATCACAAGTCCTAGCCCGAATCATATTTGTCAGTTATATTCTAGTAGTCATTACTACTAATAATATTAATAATGCATTTTATTTCATTTCATTACCGAGTGAGTAATTGTTGTACAATTACTTTCACTGCACGTACAAGTCAACTTCATGTAATATCATTTAATACGATCAGACATTTTCATGATATCTCATATGTTCTAAACCCGAGTCAATTTCTCAAGTTAATTTCAGAACATTTAATATTAATCATTTTTTTAGTATGATAATTAAAGGTATTATTATTTTTAATAATAATAATATTCATAATAGGAACAATATTAATATTAACAGTATTAATATTTTTATCTTCATTATTTCTATATCATCATTAATATTACTTTCGATATTATTATTAGTATCGATATTATTAATTATTACCACCGTTATTATTAATATTTCGATTTTTTTATTATTATTCTTATCATTATTATTATTATTATTATTATTATTATTATTCGCCCAAACACTATACTGACCCAGAATCATAATACAAACCCATAATTAACCCTAACCCTAATTTCGATACAGTATAAATATACTGTTATTGCAGTACAAATACACAGTACACAGAATATACACTTTCTCTTCCCAGCCGTCATTCTTCATTGTTCAGCAACAAAAAAAAAATATACAATACAACACAGAATTTACTACAAGGAAGAAGGAGAAGAAAACAGGATCCGATCGAATTCGTCGTCTGATCAGATTCCCAGTCGCATTTCATCCAGTGTTCATTCAATCCACCGAGGTAAATCTCACCATCTTTTTCTCCTGCCTTGAATCTGAATATAACCTTCTATTTTTTTTTCGAACTTAAATTCATTATCTGCAGTATTATCACAGATCAAACCAAAATTTAATTTCGAATTCAACAATCATCGAATCAGAATCAAAACCAAAACAAACAAAAATCGAAACTTCAGACCCGAAATTATCCACCTCGATTTTCATCTTCCCAAACAAATCAAATCAGAACCATAACTTAATTTTAACGGAATTCAACCCGAACTCTAATTCGGGAATCAAAACTCAATAATTTATCCGAACAAAAAAATCATAATCAACAATCAAACACTGTAAACCCGAACCTAATCCTAGTAAATCAAAATCAACATAACCAAAACTGGAATCGAAGCTTCAGTCGAAGCCTAAATTTGCAGCCCATTTCTTGACGCTTAGCGGATTCAAATCGAGTACGCAAATCAGAACATAAAACCCGGCTAGCCCGTTATTCTCTGCCCTTTTTCTGCCGGAGGTCGCCATCAGGGGCGGACCCATGAACAACTTATGGGGGGGACATGCCCCCAGTGAAAAAAAAAGATATGTATATATATATATATATATATAAATTTTTTGATTGTTAATTGTTAATATTAATCACTAGTTAGAGTATGTATAAAATTAATTTATTTATTGTTGATTTTAATTTTTAGGGTTTGTTGAAAGAATGGAAAGATTTTTAAAAAGAAAAATATCGACACCCGGATCTTCAAGTGCAGATAATATTTCCCAACCTAGTTCTACTCTTTTGATGCCTACTGAAATTGATTTGAATGATCTTCCTTGGGATCGAAAGGAAAAGAATTTTAGAGTATCACCCTAATCAAAGAGATGAAATAAGGCCGAATTTCTGAAGATTATTTGAACGGTTGTGTAATTTGTACCGTTGAAAAAGGACTTGCCGATGTTACGAATGAAGATGTAATAAATCGCTTTCAAAAGATGAAATTTCGTAGAGAACAACTATAAAACATAATTTGTTTCACCTTTATAATGATATTGTACTTCAGTATTGATTTTTTTATTACGGTAATAAAAATTGTTCCCCCGGTCTTGGGAAATCCTGGATCCGCCACTGGTCGCCATTCTTGCCGCCGCCACCGCCTTCCACCTCGGTCGCCGACCTCACCCACAGCGATTTCAATCGCTGCCGAAGCCGGAAACCTCCGCCGCCTCCGCCTGTCCTGAAGCCGCAACCTTCAAGTCCAGTCGGTCGATGTGTGTGTGTAGGTGTTTTCCGACCCCGAGCGTGTGTATGATTCCTATGTGTGTGCGTCCGATTCAGTGTGTGTGGGTGTGATTTTTTTTCGGAAACCTTCTCCCGACCGAGAAGAAGAAACGGGATTTTCAGGGAGAAATATGGAAATAGAGAGAGAGAGTTGGAGAGAAGAAAGACGTGAAGAAGAAGGATGATTCTGATGGCTAGGGTTAGATTAGGGGTATTTATACCCCCGAAATTTTAGGGTTCTGCACTTTAGCCCTTCAAATTTTCAGAAACTTTTAATTTCGCCCCAGACAGTTTTAATTAATTCGATTCTAATCCAGTCAGCTTTTCAACTCCTACAATTTGACCCCAGTCAATTTTAAACCTTCACTTCCAGTCCTATTTTGACCCAAACATTAAAATGTTCACTTTCAATAATATTAGTTATTAATCTAAAATTATGCATAAGTATTTTAATTTCAGTCATTAATAATGTTAACTCTTCGGTTAATATTAATGAACTATTAAAATTTATTTTCAGTTGTTATAGTGATATTTGTATCTTTTCATTTATTATATAAATAATAAATGGTAAGGATTTTAAATTATTATTATTATATATAGATTTTATTGAGGATTTACGGGCTTAGGACTGTGAGTCGAGCACATTCATTTCAGTCAGACATCATCATCATTTATTCAGGTGGGAATTTTCACTATCACTTTAATTGCTTTAATTGGACTGCATATATGATATTTAATTCATGTTTATAAATTATGATACACGTCGTAAATCAGGCTCACCTGTATTCGTGTAAGTGGTTATCTTAAGATTCATGTTGTGTGGGGACACCTGCACAACCCAGTATTCACATACGTGCTCGATTCATGTTATATGTGGTATTGCGTGTATGTTTCATGTTGTTGCGGGGGCACCTGCGCAACCTTAATATTCGTATTATGCGTGCTCGATTCATGCTGTACGTAATATTGTGAGTATGCATTCATGTTGAGGAAAGATATGATAGTTTATTCATGTTATGTTTTCCATGAGATTGTATATTACTGTGATCAGTGTGATTTCCACGAGCTGAAGGAAGCTCACCCCCACCTTTATTGATCCCGCAGGTTGAACCAAGCCGGATGGACGAAGGAGCGAGCAGAGGGAGCATATGAAAAAGAATTTATTAAATGTTGTTTTCTTTATGTCAATTGTTTTGAAACTTTTGGGGAAACTTTGACTAGAAATATTAAATTATGATTTATTCTTCCGCCGCAAATTTTTACCTCGTATTTATGATGAAATGTTACCTTATTTAAAGGTATTTATTTTTTACGACATTGTAGCGACTCGACTTTGTAGGCGAGAATTTTTATATTCTCAAGAAAATTATTTTCGTCAAATTTACCTTTTACTTATTTTTCCCAATATTTACCCTAGAAAGTCGGGGTGTTACATAGTGGTATCAGAGCGGGTTTTACCTTTCTGTAGACTCGCTAGAATGTATAGGTATCATATGCTCTCAGCTGTTGGGTTCCGGGGTCGGATATTGCGCCGTGTTGCGGAAGCGTAAAAATAAAATGCGGAAATTAAATCACGCATGGATTTATAGAGGTTCGGCTATAAACGAGCCTACGTCCTCTCTCGGTATCTTTTTCAATAGGCTATAGAAAAACCTCTTCTCCTCTCTTCTATCGGTCGAGGTATAACCGTTACAATCACGTCTTCTATTTGTCCGTGATAAACCACTCGCACTTGTCTTTGTGTCGGTCCAAGTTAAACCGTTTTCCTTTTCGTAGGACAAGGAATCAACCTCTCTAGCTTTCTATCGGTACTAGATAAACCTCGCTAAGATAGCGATTGCGATTCTAACAATGCCGAATCGTTGATCCTAAAAACACCCAATCCAATCGTATCTTTTCTTTTACCACTCGTGTATGTTTTCGTGAATTCTCACTCAAACACTTACAATTAAGCTCAATATCAACAACAAGAATGTGTATAATAATATCACAAGTATAGACAATTTTCTCAAGGTTGTTGTACTCAAATAATACCATAGGTATGGTATTTATAGGCTTCTTGATCAAACTAGCCGTTAGCTCCTTCAGACAACATTACGTATGCTATCAGCTTCTCATTACGTACGTAAGCTTGGTTACGTACGTTAACCTTCATTGGTTACGTACGTTAGCCTCTACACAAAACAGTCCAGGGAGATTCGTCATTTGAGTTACGTACGCTAGCATAGACTTTGTTACGTATGTTAACATTACGTCACTGATGACGTCATATATCCGTTGCATGCTTTTCTGACTTTGACTCCTCCAACGTTCACTTGTTTGAAGTATGTTACGTACGTTATTCATCTTCCATTACGTACGTAAGCTTCCTCATATTACGTACGTTAACATAGTATCGTTACGTACGTTAGCTTTGATTCTCTCCAGCATTTTTCACTTCGTTTTCCTTCGATTCTTGCTTCGTCTCTTCGTTGTTTTGTTTTGTTTATCGCCTATAATCATCTAAACACTTTTAATATATGTATGGAACAAAATGTTCCAACAATCTCCCCCTTTTTGATGATTACAAAACAAAACTTCGTCAATGGGATTTACCTGCAAAAATACAAGTATATGTATATGTGTACAGACCAAAGTTTTCGACTTTGTCCATTTCGTTAGTTCTTCTCCCATTTCTTTTTCGACTCCTTCTTTTCTTTTCTAATTTTTAATTTTTCATCGTCTTTTCGACGTCTCCTCATTTTTCTTTTCCTTCATTTTCGACTTCTCCTTATTTTTGTTCAACTCCTTCGTTTTTCCAATTCTTTTTGTATGCTATCGATTTTCTTCGATTTTTCTCCCCCTTTCACGGTTAATCACATTTTCGACTTATTTCTCCATTCTCTTATCTATCCCCCTTTTTGTATTCATCAAAAAAATGCAATAAAATACCAATAAAAAGTTCAATAAATAATGAAATATGCAAAAATAAATACAAGGGTATTAACTCCCCCTGAAAATATTATCCGATTTAAACAATTACTCCCCCTGAGTAAAATATCAAAAATAATTTTTGGGGATCCAACCGATAGTTGGTTTTTGTTTCGAGACGTAAACGATATTTGAAATAATTGTTCCTTTAGGAAGCCAAATTTTCTTAATTTTAATCGTCCGTCTTGGGCCTTTACAGTTCGAAATACGATGCCCGATTTTTAAACACTTTTCGCAATGGGGTATCTTGAAATTAACGGATTCGTTTTTCAAACGAGTTTTGAATCCTAACCCTTCTTTATTCAAAGTAAATTTTTGAACACCAAGCATTTGTTCAAATTTCTCGTTTCCACATGAGAATTTCTTTGTCAAAGATTTAAGCTCGGTTTGAATTTTAGCAAGATCATCCTTCAAAATATTCTCATTTTCAATGCATTTCGAATGATCGATTTCAACAAATTTTCCCTTCTCGATAATTTTGGAATTTTCAATTTCCAAAGATTTAATTTTATACTTAAGGGATTTGATTTCGGATAAAGCGTTTTGAAAATCCGTATGCAATCATTCAAATGCATCAAAAAGTTCATCACAGGAGGATGTATTTACTTGGCTTTCGACGTCGCTGTCGTCGAACGAACTTCCGGCCATGAGAGCGAGATTATTTTGATCAATAAATTCGTCGTCTTTGTCTTCATCGCTCCATGTTGCAACAAGGACCTCCTTCTTGGGTTTGGCATGGCAATGCTTAGCGAAGTGGCCTGGTTTTCCACATTGTCGACAAGAGTTGTCGAATTTCTTCGTTTCGCTCGAGATATCCTTCTTCCTCCGGTTTAATAAGGTTTGGAATTTATTAATATTCTTGGCAAAATATGCCGCTTCTTCATCGCTTTCCTCCACCGGGGTTTCTTCTTTCTTTCTAGATATCTTAGCCTTCATGGCTAACGATCGTTCCTTCGGCTTTGGCTTGACACTTCGTGATTTTAACACGATCTCGTAATTAATTAGCGAACCAATGAGGGCGCTAAAATCAAGCGTGTTGAGATCTTTAGATTCCATAATCGCGGTCACGGTGCCGTCCCATTCGCTAGGTAGCCATCGTAATATTTTCTTGACTTTTTCACTACTAGACAATGGTTTTCCGAACGAAGCAAGTCCATTGGTGATGACCAAAAATCGGTCGATCATATTGGTGATGGACTCGTCACCCTTCATCATGAATAACTCGTAGTCATGGAGAAGCATATTGATATTCGTCTCCTTGACTTGAGTTGTCCCTTCGTGTGTGATTTCAAGAATTTTCCATATTTCTTTCGCACTTTCACACGACGAGATTCGATTGACCTCTTCGGGATTTAAGGCACAAAATAAAAGTTGGGTGGCCTTACAATTTAGATGGTCATTTTTCCAATCGGTATCGTCGTATTCTTCAAAATATTTGAGCGTACCGTCGGATTTGATAGGAATTTTCGGGCCAAGGCAAATAATCTTCCAAATCTCTATATCGTAGGCACGAATAAAGATTGACATCTTTTTCTTCCATTTCAAATAATTTGAGCCATCAAAGAATGGTGGTCGGTTGAGAGCAAGGCCTTCGAAAGGAGCAAATTGAAACGCCATTGGATCTTCTTCTCCTCGGATGTTAAGCCGTGTATTGGAGTACTGCTTCGATACCAATTGTTGGGTTCCGGGGTCGAATATTGCGCCGTGTTGCGGAAGCGTAAAAATAAAATACGGAAATTAAATCACGCACGGATTTATAGAGGTTCGGCTATAAACGAGCCTACGTCCTCTCTCGGTATCTTTTTCAATAGGCTAAAGAAAAACCTCTTCTCCTCTCTTCTATCGGTCGATGTATGACCGTTACAATCACGTCTTCTATTGGTCCGTGATAAACCACTCGCACTTGTCTTTGTGTCGGTCCAAGTTAAACCATTTTCCTTTTCGTAGGACAAGGAATCAACCTCTCTAGCTTTTTATCGGTACTAGATAAACCTCGCTAAGATAGCGATTGCGATTCTAACAATGTCGGATCCTTGATCCTAATAACAGCGAATCCAATCGTATCTTTTCTTTTACCACTCGTGTATGTTTTCGTGAATTCTCACTCAAACACTTACAATTAATCTCAATATCAACAACAAGAATGTGTATAATAATATCACAAGTATAGACAATTTTCTCAAGGTTGTTGTACTCAAACAATACCATAGGGATGGTATTTATAGGCTTCTTGATCAAACTAGCCGTTAGCTCCTTCAGACAACATTACGTACACTATCAGCTTCTCATTACGTATGTTAACCTTCATTGGTTACGTACGTTAGCCTCTACACAAAACAGTCCAGGGAGATTCGTCATTTGAGTTACGTACGCTAGCATAGACTTCATTACGTACGTTAACATTATGTCACTGATGACGTCATATATCTGTTGCATGCTTTTCTGACTTTGACTCCTCCAACGTTCACTTGTTTGAAGTATGTTACGTACGTTATTCATCTTCCATTACGTACGTAAGCTTCCTCATATTACGTAAGTTAACATAATATCGTTACGTACGTTAGCTTTGATTTTCTCCAGCATTTTGCACTTCGTTTTCCTTCGATGCCTACTTCGTCTCTTCGTTGTTTTGTTTTGTTTATCGCCTATAATCATCAAAACACTTTTAATATATGTATGGAACAAAATGTTCCAACATCAGCTTCGCCACTTCGTCACTCCATCTGAGGTACCAAATTTCAGTCATTATTCATGCATATGTCATTTCATTTTATTTACATAATTATATATGTATGTACGAATTGTTAGAATGGCCAAACCTAGGATGACGCCACGTAAGAAGGTCCCAGCTACTTTTGACTTGTGTCTTCTAGCACGCAAAGATTGGTGGGACGATCCTAGTTTGCCAGAAAATGCACCACATTATGTCATTAATGGGCCGAGTAAGTGGCTGCAATATGGGAAACAAGGTTCCGTCACGCGATAGCTAGAGCAACTGATGGAGAAGTTATCCGAAGACTGGAGTTCCTGCATCTTCCGGCTTTGGAAAAAAGGCCATCAAGAGATCGCTAGAATAGCAAGAGGCCACGGATGATTTCCAATTCGTCGCTGGACGCCTACTGGATTTGTATGCTTGAGAGGAGATGCCAACTGCCAATTGGGATGCCGACTTTACGGACGAGGAAGACTCGGAGGAGGATCCCGAAGAAGATCCAGAGGAAGATCCAGAAGAAGTTCCCGATGGAAGCTCAAGGATGGATCTCGTCGAAAATATGAAGGATGTTTTGATGGCAGACATCGAGTCTAACGATGAAGTCACTTTGTGGATTGAGCCGCGACCCCCTATTCCTGTTATAGAGATTATTAGTAGTGACAGGGGGAGTAGTGCGTGTAGACTCGATAACTAATGAGGTGAAGATAGAGATTAACGAACGTAGCTTCTTAGCCAACTTGCACATAGTGGAACTTAGCAATTTTGACGTCATTTGGGGTATGGATTGGTTGGACAAGCATAGAGCTGTAGTCGAATGCTCCGAAAGGAGAGTAACATTATGCCCGTCTGTTGATGTTAAGACAGTATTCGAGGGTGTTAGACACAGCAGTACCCCGAGGGTGATTTCAGCCATGAAAGCTGTGAAGATGCTGAATAAGCGTAGTTGCCAATGATTCTTGGTGAATGTGATGGGGAAAACAACTTCGGAGAAGACGGTAGCTGATGTGCCTATCTTCAAGGAGTATCCATATGTCTTTCCCGAAGACTTTCCCGGAGTTCCGCCGAATCATCAAGTTGAGTTCTCGATTGATTTAGTGCCAGGAGCGGCACCAATATCGAAGGCTCCCTATAGGACGGCACCTAAGGAATTGCAAGAGCTGAAAGTGCAACTCCAAGAACTACTCGACTCTGGATTCATCCGACCGAGTATTTCGCCATGGGGTGCGCCAGTGCTCTTCATGAAGAAAAGGGACGAAAGTTTGAGGATGTGCATTGACTATCGTGAACTAAATCGACTCACGATAAAGAATAAATATCCACTTCCTAGAATAGAGGACCTATTCGAGAAACTTGGAGGATCGGGAGTATTTTCGAAGATAGATTTGAGATCCGGATATCACCAGCTGAGGATTAAGAGTGATGATATCTCATAGACCGCATTTCGAACTCGTTATGGACACTATGAATTTATAGTGATGCCATTTGGTTTGACTAATGCGCCAGCGGTATTCATGGACCTCATGAACCGTGTATTTCAACCTTATTTGGATAAGTTCGTCATTGTGTTCATAGATGACATACTTGTGTACTCAAGGACCAAGGTCGATCATGAGCAGCATCTTAGAACGGTATTAGTGTAATATCCAGAATTTATACTACTGTTGTTTAATATTATTTTATTCGAGTTATGTTGTACAGCGTGGAATCTGTATAGTATGGATAAAATAATGAAGGACTGAGATGTCAATATTGGTATAATTGTCGTATTTGGTCGACAATTGTATTTGAGGATATAATGTGTTGAGTAATGTATTCAGTATGCCGTATGTTCGTTTTTGGTATGTCGAGACGTTGGACAGAAATTGCGGGAAATGGCTAAGTGTAGCATTATTAGCGTACGCTAATATGCATTCCTAGCGCACGCTATCGTGCAGGTTTAGCGCACGCTAATGGTAAAAGATAGCGCACGCTTGTTCAGAACAGATCAGAGGGAATCTTCGTGTGGACCCGGTCACTTTCGGCGCATGTGCCGACCAAGTCAACTGATGTTGTCGTAAAGCATTAGCGCACGCTAATGCCTGTTGTTAGCGCACGCTAATATCAGATCGGTCAACAGGGAATATTGGCTTTATTGGTTGCTTTCGGCATGTGGGGTCACGAGCATATTCGGGGTAGGTGCAGACTGTAGCAAGTCAACTTCGGATAGCGCACGCTAAGGGCAAAGGACTTGCGTACGCTAGACAGTGTAAGTTACGTACGCTAATGCATGGGCATTATGTACGCAAGCACATGTACGAAGCCATATAGTGGCCTCTGGACCGCGATAGCGCACGCTAACAAAGTCAGTTAGCGCACGCTAAGACTGTTGCGCACGCTAAACATGAGATGTTAGCGCACGCTAGTAATGTATTCTATATAAGGGGACAGACGGGTTTTGAGATGCATTTTAGTCCATTTTCTCCTTCAGTCGATAGAGAGAGTTTTGAGAGGTTCTTGAGGTTCCCAAACACGGTGAGATGATGATCTTTAACAAGATTAAGATGGAGAGTATGGATTCAAGTCTTGTTCTTCAAGTTATTCATGATTCTTGTAAATGAGTCAAATGTTCTTATTCTGGGTTCATCCAATCCAGGTAATTTTCGTACCCTTTGATGGTGGTTCGTTTTTCTTGGATGATTACATGTGAGGAGCATGTTGGATAATCAGATGATGATGTTATATGAGATTCAATGGAATTTTGATAAGAGTTTCGGATGTTAGTTAAGATTCTTCATACTATAAGGATGTTGATTCATTTAACCCGATCTAAGATGGATTTCTGAATCATGGTAATTATATTGGTCGATTTAAATGAGATGAATCATGATAATAGGTTGAATTCCAGATTGAGTATGATATGATCCTTGTTATCGAGTTGGTTTGATTGTTGATGTTGTTATTGATATATGGACATTGATATGATCCTTGTGATAGTTATGATGTCGTTCATCTTCAAGAGATATGGAGATTTATGTCTCCCTTCATTTCGGATTTTGATGTTAAGATGATATAAGGATATATAATGGTTTTGATTATAAATATGGATAAGATGATCAAAACCAACATTATGTTGATTTTAGTTCGTATGTTCTTGATAAAATGTGGATCATGATGATGAGATTGAATTTGGAAAAAATTATTGTTAATCTTGGTGTATGATTTCCTTTCCATTCGGATTCGTAGTCGTAAGGTGTTAGACGAGGCTGGGAATGCATGCCACTGTACAACATTAGCGCACGCTAAGCTTACTGGCTAGCGCACGCTAACGGGAGCAACTTAGCGCACGCTACGTTATGCATTTAATGTGCGCTAAGTAGGCAGACAGTGCAGTATTTTTGTGTTTTGATTATGTATTCGTGATGGTTTGATTTGGTTTGTTCTGACTGCGTTTACTCGAGGTTGTGTTGACCCGTTGAGTTCGATTGGTTAGTTTTTGTCGGTTGTTGATTGTTATCGGATATGTGTTATTTGATTACTTCGATAGGTTGAGATTACTGATCGGCGATTATAACCGGATGTTGCGGTCGTGTTCGAGTATGTCCGTTGTGTTGCTTTTGATCGGGGCTGAGGAGCTCGTAGACAAAGGCAATGTGTTCGGTAACAGCTTCGTGGTATCGGTATCGAGGCAAGTTATTACTTGCTCAATTATAATGTTTAATGAATGGTTTTAGTTTCATTTCATTTATAATGCATATAGCAATGATTATTACTGCAAATTCTGGAGATTTGGATTATGTGTTGTCTTTCCGATTCTGGGAGTTAAATCATAAGGTTTATGATTCATTTCGGTTATTGGAATTTCGGGTACCGATGATACATTATGGTAAAGACGAGGATATGAGTATCTGTAGTCCATGGTACGTTTGGATCGCCGAGCATTGCGGATAATCGTCGGTGATGGTTTGATATCGAGATTTCTCCCGAAGGTCGGGGCAAGTATCTTATATCGATTCAGTTAGTGTTAGTGATTTGATCATGCATATTGTCATTCATGTTGTCGAACATGAGGTTGTCTTAGTTGATTTGTCATATTGTCGTTCATGTTGCGTTGTTCATGTTGATGAACATATTGTTTTGCATATGTGTATGCATATTGTGTTGTTTATGTTGTGTTGATCTGATGGGATCGCGCGATCTATGCTGAGGGCGCTGGATCGGATGTCCACCTCGTGTTGGTCCGACGGTATCATCTTGGGATCTATGCTGAGGGCGCTGGATCATTGGACGGGTTTTTCCACCTCGTGTTGGTCCGACGGGATCATCTTGGGATCTATGCTGAGGGCGCTGGATCATTGGATTACCCAGTGTCGTGTTGATGGAATCATATGGATTCGCATCGTTGGTTTTATATGTGTTGTTGTATGTATATTATTGGTTATCCACCTCGTGTTGATCTTGTAGGATCATCTTGGGATCTATGCTGAGGGCGCTGGGTCATGGGATTTCCATTGAGTATACATTGTTGATATTGTTTTGAACATATTGACGTGGTCATATGAGTATGAATTTGTAGGTCTTGTGTTAGGACCGTGTCCGTATTGCATTGATCTGATCTCGGATTAGACTGATATGATTGTCCTGGAACTTCATATCTCGAGGTATGTTCCATATTTCCTTCGGTATTGTCTTTTGATGGACAACCGGTTATCGTCTTGGGATTTAATGATACTATCCGATGGATCGTATTGGTCAGAACTGGTATATTTCCGTATCGTGAGTTGGCGATGATAGTTTGAGAATCTTGAGTATTGCTTGAGGTACAATACAGATATTATGTTCGAGTTTAATGGTTAATTGAGTACGAGATTTGATGAGAATTATTTGAGTAAGTAAAGTTACTACGATGAGATTACATTGGTCGTATTCTTATTTTGTATTCTCATTGGTATGTAATTATTAATGTGATGTGACGCTTATCATTGTTGGATATTATGGCTGACCCCGTCGTGGGATTTCTTTTTAGGTTCTTGGAGTATCAAGCTTGTAGCGGTCGTGAAAAGATGAGCTTCTCGGAGGATATTAGCTAGGACATGTTTTGTGCATTGAGTTTCTTGATTGGTTCTTGTATTCCGCTGCTAGAGTATCATTATGGTTGGTCTTTTTCCGCTGCGTGAGTATTTTGAAACGCTCTTTTGGTATCTGGTAACTGAGGTTACTTTGGAAATCATTTTCTAAACTTTTGAGTTTCGGCCGTTTGGCCTTGTGATTTCAAATGAGTTTTTACGACAGTTTTTGATAAATGGATTTTGTAAGTCTATGTGAATTTTTAAAGATAGTACCGTCGTTGGCCTCTTGGGCATTTGTAAATGTTTGCGAAAAATTCTTTTAGCCTTTGTGGGTTCCATCTCGGGGCCCACAACGCTGTAATATTTCCGGTTAAATCTGGGGGTGTTACAGAATATGGTATCGGAGCTTAGGTTGAGAAAACCTAGGCATTTGGGTCGAGTTGGGTCGTGTTTTGTCGCGTCAGTCGAGTTGTCGATTGACTAATTCTAGAGCCTTGGGTTTTTGTTGTTCACTCGGGCTTATGGGTTATGTGATTTGCTAGTATAGTACTGGGCTTGTTATAAAATTTTCCAAATGGTGCTAACGTGATTCTCTTGAAAGAGAGGTGTCGTGTTCTCGAGTTGAACTGAGTTTTCAAAACGTGTGTTTTGAAAATACCTGTGGCGAGTATTTTCTTGAGTCGAGACATGTGCCAGTATCACGGGGAATCGTCGGCTTCACGATCTGTAAGTATTTGGATTTTTGAATTTCATTGAGATTTATTGCCGTTCTAAGTTGAGATGCATTGAGATTTAGCAGGATTAGGGGTGGACACGAACCGAACGAACTGAGCTTTTGGTGTTATTCACCGTTCGTTCGGTTCGTGTAGTGTTCGGTTCGTGTTCGTGTTCGACGAACATTACAAATCAGTGTTCGAGTTCGGTTCGACATATTTTTTATTGTTCGTGTTCGGTTCGTTTGTGTTCGAGATATATATATAATATATAATATTTTTATATATATATATATATATATATATTTTTACACCCATATTATATATATATATAATATAATATATATATATATATATTAATGTTCGCGAACAGTTCGCGAACACCCGATCAAAATATAAAATATTCGATGTTCGGCTCGTAAATACTCGAACATGTTCGCGAACATGTTCGGTTCGGTCAAACTGAGATCGAACTGACCGTTGACTGAGCTTTTTCACGAACAGTTCGCGAACGTTCGGTTCATGGGCCACCCCTAAGCAGGATATTATACGTTACAGTATGAGATAACAGAGTGAGACAGGATTGGTGATTTGAGAAACTATGATGTTGGAAATCAATATGTCGGTTAAGTTTTGGAACGGAATTGTGTATTCGGGAGAAGGAATGTGGATGATTGAGAAGAACATGTAGTCATGTTAGTTCATTTTGTGATATATGAACTGCTTATGAGCATTTGAAAATACACTTTTCAAAATGAACGTTTCACGAATGTTTTACGGAAAACGATTTTTGGGCTGAGACCCAAATTGAATTTGAAATAGTTTTGTAACTCAGGACTTGGAGTCCGAAAAGAGTTTTCTACTTTTTGAAATGCGGAACGATATATGGGATTAGACCCTGATGTTTCAAAAAGCTTTTCTGTTTTCTAAAACTCCCGAGATTGTAAAACACTTTACCAATCATTTTTATTTCCGTCATTTGATGTTTTTAGCTTACATATTCAAATAAAACTTCTCGGATAGTCTTTCGCTGTATTTGATTTGTCGATTATTCAATGTTTTGTCATATCATATTTGAGGTGATCCAGAATAGATTAAGGATTGACGTTGCGAGTCATGTATAGAAGAGGAGTTTTTATCCGAGTTTACATATTGAGATTTTGGAACTATGTCAGGTGATTTTCTGATGAAATATCAGTGAATATTGGTGATGAACCGAATTGATATACATGAGTATGCATGTGGTGAATCATTTGCATAGTTTTCATTTTAAAAACATCGAAATCGTGCGGATTCGAAGGAAACTGTTATCGAATACTTGGCACCAGTGAGCCGATTTAATTTTTCAAAATTTGATTTCGTGGTCTTACGAAAATTTATGTTTTGAGTTTTGAAATTCTTGAAAGAACTTTTGAAAATTTGTCTTCTTGACAATATTACATGATTTCAAACCGGTTTTGAAAATGGGACTGATATCCTTACGCATTTTGTGCATAATGCATATCGTGGTGAAGTTCTGAGTGAGACTCACAAACTGGATAATATATTAATGTGGAACGATGAATAGGGATCCGAACTTTGGTATGGTCGTTTGGTTATGCAAGGATGATCGATTGATTTATCGGATAAGAGAAATATGCTGCGTGTTGTAGATTTATGCACATGATGTAATTTTGGAACTTTGGATTTTGCGAAATCGGGGCATATATCCTATGTAATTCCATTGGTATGGTAGTAGCGTGATTTTTAACATATTGATTTTTGAATGATTTCTTTTGTAGATTTGGTGATGGTGACCCCATGTTGGTTGTTTTAGATGTTGAGCGGTCGTTTCCACTCCAGGTATGATTGGTTATTTTCGTTGGCTTGATTGGGTGTTCGTATGCCGAGGGGTGTGTTCACCAACCGGATGTGTTTCGTTGAGATCCACTGTATGTGATTTGTTTAGCGTTTCGAGAATTTTTCTCTTCCGTATATCTGTCTCTGTGGTTCTGTGTTTATCGTGTTGGAATTTACCGTGTGAAGGTATTCCCGATTATTGTTGCTCCTTCGTTGGTCATAGTGGAGTTTATCATGTTGATGATATTCTCAGTTGTGTTTTGACCATTGGATTAATCGTATTGGAGATATCTTATCGATGATCTTCTCGGTTAGTTAGTTGGTTGATCATTGTTAATGATCGTATAAGCGTTTGAATTCTGTGTCGATGTTTCGGGATCGATTGTCATTGTTTTGGACAGTTGTTTCACAGATATATCGGATATTATTCATTTTATCGGAATTGGAACTTGATCATGCGATCAGGCAAACAGGATTTGTCACGGATAGATTATTCCATCTGACGATGATATATTTTTGAGACTCATGGAATTGTGATTGCTAGTATCTCAGGAGATCGTCGACCTTGTGCATTGGTAAGTATGTTGTTGTGGTTATTTTATAGTGATGATGATTGATCGTTGTCGTGATGGTTACGGAATATTTTGGTTGAACGGTTTGTTTGTTTTCTATGACGGATTGCAAGTTTCAAGGACGAAACTTATTTTAAGTGGTGTAGTATGTAATATCCGGAATTTCTACTACTGTTGTTTAATATTATTTTATCCGAGCTATGTTGTACAGCGTGAAATCTGTACAGTATGGATAAAATAATGAAGGACTGAGCTGTCAGTATTGGTATAATTGTCGTATTTGGTCGACAATTATATTTGAGGATATAATGTGTTGAGTAATGTATTCAGTATGCCGTATGTTCGTTTTTGGTATGTCGAGACGTTGGACAGAAATTGCGGGAAATGGCTAAGTGTAGCATTATTAGCGCACGCTAATATGCATTCCTAGCGCACGCTATCGTGCAGGTTTAGCGCACGCTAATGGTAAAAGATAGCGCACGCTAGTTCAGAACAGATCAGAGGGAATCTACGTGTGGACCCGGTCACTTTCGGCGCATGTGCCGATGAAGTCAACTGATGTTGTCGTAAAGCATTAGCAAACGCTAATGCCTGTTGTTAGCGCACGTTAATATCAGATCGGTCAAGAGGGAATCTTGGCTTTATTGGTTGCTTTCGGCATGTGGGGTCACGAGCATATTCGGGGTAGGTGCAGACTGTAGCAAGTCAACTTCGGATAGCACACGCTAAGAGCAAAGGACTTGCGTACGCTAGACAGTGTAAGTTACGTACGCTAATGCATGGGCATTACATACGCAAGCACATGTACGAAGCCAGACAGTGGCCTCTGGACCGCGATAGCGCACACTAACAAAGTCAGTTAGCGCACGCTAAGACTGTTGCGCACGCTAAACATGAGATGTTAGCACACGCTAGTAATGTATTCTATATAAGGGGACAGACGGGTTTTGAGATGCATTTTAGTCCATTTTCTCCTTCAGTTGATAGAGAGAGTTTTGGGAGGTTCTTGAGGTTCCCAAACACGGTGAGATGACGATCTTTAACAAGATTAAGATGGAGAGCATGGATTCAAGTCTTGTTCTTCAAGTTATTCATGATTCTTGGAATGGAGTCAAATGTTCTTATTCTTGGTTCATCCAATCCAGGTAATTTTCGTACCCTTTGATGGTGGTTCGTTTTTCTTGGATGATTACATGTGAGGAGCATGTTGGATAATCAGATGATGATGTTATATGAGATTCAATGGAATTTTGATAAGAGTTTCGGATGTTAGTTAAGATTCTTCATACTATAAGGATGTTGATTCATTTAACCCGATCTAAGATGGATTTCTGAATCATGGTAATTATATTGGTCGATTTAAATGAGATGAATCATGATAATAGGTTGAATTCCAGATTGCGTATGATATGATCCTCGTTATCGAGTTGGTTTGATTGTTGATGTTGTTATTGATATATGGACATTGATATGATCCTTGTGATAGCTATGGTGTCGTTCATCTACAAGAGATATGGAGATTTATGTCTCCCTTCATTTCGGATTTTGATGTTAAGATGATATAAGGATATATAATGGTTTTGATTATAAATATGGATAAGATGATCAAAACCAACATTATGTTAATTTTAGTTCGTATGTTCTTGATAAAATGTGGATCATGATGATGAGATTGAATTTGGAAAAAATTATTGTTAATCTTGGAGTATGATTTCCTTTCCATTCGGATTCGTAGTCGCAAGGTGTTAGTCGAGGCTGGGAATGCATGCCACTGTACAGCATTAGCGCACGCTAAGCTTACTGGTTAGCGCACGCTAACGGAAGCAACTTAGCGCACGCTACGTTATGCATTTAACGTGCGCTAAGTAGGCAGACAGTGCAGTATTTTTGTGTTTTGATTATGTATTCGTGATGATTTGATTTGGTTTGTTCTGACTGCGTTTACTCGAGGTTGTGTTGAACCGTTGAGTTCGATTGGTTAGTTTTTGTCGGTTGTTGATTGTTATCGGATATGTGTTATTTGATTACTTCGATAGGTTGAGATTACTGATCGGCGATTATAACCGGATGTTGCGGTCGTGTTCGAGTATGTCCGTTGTGTTGCTTTTGATCGGGGCTGAGGAGCTCGTAGACAAAGGCAATGTGTTCGGTAGCAGCTTCGTGGTATCGGTATCGAGGCAAGTTATTACTTGCTCAGTTATAATGTTTAATGAATGGTTTCAGTTTCATTTCGTTTATAATGCATATAACAATGATTATTACTGCAAATTCTGGAGATTTGGATTATGTGTTGTCTTTCCGATTCCGGGAGTTAAATCATAAGGTTTATGATTCATTTCGGTTATTGGAATTTTGGGTACTGATGATACATTATGGTAAAGACGAGGATATGAGTATCTGTAGTCCATGGTACGTTTGGATCGCCGAGCATTGCGGATAATCGTCGGTGATGGTTTGATATCGAGATTTCTCCCGAAGGACTCGGTGCAAGTATCTTATATCGATTCAGTTAGTGTTAGTGATTTGATCATGCATATTGTCATTCATGTTGTCGAACATGAGGTCGTCTTAGTTGATTTGTCATATTGTCGTTCATGTTGCGTTGTTCATGTTGATGAACATATTGTTTTGCATATGTGTATGCATATTGTGTTGTTTATGTTGTGTTGATCCGATGGGATCGCGCGATCTATGCTGAGGGCGCTGGATCGGATGTCCACCTCGTGTTGGTCCGACGGGATCATCTTGGGATCTATGCTGAGGGCGCATTGGATGGGTTTTTCCACCTCGTGTTGGTCCGACGGGATCATCTTGGGATCTATGCTGAGGGCGCTGGATCATTGGATTACCCAGTGTCGTGTTGATGGAATCATATGGATTCGCATCGTTGGTTTTATATGTGTTGTTGTATGTATATTATTGGTTATCCACCTCGTGTTGATCTTGTAGGATCATCTTGGGATCTATGCTGAGGGCGCTGGGTCATGGGATTTCCATTGAGTATACATTGTTGATATTGTTTTGAACATATTGACGTGGTCATATGAGTATGCATTTGTAGGTCTTGTGTTAGGACCGTGTCCGTATTGCATTGATCTGATCTCGGATTAGACTGATATGATTGTCGTGGCACTTCATATCTTGAGGTATGTTACATATTTCCTTCGGCATTGTCTTTTGATGGACAACCGATTATCATCTTGGGATTTACTGATACTATCCGATGGATCGTATTGGTCAGAACTGGTATATTTCCGTATCGTGAGTTGGCGATGATAGTTTGAGAATCTTGAGTATTGATTGAGGTACAATACAGATATTATGTTCGAGTTTAATGGTTAATCGAGTACGAGATTTGATGAGAATTATTTGAGTAAGTAAAGTTACTACGATAAGATTACATTGGTCGTATTCTTATTTTGTATTCTCATTGGTATGTAATTATCAATGTGATATGACGGTTATCATTGTTGGATATTATGGCTGACCCCATCGTGGGATTTATTTTTAGGTTCTTGGAGTATCAAGCTTGTAGCGGTCGTGAAGAGATCAGCTTCCCGGAGGATACTGGCTAGGACATGTTTTGTGCATTGAGTTTCTTGATTGGTTCTTGTATTCCGCTGCTAGAGTATCATTATGGTTGGTCTTTTTCCGCTGCGTGAGTATTTTGAAACGCTCTTTTGGTATTTGGTAACTGAGGTTACTTTGGAAATCATTTTCTAAACTTTTGAGTTTCGGCCGTTTGGCCTTGTGATTTCAAATGAGTTTTTACGACGGTTTTTGATAAATGGATTTTGTAAGTCTTTGTGAATTTTTAAAGATAGTACCGTCGTTGGCCTCTTGGGCATTTGTAAATGTTTGCGAAAAATTCTTTTAGCCTTGTGGGTTCCATCTCGGGGCCCACGACGCAGTAATATTTCCGGTTAAATCTGGGGGTGTTACAATTAGGAATACTGCGAAGGATAAGTTGTATGCAAAATTCAACAAGTGCGAATTTTGGCTTAACCGAGTTGCATTTTTGGGTGATGTGATCACTTCTAAAGGAATTGAGGTTGACCCGATTAAAGTTGAGGCAGTCAATGATTGGAAAGTACCAAGTAATGCGAATGAAGTTCGAAGCTTCTTGGGATTAGCCGGTTATTATCGGAGATTTATCGAGGGATTTTCGACGATTGCTGCACCTATGGCTAAATTGACTAGAAAAGGAGAAGTTTTCTTATGGAATGAGAAATGCGAAAGGAGTTTCCAAGAACTTAAGCAAAGATTGACTGCTGCACCAGTTTTGACGATTCCCGATCCGACAAAAGAATTTGTCATCTACAGTGATGCATCCAAGCAAGGTTTGGGATGTGTATTAATGCAAGAGGGCAAGGTAGTTGCCTATGCTTTGAGACAGTTGAAACCGCACGAGCTGAACTACCCTACTCATGATTTGGAACTAGCAGCGGTAGTTCATGCCCTGAAGATTTGGAGACACTACCTTTATGGAGGTAAGTGTGAAATTTATACAGACCACAAAAGTCTGAAATATATTTTCACACAGAAGGAATTGAATATAAGGCAGCGCAGATGGCTTGAGTTGGTCAAAGACTACGATTGTACAATTCATTACCACCCCGGTAAGGCAAACGTAGATGCTGATGCACTAAGCCGTAAGGCAAGAGGAGATCTAACTTGTTTGTTGACCAAGGAGGAACGCTTGGTCAAGGAATTCATAAGGATGAACCTTGAGGTGGCTACACCATCGAGTCCAACTGAGTCATTATTGGCTAGTTTGGTGGTATAACCAACCTTGAAGGAACAAATCAAAGAAGGTCAAGGACAGGACAACTTCTTGGTCAAGATGAAAGAACGTACTCTTTCAGGTGAGGATAAGGGATTCAGTGTGTCCGATGATGGCACGATGCATTATTAAGGGAGAATTTGTGTGCCCAATATTGTTAAATTGAGAGAAGCGATACTAAAGGAGGCACATAATACTCCGTATACAGCACACCCTGGGAGTACAAAGATGTATCAAGATCTTAAGGGGACATTTTGGTGGGAAGGTTTGAAAAGAGATGTGGCAGACTTTGTGAGAAAGTGTATAGTTTGTCAACAAGTGAAAGCAGAACACCAACGCCTCTTTGGATTACTTAAGTACTTCATATTCCAGAATGGAAATGGGAACACATTACGATGGACTTTGTGGTAGGTTTGCCTCGAACGGAAAGAGGAAACCACGTTATTTGGGTTGTTGTCGACCGAGTCACAAAGTCAGCTCATTTTATCCCAGTTAAAATGAACTTTCGAATGGATCAGTATGCTCAACTTTATATCAGGGAGATTATTAAGTTGCATGGAGTGCCAGTCTCTATAGTATCCGACAGGGATACCCGTTTCACATCGCGTTTTTGGGAGAGTTTGCAAGAAGACTTGGGGACACAGTTGAATTTTAGTGCGGCTTATCATCCTCAGACTGATGGTCAGTCCGAGAGAACCATTCAGATTCTTGAGGATATGTTGCGAGCATGTGTGCTAGATATGGGAAATAATTGGGAACGACTGTTGCCTTTGGTAGAATTTGCTTACAACAACAGTTACCAGCCGACGATCGGTATGGCACCATATGAGGCCCTATACGGTAGGAAGTGTCGATCACCAGTGTATTGGGATGAGGTAGGTGAAAGAAGGATTTTGGGTCCCGAGATGATCGAACAGACAGTTGGCATGGTGGATAAGATTCGTGAGAGGATCAGGATAGCCCAGGACCGTCAGAAGTCTTACGCCGACAAGCGTAGAAAAGATCTCGAATTTTATGTTGGCGACAAGGTATTCGTGAAGGTATCTCCTACCAAAGGAATTGTTTGTTTTGGTCCAAGGAGCAAGTTGAGACGAGGTACATTGGACCGTTCGAAATTCTCGAGCAGATTGGAGAGTTAGCTTACCGTTTGGCTTTACGCCCAGAGCTTTCGGCTGTGCACAACGTTTTCCACGTATCATTGCTGAGGGAGTACGTGCACGATCCTAGCCACGTCGTCAACTATACCGCCGTGGAGTTGAACAAAGACCTTACCTATGAAGAACAACCAGAACTGATTCTCGACCGATCAGTCCAGCAATTGAGGAACAAAGAGAAGGTATTTGTCAAGATCCAATGGCGTAACCACAGTAAAGATGAAACCACTTGGGAGCGCGAAGAGGAACTACAAGCTCGTTATCTGAATTTCTTCAATCGAGGTATACCATTTATTTTCGAGGACGAAAATTTTTCTAAGAGGGTAGGATGTGATACCCGCCATTTTCTAAGAACAACAAGAACTGATTCTCGACCGATCAGTCCGACAATTGAGGAACAAAGAGAAGGTGTTTGTCAAGATCCAATGGCGTAACCACAGTAAAGATGAAACCACTTGGGAGCGCGAAGAGGAACTACAAGCTCGTTATCTGAATTTCTTCAATCGAGGTATACCAATTATTTTCGAGGACGAAAATTTTTCTAAGAGGGTAGGATGTGATACCCGCCATTTTATAATGCAATATTATTAATTATAATAATATTATAATGCATTTCATGTTATTTAAATTCCATTTAGAGAATCATGAATATTTATTTCGACGTATCACAAGTCCTAGCCCGAATCATTTTTGTCAGTTATATTCTAGTAGTCATTACTACTAATAATATTAATAATGCATTTTATTTCATTTCATTACCGAGTGAGTAATTGTTGTACAATTACTTTCACTGCACGTACAAGTCAACTTCATGTAATATCATTTAATACGATCAGACATTTTCATGATATCTCATATGTTCTAAACCCGAGTCAATTTCTCAAGTTAATTTCAGAACATTTAATATTAATCATTTTTTTAGTATGATAATTAAAGGTATTATTATTTTTAATAATAATAATATTCATAATAGGAACAATATTAATATTAACAGTATTAATATTTTTATCTTCATTATTTCTATATAATCATTAATATTACTTTCGATATTATTATTATTAGTATCGATATTATTAATTATTACCACCGTTAGTATTAATATTTCGATTTTTTTATTATTCTTATTATTATTATTATTATTATTATTATTATTATTATTGAAGCATCAATTTATTAAAAACTCAAAAGTTTACAAGAAATTGGTGGGGAGTCGAGAAACCAACTGGGCCCCCACACCTCTAGCTATAGCAAAACCGATCCTACTAAAAATATAAGCCGCAGACGTGACCCAACGTCCCGAGTCATGTAATCTTCGAATGCGCTTGAAAGGGTTCAAGATCTTTCTCCAATTCTCCAAAAGAAGAAAAGGAGAAAGGGAGGAAACCATACCCAATATCACCACATTTGGCACCGTATTTGACACGCTTACGCTCGTGCAAACAAGAATCGCCCGCCCGGCAAAAAATCAATCATCCCGGATAACGTCGAGGCGACGATCCCGTAAGATCAACACATACATCACGCCCATCATCCCAAGAATAAAGCAAAACATCGACGGCCGTAAGGATCTGTCCCTATCTCCATAAAGCCCGATATCCACTTCCTTACGCCGAGATTCCAGATCGAGAACAAATATCAACAAGGACATCACGCACAATGTTATGTCGATGTTTGATGCCCACAATACCAGCACATGAGACAGCATGATCCCCATAAATATCTCCATTAAACACCCTAGAACAAGCTGAACATGGAGCCTGAGTAGTAAAAAGGGGAACACCCAACCGTAACACAACACACAACGATATGTCCTGGCGTTCATAGTTTGTCCCAAACCTGAAATCGGAGCCACCCTAAGCCAATCCGACGCATGATCCTCCTTTAGTGAGCTCCATAAAGCCATCTGTCGGGGAGATAGTTGAAAAGTAGATTCAACCGTTTGGATAACCCGATCAAGTATATAACGCCAATTTCTTCATAAGTTTGGGGGCGCGACCTCGTTAGGGATACTCAACAGTCAATATCCATATTCCCGTTAAAAGTGCATAAGGCGTCATCAAAAGAAGGACCCGCAGTAACAATATCAGAACTACCGAGAAGCTTAGTCTGTAAGCTAGCAGATTGGAGTCTAGAAGCTAGGAAAGCATAGTTTAAGACATCACCTGCAGCATATACACCAAGCCCCCCAAAAGCAAACGGTAAAGTGGCAAGTCTCCATTGCCAATCACCGAAACCAGGCCCTGTAAGCGGTGACAATACGCTCCAAGGAAGAGCGAAGTGCCGTATCAAAAGAAACCTGAGCACACTCAAAAACCCGAGGAGAACATGTGCGCATAGAAAAGTACAACTTGGAAATACCAGCACAAGTACGTAGTAACAACAACTCACATTGGGGATCATTAAGTTTAGCAACAGCATCCATAAGCTCGATGGTTTTCGCCACCCTTTTTAGAACAAGCTGGCTACCAAAATTAACATCCACACTAACCGGGCCACCCAACAATTTAACGCCATGCAAAGGGCGAGAAATATTGGGAGGAAAAACACCATCCAATCTACTCCTGGGGTCCTCCATTGGCCAAAAAACCTCAGTTTTATCAACATTGAGGTGTAAGCCACGACTAGGTCCATCCTTCATAATCAACTCCAAAACCTTGCCCACAACCAAAGTATCTCCAATAATTGTGCCATCATCCAGATACCATGCTTGAAAGGAAAGGTTAAAGGAATCCTTAATCTTACATGCCAAGGGATGTAACACTAAAGCAAAAAGAAGAGGCCCAAGAGGATCACCTTGTTGCACACCTTGATGAGACCAAAGAGTATGCTCACCATAATATAACCTGGCAGGATTAGAGTAGCAGAATTCCACCCACCGTGAGATAGCCGGAAATGAAGTCGAACCTCATGTAACATAGCGGACGATCCACCATGTTGAAGGCATTTTTAAAGTCTACCAACAACATAGAAAGACCAACATCACCCCGATCCTCTACCAACCGATTCACCGCATGAAGAATAGCTTCCCCACCACCCGAAACCCCAACACCCAGTGTAAATCGTCAAAATAATCATCTCAAGAGTGGCCAATCATAGACGCACATACTTTGGAAACTAAACGCCTCCAAACAGTCCCAACAAAGAATAGGCGGATACCCCTCCTGGTTTGACTAAGGGTGTGAGGGGAGCACTAGCAATGTACTCACCCAGCGCCCTCGGACATTTACCGGCAAGGAAAAGATTCACAACTGTGTGATGGAAGCGACCAACTCATCGAAGCGACCACTGGCACCCCATTCAAACAATCCAAAAGGTGTTGGGCACGCAACCCGTCCCGCCCACAAGACGTGCCACGGGGGAAACTCTTAATCATATCAAGAACCATAGCAGAGGATGCAGAAAAATAGTGTTGATCAATAGGTATATCGGGCAAAAGAGGAGCAGACTGGAAAGGGTGCTTAGCTGTTAAGTCCTCAAGAGTAGAAGCATCATAAGGTGCGATACCAGAAGACGAAAGAACTCTGACCGCAGCCGTATAATGACCATCACTAATCTTCCTTTTGCATTGCTTGACATTACGGTCACCCAAGTCAGAACTATCATCATCAATACTAGACCATGGTGGGGAGGGTTCTGCTAGAACCTCACGCATAACCTGCAAACTACCACCGGGAGAGCCCCATGCACGGATAGCATTACAAATATACTCTTCTTGGCGCTGACGCTTAGTGGCTGACCTACCCTCTTGATAACTCCTCGGAGAAAAGGTTTTGAGGAGACAAAGAGGCAAGACAAACAAACTAACCCAACAAGAGATGTCATCAGGCGCGCAGATCACCTTATCAAGAGCTCCTTTCAGAACACGAGAGAACTCCAAGCGACATTTAGGAGGAATAGATTTGACCGTCCGCAGCCCTTTAGAGAAAAGAGTATCAAGAAGAGGCAAACCGAAACCACTAAACTCGTCCAAAACCACATCGTCAACAAGAGCTACCTGAAGGGAAACTTGCGGTTTGGGAAGATCATACAAAACAAACTGAACAATACCATCGCCACAATCAGGAGGAGACACAAAATCAGACCCCTTACCATGTCGACACTTAGTTCGGAAAGTATGCGTCTTATTGGCCCAAACACTATGCTGACCCAGAATCATAATACAAGCCCATAATTAACCCTAACCCTAATTTCGATACAGTATAAATATACTATTACTGCAGTACAAATACACAGTACACAGAATATACACTTTCTCTTCCCAGCCATCATTCTTCATCGTCCAGCAACCAAAAAAAAAATACAATACAACACAGAATTTACTACAAGGAAGAAGGAGAAGAAAACAGGATCTGATCGAATTCGTCGTCTGATCAGATTCCCAGTAGCGTTTCATCCAGTGTTCATTCAATCCACCGAGGAAAATCTCACCATCTTTTTCTCCTGCCTTGAATCCGAATATAACCTTCTATTTTTTTTATTCGAACTTAAATTCATTATCTGCAGTATTATCACAGATCAAACCAAAATTTAATTTCGAATTCAACAATCATCGAATCAGAATCAAAACCAAAACAAACAAAAATCAAAACTTCAGACCCGAAATTATCCACCTCGATTTTCATATTCCCAAACAAAACAAATCAGAACCAAAACTTAATTTTAACGAAATTCAACCCGAACTCTAATTCGGGAATCAAAACTCAATAATTTATCCGAACAAAAAAATCATAATCAGCAATCAAACACTGTAAACCCGAACCTAAACCTAGTAAATCAAAATCAACATAACCAAAACTGGAATCGAAGCTTCAGTCGAAGCCTAAATTTGCAGCCCATTTCTTGACGCTTAGCGGATTCAAATCGAGTACGCAAATAAGAACATAAAACCCGGCTAGCCCGTTATTCTCTACCCTTTTTCTGCCGGAGGTCGCCATTCTTTCCGCCGCCACCGCCTTCCACCTCGGTCGCCGACCTCACCCACTGCGATTTCAATCACCGCCGAAGCTGGAAACCTCCGCCGCCTCCGTCTGTCCTGAGGTCGCAACCTTCAAGTCCAGTCGATCGATGTGTGTGTAGGTGTTTTTCGACCCCGAGCGTGTGTATGATTCCTGTGTGTGTGCGTCCGATTCAGTGTGTGTGGGTGTGATTTTTTTCGGAAACCTTCTCCCGGCCGAGAAGAAGAAACGGGATTTTCAGGGAGAAATATGAACAGAGAGAGAGAGAGTTGGAGAGAAGAAAGACGTGAAGAAGAAGGATGATTCTGATGGCTAGGGTTAGATTAGGGGTATTTATACCCCCGAAATTTTAGGGTTCTGCACTTTAGCCCTTCAAATTTTCAGAAACTTTCAATTTCGCCCCAGTCAGTTTTAATTAATTCGATTCTAATCCAGTCAGCTTTTCAACTCCTACAATTTAACCCCAGTCAATTTTAAACCTTCACTTCCAGTCCTATTTTGACCCAAACATTAAAATGTTGACTTTCAATTAATATTAATTATTAATATGAAATTATGCATAAGTATTTTAATTTCAGTCATTAATAATGTTAACTCTTCGGTTAATATTAATGAACAATTAAAATTTATTTTCAGTTATTATAGTGATATTTGTATCTTTTCATTTATTATATAAATAATAAATGGTAAGGATTTTAAATTATTATTATTATTATATGTAGATTTTATCGGGGATTTACGGGCTTAGGACTGTGAGTCGAGCACATTCATTTCAGTCAGACATCATCATCATTTATTCAGGTGGGAATTTTCACTATCACTTTAATTGCTTTAATTGGACTGCATATGTGATATTCAATTCATGTTTATAAATTATGATACACGTCGTAAATCAGGCTCACTTGTATTCGTGTAAGAGGTTATCTTAAGATTCATATTGTGTGGGGACACCTGCACAACCCAGTATTCACATACGTGCTCGATTCATGTTATATGTGGTATTGCGTGTATGTTTCATGTTGTTGCGGGGGCACCTACGCAAACTCAATATTCGTGTTATGCGTGCTCGATTCATGCTGTACGTAATATTGTGAGTATGCATTCATGTTGAGGAAAGATATGATAGTTTATTCATGTTATGTTTTCCATGAGATTGTATATTACTGTGATCAGTGTGATTTCCACGAGCTGAAGGAAGCTCACCCCCACCTTTATTGATCCCGCAGGTTGAACCAAGCCGGATGGACGAAGGAGCGAGCAGAGGGAGCCGCGGATCTTGGTCTGATCATGTCGGGATGAACCTGGACGGCTTTCGGGAAAAGCCGAGTCAACGCGGTAGTGCACGCTATGAATATGAGGATAGCGCACGCTAAATGCTGAGTACAGTGAAGTCAGTAAACTTCGTATGGCCGTTAGCGCACGCTATGGATATGGACTAGCGCGCGCTAATAACCCTTTTCTATATATAGGACAGCACACTTTTCATTTTTTTCAGATCTTTTCACTTCCCAAAACCGAATTCTTGGACTTAGAGAGTTACTTCCTCAATCCTCCACCTCTCATATCATCCTACTAGCATGAGTTTGAAGATTGTAGATCATTGGAGATTGGTGTTCAAGCCCTCGGTGTTGGATTTCTTCAAGTTCCTTCGTGTTCTTCACTACTTTGAGGTAGGTGATTCTTCACCAATATTAAGTAATGTTCTGAAGGACGTTTTGATTATGATTTGGGATTATCTAGTCAGTTAAATTCGTAAGTAGTCAGACATCATGTGCTAGAAGGATATTTTCGATGTTTCGGTAATTATTCATCGTATAATCCATTGAACCTATTAGTGTTTGAACTCCTAGCATATTCATGAAGCTTCAAAACCGATTATGACCAGTATATGGAGATTTCCAAGTTCTTATGTCTTTACATAATGGAATTATACGTTTTGAGACATAAAATGGATTGAACTTAGGATATCTTATTGAAGATCAAGATGAATTATGGTGTTGTGATGATTATACGTATCCTTGTATCTCGAAGTCATTTAATCCGTAAAGATCTTTCACAAACCGTATGAGCATGATATGCATGGAGATGACATGTATTAACACTGAAGATTTCTTGAGTTTCATCACTATAAGATCAAGTCTACTGCCCAGTGGTAAACTGCCAAGCACGGTTAGCGCATGCTAAGATATGTATATTAACGTGCGCTATCGGGAATGAGTTAACGTACGCTATGTTCGGTACGTAACGTACGTCGAGTCAGTCGGATGATCAGAGAGAACTGTCGGTACATAGTTAGCGTACGCTAGACTTCGTTGATTACGTACGCTAACGAGCAGGCTTAGCGCACGTTACGTAGAGTACGTAGCGTATGCTAAGTAGTTCAGGCAGATTACATTTTTTAGAGCTGTCAGCCGTAGACCGGATTGTTAGACATTCGTACGACATGAGATGAATTCTTTAATATTTCTTTTGAACAAGGTCTGAGCCTTGCATAGGGGACGATCGAGGGGCGGTGGCATACTGACACGTGACATTGTTGGAGTATTTCATTCTTACCATTTTCGAGGCAAGTATCATATGTTGAGTTTGGTTTGTATTGGAACTTTGAACATGCATATGGTTTTGTTCATGTTGTCGAGTATGAGATTAATTTCTTTTCTCGTGGTTTTCATTGTTAATTGTTCGTATTAATGGACATATTGAAATGCATATTTGTATGCATAATTGCATGGTTTATATTGTAAATGATCTGAGGGGATCATGAGGATCTATGCTGAGGGCGCTAGATCGAATGTCCACCATGCGTTGGTCCGACGGGATCATCATGGGGATCTATGCTGAGGGAGCTGGATCGTTGGACGGGTTTTCCACCATGCGTTGGTCTGACGGGATCATCATGGGGATCTATCTTGAGAAGTGGATCGTTGGATTACCCTGTATTGTGTTGATGGAATCGTGAGGATTCGCATCGTTGGATTCCGGTGACGGAAGTACGTTTTGTATGTTTTATAATGCATTGATGAAATTTGTATTGTGATACTTGTACTAGCATCGTTTTGCTAACCCCTTCGGGGGTGGACATTTGTTTTGATGTTCAGGTAGCCGAGGAGCGGGGAGGCAGCCACCGTACCAGCATGACGATGAAATGGCTCAGTGATGTGGTTGATGTTTGTTGTTTTTGTGATTTGTCTTCTTGGTTCATTTTCAGTACTCGAGTACGCGTGTCTTATTAATATCATTTCGATATGGTTGTATTAATTAACTCAAATGGATCAGTTGGAACTGGTTTTGTAACTTGAATTTCTGTGATATTGTTGGATTATTTTCACACTTCTTTTAATTAGCCTTGTAAATCCTTACTTAAAGGGTTTACGGCGCTGTAATTATTCCGAATATCTCGAGGTGTTACAGAATATGGTATCAGAGCTAAGATTCATGGATATCTTGGCAGTTGGGTTTTGGTTGGGTTTGTTTACGTCATTTGATTACGGGTCGTTTGTAACATCACTGCTGAGCCAGCATCGTCGTGTGGACCGTGGTTGTAAGTCACCTAATCTCAATTACTACCGTTTTATTTAAGTCCTTTTTGTGAATATTGACGGATTTTCTTTTAGAAGAGTTGCCCTGGATATTGAGTATTTGTGTTTACAGTATGTTGAGGGGTGGTCGTGAACGCGGACGTGGTCGTGGACGCGGACGTGGAAATGCGAGACAGGAAGATTCGATGTCTACCCCAGAATTAACCGCTAGTCGAACATATTCCCATTCCGGAGGACAATAGGGATCAGCAAATAATAATGCAGATCCTAACGTGTCGGGAGTGCTTCAACAGGTAGTTGCTCAGATAAACCAGTTTGCTCAGGTTGTTGATCGCATGCAGACGGCGATGGGACAGCATCATAACGAGGATAATCGGGGGGACAAATGGCTTACTGAGGTGGTCAAATTGCACCCTACAAAATTTGACGGATCTTCTGAGGCACTTACTTGGGATCATTGGATAAAAGAATTGGAGAAGATATTCGCGGGTATTAACTGTCCCGAGGACCGGAAAGTCCCTATTGCCCAGTATTTCCTGACTGAAGAGGCTTTTGACTGGTGGGAAGCTATTCGACCCGAGAATCATAATGCTGACTGGACGGAATTCAAACTAATGATGGAAGCACAATATTGTTCTCGTCCAGTTAGAGAGGCAAAAATCCGAGAGTTTTTCTCACCACAGAGTTCGGAAGCATCTGTGACAGACATAATCAAGACTTTTAACCATCAGCTGACTTGTGTGCGACACTTGGTCAGAACGGAGGCGGAAAAGATTTTTCATTTCGATATGCGGATGAAGCCGGAGATTCAACAGTCCATGTTCGGATTCGAGTGTACTACGTTGCGACAATATCAAGACAAAGCGCTGGCCTACGACATGAAAGAGGCAGCGGTGGAGAAGTCAACGGAAGCAAAGAAGCAGAAAGTGTCTGGCAACTTCACGGAGAATAAGAGTAGTGGCCCCGCAAGGGCCAGTCCTCATTTCATTCGTCCAGGAGGCCTCCGCATCCTTCTCGAGGTGGAAAGAAGTTCCGGGCAGCACCAACCGTTTCAGACGCAGGGAAGAAATGTTATAACTGTGGCAAAACAGGGCATGTTCGACGTGATTGTTTCGCACCTGCTGTGACCTATTTCGAGTGTGGACAGGAAGGACATCGCGCAACATTTTGTGGAAATGCGACTCGGACTTTTGGTACTCGCACTCCAGTGCCAGTTTCGAAGGAGATAAGTGTGAACCAGACGCAGCAGAGTGGATTCCAGCAACAGAATGTTGGGAAGAGAGAGACATCCAGTGCTGGGCCCGTTCCTCCGCGCCTGTACAAGATGAGGAAATCTGATGATCAGAACACTGCTGTTGCATCAGGTACGATTCAGATCCTTTTGCAACCAGTTAGTGTCTTATTCGATTCCGGAGCTACACATTCTTTCATATCATTGAACTGTGTTAATCGTTTGAAAATCTCGTGTCTATTTGATTGTGAACCATATGTTGTGGGTTTGCCGAGTGGAGAGAGGATTGTGGGAACCCTAGAAACTAGAGATTTTCCAGTGTCTATAGGAGGGAGAGATTGGCCATCGAATCTTATTGTAGTTGACATCCATGGTGACGATTTAATTCTCGGAGACGATTGGCTCAACCGTTATGGAGCTATTCTGAATTACCGACAGAGAGTCATTTCTATCATTGCTGATGACGGGTCTAAACACTTATTCAGAGGATGGAGACCGGGAAGCTCGGGAAAATTGATCAAAGCGATGAAAGCTGTGAAATTGCTGAAGCAGGGTTGTCACGGATTTTGGTGCTACGCCATGAAGAAAGAAGGAGGAGTAGAGCTCTCATCTATTCCAGTTGTGAATGAATTCTCAGATGTATTCCCTGACGAACTACCTGGGTTACCTCCGCAGAGAGAAGTGGAGTTCAATATCGAATTAGAACCTGGAGCCGCTCCTATTTCCAGAGCATCATACCGTATGGCGCCAACCGATATGTATGAACTAAAGAAGCAACTAGAGGAATTATTGCAGAAGGGTTACATTCAACCTAGCGTTTCTCCTTGGGGAGCACCCATCCTCTTTGTCCGGAAGAAAGATGGATCCCTCCGATTATGTATCGATTACAGGGAGCTAAACAAGGTGACGATCAAGAACAAATATCCTATACCTCGGATCGACGACTTGTTTGATCAACTGCAAGGGGAAAGGGTATTCTCGAAGATTGACTTGCGATCAGGATATCATCAGTTGAGAATTAAGGAATCGGATATACCAAAATCTACTTTCAGATCCCGGTACGGGCACTATGAATTCATGGTAATGCCATTCGGACTTACCAATGCTCCTGCGGTATTTATGCAATTGATGAATCGGGTATTCTTAGAATATCTAGATAAGTTTGTGGTCGTTTTCATTGATGACATCTTGATCTACTCGAAAGACACAGAAGAGCATGTTGAGCATTTGCGTGTGGTTTTGAGCACCTTGAGGAATGAACAGCTTTATGCGAAGCTTTCCAAATGCGAGTTCTGGCTTAGGGAAGTAACTTTCCTTGGGCATGTGATATCAGCGGACGGAGTTCAGGTGGACCCGAAGAAAGTCGAAGCAATCTTGGAATGGGAAGCTCCTAAAAACGTGAAGGAAGTCCGAAGCTTCTTAGGACTTGCTGGATATTATCGCCGTTTTGTAGAGGGATTTTCTAAAATTGCTCGTCCGCTCACTCAGCTGTTACAGAAAACTCAAAAGTTCACGTGGGATGAGAAATGCCAGGTTGGATTTGATGAACTTAAGAGGAGACTGACGACATCACCTATATTAGCGTTACCAGATGGAACTGATGGATTCATGGTATACAACGATGCTTCAAATCAGGGTCTGGGATGTGTGTTGATGCAAAAGGATAAGGTGATTGCCTATGCTTCTCGGCAGTTGAAACCGTACGAAGTTAATTACCCGACTCACGATCTGGAGTTAGCAGTTGTGGTCTTTGCCTTGAAAATTTGGCGACATTATTTATACGGCACTCACGCCGGATCTTCTGAGATCATAAAAGCCTCAAGTACATTTTCAGTCAGAAAGAATTAAACATGAGGCAGAGAAGGTGGCTATAATTGATCAAGGATTACGATTTGGAGATTCTCTATCATCCGGGTAAAGCAAACGTAGTAGTCGATACATTGAGCCGTAAACCTGTTTATCTTCGAGTGTTGGAAGCACTTACGTCCCAAACCAGCACTCAACGAGAACTAATCCGCGAAGGGATTGAAGTATGGGCACCAGGAATCCAAGGGCAACTATATGTGATGGAACTGACTTCGTCACTAGTCGAGGGAATCAAATCTAAGCAGTTGAACGATTCTTTGATCCTTCGGTTATGTGACGAAGTAAATAAAGGAAAGGCCCCATGATTCATGATACAAGATGATGGAGTTCTGAGATTTCGGAGTCGACTTTGCGTTCCCGATGATGATGATTTGAGACGGACAATTCTGAAGGAAGCTCACAGCGCGCCCTATTCTATTCACCCGGGCAGCAGTAAGATGTATAAGGATCTAAAACAAAACTTTTGATGGGGAAATATGAAGAGGGACGTAGCAGAGTACATTTCGAAGTGTTTGACTTGTCAACAGGTTAAGATTGAACATCAGCGACCTGCCGGAATGTTAAAGCCGCTTCCGATCCCTGAGTGGAAGTGGGAAGATATCTCGATGGATTTCATCACCAATATGCCAAGGACCAAGATGAGAATGAACATGATTTGGGTTATAGTTGATCGACTAACCAAGTCGGCTCATTTCCTAGGAATTAAAGACACGTGGGGACCCGAGAAATTGGCACGAGTATTTATTGCAGAGATAGTCAGATTGCATGAGACGCCGAAGACCATTATTTCAGATCGAGATGGTCGCTTCGTGTCGCACTTCTGGAGGGCAGTTCACAGGGCTTTGGGGACCGAGCTAAACTTCAGCACGGCTTATCATCCCCAAACGGACGGTCAGTCCGAAAGGACTATACAAACAGTAGAAGACATGCTTAGAGCTTGTGCTTTGGATTGGTCAACTGATTGGGAAGTTCACTTGCCATTGATTGAATTCACCTACAACAATATTTGGCATACTTCTATTAGGATGGCACCATTTGAAGCTTTGTATGGGAGGATATGCCAATCACCCCTGTGCTGGGATGATTCTTCGGAATTGATCGGGACGGAACCAGAATTGATAGTTCATACTCAAGAGAAGATAGCTTTGATTCGGGAAAGACTGTTGACTGCACAGAGTCGACAGAAGTCTTATGCAGATGTGTGTCGTCGCCCGCTAGAGTTCGACATTAGAGACCACGTACTATTGAAGATGTCTCCTACACGAGGATTTTTCCTTTTTGGGAGGAAAGGTAAGCTAAGTCCGAGATATATCGGGCCATTTGAGATCCTCGAGAGAGTTGGGGATTTAGCATACAGGTTTGCCTTACCGCCATCGCTGAGTCACGTTCAAAATGTGTTTCACGTATCCCAATTGCGGAAGTATGTACCAGATCCCAGTCATGTCATTGAGTTCGATGAGATCGAGATAGCTAATGACGGCACCTTCGAAGAGAGACCAATCAAGATACTTGAGAGTCGGATCAAACAATTGAGGAATAAACCAATACCCTTGGTTAAAGTACAATGGTCACGACACGGAGTTGAAGAGGCCACTTGGGAAACGAAGGACAATATGAAGACTAGATATCCGGAGTTGTTTTCATCTTAAGTTTCGGGACGAAACTTCTTTTTAGGGAGAGTGGATGTAATACCCGAGATTTTGATGTGTATTTGAACCTTGTGATATGGTATTTGTTGCATTTTAATCTGAGTATTATTCTCCGTATTTCATGATCCGGTGTTGTTGAGTGCACGATTGCATGAATGTGTTCTAAGTGGTGCTTTTTGTACATGTAGCGCACGCTATCGATTGAGTATAGCGTACGCTATTTTGGATTCGTAGCGCACGCTATGTATGAACCTTAGCGCACGCTACACGTAGTCAACATGATTAAGACAGGGTGGTAAGTGAGATCAGCCGCGGATCTTGGCCTGATCATGTCGGGATGAACCTGGACGGCTTTCAGGAAAAGATGAGTCAACGCGGTAGCGCACGCTACGAATATGAGGATAGCGCACGCTAAATGCTGAGTACAGTGAAGTCAGTAAACTTCGTATGGCCGTTAGCGCACGCTATGGATATGGACTAGCGCGCGCTAATAACCCTTTTCTATATATAGGACATCACACTTTTCATTTTTTCAGATCTTTTCACTTCCCAAAACCGAATTCTTGGACTTAGAGAGTTACTTCCTCAATACTCCACCTCTCATATCATCCTACTAGCACGAGTTTGAAGATTGTAGATCATTGGAGATTGGTGTTCAAGCCCTCGGTGTTGGATTTCTTCAAGTTCCTTCGTGTTCTTCACTACTTTGAGGTAGGTGATTCTTCACCAATATTAAGTAATGTTCTGAAGGACGTTTTGATCATGATTTGGGATTATCTAGTCAGTTAAATTCGTAAGTAGTCGGACATCATGTGTTGAAGGATATTTTCGATGTTTCGGTACTTATTCATCGTATAATCCATTGAACCTATTGGTGTTTGAACTCCTAGCATATTCATGAAGCTTCAAAACCGATTATGACCAGTATATGGAGATTTCCAAGTTCTTATGTCTTTACATAATGGAATTATACGTTTTGAGACATAAAATGGATTGAACTTAGGATATCTTCTTGAAGATCAAGATGAATTATGGTGTTGTGATGATTATACGTATCCTTGTATCTCGAAGTCATTTAATCCGTAAAGATATTTCACAAACCATATGAGCATGATATGCATGGAGATGACATGTACTAACACTGAAGATTTCTTGAGTTTCATCACTATAAGATCAAGTCTACTGCCCAGTAGTAAACTGCCAAGCACGGTTAGCGCACGCTAAGATATGTATATTAACGTGCGCTATCGGGAATGAGTTAACGTACGCTATGTTCGGTACGTAACGTACGTCGAGTCAGTCGGCTGATCAGAGAGAACTGTCGGTACATAGTTAGCGTACGCTAGACTTCGTCGATTACGTACGCTAACGAGCAGGCTTAGCGCACGTTACGTAGAGTACGTAGCGTACGCTAAGTAGTTCAGGCAGATTACATTTTTTAGAGTTGTCGGCCGTAGACCGGATTGTTAGACATTCGTACGACATGAGATGAATTCTTTATTATTTCTTTTGAACAAGGTCTGAGCCTTGCATAGGGAACGATCGAGGGGCGGTGGCATACGGACACGTGACATTGTTGGAGTATTTCATTCTTGCCATTTTCGAGGCAAGTATCATATGTTGAGTTTGGTTTGTATTGGAACTTTGAACATGCATATGGTTTTGTTCATGTTGTCGAGTATGAGATTAATTTCTTTTCTCGTGGTATTCATTGTTAATTGTTCGTATTAATGGACATATTGAAATGCATATTTGTATGCATGATTGCATGGTTATATTGTAAATGATCCGAGGGGATCATGAGGATCTATGCTGAGGGCGCTAGATCGAATGTCCACCATGCGTTGGTCCGACGGGATCATCATGGGGATCTATGCTGAGGGCGCTGGATCGTTGGACGAGTTTTCCACCATGCGTTGGTCCGACGGAATCATCATGGGATCTATACTGAGGGCGCTGGATCGTTGGATTACCCTGTATTGTGTTGATGGAATCGTGAGGATTCGCATCGTTGGATTCCGGTGACGGAAGTCCGTTTTGTATGTTTTATAATGCATTGATGAAATTTGTATTGTGATACTTGTACTAGCATCATTTTGCTAACCCCTTTGGGGGTGGACATTTGTTTTGATGTTCAGGTAGCCGAGGAGCGGGGAGGCGGCCACAGTACCGGCATGACGATGAAATGGCTCAGTGATGTGGTTGATGTTTGTTGTTTTTGTGATTTGTCTTCTTGGTTCATTTTCAGTACTCGAGTATGCGTGTCTTATTAATATCATTTCGATATGGTTGTATTAATTAACTCAAATGGATCAGTTGGAACCGGTTTTGTAACTTGAATTTCTGTGATATTGTTGGATTATTTTCACACTTCTTTTAATTAGCCTTGTAAATCCTTACTTAAAGGGTTTACGGCGCTGTAATTATTCCGAATATCTCGGGGTGTTACAGAGGGAGCATATGAAAAAGAATTTATTAAATGTTGTTTTCTTTATGTCAACTGTTTTCAAACTTTTGGGGAAACTTTGACTAGAAATATTAAATTATGATTTATTCTTCCGCCGCAAATTTTTACCTCGTATTTATGATAAAATGTTACCTTATTTAAAGGTATTTATTTTTACGACATTGTAGCGACTCGACTTTGTAGGCGGGAATTTTTATATTCTCAAGAAAATTATTTTCGTCAAATTTACCTTTTACTTATTTTCCCCAATATTTACCCTAGAAAGTCGGGGCGTTACAGGTTACGTACGTAATATGGTAAGTGCAGCGTACGTAATGAAGTTCAAAATGAGGACAGTTAACTATCAGTGACGATAGCATACGCTAAGGATGTCAGTGTAGCGTACGCTAATTAGCTAACGCACGTTATATGTGGAGGCTAACGTACGTTACGGTCAGAAAATTATAAATAAGACATCACCCCATTTCATCTTAGCTCGTTTATTTCACCTAGCCTTCAGCAAACTTCATACCCAGAGTTACCCCAGCCTCCTTAAACTCATATAGACCACCTCCACTTGATCATTTAAGATTGGATGTCACTTGTGATTGATCATTGAAGTGGAGAAACATCTAGGATTGGCAAACAAGCAACCGGAGTTGTATTCTACCTATTGTCTCGGTGTTTTCTTCATCTTAAGGTATGTTATACTATCTCCAACCTTGAATTCGTGTTCTTAAGGATATGAAGATCATACTATAAAGATATTAAGTTCCATTGATGAATTATTCAACCAAACATCATGTTTAGAAGTTGGGATGATTATGCTTATGGTATCGTTTTTGAAACATCATAGTTGGAATCCTGTTACGTCAAATTATGAGAGTAATGTTCTGAGACTGACTATCCGTATTGAATAGCGTTGCCATATTGATCGTAGACTTGGAGTTGATATCACTTTTGTTAAACGGACTTAAGATTGTATCATTTCTTATGAGTTGGAATTGTTAAGTTCATCTTTGAAACAAAGTCTGAATGTAATGATGACAATGGAATCTAGCGCATAAACCTTAGATAACCGAACTTCGCATAAGAGTTGTAACTGAGATTGGATATGGTGTTGTGATTATATACGTATCCTTGAATTCGAAGATGTTATAATCCGAAAGATTATTCATAATTGTATGAGCATGATATGTATGGAGATAACATACATTAATCACTGAGCATTTCGTTAGCTTCATCACAATCGAGACAATCGTCTGCCCAGTGAGAAACTGTCATACATGTTTAGCGTACGCTAAACTATGTAGTTAACGTACGCTATCTGTAACACCCCCAGAATCCGACCGGGAATGTTACATACCGTAGACCCTTATCACAAGGATCTATCATGCTAAACTCCAAAAGACTACTCAATGATTGACTGACCGGGGTCAAATTAATTACAAAGCAGACCGACAAGGTCATTAACCAATTCAGAAACTAACGACATTCACATTACAATGACAATAATAAATTTGAACACAGAAAAGAATGACAACTCAATTTAATAAATGAAAACTACACCCATGCAAGGGTGAATACTCGAACGACAGAGAAATACCGACCAAAATGAAATAAAAGAAAAGACTCTGACTCTGGTGTGATTAGCATCATTATCCTCCATCTCCTTCCAAGCCAATCCTATGACTGCTCCCGAGCTGCCAAAACCTGAGCGCATAACAGGCACCCACCCCCCGAAAACTCGGGGGTTAGCATACTGGAATTTTGCTAGTGCAAGTACATAATATACAAGATATACGAACAATAACAACATAAAACTCAACCGCCGCGAAGCCTTAGCACAAACCACACATTCCCATAATCAACACAGAATAGTACTCGCATACACAAGGTGAAAGATAATCATATAGTCATATTCTCTTTACGAAACATAACACCAATGAAACTTTAAACGAGCCCAAGGAGTTAAAAGATCTAGTTTGAAAATCCCTTTTTATAAAAGGAAAAGTATTTTAATAAGATAGTTTGAAAACATTATTATTGACTCGGGCCGTCTTGGGGTTTTGAAAATCGAATGGAAATACTTTTAGAAAATAACTTCAAAAGCTCTCGGGTCCTCGACCCAACATGTGGAAAACAATTTTCAAGAACCAATACAACGTTATTCAGATCCTCAACCCAATTTATAAGACACTATCACAAGCGAATCATTACAACATCTCACGGGGTTCTCAGCCTAATCCAAATAATATCATCACGAGATCAAATCTCAACATCCTTCCTTGACCCAATACACAGAATAATCATCATAGTCCAATCAAAGGCACAGCCTCTCATTCGACAAATCCTGCTCAAGACCCCTGTTTAATTAACCCTCGGAGATCTCGTCAAATATCCTTGGTTAATTAACCCTGATACCAACATTTAAAACAAGTTGAAACAAACTTTCCAGAAACTCGAATCGCGGTCTATATCAAGACCAACATTTTAAAGCGAGTTGGAAGAACTTTGAATTACGAATACCATTTGGTAATGGGGTCTTAGATATCATTCAAATATCCGTTACCAATAAGCCTGCCAGGCGCCTCCCTTGCACACCTGTGCACCGGCGTTCACTCCACTATGTTGGCCGCCCCTTGAACATATCACCGCGCCGGCGATCACTCCCTCAAGAGCCGCCCCTTGCACACGCATTAGGTAACACCGGTGTTCACCAATCATATGGAGCCGCTCATTGCAGCGTACACCAGGCCGGAGTACATGTCCCGCCCTCAGAGGTTCCCGGATACGACGTCTCTCACAACAAGTATTCACAATGTTTCAAACATCAAGCATACAGTCAATCGTTGCAACAATTATCAAATCAGTACACCAATTCAAATAATTTATCCTCCAGTCCACGACTACACAAATAAACAACAACAACAACAACACGCACGTTATTAATCAAGACTCAACACAATAAGTCTTCGGTAAAACCAACCAACACTACACATATATCCTTATATCGCAACTCAACCGAATATATATATATATATATATAACCTTACTATATTATATCTATAAGTGTAGTTCATCCATCAATCCAAGTTGAGTACGTCAACTAGTGTTAGCATTCATCTCTCGGCATTCACCAACATAGACATATATATCAATATATGTATATACATACATATATTTAACATAAAAATATATATAAATCTATATTTCTATACATATATATATATATATACACACACACACACATATATATATATATACACATATACATCCGTATAAATTCATACACTTCGCAAACAATGATTTCACGTAGTTACAAATTGTATATCAAGGTACTTGCCTTGGTAATCTCTAGCGAATACTCCGAAAATACGGTTGATTGGAAAAATCCGGAACTCCAATGAAAACGACGATCGGAAAGGCTAAACACCAGATTTTCGTAGGGAATTCGTCCCTAATATCCTATCATCAAATAAACAATAAATCACACGAGGAAAAACATCACAAAACGACCGAATCTCCCTCTGCGGCATTTTCCCGGACACCTTGAAGGCGTCAATTGAAAACTCATATAAACGACGAATCATACATGATAAAACCGTGGAAAGATGATAAAATTGATAGAATACAACTTAATCTACAATTATCCATCAGTAATCTAAGTTCATATGGTTCGAACGGACGAAATCTATCAAGATCCCCAAATTTCCCAAAGTTTAGATTTTAGGAAAAACTAACCTTGATTCGGTGGATTGAAGGATGTTATGGAATGATCAATCAATGATATGAACTCAAGAACTTCATGGATTTGTTGTTCAACAACATGTCTCCTCGCTCTCAAAATCTCTGGCCGCGGAAAATAAAGATGGGAAATGAAAAATGGTTGGAAACAGGACTGCTCGGTCAAATATATAGGCAGGCTGCCCTAGCGTGCGCTAGGGTGCGGGCAGCGTGCGCTAGCGGGCCGACCATGGTCCAGTCCATAGCCTCCTGGACCGATCCCCCCGCCCAGGTAGCGCGCGCTGGCTGCCGAGCAGCATGCGCTACGTCTGTTGGTTAGCGCGCGCAGCGACCGGCCGTAGCGTGCGCTACCCGCCAACCCTCCGGAGTCCAGAACCTCAGGTGCCCCACTGCCCGGCCCAGGTAGCGCGCGCTGGATGCCGCATAGCGTGCGCTACGCCTGCCGGTTAGCGCGCAGCCTCTCGGCGATGGCGTACGCTATGCCGCACTGCGCGCCCGTCCGGCCGCCGCCACCGCCATGCCGATTCCTCCCGCAACCATCCGGCCAGCGCCCAGCTGTAGTGGCCTGGTGACTCGATTCCCAAAAACGCACGGAACGAACACGACGAAACGCTCGCGGACAGCAACATCGATCCGAAATGAAATAATATACAACAAATCACCACATATGGCCATAAACACAAAATCGATTGTCGAGAAAAATAATACCAACGCTCGACAACCGAGAAATTTCCGGTCTAAAAAAAAAAGAAAAATTCGAATTAATCAGAATAAAATTCTCGGATATTACATTCTACCCCCCTTAAAATAAGTTCCGTCCCGAAACTTAAAATAGAGAGTGGCGGAACAATCAAGGAAATAACTACTTTGCTCAGCCCCAAAACGTCACACGCAATGGGCGAACGCGAGAATCCTTGAAATACAATGAACTAACTAAGCAAGCATATGGTACGTGAGTCGAGGCGATAAAATATATGTGAACATGAGAAGTCGAGGTGGAGGAGTATATGAGTTTGGAGATAAAAGCTCCGAGAGTTAAGGAAAATCACAAAACGGCTCAGACGTCCTGAAACCACGTTTCGAGCTCGACCAACCGCATTCAAGTTCCTAACACATTTGGAAATGTTAATGCCACATGTGGGAATAATAGTTTCAAACAGAATTTGCAAGGATTAAGTTCAGATGTGAATAGACCACAATAATCCACGGAGTGTGACAAAACAACTCTGAAATTCATTCGGAGGACGGTATGCTAGGTTGAACATGGTAGTTTAAAATTGTCGAGAGGATTACAGATGAATCACCAACAATGAAAGTCACCCAACACCGAAAATACTAAGAAGAGTACCATACTAAGAAAACATTTCTATCCCGAAACTTAGAACAACAAGAGTTGGAAACGTAAAGGAATGAAACGAAAAACGATCGAAATCACGATTGTTGGAACCAGCAACGATTAAGACACAGTATAAGATCTTCATTCTCCCATACTAGAATCTTCAGAAGGAAACATAGGTTTTCGGGACACTCTCTGGTCACTTGCTCTATTCTCCAATAGGGTAGCATTCTTTGCCAATTCGGAAACTGTCTCACAGTGTTTCTCCCGATGACCTTCACACCCGCACTGGTAACAAGTCAAGAGTGGAAAGGGACAATTTGCACGATCATGTCCCTGACGATTGCAGTTGAAGCACCTTCTCTTCTTACCAAGAGTCACCGATGCTGGCTTGGGATTCCCAGCGCTCACTCCCGATTGCGAAGACGACGCGTTCGAACGACATGGGGTTTTGGGAGCCTTAGACTCTTCACCACCCAAAAATTTCCCAGATGTCCTCGGTCTCTTTGCTTCGCTCGTGGGCTCGACCACTGAGGAGATTTCATAGGATATCGTTTGATATTGATACTCCTTCACCGTATCATGAATCGTTGTCGTATGAACCAGCTCGTCGATTCCATTCCCATCATCACGTCTACGTCCGCCGAGGCTCGACATACTAATGCAGATAATACCGTTCAACAATATTAATTTATCAGTCGTACAATATACCACAATTATCAACACGAGGTTTAGTTATCATCCTTAGAATAACGGTAATATCGTAAAGCACAAAGTTTTCTGAAGTCAATTTCGAGTCCTTCGACGAGGACGATCATTATATGTATGCACTTAATGAAAACAAATTCTTGAAAAAGAGGGCTAGTCACGTTACGCCCAAGACTTGTAAATACTGTCTTTTATTTCGGAAGAGGAAGTTTATACAACGACTCTAAAAATTATTTTCGAGTAATGTATAAAAGAAAAATTGAAAATTGAATTGTAACTAATTTGAAATATTTCAAAAGTGTTGAGTCCCAAATACCTCAATTTTGAAAATCTTTCCTCTTCGACCAAAATGTTTATTCGAAAGAATTTTCCACCGAGATACGTGACCATTTGACATGACGACATTAAATCATGGCTTTTCACAATGTTAGAAAATTTCAAAGCACCACTTTAAAATATTCGTGATATTACAGCGCCATGGGCCCCGTCGGAACCCACCAGGCTAAATTTTTTTTTTTTTAAAAACGTTCAAAACGCCAAAAAGACCGATGACGGTAATATTTTCAAATACTCACAAAAGTCATTTATAAAATATCAAATACCGTCAAAACGTGCAAGACCAAAATATCAAAACTCGGTTTAGGGAATCAGTTTTAGGAAATAAAACTCAGTTTGCAAGATACCAAAAGCCATTTCAAAATACTCGCGCAGCGGCTCTAATGAAATGTAGAAACTGATAAATATGCTCGACTTCCGAAGCATACTACATAACCATTTTTACTCGGACCGTATACGCATGCTATATCCTAAAACAATAATATCACCAACAAGTTCCAATCCCTAGTTCACATTAAACACATTAGCACAATATAATCAAATGCGTGCGTATATAAAGAGACTTATGATCGGGAGACTTACCATCACGGATTGCCTGAAGATGATGTCGGAACCACGATACTAATCACAACTCTGATGAGCGTGACTTACACCGGACATGGACTTGACCCAACTGTAACACCCCCAATCCGCTCAGGGATATTACACGCCGTAGAACCTTTCATCAAGGATCTACCAGGCTGGTAACAACATCGAACATCTCAACAATGCCTTTTAGGCTAAAAATGACTCAGTAGACCGATTTGGTCTTTCAATAAATGCATACAACTCAATACATGCCCACGCAGGGGTCGAATACACAATGCTCCCGTACAACGGGGAAAATATACTGCAGCAGAAATAAAATACAACTGAACCAATACAACAACGTACGGTTCCTCATGTGATTAGTATCGATCATCTTTCATCATCCTTCGTGTCGACCCTATGTTATGCTCCCAAAACCTGAATGCAAAAACAGACATCCACCCCCCGAATACTCGGGGGTTAGCAAAACTCCACTGTTTTGCTAGTGAAAGGACAAAGTGCAAAATACGAGTCATACAATTCACATTCCACGAATAACAATAACCAGGAATCCTCAAAAAGCCAAACGTAACGAAAAGTACTTCCCGAGGCAAGAGTTTGGGAAAAATATTCCAAAACCGAAAGATCACTAATCAGGAGAAACAATTTATAAAACAATTAAAATGTCATCAAGAGTTTTAATAGAAAACAATTTAGGATTACCGAATCCTTCTCTTTCCAAAATCAACAGGGGTCACAGCCCAAAGGTTTTGTTTTCACAAATGAAGCCAACAACAATATACAAGGTTAAAACCCACGTCACGAGTCCTCGACGGACATAAAATACACATGCACTCGTGAAGTTTTACTCGTGAATCCAGGGCTATACCATTGGACTCCCTCCGTGGCCCCGTCGAACCCTCCCGAGGTGAACAAACACATTCACAAAACATACACGCACAGGCATCGCCTAGGACCAGGACGAAGCAACAAATCCCACCCAAGGCCTCTAAGGACCCTCCCGAGCTGGATAGCGAAACAAACTCAAACCACCCATAAGTTATCTTGACATCGTACTCGCAAGTACCGATTCTCAGAGCCCTCTCCAGACCTACCCGATTAGATAACCTTATGGTCAAATCATACACACTAGCTGTACTCGCAAGTACACGCCGCCGGAGGCCTCACAGGTCCCTACCCGGTCAAACATCAATCGAACATACCCAGAAGTTATCGTGACATCACACTCGCAAGTGACGATTCTCGGAGCCCTCTCCAGACCTACCCGAATTGATAACCTTGTGGTCAAATCATCAATGCATCGACTTTACAACAACAAGGGTTTCACATTTGCCACAATCACAAACACATCAAATCATGAGTTAATGCAACCAACACTTAGCAAAACACCACGTCAAACCATACGCACCGAAAAGAGATAATATGTGTGTATATATATAAATATATATATATATATATATATATTATCAAAGTATAACAACAACAACAACAACAACAAGTGAATTCATAGGGTTCGCTTAATAATTCACGGGGCACAATATTCACAAAACACACGCGTTTTGAAAGTGAGCCATTAACGAGGCTAAACCGAATCTTTTGAAAGTTCAAATCAAACGATCAAACAAACACATAGAGACGATCACTAATTATCATATTCAGAAAACAAAAAATGTATGGACAAGGTACTTGCCTAGGAATCGGCACGCAAGTATTCCAACGAACGCGGTTCAACCGGGAAGCTTCGAAACGCCCGGTGCCATAGAAAAGGAAGACGACAACGAACGGAAGGGTTCAACACGGTTTCTTCGCAAGAAACTCGACCCTAACATCATATAATTAATAAATCAATGATCATACGAGGAAGAATAATCGTAGAACGCCCAAAACCCCTCTATGACATTCTACCGGACACTTTCAAGGCGTCAATCAAGAACTCGACCAAAACAACGAATCGATACGATCTAACCATGGAATAACAAGGGGAATGATATAATACACCTAAATAATCATCAATGCATCACAATCCTAAGTTAAATCGGATTAAACGGATGAAAACAACCAAAACACCCAAATTCCCCAAAACTAGATTTCTAGAAAATATGACCTGATTCGCTCGATCAAAGGATGTTATAGGATGGACGATTGATGATATGAACTCCAAGACTTCATGGATTGATTGTCCAACAACATCTCTCCATGATCAACACACCTCCAGCCGCTGAAGGGAAGAAAATGAGTGAGGAAAATGATGAAAAACCCGTCTGCAGGGCCTTAAATAGGCTGCTTGCCGGCCGCCTTACGTACGTAATCGGCCAAGGGCTTACGTACGTAACCGGCCATAGCCGAACTAACTGCCCAGAAATGCCGGAATCGTCACGTACGTAACCGGCCTTATGTACGTAACTGCCGGGCCCTTCCGGCCGTAACTCGGCCAGGGCTGGTCTGGGCCCAACCTGCCCGGCCATGACTCGGCCGGGGCCAACTCCGACGGCCCGGACGACCCCGAAACCCGAACCTGAATACGAATCGAAGATACGGTTACGAAGTACTCGCAAAGATGAATTCGAGCACTAAGAGAACACACGATTCCGACCACCCGAAGGCTTGAAATTCGACAACGGAAAGTAATTACCCCAAACTTTGGGAAATTACGAAAATGGCCCAAAACGTCCGAAATACAGGATACACGATCGAAACACCAAGCCAAAGCTTGCAACATGAATAATAACATTAAATGAACTTACGAGAAACTCGAAACAACAGTTTTGGACGAGATTCGCAAGAATCGAACTTAAGCACGGAAAAGCCGCTTAAGAACACGGAACTCAACAAAACGATACCGAAACCAACTCGGACATCAAAAAGGGTAGAATTAAATATTCTAAAAATTATGAAACGGTCATGAGAGAGTCGTCAAAACGGACTTCCGCCAAAAAAAAGAAATTTACCGGAAATCGAAATTGCGGGTATTACATTCTACCCTCCTTAAAAGAAGTTTCGTCCCGAAACTTAAAACAAGTAGGGAGAAGAAATATACCACCAGGAATATTTCAATGAGATACACAAGAATGCGTAACTAACGCCCAACGGCGAAACGTTACAAACAACGCAAAGGAATACATGGCTTGAAAACACGCTCCACGACGACCAACACAACGTCGCCGGTAGAGTTATAATAAAACCAACAAATGACACGCGTCATCAAGTAGATAATACAACCAAGTTGATTATCCGAACAAACACAAAACACAAAGCACCTATTACAAGGAAACACGCACAGTCGAGAAAACAGAAAATAAACACAAACGATTCACAAGGACAATCACAAACAATTCAGACTACGCCGAAATCCTCAAAAACCACACTAGGCATCTCCGTGTCCTTTCGGAGCAGAGACGCAACCTCGATCCCCTAATATCTCAGCTACCGTCCTGCAATGCACGGCTCGGTGATCCACCTGGCCACACTCGAAACAGCTGACTAACGGTGAACGATAATTCATCGCGGTACGAGATCAGGCAACAACAGTCAGACAACCCCGATCGAACAACAACGATCGAACAACAATGACCGAGCAACAATGATCAAATAACAATGATCGAACACCAACGAGCAAATAACAATGATCGAACAACAACGATCGAATAACAATGATCGAACAACAATGATCAAATAACAATGATCGAACAACAACGATCAAATAACAATGATCAAACAACAACGATCGAAAAAATAATGATCGAGTAACAACAATCGAACAACAATGATCGAATGACAGCAGTCGAACAATGACTCCGATGTCCCCACTTCAACTCCAGACATTGCAAGAACTGGTAGAAAGTGAAAGATGTTACTTCCGAACAAGGTTCACAAGAATCGAACCAAACTCGGAAAAGTCACAATGATAAACAGATCGATCTAAAACAAGGTCACAACCAGCTCTAATGATGACAACCGAGACATCAAACAAGTTCAAAAAGTATCGACGAACACGTGCAAGTCGATAGAATTTAGAAGGAGAAACTGCAGAAGTCAAAAATAGTACGGGTATTACATCCGACCTCTTATAAAAGAAATGTCGTCCCCGCAGCTCACAACAACGGAAACAAGGTAACAACACAAAAAGCAACCGACAGAAAAATCTCCCATGGGCCTCTCGGAATGCATCCCGATATACGTGTGAGCGCGAACTCCGAAAGTCTCGGTAGCCGATTCGCAAAACTGAATTATGTGTCCCTCAAGTCCGCACTTGAAACGCGTTACTGACGAGAAGGACAATTTACACGTGCATGCCCCGGCACATCGCGGTTGAAACACCTCGGCTCGGCATACCGAAAATATAAATGCTAGATACAATGGGGCATAACGTCGCAAAACAAGATAGTGGAGATGCCAACTCTGCACAACAGAGAATTATAACACATATCATATACAACGATTACCATCGTAAAGTAATACATACACAAACACCACAGCAACGACGGTATCGTTCGGCGATCTCAACGACCCGAACGATAACCAGCACGTAATTACAAACATCATAAAAAAATCACACATATACACCAACGTACAAACCCAAGCTTAAACAGCTCACACATGTGCGACAACACGCAATTCACTACGAGGCGACAACATTAAACACCACATTACACCTCTCACAGAGGGCTAGCATAACAAATGCGTGGCGAACAACTCAATGCTCGCATCACCAATTCAAACATAACTCGGGGGTTAACACCCTAACGAAAGTGCGAACATCATATAAATATTACCGGACCGCACACAGGAACGATAGGTTTTAAAAAATGAAAACCACATTTTGAAAATAATTTTGGAAATACCGATTGATCTTGAGTATCACCCTTCAAAAAAAAGTACAAACGTGAAACATCGCTATCGAGACTTTGGAAAACCATTTCGCATTCGATAAAACTGAGGACACATTCATTCCGTGAAAAACTTTCGGAAATATTCGACCCTCGGGCCTAAGCAAAAGCATTTCTAAATCAATGAAAATATCTCAAAACATTTTGGTCCTCGAGGTAGAATAATTTTGAAACATATTGTGGCACCTTGGAAGTACCACGAGAAAATAATTCATTTTAAAATGTGCGTCTCGAAATTTATTTTCTAAGATACTCAAGGTTTTCAAAAATTCAATAGGCCAGAATGCCCGAAACTCACAAAATCCTTTATCAAACCGTCATAAAACATTCAAGGCCAAAGTGCCAAAACTCGATTTAGGGAATCGGTTTTATGAATTAGAACTCAGTTTGCAAAATACTGAAAGTCATTTTTGAAAGGACTCACGCAGCAGACAAAATACAGTTCAAAAATACATTAGCAGCGACACCGCTCCTTATATAAATAAAATATTAAAGTCGAATACCCACATATCACGGAATCAAAATCCACAGAAGGATTCAATCACTCAACGATATAATCATACAAGCAGCTCATGTCACACGAGGCAAAACACAAAGAAGGGAGACTTACATCCACAGGTCGCACGAAGATGATGATCGCTCCACGATACTAATCACGACCAACCAACTCAGACGACGTGTCGCGACACGACCCAGTCAGACAAAATCCGACGAGACAAAACTCAACATAAACCACTAAACCCGACAGCCTAGGTTTCCACAACCTAAGCTCTGATACCATTTCTGTAACACCCCCAATCCGCTCAGGGATATTACACGCCGTAGAACCTTTCATCAAGGATCTACCAGGATGGTAACAACATCGAACATTTCAACAATGCCTTTAAGGCTAAAAATGACTCAGTAGACCGATTTGGTCTTTCAATAAATACATACAACTCAATACATTCCCACGCAGGGGTCGAATACACAATGCTCCCGTACAACGGGGAAAATATACTGCAGCGGAAATAAAATACAACTGAACCAATACAACAACGTATGGTTCCTCATGTGATTAGTATCGATCATCTTTCATCATCCTTCGTGCCGACCCTATGTTATGCTCCCAAAACCTGAATGCAAAAACAGACATCCACCCCCCGAATACTCGGGGGTTAGCAAAACTCCACTATTTTGCTAGTGCAAGAACAAAGTGCAAAATACGAGTCATACAATTCACATTCCACGAATAAAAATAACCAGGAATCCTCAAAAAGCCAAACGTAATGAAAAGTACTTCCCGAGGCAAGAGTTTGGGAAAAACATTCCAAAACCGAAATATCACCAATCAAGGGAAACAATTTATAAAACAATTTAAAATTCCATCAAGAGTTTTAATAGAAAACAATTTAGGATTACCGAATCCTTCTCTTTCCAAAATCAACAGGGGTCACATCCCAAAGGTTTTGTTTTCACAAATGAAACCAACAACAATACACAAGGTTAAAACCCACGTCACGTGTCCTCGACGGACATAAAATACACATGCACTCATGAAGTTTTACTCGTGAATTCAGGGCTATACCATTGGACTCCCTCCGTGGTCCCGTCGAACCCTCCCGAGGTGAGAAAACACATTCACAAAACATACACGCATAGGCATCGCCTAGGACCGGGACGAAGCCACAAATCCCACCCGAGGCCTCTAAGGACCCTCCCGAGGTGGCTAGCGAAACAAACTCAATCCACCCATAAGTTATCTTGACATCGTACTCGCAAGTATCGATTCTCGGAGCCCTCTCCAGACCTACCCGATTAGATAACCTTATGGTCAAATCATACACACTAGCTGTACTCGCAAGTACACGCCGCCGGAGGCCTCACAGGTCCCTACCCGGTCAAACATCAATCGAACATACCCACAAGTTATCGTGACATCGCACTCGCAAGTGATGATTCTCGGATCCCTCTCCAGACCTACCCGAATTGATAACCTTGTGGTCAAATCATCAATGCATCGAGTTCACAACAACAAGGGTTTCACATTTGCCACAATCACAAACACATCAACTCATGAGTTAATGCAACCAACACTTAGCAAAACACCACGTCAAACCATACGCACAGAAAAGAGATAATATGTGTATATATATATTATCAAATCATAACAACAACAACAACAAGCGAATTCATAGGGTTCGCTTAATCATTCATGGGGCATAATATTCACAAAACACACGCGTTTTGAAAGTGAGCCCTTAACGAGGCTAAGTCGAATCTTTTGAAAGTTCAAATGAAACGATCAAACAAACACATAGAGATGATCACTAATTATCATATTCACAAAACAAGAATTGTATGGACAAGGTACTTGCCTAGGAATCGGCACGCAAGTATTCCAACGAACGCGGTTCAACCGGGAAGCTTCGAAACGCCCGATGCCATCGAAAAGGAAGACGACGACAAACAAAAGGCTTAAACACGGTTTCTTTGCAAGAAACTCGACCCTAACATCATATAATTAATAAATCAATGATCATACGAGGAAGAATAATCGTAGAACGCCCGAAAACCCCTCTATGACATTCTACCGGACACCTTCAAGGCGTCGATCAAGAACTCGACCAAAACAACGAATCGATACGATCTAACCATGGAATAACAAGGGGAATGATATAATACACCTAAATAATCATCAATCCATCACAATCCTAAGTTAAATCGGATTAAACGTATGAAAACAACCAAAACACCCAAATTCCCCAAAACTAGATTTCTAGAAAATCTGACCTGATTCGCTCGATCAAAGGATGTTATAGGATAGATGATTGATGATATGAACTCCAAGACTTCATGGATTGATTGTCCAACAACATCTCTCCATGATCAACACATCTCCAGCCGCGGAAGGGAAGAAAACGAGTGAGGAAATGCCGCGTAACCGGCCAGAAATGCCGGCATCATCACGTACGTAACCGGCCATGGCCGAACTAACTGCCCAGAAATGCCGGCATCATCACGTACGTAACTGGCCAAGGCTTATGTATGTAACCGGCCTTACGTACGTAACTGCCGGGCCCTTCCGGCCGTAACTCATCCAGGGCTGGCCTGGGCCCAACCTGCCCGGCCATGACTCGGCCAGGACCAACTCCGACGGCCCGGACGACCCCGAAACCCGAACCTGAATATGAATCGAAGATACGGTTACGAAGTACTCGCAAAGACGAATTCTAGCACTAAGAGAACACACGATTCCGACCACCCGAAGGCTCGAAATCCGACAACGGAAAGTAATTACCCCAAACTTTGGGAAATTACGAAAATGGCCCAAAACGTCCGAAATACACGATACACGATCAAAACACCAAGCCAAAGCTTGCAACATGAATAACAACATTAAATGAACTTACGAGAAACTCGAAACAACAGTTTCAGACGAGATTCGCAAGAATCGAACTTAAGCACGGAAAAAGCCGCTTAAGAACACGGAACTCAACAAAAAGATACCGAAACGAACTCGGACATCAAAAAGAGCAGAATTAAATATTCTCAAAATGACGAAACGGTCATGATAGTGTCTTTAAAACGGACTTCCGCCAAAAAAGAAAATTACCGAAAATCGAAATTGCGGGTATTACACCAACGGCCTAGGTTTTTCGCAAACCTAAGCTCTGATACATGCCTTAGACCCTTATCACAAGGATCTACCTGTAACACCCCCAATCCGCTCAGGGATATTACACGCCGTAGAACCTTTCCTCAAGGTTCTACCAGGCTGGTAACAAAACCGAACAACTCAACAATGCCTTTAAGGCTAAAATGACTCAGTAGACCGATTTGGTCTTTCAATAAATACATACAACTCAATTACAATACATGCCCACGCAGGGGTCGAAGACAACACACTCCCATACATCGGGGAAAGAATACTACAGCGGAAATAAAATACAACTAAACCAATATAACATCAAACGGGTCCTCGTGTGATTAGTATCGTTCATCTTTCATCATCCTTCGTGCCGACCCTGTGTTATGCTCCCAAACCTGAATGCAAAAACAGACATCCACCCCCCGAATACTCGGGGGTTAGCAAAACTCCACTATTTTGCTAGTGCAAGTATAAAATACAAAAACGAGCCATACATATCATACTCCACGAAACATGTTAATCATAAACATACTTCCCGAGGTGAATCACTTAATCAAACTATTAAATCGAAAGATAGGGTAAACCCGATATACATCTTGTGAAAAACATTTTACGACCTCGGGAGTTTTGGATACATTGGGATTTTAGAATTCTCAGGCCTTTCAAAAACATTTAGGGACACAGCCCAAAAGTCATTTTCCCAAAACATAAATTCGATAACAACAAGTGGGGTCCACGACCCGATAATACCATAACAACCTGTTTCCACAGATTATTCGCGTCCCGTGCTAGCAAGCCACGGACCTTAGATGCTCCCGTAGAACAAACCCGAGTGAATAACCCACATGGAAACTATATCAAATCACATGTCACCGTAACCGCAGTCACGTGACTACAAGCACATATACGTACATAATCAAACCACAACCATAAGTTATCCTGGCATCGTGCTAACAAGCCATGAACCTCGGAGCCCCCGCAAGACATACCCGATGATAACCCCACAAGTTATCTCGGCATCGGGCTAACAAGCCACGAACCTCGGAGTCCCCGCAAGACATACCCGATTTGGATAACCCTACGGTCACGCCCGACCCATACTTAGCAATTATGGATCCCGGAGATTCAACAATCATGCCCGGAGGCACATCACATGCATCAAGCACACAACAATAATCACTTATGAAGCCAAACAACATTAAGCGTCACAACCTCCTTTCAAGGAGTAACAACTAATATCACACATGCATTACGTTCTTACCGAACAAGTACACAATAACAATACGTAATCCCCGACAAAGGATTATGGTCTATTAACTCACTCGAAGAGATCATATTATCTTTCAACATACAAAACCAACACACATATTCCGAGAACACATATTCACGAAGTATACGAATTATCGTTGAAAGACAACATTTATCGAGAACATACCAATCCATTTTTACGTTCATTAAACATTGGATTTCGCATAAAATCATTTATCAAGAATTATATCAATGAAACATGAAATGTATGGGCAAGATACTTGCCTCGAAATCGGCACGCAAGTATCCCGACGAACACGGCTCAACCGGAAAGCTTCGAAACGCCCGATGCTTTCGAAAAGGAAGACGACAACGAACGGAAGGGTTCAACTTGGTTTCTTCGCAAGAAACTCGACCCTAACAACATATAATCAATAAATCATTGATCATACGAGGAAGAATAATCGTAGAACGCCCGAAAACCCCTCTATGACATTTTACCGGACACCTTCAAGGCGTCGGTCAAGAACTCGAACAAAACAACGAATCGATACGATCCAACCATGGAATAACAAGGGAAATGATAGAATACATCTAATTAATCATCAATACATCACAAATCTAAGTTATTACGGTTAAATCGGACAAAACGAACAAAAACCCCCAATTCACCCAAAAGTAGGAATTTACCTTGGATTAATGATGAAGAACAATTGTTGGTGTTATTAATCCACACCAAGAACTTGAAGAATATGAAGTTCTCTGGGATTAATGATGCAAAAACGCCCAAAAATCGCCCACAAGATCGCCCAAGAGGAGGAGGAATGAAGGAAGAGATGAAATGAGCATTCATCTCACAAAATCCGCGTAAATAGGCTAATCTGCCCTGTGTGTCGTGGCACAGGACAAGTGTGCCGCGGCCCACGGAAAAAAAAAACTGCCCAGCACTGGCTTAGTGCCGCGGCCCAGCCGAAGTGTGCCGCGGCACACGGTACAGTCCACTCCAACACCAAAAAGGCACATCGTGTAGTCTTAGCTATTTCGACCATAACTCCTTCGTACGGACTCCGATTAACTCACCGTTTGAACCATTGGGAAGCTAACTTGATGCTCTATAATATTGAAAAGATTCAGAATCTTTGGAGTTTCCAAGAATTAATGGTGATTTAACCAAGTCGAACTCATACGTGGAAAAGTCGCTAAAGAACACGGAATTCAACAAAACGACACCGAAACGAACTCGGATGTCAAAAAGTATAGAATTAATCATTCTCAGAATGATGAAACGGTCATGAGAGAGTCATCAAAACGGACTCCGGCCGAAAAAAGAAATTTACCGAAAATCGAAAATTGCGGATATTACATTCTACCCTCCTTAAAAGAAGTTTCGTCCCGAAACTTAAAATAAGTAGGGAGAAGCAATATCCACTGTCAGGAAAACTCGACGAGATACCCAAAAACCGAAAACTCGCGCGCGACGGCGAAACGCTGCAAGAAACGCAAAGGAACATACGGCGTGAAAACACGCTCCACGACGACCAACACAACGCCAGCGATAGAGACATAATAAAACCAACAAGTGACAAGCGTCATCAAACAGATAATACAACCAAGTCGATTATCCGAACAATCACAAAACACAACGAACGAAAATCAATATGATTGACCACCCCAACGGTACATCAATCAAAACGCGAGCCAATCGCTGAAGAAATACGGAATTCCACCGCCCAAGGGTGGGAAGATCGAAAACGAGACAAATTTCCCAAATATAAGGAAATTAGGAAGGAGTCTGAACGCTCAACAATCACGAAACGAGATCAACAAAAACCGAACAATCAAACGATCGAACCACAACGGTCGAGACAACAAAAATCGAACAATCATGTTCGAATCACGAAGAACAATAAAATTCAAACAACAACTCCCAGGTTCACATCTCGGCTCGAGACAATATTTGATCCGGTGAAAACAACAAGATGTGATTCACTTAAGATCCATAGGAAAGGGAATAGCAATTGAAAGTCCCAACGACAAACGAGTAATTTCGAAACACCACACTCGTTCGATCAATAAAAGCAAGGGATAGGGCAAGCTCAGAAAATGTTAACGAACATAAACGAGTCGACAGAGTCGAAAATACAGAAGTTCAAAATCCGATCCACTTCGAATAAAAGAACTAGTAGAACCAAAAGATGTTACATCCGAACAAGGTTCACAAGAATCGAACCGAACTCGGAAAAGTCACAGCGATAACCAGATTGACCCAAAACAAGATCACAGCTTGTCCGATCGATGAAACCGAAATACGGAACAAGTTCAGTAAGTATCAACGAATATAGCCAGTCGATAGAATTGAGAAAGAGAAAATGCAGAAGCCAAAAATAATACGGGTATTATGTTCGACCCCTTCTAAAAGAAGTGTCGTTCCCGAAACTCACAACACGAAATCAAGGTGACAACACAACAAGCAACTGACATAAACATCCTTCAAAGGCCTCTCAAAGCCGATTCCGATGACTGTGCTGAAGCGCGAACTCCGAAAGTCTCGGTAGCCAATTCGCAAAACTGAATTCGGTGTCCCTCGAGTCCGCACTTGAAACGCGTTACTGACGAGAAGGACAATTTACACGTGCATGCCCCGGCACATCACGGTTGAAACACCTCGACTCGGCATACCGAAAATACAAATGCTAGATACAATGGGGCATAACGTCACAAAACAACATAGCGGAGATGCCAACTTAGCACAACGAAGAATCATAACACATACCGTATACAACGATTACCATCGTAAAGTAATACACACACACAAACACTACAGCAACGACGGTATCGTTCGGCGACCTCAACGGTCCGAACAATAACCAGCACATAATTACAAACATCATGAAACAATCACACATGTACACAAACGTACAAACCCAAGCTTTAACAGCTCACACAGGTGCGATAACACGCAAGCCACCACGAAATGGCAACATTAAAGATCATCATCACACCTCCCACAATGGGATAACAAAACATATGCGTGACGAACGACTCAACGTTCACACCACCAATTCAATCACAATTCGGAGGGCTAACATCCTAACAACAATACCAACATCGTACACACCTTCTCCGACCACAAGCAGGAAATGATGGATTTTAAAAACGAAAACCACCTTTTGAAAATAATTTCAAAAAAAACACCGGTTGATCTTGAGTATCACCTTTCAAAAAAAATACAAACGTGAAACATCGTTATCGAGACTTTGGAGAACCATTTCGCATTTGATAAAAATGAGGACACTTTCTCTTAGTGAAAAACATTCAGAATATTCGACCCTTGGGTCTAAGTAAAAATGATTTTTTTTTTAAAACATTGAAAATATCTCAAAACTTTTTGGTCCTCGAGGTAAAAGAATTTTGAAATATATTGTGGCACCTTGGATGTACCACGAGAAAATAATTCATTTTAAAAGTACGTCTCGAAATTTATATTCTAAGATACTCAAGGTTTTCAAAGATAATTCAATGGGCTAGAATGCCCAAAAATTTCAGGTAATTACACGGAACATTATAGCGCCGTGGGTCCCGCGCCGGAACCCACCAGGATAAAACCATTTACAAAAACGCCAAAAAGGCCGATGACGGTAATATTTCAAAAACTCACAAAAGCCATTTACAAAATACTAAATACCGTCATAAGAATTTCGCCAAAATGATCAAGGCCATAATGCCAAAAACTCGGTTAAGGTAATCGGTTTTTGAAATAAAACTCAGTCGGTAAAATACCGAAAGCCATTACAAAAGAACTCACGCAGCGGATAAAATAAATACAGTCCAACATGCACAATCCAGCAACATTACTCCTCATATGAACGAAATGTGAGAGTCAAATAACCACATATCACGAAATCAAAATCCATAAGAGGATTCCGTCACTTAACAAATAATCATAAAAATAGCTCGTGTCACACGAGGCACAACACAAAGAAGGGAGACTTACATCCACAGGTCGCACGAAGATGATGATCGCCCATGATACTAATCACGACCAACAAACTCAGACGACGCATCGCGACACGACTCAGTCAGAAAAAATCCGACGAGACAAAACTCAACAGACACCACTGACCCGACAGCCTAGGTTTCCACAACCTAATCTCTGATACCATTTATGTAACACCCCCAATCCGCTCCGGGATATTATACGTCGTAGAACCTTTCCTCAAGGTTCTACCAGGCTGGTAACAAAACCGAACAACTCAACAATGCCTTTAAGGCTAAAATGACTCAGTAGACTGATTTGGTCTTTCAATAAATACATACAACTTAATTACAATACATGCCCACGCAGGGGTCGAAGACAACACACTCCCATACATCGGGGAAAGAATACTGCAGCGGAAATAAAATACAACTAAACCAATATAACATCAAACGGGTCCTCGTGTGATTAGTATCGTTCATCTTTCATCATCCTTCGTGCCGACCCTGTGTTATGCTCCCAAACCTGAATGCAAAAACAGACATCCACCCCCCGAATACTCGGGAGTTAGCAAAACTCCACTGTTTTGCTAGTGCAAGTATAAAATACAAAAACGAGCCATACATATCATACTCCACGAAACATGTTAATCATAAACATACTTCCTGAGGTGAATCACTTAATCAAACGATTAAATCGAAAGATAGGGTAAACCCGATATACATCTTGTGAAAAACATTTTACGACCTCGGGAGTTTTGGATACATTGGGATTTAAGAATTCTCAGGTCTTTAAAAAACATTTAGGGACACAGCCCAAAAGTCATTTTCCCAAAACATAAATTCGATAACAACAAGTGGGGTCCACGACCCGATCATACCATAACAACCTGTTTCCACAGATTATTCGCGTCCCGTGCTAGCAAGCCACGAACCTCAGATGCTCCCGTAGAACAAACCCGAGTGAATAACCCATAGGGAAACTATATCAAATCACATGTCACCGTAACCGCAGTCACGTGACTACAAGCACATATACATACATAATCAAACCACAACCATAAGTTATCCCGGCATCGTGCTAACAAGCCACGAACCTCGGAGCTCCCGCAAGACATACCCGATGATAACCCCACAAGTTATCTCGGCATCGGGCTAACAAGCCACGAACCTCGGAGTCCCTGCAAGACATACCCGATTTGGATAACCCTACGGTCACGCCCGACCCATACTTAGCAAGTATGGATCCCGGAGATTCAACAATCATACCCGGAGGCACATCACATGCATCAAGCACACAACAATAATCACTTATGAAGCGAAACAACATTAAGCGTCACAACCTCCTTTCAAGGAGTAACAACTAATATCACACACATTACGTTCTTACCGAACAAGTACACAATAACAATACGTAATCCCCGGCAAAGGATTACGGTCTATTAACTCACTCGAAGAGATCATATTATCTTTCAACATACAAAACCAACACACATATTCCGAGAACACATATTCACGAAGTATACGAATTATCGTTGAAAGACAACATTTATCGAGAACATACCAATCCCTTTTTACGTTCATTAAACATTGGATTTCGCATAAAATCATTTATCAAGAATTATAGAAACGAAACATGAAATGTATGGGCAAGATACTTGCCTCGAAATCGGCACGCAAGTATCCCGACGAACACGGCTCAACCGGAAAGCTTCGAAACGCCCGATTCTTTCGAACAGGAAGACGACAACGAACGGAAGGGTTCAACTTGGTTTCTTGGCAAGAAACTCGACCCTAAAAACATATAATCAATAAATCATTGATCATACGAGGAAGAATAATCGTAGAACGCCCGAAAACCCCTCTATGACATTTTACCGGACACCTTCAAGGCGTCGGTCAAGAACTCGACCAAAACAACGAATCGATATGATCCAACCATGGAATAACAAGGGAAATGATAGAATACATCTAATTAATAATTAATACATCACAAATCTAAGTTATTACGGTTAAATCGGACAAAACGAACAAAAACCCCCAATTCACCCAAAAGTAGGAATTTACATTGGATTAATGATGAAGAACAATTGTTGGTGTTATTAATCCACACCAAGAACTTGAAGAATATGAAGTTCTCTGGGATTGATGATGCAAAAACGCCCAAAAATCGCCCACAAGATCGCCCAAGAGGAGGAGGAATGAAGGAAGAGATGAAATGAGCATTCATCTCACAAAATCCACGTAAATAGGCTAATCTGCCCTGTGTGCCGCGACACAGGACAAGTGTGCCGCGGCCCACGGAAAAAAAAAACTGCCCAGCACTGGCTTAGTGCCGCGTCCCAGCCGAAGTGTGCCGCGGCACACGGTACAGTCCACTCCAACACCAAAAAGGCACATCGTGCAGTCTTAGCTATTTCGAGCCCAAGGAGTCAAAAGATCTAGTTTGAAAATCCCTTTTTATAAAAGGAAAAGTATTTTAATAAGATAGTTTGAAAACATTATTATTGACTCGGGCCGTCTTGGGGTTTTGAAAATCGAATGGAAATACTTTTAGAAAATAACTTCAAAAGCTCTCGGGTCCTCGACCCAACATGTGGAAAACAATTTACAAGAAACCAATACAACGTTATTCAGGATCCTCAACCCAATTTATAAGACACTATCACAAGCGAATCATTACAATATCTCACGGTGTTCTCATCCCAATCCAAATAATATCATCACGAGATCAAATCTCAATATCCTACGGGGTCCTCGACCCAATACACAGAATAATCATCACAGTCCAATCAAAGTCATAGCCTCTCATTCAAAAAATCCTGCTCAAGACCCCTGATTAATTAACCCTCGGAGATCTCGTCAAATATCCTTGGTTAATTAACCCTGATACCAACATTTAAAACAAGTTGAAACAAACTTTCCAGAAACCGGAATCGCGGTCTATATCAAGACCAACATTTTAAAGCGAGTTGGAAGAACTTTGAATTACGAAAACCATTTAGTAACGGGGTCTTAGCTATCACTCAAATATTCGTTACCAATAAGCCTGTCAGGCGCCTCCCTTACACACCTGTGCACCGGCGTTCACTCCACTATGTTGGCCGCCCCTTGAACATGTCACCGCGCCGGCGATCACTCCCTCAAGAGCCGCCCCTTGCACACGCATTAGGTAACACCGTTGTTCACCAATCATATGGAGCCCCTCATTGCAGCGTACACCAGGCCGGAGTACACGCCCCGCCCTCAGATGTTCCCGGATATGACGTCTCTCAAAACAAGTATTCACAATGTTTCAAACATCAAGCATACAGTCAATCGTTGCAACAATTATCAAATCAGTACACCAATTCACATAATTTATCCATCAGTCCACGACTACACAAATAAACAACAACAACAACAACACGCACGTTATTAATCAAGACTCAACATAATAAGTCTTCGGTAAAACCAACCAACACTACACATATATCCTTATATCACAACTCAACCGAATATATATATATATATATAACCTTACTATATTATATCTATAAGTGTAGTTCATCCATCAATCCAAGTTGAGTACGTCAACTAGTGTTAGCATTCATCTCTCGGCATTCACCGACATAGACATATATATATCAATATACGTATATATATTTAACATATAAATATATATAAATCTATATTTCTCTCTCTCTCTCTCTCTCTCTCTATATATATATATATATATATATATATATATATATATATACATCCATATAAATTCATACACTTCGAAAACAATGATTTCACGTAGTTACAAATCGTATATCAAGGTACTTGCCTTGGTAATCTCTCGTGAATACTCTGAAAATACGGTTGATCGGAAAAATCCGGAACTCCAATGAAAACGACGATCGGAAAGGCTCAACACCAGATTTTGGTAGGGAATTCGTCCCTAATATCCTATCATCAGATAAGCAATAAATCACACGAGGAAAAACATCACAAAATGATCGAATCTCCCTCTGCGGCATTTTCCCAAACACCTTGAAGGCATCAATTGCAAACTCATATAAACGACGAATCGGACATGACAAAACCGTGGAAAGATGATATAATTGATAGAATACAACTTAATCTACAATTATCCATCAGTAATCTAAGTTCATATGGTTCGAACGGACGAAATCTATCAAGATCCCCAAATTTCCCAAAGTTTAGATTTTAGGAAAAACTAACCTTGATTCGATCGATTGAAGGATGTTATGGAATGATCAATCAATGATATGAACTCAAGAACTTCATGGATTTGTTGTTCAACAACATGTATCCTCGCTCTCAAAATATATGGCCGCGGAAAAGAAAGATGGGAAATGAAAAATAGGGAGAAACAGGGCTGCTCGGTCAAATATATAGGCAGGTCGCCCTAGCGTGCGCTAGGGTGCCGGCAGCATGCGCTAGCAGGCCGGCCATGGTCCAGTCCAGAGCCTCCTGGACCGATCCCCCCACCCAGGTAGCGCGCGCTGGCTGCCGAGCAGCATGTGCTACGTCTGCCGGTTAGCGCGCGCAGCGACCGGTCGTAGCGTGCGCTACCCTCCAACCCTCCGGAGTCCACAACCTCAGGTGCCCCACTGCCCGGCCCAGGTAGCGCGCACTGGATGCCGCATAGCGTGCGCTACGCCTGCCGGTTAGCGCGCGCAGTCTCCCGCAGTAGCGTACGCTATTCCGGTCCCTGCCGCGTCCGGCCAGCGCCCAGCTGCCGTGCCGGTTCCTCCCGCAACCATCCGGCCAGCGCCCAGCTGCAGTGGCCTGGCGACTCGATTCCCAAAAACGCACGGAACGAACATGACGAACCGCTCGCGGACAGCAACATTGATCTGAAATGAAATAATATACAACAAATCACCACATATGGCCATAAACACAAAATCGATTGTCGAGAAAAACAATACCAACGCTCGACAACCGAGAAATTTCCGGTCTAAAAAAAAAGAAAAATTCGAATTAATCAGAATAAATTTCTCGGATATTACACTATCGGGCTTAGTTAACGTACTCTACGTTTGGTACGTAACGCACGTTATATCATCAGACGAGTCAAGTCGACTGATCAGAGAGGAACTGTCAATATATGGTTAGCGTACGCTAGACCTTGTCCTTTACGTACGCTAATGAGTAGGCTTAACGTACGCTACCAAAGGTACGTAACGTACGTTAAGCATGGAACACCCTCGATATATTCAGGAATATTACAGCGCCGTAAATCCTTTACATAAGGATTTACAAGGCTGAAGAATTAAAAATACATTAACAAGTACCAACGTATGAAAATAACAGAAATAAGGTACAACAATTCTGACCAATACTGAAAATACGAATGTTCAATGGAAAAGTAATAATACATCACCAAATTCAAATTCATCATAAACGACTACGTACTCGAGTACTTATTAAAAACGATACAAACAACAGACAAATAAACCCGGCCGGAACATCACTCTGCACCCTCGTCGTCATGCAACTCTAGTGGTTGTTTCCCCGCTCTCCTGGATCCTGAACATAAACAAAATGTTCACCCCCGAAGGGGTTAGCACAACGATGCTAGTACAAGTACAATAATCACACAACAGTGATTTAATCAACAGTCATAACAAGTTTCTCCAACGAGACATAACAACAACACATATTACATTGTAACAGTCCCAACATACTGATGGTATTCCAATGATCCAGCGCACACAGCTATAGATTCCCATGATGATCCCGTCGGACCAATGCATGGTGGAACTACCTGTCCAACGATCCAGCACACACAGCTATAGATTCCCATGATGATTCCCGTCGGATCAACGCATGGTGGACATTTAATCACAACACATAATACACAATACAATCACAATATAGCTGTCATAATATAAACAATTCTAATTTGAGTACTTGCCTCGATTCGAAGACAAGAACAATACTTCCACGAAAAACGAAATACTCAAAGGTCGCCCCTTCGATCAATCATGTAGCAAGCTCGAACCTTAACAAAAGAAATAATATAGAATTCATCTCACGTCGAACGAACATCTAACAATCCAAAATACGGTCGGAAGTTCTTAAAAGAAATCTGTCTGGTTTGCTTAACGCACGCTACGCATCCTATGTAGCGTACGTTAAGGCTACTCGTTAGCGCACGCAATTACACACAGCCTAGCGTACGCTAACCATGCATGGTCAGTACCTCACTGATTAGCCGACTGACTTGCCTGATGACTTAACTCACGCTAAGTTTCAATCGTAGCGTACGCTAAATATGCCCGTTAGCGTACGTTAATTCACATAGCTTAGCGCACGCTAAGCGTGCATTGCAGTACACTGTTGGGCAGCAGACTAGTTCTAACGGTGATGAAATTTACGAACTCCTCAGTGATTAACGTGTGATATCCGTCTACATGTCATATTCATAAACTTATGAATGATCTTATGGATTCAATCATCTTTGAGTTTCAAGGAAAAGAATATCATCACAACTCTTATATTCAACCTCGATTATCATTCTCATGCGAAGTTCGGTGATCTCCGGTTGGTGCACTAGATTCTATTATCATTATTCACATTCAGACTTCATCTTGAAGGTGAACTAACAATTCCAACTTATACGAAAGGATACTTCCTAAGATGATTTCTTTCCTTAAGTCCTTATAACCAAAAGTGATATCACCTCCAATTTTATGATCAATATGACAACATAAATCATATGGATAATCAACTTCAGAATGTTCCTCTCATCATTTGACATACTAAGATTCCAACTACGAGGTTCCAACGACAATATCATAAGCATAAACATTCCAATCTTCTAAACATGATGTTTGTTGAATAATTCATCAATGGAACTCAATATCTTGCTAGCATGATCATCTTATTCTTTACCTTTAATGAAGAAATCACTGATCCAAAAAGGTAGAATCCAGCTCCGGTTACTTGAGTGTCACTTCAAAGTAAATTCTTCTTCAATGATCAAGTATAAGCACTCTTTAATATTTAATGATCAAGTAAGCAGATTTGTATGTGTTTAATGAGTAGGAAAGGCTCTCTGGACTTCCAAGGAACGAAGAACAAATGAAGGGAAATAAGTAGAAATGGAGTGCTGTCCTTTAAATAAAGTTTCTGCACAATAGTTGATTAGCGCACGCTACCATACAATTCTTAGCGCACGCTAATAAGCGTTGACTCCAAATCTGTCCAGGTTCATCCGCGGGAATCTTATCCGGGCCCATGTCCCGGCTGGCGCATGTGGTAGCCGCCTAGCTCAATAATTGACTGCCTAGCGCATGCAAATCCTACATTCGTAGCGTGCGCTAATTGTAGCCGATATCGCGCGTTAAGCTACATTCTTAGCGTGCGCTATCACGAGTTCGCATAAGAAAATTTGCATGACGATATACTTATGTACAAAGATACCAATGTGAGAAATATCATACTCCAATTATCGAGATCACAAATCCGAATAATACAGGGTTCGAATACAGATGAAATACACAATAATAAATCCGGATATTACAAAGCAAGTCCGACAGGTTACATTTTATGAACTTCCGACCATAATTTGGATTGTTAGATGTTCGTACGACTTGAGATGAATTCTATATTATTTCTTTTATTAAGGTTCGAGCTTAGCAACGTGATTGATCGAAAGGAGCGACCTTCGAGCATTTTGATATTCGTGGGAGTATTTTCTTGTCATCGAATCAAGGCAAGTACTTTAATTAGAATTGTTCATATTATGTCGGTTATGTTATGATTATACTGTGTACATGTGTTGTGATGAATTGTCCACCATGCGTTGATCCGACGGAAATCATCATGGGAAATCTATAGTTGTGTGTGCTGGATCGTTGGATAGGTAGTTCCACCATGCTTTGGTCCGACGGGATCATCATGGGAATCTATAGCTGTGTGCGCTGGATCGTTGGAATACCATGTGTATGTTGAGACTGTTATGATGTGATATGTGTTGATATTATTTCTCATTGGAGAAACTTGTCATGATTATTATTGATTAAATCATTGTTGTATGATTATCGTACTTATACTAGCATCGTTGTGCTAACCCCTTCGGGGGTGAACATTTGTTTGTGTTCAGGATCCAGGAGATTAGGGAAACAACCATTGGAGCTGCATGACGACAAGGGTGCAGAGTGATGTTTCGGCTGGTTTTATTCGTCTGTTGATTTTGTTGTTTTAATAAGTACTCGAGTACGTCGTCGTTTGAGATGATTTGGATTTGGTGATGTATTAAAACTCTTCCTTTGGATATTTGTATTCTCAGTATTGGCCATAACTGTTTGTATTTTATTTCAGTTGCTTTCATATGTTGGTGTCCGTTATTGTGTTTTTATTTCTTCAGCCTTGTAAATTCTTATGTAAAGGATTTACGGCGCTGTAATATTCCTGAATATATCGGGGGTGTTACAATCATAATTACTGCATTCCACTTCAACATGTCCAAGCAGTCTTCACAGAACATGGGCAAAAATGTGGGATGATCTTGATGTCGGTGTGACTGGGACCATCGTGGTGATGGTTTGCATAATGTGGGATGTCAATGCAGTGACCGGACGCTATCTCAGCACAGACTTTGTAGTGTCTGATTCCAAAATAAAACATAATTAAACTTAGTATTTGATAAATAACATTTTGGTTCTAATGTTGTTTGACTGTTTTGCAGAACTCAGAGATAAATAGCTTTGGTTCTAATGTTGTTTTGACTGTTTTGCAGGGTAGTTCAATTCATTGTATTGCAAGGAACCACATAGCTCATAATTTTGTCAGGTTGAAAGAAGGGTTGACATATTCTATTAAAGACTTTGTGGTCAAGCCCAATAAGGATGAGTACCAGATTATGCAAAGGGATCCCTTCATGCTCGAATTTGATGGGACAACAACGGAAAAGAAAGTTACTGTTAAGGATGGAGGTTTTGAGAGGTACCCTTTTGAGCTTCAAGATTTGGCAAACCAGGAAAGTACAGATAATAAGTACTTGGTTGGTAAGTTTTTTTTAACAATACTTTCGCTGCCTTTTGTTATTATTGTTATGCAGCCATTCTGATATATAGATCATTACCTTACAGATGTAGCCAGTTACGTGACGAATGTGGGTAGGACTACTCAGCAGAAAACAGGCTCTCGAACACTTGATTTTTATCTGGCAAATCAAAGGTTAGTACGTTGCAGTAAAATATTTATGCGTACATATTATTTATTACGTGTATTGTTTAGCTTATACCATGGACCGCAAATCAAGTTGTAATTTTTGCACACAGCGGGCAATCAGTTCGAGTGACACTATGGGGAAGCTTGGGAGACGTACTTATAGAGAAAAAGACAAAGCATGCTGGCATGTGCCCGATTGTCCTGACATCACTAAATGTCAAAGATTACAATAGTACGTAAGCAAAGCATTATTAGCAAATGTCATCCATAAAATAAAGTATCGAAATAACATATTACCTTTATTTTTAATCTGCCAGACAAGCTTTATCTGTCGAGCAGTTCTTCCACATTAATTTTTGATGATCCTGAAATCCCTGCACTCAAAGCTATTAAATCTGATATGAGGTAATCAACTTTTATATGTATTTTATACCTGGGTTGCTCCATACTTGCATTGTGCTAACATCAGCCATGGTTATGTCCCACAGTCATATGGAAATGAATAAAGTTGCTTTGCCCGCTGACATTTCTGTACCAAATGATGGGACATTAGAGAACCTGCTACTTTGGGCTCGCAACCGAAAGAACGCATTTGCAAGATTGAATACAGTTTTTTTCACCTGTACAAGGTCGTTCTGCTAAGTTTACGCTTCTTAAATTTTGCAACATGCTCGAGGGCTCGGCACATTATGGGAATTAAAGCAACTGCCGAGAAATAAATCATCAACCATGAATATTAAAAAGAAAAATAAAATAAGAAAAGGTCAACTTTTTCTCCGTCAAGCAACATATAATACGGAAACAAATAATTAAGTGATAAGATGGAACTGGTATTTAAGGCACAGGTGCGAAGTGACGAAATTAAGGCAGTAAACAGAGAACATTACCCCCCTGATAACAAACACAAAATTACAAACTTATTTAACAAAAATGGGGGGTTTGTCGGCTGGAAGGAAGAGATCTAGAGAGAGCTCGATTTAACAGGAAGTTCTTGAGAGAGAGGAAGAGAATTTTTAGAGAGTAGTTAAAGAAGAGAACGGGGGGATAGGGATTTAGAGAGAGAGAGGGTAGAGGCAGGGAGGGGGGGTCACGCACGGGAGGGGGAGGAGGAAAATGTTTGGTGTCGGCTGATCCATGAGTTAAGGGTTTTTATACTCGCGAAAAATTAGGATTTTGCAATTTAGTCCTCACATTTTCCAGCAACTTTTAATTTAACCCCAGAAATTTTGTATACTTCAATTTAAACCCGTTTTGATTTGTGATTCTTCGATTTTAACCCAGTCAGCTTCTCAACTCTTACAATTTGACCCCAGTCAACTTTAAAACCTCCAATTCAGTCCCATTTTGACCAAGACATTAAAATGTTGACCTTTCAATTAATATTAATAATTAGTCCGATTTTATGCATATATATTTAAATTTCCTTCATTATATCGTAATATTTTATAATGATTAAAATATTATTATATGTAGACTTTATCGAGGATTTACGGGCTTAACACTCTGAGTCGAGCATCTCCATATTCAAGTCAGATAGCATCATTTATTCAGGTGGGAATTTTCAATATCACTTTAATTGCTTTAATTGGATTGTATATGTGATATTCAATTCATGTTAAAAATTGACGATACCTGTATACGTGTAAAGAGGCTATCTTAAGATATATGTTGTTGCGGGGACACCTGCATAACCTCAATATTCACATGCATGCTCGATTCATGTTATATGTGTAATACCCGAGATTTCTGATGTGTATTTGAACCGTGTGATATGTATTTGTTGCATTCTGATATGAGTATTATTCTCCGTATTTCATGATCCCGTGTTGTTGAGCATATGAATTCATGAATGTGTTCAAAATTGTGATTTTTGCACATGTAGCGCACGCTATCGACTAAGCGTAGCGTACGCTAATTGGGGTTCGTAGCGCACGTTGTGCATGAATCTTAGCGCGCGCTATACGTAGTCAACATGATTAAGACAGGGTGGTAGGTGAGATCAGCCGCGGATCTTGGTCGGATCATGTCGGGATGAACCTGGACGGCTTTCGGGAAAATCCGAGTCAACGCGGTAGCGCATGCTACTGATATGAGGATAGCGCACGCTAAATGTTGAGTACAGTAAGGTCAGTAAGCTTCGAATGGCCGTTAGCGCACGCTACGGATATGGACTAGCGCGCGCTAATAACCATTTTCTATATATAGGACAGCACCCTTTTTCATTTTTCAGCCTTTTTCACATCACAAATCCGAATTCTTAGACTTGGAGAGTTACCTCTTCCATCTTCAACCTCTCATATCATCATACTAGCACGAGTTTGAAGATTGTAGATCATTGGAGATTGGTGTTCAAGCCCTCGGTGTTGGATTTCTTCAAGTTCCTCCTTGTTCTTCACTACTTTGAGGTAGGTGATTCTTCACCAATTTAAGTAGTATTCTGAAGGATGTTAGAAGGATATTTTCGATGTTTCGGTACTTCTTCATTGTATGAAACCATTGAACCTTTTTGTGTTTGAACTACTAGCATATTCATGAAGCTTCAAACCGATTATGACCAGTTATGGAGATTATCAAGTTCTTATGTTTTTACATAATGGAATTATACGTTTTGGGACATAGAATGGATTGAAACTAGGATATTTTCTTGAAGATCAAGATGAATTATGGTGTTGAGAAGATTATATGTATCCTTGTACCTTGAAGTCGTTTAATCCGTAAAGATCATTCATAAACCGTATGAGCATGATATGCATGGAGATGACATGTATTAAACACTGAAGATTTCATGAGTTTCATCACCATTAGATCTAGTCTTCTACCCAGTAGTAAACTGCCATGCACGGTTAGCGCACGCTAAGATATGTATATTAACGTGCACTATCGGGAATGAGTTAACGTACGCTACGTCTGGTACGTAACGTACGTTATGTCATCAGTCGAGTCAGTCGGCTGATCAGATAGGACTGTCGGTACATAGCTAGCGTACGCTAGACTTAGTCGTTTACGTACGCTAACTAGCAGGCATAGCGCACGTTACGTATAATACGTAGCGTACGCTAACTAATTCAGGCAGAATACGTTTTAAGAGCTTTCGGCCGTAGACCGGATTGTTAGACATTCGTACGACATGAGATGAATTATATATTATCTCTTTTGTTAAGGTTCGAGCTTGCTACGTTTGATCGAAGGAGGCGGCCTTCGAGTGGGTTGAGATCATTGGAGTAATTAGTTCTTGCCATCTTTGAGGCAAGTATCGTATTTTAAACTTATTGATATTGCATTGTTGATCATGTGTATGATTTATTCTTGTTGTTGAACATGAGATTAATTTCTTCGAGTTGTCATGATATTTGTTATTGGTTCCTTGATTGTTCACATCGATGAACGGGTTGATTTGCATATGTGTATGCATAATTGTAATGTTTATGTGTAAAATGATCCGAAGGGATCATGAGGATCTATGCTGAGGGCGCTGGATCGGATGTCCACCATGCGTTGGTCCGACGGGATCATCATGGGGATCTATGCTGAGGGCGCTGGATCGTTGGATGGGTTTTCCACCATGCATTGGTCCGACGGGATCATCATGGGGATCTATACCAAGGGCGCTGGATCGTTGGATTACCCTGTATTATGTTGATGGAATCGTGAGGATTCACATCGTTGGATTCCGATGACGGAAGTCCGTTTTGTATGTTTTATGATGCACTGATGATTTTGTATTATGATACTTGTACTAGCATCGTTTTGCTAACCCCTTGGGGGGTGGACATTTGTTTTGATGTTCAGGTAGTCGAGGAGCAGGAAAGCAGCCACAGTACCGATATGACGACGAAGGGGCTCAGTGATGTTTATTTGATTTGTCTTCGTGGTTCATTTTCAGTACTCGAGTACGCGTGTCTTATTAATATTTCGAGATGGTTGTAATAATGACTCATTTGATCTGTTTGAAACCGGTTTTGTATTTGGAACTTTCATAGTACTGTTGTATTATATTTACATTTCTTCTAATTAGCCTTGTAAATCCTTACTTAAAGGGTTTACGGCGCTGTAATTATTCCGAATATCTCGGGGTGTTACAGAATATGGTATCAGAGCTAAGATTCATGGATATCTTGGCAGTCGGGTTTTAGTTGGGTCTGTTTACGTTATTTGATTTACGGGTCATTCGTAACATCACTGTTCAGCCAGCGTCGTCATGTGGACCGTGGTTGTAAGTCTCCTAATCCCTTATACTACCGTTTTACTTAATTTTTGTTTTGTGGATATTGACGGACTTTGTTTTAGAAAAGATTGCCCTGGATATTGAGTATTTGTGTTTACAGTATGTTGAGGGGAGGTCGTGGACGCGGACGTGGTCGTGGACGCGGACGTGGTAATGCGAGACATGAAGATTCGGCGTCTACCCTAGAATTATCGGCTAGTCGAACCGATTCCCATTCTGGAGGACAGCAGGGATCAGCAAATAATAACGCAAATCCTAATATGCCGGGAGTGCTTCAACAGGTGGTTGCTCAGATAAACCAATTAGCTCAGGTAGTTGACCGCATGCAGACAGCGATGGGACAACAGCATAACGAGGATAATCGGGGAGACAAATGGCTTACCGAGGTGGTCAAATTGCACCCGCCAAAATTTGACGGTTCTACTGAGGCACTTACTTGGGATCATTGGCTAAAGGAGTTAGAGAATATTTGCGGGGATTAACTGTCCCGAGGACCAAAAAGTTCCTATTGCCCAGTATTTTCTGACTGGGGAGGCTTTTGACTGGTGGGAAGCTATCCGACCTGAGGATCATAATGCTGACTGGACGGAATTCAAACTAATGATGGAAGCACAATATTGTCCTCGTCCAGTTAGAGAGGCGAAAATCCGAGAGTTTTTCTCACCACATAGTTCGGAAGCATCGGTAACAGACATAATCAAGACTTTTAATCATCAGCTGACTTGTGTGCGACACTTGGTCAGGACGGAGGCGGAGAAGATTTTTCATTTCGATATGCGGATGAAGCCGGAGATTCAGCAGTACATGTCCAAATTCGAGTGTACTACGTTGCGACAATATCAGGACAAGGCGCTGGCCTACGACATGAAAGAGGTAGCGGTGGAGAAATCAACGGAAGCAAAGAAGCAAAAGGTGTCTGGCAACTTCACGGAGAACAAGAGTGGTGGGCCCCGCAAGGGTTAGTCCTCATTTCATTCATCCAGGAGGCCTCCGCATCCTTCTCGAGGTGGAAAGAAATTTCGGGCAGCCCAAACCGTTTCAGACGCAGGGAGGAAATGTTATAACTGTGGCAAAACAGGGCATGTTCGACGTGATTGTTATGCACCTGTTGTGACCTGCTTCAAGTGTGGACAGGAAGGACATCGCGCAACATTTTGTGGAAATGCGACTCGATCTTTTGGTACTCGCACTCCTGCACCGGTTCTGAAGGATGCAAGTGTGAACCAGACACAGCAGAGTGGTTTCCAGCAAGAAAATGTTGGGAAAAGAGAGACGTCCAGTGCTGGGTCCGTTCCTCCGCGCATTTACGAGATAAGGAAGTCAGACGATCAGAACACGGCTGTTGCATCAAGTACGATTCAGATCCTTTTGCAACCAGTTAGTGTATTATTCGATTCAGGAGCTACGCACTCTTTCATATCTTTGAATTGTGTTAATCGTTTGAAAATCTCGTGCTTGTATGATTGTGAACCTTATGTTGTGGGATTACCGAGCGGAGAGAAACTTGTGGGAACCCTAGAAACTAGAGATTTTCCGGTGACTATAGGAGGGAGAGATTGGACATCAAATCTTATTGTAGTCGACATCCATGATGACGATTTAATTCTCGGAGACGATTGGCTCAACCGTTATGGAGCTATTTTGAATTACCAAAAGAGAGTCATTTCTATCATTGCTGGTGACGGATCCAAACACTTATTCAGAGGATGGAGACTGGGAAGCTCGGGAAAATTGATCAAAGCGATGAAAGCAGTTAAATTACTGAAGCAGGGTTGTCACGGATTTTGGTGCTACGCCATGAAGAAGGAAGAAAGAGTATAGCTCTCGTCTATTCCAGTTGCGAATGAATTCTCAGATGTATTCCCTAACGAACTACCTGGGTTACCTCCGCTGAGAGAAGTGGAGTTCAATATCGAATTAGAGCCTGGAGCCGCTCCTATTTCCAGAGCACCATACCGTATGGCACCAACCGAGATGTATGAACTAAAGAAGCAACTGGAGGAATTATTGCAGAAGGGTTACATTCAACCTAGCATTTCTCCTTGGGGAGCACCCGCTCTCTTTGTCCGGAAGAAAGATGGATCCCTCCGATTATGTATTGATTACAGGGAGCTAAACAAGGTGACGATCAAGAACAAGTATCCTATACCTCGGATCGACGACTTGTTTGATCAAGTGCAAGGGGCAAGGGTATTCTCGAAGATTGAGTTGCGATCAGGATATCATCAGTTGAGAATTAAGGAATTGGATATACCGAAATCTGCTTTCAGATCCCGGTACGGGCACTATGAATTTGTGGTGATGCCATTCGGACTTACCAATGCTCCTGCGGTATTTATGCAATTGATGAATCGGGTATTCTTACAATACCTAGATAAATTTGTGGTTGTTTTCATCGATGACATCTTGATCTATTCGAAAGACACAGAGGAGCATGCCGAGCATTTGCGTGTGGTCTTGAGCACCTTGAGGAATGAACAGCTTTATGCGAAACTTTCCAAATGCGAGTTCTGGCTTAGGGAAGTAACCTTCCTTGGGCATGTGATATCAGCTGACGGTGTTCAAGTGGACCCGAAGAAAGTAGAAGCAATCTTGGAATGGGAAGCTCCTAACAACGTGAAAGAAGTCCGAAGCTTCTTAAGACTTGCTGGATATTATCGCCGTTTTGTAGAGGGATTTTCCAAAATTGCTCGTCCGCTCACTCAGCTGTTACAGAAAACTCAAAAGTTCACGTGGGATGAGAAATGCCAGGATGGTTTTGATGAACTTAAGAAGAGACTTACGACAGCACCTATATTAGCGTTACCAGATGGAACTGATGGATTCATGGTATACAACGATGCTTCAAATCAGGGTCTGGGATGTGTGTTGATGCAAAAGGATAAGGTGATTGCCTATGCTTCTCGACAGTTGAAGCCGTACGAAGTCAATTACCCGACTCATGATCTAGAGTTAGCAACTGTGGTCTTTGCCTTGAAAATTTGGCGACATTATTTATCCGGCACTCATTGTCAGATCTTTACAGATCATAAAAGCCTCAAGTACATTTTCAGTCAGAAAGAATTAAACATGAGGCAGAGAAGGTGGCTGGAATTGATCAAGGATTACGACTTGGAAATTCTCTACCATCCGGGTAAAGCAAACGTAGTAGCTGATGCATTGAGCCGTAAACCTGTTTCTCTTCGAGTGTTGGGAGCACTTACGTCCCAAACCAGCATTCAACGAGAACTGATCCGTGAAGGGATTGAAGTATGGTCACCAGGAATCCAAGGGAAACTATATGTGATGGAACTGACTGTAACACCCCCAAAACCATCCGGGATATTACAGCGCCGTGGGTCCCGCGCCAGAACCCACCAGGCTAAAAACCGTTTACAAAACCAATTCAAAAACACCAAAAGGCTGATGACGGTAATATTTTGCAAATACTCAAATATTTTCAAAAGCATAATTTTGAAATACCGTCATAAAATACCATTTGAAAATACAAGGCGAAATGCCAAATCTCGACAATTCAAAGTGTACGTTAAGCCACCCCTTAAACGTACCGATAAAATAATTTGGAAAAAGAGTTTGACAAAAATAACCCAAGTTCGTAAAATGCCAAAAAAGGCCATTTTGAAATACACACACGCAGCGGATAAAATACCGAAAAGTCATTTTGAAATATATACACGCAGCGGATAAATGCAGTTCAAAATACACATTTGCAGCGGAAATGAATAACCAGCAAACAAATTATTGATACTCCAAAACATGCCACCGCCAGTATCACATCGGGAAGCTCATCCCTTCACGACCGCTACTAGCTCGATCTCCGAGTACCTAAAAATAAAGCCCACGACGGGGTCAACCACAATACTCAAATAATGATATCGATCACATCATCATAAATAATTACATACCAATGTAGTAATACTGTAAGAATACTACCAACGTAATCTTACCGTTATAACCTTACCAGTTCATGGCAATCCAAACCAAATCGATCCTTACCATAATTCACAAATCGCATTTTCGAATGACGAAAAGAAATCAACAATTATCTGTACTGTATTCCAAAAATACCAACAATCCTCCAAACCTCATCATAACTTATAAGTGTGGAAGTAATCCGACCTGTGCCAAATCCTGTCCATCGGATCGCACAATCAAATCTCAATTTTGGTAAAACCAAATATACACGATACATCTGTAAGTCAAATTTCCACAGAACAATGATAACAAGTACTGCAACATCGACGCACAGTCCAAATACTCATACGATCATCACAATGATCAAAACAATAGGTCAACCGAGAATATTATCGACATGATGACTCCAATACGATCAATAAATGATCAACGATGACTGAGAATACCCTCAACATGGTAGACTCCAAATGATCAACAAAGGACCAACAATAACCGAGAATACCCTCACCAAGGTAGACTCCAAATGATCAACAAAGGACCAACAATAACCGAGAATACCCTCAACAAGGTAGACTCCAAATGATCAACAATAATGGATCTCAAAGAAATAACTTTGATTGTCGAACATACCCCTCGGGCGTATGAACAACCAGTCGCAAACCGTCGAACACATCCAATACTATGGACTATGAAACGACAAAAATATACGGCTCAAGGATGGACATCACAGTACGCTCGATCCGGAAATGTGTCCGTGCACAAGCCACCCCGGGTATCGATCAAATACACGTGTGGTCTTGTACCTAATTAGCCTCGCGAAACTACGTCTCGTGTGCACGGTTCAATGCGGAATAATATCAACACATAACCATAGTGTGCCCAGCTAAAAATCCTACACAATAACCAATCGGAACGCAGATATGATTCCAGATATGTCACGATGCAACATGACAACGAAACTCAAAGAATCACATATCCAATAAGGATCAAAAGACTCACCGAAGTGAACAACGACAATCTGACAAAGAAAAGTCGACACGACTAATCAATAATCAAAACAACAATCCTGGGATCACAAACCCCAAAGGATAATCCATACGATTAACAATCTCAGACAACAGTTCTGGGATCAACATCCCTGGATGAGACGATCAACACAACCATTAATACCAACAATAGTCCTGGGATCAAAACCCCTCAACAAACAACCAATACGAATCTCAATATTCGAAGCCTCAACGTACAACATATACAACAACTCAACATAATAATTATATCATAACTGAACATAAATTACCTCAAAGCCAAAGACAATATCCTTTCCACGAACAACATCCCTGAACGAATACACAGTTATACGAATAATCTCAAATAAGGTATCATCCATTCAATACCAATAAACCTTTATCCCGATACTTATGTCATCGCGATAATTATCCTTGATATCCGATATACTATACCCTTGGCCAAAGATAACTCACGTCTTCCTTGGACACAATTAAATCATATACCTTATGATTTAATACAAATCAGAGCACGATATACAACTCATTAACCGATAACTTACCTTTCTAACAACATTGCTACACGAATTATAAATGAAATGAAACGAAACCATTCATCAAGTATTATAAACTGAACAAGTATAAACTTGCCTCGATACCGATACCACGAAGCTGTTACCAGAATCCATTGCCTTCGTCTCCGAGCTCCTCAGCCCTGACCAAAAGCAACCTACGAACTCTTCAACCTTGACCACAACACAACGGCCATAATCAACGCTCAATTATCGCGACCTAATGCAATAATCAAATGACAACACATCCGATAATAATCAATAACCGGTATAACCAACCAATCAAACTCAACGGTTCAACAATACCTCGATCATTTACAAAACCGAATAATACAACTCAAACAATTACGAACTCATATCAACAATACAAGCCGAAATCCGATAAATCATAATTATCAATCAATAACCGATCAACAAACCCAACAGTACCATAATATCTCGATTAAACACAGTCTTAAACAATCCAGTTCAAACCATCACGAGTTCATAACCTCATCACGAAAATACTACACTGCCTGCCTACTTAGCGCGCGTTAAACGCATAACGTAGCGTGCGCTAAGTTGTTCCCGTTAGGGTGCGCTAGCCAGTAAGCTTAGCGTGCGCTAATGCTGTACAATGGCATGCATTCCAAGCATCGACTAACACCTTGCGACTACGAATCCGAATGAAAAGGAAATCATACTCCAAGATTAACAATAACTTTCCAGACCCAAACTCATCATCATACTCGAAATCATATTCGTATTCTTATACGAATATTATATCAAAACACATAGTTTGGCTCTAGATACGAATATCCCATATTCATATCCAAAACACCAACACCTTCTATACATAATCATCATATCCTATAATTTCAGAGCTCTTCAAGAACATGAAATATCCGACATCACGTTCAAAACAACACAATCCGAGGTATATATTATAATGTTTATCATTTTCTTCATCATGCAAATTACATAATCAAACCAACCCGATAACAAGGATCATCTCATACATAATCTGGAATACAACCTCATATCATGATTTAACCCATCTAAATCGACCACTGAAATTATCATGATCCAGAAATCCATGATTCAACCTCATCAAGTTAAACGAATCACCATTAATATGAAGAATCTTAAGTAACATCCGTAAACTCTTATCATAATCCCATAAAATCTCATATAATATTGTCACATGATTATCCAACATGTTCCTCACATGTAATCATCCTTAAAAACGAACAACTAACAAGGGATACGAATATTACCCGGATTAGATGAACCAAGAAGGAGAACACTTGAACTCCATTCCAAGAATCATGAGTAACTTGAAGAACAAGGCTTGAATCCATGCTCTCTATCTTAATCTTGTTAAAACTCACCACCTCACCGTGTTTGGGAACCTCAAGATCCTCCCAAAGCTCTCTATCGACTGAAGGAGAAAGAATGGACTAAATGCATCTCAAAACCCGTCTGTCCCCTTATATAGAACAAATTACTAGCGTGCGCTAAACCTTATGTTTAGCGTGCGCTAACTGACTTTGTTAGCGTGCGCTATCTCAACCCAGAGGCCACTGTCTTAAATCGTACATGAGCTTACGTACGTAATGCCCATGTATTAGCGTATGTAACTTACACCGTTTAGCGTACGCAAGTCCTTGCATCTAGCCTGCGCTAATATCAGTTGACTTGCTACAGTCTACGTACCACATGTGCCTCCACATGCCGATCTGACGAGGATAAGATTCCTTTTGACCGATTTACAATTAGCGTGCGCTAAGCCTCATCTTTAGCGTGCGCTAATACTTCAGGACAACAACCGTTGACTTACCAGAACGTGCGCCGAAAGCAGCTGGGTCCACACGCCGATTCCTTCCGATCTGACTGCATTTAGCGTGCGCTACATTCTGCCTCTAGCGTGCGCTAACCATGAACGATAGCGTGCGCTATGCTTGAACATTAGCGCGCGCTAATCAGGTTATACTTAGCCATTTTCCAACTCTCCTCGTCCGTCTCGACATACCAAATACGAACATACTGCATACTGAATACATGTACCGAATCCAATAACATCATCATACGATATACCCAATATAAAAAGTACGATAACCTGATACACGATATCCTTAAAATAATTGTCGAACCACTACGACAGTTATACGAGTACAAATACAGCTGTCTCAGTTCTCAATTTATTTTATCCATACTTTAGACACCAAGCCATCCAGTATATCTTAGATAAAATAACGCAAAAAATTCATACTGAAAATTCGGGTATTACATACTACCCCCCTTAAAATAAGTTTCGTCCTCGAAACTTGCAACCTGCCACCAACAACAGACAAATCAAAAACTTTCCAACTCATCACAAAAACAATCACGCGTCGCCACAAGCGAATAACCAAACCAATATACTTACAGGTGCGTGAAGCTGATGACCTCCCGTGATACTAGCACACGACTCTCATACGAAGTCTCAATACAATACCAACACACGCCAATATAACAAATAACATTTGGAAAATATCTCAAAAATTTTGGGAACTCCAAAAATCGATTGGACTCAAAAGTCAGAAAAACCCATTTACAAAAGTCACGCTACTACCGTCCCGGTAGAGCCACATAACACACACGCCCGGGTTTCACAAAACCCAAGCTCCGATATCATCTTCTGTAACACCCCCAAAACCATCCGGGATATTACAGCGTCGTGGGTCCCGCGCCAGAACCCACCAGGCTAAAAACCGTTTACAAAACCAATTCAAACACACCAAAAGACTGATGACGGTAATATTTTGCAAATACTCAAATATTTTCAAAAACATAATTTTGAAATACCGTCATAAAATACCATTTGAAAATACAAGGCGAAATGCCAAATCTCGACAGTTCAAAGTGTACGTTAAGCCACCCCTTAAACGTACCGATAAAATAATTTGGGAAAAAGAGTTTGACAAAAATAACCCAAGTTCGTAAAATGCCAAAAAAGGCCATTTTGAAATACACACACACAGCGGATAAAATACCGAAAAGTCATTTTGAAATATACACACGCAGCGGATAAATGAAGTTCAAAATACACATTTGCAACGGAAATGAATAACCAGCAAAGAAATACTCGATACTCCAAAACATGTCACCGCCAGTATCACATCGGGAAGATCATCCCTTCACGACCGCTACTAGCTCGATCTCCGAGTACCTAAAAATAAAGCCCACGACGGGGTTAACCACAATACTCAAATAATGATATCGATCACATCATCATAAATAATTACATACCAATGTAGTAATACTGTAAGAATACTACCAACGTAATCTTACCGTTATAACCTTACCAGTTCATGGCAATCCAAACCAAATCGATCCTTACCATAATTCACAAATCGCATTTTCGAATGACGAAAAGAAATCAACAATTATCTGTACTGTATTCCAAAAATACCAACAATCCTCCAAACCTCATCATAACTTATAAGTGTGGAAGTAATCCGACCTGTGCCAAATCCTGTCCATCGGATCGCACAATCAAATCTCAATTTTGGTAAAACCAAATATACACGATACATCTGTAAGTCAAATTTCCACAGAACAATGATAACAAGTCTTTGCAACATCGACCTTGCAGTCGAATACTCATACGATCATCACAATGATCAAAACAATAGGTCAACCGAGAATATTATCGACATGATGACTCAATACGATCAATAAATGATCAACGATGATGAGAATACCCTCAACATGGTAGACTCCAAATGATCAACAAAGGACCAACAATAACCGAGAATACCCTCACCAAGGTAGACTCGAATGATCAACAAAGGACCAACAATAACCGAGAATACCCTCAACAAGGTAGACTCCAAATGATCAACAATAATGGATCTCAAAGAAATAACTTTGGTATCGAACATACCCCTCGGGCGTATGAACAACCGATCATAAACCGTCGAACACATCGATACTATGGACTATGAAACGACAAAAATATACGGCTCAAGGATGGACATCACGGACGCCCGATCCGGAAATGTGTCCGTGCACAAGCCAACCCCCGGTATCGATCAAATACACGTGTGGTCTTGTACCTAATTATCATAACCAAACAATGTCTCGTGTGCACGGTTCAATGCGGAATAATATCAACACATAACCATAGTGTGCCCAGCTAAAAATCCTACACAATAACCAATCGGAACGCAGATATGATTCCAGATATGTCACGATGCAACATGACAACGAAACTCAAAGAATCACATATCCAATAAGGATCAAAAGACTCACCGAAGTGAACAACGACAATCTGACAAAGAAAAGTCGACACGACTAATCAATAATCAAAACAACAATCCTGGGATCACAAACCCCAAAGGATAATCCATACGATTAACAATCTCAGACAACAGCTCTGGGATCAACATCCCTCGATGAGATGATCAACACAACCATTAATACCAACAATAGTCCTGGGATCAAAACCCCTCAACAAACAACCAATACGAATCTCAATATTCGAAGCCTCAACGTACAACATATACAACAACTCAACATAATAATTATCTCATAACTGAACATAAATTACCTCAAAGCCAAAGACAATATCCTTTCCACGAACAACATCCCTGAACGAATACACAGTTATACGAATAATCTCAAATAAGGTATCATCCATTCAATACCAATAAACCTTTATCCCGATACTTATGTCATCGCGATAATTATCCTCGATATCCGATATACTATACCCTTGGCCAAAGATAACTCACGTCTTCCTTGGACACAATTAAATCATATACCTTATGATTTAATACAAATCAGAGCACGATATACAACTCATTAACCGAAAACTTACCTTTCTAACAACATTGCTATACGAATTATAAATGAAATGAAACGAAACCATTCATCAAGTATTATAAACTGAACAAGTATAAACTTGCCTCGATACCGATACCACGAAGCTGTTACCAAAATCCATTGCCTTCATCTCCGAGCTCCTCAGCCCCAACCAAAAGCAACCTACGAACTCTTCAACCTTGACCGCAACACAACGGCCATAATCAACGCTCAATTATCGCGACCTAATGCAATAATCAAATGACAACACATCCGATAATAATCAATAACCGGTATAACCAACCAATCAAACTCAACGGTTCAACAATACCTCGATCATTTACAAAACCGAATAATACAACTCAAACAATTACGAACTCATATCAACAATACAAGCCGAAATCCGATAAATCATAATTATCAATCAATAACCGATCAACAAACCCAACAGTTCCATAATATCTCGATTAAACACAGTCTTAAACAATCTAGTTCAAACCATCACGAGTTCATAACCTCATCACGAAAATACTACACTGCCTGCCTACTTAGCGCGCGTTAAACGCATAACGTAGCGTGCGCTAAGTTGTTCCCGTTAGCGTGCGCTAGCCAGTAAGCTTAGCGTGCGCTAATGCTGTACAGTGGCATGCATTCCAAGCATCAACTAACACCTTGCGACTACGAATCCGAATGAAAAGGAAATCATACTCCAAGATTAACAATAACTTTCCAGACCCAAACTCATCATCATACTCGAAATCATATTCGTATTCTTATACGAATATTATATCAAAACACATAGCTTGGCTCTAGATACGAATATCCCATATTCATATCCAAAACACCAACACCTTCTATACATAATCATCATATCCTATAATTTCAGAGCTCTTCAAGAACTTGAAATATCCGACATCACGTTCAAAGCAACACAATCCGAGGTATATATTATAATGTTTATCATTTTCTTCATCATGCAAATTACATAATCAAACTAACCCGATAACAAGGATCATCTCATACATAATCTGGAATACAACCTCATATCATGATTTAATCCATCTAAATCGACCACTGAAATTATCATGATCCAGAAATCCATGATTCAACCTCATCAAGTTAAACGAATCACCATTAATATGAAGAATCTTAAGTAACATCCATAAACTCTTATCATAATCCCATAAAATCTCATATAATATCGTCACATGATTATCCAACATGTTCCTCACATATAATCATCCTTAAAAACGAACAACTAACAAGGGATACGAATATTACCCGGATTAGATGAACCAAGAAGGAGAACACTTGAACTCCATTCCAAGAATCATGAGTAACTTGAAGAACAAGGCTTGAATCCATGCTCTCTATCTTAATCTTGTTAAAACTCACCACCTCACCGTGTTTGGGAACCTCAAGATCCTCCCAAAGCTCTCTCTATCGACTGAAGGAGAAAGAATGGACTAAATGCATCTCAAAACCCGTCTGTCCCCTTATATAGAACAAATTACTAGCGTGCGCTAAACCTTATGTTTAGCGTGCGCTACGGCTTTAGCGTGCGCTAACTGACTTTGTTAGCGTGCACTATCGCAGCCCAGAGGCCACTGTCTTACCTCGTACATGAGCTTACGTACGTAATGCCCATGCATTAGCGTACGTAACTTACACCGTTTAGCGTACGCAAGTCCTTGCATCTAGCATGCGCTAATATCAGTTGACTTGCTACAGTCTACGTACCACATGTGCCTCCACATGCCGATCTAACGAGGATAAGATTCCTTTTGACCGATCTACAATTAGCGTGCGCTAAGCCTCATCTTTAGCGTGCGCTAATACTTCAGGACAACAACCGTTGACTTACCAGAACGTGCGCCGAAAGCAGCTGGGTCCACACGCAGATTCCTTCCGATCTGACTGCATTTAGCATGAGCTACATTCTGCCTCTAGCGTGCGCTAACCATGAACGAGAGCGTGCGCTATGCTTGAACATTAGCGCGCGCTAATCAGGTTATACTTAGCCATTTTCCAACTCTCCTCGTCCGTCTCGATATACCAAATACGAACATACTGCATACTGAATACATGTACCGAATCCAATAACATCATCATACGATATACCCAATATCAAAAGTACGATAACCTGATACACGATATCCTTAAAATAATTGTCGAACCACTACGACAGTTATACGAGTACAAATACAGCTGTCTCAGTTCTCAATTTATTTTATCCATACTTTAGACACCAAGCCATCCAGTATATCTTAGATAAAGTAACGCGAAAAATTCATACTGAAAATTCGGGTATTACACTGACTTCGTCACTAGTCGAGGAAATCAAATCTAAGCAGTTGAACGATTCTCTGATCCTTCGGTTATGTAACGAAGTAAAGAAAGGAAAGGCCCCAGTATTCGTGATACAAGATGATGGAAGTCTGAGATTTCAGATTCGACTTTGCGTTCCCGATGATGATGATTTGAGACGGACAATTCTGAAGGAAGCTCACAACGCTCCCTATTCTATTCACCCGTGCAGCAGTAAGATGTATAAGGATCTAAATCAAAACTTCTGGTGGGGAAATATGAAGAAAGACGTAGCAGAGTACGTTTCGAAGTGTTTGACTTGTCAGCAGGTTAAGATTGAACATCAGCGACCTGCCGGAATGTTAAAGCCGCTTCCAATCCCTGAGTGGAAGTGGGAGGACATCTCGATGGATTTCATCACCAATATGCCAAGGACCAAAACGGGAATGAACATGATTTGAGTTATAGTTGATCGACTAACCAAGTCGGCTCATTTACTAGGAATTAAAGACACGTGGGGACCCGAGAAATTGGCACGAGTATTTATCGCAGAAATAGTCAGATTGCATGGAACGCCGAAGACCATTATTTGAGATCGAGATGGTCGCTTCGTGTCGCACTTTTGGAAGGTAGTTCACAGGGCTTTGGGGACCGAGTTGAACTTTAGCACGGCTTATCATCCTCAAATGGACGGTCAGTCCGAATGGACTATACAAACAGTAGAAGACAATGCTTAGAGCTTGTGCTTTGGATTGGTCAACTGGTTGGGAAGTTCACTTGTCGTTGATTGAATTCACATATAACAATAGTTGGCATGCTTCTATTAGGATGGCACCATTTGAAGCTTTGTACGGGAGAAGATGCCGATCACCCTTGTGCTGGGATGATTCTTCAGACTTGATCGGGACGGAACCGGAATTGATAGTTCAGACTCAAGAGAAGATAGCTTTGATTCGGGAAAGACTGTTGACTGCCCAGAGTCGACAGAAGTCTTATGCAGATGTGCATCGTCGCCCGCTAGAGTTCGACATTGGGGACCACGTACTATTGAAGGTGTCCCCTACACGGGGAATTTTCCGTTTTGGGAGGAAGGGTAAGCTAAGTCCGAGATATATCGGACCATTGGAGATCCTCGAAAGAGTTGGGGATTTAGCATACAGAGTGGCCTTACCGCCATCGCTGAGTCACGTTCACAATGTGTTTCACGTATCCCAATTGCGGAAGTATGTACCAGATCCTTCATATTATCGATTTCGCCGAGATCGAGATAACTAATGACGGCACCTTCGAAGAGAGACCAATCAAGATACTTGAGAGTCGGATCAAACAATTGAGGAATAAACCAATACTCTTGGTTAAAGTACAATGGTCACGACACGGAGTTGAAGAGGCCACTTGGGAAACGGAGGACAATATGAAGACTAGGTACCCAGAGTTATTTTTATCTTAAGTTTCGGGACGAAACTTCTTTTTAGGGAGATAGGATGTAATACCCGAGATTTCTGATGTGTATTTGAACCTTGTGATATGTATTTGTTGCATTCTAATCTGAGTATTATTCTCCGTATTTCATGATCCCGTGTTGTTGAGCATATGATTTCATGAATGTGTTCAAAATTGTGATTTTTGCACATGTAGCGCACGCTATCGACTAAGCGTAGCGTACGCTAATTGGGGTTCGTAGCGCACGCTGTATATGAACCTTAGCGCGCGCTATACGTAGTCAACATGATTAAGACAGGGTGGTAGGTGAGATCAGCCGTGGATCTTGGTCGGATCATGTCGGGATGAACCTGGACGGCTTTCGGGAAAAGCCGAGTCAACGCGGTAGCGCACGCTACTGATATGAGGATAGCGCACGCTAAGTGTTGAGTACAGTGAGGTCAGTAATCTTCGAATGGCCGTTAGCGCAGGCTACAGATATGGACTAGCGCGCGCTAATAACCATTTTATATATATATGACAGCACCCTTTTTTATTTTTCAGCCTTTTTCAATTCACAAATCCGAATTCTTAGACTTGGAGAGTTACCTCTTCCATCTTCAACCTCTCATATCATCATCCTAGCACGAGTTTGAAGATTATAGATCATTGGAGATTGGTGTTCAAGCCCTCGGTGTTGGATTTCTTCAAGTTCCTCCTTGTTCTTCACTACTTTGAGGTAGGTGATTCTTCACCAATTTAAGTAGTATTCTGAAGGATGTTATGATCATGATTTGGGATTTATCTAGTCAGTTAAATTCGTACGTAGTCGAACATCATGTGTTAGAAGGATATTTTCGATGTTTCGGTACTTCTTCATCGTATGAAACCATTGAACCTTTTTGTGTTTGAACTACTAGCATATTCATGAAGCTTCAAACCGATTATGACCAGTTATGGAGATTATCAAGTTCTTATGTTTTTACATAATGGAATTATACGTTTTGGGACATAGAATGGATTGAAACTAGGATATTTTCTTGAAGATCAAGATGAATTATGGTGTTGAGAAGATTATATGTATCCTTGTACCTTGAAGTCGTTTAATCCGTAAAGATCATTCATAAACCGTATGAGCATGATATGCATGGAGATGACATGTATTAAACACTGAAGATTTCATGAGTTTCATCACCATTAGATCTAGTCTTCTACCCAGTAGTAAACTGCCATGCACGGTTAGCGCACGCTAAGATATGTATATTAACGTGCACTATCGGGAATGAGTTAACGTACACTACGTCTGGTACGTAACGTACGTTATGTCATCAGTCGAGTCAGTCGGCTGATCAGATAGGACTGTCGGTACATAGCTAGCGTATGCTAGACTTCGGCGTTTACGTACGCTAACTAGCAGGCTTAGCGCACGTTACGTAGAATACGTAGCGTACGCTAAGTAGTTCAGGCAGAATACGTTTTAAGAGCTTTCGGCCGTAGACCGGATTGTTAGACATTCGTACGACATGAGATGAATTATATATTATCTCTTTTGTTAATGTTCGAGCTTGCTACGTTTGATCGAAGGAGGCAGCCTTCGAGTGGGTTGAGATCATTGGAGTAATGAGTTCTTGCCATCTTTGAGGCAAGTATCGTATTTTAAACTTATTGATATTGCATTGTTGATCATGTGTACGATTTATTCTGGTTGTTGAACATGAGATTGATTTCTTCGAGTTGTCATGATATTTGTTATTGGTTCCTTGATTGTTCACATCGATGAACGGGTTGATTTGCATAATTGTAATGTTTATGTGTAAAATGATCCGAAGGGATCATGAGGATCTATGCTGAGGGCGCTGGATCGGATGTCCACCATGTGTTGGTCCGACGGGATCATCATGGGGATCTATGCTGAGGGCGCTGGATCGTTGGAAGGGTTTTCCATCATGCGTTGGTCCGATGGGATCATCATGGGGATCTATACCAAGGGCGCTGGATCGTTGGATTACCCTGTATTATGTTGATGGAATCGTGAGGATTCACATCGTTGGATTCCGATGACGGAAGTCCGTTTTGTATGTTTTATGATGCACTGATGATTTTGTATTATGATACTTGTACTAGCATCGTTTTGATAACCTCTTCGAGGTGGACATTTGTTTTGATGTTCAGGTAGTCGAGGAGCAGGAAAGCAGCCACAGTACCGATATGACGACGAAGGGGCTCAGTGATGTTTATTTGATTTGTCTTCGTGGTTCATTTTCAGTACTCGAGTACGCGTGTCTTATTAATATTTCGAGATGGTTGTAATAATGACTCATTTGATCTGTTTGAAACCGGTTTTGTATTTGGAACTTTCATAGTACTGTTGTATTATATTTACATTTCTTCTAATTAGCCTTGTAAATCCTTACTTAAAGGGTTTACGGCGCTGTAATTATTCCGAATATCTCGGGGTGTTACAATATGTGGTATTTTGTGTATGTTTCATGTTGTTGCGGGGACACCTGCGCAACCTCAATATTCGTGTTATGCGTGCTAGATTCATGCTATACGTAATATTGTGTGTATGTATTCATGTTGAGGACAAGATATGATAGACTATTCATTTTATGCTTGCCATGAGATTGTATATTACTGTGATAAGTGAGATTTCCACGAGCTGAAGGAAGCTCACCCCCACCTTTATTGATCCCCCAGGTTAAACCGAGTCGGATGGACGAATGAGCGAGCCGAGAGGGCATATGAATGAAATTTATTAAATGATATTTTTCGTATGTCAAATGTTTCGAGATTCTTTTGGGGAAACTTTTGTTAGAAATTAACAATTTATAATTTATTCTTCCGCCGCAAATTTTATTTCGTATCTATGACGTGTTATTGCCTTAATTAAAGGTATTTAATTTATGTCAGTGTAGCGACTCGACTTTATAGGCGAGAATTTTAATATTCTCAAAACAGAATTATTCTTCGTCAAATTTACCTTTTATTTATTTTCCCCAATAATTACCCCTAGAAAGTCGGGGTGTTACATAGTGATATAACTTATATTACACACATTAACGCAACCTTGATAAAAGTATATAAACATCTGCACAAACATTACATACAAAACACGTAGATATTCAACCAAAAGCACAACTGGTGCATCGCACGAGTTCGTAAAACCTCGTTATATGGATATTAAAGTAAACAATTAAATCTTATTCAAATACTTGATATGATAAAATGAGATTTAATGATATAATGAGATATGAGACAAGTAAGTTGTCATTATAACTTCATCACTAAGTTGTCACTATTACTTCATCACTATTAAATGAAGACAAATATCTAAACAAATATATAAGTGAGGACAAACGATATTAAATGAATGTATTAACATTTGGAATATTTAAACAAATATCTGTTATAATATACCTTGAAAGTGACATTTTAATTACCCTTTTGTTTTTATATAGTGTGAATGACTATTATGCCCCTGATGTAATTATGTAATTACGATTGTGCCATCTGAAGTTTTCCTATAAATAGGACTTCAGTTATTAATGAAAAGCCACACCTGAGAATCATTATCTATTCTCTCTCTAAATTCTCTCTCTATAATATTTCGATTTCATAACACGTTATCAGAACAACTCTAACCTACTGAGTAATATAATGAGAGTATGCTCTACAGCTGCATCTTATAGATGATCCTCTGTATCAGAAATCTAATTATTACAAACAACCACATAATTTTTCTTCACGATTGAGCATCTTCCACCAACTCACCGATCTCTACTCTTCCTTTTCTACCTTCTTCTCAAGACTACATCAAATAATTCCATGTTCTGATTTTTGTTGAGGAATCAGTTGTTTTCTTAAAATTAGTTCAACATGGCGGAAGGAAATCAACCAAATCATGGCTGACGAAGAAAACCCCAAGGAAACTAACACAAACAGTTGCTTTGATTTCTGTGTGAGAAGATTATTCTTCGGAATTCCCTAACATCATCTTCTTTTCCAAAATCAGCGAATAACCTCGCGAGCCAAAACTTCTCTAAAAAAAAAGGGCCAAGAAGGACAGGCTAAGACAACATGTCAGATCCAAACTCCTCCGAAGCGTATGGAAACACCATAATCCAGCTCGAAGATCCATCATGGAGATATAAAATATGAAGGATAACTAACTTCGACTCACCTTGATCCTGGTGGTCGAACTTGCTACTACGCCATGTTGGAGCACAAGCTTCCTGCCGCCATGGACGATGTTTTGAGATGGCCGAATAAAATCTTGATTTGGAGACCATATGATAGTATATCCACAGTAGTGGCGGCATCGACCGACGGATAAAAGAAGGTGCCTATATCTCTGTCTTTTACGTGAGGTATGTACTATGTGTTCATTAATATTATGTGGGTATGTTGCTGCCGTAAAAAGAAGGGATGATAAATAGAAATTAAGTATAAAAAAAGGAGGAACATATAGAACATAAAAGTAAAACACGGATTTGAGGCTACCCGCTTCTTAGGACTTAGATACAGTAACGGAGAAGACGAAGCCCTAAAGCTGAAAAGAATGAATAAAGGAGAAAAGACAAAATAATTATAAAAAAAAAGGAAAAGGACAGCACAAATTAGGCTGTCCACAAAAGCAAAAGAAAGAAAAATAAATCATAGTTTGAAACGTTCATCTTGGGTCACAGAAACCGAAAAAAAATAATAATAAAAGAATAAATTATTCTTTTAATTTATTGAATCATACATTCGTTTTTGTTACATATAGGATACATATGCTATCAGAATTAATTTTTCTTGATACCATCATGATCCATTTTACGAGAGCTTCAATTTGACACTAATATTGATATGAGTGTTAACTCTTTTCATATATGTTATTATTAAATTTATTATAATGTATGAATCATTATCCAACTCTGGAATCTGCAAAAAAATAAAAATATGAATACATACCCTTATACATACTATTAACGGCAGTCGATATTTCGACATATACCTTGACGATGACTATATTTTGAGAAATTGATTGGAAGATCCTACTTTGGTAGAAGCAGTTAATTATTTTTGCAGTCTAATTTCTATCTCTTATTTATCTCAAAGTGGTGGTTTGAAACCACATATTTATCGAATTTTATTTTTTTGTAATTACAATACCTCCCATATGATGAGTTCAGTTATCACAAGATAGATGGTTTTACATATGCAATTTATATATTATATATCACCATCGTGGTTGGTTATACCACATGAATGGTTCGTAAATTCTGCTCCCGAAGAAGCAGTCGATAAATCCTACTCTGAAGAAGTAGTTGATCAATGATTCAAATCATACTCTCGAAGAAGAAGCAGTTGATGGAAATAATATCCGATCTCCATGATTATTAAACACGAATGGAGAAAATTGAGCAAGTGATACCAGAAGCTATCACCGATTAATTAAAAAAAACATGCAAATACACCGCATGGTGGGATCATTTGACAAGTGATATGGAAAACTATCACTGCAAAATAATTGCTCAATAAATCCCATGTTGATTATATTACATGGTGGGATCATTGAAATCATATCGACATGAAAACGCATATCGAGAAGCATATGTCACATATTCGTTATATTATTCACCACATACGTCAAACTATCATGCACAGACTGTGCTTAAAGCATCAACCCAGTTGAGCCCCCTATACTACTAGTTCTAACTGTAGGAAAGTGTAAGGCACTTGTTACTCTTATTCTCCTATTTTGTGCAGCCTCTAAAAGATAACCCAAAAATCTATAATTACTCCCACCATACAATATATCGATTTTGTATTTTCCTAATTATTTTACGAACTGATATGCCATATCTATATGCTGTTTATGACCTATCAGTTTGGATCCACCTAAAATACATATAGTTTTAATTGAATGAGATCTATATGAGGATTCGGAGAACTCCATCTTTCTACACTAGACTTTCAAAATACTTTTATGAGAGATATATTTTCTGATTTGTGGATCCTAAATTTAAAGAATAAACTTCTTACTAAACGACAAATGACTTCACTATTTTCATTGAAAAGGGAGCGACAGATAAGTCATTACTTTTGACAAAATTGCAAAAGAAAACGAAAGATATGAATTATATTTTTTCAATGAAAATGACGTTACCGATCGGCAGCTGAGAAATTTAAATATTGGAAAACAATATTCATCACTTGTATTATTTTTCTATTTACCTTATACCAACGATGACATAACAGACTTACAAACTGGATCTTTTGAGATTAATTTTTCATGACAATAACGTTCCCGTTCATTCTTAAATTGTATCCACAAAGCCATTAGTTCACGATGAACGTATCCACTGGGATGTGTATCAAGAATCTGTTAGATATCATGATCCATAGATTCCTTACTCAATCCATCCTTGATAAATGCTATTTTATCTTCTCGATTTTTGGATACAAACACCACAGATTTGCATCGTGTGTCACATGTCCACCGAGCATATTTATAGCACCCGCCTAATCTTTTTGCTCTCTGTTTCTTTGCAAAACTACTCTTACCTGTACCTGGCATATAGTTAAATGAATTTGAAAATTCGCCAGATAGTCGAACTTGTGCTTCGATCAACCATCGAATATCTTCTGGGATGCCATTTCTCATTAGCACCCTTAATCTTTCGAGTCGAGCTCGATAAATTCTTTTTATGATATTCACTGGAAGAGATGGGTAATATTTACGAAGATTCGAAAGCATTGAATCCATTATGATATTCAGACCCTCGGTATGGGTGAATTTTGTGAATACAATGATAATCTATTTATAGATTGGAATTACGCGTATGAGATTTGACTCTGCGTCCTGAAGCGTATGAACTACGGCTCTATATTTGAATAATGAACATAATATGACATGTGTGAGTAGCGACTCCATGTTGATAATGATGTGCAATAATGGCACCGAAAGATGATGTGACATGCTGGTAAAATATCTATATGGTGATACAGACACATCATGTCTTCAAATATTTGTTCTCGATTAATATCACTACTAGCCAATATTGGGAACAAATTCCTAACAAATTTGGAATATATTAAGGGGGAGTATGGGCCCACTTCATCTACATGTGAACTACTAGATATTATGGATCCACTAGATAGTCACGTGTGTATATGACTCGTAATCAGAAATTTACAACATGATTTGCTCACGGTTTGAGCATATATTCCATATCAGATTAAGCTAGTAATATATCCCAAATAAACTTGAATAGATCCCAGAAAGGATCAAGATATGCACATACAAGTGGGATATTAATTGGCATACTATTCGAAGTCCTCCTGCTAATATCGAGAACATAATATATAAACCCTCATGACTGAAGATGAATACTGAGGTACTGGCATATGAGTTTGGTGCTCAAGAAATCTCTTAACATGAGGGGGAGTATTAGTAGTTGGAAATAAGTGAAATACATCACACTATATCCTCACAACTATATGAACTTGAAGTTCAAAGATGCATGATAGATTATTCATCTTTGATACCAACTACAACTGCTTTGATAAATACATAATAATTCCCCGAATATGAATCAAAGCAAATGATAAAAGGAGGCATATACTTTTGAGAAGTATATAGACATAACCACAATGTGTAATTCCAATGGATGATTGATAATGAGATATCTCGGCAAGTTATATTGCCATGGGGAAATAAATGTTGAAATGTGTCGACACAATATAGCGCTATGAATGAAATGAGGATATCAATGATTGGAAAGAGGATATCGATAAATGGTATGAGGATATCCATGACTGTGAAATATGGATATTAGAAATGAGGATATTAAAATCCATGATTTGTGAAAATGAGGATATTGAAATCCATCGAAATTGAAATATATGCCCTTATAATAAAATGAAACATATGGGCTTACTGAAAGTGACTCGTGAAGAGATTTTGAACATATTATCAGCGCATGCAGTGACTTAAAATAAAGTGTTGTGAACGAAAATTATATGCTGTACTCTTTTTCTGGACTGAGGTTTTATACCATTGGGTTTTCCCAGCAAGGTTTTTAACGAGGCAGCTTAATCACAACTAATATGAAATTTCCAAAAGAGATTTGGAATATATCGCAAAGAATATGAGTTCGATATTACAAACTGCACTGAAAATGATACTCGTACTAATCTCTGGAGGATCATTGAAATGCCTGGGGCATAATTATATAAAATACGCATTGCACTCTTTTTCCCTTGACTGAGGTTTTGTCCCATTGGGTTTTCCTAGCAAGGTTTTTAACGAGGCAACTGGAATGACGTATTAGTATGAATAATGTACTCTTTTTCCCTTAATTATGATTTTTCCCATTGGGTTTTTCCTAATAAGGTTTTAACGAGGCATATTCATGGCATAATGAGGAACACTACAAAGATCAAGATTATTCCTCAAAGCTTGAAAATAGAAGGAGTAGTTGTATTCTTTTTCCTTCGATCAAGTTTTTCCCACTGGGTTTTCTTGACAAGGTTTTAATGAGGCAACACATGGATACTCCAACAACGAATGATATATATGACAGATTCACTCAGTTTTTGTCCCACGAGGTTTTACTGAGACGGCACAAGAATATTCATGCAAGAACTATAGAGATAAGAGGGAGCAAATTTATGAGATCACAGATTGCTGAAGTTTTATCCCACAGAGATTTCCTACCAACATTATGATGCAACATGATATGATTGCCACAAGCTCCAATACAAACAGTTTGAAAGTTTTTCTCCCATAGGGTTTTTCTTCAAACAAGTTCAGCAGATATTTATGTAAATAGTCATTCAAGGGGGAGTGTTATAATATACCTTGAAAGTGGCATTTCAATTACCCTTTTGTTTTTATATAGTGTGAATGACTATTATGCCCTTGATGTAATTATGTAATTACGATTGTGCCATCTGAAGTTTTCCTATAAATAGGACTTCAGTTATTAATGAAAAACTACACCTGAGAATCATTCTCTATTCTCTCTCTAAATTCTCTCTCTATAATATTTCGATTTCATAACAATATCTACATTATAAGTGTTTAATGCTTTTGAGAATTCTTTGAGATTTTCGAAAGGGTGTTAAACGAGTCTAATTGACTTGTCAAATTAAAGTAAGAAAGTTAATTTTAAAAGTCATGCTTAGACAAATAGTTTACTTTATAAGTAACGAGTATTATGAAAAACGAGAATAAATAAACCACACAAGAATTTACGCGGTTCGATCAAATGATCTACGTCCACGGTCGGAGGGATCCGAAACTTCACTAATATATTTAGAGGATGTTTACAATGATTCTAACCCTTAAACTTTGTAGCAAAGCTACCAAGGGTTTTCTATATTACAAGAGGAGAGAAAATGTGGGAGAATTCTATAGCTCAAGAATGCTTAGAATTGGTGTCTTTCATCTCCCACAAAATATCTATTTATAGTAAACTTTGGGGTATGAAATGGCAAAATTGTCAACCTTCAAAGTCATCAATATATGGCTATGAATGTAGCTCAAAAATGAAGACTTGATAATTTCTCATTTTCACATTTAGATGAAGGCTTTCTTCCTTTCACATGAGCATTTACATTTTATTCATAACACTCCCCCTTGGAATGCTCATTTCAATAGAGTACACAACTTAAATCCAATCCTTGTGCATAAGCTGCCTCGTTAAAAACCTTAAGCTGGAAAAACCCAATGAGATAAAAACCTGTCATAAGGGAAAAAGAGTACAACGTACATATTGATTTGCTCCCCCTGAAATAAAGAATATATGCCGTCAAATTGATTTATCAATCTTGGTTAAAATTAGCTCTTCTCATGCCTATACCGTATACCATTTTCTCGAATGTTGATGTCGGCAATAATTTTGTAAATAAATCAGTGAGATTATGACAGGAGCAAATTTGTTGAACATTTATTTCTCTGTTGTTTTGTAGTTCATGTGTGTAGAAAAACTTCGGTGAAATATGCTTGGTCCGATCACCTTTTATATATCCACCCTTGACTTGTGCTATGCATGTCGCATTGTCTTCATAAATAATTGTGGGAGTGTCTGTCACAAGCTTCAATCGACATTCATTTAGTATATGAGCTATAACTGATCTTAGCCAAACACTTTCTCTGTCAGCTTCATAGAGAGCAATTATCTCAGAATGATTAGAAGATGTAGCTACTAATGTTTGTTTGGTCGATCTCCATGATATAGCCGTACCATTATAGTAGAATAAATAAACGGTCTGTGAGCGAGCCTTATGTGGATTGGATTTGTATCCCGCATCAGCATAACCAACTAATCCAGAGTTAGTAGTCTCTTTTGAATAGGATAAACCCAGGTTAATGGTACTATTGAGATAACGAAAAATGTGTTTGATACCCCAATGTCTTCGAGTTGGTTCAGACCTGTATCTTGCAAGTAAATTTAATGCAAAAGAAATATCGGGTCTGGTGCATTGTGCTAAATATATCAGTGCTCCAATAGCATTGAGATAAGGTACTTCAGGACCCAAAATTTACTCATTTGGTTCCTTAGGTCGGAAAGGATCTTTCTTAGGATCTAAATTCCGTACGACCATAGGAGTACTCAGAGGATGAGCCTTGTTCATATTAAATTGTTTGAGCAATCTCTTGGTATAAGCAGATTGGTGGACAAGTATTCCATTATCTTTATGCTCGAGCTCAAGACCAAGACAGAGTTTTGTTATTCCAAGGTCTTTAACCTCAAATTCTTTCTTCAAATATTCAGCAGCATCGGATAACTCTTTAGGAGTTCCGATTAAATTTATGTCATCCACATAGACTGCAATTATAGCAAATCCAGTATTGGATCTTTTAATAAAAACACATGGGCATTTAAGATCATTTTTGTAACCTTCCTTAGAAAGGTATTCATTTAATCTATGATACCACATGCGGCCGGATTGCTTTAATCCATACAGTGATTTCTGTAGTTTGATCGAGTATAGCTCACTAGGAGTAGCATATTTTGGCATTTTATATCTATCAGGAATTTTCATATAGATATCAGAATCTAATGAACCATATAGATATGCCGTAACTACATCCATTAGTCGCATGTCCAAACACTCATGAACAACCATACTGATAAGAAAACGGAAAGTGATTATATCCATCACTGGTGAATACGTTTCATCATAGTCAATCCCAGGTCGTTGGGAGAATCCTTGGGCTACGAGTCGGGCTTTATATCTCGCAATCTCATTTTTCTCATTTCTTTTTCGAACAAACACCCATCTGTAACCAATTGGTTTTATATTATTCGGTGTTCGAGTAATTTGCCCAAATACCATTCTTTTTTCTAGGGAAGCTAATTCAGATTCTATTGCTTCCTCCCATTTAGGCCAATCTGACCTTTGACGGCATTCAATTATTGAATGTGGTTCATTATCGTAATCATCGTTCATAATTTCTTGTGCAACCGAGAAAGCAAATAAATTATCGATTATCATGTTTTTCCGATCCCATATCTCATTGTAATGATTTATGGCATTCTCGGTATTTTTAGAATCCATGATCCCTTCATTATTTGCAATATTATGCTCTACAGATTCATTTGCAGCATGCTCACTAGGATGATCTTGGTTTGTGATCACATTACTTCCCCCTTTCTTTTTCGAGGAACAATGTCCTTCGAACCAACAGGTCTACCACGTTTTTTTTTGTGGGGCATCATCATCCATTTTTGTATTTTGATGAGGAACAATGATCCGAGATGGAGCATTCGCAGCTGGAATATAAGACTTTGTCACTTTACTTGCATCGTTAAATGCGCCAGGAAGTTTATTAGCAATATTTTGTAGATGGATGATTCTCTTCACCTCATTTTCACATTCTGTAGTATGTGGATCTAGGTGGAATAAGCTTTGTACATTCCAAGAGATATCCTCAACTGGTTTCTGTTCATCTTTGTTAAGAGCAGTCTTATCCCTGCCAATTGATGGAAATACCGTCTCATCAAAATGACAATCGGCAAACCGAGTGGTAAATAAATCACCCGTTGTTGGTTCTAAATACCGAATTATTGATGAGGAATCAAATCCAACGTATATGCCAAGCCGGCGTTGAGGACCCATTTTTGTTCCTTGAGGAGGTGGAATTGGCACATGAACAACATATCCGGATGTGCGAAGGAGCAAAATATTTGGTTCAAAGCCTAAAGTTAATTGCATTGGGGAGTGCATATGATAAGCAGTGGGGCGTAATTTGATGAATGCTGATGCATGTAATACTGCATGGCCCCACACTGCACTAGTGAGCTTTGATGTACGAGCAATGATTTGGACTCGTTTAATCATGGATTTCGCCAATCCATTTTGAGTGTGGACATGTGCTACTGGGTGCTCAACATTAATTCCCAGTGCTTCACAATAATCATCAAAAGTCCTTGATGTGAATTTTCCGGCATTGTCCATTCTTATATTTTTATAGGGTATTCAGGAAAATGTGCTCGGAGTTTAATAATTTGGGACAAGAGTCGTGCAAAATCAATATTTCTGGTAGATAATAAACATACGTGGGACCATCTGGATGATGCATCTATTTAGACCATAAAATATCGGAATGGTCCACTTGCTGGATGTATTGGTCCACAAATATCACCATGAATGCATTGTAAAAATGATGGTGATTCATAACTAACTTTTTCCATATAAAGTTTAGTAATAAGTTTACCACGTGAACATGATTCACAGAAATAATCTTTGGACATTAGCATTTTTGTGCCCTTTAATGGATGTCCATGAGTATTTTCAATAATCCTACGTAACATAGAAGTTCCTGGGTGCCCAAGGCGATCATGCCATAACCCAAATATATCAGGATTCACCAGCTTCCAAGCCATGGTAGTGTAGGTCTCAAAAGCTCGAATAGGAACACAATACAATCCAGAAGTTGTTGCTTCAATTTTCTCGTGGACAAGTCGAGTGTCCATTTTAAAGGATGTGATACCTAGATATTCTTTATTATTCTCAATCATTGTTTCCAAGTGATAGCCATTTAGGCGTACATCCTTAAAACTCAGTAGATTTCGTTTCGATCTACCAGGTAATAACGCATTTTCAATGTGTAAAATTGTTCCATTAGGCAACATCACAGTTGCATTCCCGGAGCCATCAATAATATCTACGGGACCAGATATAGTTGTAACGTACGTCTTGCATAATTTCATGCTCGAGAAATATGCTTTATTTGTAAATATTGAGTGTGTTGTTGCATTATCAACAAGACAATTATGTATCTGTTCGATACTTTCCATTTGTATTTCTTTTTCGAGCAATAACTCGTGCTGATAACGTATTATGAAAAACGAGAATAAATAAACCACACAAGAATTTGCGTGGTTTGATCAAATGATCTACGTCCTGTAATACCCGTACTTTTTATTGACTGTTTGTCCTTACCGTTCTTCCTGTTTTGTCGCTCTGTAAACTCTTTGTGATGTAGTTGGCGTTGATCTAGAGTTTCATGCCTTGTTTGGATCATGATCGTGCTGGTTAGACCTTTCGGAAGTGTTTTGGGTCAGGGAGGTAGCGCACGCTAGGCCGATGCTAACGCACGCTAATTCTGCGTGAGTAGCGCACGCTAGATTTGAGCTTTAGCGCGCGCTAACGGACTGAGTCGGCAGAGGCAGTGAGGTTTCAGACTTTCTGGACTAGCAGGTAACGCACGCTAGGCAGCGGCTAGCGTGCGCTATATGTGTTGCGTAGCGCACGCTAGTGCTCAGTGTTAATGCACGCTAGCGGACTGAGACAGTGAACTGAGATTTTGACAGAACACCAGTTAGCGCACGCTAGGGATGTTTCGTAGCGCGCGCTAACATCTTATGATAGTAACCACTGGACTACTGGGTGACCCGTTAGCGCACGCTAATATTGAGGCGTAGCGTGCGCTAGACTGGGCGAGTATATAAAGGACAGTTGACTTCCATTTCGTCATTTTTCACATTCTTCTCACATTTCCGATCAGGAGCAGCGGGCTTGGGCGATTCGGGGAGTTTGGAAGCGAACTTTCTTCAGATAACATATTTGGTTGGAGAATAAAGATTTCACAGCATCTAATCCATTCCATCGTCCAAACCAAGGTAAAAATCCTTAGAACCCTATTTTTTTGGGAATTTTGGGGTTTTTCGTAGATTCATCCGATTTATCCGTTTTGAAGCTTGAGGACCTTGAGATTATGATGTATCTATCCCGTATGCATGCTTTTCCTACGATTTTACGGATTGGATTGTGCCGTTTTCGGACTTGTGAGGGTTTGGACGATTTTCCAACCTCTAGTTGTTTATCCGTGTATTTTCATGAATCATAGATGGGTTTCGGGAGTTTCTTCGTGTAATTTGAGTATGGATAATTGATTATCATATTCCTTGCGAATCGTTTAGGTGCCAGAAGCGCATTCTTGGACCTACCGAACTCATCCCCTTTTTCCGTTCAATTTCTCGATGTCTCAAAGGCAAGTATATATTTATGATTGTACGTTCTCGACTTTGAAAGTAATCTATATTAATGGCATGATGATTTATATCCACTCTGGGGCGGGCCGACGGGTCCCCTGAGGGTTTCGTAGCCTCTTGGTGCGATTCCACAGATGATATGAACGAACCACTCTGGGATGGACCGACGAGTCCTCTGAGGGTTCCGTAGCCTCTGGTGCGGTTCCACGGTATTCATATATGTATTTATGTAATACTATGAGATTTAGTTATTCTGGAATACTAGTCTTGAATTGATGAATTGACGGTTACCTTTACTTTATTGTCGAGGAGTATTATGTTTCATACTTGATATACTTGCACTAGCTATTCGACGGCTAACCCCTTTATGGGGGGAAATACTTTTTATGTATTTCAGGTTTCAGGAGAGCGGATAGGCAGATATCGGGTCGGCATGAAGATGATGGGCAAGCGTGATACTGTGTTTTATCTCTGGTTATGTTTTGTGTTCCTCCATTCAGTGTTGTTGTTCTGAAATGGTTATTGAATACTCGAGTATTGTTTGTTTTCAGTCTCCCTTGATGTTCCAGCCTGTGTTGCCGAGGTTTTGATTTTTGTACTGTGATATATTTGGATACATTGGACATAGTTTGAATACCTTTTGTATCGTCTTTCATTTCATTGTATTTGGACCTTCTCGGTCAAGTTTTATAGTTCCGCGTATGATTAGCCTTGTGGGTCCCTCGGTGGGGTTCACGGCGCTGTAATATACCCTGAATATCTAGGTTTATGGATACCTAGGCTGTCGGTCTTTTGGGTCGATTGAGTTATCGTTTGTCCACAGTATCACTACTCTGCCATCATCACAGTGCGAGCGGTACTTGTAAGTACCCTCACTCTTCTTGTATTTTTTTTCTTAATCGTTTCGTTTTTAGCTTGGTATTCTTGGGAATCGGTCACTTCGAGAATGTGCGATTTGGATTATACTTACGCACGTGTGTGCCCTTCAGAATGTTGGATGAAAGGAGGGAGAGTCGTGGCCGTGGTCACGGACGTGAACTCTTCCTTGAGGTTTTGTTAAATTGCTAATTTTGATATTGGTGTGTGTCGGTATTATGTTGAGACTTTGTTTGAGAGTCGCATATTAGTATCACGGGAGATCATCGGCTTCACGTACCTGTAAGTATACTATTTTGGTTATTCGCTTGTGGCGGTGTTTGATTGCTTTCGTGATGAGTTTGGAAATTTTGGATTGATCTATTGTTAGTGACAAGACTGCAAGTTTCGAGGACGAAACTTATTTTAAGGCAATATTCCGATTTCTACTATGTAATATCTGGAATTTCAGTATAAATTTTCGCGTTATTTTCTCTGAGATATACTGGATAGCTTAGTGTCTATACAGTATGGATAAAATAATTTGAAGACTGAGACAGCTGTATTGGTATAATTGTCATAGTTGGTCGACAATTACATTTGAAGATATCGTGTATCAAGTTATCGTACATTTGATATTGGGTATATCATATGAGAATATTATCAGGTTGTATATATGTATTCAATATGTCGTGTATATACATCTAGTATATCGAGACGACGGACAAGAATAGCGGAAAATGGCTAAGTACAACCACGTTAGCGCACGCTACAAGGTATGCCTAGCGCGCGCTAAGATATATACTTAGCGTACGCTACGGTGCATACTTAGCGCACGCTAAGAGGTTTGAGTTACGTACGCTAAGAAGGACCCCTAACGTATGTAAGGTATTCTGTATAAGGCCAGGAAGGTGGCCAACAGATAGGCCCAGACTGTTTATTATCGACGATTAGAGCACACTAATGCATGTTGGTAGTGCACGCAAATTTCAGATCGTCAACAGGGAATCTTGGCTTTATTGGTTGCTTTCGGCGTGTAGGACCCGGGCATCTTCTGGGAAGGTACAGGTTGTCGGGTCAACGACGATTAGCGCGCGCTAAGGTCGAGGAATAGCGCACGCTACTGAGCTTTTCACTGTAGCAAGTCAACGCCTGTTTAGGTACGCTAATGCATGGGCATTACGTACGTTAGATGAATTTCGAAGCAATGCAGTAGCTTCTGGACTGCCCGATAGCGCACGCTATCAAGGAAGGATAGCGCACGCTAGTTCTGCAGCGCACGCTAAATATAAGGTCTAGCGCGCGCTAGTGATGTGTTTTATAAAGAGGATAGACGAGTGCTGAGAGGCATTTTGTCCATTCTCCTTCCTTCAGTCGGTAGATAGAGCCTTGAGAGGTACTTGAAGTTCCTAAACATTGAGAGATGATCCTCTTAAACAAGATTAAGATAGAGAGCTCGGATTTAAGTATTGTTCTCGAAGTTTTTGATGATTCTTGGAACGGAGTTCAATTATTCTTCTTAGTGGTTCGTCCATACAAGGTAATCCTCGTATCCCTTTGATAGTGGTTCGTTTTTAAAGGATTACTACTCGAGAGGGAGCATGCTGGGATCATCATGTGATAATGTTATATGAGATTTGTTGGAATTGTAATAAGAGATTTCGGATGTTCATATGATTATTGATATCTTCTTCATATGATGAAGAAAATGGTATCATGAAGATATATACCTCGGATATGTTGTTCTGAACGTGATTTCGGATATTCCATGTTCTTGAAGAACTCTTGAATTATACGAGGTGATGAAAATTTATAAGAAGTGTTGATGTTTTGAATATGAATATGGAATATTCATATCTAGAGCTAAATTATGTGTTTGAAATAATATTCGTATAGGAATACGAATGTGATTATGAGTTTGATGAGACTATTATTCATCTCTGAATTTGGAAGCCCATACGTATGGAGCAAATGTTCAAGTCGAATGATTGGATTGTTTGATGACCTTTTTAATATGATTATCTATTGTTTTGAACCAGTCGAATGGTTCGAATCGATGACGGTCATAGGTAAATTTTAACGATGGATTTACGAGTGGGGAACCTTGTCAATTCGCATTTAAGAATTGAGTTTGGAATCGATAACATTTAGACCCTTATTATTGGTCCAAATTGGTTGCTGGTATGATCATCGGATTTCGGCTCGTATTGTGGACATGGATTCGTGAGGGTTTGAGTTGGATAGTTCAGGCTGTGTTTAATCAAGATATAGTGAAACCGATGAGTTTGTGGCTTGGTTGTATATATTGGTCGTCATTGTAACACCCCCAAAACCGTATGGGAATATTACACGCCGTAGACCCTTTCCTCAAGGATCTACCAGGCTAAACATCCATAAACAACCAAATGCTTGCCCGGCCAGGGTCAAACAATATAATAATACAGACCGTTATGGTCACTTACACGTGAATACACAGACCGATGAGGTCACACAACCCAATCAACAAAACTTACTTAAACGACATTACCCACACAGGGGTCGAAATACAATACAGCGGAAGACTGAAATCAACTCTGACTACACAACAAAAATCAGAACAACTCTCGACTCATGATTAGTATCGCAGCTCGTCATCCTCTTGTGCCAACCCTGTGACTGCTCCCCTGAATCTGCATGTACCTGGACGCAAAACAGACATCCACCCCCCGATTACTCGGGGGTTAGTAAAACTCCACTGTTTTACTAGTGCAAGTATCAAATCATACGAAATGTAACAAGCAATTAATAATCGTGAATCAAATATAATAATCAAGTAACAAATATCCCCGGGAGGTTTTCACAAGGAAAGATAAGCTATGAAGAATTCGAAAATAAGATTATCATCTCGGAATTTTTTTTTTTAGAATTTCAAAACCTTTCGAAAATCTTAGGGTCTTAACCCAAATCTCAAATTGTATTTCAACAATTTACAGTACGAAAACATTTCATAAATCTCGTGGGGCAAGGCCCAACATTCCTTTCTTAAAACCTTTCTTTCAAAACTTTGATTTGAAAATAATCATGCTCATGACACCGTGATCCACTGTCACGTGTCTCCGTAGGTTCAACAACCCGCACGGACTACACCACGCACAATTAAACAAACATAATCAATTCCGACACCGTGATCCACTGTCACGTGTCTCCGTAGGTTCAACAACCCGCACGGACTATTAACCAGACATAACCAATTCCGGCACCGTGATCCACTGTCACGTGTCTCCGTAGGCTTAACAACCTGCACGGACTATATCAATCTCAACAATCACATACACAGTCCTGACACCGTAGTCCACTGCCACGTGTCACCGTAAGCCCCGTCGAGCTCACCCGGTTGGACGTACTGTGTCCGAAACTCATGGTCCACTGCCATGCGTTATCGTAGGCCTCGCTGCATCAAAGACGATTGGACCTCGCACCTCACTAAGTTCTGACCCCGTAGTCCACTGCCACGAATCCTCGTAGGTCCCGTCGAACCAACACGAGTGAACTTAGCGGTCACACACATATTCATATTCACATTCACATTACATACAACAATGAGCAAAATTGATCAATCACATTGATCACCACAAAATTGTACATCACCCGCACATAACACAATCTCAACACTCGCAACAACTATCGTCAATCAACGACACATATCCAACATAACACACGTTCGGTACACAATACATTGCACAACCAAGTGTACAACCATCCCATATGTACGGCGCAATCCTGCACAAATGGCATAACGCCTAACACGTATACTAATATAACAATATTATCGCACTGCCTTCAAATTACGGAAAACCCAACCAACTCAAACGGAACATAATTACGAAGGCAAGCAAAATCATCACACATATCGTACGTAATTACTAGTCGCAATATACAAGTCGTATAGTAAGATACTTGCCTTAATAACCGCTACCAAACGCTCCGAAGAACACGGTTCGACCGGGAAACTCGGACCCCGAAGAAGACAATGAACGGAAGGGTTACGACTCGAGTTCTTCACAAGAATTCGACCCTAAAAACATAAAATCAATAAATCATCGATCATACGAGGAAGAATAATCGTAGAACGCCCGAAAACCCCTCTATGATATTTTACCGGACACCTTCAAGGCGTCGGTCAAGAACTCGACCAAAACAACGAATCGATACGATCCAACCATGGGATAACAAGGGAAATGATACAATACATCTAAATAATCATCAATCCATCACAATCCTAAGTTAAATCGGATTAAACGGACGAAATCGAACAAAATACCCAAAATCCCCAAAATTAGATTTCTAGAAAATCTGACCTGATTCGCTCGATCAAAGGATGTTATAGGATGGATGATTGATGATATGAACTCCAAGACTTCATGAATTTATTGACCAACAACATCTCTCCATGATAGGAACAACCCCAGCCGCGGAAGAGAAGGAAAAGGAGGAGAAAAATGGCGAAAAAACGACTGTTGGGCCTTAAATAGGCTGACACAGTGTGCCGCGGCCCAGCCGAAGTGTGCCGCGGCATAGGGCCAAATCTACCGGCAGTGACTCGGCCGTGTGCCGCGGCCCTGTCGGCATGTGCCGCGGCACGCGGTACAGACGGGTCGGCCGAAAATTGAAATGTGTGTGTGCCGCGGCTCGGCCATGTAACACCCCCAAACCATTCGGGAATATTACAGCGCCGCAGACCCTCTCCGCGAGGATCTACCAGGCTAAATACAAAACAATGCATCACTTCACATGCCGACATGGCTACGTAAAGGACCGTTAGACCGATTAGGTCTTATATCACAACACACACAACATTACATACATGATACTTGCCTGAACACATACCTACCAGGGGCTAGAATACAATAACACTCCCATAAATCGGGTAACAACACATCGGAGGGATAAACAAAACGACTCCACCAAATACTCTAAAATTGGTCATCACTTGATTAGTATCTTCGTTTCCCATCATCCTTCGTATCGATCCTCGTGATTCGCTCCCACCTACTGCAAGTACACGGACGCACATCTGGACATCCACCCCCGAATACTGGGGTTAGCAAAACTCCACTGTTTTGCTAGTGCAAGTATAAAACCAAAAGTACAAGCCATACACAACGTGCTTCAAGAATATAAAATCTTGAATATATTTCCCGAGATAAATCACTTAATCAAAACAGTTTGATTTATACAAGGTAGGAAAAGAACCATGTGTCTCATACAAAATATTTTACGGTCTCGGGAGTTTGAAAACATTTAGAAATAAGGAATTCTCAAGTCTTTCGAAAACACTTGGGGACACGGCCCAAAATCATCTTTCCAAAATACGATTCCAATAATAAAACGCGGTTTCACAACCCAATTCACAACACACGGGGTCCAAGACCCAAATCATAAGCCACAAGGTCCACGACCCGAATCACATAACACATGTTCCCAAGGATTATTCGCGTCCCGTGCTAACAAGCCACGAACCTCAGATGCTCCCGTAGAACATACCCGAGTGAATAACCCAATAGGAAACCATACCAAATCACATGTCCTCGTGACAACAAATACGGAACCATTCCATACCACAACCATAAGTTATCCCAGATCGGGCTAACAAGCCACGAACCTCGGAGTCCCCGCAAGACGTGCCGATGATAACCCCACAAGTTATCTCGGCATCGGGCTAGCAAGCCCCGAACCTCGGAGTCCCCGCAAGACATACCCGGATTGGATAACCCTACGGTCACGCCCGACCCATACTAGCAAGTATGGATCCCGGAGATTCAACAATCCTACCCGGAGGCACATCACTATCAAGGATCACATGACAATGAGCAGAATATCAAGCCAAGCAACACTTAAACATCACAACCTCCTTTCAAAGGAGTATCAACTAATATCACACCCAATACGTTCTTACCGAACAAATACACATAACAATACGTAATCCCCGGCAAAGGATTACAGTCTATTAAACTCACTCAAAGTGGTCATAGCATCTTTTCAACATACAAAACCAACACACATATCCCGAGAACACATACATTCACGAAGTACACGAATTATCGTTGAAAGACAACATTTATCGAGAACATACCAATCCCTTTTTACGTTCATTAAATATTGGGTTTCGTATATAATCATTTATCAATAATTATGCCTACGAAACATGAAACGTATGGGCAAGATACTTGCCTCGATATCACGAGCAACGAAACGACGAACGGCACGATCGGGCAACCTTCGAACCTCCAAAAATGATCAAGACTCCGACAGCCCACGAATACTACGAAAATAGCATCACCACGAATCAATAACACTAATCGAAATCCGAAACGATCCTAAAAACGACAAGAATCTAAGTATTCGCAAAGAAATCAAGAATCGTTGATCCGGGCGATAAAATCGATGAACGGTTAACAAAAATCTGAAGATTACGGTCAAGACAAACAAGAACAAATAACCGATCGGATGAGATCGGTCAAGAATCACAAATCCAAGCAAAAACCCCAAATTTAAGAAAATAGGGTTCTAACAAGATATTACCTTGATTTGGACCAAGAAGACGATTAGATGTTGTTAAACATCTACAAATCCGCTCAAAGATGAAGCTAGAAGAAAAAGATCGGTCCTACTCACCTCTGGATCTCACTCCCGTCGGAAGGGATGAAGAAAAGTGGGAAATGACGACTTAATCTTTGTTGTCCAAGATTTATATCGATGATTATTAGCGTGCGCTAATCACCCTTTATTAGCGTGCGCTAACGGGGTCAACGCTCCATAGAAACCGCGTATAACATAGTTAGCGTGCGCTAGCCAACAGCCGTAGCGCGCGCTAACGGGTCACAAAACCACCAAAGAGCCTCGACGTAACCGCACCTACCGAGTAGCGTGCGCTAGAAAGAAGAGGAGCGTGCGCTAAGCGCCGATAGCGTGCGCTAGCTATCGGCCTTAGCGTGCGCTAACAAAGTTTCGATCCCGATCCGGTAGCTACCGGATCGCCTTCAATCGCCAGCTTTAGCGTGCGCTACACATTCGATGGCGTGCGCTAAACACCATGCAGTAGCGTGCGCTATGCTTCAAGCATTAGCGTGCGCTACACCACAAAATCTCAAAAACTCACAAAGTGATCCGAAATGCCTCCAAAAACATGTCCCAACAAGTCGCAACCAAACATGGCACGAAATTCCTACGATGAGGACCATGACAATCCGATAAAACCCAGAAAACCCAACGAATCCGGAATAAAGATCTCGGGTATTACATTCTACCCCTCTTAAAAGAATTTTCGTCCTCGAAACTTGAAACATGGTACGAACGACGCAAAACAAACTCAGATAACACACGATATCCGTTGCCGAAATAACAAAACACGACGAACGAAAATCAATACGGTTGAACAATTCAACAGTACAACAGTCAAAACACGAGCTATTCGCTGAACCAATACGAAATTCCACAGCCCAAGGGTTGAAAGATTGAACACAAAACTAATTTCCTGAACTTAAGGAAATTACGAAGGAGTCCTAACGCTCAACAATTACGAAACGAGATCAACAAAAACTGAACCATCAAACGATTGAGTTACAACGATCGAGACAACAACAGTCGATCAATCATGTTCGAATCACGACGAACAATAATACTCAAACAATAACCCCAAAGTTCACATCTCGACTAGAGATAATATACGATCCGGTGATGGCAACAAGATGAGCATTCACATAAGATCCACAGGAAAGGGAATAGCAATTTGGAGAGTCATAACGACAAACGGGTCATTCTGAAACAATACCACAACTCGTTCGATCAATAAAAGCACAGGACAGGACAAGATCAGAAAATATCGACGAATATAAACGATTCGACAGAGTCGAGAGTACAGAGTTCAAAATCCGATCCACTTCAAATAAAAGAAGTCAATCTCTGAATTTCGAAACAACAAAGCAAGGGAAATAATTCAACATGCAACTGACAGACCACGCCCCTCCGGATCGCCAGAGCCGATCCTGATATCAAAGTTCAAGTCCTCGCCGAATGCTCGGTAACCATCTCGCAAAATCAACCTTGTCCTCGAGTCCGCACTTTGTAACACGTTGCGGCGGAGAAGGACAATGTGCACGAACATGTCCCGCCACATTACAGTTAAAACATCTCCTGGCTTTACCAGGAGTCAGAACAGAAGACTTGGAACTCTCAGTTCCACGCATCGAGCGATGGAGCTTCACAGCGGAAAGGCTACGACATTGAAAACTAGAAGTACCAACTCCTGCACCGTCCACACGGTCGTTGGACTTCCTCTGCTTCTTCGACTCGGGCACACGCTCCGACGATAGCGAAGCTAGTTCACGGGCTAATGCTCGATCTTGATAGTCCCTCAACGAGGTGCAATTGAATCCCGACATATACACGCGAATATCCGGCTTCATCCGTCTGTCAAAGTGGAGGATTCTCTCTTCCTCGGTTCTCACCCGGTCTCGCACATAACTGAGTTGTTTGCTATAATCAATGATAGCTTGCGACACCGATATATCTTGCGGTTCTGCCAAGTAGAATTCGCGAATCCTCTGCTCTCTAATCGGTTTCGGACAGAACTCAGCTTCCATAAATGCTTGGAACTCCGCCCACGTGACATCACGACCACGAGGTTTAACAGCTTCCCACCAATTAGCGGCATCTTTGTCGAGAAGGTGCGAGCGATAGGTACCTTCCGCTCTTCGGGACATCCGACACCCTCGAAAATCTTTCCCAACCGGAAAATCCAACCATCCCGGCCCAACGCATCCGCAGACCGCGAATCGAGGGGATTCATACGAACTACCTCGCGAAGCCATTGATTTACACCAACGTTCGACTCGCGTCAATGCTACGTTGAACCACAGGTCAACCGAGTCATCGAGTCGCTACTTGTTGCAATATAGTAGCAACACCCAAACCAAAATCATTCCCGGCATTCTCTCGATTCCGCATCTGATCCCCGTGGCCATCAGCGCCACGATTTCGACCACGACCTCTGCCCCTCGGCATACTAACAAACAACAACCTAAGGTAAAGAAAGATCATAACACATAGCAAGATATTCAAGTCTCTGTCTTTAATCCAACATCATTAAATCATATACACATTACCATTTAATTCCAGCTAGAACACAATATACAAACTATTATACCAACAATCTTCATTTATAATGCCGTTGTTATGCGATTTATAAATGTAATGAAATTGAAATCATCCAGTATATCAAAATCACTTTACAGACGGTTTCGCGGAAATCACCAAGTTGAAAACCATTTTCGAAAACGTTCCAAAATGCCAGAAAGGCCGATGACGGTAATACTTTCCAATTACTCCCCAAAAGTCATTTTCCAAATACCAAATACCGTCACCAAATACCATTTGGAATTACAAGGCGTAGACGCGAAAACTTAATAGTTTCAAAATATATGTTAAATGGCCCGACAAAAGAGTTGGGAAAAAGGGTCAAAGAAATAATTCAAATTTACAAACACGGAAGGTCATTTTGAAACACACACTATTTGGTAAAAGTACCAAAAAGTCAGTTTGAACTTTACACACGCAGCGGACAAGAACACAGTTCAAATTACACATAACCACACCCAACAATTGTTATTCATGGACAACACACATGGAGTACCGTTTCAAACGGTCAGCCAAACAATCGCAAAAGTTAGACTTAAGGCCAGAATGTAGTTTCCGAGCTTCTGCTCAGACCGGTTAAGGTATGATTCAACAGAGGCTTAGCGTGCGCTAGCCATGCCACGTTAGTGCGCGCTAGTTATACTAATTCAGCAACACATTCATGAGCATATATCACATAATGCCAAACGCCGAAGGTTACATATAAACAACAACATACGAATCCAAACGCCAACAATTTACATTCTCACTACATATCGTTTAATCGAAAAAAAAAGTTGAAGGCGAAAGTCACGTCTCAAGTAAATTATTGGTAGACCTCGTTTAAGCATTTAAAATCAAATTTTGAAAATTCTCAATGCAAGATGAAAATATAATATGTGTAGTTTGAATTCTCAAAATCTTTGGTCTCGAGGTCATCATATGAAAATCAAATTATTTTTCCTTCTCGAAGGATATTTTTTAAATAGAATTTACGTGACTTCCCCAAAACATTTGAAATTGAAATATCACATTGATAAACTTTTATTGAGTAACCAATCCAAAACATCACTCCTGTAAAAACGATTTCACACAAGGATGTATACATATATACATGCATACCGGTACTACTCTTTATTCCAACACAATACGAGAATCAAACAAGTATGGAATAAGTATTCACGAGGCACAATTAAACTCCACATAATAACACAGAATCACATAAACTCGTATAACACGAGATATAATAAAATAGGGAGACTTACATCCACAGATCGCACGAAGATGATGGTTGCACCTCGATACTAATCACGACCGACAACTCAGACGACGCGTCGCGACACCACTCAGTCAGACCAAATCTGACAAGACAAGACCCGACAACACACAACTCAACCCGACAGCCTAGGTTTCCTCAACCTGGCTCCGATACCATATTCTGTAACACCCCCAAACCATTCGGGAATATTACAGCGCCGCAGACCCTCTCCGCGAGGATCTACCAGGCTAAATACAAAACAATGCATCACTTCACATGCCGACATGGCTACGTAAAGGACCGTTAGACCGATTAGGTCTTATATCACAACACACACAACATTACATACATGATACTTGCCCAGAACACATACCCACGCAGGGGCTAGAATACAATAACACTCCCATAAATCGGGGTAACAACACATCGGAGGGATAACCAACACGACTCCACCAAATACTCTATAATTGGTCTTCACGTGATTAGTATCTTCGTTTCCCATCATCCTTCGTATCGATCCTGTGATTCGCTCCCCAGCTACCTGCAAGTACCTGGACACAATACAGACATCCACCCCCCGAATACTCGGGGGTTAGCAAAACTCCACTGTTTTGCTAGTGCAAGTATAAAACCAAAAGTACAAGCCATACACAACGTGCTTCAAGAATATAAAATCTTGAATATATTTCCCGAGATAAATCACTTAATCAAAACAGTTTGATTTATACAAGGTAGGAAAAGAACCATGTGTCTCATACAAAATATTTTACGGTCTCGGGAGTTTGAAAACATTTAGAAATAAGGAATTCTCAAGTCTTTCGAAAACACTTGGGGACACGGCCCAAAATCATCTTTCCAAAATACGATTCCAATAATAAAACGCGGTTTCACAACCCAATTCACAACACACGGGGTCCAAGACCCAAATCATAAGCCACAGGGTCCACGACCGAATCACATAACACATGTTCCCAAGGATTATTCGCGTCCGTGCTAACAAGCCACGAACCTCGATGCTCCCGTAGAACATACCCGAGTGAATAACCCAATAGGAAACCATACCAAATCACATGTCCTCGTGACAACAAATCAGAACCATTCCATACCACAACCATAAGTTATCCCGGCATCGGGCTAACAAGCCACGAACCTCGGAGTCCCCGCAAGACGTACCCGATGATAACCCCACAAGTTATCTCGGCATCGGGCTAGCAAGCCCCGAACCTCGGAGTCCCCGCAAGACATACCCGGATTGGATAACCCTACGGTCACGCCCGACCCATACTAGCAAGTATGGATCCGAGATTCAACAATCCTACCCGGAGGCACATCACTATCAACGATCACATGACAATGAGCAGAATATCAAGCCAAGCAACACTTAAACATCACAACCTCCTTTCAAAGGAGTATCAACTAATATCACACCCAATACGTTCTTACCGAACAAATACACATAACAATACGTAATCCCCGGCAAAGGATTACAGTCTATTAAACTCACTCAAAGTGGTCATAGCATCTTTTCAACATACAAAACCAACACACATATCCCGAGAACACATACATTCACGAAGTACACGAATTATCGTTGAAAGACAACATTTATCGAGAACATACCAATCCCTTTTTACGTTCATTAAATATTGGGTTTCGTATATAATCATTTATCAATAATTACGCCTACGAAACATGAAACGTATGGGCAAGATACTTGCCTCGATATCACGAGCAACGAAACGATTTAACGGGCACGATCGGGCAACCTTCGAACCTCCAAAAACGATCAAGACTTCGACAGCCCACGAATACTACGAAAATAGCATCACCACGAATCAATAACACTAATCGAAATCCGAAACGATCCTAAAAACGACAAGAATCTAAGTATTCGCAAAGAAATCAAGAATCGTTGATCCGGGCGATAAAATCGATGAACGGTTAACAAAAATCTGAAGATTACGGTCAAGACAAACAAGAACAAATAACCGATCGGATGAGATCGGTCAAGAATCACAAATCCAAGCAAAAACCCCAAATTTAAGAAAATAGGGTTCTAACAAGAGATTACCTTGATTTGGACCAAGAAGACGATTAGATGTTGTTAAACATCTACAAATCCGCTCAAAGATGAAGCTAGAAGAAAAAGATCGGTCCTACTCGCCTCTGGATCTCACTCCCGTCGGAAGGGATGAAGAAAAGAGGGAAAAGACGACTTAATCTGCTGTCCGGTATTTATATCGATGATTATTAGCGTGCGCTAATCACCCTTTATTAGCGTGCGCTAACGGGTCAACGCTCCAGAGAAACCGCGTATAACATAGTTAGCGTCGCTAGCCAACAGCCGTAGCGCGCGCTAACGGGTCACAAAAACCAGTCCGGTAGCCCTCGAGGCGCACCTACCGAGTAGCGTGCGCTATAAAGAAGAGGGAGCGTGCGCTAAGCAGTCGATAGCGTGCGCTAGCTATCGGCCTTAGCGTGCGCTAACAAAGCTCCAGTCCCAGTCCAGTAGCTACTGGACTGCCTCTGAACTGCCATTTTAGCGTGCGCTACACATTCAGTAGCGTGCGCTAAACACCATGCAGTAGCGTGCGCTATGCTTCAAGCATTAGCGTGCGCTACACCACAAAATCTCAAAAACTCACAAAGTGATCCGAAATGCCTCCAAAAACATGTCCCAACAAGTCGCAACCAAACATGGCACGAAATTCCTACGATGAGGACCATGACAATCCGATAAAACCCAGAAAACCTAACGAATCCGGAATAAAGATCTCGGGTATTACAGGCCAAGTGTGCCGCGGCCCTTCCGGCAGGCTGCTCGGCCAAAACTGGAACATGTAAGTGACTTAGCTATTTCGACCATAACTCTCTCGTCCGGAATCCGATTGACTCACCGTTTGAACCATTAGAAAGCTAACTCGATGCTTTATAATATTGCAAAGAGTCAGAATTTTTTGAGTTCCCAAAAATTAATGGTGATCCAACAAAGTCGAACTCATACGTGGAAAAGTCGTTTAATAATACTGAACTCACGAAAATGACATCGAAACCCGAACCTGAATACGAATCGAAGATACGGTCACGAAGTACTCGCAAAGACGAATCTAAGAGCTAGTAGAACACACGATTCTGACCACCCGAAGGCTCGAAATTCGACAACGGAAGGTAATTACCCCAAACTTTGGGAAATTACGAAAATGACCCAAAACGTCCGAAAATCACGATACGTGATCGAATAACCAAACCGAAGTTCACAACACGTCTAACAAAGTTAAACGGACTTACGGGAAACTCGAAACAGTAATTTCGAACGAGATTCACGAGAATCGAACTCGAGTGCGGAAAAGTCGTTAATAAACACGGAACTCAACAAAACAATACCGAAACGAACTCGGATGACAAAAAGTGTAGAATTAATCATTCTCAGAATGACGATACGGTCCCAAGCGAGTTATCTAAACGGACCTACGCCGAAAAAAAAAATTACCGGAAATCCAAAATTGCGGATATTACATTCTACCCTCCTTAAAAGAAGTTTCGTCCCGAAACTTAGATCAAGTAGGGAGAAGCAATATCCTGCCAGGAAAACTCAACGAGATACACAAGAACCGAAAAAATCGCGCCCAACGGCGAAACGTTACAAGCAACGCGAAAGAACATACAGCGTGAAAACACGCCCCACGACGACCATAACAACGTCACCGGCAATGATTCAAAACAATAACGAGTAATTAACGACGCATCAAATGCACACATTTAATCAAAGAAACGCACGCGACAACAAGTCGCACCCGACCACAACGACTATGTGGTAGAAACAAATATAGTATTATGATAGAATCCACTCCGATTCTCGTCGACAAGAAAATGTCCGACGTGAAGACACAAACAATTCAAGATAACAGGAAACGAGAATACCGGACATTACATTCTATCCTATTAAAAATAAGTTTCGTCCCGAAACTTAAAATAAAACATCATGGTAGAATACAAACAAAACCAAAAAGTTCACGCAACAAATATCAATCTCTACACGAATTACAGCACAAAGTACGACACACAACTACGTCACTGGACACCGCCGGGCCCTCCCCGAGTAGGAACGAAAACCCGATTCCCGAACATCTAGGCAACGGTCTCACAATGCACCGCTTGGTGCCCCAGTTGGCCACACTTAAAACAATTAACCGGTGGCGAACGACAATTCTGTCTCGCATGGCCTACACGACTGCAGTTAAAGCAGGTCTTCACACCGATCGTCTTACTCGCCTCTGGAGTAAGGTTCTTAGACTGGTCAACCGAACGAGGAGTGCTTCCAGAAGGAAAATGCGAAGCAACAGGTTCACGGATCTCACTTCTCTGGCCTCTTGAAAAATTTCTCGAGGTCTTCTGTCTCTTACTCTCTGAACTAGATTCCGACACAGAAACAACCATCTCAATGGCTAAAGCTCGGTCCTGATATTCTTTCAGGGTGGTACACATAAGCGGAGCCATACTCTCCCGGATATGGGGTTTCATGCGCATATTGAAGTATCGGACCTTGTCCGCTTCACTTCTCACTTGATCCCGAACATAAGCCAACTGTCGATTATAATCGACTATCGCCTGGGATATTGATGTAACACCCCCAAGTTATTCAGGGATATTACAGCGCCGTAAGCCCCGCCGTGGGACCCACAAGGCTAAACATACGCGGAACCATAAACTTCGACCGATAAGGTCTACACACAATGGAATGAAAAACGATACAAGGGTATTCGAAATATAACCAATGTATTCACAAACATCACAACTCAATTCAATACTTCGGCAAACACAGGCCGGAACATCAAGGAAAAAGGAAAACAATACTCGAGTATTCAATAGCCAATCCAGTACAACAACACTGAACGGGAAACTCCAAACATAACTGGAAGAAAGACACAGTATCACGCTTGCCCACCATCTTTATGCCGACCCGATACCTGCCCGTCCGCTCTCCTGGAACCTGAAATACATGAAACGTATTTCCCCCATAAAGGGGTTAGCCGTCGAATAGCTAGTGCAAGTATATCAAGTATGAAACACAATACTCCTCGACAATAAAGTAAATGTAATCCGTCAATTCATCAATATCCGTCAATTCATCAATATCCGTCAATTCATCAATATCCGTCAATTCATCAATTTAAGACTAGTATTCCGGAATAACTAAAATCTCATGACGTATGTGAATGCCGTAGAAACGGTTCGTTCATATCATACGCCGTTACATGTAGGAATGCCACAAACGGTTCGTTCATTACATGCCAACATTATTTCATATGAATGCCGTAGAAACGGTTCGTTCATATCAACCATGGAATCGCACCAGAGGCTACGAAACCCTCAGAGGACCATAGGCCCGTCCCGGAGTGGCTAGAAATAATCATACCATCAATATTTCATACTTTCAAATTCGAGAACGTACAATCATAAATGTATACTTGCCTTTGAGACATCGAGGAACGAACGGAAAAAGGGGTATGAGATTGGTAGGTCCAAGAACGCGCTTCCGGCACCTAAACGATTCGCAAGGAATGTGATAATCAATTATCCATATTCAATTTACACGAAGAAACCCCCGAAACCCGTCTACGATTCATAAAGATATACGGATAATCAACTAGAGGTTGGAAAAATCGTCCAAATCTCACAAGTCCGAAAACGACATAATTCAACCCGTAAAATCGGAAGAAAACACTCATACGGTATAGATACATCAAAATCTCAAGGTTCTCAAGCTTCAATCGGATAAAACGGACGAATCTACGAAAACCCCCAAAAACCAACACAAAATTCAAAGTGTTCTTGAATAATCTTTCAATAATCCGATGAATACCCAATCATGTCCATAATCACGCCTATATCACATCATACACCATGATTTTATTATCCAAAACGTCAAAACCCACACAAAATCGAGAAGTCAAGATGTCGAAGAAATTACCTCTTGAATATTCAAGCGCTATGATCCAAGGAATACGCGATAGATCGACTATCCGGGCTTCCCAATCGAGTGAAAGTGGTAAATCTTCAACACACAAGTGATAGATATGAAAAGAGCTCCTCCCTCAAACTCTCTCTCTCGCGCGATGGAAGAAGAAATGGAGGAAAATGGCTGAAATCTCGCTTAAAAAGCCGAAATATGCAGTTGACCGCATTGTGTGCCGCGGCTCAGCATAGGTGTGCCGCGGCACAGGCCTAAAAATTGTTCCTGTGTTTCGGCGGTGCCGCGGCTCAGCTGTGTGTGCCGCGGCACCGGGTCTGCGGTTTTGGCCGAGGATGCAACACCAGGTGTGCGCGGCTCAAGATAGGTGTGCCGCGGCATTGGCTCAGCGGTGTGCCGCGGATCGCCGGCGCGTGTGCCGCGGCACCGTGCAGTCCGCTCGGCCAGGTTTAGGAAATATGTGTGCCACGGCGCACACTCCTTGTGCCGCGGCTCACACCCCCTTCGGGTCCTAAAATGATGAAAAATGACCCGGAAAGAGAATAAAAGCAATATGTTTCAATGTCTGGGCAACAATAACACGAAATAGAAGTACGGGAACCCCAAAACGGTGGTTCCAAGCAATGATTACAAGGGTTCGCTCAACAAATCACGATTCGAAGAACAAGAAGAGGTTGAAAAGACATGACTTTCGACCGGGTATTACAATTGACACATCCTGGGGCGTAGCCGAGAAAAACTCAACGATTCTGCGTTCACGGACAGGCAACGGGCAATACTCTGCCTCCATGGCAGTCTTAAACTCAGCCCATGTAGGCGTACGATCTGCAGGCACTACAGCGTGCCACCAGTCTGCAGCTTCTTTGTCGAAAGGTGCATCGAGCAATGGGTACCCTCCTATCATCCGGACAAGCTACGAGATCAAATATTCTCGTCCAACTGGAAGAGCCAGTTTTCCCATCCTAACAAGTCAGACGAACCCACAAAACGGGGCGGCTGCATCTTCATCACATCTCGTAACCACTTACTAGTTCCGTTATCCCTATTCGGGTTCTCATCCCGACGTACGGCCTGATTCATCTGCACTAACTGGTCAACCACCTGACAAAGGATGGTGGCGGCGCCAACGTCAACATTAACGCTATTCGAATGTCCCCGATGCATCGAGGTGATCGGTACTCGGCAAGGAGGGAGTCGCCCTCCCACGCTCCTGATCACGACCACGTCCTCGGCCACGACCTCTCGGCATACTGAACGGACGACCAAACAGAATAACGCAACCAAACAAACATCACAACGTCAACATAGGACGATAATAGCAGCACGATAAAGCATCAACTCCAAGTCATCAAACAAGTGCACAAACTAACACTGTAATTTAAGAACTTCATTCAAAAATAATCCACATAGTCACATCGATAGAGGTGTTTGGATTTTACCAAATCAAACACAGTCAAAACCACACACGTATCGTAGGGATCAAACACTCGCAGCAAAATAAAATATTTCCGGGGTATTATGCAAATGATAAAATTTTAAAATTCTCAAGTTTGAAAAATTTGGTGAAATGAAATTCTTGAAAACACTTTTAATACCCCGATCGTCCAATCAAAACCATGTATATCAATATTTAGAAAATACTGAAACATTCTCCGGTGAGCACAACAACACCACAGGCTTATCACAACCACTTGCCCCAACATGTGGACATATGAAGTTCGAAATTCCGAAAACCAAAAATCGTTCTGCAAAATAAAAATTTTCCAAAATCCTTTAGTTCATAATCAAAACGACGGTAATATTTTACACTGTCCGAAGTACTTCAAAACACATTTTTTTCAAGTACCGTCTGATTGTGTCATTTGAAAATACACGACCCATTTGTCAAAGTTTAACAAATTTTAAAAATCCATATAAACCGTGGTTTGACCGCACCACCAAAATATTTTCCAAAAATCGATTATTACAAAAATTCTCAAACTGTAAAGTCCTTCAGAAAACACTCTCAAAATTGCCAATAGCGGACAAAAATTACAACCTTCCAAAAACAGTCAAATTTAAAACCACATACTTAAATGGCAACCAGGGTCGCCAATTCAATCAAATGCATCTCGTGGTATCAAGTTTAAACACACAGCAAAATCATTCATCGGGGTTTCTCACAAACTTTACCGTAAAACCCATCAAGGTTCACAACTTTCACACCATACCAACCACATGGTGGTTCAAGGCCCAAACATCAATACATCCAGTTCTATACACATACGGCGTATCCAAGTGTTGAATACAACTTCATTGCACAACACCGCGTAAACAAAATTATGCACTAAAAATATCACACATAATTGAAATCATGAACACACATATTATGCATAAAAGAGGAGACTTACGTCCACAGGCCCACGGAGATGACGGTCGCCCACGATACTAATCTCATCCGACAACATATCCAACTCGTTGTGACTACACACAACTCAACTTGTCACCTGACGACTCGAACGACAAGACAACACATTACTCGACAAATCACGACTCGACTCGACCCGACAGCCTAGGTTTCCGCAACCTAAGCTCCGATACCATAAATGTAACACCCCCAAAACCGTATGGGAATATTACACGCCGTAGACCCTTTCCTCAAGGATCTACCAGGCTAAACATCCATAAACAACCTATGCTTGCCCGGCCAGGGTCAAACAATATAATAATACAAACCGTTTTGGTCACTTACACGTGAATACACAGACCGATGAGGTCACACAACCCAATCAACAAAACTTACTTAAACGACATTACCCACACAGGGGTCGAAATACAATACAGCGGAAGACTGAAATCAGCTCTGACTACACAACAAAAATCAGAACAACTCTCGACTCATGATTAGTATCGCAGCTCGTCATCCTCTTGTGCCAACCCTGTGACTGCTCCCCTGAATCTGCATGTACCTGGACGCAAAACAGACATACACCCCCCGATTACTCGGGGGTTAGTAAAACTCCACTGTTTTACTAGTGCAAGTATCAAATCATACGAAATGTAACAAGCAATTAATAATCGTGAATCAAATATAATAATCAAGTAACAAATATCCCCGGGAGGTTTTCACAAGGAAAGATAAGCTATGAAGCATTCGAAAATAAGATTATCATCTCGGAAATTTTTTTTTAGAATTTCAAAACCTTTCGAAAATCTTAGGGTCTTAACCCAAATCTCAAATTGTATTTCAACAATTTACAGTACGAAAACATTTCATAAATCTCGTGGGGCAAGGCCCAACATTCCTTTCTTAAAACCTTCCTTTCAAAACTTTGATTTGAAAATAATCATGCTCATGACACCGTGATCCACTGTCACGTGTCTCCGTAGGTTCAACAACCCGCACGGACTACACCACGCACAATTAAACAAACATAATCAATTCCGACACCGTGATCCACTATCACGTGTCTCCGTACGTTCAACAACCCGCACGGACTATTAACCAGACATAACCAATTCCGGCACCGTGATCCACTGTCACGTGTCTCCGTAGGCTTAACAACCCGCACCGACTATATCAATCTCAAAAATCACATACACAGTCCTGACACCGTAGTCCACTGCCACGTGTCACCGTAAGCCCCGTCGAGCTCACCCGGTTGGACGTACTGTGTCCGAAACTCATGGTCCACTGCCATGCGTTATCGTAGGCCTCGCTGACCAAAGACGATTGGACCTCAGTACCTCACTAAGTTCTGACCCCGTAGTGCACTGCCACGAATCCTCGTAGGTCCCGTCGAACCAACACGAGTGAACTTAGCGGTCACATACATATTCATATTCACATTCACATTACATACAACAATGAGCAAAATTGATCAATCACATTGATCACCACAAAATCGTACATCACCCGCACATAACACAATCTCAACACTCGCAACAACTATCGTCAATCAACGACACATATCCAACATAACACACGTTCGGTACACAATAGATTGCACAACCAAGTGTACTACCATCCCATATGTACGGCGCAATCCTGCACAAATGGCACAACGCCTAACATGTATACTAATATAACAATATTATCGCACAGCCTTCAAATTACGGAAAATCCAACCAACTCAAACGGAACATAATTACGAAGGCAAGCAAAATCATCACACATCTCGTACGTAATTACTAGTCGCAAGATACAAGTCGTATAGTAAGATACTTGCCTTAATAACCGCTACCAAACGCTCCGAAGAACACGGTTCGACCGGGAAGCTCGGACCCCGAAGAAGACAATGAACGGAAGGGTTCCGACTCGAGTTCTTCACAAGAATTCGACCCTAAAAACATAAAATCAATAAATCATCGATCATATGAGGAAGAATAATCGTAGAACGCCCGAAAACCCCTCTATGACATTTTACCGGACACCTTCAAGGCGTCGGTCAAGAACTCGACCAAAACAACGAATCGATACGATCCAACCATGGGATAACAAGGGAAATGATACAATACATCTAAATAATCATCAATCCATCACAATCCTAAGTTAAATCGGATTAAACGGACGAAATCGAACAAAATACCCAAAATCCCCAAAATTAGATTTCTAGAAAATCTGACCTGATTCGCTCGATCAAAGGATTTTATAGGATGGATGATTGATGATATGAACTCCAAGACTTCATGAATTTATTGACCAACAACATCTCTCCATGATAGGAACAACCCCAGCCGCGGAAGAGAAGGAAAAGGAGGAGAAAAATGGCGAAAAAAACAACTGGTGGGCCTTAAATAGGCTGACACAGTGTGCCGCGGCCCAGCCGAAGTGTGCCGCGGCATAGGGCCAAATCTACCGGCAGTGACTCGGCCGTATGCCGCGGCCCTGTCGGCATGTGCCGCGGCACGCGGTACAGACGGGTCGGCCGAAAATTGAAATGTGTGTGTGCCGCGGCTCGGCCAAGTGTGCCGTGGCCCTTCCGGCAGGCTGCTCGGCCAAAACTGGAACATGTGAGTGACTTAGCTATTTCGACCATAACTCTCTCGTACGGACTCCGATTGACTCAATGTTTGAACCATTGGAAAGATAACTCGATGCTTTATAATATTGCAAAGATTCAGAATTTTTGGAGTTCCCAAAAATTAATGGTAATCCAACAAAGTCGATCTCATACGTGGAAAAGTCGTTTAATAATACTGAACTCACGAAAATGACATCGAAACCCGAACCTGAATACGAATCGAAGATACGGTCACGAATTACTCGCAAAGACGAATCTAAGAGCTAGTAGAACACACTATTCCGACCACCCGAAGGCTCGAAATTCGACAACGGAAGGTAATTACCCCAAACTTTGGGAAATTACGAAAATGACCCAAAACGTCCGAAAATCACGATACGTGATCGAATAACCAAACCGAAGTTCACAACACGTCTAACAAAGTTAAACGGACTTACGGGAAACTCGAAACAGTAATTTTGAACGAGATTCACGAGAATCGAACTCGAGTGCGGAAAAGTCGTTAATAAACACGGAACTCAACAAAACAATACTGAAACGAACTCGGATGACAAAAAGTGTAGAATTAATCATTCTCAAAATGACGAGACGGTCCAAAGCGAGTCGTCTAAATGGACCTCCGCCTAAAAAAGAAAATTACCGAAAATCCGAAATTGCGGATATTACAGTCATCAAACCTGTTGATTATTAATCCTTCATTTTACAATATGATATAATGTTTGATCATGGATTATGACTGTTTTGTTGCGGTTGAGGTTGAAGAGTTCGTAGATTACCTTGGTCGGGACTGAGGAACTCGTAGACGAAATCAACTGAATTGGTAACAGTTCGCTGTATTGATATCGAGGCAAGTTTTATACTTGTACTAATCAATGAGATTAATGTTATCATGTAGGTGTACGAATGTGTGTGTCATATCGAGACTTGGTCTCTTTATGATTTTATTGATATCAGGGGATTGTTTGATACGACACCCGTCGGCAAATTATGCCAAATGTTATTGTTGTTCGTAAATGGCCGGTTCAAGGCATTGCGATACTTGTTGGTAAAGTTACTGTCGATAGCCGGTTCGCGGTATCGACGTATCAATTGTTATCGTGACTGATGTTCCATTGAGATATTGTGGTGATCGTCGTTATTGATATCGGTGTTTTTCTATTGACATTGTATTGGCCGATTGAAGGCGTTGATGTATTCGAATTATCATCTTCATTATCGGTAACCGATTAAAGGTGCCGAGACATCCGTTGTATCGTTGTTATCGATTGACCATTCTAAGGTAATCGAAATATTGAATTGGGACTGTCGAAGATAGTTCCCATCCGTTGAGTCGTTATCGATTGGTCGTTCTAAGACAATCGAGGTATTGAATTGGGATCGCCGAGGACGGTGCCCATCCGTGAGTTATTATTGTCGTGTTGGCCGACTCAAGGCAGCACACTATCATTCTTGTGAACTCGGTAATTTTGTGATCATTGAGGGTTGAGGATTTCCATATTGTTGTTCGTGTTAATCGGTCCTTAGGGATCGTGATCCCAGGATGGTTATGTTGGATATTGTTGGTCATGTCGATCTTTCATTATTCATGTATCATCGTTCACTTTGGTGAGTCGTATGATCCGTATTAGAGGTGTTATCCTTTGAATTTATTTGTCACGTTGCATCGTGATATATTTGGAATCATATTTGCGTGCCTATTGGTTATGTGTAGGATTTTTAGCCAGGCACGATGGTCATGCGTGGATGTTTCCGCATTGGACCGTGCACACGGGACGTAGTCCGTGAGGCTAATTAGGTACATTGTCCCACGTATATTCTGGATTCCGTATACGGAGTGGACATGTGCACGGACACATTTCCGGATCGGGCGTACTGTGATGTCCCTTTTGAGCCTTATTGTTGTGGTCGTTCATAGTCCATGTTGTATTGGATATGTTTGACTGTTTGTGACTGGTTGTTCATACGCCCGAGGGGTTTGTTCGACAGTCGGGGTTATTTCTTTGAGATCCATTATTGTTGATCGTTTAGAGCTACCTTGTAGATGGTACTCTCGGTCGTTGTTGTTACCTTATTGATCGTGTTGGAGGTTATCATGTTGATGGTATTCTCGATTATTGTGGATCTTTCGCCGATACCATTGGAGTTTATCATGTCGACGATATTCTCGGTTGGTTTATGAGTTGATCATTGTCTTTGACAGTGTGAGCGTTTGGATTGTATGTCAGTGTTTCGGGACTTGTTGTCATTGTTTTGTGTGTTATTGGTTTTTGTCCATATTGAGCTTTATCGGTACAATCCGACGGACAGGATTCGGCACAGTCAGCTCATGCTACACTTACGAGTTAGAATAATGTTTTGACAATCCTTGGTATTGTTGAATATAGTACAGACGATTTTAGTTGACCTCTTTTCGTCTTTTGAGATGCCCTTCAACATATCAATCGTATGCTGATACTCGTCGTCAACCTTTGGAATTCGATTTTGGAGACCATGTCCTACTCCAGGGTTGGAGGCTTAGCTTATCGCTTGTCGTTGCCCCCTGTGTTGGGTCTTGTTCATATCATTTGTCATGTTTCTCAGTTGAGAAGGCATATGCCGGATCCAAGTCATGTTTTTTGCTATAGTGAGATTTACGTAACCAAGGATGTTACCTATCAGGAGAAAACAGTGAAGATTCTTGAACGTCGTGAGAAGCAGCTTCGGCACAAAACAATCCCATTGGTTTTAGTGAAATGGTCGAGACATGGGGTCGAGGAGGCGACTTGGGTCACGGAAGAGAATTTGCGATCGGAGTACCCCGAACTTTTTATTTCTTAAGTTTCGGGACGAAACATATTTTTAGAGGGGGGAATGTAATACCCGTACTTTTTATTGACTGTTTGTCCTTACCGTTCCTCCTGTTTTATCGCACTGTAAACTCTTTGTGATGTAGTCGGCGTTGATCTAGAGTTTCATGCCTTGTTTGGATCATGATCGTGCTGGTTAGACCTTTCGGAAGTGTTCTGGGTCAGGGAGGTAGCGCACGCTAGGCCGATGTTAACGCACGCTAATTCTGCGTGAGTAGCGCACGCTAGATTTGAGCCTTAGCGCGCGCTAACGGACTGAGTCGGCATAGGCAGTGAGGTTTCAGACTTTCTGGACTAGCAGGTAACGCACGCTATGCAGCGGCTAGTGTACGCTATATGTGTTGCGTAGCGCACGCTAGTGCTCAGTGTTAATGCACGCTAGCGGACTGAGACAGTGAACTGAGATTTTGACAGGACACCAGTTAGTGCACGCTAGGGATGTTTCGTAGCGCGCGCTAATGTCTTATGACAGTAACCACTGGACTACCGGGTGACCCGTTAGCGCACGCTAATATTGAGGCGTAGCGTGCGCTAGACTGGGCGAGTATATAATGGACAGTTGACTTCCATTTCGTCATTTTTCACATTCTTCTCACATTTCCGATCAGGAGCAGCGGACTTGGGCGATTCGGGGAGTTTGGAAGCGAACTTTCTTCAGATACTTTGGTTGGAGAACAAAGATTTCACAGCATCTAATCCATTCCATCGTCCAAACCAAGGTAAAAATCCTTAGAACCCTATTTGTTGGGAATTTTGGGGTTTTTCGTAGATTCGTCCGATTTATCCATTTTGAAGCTTGAGGACCTTGAGATTATGATGTATCTATCCCGTATGCATGCTTTTCTTACGATTTTGCGGATTGGATTGTGCCGTTTTCGGACTTGTGAGGGTTTAGACGATTTTCCAACCTCTAGTTGTTTATCCGTGTATTTTCATGAATCGTAGACGGGTTTCGGGAGTTTCTTCGTGTAATTTGAGTATGGATAATTGATTATCATATTCCTTGCGAATCGTTTAGGTGCCGGAAGCGCGTTCTTGGACCTACCGAACTCATCCCCTTTTTCCGTTCAATTTCTCGATGTCTCAAAGGCAAGTATATATTTATGATTGTACGTTCTCGACTTTGAAAGTAATCTATATTAATGGCATGATGATTTATATCCACTCTGGGGCGGGCCGACGGGTCCCCTGAGGGTTTCGTAGCCTCTTGGTGCGATTCCACAGATGATATGAACGAACCACTCTGTGATGGACCGACGAGTCCTCTGAAGGTTCCGTAGCCTCTGGTGCGGTTCCACGGTATTCATATATGTATTTATGTGATGCTATGAGATTTAGTTATTCCGGAATACTAGTCTTGAATTGATGAATTGACGGTTACCTTTACTTTATTGTCGAGGAGTATTATGTTTCATACATGATATACTTGCACTAGCTATTCGACGGCTAACCCCTTTATGGGGGAAATACTTTTTATGTATTTCAGGTTCCAGGAGAGCGGATAGGCAGATATCGGGTCGGCATGAAGATGATGGGGAATCGTGATACTGTGTTTTATCTCCAGTTATGTTTTGTGTTCCTCCATTCAGTGTTGTTGTTCTGAAATGGTTATTGAATACTCGAGTATTGTTTGTTTTCAGTCTCCCTTGATGTTCCGGCCTGTGTTGCCGAGGTTTTGATTTTTGTACTGTGATGTATTTGGATACATTGGACATGGTTTGAATACCCTTTGTATCGTCTTTCATTTCATTGTATTTGGACCTTCTCGGTCAAGTTTTATAGTTCCGCGTATGATTAGCCTTGTAGGTCCCTCGGTGGGGTTCACGGCGCTGTAATATACCCTGAATAACTTGGGGGTGTTACACGTCCACGGTCGGAGGGATCCGAAACTTCACTAATATATTTGGAGAATGTTTACAATGATTCTAACCCTTAAACTTTGTAGCAAAGCTACCAAGGATTTTCTATATTACAAGAGGAGAGAAAATGAGGGAGAATTCTATAGCTCAAGAATGCTTAGAATTGGTGTGTCTTCCATCTCCCAAAATACATCTATTTATAGTCAACTTTGGGGTATGAAATGGCAAAATTGTCAACCTTCAAAGTCATCAATATATAGCTATGAATGTAGCTCAAAAATTAAGACTTGATAATTTCTCATTTTCACATTTAGATGAAGGCTTTCTTCCTTTCACATGAGCATTTCACATTTTATTCATAACAAATAGTGATTTTAAATCTAACTCATAATAATTGAGAATTATTATTCTATGCAAAGTTAATGAAATTGTACAATGGCAAAATTACCAATTAGGGGTATGCACTTTCCCAAATTTTGCATTTATGGTAATAATTTTTTTTGTATCATTTATGGATAAAAACTTGTTTCCGTCCAACCAAGTTAGGATATCCGTGAAAATCCATCAGTTAAATCTCGGACTTGATGATCGGTCCGTTAAGTGACACTGTCACCTTCTGATTGGTCCCCATAATAATAAAAAAATAATAAAAAATATAAAAGTCTAAATAATATAATAAAATCTTAAATTTTTTAAACAAATCCAAACTTTATTTTTCTTAAAAAAAAAAATTTGTAATATTAATATTAAAAATTGGATTTTATTTAAAGCTCAAAAATAAAAATTAAAAAATTAAAAACTCTGGATCCGATTTATAAACTGTTTTTTAAAAAAAATTGGAATATTATTTTCCATAAATAAATAAAAACTGAATTATAATTATATTTAAAAAAAAAACTTCTAGTTTTTGTTTTGTTATCTTTTATTTCTTACTTTTCATAAAAAACTATTTTATTTTTATTTCTTATTTTCAAACTTTTAATAAAAACATCCGATTTTTAATATTAACAATTCAGATATTTTTTAAAAAAATGTTTGGATTTTTAAAAAAAATCTCAGATTTTTTATTTTTTATATTTTTTATTATTTTTTTATTATTACGTGGATCAATTGGGAGGTGACACATGTCACTTAACGGACATGGCAGCATGTCTGTTAGCTGATGGATTTTCACGGACACCCTAATTTGGTTGGACGGAAATGAGTTCATACCCCTAAATGATACAAAAAGTTTGTTACCATAAGTGCAAAATTTTGGAATGTTCATACCCCTAATTGGTAATTTTGCCTTGTACGATATATATAAATCTATGGAATATGAGATATGATAGATTGATTATATTTACTGTGATAACACGAGTTTAAAAGATATGAGATATATGAAACTCGAGATCTAATCTTTTATGATCTGTAGGATCAAGATTTTGGATTCATGGATACATGATCCATATGAATCGAAATTTATTACTAAAGTCTAAGGGATATCAAATCTTTAGATTTTAGATAATTAAAAGATAGATCATGTTATGGCTAAAGGAGTCTTAGTGATAAAGGAAAGGGTGATAAGAGTTTTAATTAAAAGTTAATTAGAATTTGGGTAAATTGTGAAGAATTTTGAATTCATTGCAATGACGTTTAAAACTATAATCAAGCGACAATCTGAATATTGGTTAGATTAACATCTAATCAATAGTTTTTATTGTTCTAGTTTTGACCAACATGTTGATTGTGGACTAGTACCTATGTTCATTCAGAATGAAGTATATATGGCTTGGAGAAATATGATTATTATAAGAGTATAATAAGTCTTTACAAGATGCTGATAAAGTGCTAATGCATTTGTAACGATAGATGGTAAAGGCAAAAGGCAAGTCATATATAAATCGTTTATACATTAATGATGATTATGAAACTCATAAGACCTAAATCATTTTGTTTAGTATGTGAATATTGCAACGTTAAGCATGATTATATAATGAATGATATGTCGGGATATATGAGTTTTTCATTATTAATCAATGTGTTCTATATTTGCATGTTTAAAATATCCCTGAATAATAAACTTGATTGTAATCGATTAATAATAGATCGATATAATCCTTATTCTCCGTAGTCGATTATGTTTATGTTATGGAATAACATAAGCAGAGACAATTTGTACAGTTCTGATTTAGGAAATGCTGATTTTACAAGGTATTCAGAGCGTGATGAATATTGGATTGACCCAACCGAAAATATCACATCATGGATCGTTATCGAACTACGAGTTTCCTACGTGGTTAAGTCTTTATATCCTTAGACCTGAGATATATAGCACTGTATTAATGAGCGTAATTAGTTTTGCTTTGATTTGATCAAAAGGCTACTGGTAACTCAGTAGTTATAAAGGGTCTTTTTAGGTATTACGAAGGATGTATTATGAGGTGGATACAGTCGATAGGATTTGTTCCTCTATTTGAGAGAGTTAATACTTTAGAGGCCACTCATGAGATGGATGGATATTTGCAAGGCCTTGTCCAAGATAAGTACTGACTTTATAACAGTTATCATTGGTGATCACATCATTTCTAGATCGAGAAACTAAGGTTGACATAAGGAATATTTTATCCATGTCCTTGTCAACAGGTATTGAACATATTAACAATAAGATCATTAGCAAGTAATGATGTTCGTTTTCACAAAGAAACAAACACTCGTATTTTACCGTGCGGCGGTGGCATTGTTTTTAGACGATAACCACCGTCTATATAAGTTTCGAGCCATGTTAAGACTTTGCACAAGTGGGAGTTTGGTTTTTTGTGCGAAGTATTAACATAAACTTATATTGGCGCTAAGGTAAGAGACCATGGGGTCACACACATATAACACGAGACTTCTGATTAATATATAATATATATTAATGATTCCATTATTAAAGAGGAAATGAAATGGGTTAATGACTAATTGGACTTAATTACCAATTGGGGTTGATTATGTTAACTAGTAATTGAACGTTGTACCAATAGACTTGGGCCAAAACCCATGGAAGCACATGGGGATATGTTGGACGAAATTCCTAGGGAATTTTCGGTCCATATGAGATGTCTTAAGAAGACAGAAAAGGATATTCTTATTGGATACGAATTAAATCTCCTAATTAATTAGGAAATATGTATTCCTAATTTGAATGGATCAGTGCTACAAAATTGGGCCTTTAACAGTGGTTGGAGGCCACATGATTACGAAACCATTAAAGGTGGTGGTGTTAATTTAACGGTTCGAAATGACATTGTTAATTTAACATCGGTTGCTGTAGTGAACCGTTGTTAACTGGACATTTAACAGCTGTTTCAGTTAAAAATTGCTGTTAATTTAACATCGGTTGTAAAAAAATCGCTGTTAACTGTACTGTTAGCATCGGTTCCGTGAAGAAACCGCTATTAATTTAACAGCGGTTTTTACGGGAACCACTGTTAAATGTCCAGTTAACAGCGGTTCACCACAGAAACCGATGTTAAATTTGAACTGCAAAATTAACAGCGGTTTCTCCTAAGAACCGCTGTTAATTCTATTTTTTTTAATATCAGGGTTTTTTTTATTTCCAACCTGCTACACATACACATAAAACAACATCCTAAATACCAAAAACAGCATCCAACCACAAAACATCAAATAAAACCTCAACAACACAACTTTATTTCATCCATTCACCAATACAAGTAAACAACTTTTATCCAACCATCAAATATAATAAAATTCTTTCCAATTCAAAAAAAAAAAATACAACACAATTCAAGTACAGCGGCAACAAACAACAACAAGCAAAAACAAGCACAAGTAAAAGGAGAAAAGGAAGAAGAAGAACACAACAACGAATACAATTCAAGAACTAACTAAACAAAACAATGGTATTCTTACAAAATTAAATGTCAAAGGTCTACGCACATAAACGGTCCCTAACCTCCAAAAATTGTTTTGCCCATTCGGTTCGAATTGCACGAATACTATCTATAGTAAGTGCCGCAACATCATCAAACATCTGTATATATAAACATATATATAAATTAACAAACTCATCAACTTAAACGAATCACTTTTAAACTGAAAATAATTTAAAAAACTGAAATTAATTTAAATAATTTAAAAAACTAAAATAAAAGTTTATCACCTCCATCTATCCATCGATAATACGAGCTCGGACAATAGTCGACATCCAGTGCATGACGTAATACCCACACTCCCAACCTCCGTTTTGTTTATTACACTAAAAAGAATATGTTGCTCAATTATATAATATATAATAATATATACATATATAGCTACTATATATATATATAATTGAATGTATTACTTACTTTGGGATATATCCAAGTAATCGTCTGTTTGGATCTACTTGTATGCATACCCCCCATCACCTTATACGCGGTCACGACACTGTTTAAACGAAGTAATAGTGTATTATGAAATGAAAACATTGAGTATGTTGTCAGCACATCAACCCACATTAATACTGCCAAATTAATTATCAAATTAAATGACCAAGTTTCTGTTAGTAGTATGTAATAATTAAACAGAAAATAGATACCAATAGATTGTGTAATTTTCACAGAATCGCAATACATACTTCATTCATGCTAAAATCCATCCTAATTTAATTTAATAAAAAAAATTCATTTTTTCAGTGAATAATTTCAATTATCGTTCTATACTCTACAACAGTACTTATATATGTCCAAATTCTACACTTTCACTCGGACCAAGGATTATTTGTTTTTCCCACTAATTTTTATTTAAGTAACACACATATATATAATATATTTTTCAAGTAAATGCTACAAGTTAAAACTTACTTCTGGACTACGGCCTTAATGCGATTGTCGGGCTTACAGTGTAGTGAGCAAAACCACACAACTTCGGCTTTTGCCGGAATAACGACCAAAAGTTGCCAATGCTCACTGCATTAACAAACGGAATATTTAATTTTTCCATAATCAATCTAAATACATCTACTTACATAATTATTAATATATAATAATCTACAAAGACAATAAAGAAATATTAAGACTTTTAGAGAAAAAAAGAGAGTAGTGAGACGAATATGTTAGATCTTACTCATGATGGTAAGCTCCAAGGTATATCTGTTTTCTGGCATCCGATATACGCGAAGCGATGTATCTGGAGTCCTCCTCTCCCTTATTTCCCATATTTTGTATGGATTGAGGATCAAAATATCCATACAAATCCTCGTCCATCGTGCCCACGTTCAATTTCGATAAGTACCTAATTTGTTAAACAAAATATTACTACCTTATTTACGTTCCAAACTATGAATTTTTGATAAAAATACATAAATATGCATGTAAGGAATTACTTACAAAGTCAGCGTAGAATCGATAAGCTAAGCCCTTTGCTTGTCTTGAATGATTTCCAAAGATCATTGTAACTTATATACAAGGGAACGTCATCACCACCACAACCAAAGGAAGCTGTATCCCATGGCACCTGTAACGGCTCACTAAAGAGAGTCGCTGCAACACTAAATAACTCTCTCAATGTGTCACTATCACTCGACCGGTCATCTTGACGAGCATGTTTCTTAGGTGGCTCGGGTCGCTCAATATCCTAAATCATATAGAAGAAACATGAAAACTGTAAAAACCAACTATAAAACTAATTGTAAACGAAGTATCTTTTATTTAGATTTTAATATTAAAAACTACTACAAATTTTATTCTTAATTTTCTAAATTCTAAATATTCTAAATTTTCAGCTAGTTTCTTGAGGACAAGCAGTGTAAAAACCAACTATAAACGGAGTATCTTTTATTTAGATTTAATATTAAAACATGAAAGAAATATACCTTGATAAAGTCGACAACGACAAGATCCTTTGGCCATGCAGTAAAGGTACCTAGAGCTTCTCTCACTAAGCTTACCTCTTCAGTAGGTATAGTAACTTCGGCACCGCCATCTACGGCCTCCTCGACTACTACCTTAACCAAATGAGCTGGTAAAGGTGCACAGTGTAGCGTAGAATCACCATGATGAACTCGACCGATAGCGACTAGACGAGGAGGACGCTCGTCCACATAAAATCCAAATCGACCAGTGTCCCCAGGCGGAGTCTGTAGCGACCAATTTTCTAAAATAATAATTCGTCTAATTTTACGAAGGATAAATAAAAATTTTGCAGCGAAAATACATTTTTAAGAAAAATAAACTTAATAATCGCAAGTAATAATCCCAAGTCACCATTAAATAAAAACATAATTTGACGTTAAAATAAAACAAATGAAACACTTGTTCATAAGGCGTAGCTTGAGGAAAATAATAGTAAATAAATAAATAACAACTCGTGAAGCTTGATCATCCCACACTCAAGCCCATGCCACATCGAGCTCCTCAACCTGAAAGGGGGTAAAATGGTGGGGTGAGCTTCCAACTCGCTCAGTGTGGAGAGTACGCAATATGTCTACGTTAATTACTAAATATATTAGCAAGTATAAACAACATGACTGATAAATTCTGAAGCCCGTCGGCTAGCCTGAAGGCTTTATGCACAATTAAGTGCTTCTGACTGATTTGCACATTTAAGTGCTTCTGACTGATTGCACATTTAAGTGCTTCTGACTGGTTGCACATTTAAGTGCTTCTGACGGATTTCACGTGCACATACGAGACAATATATAAAGCAATTAAAATAAACAAAAGCGTAATAAATCCCCACACCTGGATAAAGTTGTAGTTCTGAACTTGAATATGATGAAATGCTTGACTCGACAATTCTAGGCCCGTAAATTCTTGTTATTATCTACAATTAATACAACAACAACAACAACATCTAAGCCTTAGTCCCAAAATGATTTGGGGTCGGCTAACATGAATCAAACTTTGAAACCGTCAATAATCGTTACATAAATAACATAAAAGGAAAAAAGAGGGAAAAAGTAGAGAAAAAAGCAAATAAAAAAAGAGAATGAATAAAAAAAAAAAAAAAAAAAAAAAAAAAGAAAAAGATAACATGAAATAAAAGAAAATAGGAATTTAAAAAAAAACAAAAAAAAAAGAATCAGACTCCATCCACCATCCGTATTCTTTCCTGCCACAATTGCCTCTCCAACGCCATACTTTCTCCAATTCCAAGAAACCGCATATCATTTTCAATCATCTTTATCCAAGTTTTCTTGGGTCTTCCTCGACCTTTCACAACTTTACTTGCTCCCCAACTTTCTAGCCTCCTCTCTGGGGCATGAATAGGGCTTCTTCTCACATGACCAAACCATGGTTATCGATTCTGCATCTTCTTGTCTTCTATAGACGCTACTCTTACCTTCTCTCGATCACCTCATTTCGAGCCGATCCTTTTTGTATGACCACACATCCATCGTAGCATACGCATCTCGCCACATTCATCTTTTGAACGTGACCTTTGTTTCTGACCCAACACTCGGTGCCATATAACAAGCAGCCTAATTGCCGTGCGGTAAAATTTACCCTTTAATCTATGAGGCATGCCGGATCACATAAAACCCCTGTGGCACTCTTCCACTTCAACCACCCTGCCTTTATTACGTGAGCCACATCGCCATCTAGCTCTCCATCCTTTTGGATAATAGATCCAAGATACCGAAAGAAAGTGGATCCATGAACAACTTTCCCATCAAATGTGATCATCCCCGCCTCTCTATCTTGTTTCGCTAAACCTACACTCCATATATTGATCTTATACCTTTCGGCCTAAAGCCTCGAGCTTCCAAAGTATCCCTCCAAAGTTCCAATTTACATTGCACTCCAACCTTCGTTTCATCAATCAACACAATATCATCTGCGAACATCATACACCACGGAGCGTCATTTTGAATTTCTCTTGTCAATTCGTCCATGACTATGGCAAAGAGAAAAGGACTAAGAGCAGATCCTTGATGCACCCCAATCGTAATAGGAATTCTTTGTCCTCCCAACATTAGTACGTACACTTGTAGTAGCTCCCTCATACATGTCCTTTATAATGTCAATATATTTCCGCGATACACCCTTCTTTGCTAAGGCCCACCAAAGTACTTCTCTTGGTACTTTATCATATGTCTTCTCTAAATCAATAAAAACCATATGCGATCTTTCTTTTATCTCGATAATGTTCCATCAAGCTATAGGATAAGATAAATTGCTTCCATGGTCGATCTTCCGCATAAATCAAACCGATTTTATTATCTTCACACATTTCACGATCCTTTGTTCAATCACTCGTTCCCACAACTTCATGGTATGACTCATTAGTTTAATTCGCGATAATTAGAACAATCTTGAACATCACCTTTGTTCTTATACAAAGGGACGAGAATACTTTTCCTCCATGCGATGGCATCTTATTGCTTCTCCAAATCTTATTGAAAAGCATAGTTACCCATTCGATCCCTCTCTCCCCCAAACACCTCCAAACTTCAATAGGTATACCATCTGGTCATCTGCTTTCTTTGACCCCATCTTCTTCAATGCGGTGTCACTTCACCCTTTTGGATTCTTCTCTTAAACTCTCGGTTAACCATACTTGAGGGGATGTTTAAATTCCCAATATCTTGTTCTTGATGGCCATTGAATAGGGTATCAAAGTATGACCTCCATCTCTCTTTTATCTCTTTATCTTGAACCAAAACTTTTTGATCAGTATCTTTTACACATTTAACTTTTCCAATATCTCGCGTCTTCTTCTCTCTCATTCGAGCAAGTTTATAGATATCTTTCTCCCCTTCTTTAGTATCTAATCTTGCATATAATTCTTGATTGACCTTTGATCGGGCATTTCTCACTGCCTTTTTAGCTTCTGTTCGAGCTTTCTTGTACTTCTCATAATTCTCATCGCTCGAGCATTTACCCAGTACCTTATAACATTTACCCAGTACCTTATTATCTACAATTAATAATAATAGAAAATTATTATATGACTGGGCATTAAATTGTATGTGAATAATAATAGTAATTGAAAAGGTCGACATGTTAAAAGCTTGGCCGAAACGGACTGATTTTTAAAATATTGAATCTGGCTGGGAGGAATTAAAAGGATTGGAAAATTCAGGGACTGGAATTAAATACACTGGAAAGTTGATTTGGGGTCAAATCGAGAAGGTTTGGAACTTGGGGGCTAAAATAGAAATTGACTGAGAACAAAGGATATAAAACCCTTTGCCACGTTGAAGTCAATGCACAAACAGTCATCTCCTATAAACCTCATCTGGTGCCCGCCTCTCTCTCTCGTTCTCCCTTCTCTTCTTACACACACACACAAAATTGTAACACCCCCAAGTTATTCAGGGAATATTACAACGCCGTAAGCCCCGCCGTGGGACCCACAAGGCTAAACATACGCGGAACTATAAATTTTGACCGAGGAGGTCTACATACAATGGAATTAAGAACAATACAAAGGTATTCAAAACATAACCAATGTATTCACAAACATCACAACTCGAATCAATACTTCGGCAAACACAGGCCGGAACATCAAGGAAAAGGGAAAACAATACTCGAGTATTCAATAGCCAATCGAGACAACAACCTTTGAATGGGAAACTCCAAACATAATCGGAAGAAAGACACGGTATCACACTTGCCCACCATCTTCATGCCGATACCGCACTGCCTGTCCGCTCTCCTGGAACCTGAAATACATAAAACGTATTTCCCCCATAAAGGGGTTAGCCGTCGAATAGCTAGTGCAAGTATATCAAGTATGAAACACAATACTCCTCGACAATAAAGTAAAGGTAACCGTCAATTCATCAATTCAAGACTAGTATTCCGGAATGACTAAAATCTCAAGACGTATGTGAATGCCGTAGAAACGGTTCGTTCATATCATATGCCGTTACATGTAGGAATGCCGTCAAAACGGTTCGTTCATTACATGCCAACAATATTTCATATGAATGCCGTAGAAACGGTTCATTCATATCAACCGTGGAATCGCACCAGAGGCTACGAAACCCTCAGGGGACCCGTCGGCCCGCCCCGGAGTGGCTGGAAATAATCATACCATCAATATTTCATACTTTCAAAGTCGAGAACGCACATTCATAAATATATACTTGCCTTTGAGACATCGACAATTCGAATGGAAAAAGGTATGAGTTCGGTAGGTCCAAGAACGCGCTTCCGGCACCTAAACGATTCGCAAGGAATATGATAATCAATTATCCATATTCAAATTACACGAAGAAACCCCCGAAACCCGTCTACGATTCATAAAGATATACGGATAATCAACTAGAGGTTGGAAAATCGTCAAAAATCTCACAAGTCCGAAAACAGCACAATCCAAACCATAAAATCGAAGGAAAAGCATGCATACGGTATAGATAGATCATAATATTAAAGTTCTCAAGCTTCAAAGCAGGTAAATCGGACGAATCTGCGAAAAACCCCAAAATTCCCAAAAGGTAGGGTTCTAAGGATTTTTACCTTGATTCGGACGTTAGGAGGAATTAGATGTTGAGAAATCCTTGTTCTTGTAATATCCGGAATTTCTATTACTATTGTTTAATGTTATCCGAGTTATGTTGTACAGCGTGGAATCTGTACAGTATGGGTAAAATAATTGAAGGACCGAGACATCTGTATTTGTATAATTGTCGTACTTGGTCGACAATTGGATGTAAGAAGTATATGTATTCAGTATGTCGTATGTTCGTATTCTGTATGTTGAGACGTTGGACCAAAATAGCTGAAAATGGCTAAGTGTAACATTATTAGCGCACGCTAATAATCATGAGTAGCGCACGCTATCGTGCAGGTTTAGCGCACGCTACGGATATAAGATAATGCACGCTAATGCAGTCAGATCGGAAGGAATCTGCGTGTGGACCAGGCCACTTTCGACGCACGTTCTGATAAGTCAACAAATGTTGTAATGTAGTGATAGCGCACGCTAATGCATGTTGATTAGCGCACGCTAACTGTATACCGGACAAAAAGGAATCTGATCCTCGTCAGCACTTTCGGCGTGTGAACCTGTCTTCGGAAGCATACAGACAAATGAGTCAACTATGAGTAGCGCACGCTAAGGTAGGACACTTGCGTACGCTAAATAGAGGCATTTACGTACGCTATTGCATGGGCATTGCGTACGTAAATCACTTCATGCAGTAAGACAGTTGCCTCTGGACTTCGATAGCGCACGCTAACAAAGACAGTTAGCGCACGCTAAGTGTGTAACGTACGTTAACTGAAGATGTTAGCATACGTTAGTAATGTACAGTATATATATAAGTGCATTTGGCCATTATTCGTCATTTCCGTCCATTTCTTCATGTGAACCGATAGAGAGAGGTCTTAGAGAGAAGTTGAGGTTCCAAACACTTGAGTTGATCATTCCTAACAACATTTGAAGCTTGGAAGTGATTGAAAACGGATTCTGTAACACCCCCAAGACGTTCAGGGCATATTACAGCGCCGTGGACCCCACACTGTGAAATCCACCAGGCTAACATACCAACAAGACCTTTGCCAACGACAACAATCATCAATAAAATGACAACTCAAAATAAAAGACGACAATCCGACCAATAGAATCCAACAACAATCCATTTCCCAAAACGGGAGCACAACATTAACAATTTTGCAAAAGAAGTACTCGAGTACTTAAACCAATTTTGTAATACGTAAATCCCAAAATCAGACATCAATAATAATAACCGACAGACATGACACCGAAAATCATTTACTGGACAATATCATGCTTGCCCATCATCCTCATATGGCTCGAGTGCTCGCTTGTCCCCACGATCAATACCTGAAATACAAAAAGTATTTCCCCCATTTAAGGGGTTAGCGACAACTGCTAGTGCAAGTACAATCCATTTGAACTACATTCTAATCAGATGAATAATGCGCCAAAAATCATTTTAGAAAACATTTTATATTCCGGAATATTTACGATGCACAAGCACAAAACACATTTTCTCCAACCAAAGCAATTCAAAGTTAACCTTGGTACGTGACTCACGGCCACCGTACCCCGCAGAGCCCCGTCGGACATCCCTGGGTGGTTAACCACAGTTCGCGATACGAAACTCACGGCAACGTATCCCTAGAGGCCCCGTCGGACCGTCCCTAGGTGAACATACACATATCCATCCACAACAACTGCAATACAACCATAATTCAAATACTAGAACATGTAAACAAATGTAAAGTACTTGCCTTTGAGACATCTTCGAAGAATCGGAAGTGAAAAATGACTACGGATGATCCGAATGGAAAGCAGCGGTTCCTAAGCGAAGAATTAGCATAACTCGGTCCCAACGGACATCAATAATCGAAAGGAATACTCCCAAAACCCCTTACAAAACACGACAATAGAGCGTTGATCGATACGGGCGAGGGTTTGTGCAAAATCTCCCGTATCAACAATACATGGATTAATTCGAGGAAAAGCGGGTGGGGATCACCCAATAACAACAATTGATAATAAGTTTCGCGATATACATGAACAATTGAGTCAATCACGAAAAACCCGAAAAACCCCAATTTATACAAGTTAGGGTTCTGAAGAAGATACCTCGGATTCGGACGATGGAGGATGATTACGCTGATGGTGATATGCTACTATGATTCTACGGTGATGGAATACGAAGGATTCTTCGATCAAAGCGAAGAAATCGCCTGCAGAGTCGCCCAGTGAAGAAAAAAGCGAGAGAAGGGATAGAAAATGAGGTATTGGACCTCGCATTGTTTTAAAGCAGTAATTTATTCTGCCATGTGAGGGGATACTTACGGCCGTAACATGGCCAACTTACGGCCGTAACCACGGGTGTTACGGCCGTAACACCTCTTGACGGCGGTATTGGCGGTGCTTGTCAAACGAGTCGGACGACCCCAAAACCCGGACCTGCTATCGAACCAAAAATACGACTACGAAGAATATTCGATGACGAGTCTAACCATCACAAGAAAATATCAATCCGCCTACCCGGGAATCCGAAATACGACAACGAATATGAAATTCCCTAAACTTATAGGAAATTACGGAAATGACCCCAAGTGACCGAAAGTCACGAAACGATGTCGGATTTACAAACCGAAAGTCTCAACATGACCAACTCAACCATACGAACTTGTACAAACCAAGAAACCACGAAAACGAACGAGTTTTACAAGAATCGAACGTTCATACGGCAAAACATGTCATAAAATGAAATTACGTGAAAACATCATCAAAACTCGTCCAAATGGAAAAACTCCAAGAACAAAATAGATTCAAAATGTCGAAACGGTTACAGGCGAGTCGATAAAAATGGACATACACCAAAGATGGAAACTGCTAAAAATGGAAAATTACGGATATTACATTCTCCCCCTCTAAAATAAAGTTTCGTCCCGAAACTTAAGAATCAAAAAGCTCGGGGTATCTCGAACGCATATCCTCCTCTAGCTCCCACGTCGCCTCTTCTACTCCGTGTCTCGACCATTGCACCTTAACCAAAGGAATGGTTTTGTGCCTTAACTGTTTGTCACGACGCTCCAAAATTCTGACGGGCCTCTCTTCAAACGCAACATCCTTCTCGATCTCCACGTCCCCAAAGTCAATAATGTGGGACGGGTCCTAATACTTCCTCAAGGGAAACGTGAAATACGCTATGTACATGACTCGGCGACGGAGGTAAAGCCAAGCGGTACGCTAACTCACCGACTCTCTCGATACCTGGAAAGGTCCAATCTATCTCGGGCTGTGTTTCCCCTTATTCCCAAAACGGAAAACTACTTTCTTCGTAGACACTCTCAACAGAACATGAACTCCCTCCTCAAACTCCAAATGTCTACGCCAAACATCAGAATAAGATTTATGTCGACTCTAAGCAGCCAAAATCATCTTTCTAATCAATTGACTTTCTCCCTCGTCTCAACACAAGGTCGGCTCGGTGCCAACCAAATCGGACGGCTCATCCCAACATATCGGTGATCGCAACGTCGGCCATAAAGTGCCTCATACGGTGCCATCTTAATCGGCAGCGTGCGGCTATTATTATAAGTATACTAATTTAAGTCCAAATGGTCATCCCAATTACTACTCGATCTAACGCACACGCGCGCAACAAATCCTCGAGCGTCCCGAATGGTACGTTGGGCTTGTATCGATGCAGGGATGGAGCAAGTGCTCAAGCGTAGCCGAGTCCCCAATGCCTTATGTACCGCTTTGCCAAAATGCGATACAAATCGGCCATCTCTGTCTGAAATAATGGTCCTCGGCGTACCATGAAGCCTCACTATCGAGTGATAAAAATACGAGCCAACTTTTCCGGACCCCAAGTATCCTTGATGCCCAGAAAATGTGCCGACTTAGTCAGCCGGTCTACAATCACCCATACCATATTCATACCAGTCTTCGTCCTCGGTCAACTCGTGACAAAGTCCATAGAGATGTCCTCCCACTTCCATTCGGAGCAGAAGTGGTTTCAATAATCCGGCTGGCCGCTGATGCTCAATCTTGACTTGCTGACAAGTCAAACACTTAGCTACAAACTGAACTACCTCCTTCTTCATATCGTTCCACCAGAAATTTTTCCTCAGATCTTTATACATTTTACTCGAGCCCGGATGGACTGAGTATGGTGACGCATGAGCCTCTCGCATAATGCTCTGTCTCAATTCCGAGTCGTTCGGAACACACAACCGACCTCGGAATCTCAACACACCGTCCTCATGAATAACGAATCCCGGGGCTTTCCCCTTTGCTACCCTCTCTCGAAGCTGAATAAACATCGGATCCTCTAACTGTCCCGACTTAATGTCCTCGACCAGAGATGAAGAAATCTCAAGAGTACGTAACTTTCCGGAACTCCCTGGCAGTACAATCTCAATGCTCAACCTCATAAACTCTCGCTGAAGTCCCGACTGGGCCGTGAGTAACTCAAGCGCCCGAAATGATACCGATTTCCGGCTCAAGGCATCTGCTACCACATTAGCCTTGCCCGGATGATAAAGGATCTCAAGATCGTAATCCTTAATCAGTTCCAACCATCTCCTCTGTCTCATATTAAGCTCCTTCTGCGTGAAGATGTACTTCAGGCTCTTGTGATCGGTGAAAATCTGACACGACGAGCCATACAAATAATGACGCCAGATCTTCAACGTAAACACAACTGCGGCCAACTCAAGATCGTGCGTAGGGTAATTCAATTCATACGGTTTCAGGCGGGGAAGCATAGGCAATCGTCCTCCGTCTTTGCATAAGTACGCATCCGAGCCCTTGGCCCGAAGCATCACTATAAACGGAGAAACCATCATTACCACTCGGTAAAGCCAACACGGGAGCGGTCGTCAACCGCTTCTTCAACTCCTCAAAACTATTCTGCCTCTCATCGGTCCACACAAACTTCTCCGACTTCTGTAACAAGCCAGTCGGTCGAGCGAGTTTAGAGAACCCTCGGCGAATCTACGGTAATACCGGCTAATCCCGAGCTGCGGACCTCTTTCACGTTCTTGGGCGGCGCCCAATCTAACACTGCCTCTACCTTATGTGGGTCCACACGAACACCCTCGGCCGAGATCACATGACCGAGAAACATAACCTCCCGTAGCCAAAACTCACATTTCGAGAACTTAGCAAAAAGATGCTGAGTTCTCAAAATGTCTAACACAATATGTAAATGACGGGCATGCTCCTCCTCGCTCCTCGAGTAAATCAGGATGTCGTCGATAAAAACGACTACACACTTATCGAGGTACTCGATAAAGACTTTGTTCATAAGCTGCATGAACACGGCCGGGTGCGTTAGTTAGCCCAAAAGGCATAACCACAAACTCGTAGTGACCGTATCTCGTCCGAAAGGCCGTCTTCTAATATCGGTATCCTTCACTCGGAGCGGATAATACCCCGATCTCAAATCAATCTTGAAAACACGGTTGCCCCTTGCAGGCCGATCAAACAAGTCATCAATCCTCGGGAGCGGATACTTGTTTTTGATGGTCACTTTGTTCAACTCTCGGTAGTCGATACACAAACGAAGTGACCCATCCTTCTTCTTTACGAATAGGACCGGTGCGCCCCAAGGCGAAGCGCTCGGTCGAATATATCCCATGTCTAGCAACTCTCCCAACTGTTTCTTCAGCTCAAGCATCTCGGCAGGCACCATCCGGTATGGCGTCTTAGAGATAGGTGCTGCACCCGGCTCTAAATCGACTGTAAATTCAACCTCTCGGTCCGGCGGCAAACCCGGCAACTCATCTGGAAAAACGTCAGGATACTCACATACTACCGGAATAGACGAGAGCTCGACTCCCCCTTTTTCCGATCTCAAAGCGTAACACCAATAACCCGTGCAACCTCCTCAAAGTAGTCTTACGGCCCTCAAGGCGCTGATCAGTAACCTCTGGCTACTCCGCCTACGCCCCACAAAAGAATGCTCGGTACCGTCAGAGGCTAACATCGAAACGGTTCTCGTTCTATAATTCATGATCGCCCCATGACGGTCCAGCCAATCCTCACCCAGAATCAAATCCTCATCTCTAATATCTACCGCAATCAGATTAGAAGGCCAAACCCTCCCCGCGATACTCACTGGAAAATCTCTAACCTCACGATCCCCCACGATGCTATCCCCACTAGGAAGTTTAACAACAAAAGGCTCACAAGCAACAAGGCAATCAACATGCAGGCGACGCACACAATCCATAGATATAAAAGAATGCGTAGCACCAGAATCGAACAATACGGAAACAGGATGATCAAGGATGTGGACGGTACCTGTAGCCACCGTCGCGTCAGGATCTCCTGCTCGTCTCATCTCGTACACACGGGGCGGAACAGACCCCGCACTAGAAGCTCCCCCTCTAGATGGCTGACCACGACCTCGACCTCTACCAAAACTCTGCTGCGGCTGAGGAACTGTCGGTGCCTGATTCACACTCGGCTCTCCCGCAGCTGGGACTGATATCTGAGTAACTGGAGTTCGAGCTGCATCCGTACAAAACTTAGCACGATGACCCATCCGACCACAAGCAAGGCACTGAATCGGAGGCCTATCACACTCACTCATTATGTGGCCCGGGCGACTACAGTTGAAGCACGTAGGACCACGAACGGAACCAGCAGGAGCAGACCTAGAACCGGTTCCTCGCCCAACTGATGGCAACTGACTTCCGAAGACTCGCGAACCAGACTAAGTCTTCGGATACCCTCCTGACTTGCCTCCCGAAAACTGACCGGCGGTTTTCTGTTTCTTTCCTTCGGTTGCCGTCTCTGTCGCAGAAAACGACATCTCATAAGCCATCGCCTTATTCTGATATTCTTTCAAATTCGTGCACCCCAGACCAGACATGTAGTGGTGCACCCTCGGTTTCATCCGCATGTCAAAGTGGCGGATCTTATCAAGCTCATCGCGGACTTGGTTTCTCACATAATGTAACTGTTGATTGTAGTCCTTGATAGCTTGAGAAATAGGAACATCTTGGGGCTTAGCCTCAAAGAAGGCTCGGATCCTCCCCTCTTTCACTGGCCAAGGACAGTATTCATCTTCCATCAGATCTCGAAACTCTGCCCACGTAGCTGCCCGGTCACGCGGCTTCACCGCTTGCCACCACGTTGCTGCTTCCTTGGCGAGGAAGTACTGAGCGATGGGTACCTTCCTCTCCTCAGAGCAGTTAGCAGCCTCAAACACCTTTTCCATCTCAAACAACCAACTCTCCCAACCGGAAGGGTCGGAAGCACCATCAAACTGCGGAGGACGCATACGAATCACGTCCTGAAGCAGCTTATCATTACCGGATCCAGTAGGCGGAACTGGGTTGGCATTAGCATGGCCGACTGAGCGGCTGAGTCGATGGCGTCATCTGGTTCGCTACTGCGTAAAATGTTGGCCACTCCAATATTCTCATGAGCATTAGGAGCTAGCGGTGGTCCTGCTGACCTCGGAACTAGGGAACTGTTCGACAAGGAAGGCATCGCCGAATCGGTTCCCAGTGATCGGACATGGCCGCCCCACCATTGCGCCACGTCCCTACCGCGTCGCGCGACAAGCGTCGCGTCCTCTACCGGCAGGAATTGCGAAGAAGCAACGGGTAAGTACAAATCAAACGCAAAAGCGCAACAAGATGCTAAGACAGAATAGAAACGAGCGGTGAAACGAGTCAAGTTAGGAAAACTTACGAGCACCGCGTCTTGAGATGATGGCATAGCAGTGATACTGTCCCAAAAACGACACTTAACTAGACCCAAATAACCGACAGCCTAGGTATCCATAAACCAAAGCTCCGATACCATATTCTGTAACACCCCCAAGACGTTCAGGGCATATTACAGCGCCGTGGACCCCACACTGTGAAATCCACCAGGCTAACATACCAACAAGACCTTTGCCAACGACAACAATCATCAATAAAATGACAACTCAAAATAAAAGACGACAATCCGACCAATAGAATCCAACAACAATCCATTTCCCAAAACGGGAACACAACATTAACAATTTTGCAAAAGAAGTACTCGAGTACTTAAACCAATTTTGTAATACGTAAATCCCAAAATCAGACATCAATAATAATAACCGACAGACATGACACCGAAAATCATTTACTGGACAATATCATGCTTGCCCATCATCCTCATACGGCTCGAGTGCTCGCTTGTCCCCACGATCAATACGAAATACAAAAGTATTTCCCCATTTAAGGGGTTAGCGACAAATCGCTAGTGCAAGTACAATCCATTTGAACTACATTCTAATCGGATGAATAATGCGCCAAAATCATTTTAGAAAACATTTTATATTCGGAATAATTACGAAGCACAAGCACAAAACAAATTTTCTCCAACCAAATCAATTCAAAGTTAACCTTGGTACGTGACTCACGGCCACCGTACCCAGAGCCCGTCGGACATCCACTGGGTGGTTAACCACGATTCGCGATACGAAACTCACGGCAACGTATCCCTAGAGGCCCGTCGGACCGTCCCTAGGTGAACATACACATATCCATCCACAACAATCGCAATACAACCATAATTCAAATACTAGAACATGTAAACAAATGTAAAGTACTTGCCTTTGAGACATCTTGAAGAATCGGAAGTGAAAATGACTACGGATGATCCGAATGGAAAGCAGCGGTTCCTAAACGAAGAATTAGCATAACTCAGTCCCAACGGACATCAATAATCGAAAGGAATACTCCCAAAACCCCGATTACAAAACACGACAATAGACGTTCAATCGATACGGGCGAGGGTTTGTGCAAAATCTCCCCGTATCAACAATACATGGATTAATTCGAGGAAAAACGAATTGGGGATCACCCAATAACAACAATTGATAATAAGTTTCGCGATATACATGAACAATTCGGAGTCAATCACGAAAAACCCGAAAAACCCCCAATTTATACAAGTTAGGGTTCCTGAAGAAGATACCTCGGATTCGGACGATGGAGGATGATTACGCTGATGGTGATATGCTACTATGATTCTACGGTGATGGAATACGAAGGATTCTTCGATCAAAACTGAAGAAATCGCCTCTGGAGTCGCCCCGTGAAGAAAAAACGAGAGAAGGGATAGAAAATGAGGTATTGGACCTCTGCCCGCTGTTTTAAAACAGCGGGCTGTTACGGCCGTAACAGGGGATACTTACGGCCGTAACATGGCCAACTTACGGCCGTAACTTCTGGGTGTTACGGCCGTAACACCCTACTGGACAGCCAGTGATATTGGCATTGTCCCAAACGAGTCGGGACGACCCCAAACCGGACTGCTATCGAACCAAAAATACGACTACGAAGAATATTCGATGACGAGTCTAACCATCACAAGAAAATATCAATCCGCCTACCCGGGAATCCGAAATACGACAACGAATATGAAATTCCCTAAACTTATAGGAAATTACGGAAATGACCCAAGTGACCGAAAGTCACGAAACGATGTCGGATTTACAAACCGAAAGTCTCAACATGACCAACTCAACCATACGAACTTGTACAAACCAAGAAACCACGAAAACGAACGAGTTTTACAAGAATCGAACGTTCATACGGCAAAACATGTCATAAAATGAAATTACGTGAAAACATCATCAAAACTCGTCCAAATGGAAAAACTCCAAGAACAAAATAGATTCAAAATGTCGAAACGGTTACAGGCGAGTCGATAAAAATGGACATACACCAAAGATGGAAACTGCTAAAAATGGAAAATTACGGATATTACAGATTCAACCTTGGGATTCAATCCATTCCTTCAAAGAGGTAATTACTCTCCACTTTGGGATTTCATTTTGGATTATATATGATGTTCTTGAGTTGATGATCGTCATGTTTATGAGTTGATGAGTATGGTTATGAGATGGATTAGTTATATCGATTGTTATTGTTATCGAATGTATGTTAAATCGATTATTGTAATAGGTTGAGATTATTGATCGATGTTTAGAACCATGCTTTGCGGTCGTATTCAAGAATGTTCGTAGATTGCTTTGATCAGGGCCGAGGGACATGTAGACGACGGCAAGGAATTGGTAACGGCTTCATTGGTATCAAGGCAAGTTATTACTTGCTCAGTTTATAATATTTAATGAATGGTTTCAGTTTCATTCGTTTATAATTCGTATAGCAATGTTTATAAATCGTAATCACACGAGAGTTGAGATTATAGGTTGTATTTGAGTTTTGGGAATTAAATCATAATGTATATGATTTACATTCTTGTTTGCATACTTGGTATCGAGGATACATCATGGTATAGACAAAGGCGTGAATTATTTACCATCCGTGACATTTCGGATCGTCGAATATTCAGAATAATGGTTCGTGATGGTATGGACATCGAGATTGCTCTCAAAGGACTCGAGGCAAGTACTCTAATCATTTTTGTCATTTCATGTCGATCATGTTGTGATACATGCGTGTATCGTTGTTGTCATGCATTGTGTATCATTGTTATATGCATTTGTGCATTGTTGTTGTATGTCCACCTTGGGTTGGTCCGACGGGATCATCGGGGGATCTATGCTAGCATGCGCTGGATCAACGGACAGGTTTTCCACCTCGGGTTGGTCTGACGGGATCATCGGGGGATCTAGGCAGTGAACGCTGGATCATCGGATTGCCATGTATTGTTGTTGTGCATATGTATATTATGGGTTTGCCATAAGTATACATTGTCGTTATTGTTGTGATCATATTGATGTTGTCATATGAGTGCATTTGTAGGTCTTGTGTTAGGACCATGTCCGTATGTTATGTTGATCTGATCTCGGATTAGACTGACGTGATTGTCATGGTATTTCGTATCTTGAGGTATGTTCCGTATTTTCTTGGTACTTGTCTTTGATGGACAATCGATTATTGTATTGGAATTGTCGATGTATCCGATGGATTGAATTGGCCAGAGTTGGTATAATTTCTGTATCGCGAGTTATGATAATGTTTTGAGAACCTTGAGTATTGTTGAGATACCGTACAGATATTTCGGTATTATTTTAATGTGTTGTTAAGGATACGAATTGTGGATTCTCGTAAAGTTACGACGGTAAGATTACATTGGTCGTATTCTTAGTTAGTATTTCCATTGATATGTAATTATTGACGAGATGTGATGGTTATCATCGTTGGATATTATGGCTGACCCCGTCGTGGGCTTTCTTTTTAGGTTCTTGGATTATCAAGCTTGTAGCGGTCGTGGAGAGATGAACTTCCCGGAGGATCGGCAAGGGCATGTATTTGTGTTTTGAGTTTACGATCGGTTGTTGTATTCATTGCTAGAGTATTTTAATTGTTTGTCTTTATCCGCTGCGTGAGTATTTTTAAATGGCCTTTTTGGTATCCGGTAACTTAGGTTACTTTGGCAATCATTTTCTAAATCTACTCTGTCGGTACGTGTAAGCGATAGCTTAACGTATGTTTTTAAACTGTTGAGTTTTGGCATTTTGGGCCTTGTGGTTTCAAATGAGTTTTTACGACGGTTTGATAAACGAGTTTTATAAATCTTCGAATGTTTTTAATAGATAATACCGTCGTTAGCCTCTTGGGCGTTTGTAAATGTTTGCGAAAATTTCCTTCAGCCTTGTGGGTTCCATCTCGGGGCCCACAGCACTGTAACACCCCCGGTATGTAATATCCGGAATTTCTATTACTATTGTTTAATGTTATCCGAGTTATGTTGTACAGCGTGGAATCTGTACAGTATGGGTAAAATAATTGAAGGACCGAGACATCTGTAATTGTATAATTGTCGTACTTGGTCGACAATTGGATGTAAGAAGTATATGTATTCAGTATGTCGTATGTTCGTATTCTGTATGTTGAGACGTTGGACAAAAATAGCTGAAAATGGCTAAGTGTAACATTATTAGCGCACGCTAATAATCATGAGTAGCGCACGCTATCGTGCAGGTTTAGCGCACGCTACGGATATAAGATAACGCACGCTAATGCAGTCAGATCGGAAGGAATCTGCGTGTGGACCAGGCCACTTTCGACGCATGTTCTGATAAGTCAACAAATGTTGTAATGTAGTGATAGCGCACGCTAATGCATGTTGATTAGCGCACGCTAACTGTATACCGGACAAAAAGGAATCTTATCCTCGTCAGCACTTTCGGCGTGTGGACCTGTCTTCGGAAGCATACAGACAAATGAGTCAACTATGAGTAGCGCACGCTAAGGTAGGACACTTGCGTACGCTAAATAGAGGCATTTACGTACGCTATTGCATGGGCATTGCGTACGTAAATCACTTCATGCAGTAAGACAGTTGCCTCTGGACTTCGATAGCGCACGCTAACAAAGACAGTTAGCGCACGCTAAGTGTGTAACGTACGTTAACTGAAGATGTTAGCATACGTTAGTAATGTACAGTATATATATAAGTGCATTTGGCCATTATTCGTCATTTCCGTCCATTTCTTCATGTGAACCGATAGAGAGAGGTCTTAGAGAGAAGTTGAGGTTCCAAACACTTGAGTTGATCATTCCTAACAACATTTGAAGCTTGGAAGTGATTGAAAACGGATTCAACCTTGGGATTCAATCCATTCCTTCAAAGAGGTAATTACTCTCCACTTTGGGATTTCATTTTGGATTATATATGATGTTCTTGAGTTGATGATCGTCATGTTTATGAGTTGATGAATATGGTTATGAGATGGATTAGTTATATCGATTGTTATTGTTATCGAATGTATGTTAAATCGATTATTGTAATGGGTTGAGATTATTGATCGATGTTTAGAACCATGCTTTGCGGTCGTATTCAAGAATGTTCGTAGATTGCTTTGATCAGGGCCGGGGGACATGTAGACGACGGCAAGGAATTGGTAACGGCTTCATTGGTATCAAGGCAAGTTATTACTTGCTCAGTTTATAATATTTAATGAATGGTTTCAGTTTCATTCGTTTATAATTCGTATAGCAATGTTTATAAATCGTAATCACATGAGAGTTGAGATTATAGGTTGTATTTGAGTTTTGGGAATTAAATCATAATGTATATGATTTACATTCTTGTTGGCATACTTGGTATCGAGGATACATCATGGTATAGACAAAGGCGTGAATTATTTACCATCCGTGACATTTCGGATCGTCGAATATTCAGAATAATGGTTCATGATGGTCTGGACATCGAGATTGCTCTCGAAGGACTCGAGGCAAGTACTCTAATCATTTTTGTCATTTCATGTCGATCATGTTGTGATACATGCGTGTATCGTTGTTGTCATGCATTGTGTATCATTGTTATATGCATTTGTGCATTGTTGTTGTATGTCCACCTTGGGTTGGTCCGACGGGATCATCGGGGGATCTATGCTAGCATGCGCTGGATCAACGGACAGGTTTTCCACCTCGGGTTGGTCTGACGGGATCATCGGGGGATCTAGGCAGTGAACGCTGGATCATCGGATTGCCATGTATTGTTGTTGTGCATATGTATATTATGGGTTTTTCCATAAGTATACATTGCCGTTATTGTTGTGATCATATTGATGTTGTCATATGAGTGCATTTGTAGGTCTTGTGTTAGGACCATGTCCGTATGTTATGTTGATCTGATCTCGGATTAGACTGACGTGATTGTCATGGTATTTCGTATCTTGAGGTATGTTCCGTATTTTCTTGGTACTTGTCTTTGATGGATAATCGATTATCGTATTGGAATTGTCGATGTATCCGATGGATTGAATTGGCCAGAGTTGGTATAATTTCTGTATCGCGAGTTATGATAATGTTTTGAGAACCTTGAGTATTGTTGAGATACCGTACAGATATTTCGGTATTATTTTAATGTGTTGTTAAGGATACGAATTGTGGATTCTCGTAAAGTTACGACGGTAAGATTACATTGGTCGTATTCTTAGTTAGTATTTCCATTGATATGTAATTATTGACGAGATGTGATGGTTATCATCGTTGGATATTATGGCTGACCCCGTCGTGGGCTTTCTTTTTAGGTTCTTGGATTATCAAGCTTATAGCGGTCGTGGAGAGATGAACTTCCCGGAGGATACTGGCAAGGGCATGTATTTGTGTTTTGAGTTTCTGATCAGTTGTTGTATTCCGCTGCTAGAGTATTTTAATTGTTTGTCTTTATCCGCTGCGTGAGTATTTTTAAATGGCCTTTTTGGTATCCGGTAACTTAGGTTACTTTGGCAATCATTTTCTAAATCTACTCTGTCGGTACGTGTAAGCGATAGCTTAAAGTATGTTTTTAAACTGTTGAGTTTTGGCATTTTGGGCCTTGTGGTTTCAAATGAGTTTTTACGACGGTTTGATAAACGAGTTTTATAAATCTTCGAATGTTTTTAATAGATAATACCGTCGTTAGCCTCTTGGGCGTTTGTAAATGTTTGCGAAAATTTCCTTCAGCCTTGTGGGTTCCATCTCGGGGCCTACAGCGCTGTAATATTCCCGGTCGGATCTGGGGGTGTTACAGTTCTCCAACCAAATATATTGTTGTTAGAAGGAAGATCGCTTCCAATCGCCTAAGATCGCCTCTCCCGAGTGATTCCCGTCGAAAAGGAGTGAAAAAGGTGAGAAATGACGAAAATAAAGGCAACTGCCATATATATCTGTCCAGTCTAGCGCACGCTACGCCTCCTTCATTAGCGTGCGCTAGCGAAGTCACCGGATAGTCCAGTGGCTTCTGTCGGCCCCGTTAGCGTGCGCTAATAAATGCATCCCTAGCGTGCGCTAGCCCGAAATGTGGCATCCGATCGAGTCCGGAATTTCTTGTCTCGCCTGCTCAAAACTTAGCGTGCGCTACCGCTATTGTTTAGCGTGCGTTATGCAATAACTTTAGCGTGCGCTAGCCGAAGCCTAGCGTACGCTATCGATAGTCCGTAAAACCTGCAACCTCACCGCCTCTGGCGACCAGCCCGGTGGCGTGCGCTACGGATGGATGTTAGCGTGCGCTACTATCCATGGATAGCGCGCGCTAACAAACTCCTAGCGTGCGTTAATCCGCCCGATCCGAAGCGATCCAAATCTTGGTTCGACTGGTGATCCTCTTAGCGCGCGCTACGGCTCAAAGCTAGCGTGCGCTAATCAAGCTGCATTAGCGTGTGTTAGCCTAGGCCTAGCGTGCGCTATATCTCCGGCACGTAACATTTCCGCAAGGTCTAAACGACATGATCAAGAACCAAACGAGATACGAAACTCAATAACAATATCAACAACATCTCCAAGCATTTACAGAGCGACAAAATAAGGAGGATGACAAAGTCAAACAGTCGATAAAAGTACGGGTATTACATTCTCCCCTCTAAAAGAAGTTTCGTACCGAAACTAAAGAAATAAATATTTAGTGGTATTCAACCAGCAAATTCTCATCCTTATCCCAAGTTGCCTCCTCGACTCCATGTCTCGACCATTGCACTTTAACCGGTGGAATGGTCTTATGCCGGGTTGTTTCTCGCGACGCTCAAGGATCTTCACGGGTCTCTCCGGAAAGGTAATATCCTCGGCTACGTCAATCTCACTGTAGTCGATGATGTGGCTCGGATCCGGTACGTACTTTCTCAACTGAGACACATGAAAAACACTATGGACGTGACTCAAAGCTGGAGGCAACGCCAAGCGATAAGCTAAATCTCCAACTCTGTCCAAAATCTCGAAAGGTCCGATATACCTCGGACTAAGTTTCCCCTTTTTCCCGAAGCGAAAAACTCCACGGGTCGGCGACACCTTGAGTAAGACATGATCCCCCACTTAGAACTCCAAGGGTCGACGACGAGTATCAGCATAAGATTTCGCGACTGCAGGCGGCCCGATGTCGGTCCGGATAATAGAAATCTTTTCCTTAATCTCCATCAACATATCCGGCTCTGTCCCAACTAGCTCAGAAGCCTCGTCCCAACATAATGGCGACCTACATCGCCTACCATAAAGTGCCTCGAAGGGTGCCATTTTGATCGACGCATGCCAACTATTATTGTAAGCAAACTCGATCAACGGCAAGTGAAGCTCCCAATCATTACTCCAGTCTAAGGCATAAGCTCGTAACATATCTTCTAATGTCTGAATCGTCCTCTCTATTTGTCCATCCGACTGAGGATGAAAAGAAGTGCTCAATCTCAACTCAGTACCCAAAGCCTGATGAACGGCCTGCCAAAAGTGCGATACGAAACGGCCGTCTCGATCAGAAACAATGGTCTTGGGGGCACCGTGTAATCTCACGATCTCAGCAATAAAGGTTCGAGCCAGTCTATCCGGTCCCCAAGTATCCTTAATACCCAAGAAGTGTGCAGACTTGGTCAGCCGATCGACAATTACCCAAATCATATTCATTCCGGCCCGAGTTCTCGGCATGCCAGTGATGAAATCCATAGAAATGTCTTCCCACTTCCACTCGGGAATGGGAAGCGGTATCAACAACCCCGCTGGTCGTTGATGTTCGATCTTGACTTGTTGACACATCAAGCACCGTAGTACAAACTCCGTAACATCCTTCTTCATGTTATTCCACCAAAAATTACGCTTCAAATCTTTGTACATCTTACTCGTCCCAGGGTGGATTGAGTAAGGTGTAGCATGCGCTTCTCGGAGAATTTTCTGCCTCAACTCTAAATCGTTCGGAACACAAAGCCTGCCCTGAAATCTCAGAATACTATCCTCGTGAACCATAAAGCCAGGAGCTTTTCCTTTAATTACATCTTCCTTCAGTTTAGAAATCATCGGGTCACTCCACTGCTTCCCTTTGATGTCATCAACTAAAGACGAAGTAATTTCGAGAGTACACAGCTGTCCCTGTACTCGTTGAAGCCAAACTTCTATCCCTTGCTCAATTAAGTCCTGACGAATTTTCGTCTGAGATGTAAGAACCTCGAGCATTTGAAGAGACGCCGATTTGCGGCTCAAAGCATCCGCAACGACATTGGCTTTCCCGAGGTGGTAAAGAATTTCCAAATCATAATCCTTTATCAACTCTAACCAACGTCTCTGTCTCATATTCACCTCCTTCGATGAAAATATATTTCGTGCTCTTGTGATCGGTATAAATCCGCACGGTGAACCATACAAATAATGCCGCCAAATCTTGAGTGCGAAGACAATTGCGGCCAACTCTAAATCGTGAGTAGGATAATTCATCTCATAAGGCTTTAATTGTCGAGACGCAAAGCTATCGTCTTATCATCTTTGCATAAGCACACGGCCAGTGCCTTGACCGAAGCGTCACTATAAAGCGCAAAGCCCTCGCTACCATGTGGTAAGGTTAAAATCGGCGCTGAAGTCAAACGTTTCTTCAGTTCATCGAAGCTCTGTTGTCTCTCATCCGTCCAAACAAACTTTTCGGTCTTCTGGAGTAATTTCGTAAGCGGCCGAGCGAGTTTCGAGAACCCCTCGACAAACCGATGGTATTACCCAGCAAGGCCCAAAAAGCTACGAACTTCCTTAACATTTTTAGGCGGTGCCCAATCTAGCACTGCCTCTATCTTCTGCGGGTCTACACGAACTCCTTCGGCCGAAATCACATGGCCGAGAAACATAACTTCTTCCAACCAAAACTCACATTTTGAGAATTTCGCATAGAGATGCTCGGTTCTCAAAATGTCTAATATCAAACGCATGTGTCGGGCATGTTCCTCCTTATCTCGAGAATAGATCAAGATGTCGTCAATAAAGACGACCACACACCTGTCGAGGTACTCGATGAATATTTTATTCATTAACTGCATGAAAACTGCCGGCGCATTAGTCAAACCAAAAGGCATAACTACAAATTCATAATGCCCATATCTCGTCCGAAACGCCGTCTTCGGAACGTCGGACTCCCTCACCCTGAGTTGATAATACCCGGATCTTAAATCAATCTTCGAGAAAACCGTAGCTCCTTGCAATTGATCAAATAAATCGTCTATACGAGGTAGAGGGTACTTGTTCTTGATGGTTACTTTGTTCAGCTCGCGGTAGTCGATGCACAAACGTAGTGAACCATCCTTCTTCCTCACGAAAAGAACAGGCGCGCCCCAAGGCGAAGCGCTCGGTCTGATGTACCCTTTTTCCAGAAGTTCTCCCAATTGATTCTTCAATTCTTGCATATCGGAAGGTGCCATCCGGTAAGGTGCTTTAGAAATCGGAGCCGCATCTGGCTCCAAGTCCACGGTAAATTCTATCTCTCGATCTGGCGGTAATCCCGAGAGGTCATCCGGGAAAACATCGGGGTACTCACTAACAACCGGAATCGAAGAGAAATCGATTTCATTTCCTTCCGTTTTCAAGGCATAACACCAATAGCCCGCACAACCTTTATTCAAAAGTTTTACGGCCTTCATGGCACTGATAAGTAACTTGGATAGTCCCGACTTACGCCCCAAAAACGAGTACTCAGATCCGTCTTTAGTCATCATGGTGATAACCTTGGTACGGTAGTTCATAATCGCTTGATGACTATCAAGCCAATCCTCGCCGAGGATCACGTCCTCGCCTTCCATATCAACTACAATTAAATTCGATAACCAATCCATCTAGGATATAATCACCGAAAATCTCTAATCTCCCGGTTCCCCACAATTCTATCCCGCTAAGCAGTCTCACGATGAAGGGATCGCAAGCGATCGGACAAGTTATATTCAAACAGCGTACACACTCCAAAGAAATAAAAGAATGTGTAGCACTGAATCAAAAAGTACAATTTGGATGATGAGACAGATATGAATGGTACACAAGCCACCACCGCGTCGGGTTAAATGCGCTCGACGCATCTCATAAACTCGTGGTTGCACCGAACCGACGCTAGAGTTTCCCCCTCCGGCGTCGACCCGTCCCGGCCCCTGCCGAAATTCTGCTGCGGTTGACCACCGGGGCGAAGCCCGAGTGTCCAAAGTCCGATTCGGCTCGGAACAATAAGCCGCTCTATGTCCCATCTGTCCGCACGTGTGACACTTCAATGGTGGAAAGTGGCATTCCAAATTAATGTGGCACAACGGCCACAATTATAGCAAGTCACCGCGATTGGTGGTACCGAAGTAGACGGTAACCCCTCTTTCCTTTATTAGAACGTGACGGCGTCCGTGAGCAGTTAGTTGTCTGTGACTTCAAAGTTGCCACTCTTAGAGTTAGAAAAATTCCCGCTACTTTCTCGCTTCTTCGATTATTCCACGGTATCGTTGTCGGGCTCAACATATCATGGGCTAAAGCTCTGTCCTGATACTCTTTCAGTGTGGTACAAGCAAATCCGGCCATGTACCGCCGTAAGTCCAAATTCATCCGCATATCAAAATAACGGATCTTATCACGCTCGTTACGCACTTGATCCTTCACATGGATCAATTGTTGGTTGTACTCCACGATCGCCTGCGAAACGGGAATATCTTGTGGTTTAGCCTCAAAGAAGGCTTGGATTCGGCTCTCTCGTACTGGCCAAGGACAAAACTCGGCCTCCAAGAGCTCCTTAAATTCATCCCACGAGGCAATACGATCCTGTGGCTTGATGACCTTCCACCAAGTAGCGGCCTCCTTAGTGAGGAAATACTGAGCAATCGGTACTTTCCTCACCTCGGCAATCAAGCGCCTCGAAAATCTTCTCCAGTCTGCTAGCCAATCTTCCCACTTAATGGGTGTGGCACCGCCAAACTGTGGAGGTGCATACGGATTACATTCTCAAGCAAGGCATCCGTGTTTGGGTTCGGGTTATTAATTGAACAGTTTGGGCCAAAATAGTCATTTGAGTAGCCAATTGTTGAAGTGCATTCGCCACTCCAACGTCGCGTTGTTCCCGACCGTCGGTGGTCGTCGACTCTCGGTGTCGGGATGCACCGAGTTCGACAAGCGGGGTTGGTCGACCCCAAATCAATCGATGGAAACGGCGCGCCACGACCTCTTCCTCGTCCACGGCCACGACCACGGCCCACGGCCCGGTGACATCTTGAAGAACACACAAGTCACGTAAGCACAATTCAATCACGCGTCATCAAAGTGTCCGATTCTCAAGAATACCGATAAAAGGAAGCAAAACGAATAAGGAAACACCAGAAGAGTGAGAGGTCTTACAAGTACCGGTCGCACTGTGATGATGGCAGAGTAGTGATACTGCGGACAATTAACGACTCGATCGACCCAAAAGACCGATGCACTAGGTATCCATAGACCTAAGCTCGATACCATATTCGTAACACCCCCAAGTTATTCAGGAAATATTACAGCGCCGTAAGCCCCGCCGTGGGACCCACAAGGCTAAACATACGCGGAACTATAAATTTTGACCGAGGAGGTCTACATACAATGGAATTAAGAACAATACAAAGGTATTCAAAACATAACCAATGTATTCACAAACATCACAACTCGAATCAATACTTGGCAAACACAGCCGGAACATCAAGGAAAAGGAAAACAATACTCGAGTATTCAATAGCCAATCCAAGATAACAACAACCGAATGGGAAACTCCAAACATAACTGAAAGAAAGACACAGTATCACACTTGCCCACCATCTTCATGCCGACCCGATACCTGCCTGTCCGCTCTCCTGGAACCTGAAATACATAAAATGTATTTCCCCCATAAAGGGGTTAGCCGTCGAATAGCTAGTGCAAGTATATCAAGTATGAAACACAATATTCCTCGACAATAAAGTAAAGGTAACCGTCAATTCATCAATTCAAGACTAGTATTCCGGAATGACTATAATCTCAAGACGTATGTGAATGCCGTAGAAACGGTTCGTTCATATCATACGCCGTTACATGTAGGAATGCCGTCAAAACGGTTCGTTCATTACATGCCAACAATATTTCATATGAATGCCGTAGAAACGGTTCGTTCATATCAATCGTGGAATCGCACCAGAGGCTACGAAACCCTCAGGGGACCCGTCGTCCCGCCCCTGAGTGGATAGAAATAATCATACCATCAATATTTCATACTTTCAAAGTCGAGAACGCACATTCATAAATATATACTTGCCTTTGAGACATCGACAATTCGAATGGAAAAAGGTATGAGTTCGGTAGGTCCAAGAACGCGCTTACGGCACCTAAACGATTCGCAAGGAATATGATAATCAATTATCCATATTCAAATTACACGAAGAAACCCCCGAAACCCATCTACGATTCATAAAGATATACGGATAATCAACTAGAGGTTGGAAAATCGTCCAAAATCTCACAAGTCCGAAAACAGCACAATCCAAACCATAAAATCGTAGGAAAATCATGCATACGGTATAGATACATAATAATCTTAAAGTTCTCAAGCTTCAAAGCGGGTAAATCGGACGAATCTGCGAAAAACCCCAAAATTCCTAAAAGGTAGGGTTCTAAGGATTTTTACCTTGATTCGGACGTTAGGAGGAATTAGATGTTGAGAAATCCTTGTTCTCCAACCAAATATATTGTTGTTAGAAGGAAGATCGCTTCCAATCGCCTAAGATCGCCTCTCCCGAGTGATTCCCGTCGAAAAGGAGTGAAAAAGGTGAGAAATGACGAAAATAAAGTCAACTGCCATATATATATATATATATCTGTCCAGTCTAGCGCACGCTACGCCTCCTTCATTAGTGTGCGCTAGCGAAGTCACCGGATAGTCCAGTGGCTTCTGTCGGCCCCGTTAGCGTGCGCTAATCGTCTGTCCCTAGCGTGCGCTAGCCCAAAATGTGGCATCCAGTACTGGAGTCCAGAATTTACTGTCTCTGCCCTGCTCAAGACTTAGCGTGCGCTACCGCTATTGTTTAGCGTGCGTTATGCACTAACTTTAGCGTGCGCTAGCCGAAGCCTAGCGTACGCTATCTGATAGTCCAGAAAACCTGGCAACCTCACTGCCTCTGCTGACCAGCCCGGTAGCGTGCGCTACGGATGGATGTTAGCGTGCGCTACTATCCATGGATAGCGCGCGCTAACAAACTCCTAGCGTGCGTTAATCCGCCAGTCCAGAGAGCACCAAAATCGGTTACGACTGGTGATCCTCTTAGCGCGCGCTACGGCTCAAAGCTAGCGTGCGCTAATCAAGCAGAATTAGCGTGTGTTAGCCTAGGCCTAGCGTGCGCTATATCTCTGGCACAGAACATTTCCGCAAGGTCTAAACGACATGATCAAGAACCAAACGAGATACGAAACTCAATAACAATATCAACAACATCTCCAAGCATTTACAGAGCGACAAAATAAGGAGGATGACAAAGTCAAACAGTCAATAAAAGTACGGGTATTACAAAAATTACACTCACACACGACCGAAACACACACACATACTTCCTACAAACCACCGTCAACATGAATCGACTACCCAGGGCAGCCACGCGCGGACGGTGGCAACGACTTCAATGCAAAGTGGCTCGGGGTGGACTGAAGGTGGCTAAAATCGTGCAGGCGGAGCAAAGCGGTGGTGGTGGCAGAACCGAAGGGTTTCCTATCGGACTATGTGGAAGCGGCGGCCGGATGGTGGCCGGATCTGTCGCCGCCGAGGCAGAAGCCTTCACAGGTAGGGTTTGGATTTCCGATTCTGGACCAATTTGGTGTTCTGATTTGAGTTCTGGTTTGGGCTTCAAAACGGGATTTCTGGATTTGAAACTGGAATTTTGGCCGACTGGGGTTGTTCTAAGATGATAATACTCAAAATCGAATAGAAGATGTTAATGTTTAAAGGTTTACCTTTACTGTAGAATTTCAGGATGATGAAATTGGTTGAGAATTGGACTGCCGAGAAGAAATGGCTGGTCGTGCGAACTCAAAACTAGGTTGAGAATTGGGTTTCTTCCGATTTGGCTCCTGCTTGTTGAACGGCAGTTTTTTTTTTTTCTCTGCGTAGTGTTTCTACCGTGAAGTTGAAGGGGAAGATTTACAAGAGGTTTAATTGTGCAGATTTTTGATGTTGTAATTTGATTATATATGGGAAGTGTTTGTACATGATAAGGACTCTAAATTGATTGGGAGAGTAGGATAGGATGGAGTACAAAGAGATTTCTAGTTTTGAAAAACTGGGAGGAAGAACCGTGAGCAAAAAAAATTTTTTACTAATTAGTCAATTAATTATACTTTAATTATTCTAAATGATAATTATGATATTGATGGTAATGATAGAAATAATGGTTATATTTACAATAATAATAATAAATAATAATAATATTATTTGACTTGTAAATTTTTTTGGTAATAATTAATATTGTTTAAAATTTGACTCGGGCCTAGAAATGACGAGATGAAACACAATGAAATAAAGTGACGAGAGTTAATATGACATGAAATGAGATATTGAATTAATTAATTTGACATGCGTCAAAATAAAATGAAATGAAATGAAATGAATTTGCATGAGAATGAGATGAATTAAATGACAAAAATTATTCGGGCATTGATTTAATAAAATTGAACATGTTTTCTATAATTCACAATAAATGTATATGCGAAATCGGGGCGTTACAACCTACCCCCTTTAACAAATTTTCGTCCTCGAAAATTAAGTTACGTACCTTGAAAAATGAATGTTGGATACTTAGAACGGATCTCCTCTTCACGTTCCCAAGTTGCCTCATTTGGTCCATGACGACTCCATTGAACTTTTACCAATTTAACCTCTTTATTTCATAACTGATGTACCTTACGCTCCAAAACAGTTGTAGGTACTTCCTCATAAGTTAGGTTCTTGGATACGTGCAACTCTTTGAAATTGCATATGTGATCAGGATCATGTATGTACTTTCTCAGCATGGAGACGTGAAAGACATTGTGCACTCCTGACAACTCCAACGGCAGTGCCAAACTATAAGCAAGATCACCAACACGACCTAAAATCTCAAAAGGTCGGATATAACGAGGCTGTAGCTTTCCCTTTTTACCGAATCGTATCACTCCTTTCATAGGCGCTACCCTCAAGAACACTTTTTCTCCAATCTCAAATTGGATATCTTTCCTTCGCTTATCAGCATAAGACTTCTGCCGATCCTGGGCAGTCTTAATTTTGCTTCTGATCTCGGCTATCTTCTCTACCGTCTGCTCGATCAATTCTGGACCCAAAATCTTTCCTTCTCCAACCTCACTCCAATAAAGAGGCGATCGACATTTCCTTCCGTAGAGAGCCTCGTACGGGGCCATTTGTATAGTTGCTTGGTAACTATTGTTATAAGCAAACTCTACTAACGGCAAAATATTCTCCCAATTCTCACCAGTATCAAGAACACTCGCCCTCAACAAATCTTCGAGTGTCTTGATAGTCCGTTCAGATTGACCATCGGTTTGCGGATGATATGCAGTACTGAAATTCAACTTAGTGCCCAATGCACTCTGCAGACTCTTCCAAAATTTCGACGTAAATCGCGGATCTCTATCCGAGATGATCGTCACTGGAACACCATGTAACCTCACAATCTCATGAATATAAATCCTTGCATAATGTTCCATACTGTAAGTCATCCTCACAGGTAGAAAGTGAGATGATTTCGTCAAGCGATCTACTATCACCCAGATAGCATCGTTCTTCCTCACTGTTCGTGGCAGACCAACCACGAAATCCATTGTGATATGCTCCCATTTCCATTCTGGGATTTCCAAGGGTTGGAGTAAACCTCCTGGTCGTTGGTGTTCTGCCTTCACCTGCTGACATATCATACACCTCTCCACAAATACACCAATGTCCCATTTCATTCCTCTCCACCAAAAGAACTTCTTCAGGTCGTGGTACATCTTTGTACCTCCCGGGTGAGCAGAGTATGGTGCACTATGAGCTTCTTAAAGAATTTGCTTCCTAAGGGATGGATCCTTAGGAACATATAACCTCCCATCATAAGTCAAAACGTCGTCTGCGGCAACGACAAATTTCTCAATACTCCTATTTTGTGCTCGATCCTTCATCTTACACAAGAACTTATCACGTGGTTGAGCCTCCTTAATCTTATCCCTCAAGTTTGGTTGTAAGACCAAAGATGATAGGATTGCCTTCGAACCCTTTGAAGACTCAACTACCTCAATCCTCAACTCGGAGAACTCCTTTATCAAACTCTCCTGATCGGTCAAGCAAGCTAACTCACCTCTAGTCTTCCGACTCAAGGCATCAGCAACCACATTAGCCTTACCGGGATGGTAATGGATGGTATAATCATAGTCCTTCACCAGTTCTAACCATCGCCTTTGCCTCATGTTAAGATCCTTCTGTGTGAAAAGATATTTCAAACTTTTATGATCCGTGTATATCTCACACTTCCCTCCGTACAGATAGTGGCGCCAAATCTTCAGCGCATGTACTACAGCAGCCAATTCCAGATCATGCGTTGGGTAGTTCAACTCATGCGGTTTAAGCTGTCTCGATGCATAGGCTACTACTTTACCATGTTTCATCAAAACACAACCCAAACCCTGCTTTGAGGCATCACTATAAATAACAAAGTCATCCGTCGGATCAGGAATCGTTAATACTGGTGCCGAAGTTAGTCTCCTTTTCAACTCTTGAAAACTTTCCTCGCACCTCTCACTCCATTCAAACCTCACACCCTTCCTTGTTAATTGAGTCATAGGAGTGGCGATTTTAGAAAATCCTTCGATAAATCTTCTATAATAGCCAGCTAGGCCCAGAAAGCTACGAACTTCGCTCGCATTCTTGGGTACTCCCCAACTACTCACTGCTACAACCTTATCGGGATCTACCTCAATTCCTTTTGAGGTCACCACATGTCCAAGGAATCCAACTCTGTTTAACCAAAACTCACATTTCTTGAACTTGGCATACAACTTTTCCTTGCGAAGCGTCTCCAATGTAATCCTCAAATGCTCTTGGTGTTGTTCCTTGTTCTTAGAATACACCAAGATGTCATCTATGAAGACGATCACGAACTTATCTAAGTAAGGTTGGAACACCGTGTTCATCAAATCCATAAAGACTGCCGGTGCATTACTCAGACCAAATGGCATCACTACAAATTCAAAATGTCCATAACGGGTCCTGAAAGCCGTCTTGGGAATGTCACACTCCCTAATCTTCAATTGGTGGTACCCCGACCGCAAATCGATCTTCGAAAAGGTTCCGGCTCCCCTCAACTGATCGAATAGATCCTCGATTCTCGGCAACGGGTATTTATTCTTCACCGTCAGTCGATTCAACTCTCGGTAATCTATACACATCTGGAGTGACCCATTCTTCTTTCTTACAAACAGGACTGGTGCACCCCATGGTGACACACTAGGACGAACAAATCCGAGCTCCAGCAACTCTTGAATTTGGACCTTCAATTCTTGAAGTTCCCTCGGAGCCATTCTATATGGCGCTTTGGATGTTGGGGCTGCCCCAGGGACCAAATCAATACTAAACTCCACTTGTCGGTCGGGTGGGACTCCCGGCAAATCTTCTGGAAACACATCAAAAAACTCCCGTACTATAGGTACGTCTGTAGGGGACACCTCATTAGTACGGGTGTCGACCAAACTCACCAAGTAACCCTGACATTGCTCCTTCCTTAGACTTCTTAGTGCTTTCATAGCACTGATTACTCTGGGTACTGTCCTACTCTTAGTACCATAAAAGGTGATCGACTCGCCTTCCGAACACTTCAATGTTACCTTCTTCTCACGGCAGCTTATATCGGCATCATGTCTATCGAGCCAGTCCATACCAAGGATCACGTCAAAATCCATCGAGTTAATTAAATACAGGCTAGCGTCAAATTCTCTACCTACTATCTTAATATTCTCCTCAATCATTGTATTAGTGATGATCGTATTTCCTGACGGTAAGCTAACCTCCAGAGACTCAACAGTTCTAACGCTTCTATGACCAATAGCATGATAAAACTTTGCAGACATAAAAGTATGTGTGGCACCAGTGTCAAATAAAGCAAAAGCAGGCACATTAGATATCATAAGCATACCTGACACCGTGCCGGGATTCTCATCTGCGTCCTTTTGGGTCAAAGAATAAATACGAGCCTTTCCTCCAAAACCTTGACCTTTGGCCCTTTGGAGATGACAATTCGAAGATGTATGCCCTGGCTCCTTGCATCTGTAGCAGACACCTTTTCCATACAAACACTCTCCGCCATGATTCTTACCACACTTCGAGCACTCTGGCTTACTGGTTTGAGGCTTAGGTCCCGACCTTTGATCAACCTTTGCTTGCTTATTAGAAACCACGGCCTTATTTTGATTCCCATTCCAATGCCTCTTACCGGTACTAGGCTTAGTTGACTGTTGCTGATCCAGATTGTGACTAGCCTCAACCTCTTGAGCTCGAAACACTGTCTCGGTATACGGTAGCACCCCATGACCAGCCATGATGTGACGAATACTCGGGCGTAAACCACTCCGAAATTTAAGGGCCCTCTTCCGATCTGTATCCACCATGTGTTCTACAAAGAAGCTGATTTGGTTGAATTTCCTCTCATATTCTTCAACCGTCATCCCTCCTTGTTCGAGATTCCAAAACTCTCTCTCTATTTTCTCTCGATAATGCTGTGGGTAGTACTGTTCCATCACTATTTCCTTGAATCGATCCCAAGTCAATGCAGCACGCTCGGTCGCCGGCCTCAAACGTCAATAGCTTATCCACCAGCGTCCAGCATCCTCCACCATTTTGTATTGGCCGCAAAGAATTCTTTGCGCATCAGTGCACCCAATGATCTCAAAAGTGCGCTCAAGTGACATGAACCATTCATCAACGAAAGCTGGTCCTTCTCGACCGTTGAATGTTGGTGGGGTGAAACGTCGGAACTGTTGCACGACTTGTGCCTGAGTAGGAGCTGGCACGTTATTGTTGTGGTTATCCTGACCTCCGTCACCACCACCAAAGTTGGCATTCTGACCACCGAGATTATCTGCACCTCGGTTAGTTGGGCGTCCACGTCCACGAGTTGCCATTATCCTAAGGCACACCACACGCAACGATCCTTCAGCACTTACCCAACGAGAGGGAGAAATAAAATGGGGAGTTACATTGCATCTATAGGTTGAGAAACAGAGATTTCTAGCAATGATGATTTACGCATGTCGCACATATATTTATGAATTTATAAGAAAACAATTTCATGCCCAAATACTTTATCATAAAATTCTTATGCACAAAATAGACTGAAGATGCATCTGTAATACATGAATCATGGTTGATCTGGGGAACTGCATTTATCGCATAATGAATAATCATAACTTAATGTACCTTGGAGTCGACGTGGAGCGGCAGAGGTGGATGATCATAATTGCTAAAAATATTTGACTACTTGCGAAAATGAAATTTCAGTTTATAAAAAGAAATTATTTTAACGAGTCTACAGAACCGTAGACCCGCTCCGATACCACTTATGTAGCGACCACTTTTCTAAAATAATAATTCGTCTAATTTTACGAAGGATAAATAAAAATTTTGCAGCGAAAATACATTTTTAAGAAAAATAAACTTAATAATCGCAAGTAATAATCCCAAGTCACCATTAAATAAAAACATAATTTGACGTTAAAATAAAACAAATGAAACACTTGTTCATAAGGCGTAGCTTGAGGAAAATAATAGTAAATAAATAAATAACAACTCGTGAAGCTTGATCATCCCACACTCAAGCCCATGCCACATCGAGCTCCTCAACCCGAAAGGGGTAAAATAGTGGGGTGAGCTTCCAACTCGCTCAGTGTGGAGAGTACGCAATATGTCTACGTTAATTACTAAATATATTAGCAAGTATAAACAACATGATCGATAAATTAAGCCCGTCGGCTAGCCCGAAGGCTTTATGCACAATTAAGTGCTTCGACCGATTTGCACATTTAAGTGCTTCATCGATTGCACATTTAAGTGCTTCTGACTGGTTGCACATTTAAGTGCTTCTGACTGATTTCACGTGCACATACGAGACAATATATAAAGCAATTAAAATAAACAAAAGCGTAATAAATCCCCACACCTGGATAAAGTTGTAGTTCTGAACTTGAATATGATGAAATGCTTGACTCGACAATTCTAGGCCCGTAAATTCTTGTTATTATCTACAATTAATAATAAGGGCGATTTACATCTGACTACCTTTTTAGATAGTCTAATTAGAGTTTGGTCCCTATTGTTTCAGATATTACAATGAAGGACAAACTTTGCACTGTCCAGAAACTATATTTACAACGAAGGACAAAAGTCAAATTTTCAAATGATGTCACTGGAGAGAGAGTACTGATATTCCGAATTTGCCCTTTTATTTTTCCTTTTCTTGTTTACCCATTTATTTTTTGCCTCACATGGGTGGCACATGCTGGACCTCATTGTAATATATATAACACTTTTGGACTTCAGTGTAATAAATTTTCAAGCTTTCTAGAAAAAAATATTTTTTCCAAAAAAGAAAGTATTTTCTGGAAAAAAATAGTATTTTTCGAAAAAAAAAAAAAAAATATTTTCTGGGAAAAAAATTATCTTTTCGAAAAAAACTTCATTTTATGGAATTTTTATTTTTTTCGAAAAATTAAAAAATATTTTCTGGATAAAAAATTATTTTTGGGCAAAATAATATTTTTTCGAAATAAAATTATTTTCTGAAAAATATTATTTTTTCAAAAATAAAACTATTTTCTGAAAAAATAAAAAAATAGGAAAAAATAAAAAATATTTTCTGGAGAAAAAGCTATTTTTGGCAAAATAATAATATTTTTCGAAATTAAATTATTTTCTGAAAAAATATTATTTTTTTGAAAAATAAAATTATTTTCTCGAAAAAATAAAAAAATATTTTTCAAAAATTAAAATATTTTCTGGAGGAAAAATATTTTTGGCAAAATAATATTTTTTGAAATAAAATTATTTTCTTGAAAAATATTATTTTTTCAAAAATAAAATTATTTTCTGGAAAAAAATAAAATAAAATATTTTTGCGAAAAAATATATTTTCTCGAAAAATTATATTTCAAGAAAATTTATTTTCTGAAAAAAGAATATTTTTTAAAAGAAATGTATTAGCCAAACACTTTAATAACTTATAAGTTATTTGTTTAATATGAAATGTATTTTAAAAGAAATGTTTTATTCAAGTAAATAGAGGGGTATTTTCGTCTTTTTAATAGAAGTCAACACCAATTCAGATTTTTGTCCTTTGCTGTAATTTATGAAACAATAGGGACTAAAGTGTAAAGAGGTCATCTAATAGGGTAGTTGGCTGTAATTTCCCCTTAATAATAATAGAAAATTATTATTATTTGACTGAGCATTAAATTGTAAGTGAATAATAATAGTAATTGAAAAGGTCGACATGTTAAAAGCTTGGCCGAAACGGACTGATTTTTAAAATATTAAATCTGGCTGGGAGGAATTAAAAGGATTGGAAAATTCAGGGACTGAAATTAAATACACTGGAAAGTTGATTTGAGTTCAAATCGAGAAGGTCTGGAACTTGGGGGCTAAAATAGAAATTGACTGAGAACAAAGGATATAAAACCCTTTGCCACGTTGAAGTCAATGCACAAACAGTCATCTCCTATAAACCTCATCTGGTGCCCGCCTCTCTCTCTCGTTCTCCCTTCTCTTCTTACACACACACACACACACACACACACACACACACACACACACACACAAAATCACACTCACACACGACCGAAACACACACACACACACATACTTCCTACAAACCACCGTCAACATGAATCGACTACCCAGGGCAGCCACGCGCGGACGGTGGCAACGACTTCAGTGCAAAGTGGCTCGGGGTGGACTGAAGGTGGCTAAAATCGTGCAGGCGGAGCAAAGCGGGGGTGGTGGCAGAACCGAAGGGTTTCCTATCGGACTATGTGGAAGCGGCGGCCGGATGGTGGTCGGATCTGTCGCCGTCGAGGCAGAAGCCTTCACATGTAGGGTTTGGATTTCCGATTCTGGACCAATTTGGTGTTCTGATTTGAGTTCTGGTTTGGGCTTCAAAACGGGATTTCTGGATTTGAAACTGGAATTTTGGCCGACTGGGGTTGTTCTAAGATGATAATACTCAAAATCGAATAGAAGATGTTAATGTTTAAAGGTTTACCTTTACTGTAGAATTTCAGGATGATGAAATTGGTTGAGAATTGGACTGCCGAGAAGAAATGGCTGATCGTCGAACTCAAAACTAGGTTGAGAATTGGGTTTCTTCCGATTTGGCTCCTGCTTGTTGAACGGCAGTTTTTTTTTTCTCTCTGCGAAGTGTTTCTACCGTGAAGTTGAAGGGGAAGATTTACAAGAGGTTTAGTTGTGCAGATTTTTGATGTTGTAATTTGATTATATATGGGAAGTGTTTGTACATGATAAGGACTCTAAATTGATTGGGAGAGTAGGATAGGATTGAGTACAAAGAGATTTCTAGTTTTGAAAACTGGGAGGAAGAACCATGAGCAAAAAAATTTTTTTACTAATTATTCAATTAATTATACTTTAATTATTCTAAATGATAATTCTGATATTGATGGTAATGATAGAAATAATGGTTATATTTATAATAATAATAATAATAATAAATAATAATATTATTATTTGACTTGTAAAATCTTTTGGTAATAATTAATATTGTTTAAAATTTGACTCGGGCCTAGAAATGACGAGATGGAACACAATGAAATAAAGTGACGAGAGTTAATATGACATGAAATGAGATATTGAATTAATTAATTTGACATGCGTCAAAATAAAATGAAATGAAATGAAATGAATTTGCATGAGAATGAGATGAATTAAATGACAAAAATTATTCGGGCATTGATTTAATAAAATTGAACATGTTTTCTATAATTCACAATAAATGTATATGCGAAATCGGGGCGTTACAGAGTCTCCCCTCGTGAAGGGCCAGAAACATTATCGGCACAACTCCCCTTCTTATTGACACGGGTAACATGATGATCATCAGGTGTACGTAGATCGGTGTGGGCTGCTGTGAATGGGCACCTAAAGACTCCAATGTTTGGCCAAATGTCTTCATCAAGTTTTGTGTCAGATCATATGTGATCTTCTTCGTTAGTTCCTCCAACACACTTGATGATGCAGATCGACGTGAAGATCGTCCAAAATAATTTAGAATGCCTACACCAAATCCAATCCCACGAACACGGCCAGGGTGCTCCGGTCTCCCAATGGCCTCGGCCAATATATCATGTCGTCCCTCGGGAGTGAAGCTGCCCTATGTACACTGTGCCTCCAACTCATCCTACAAAAGAACGTTTTTTTCATAAGTGTAACACAAATGTGAAGCACATAAATGAACAGTTAATATTTTTGTTGTAAGGATAAAAAAAAAATTGTTTCATAAGTGAAACATAAAAGTGAACTTTTAAAATTTTATTCACAACCTTTAAATATTTCAAATTAAATATTACGATTTTTATTTTTTTCAACAACAAAAATTTAAGTTATAGAATTTAATTCCAAAACAAAAATTTTTAGAATCAACTTTTGAAAAGATAAGAAAACTAAGTTTATTTAATTTTAAGTACATTGTCAAATATTAAATGATTTTTTAAACTTACGATCTTAGTAATAATTTCTCGTGCTGCATCTGATAACACTCCTCCAGATCTTTTTTGGCGACCAAGTTTCCACCTCTGATGACGTGAAGGAGGAGATGGAGGATCAATAATAACATCTTCTCTAGACTTTGACGCTTCTTCTTTACGCGCCTTCATCTTTCTCTCCATCTCCTGTACCTCCACAAAATCACATCCGCCTCGAGCCATAGTATGGGGAGCATTGTTCATCTTCGCTATATCTTGTTTCTTGATTCTCTTTTCATGGAAAAAAATATTTGCAAGGAATCGAAATAATATGTAAGTAAATGAAACGAGAGGTGGAATCGATCTATAGAAAATTATTTGCAAGGAATCGAAATAGTATGTAAGGAAATATCTGCAAGTAATCGAGCTACAGAAAATGTCTTTTGAATTCAGATTTACCTCCCAAGTAGGGTCCTCACGAGTCTTTTTGAATTCTTTCCAATCGTCCTCCGATATACCATATTTCTCACAAGGAGACAACCCTTTCGACGGACCATATATATACTCGCCAGTCAAATCAGTCTTAAATTGCCTCCACATCCTGCCAATAGACTGCAATGTCTTCGTGCGAAATTTACCAATATTGCTAATTTGACTGATATCAAAGTTGGCCTACATTGACAATTCAAATTGAAACGTTATCAATAATACAATTTTAATTTATTTGCAATAATTTAAGTTTTTATAGAATAATTTGATTAAATAAATGTTTTTCATAAAATTTAATTTTATTCCAGATTATTTATATTTTTCAGTTTTTAAATTATTTTATTTTAATTTCAGTTTTTAGAAAATAAATTACTTAAATTAAGGTTTTTTTTTATAAATTTCAGTTTTATTCCAGATTATTTATATTTAATTCAGTTTTTTAATTATATATACATAATAGTAAGTTGGTGATATATATTTAAGTTGGTAATTTAAATTTTTAAAAAAAATTAAGTCAATACAATAATTCATTTTGTGTTGCCAAATGTAAGAAATAAGTTATCCTAAAATCAGAGACTAGCACTAACAAAAGAGATTAGAAAATAATTTCTTTCATCACATCATATTATCAATCAATTATATATTATTATTTAATTTAATTTCAGTTTCTGCAGAATAATTTAATTAAATAAATGTTTTTTTTAATAAATTTCACTTGTAATCCATATTTATATTTAATTCAGTTTTTTAAATTATTTTATTTAATTTCAGTTTTTGTAGAATAATTTAATTTAATTTAAGCACAAAGTGAAACACATAATTAATCACAAAAGTAATGCACGTACTAATACATCCTGCCACAGCATTTCCTTATCGGGCTTGTCCGGTACGTGATTCCATCGATCGTACAATATAGAAACATGATCTTTCACAAGTTTACCCAAATACGTACTCAACTTGATTTTGTGCTCGTACTTAAGTTTTCCCCTGACTAGATCGATATCAAGAGGTAGCTTTTTCCCATCTACACGCCGTTTGGCCATACTTCTACATCTTGTAGAATTTCTCGATGTAGTAGTCTGCATATGAGGAGAAGCAGCGGAATGATGAGGAGAATGGTGAGGTGTATGAGGAGAATGAGAAGGAGAACGAGAAGGATGCCGGAGAGAAGTCATGTGCCTGTATAAACAAATGAAAATATTGTCAAACACAACATAAACCAAAAAAATAATATTTGTCAAACACAACATACACCAATAATATCTTTTGTTTGAAAAACTCTTTGTCAAAAAACTAATACTTGTCAAACACAACAGTAATATTCTTTGTTTGAAAAACTCTTTGCCAAAAAACTAATACTTGTCAAACACAACGTATTACCTAATTGTTTAAATTGACTCTTATTATAACTTAACATCTAATTGCCTACATTTTGATTAGTATGTACAAAATCTACCGATTTCTAAGTGAACACCTACTCACTTTATAAGAGGAGAATAAATTAATTCGTTTAGACTTAGAATGAGAACAAAAATGACATATGTATCTATGCAAAACTTAGATGTAGTGATTCATGTACCTGATTTTTATTTATCTTTTGAGATAACATAGTTCTCACATAAACCTTCATCATGGTCATTTCGAATGGCATGTATGTCGTCAGCTTCATTTTCTTCAACGATAGTGGGTAACCGTGTTGACAAAGGAATAAATTAACAATTGTCAAACGTTGATTCTTCAGTTTCATTCATATCCACACTTCTACCAGGAATAACCACGGACAATATTTCATTACATGGATCGTTGACATAGAACACCTGTTTTGCTTAGTGTGCCATGATAAAAGGCTCGTCTTTGTAAGCTACCTTGTGACGATCTACCAAAGTAAATCCTAACTCATCGGTTTCCACACCCGTATTATTATCAGTCCACTTGCACTTAAACACAGGCACTCTAAACTTAACATAATCAAGTTCCCAGATCTCTTCTATAACTCCATAGTAACTCGTCGATGCCAAAACTGGGTTTTTGTCTTTTGAGCTTGAAAAGTGCATAGACTCCGCTTGAAGAGTAACTCCACTATTTTTAACCGTACTCTTGTCATCTTGTGACTTTGTATAGAATGAGTACTTATTAATATCGTATCCACTCCAAGTTACGACATCATATTTGGGTCCGTAAGCTAGCCATTGTAATGTTTCAGATGCACTGATAGAAATTTGTTCCTTAAACCATATCAAGAAAGTCTTATTATGTTCGATCAACAACCATTTTTCACTCATTAGGGGATTCTTTATCTTCAAATGATTCTTGTGAGCTGGCAAGTAGGGAAGAACATCATCAGTGTTATTCAAATTGTACAAATGTGCTTGAAACACCTCATCTCGACTCTTGGTTACAACTTTAACACCTCGTGTACCCTTTCCTCTAATTATATCCTCATGTCGAGACTTAGGAAGCCCTACAGATTCCACTTCTGACATGTAATCTGTGCAAAACTCGATAGCTTCTTCTGCAATGTACCTCTCCACAATAGATGCTTCCGGACGAAATGGGTTTTTGGTATACCTTTTGAAAATCTTCATGTATCGCTCAATGGGGTACATCCATCTCAAATAAACAGGGCCACACTCTTCAATCTCTCTAACTAGATGGACAAGTAAGTGAACCATGATATCGAAAATAGGAGGAAAATACATCTCCAATTGGCATAAGATAACAACAGCCTCATTTTTCCACTCATCCAAAACTAGAGGATCTATCACTTTGCTACATATAGCATTGAAAAAAGAGCACAAGCGAGTTATGACATGCCTCGCTTTTTTAGGCAAAACATCACGTATAGCCACTGCTAGAAGTTGTTGCATCAAGACTTGACAGTCATGGGACTTTAAGCCAACCAATTTAAGAGTTTGCAACGACACAAGACTCTTAATATTTGAAGAGTAACTTTGTGGCACTTTAATGCCTTGTAAACATTTACAAAAGCTGATTTTCTCCCTTTTCGATAAAGTATAACATGATGGGGGGAGATAATTTCGTTTACCAACTGATTGCGGATGCAACTGAGGACGAATACCCATATCCTCTAGGTCTAGACGAGCCTGGACACCATCTTTTGTTTTGTCTTTAATATTGAGAAGTGTGCCGATCACACTATCGCGCACATTTTTTTCAACAAGCATAACATCTATGCAATGTCTAACATCTAGTTTGCTCCAGTATGGAAGATCAAAGAATATGCATCTCTTCTTCCATATGTTTGTCGCAATGGAATTTTTGTAGCTTTCCCAAACACAGTATTGATATTCTTAATGCGGTCGTAAACTTGCTCACCTGTTAATGGTATCGGTGCAAATCCCTCTTCCTGGTATCTATTAAAAGCTTTTCTCAATCTACGATATGGGTGATGGCGCTTGAGAAACCTCCGATGTTGAGTGTAAACTGTTTTTTTTTTCGTGTTTCAACTGAACGTAGCTTGCGTTTTCTTCACATATAGGACATGTATGATGCCCCTTCACACTATACCCGCTCAAGTTTCCATATGCCGGAAAGTCATTAATAGTACAAAATAACATTGCACGTAGCTTGAAACTTTGTTGGTGGTACCCATCAAACACGTCAACCCCTTCATCCCACATCATTTTCAAATCATCAATCAACGGACTTAGATAAACATCTATGTCATTTCCTAGCTGCTTTGGGCCTGAAATCATCATTGACAACATAACATATCTCCGCTTCATACATAACCAATGAGGTAAATTATAGATCACAAGTAGGATGGGTCATGAGCTATGCTTAGTGCTTAAATTACCAAACGGATTCATCCCATCTGTGGCAAGTCCAAGCCTAAGGTTTCTTGCCTCACCCCCAAAATCCGGAAATAAATGATCTATTTTCTTCCACCGCGTAATCGCCAGGATAACGAATTAGTCCGTCGCATTTTCTCCCTTTTGCGTGCCATATGAGATTCTTTGCGTCATCCTTATTAGCAAACAGTCGCTTGAACCTTGGAATAATTGGAAGATACCACAACACCTTCGTTGGAGGCCCTCGTTGTGTGCTCTCTCCATCACTAGAATCATCATGCTTCACTTTGTAGCGTGATGCCCCGCACCTTGGACACTTATGTAATAATTCAAACTCTTTTCGGTACAATATACAATCATTAGGGCAGGCGTGTATTTTCTTATATGCCATCGGACACAAAACCTTATTCGCCTCATAAGTACGGTTAGGCAATTTATTACCTTCTGGAAGTATCTCCTGTATCAACTCGAGTAATTCGGTGAAACTTTTATCACTCCACCCATTTTTTGCTTTCACATTAACCAACTTCAACATGGCAGACAAGCGTGTAAAATTTTTACAACCCGGATATAAAGGAGTCTCTTAATCACTTTTCAATGCATCATAAACATGCGCTTGTCGGAACGATTCTTCTCCAACATCACGAATCATGTCTTCAAATTGATCACCATGTATATCTATGTGTGTGTCTTCAGTTGGAATGTCTACTAGTTCGCCATACCATATCCAAATGGTATAGTTCGTATTTATTCCCTCACAAATGAGATGTTCACGAATTATGTCAGCTTCATGTCGTCTCCCGTTCATACACTTGACACAAGGGCAAAAATATCTTTCATCGGGTTCCGGGCGATTTTGTCAGGTGAACTCAAGAAATTGTTCGATTCCATTATCATACTCATCACTGTTATGACTTGCATTCATCCAACTTCGATCCATTTTTCTTCTTTTCTGTTGTACACATAGTGAAATTCAATTTGCAATTCCTTTAGTTAGAACCAACCACATTTAGTGTTATTTTAATCTTCTACCAAAAACATACAACTGTTATTGCTATTATTATACTATGTCATATCACTATTTTATAAAGACTGTCACCTTTTCCTGCATTAACTATTGGGAGAAGATCCTTAAGATGAAAGTTAACATCTATCCCAAAGGGAGAAGATCCTTAAGAAGTTAACCACATCTATCCCAACGTAATTCATGCTTTAAAAGGTAACAGACAAAAACTAAAAGACACACAAGAGTAATCATGCTATCCTTCTCGACCATATAATAGATATACTTTTAGATCAGAACATACCTTTAACTCATAAAATTTTCTTAGAATTTAACATCTTAATAATTTTCTCTGTGTTAAAACTATTGATTGACCATTACCGATACTTATTAAACTCAAGTGACTATATTTTGTTTTTAAAGAAAAATTTGGACATAAAATTATCAAACTACTCTTCCCTAGGTACTACGAGCAAAGGAAGTGAGATTCCTACGAGAAGTATCTCAATTCAACTATCTCAATAACAGAAGATGTCTGGCCTAAATAGAACTGCAAAGCAGAACTCACCCAAAAGCAAGGATTAACTCTACCAGAAGTACAAGTACCCAAACAAATTATTCATGTTAGTGAATAATTATCTTCAAAATTAGCACAAACAAAATGAAACCAATATGAAATGCAAACTAACGTAGGGTACAGAAAAATGTAAAAAAATGGAATAAAGCCAGTAAACGCTTACCTCATCGCGTTTTAACCCCGCGGCGGCCAGAAAATCCGAGAAGACAGAGCCGCGGAAATAGAAGTGGCCAACGGTGGGGGTAGCTTGGAGGTCGCTCAGGCCACGTCCAGCGAAAAACGGCGAAGGCCAATCGTCCGGCGAGATGGTCGCCTCTCCCCAACCTGCTTCTACGTCTCTCCTCAGGTATGTTGAACGGGCCTTGTGGCTACATAGAAATGGGCATCTAAGTCCTTATGTATGCATGCGTGGCGAGCTGCTTGAGACTATTTACGGAGTAGAAGGAATAGGTGTGGCGACGGCAAAAAATCGAGATGCACGGCAACGACAACGGCGACGGGAAGGGCGGACAACGGCGACGGGAAGGGCGATGGGAAAATCGGAGTGTATTTTGGGGGGTAGAGAGAGGCGGAGCAAGAAAAATAATGAACCCTGAACTATTATTCGTTTTCTTAATGATCAAACAACAGCGGTTGTTAAGCAACAACGGCTGTTAAATGTATGTGCAAACAACAACGGTTGTTTCAAAACAACCGCTGGTAACTGTATTTTTTAAATACTTTAACAGCGGTTATCAAGTAAAACCGCTGTTAATTATAGTTTTTTTTTTTGAAAAAAATTAACAGCGGTTATTGTGTAAACCGCTGTTAATCGTCACTTTTAACAGCGGTTAAATTACTATTTTAAATGTTAAATTTAATTTTACTTTTTTTCGAGAAAAATTTTAACATCGGTTTTCCTTAACAACCGATGTTAAATTGCAAGTTCATTTTTTTTTTTAATTTTTCGGGATAAATTTAACATCGGTTATTATAAAACCGCTGTTAAGTTGCTATTTTAACATCAGTTATTTTAATAGCCGCTGTTATTTATTACACACTATTTACAAGTATGCCATCACAGTCATTTTAACAAGGTTTTGAACAACCGCTTTATTAAAAGGCATTAAAGCGCTAGTTTTGTAGTAGTGGATATTCTAGAATATTCCATTAGGGTAAGGAGCCTATAACTATAATTAGGTTTTTAACCTAATTAATTATTATGGATTTATGAAACCCTAACCCTAATTTCGCCTCCTCCCTCCTTCACCATTCGGCGAAACACATACACATTGTGTGTGTGTGTGTGTGTTTGCTTCTTGATTTGATCATAAACTCTTTATGATATGATATGTAATTAACACTAGCATCTGAAGGAGTCGTTTGAGTGTTAATGTGGACTAACTATGCGTCAGATCACACTATTGATCTAAAGTTTGTAACTGTGATTAGTTCATTATTATGGTTCGTGGTTTGTATGAAGATGGTGATCAAGATCTACAACTTTTCATGTTTGTTGGTTTGCATAAGGTATGTAATTTACTGTATTATACAAGATTGATTAAATGCTGGTGTATAAGGGTTCATGGGGGAAAACCTTTTTGGTGTAAAAGTGATTTTGATTGAGTCTTCCCTGTGTGCTTTAATCTGATTAACTGCATGTTTAATTGTAAACTAAATTTAAATTGTTATCTGTTACACTGCTTTTTCCATCACTTTCAACATATGTAAATGCCCTTCTAGATTACAGGTAAGATTTGCTTCGAATTTGCTTAGGAGCCGTGCTAAAGATTGGTGGGATCTTATGAAGCGCACCAAAGGAGTTGATGTAACACCCCCAAAATCCCATTGAGTTATTATAGTATCGTGGACCCCACACCAGTAAATTCACCAGGCGAACATGACTAAAAGGAAAATCACAGTCCATACTATGATATCTGACACAATATTCCGATATGGAATTTCAATGAAATGGATGGGCCTACATGGCCAAAATAAAAATACAACAATATCCACGAGCCTTGCTCGAATAACACAAAATAACAATAACTGACAAGCTGGAGAATACTCCAATAACTGACCGACCAACATGAACCCCGAACAACTCAGGACCAGTATCGCCGGAATGCCTCGTCGCCATCGTCATGCCCCTGTGTCTTAACTCCCTCCTCGCAAATACCTAAAACATGAAAACATGTTCCGCCCCCACGGGGTCAGTCATCCAGATAATGGATATCAAATACATGTACAACATGATATGCATCTAAAGGGAAAATAAATGGTATAACAATGATACGAAATGCTCACAAACAATGGTAAAAACCGAGCATTCGTGAAACACTATGCCCACAGCATACAGTCAATATCTGCTCAACATGTCAGAATACAAGTGCCCAACCATGAATAATCAATATAGAACACAAACACGAATTACTCGAAGGCAAACCTGCCCAAAGCTTAAATAGATAACAACAACGATGCCCGAAGGCTCCAACAGAAACACCAATACATCGCACATGGCTTAAAAGCCCTCAGTCGAAGCTGCAAAACATCACAATGGCCTGAAAGCCCGCATTCGAAGCTGCAAATCATCATGATGGCCTGAAAGCCCCACAACCAAAGCTGCAAATCATCACAATGGCTGAAAGCCCCTCAGCCGAAGCTGCAATATAATAATGAGCTAACCGAAGCTAAACAACCCGAAGCTATATCACAATGAGGTGGATGAAGCCACACAGCTGAAGCTGTATCACAATGAGGTGGACGAAGCCACATAGCCGAAGCTATATCACAATGAGGTGGACAAAGCCACACAGCGGAAGCTGTATCACAATGAGGTGAACGAAGCCACACAGTTGAAGCTGTATCACAATGAGGTGGATGATGCCACACAGCCGAAGTTGTATCACAATGAGGTGGTTGAAGCCACACAGCCGAAGCTGTATCATAATAAGGTGGACGAAGCCACACAGCGGAAGCTGTATCACAATGAGGTGGACGAAGCCAGACAGCCGAAGTTATATCACAATGAGGTGGACGAAGCCACACAGCCGAAGCTGTATCACAATGAGGTCATCCAATGAACGTGGCCTACTAAACTGTAGGTATTGGGAAACCAACCGCGAAGGTTCAAGCCTTAAGCTTACAATCGAGCAACTAGCCGAGACTACCCTCCAAAACACAAATACTCACAAACGGAAACGATCGCAAAATTACCGAATTCACAAGAACGATAGTGTGACGTCCTTAGTTGGCCAACACGACAACAATAACTCACGAATGAGTACCGTCCTCGGCGGTCCCAATTCAAATACCTTGATTGCCTTAGAACGGTCAATCGATAACAATAATAACACGGATGGGAAACGTCCTCGACAGTCCCAATTCAATACCTCGATTGCCTTAGAATGGTCAGTCGATAACAATGACACCACGGATGGAACTATCCTCGACAGTTCCAATTCAATACCTCAATTACCTTAGAACGTCCAATCGATAACAATGACACATCAGATGGGAACCATCCTCAATAGTACCAATTCAATACCTCGATTGGCTTAGAATGGCCAATCGATGACAACGGTACAACGGATGGGAACCATCCTCGATAGTCCCAATTCAACGCTACGATTGCCTATAAATGGCCAATCGATAACAACATCGATAACAAATGCCTCGACGCCTTTAATCGGCCACCGAAGACAGAGATGATAATCGAATACGTCAATGCCTTCAATCGGCCAATTCAACATCGATAGAAAAACACCAATATCAATAACAATGATCACAACAATGTCTTAAATCGACATCAACATCAACAATAACAATCGATACATCGATACCGCGAGCCGGATATCAACAATAACATTAACAACAAGTATCTTATCGTAAACTGACGAATAACATTTGGCTTAATTGCAGAAGGGTATCGTATCAAAAAATTACCTGATATCAATAAAATCATGAAGAGACTACGTCTTGAATTACTACAACACATTCATACACATACATGATAACATTAATCTCATTGACCAGTACAAGTATAAAACTTGCCTCAAATCGAAGGCGGTGAAATCCTCCCACGAATGATGAACGGCGTCTTTCAACAATCACAAGCACTCGGACAACCCTGAATGAAATACAATTCATTCAATAACACAATATCGACATTGAAAACAACACAATAAATAACTTCTATTCAATCATGAATCGATCAAACCACACAGACGAATATCATAGTCCTCAACTATGAATTCTAACATCCTCCAATCACCTCAATGACCAATTAATATGAACATAATGTTCTTAATACTTGTAAAAAATAATTCAACAAGGATTATCAAGAACAACATTACATTAATCATCATATTATGTTGATATCATCATAATCACCCGAAGATCATCATCATCACACTACAAACATAATGTCTACACAACCATCAATCATCAATTCATCATGAATTTTGGATTAATCAACAAGATTAACTTAACCATTTCAAGATCATGATAATTATTGCATAACTCATCATAATCCTACAGTTAAATGGTTAAAATCTCCCTAGAACACAACCAACAGCAATAATCATCTCAAAGCTATGTTAATCATCTAACAATCTTAACATAACTCTTCCTAGACATGATTATAATCTCCAAGGATTCTTTAAATATCAAGAACACACTCATCCTCAAGTCACAATCATCATGTTCTCAACATATATAATTAAAACTCATCAAGAATCATGTCATCCTCCAACAATCCGTCAATACACGAAGTAATCATCAACAACATCATCATAATCTCGAGATTAACACAAGATTAACCAACATACCTCTTGAAAATGAAGACCACCACAAACCATTAAAGAAACCATCTCAATCTTCAAGCACCCAAGCTCCAATCCAAGTTATGAAGCTCCAAAGCAAGTTGGAAGGGGCTGGAATTCACCAAGGAATGCAGAGGGATGATTTCAAGAGAGAAATATTGGAATTGGATCGTGTAGAAATGAAAGATAAAACATGTCTTTATAATCTGGATTCTCCATTACAGCCGCTATCCTCCAAAATTAACGTGCGTTAAATAACCTTTCGCACGCTATCATCACCTCGTAGCGTGCCAGAAGCTACTGTCTCTAAAACAAAACATCCTAATGTACGTTGTCCAAACTAGCGTACGTAACAACCTCGACATAACGTACGTTAGCAGCCACGCATTGCATATGTAATGGGCGTTGACCTATCTATCCCAATCAAGAAAAAATGGTCCAGCCGTGCTCGGCCCCACACGCCGAAAGTCGGATGCGATCTGATACTCTGTGTTATGTACGAAATCAACATGGTTTAACGTACGTAACCATCCGTCTATAACATACATTATCTATGCATATAGCGTACGCTATGGATAGTACACTTAGCCAAAATCAAAACCCACCAAGCAACATCCAATTGGTAAAACAATACCGACGAAAACATAAATATTTCGACTCCAAAATATCCCCATACAATTTACGTTGTATCCGTCTAATAAAATATCACTCGCACAATTACAAATGAATACATGCAATGATATAGTAAAAATGAAAAAAATTTACCCCCGGATATTACATATTCCCCCTTAAAAAGAGTCTTGTCCCCGAAACTAAGGGTATACAATTCGGGATATGAACTATCCATCCAGATGTGAAAACAACATCTCCAGGAATACTCCACAATACAAACCACTTCGCCTGAGCAACTGGGCCAACCCCTCGGGTCCCTGCATCCCTTATGCCTGAAGAAGGCGAAAATCAACTGATAAAACACTCAACCAAGTGCGAGATTAGTCGAATCATGACTCCCTGCTAGAGACCAGCCAGAAAGTCGTATCACCCGCATGACCTGTAAACCGGCATACACATCCCGAGGGAGCCGCTCATTGTACATGTCTACAAAATCATCAGTGTACACTTCCCCGTACTCAGCGGCATCGGACGCCCATGCAATCACTGACTCACGCCACACGAAGATAAAAATAATGCATATATAGTCCCCGGAACCATATCATTCGCACGCCCAAGTCCTCACGACTTGACGTCTCAAATTACAACCAAGATTTACCCAGATTATCACAAAATCTCGGGTACAACACCAAAAGATAAAATTGGGAAAAATCAAATCCAACCATCTCAAATCTCATGATTCTCAAATACTATCATTACAAGACAGATCAACAACAAATCATTCACAACAACAATACCACAACATATATTAAGTTGAACATTAATCTAAAAATCAAACAAAGGAATACACAAATCAAGGCTACATCTCAAATGTATTTGGAATCAATATCATCTAGATCATTGATCTCCTCCATCTCATCGATTCAAGAAAGTCCCAAATCTGAGTTCGTTGCTCCTCCACGGCTGTCCTTACCTCTGGCTCCCGAAGCCTGATAGGACCCCTTGGATGAAGTACGGACTGGAGTAACAAAATCTCTTGGCGCCCATGAGCTCTCTTGAGATCTACTGGCACTAGGACTCCTGCAGTATTTTTGGAGGTGTCCCTGTCTCCCACATGAACGACAAACAAAAGCTGGCACCGTACACTGAGTGCTAATATGCCACGCTGAATACAGTTAAATCAAACAACAGACGAACTCGTCGTCTGAGAGGAAGATGCTTTCCCAACATGAAGGTGACTAGAAAACAACCTCTTGGACATTGGAACCTGATGTCTCTTTGAACGAATCGCCATCCTAGTCCTCTTACTAGAAGGAACAGAAAGGTTCTTCCGAGCAATCTCCTTGATCAAAATCTCTGCTCCAAGAGCCTTCTCAATGAATTCACCAAGTGAGTTACAATTATGATTGAACAACTGCATTCTCAACTGCGGGTTTAGCCTCTTGCTAAAATACTTGATCTTATCCGCCTCCGTACAGATAATAAATGAAGCAAAATGAAGAAGTCCATGAAACTTCTTAGCAATGACAACAACACCCTCATCCTCGACGGATTCGGGGTTCAAAACCTCTGACAACTTGGCTTCACGAAGTGGAGCCGGATAATACCTCTTTAACATGAGAGTCTTGAACTCGTCCCAAACACAATCACAATCGGTAGGTTTATAGAAATCCATCAAGAATAAGCGCCCTTACTCAAGTAGTGAGCCGCTACTACCACCTTACTCTCTTCAGGACACTAAACCATGTCGAAGAGTTTATCAAAATGCTCAAGCCAATGAACAATGTCATTCGGTTCTGACGAACACCCAAAAATAGGTGGCCTCTGTCGAAAGATATCACCAACACTCTGACTCACACCCCCAGCCTGCCCATGAACGGCACCTGGGGTCCATGTTGCGGTGGACCATGAACCATCAAGGCTTGCATGGTCTCCACTATCTATGTCATATGAGTCATCTGGGCCATCATGCCCCTCATAAACAAGAAAGGATCGACATGTCCACTCTCAATCTGATTAGCTTCTCGAGTATGACTTCCCGAAGGAGAATCGATCGCGTAGGTAACACCACCGTCCGAACTCTGATCCATCTCGGCATTCGCACATGCATAAACATGATGTTCTGGGTTCCGGCCCGCTCTATAGCCTTTACCCCCTCTATCACGTCCTCAGATTCTTCTTTCCATTCTGAAAGAATAACGTTCAATCATAAACATAGCTCAAATATGCCTCAACGGCCAATCCAGAATGCTAAGTCAATATCCAAACACGAGCATACATACTCAACAGATAAATATCAATCACAATAATCATAGCCGATACAGAGCCCACACGTTCCAAAACAAATAATCATGAATCAATCACACCATAATTGTCACATACCGGTTTCAACAAAACATTTATAATCAATGACATAATGAAAGTATGAACATAAAAGAGAATAGAGTTCTTCCACAGGTCATACGAAGCTTCAAAGTCTTGCGATACTAGTTCCTACTGACAACGACTCAATGAAAGAATGACTCAAACAGTCGTTCAACTATAACGACTCATAAAACCCAACTGTCCAGATTGTCATAACCTGACAGTCCACGCTACCACCGCCTTGGTAGAGCCACATAACACACATGTCACGGTATCTCACAATCCATTTCTCTAATACCATCTTTGGTAACACCCCCAAAATCCCATTAGATTATTACAGTGTCGTGGACCCCACACTAGTAAATCCACCAGGCGAACATGACTACAATACATCAAACTGGCCAAAAGGGAAATCACGGTCCCTACTGTGATATCCGGCACAATATTCCGATATGGAATTTCAATGACAAGGATGGGCCTATATGGCAAAATAAAAATACAACAATATCCATGAGCCTAGCTCGGATAACACAAAATAACAATAACTAACAAACTAGAGAATAATCCAATAACTGACCGACCAACATGAACCCCGAACAACTCAGGACTAGTATCGCTCGAATGATTCGTCACCATCGTCATGCCCCTGTGTCTTAACTCCCTCCTCGCAAATACCTAAAACATGAAAACATGTTCCACCCCAACGGGGTCAGTCATCCAGATAATGAATATCAAATACATGTACAACATGATATGCATCTAAAGGCAAAAAAATATGGTACAACTATGATATGAAATGCTCACAAAAAATGGTAAAAACCAAGCATACGTGAAACACTATGCCCACGGCATACAATCAATACCTGCTCAACAGGTCAAAATACAAGTGTCTAATGGCGAATAATCAATATAGAACACAAACACGAATTACTCGAAAGCAAACCAGCCCAAAGCTGAAATAGATAACAACAACGATGCCTGAAGACTCCAACAGAAACACCAATACATTGCAAATGGCCTAATAGCCCTCAGCCGAAGCTGCAAAACATCACAATGGTCTGAAAACCCTCAAACGAAGCTGCAAAACATCACAATGGCCTGAAAGCTCTCAGCCAAAGCTGCAAATCATCATAATGGCCTGATAGCCCCTCATCTGAAGCTGCAAATCATCACAATGGCCTGAAAGCCCCTTAGTCGAAGCTGCAATACAATAATGAGATGGCCAAACCAAACAGCTCGAAGCTGTATCACAATGAGGTGGCCGAAGCCACACAGCCGAAGTTGTATCACAATAAGGTGTACGGAGCCACACAGCCGAAGACGAAGCCATACAGCGGAAGATGTATCACAGTGAGGTGGACGAAGCCACACAGCCGAAGCTGTATCACAATGAGGTGGACAATGCCACACAGCTGAAGATGTATCACAATGAGGTGGACGAAGCCACACAGCCGAAGCTGTATCACAATGAGGTGGATGAAGCCACACAGTCGAAGCTGTATCACAATGAGGTCATCCAATGACCGTGACACACTGAACTGTAGGTGTTGGGAAACCAACCGCGAAGGTTCAAGTCCCAAGCTTATCCATCAAGCACTAGTCGAGACTAGCCTTCAAAGCATAAATACTCACAAATGGCAACGATTGCAAAATTACCGAATTCATAAGAACGATAGTGTGCTGTCTTGAGTCGGCCAACACGACAACAATAACTCACGAAGGGGTACCGTCCTCGGTGGTCCCAATTCAAATACCTCGATTACCTTATGACGGTCAATCGATAAAAATAATACCATGGATGGGAAACATCCTCGACAGTCCCAATTCAGTACCTCAATTGCCTTAAAATGGTCAATCGATAACAATGACACCACGAATGGGAACCATCCTCGACAGTCTCAATTCAGTACCTCGATTGCCTTAGAACGGCCAATCGATAACAATGGTATAATGTGTTGGAACATTTTGTTCCATACATGCTATAATAATGTTTTGATGCTTTTTTGATACACAAAACAAAACAACAAAAAGACAAAGCAAAGAATCGAAGGAAACAAAGTGCAAAAAGCTGGAATTTTAAGGCTAACGTACGTAATCTATCAAGCATAGCGTACATAACATGTGCAAAATAACATACGTAAGGAATGTTACTTAACGTACGTAAAGAAGTTCAAACCAGAAGAACGTTGGGAGAGTCAAAGTCAGAAAAGAGACAACGGATATATGACGTGAGCAATGACGTATCCTTAACGTACGTAATGGGTGTTGGCTAACGCACGTAATGTTCAAGACGAAAGCTACTCGACTAAAACTGGTACTTGCTAATGTACATAACAAAAACGATATAATGTACGTAACCATTGTAGCGTACGTAATGCAGTGATGATAGCGGCCGTAATCAATGCACAGTTTGCTAACGGCTAGTAAGGCTTTGGAGTCTATAAATACCATTCCTATGGTATTGTTTCACTACAACTTCAAGCAAACGATACATTCATCAGAGATTGTTATACTTATATTATTGTTGCGATATTGAGCTTATATTGTTAGTTTGAGTGTTTATACATTCAACATATACACGAGAGGTAAAAGAAAAGATATGATTAGATTCGATGTTCTTAGGATCAAGGATCCGGCATTATTAGAATCAGAATCGATATCTTCGTGAGGTTTATCTAGTACCAATAGAAAGCTAGAGTGGTTGATTCCTTGTCCAATAGAAAAGGAAAACGGTTTAACTTGGACCGACACAAAGACAAGTACGAGTGGTTTATCACAGACCAATAGAAGACGTGATTGTAACGGTTATCCCTAGACCGATAGAAGAGAGGCGCAGAGGTTTATATCTTCAACCTATAGAAAAAGATACCGAGAGAGGACGTAGGCTCGTTTATAGCCGAACCTCTATAAAACCGTGTGTCATTTAATTTCCGCACATTTAATTTAAGCTTCCGCAACACGGCGCAAATACCGATCTTGCTCCAACAATTGGTATCAGAGCGGTACCTCCAATACACGACTTAACATCTGAGGAGTCGATCCAAATGGCATTTCAATTTGCTCCAGTCGAAGGCCTTGCTCTTAATCAACCACCATTTTTTGATCGCGCAAATTTCATGACACGGAAGAAAAAGATGTCAATATTCATCCAAGCGTATGACATCGAGATTTGGAAGATCATTTGTCTTGGCCCGAAAGTTCCAATCAAACCTGACGGATCTCTTAAGAGTTTCGAAGAATATAATGACGAGGATTGGAAGAACGACTATCTAAATTGTAAGGCTACTCAACTTCTATATTGTGCCTTAAATCCGGAAGAGGTCAATCGTATCTCATCGTGTGAAAGTGCTAAAGAAATATGGAAAATTCTTGAAATCACACACGAAGGGACAACTCAAGTCAAGGAGACGAAGATCAATATGCTTCTCCATGACTACGAGTTATTCATGATGAAGGGTGACGAGTCCATCACCAACATGCTCGACCGATTTTCGGTCATCACAAATGGACTTGCTTCGTTCAATAAACCATTATCAAGTAGTGAGAAAGTCAAGAAAATCTTAAGATCACTACCTGTTGAATGGGACGGAACGGTGACGGCGATTATGGAATCGAAAGATCTCAATAATCTTGATTTTAGTTCCCTCGTTGGTTCACTAATAAATTACGAGATTGTACTTAAATCTCGAAATGCAAAGCCGAAACCGAAGGAAAGATCGATAGCCTTGAAGGCTAAGATGTCTAAAAGAGAAGAAATCCCGGTGGACGAAAGCGGCGAAGAATCGGCATATTATGCCAAAAATATTAATAAGTTTCAAACCTTATTAAACCGGAGAAAGAAAGACATCTCGGGCGAATCTAAGAAATTCGACAATAATTGTCGATTATGTGGTAAACCAGGCCACTTTGCTAAAATTACCGAACAAAACCCAAGAAGGAGGTTCTCGTTGCAACATGGAGCGATGAAGATGATGATTTTATCAATCAAAATAATCTCGCTCTTATGGCACGAAGTTCATTCGACGATAGCGACGTCAAAAGCCAAGTAAGTAATTCTTACGACGAGTTATTTTAAGCTTTTAAATTATTGCATACGGATTATCAAAATGCTTTATCCGAAATTAAATCCCTTCAATTTAAAAATAAATCATTGTAAATTGAAAATTTCAAAATTCTGGAAAAAGAAAAGTTTATCGAGATCGATCATTCGAAATGCGTTGGAAACGAAAATATTTTAAAGGATGATCTTATTAAAATTCAAACCGAGCTCAAAAAATTAACGAAGAAATTTTCTCTCGGAAACGAGAAATTCGAAAATATGCTCTCGGTTCAAAAGTTTACTTTAAATAAACAGGGATTGGGATTCAAACCTCGTTCTAAAAATAAATCCTTAAATTTAAAGATACCCCATTGCGAAAAATATTTGAAAACTGGTCATCATATTTTGAACTGTAAAATCCCATGCCGGACGATTAAAATTAAAAGGATTTGGGTTCCTAAAGGAACAAATATTTCAAATATCGTCTATGTTTCGAATGAAAAACCAAATCTCGGTTAAATCCCCAAAATTTAATTTGTATTTTATTCAGGGGGAGTTATACCTTTCTTAATGCATATAGTTATATTCACCATTTGATATCGCATATTTTTACATCAATTTGGTATTTATCATTTTATTGCTTTTTATTACACTTTTTGATGAATACAAAAAGGGGGAGAAAGGAGAAATTGAAGAATGGGATTAACCCTGAAAGGGGGAGAAAATCGAAGAAAAGTCGAATAGATGAAGTTGAAAAGAAAAATGAGGAGACGTCGAAAAGATGATGAAAATTTAAAAATTCGAAAAGAAAAAGAAAAGGAAAGAAGGAGTCGAAAAAGAAATGGGAGAAGAAACTAACGAAACGGACAAAGTCAAAAACTTTGGTCTGTACACATATACATATTTTTGTATTTTTTGCAGGTAGATCTCATTGACGAAGTGTTGTTTTGTAATCATCAAAAAGGGGGAGATTGTTGAAACATTTTGTTCCATACATGCTATAATAATGTTTTGATGATTTAAATTGATACACAAAGCAAAACAACAAAAGACGAAGCAAAGCATCGAAGGAAACGAAGTGCAAAAAGCTGGAATTTCACAAGGCTAACGTACGTAATCTATCAAGCATAGCGTACGTAACATGTGCAAAATAACGTACGTAAGGAATGTTACTTAACGTACGTAAAGAAGTTCAAACCAGAAGAACGTTGGGAGAGTCAAAGTCAGAAAAAAGGCAACGGATATATGACGTCAGCAGTGACGTATCCTTAACGTACGTAATGGGTGTTGGCTAACGTACGTAATGTTCAAGACGAAGGCTACTGGACTAAAATTGGTACTTGTACGTAACAAAAACGATATAACGTACGTAACCATTGTAGCGTACGTAATGCAGTGATGATAGCGGCCGTAATCAATGCACAGTTTGCTAACGTCTAGTAAGGCTTTGGAGTCTATAAATACCATTCCTATGGTATTGTTTCACTACAACAACTTCAAGCAAACGATACATTCATCAGAGATTGATATACTTATATTGTTGTTGTGATATTGAGCTTATATTGTTAGTTTGAGTATTAATGTATTCAACATATACACGAGAGGTAAAAGAAAAGATACGATTGGATTCGGTGTTATTAGGATCAAGGATCCAGCATTATTAGAATCGCAATCGATATCTTCGTGAGGTTTATCTAGTACCGATAGAAAGCTAGAGTGGTTGATTCCTTGTCCAATAGAAAAGAAAAATGGTTTAACTTGGACCGACACAAAGACAAGTACGAGTGGTTTATCACGGACCAATAGAAGACGTTATTGTAACGGTCATTCGACCGATAGAAGAGAGGTGCAGAGGCTTATATCTTCAACCTATAGAAAAAGACACCAAGAGAGGACGTAGGCTCGTTTATAGCCGAACCTCTATAAATCCGCGTGTCATTTAATTTCCGCACATTTAATTTATGCTTCCGCAACACGACGCAAATACCGATCTTGCTCCAACACAACGGATGGGAACCATCCTCGATAGTCCCAACTCAACACTTCGATTGCCTTACAAATGGCTAATCGATAACAACAACGATAGCAGATGCCTCAACGCCTTTAATAGGCCACCGAAGACAGAGATGATAATCGAATACGTCAATGCCTTCAATCAGCCAATTCAACATCAATAGAAAAACACTAATATCAATAACAACGATCACAATAATCACTAGTAGAAAAAATACTTTCTAAATCGGGTAAAAGAGATATTCTAAATCGGTTAAATAACTGTTATAGATCGAGCCGATGTAGAAAGTCTGGACTTTCTACATCGGTATTCAGAACCGATCTAGAAAGTCTACTTCTACATCAGTTATTTAACCGATCTAGAAAGTCTATTTGAACCGATCTAGAATGTCTTACTTTTCCCAAAAAAATGACCTAGCCCAGCTCGGGTCCGACTCGACCACAACCCGAACCCGACCCGACCACAAACGGTCTGGCTCGAGACCCGACCTGACACCGGGCCCATACGCCAAAAGTCGGATGCGTAATACTCTGTGTTACGTACTAACCAACATAGTTTAACATACGTAACCGTCCGTCTGTATCGTACGTTAGCTATGCATATAACGTACGCCGTGGCTAGCATACTTAGCCAAAATCAAAACCCATCAAGCAACATCCAATCCGTAAAACACGACAACATAAATATTTCGACTCCGAAATATCCCCATACAATTTACATTATATTCGTCTAATACAACAACACTCGTACAATTCCAAATGAATACGTACAATGCTATAGTAAAAATGAAAAAACTTTATCCGGATATTGCAGTTGAGACAATCAATAAAATGGGTTGGAGCGAGTTTAAAGAAATATTTCTCCTAAAACTTTCTACGGAGGCTGAAGTGAAGAAGATTAGAAAGGAATTTCTAGCTATGCATCAGACAACTCAATCGGTGAGTGAGTTCATAGGTATGTTTATAGATCGAGCTTTTTATTATCTGAAGTACATGGAAGACGAGAAGAGGTTGATGGAACATTATAGGGAACTGTTGAAGAAGGAAATCCAAGAGTTTATTTCCACGAAGAGTTGTCAGAAATTTCCATGAATTAACAAATGCAGCTTTGGATATGGAGCAGGAAATAAAGAAGAATGCACCAGGTTCTCCAAAAAGGAGATATGATCAGAATAGTCCTTCGGTGAAAAGGTTGAGACTAGAAGATGATAGTAGTCAAAGAGTAGAGTATCCGGTTTGTAGGACTTGTAGGAAGAGACATTTGGGAAGGTGTCGTTTGGGATTGGATGGTTGTTATCGGTGTGGCCAAATGGGGCATTTTAGTCGTGATTGTCTCAAACCGCTCCGTGTTTGTGAAATATGTTATCGTGATGATCATGAGAGTGCAGATTGTCCGAGGGCAAGACCCGCAGCAGAGGAGGTTTGGCAACCTAGGGATACAGAAATAAGGGAACCAAGGATATCGAGACCTCATGGTCGTTCATTTCAAGTCACAACCGACGAAATTTGGAAAGATGTCGGCGAAGGATCAGATACCATGATATAAGAATGTATATGTATATAAATTTTGTTAGATAGAAAATAGAAGCATCCGAAGTGAGTTATAGACTCCTGGTTAGGAATAAAGCCTAAGTGGGAGAGACGTAGCTAGTTAGAATGAACCTTAGAAAGTGTAGTCATCCCAAGGGTAGTTTGTGAAGAAACAAACCGTTTAAGTGGGGGAGAGTGGTAACACCCCAAAATTTGGAGTTCTAGTTACGGGTATTTTAATAGTAGGCTAAAATGCTCTTGGGGTCCCTTAACTTAATTTCAGATAACGATTTAGTTCTTTATTTTTTTTTTTTTGTCCCAACTAAGTCCTTTATCTTTATAATTTTAAGCAAAGTTAGCCTTTTCTGTTGGTCTCCGTTAACTGTTGTCCATGTGGCTGTTAAGTTGCTGACTATCACCTACGTGGCTATAAACATTCCTACGTGTCAAATCCCTAACTTATGTGTCAATTTCCTAACCTATGTGCATTTCCTAACCACGAAAATGAACATTTGAACGTTGCAAGGCCACCTAAGCCTTAGCCACCACTGGATGCGTCTCCACACAATTAAACGAACGGGGCGTGCTCACACAGGAATGGATACTCCCCAAAGTGTCGAAAACGCGAGACGAGCTCTCGCTGTTCTTGTAAAATTGGCGGGGACGGCCTGTCGAGCCAGCCCCAATTTTGGGCAATACCAGCCACTGCGACGCCTTTTTTCAACTTCTATGGGCGCCCCATATCGAACTTGGTTAGTTTTGCGGTTTCCGCTTCCGGGGGCAGAGGAAACGGTGATAATGAAGCGGGGGGGCCAACAGCAGTTTCGGGAGTGATGATAATAATGGTGCAGCGATAGCAGGAACTAGTACGAGTTCTACGTCGAGTACTACTGCAGCAGCTATAGGTACCACTAGAGCTACGCGGATGCTGAGGGACTTCTCGTTGGAGATTTACGACAGGAGGGAGCTTCAATTTATGGTGGGCTCTGCTGCAGGGAATCACGACCAAACCCCATCGCCTAAACCTCGAAGAATGTGATGAGAGCAAATGGATAACCTCGAAGATTTTTGGGATTTTTTGGATTTTTGGATTTTGATGGTTCAGATTAGGAAATGCACGTAGGTTAAGAAATTGACACATAGATTAGGAATTTGACACATAGGTTAGGGATTTGACACGTGGGAATGTTTATAGCCACGTAGGTGATAACAAGAACTTAATGTAACACCCTGACAACAGCCAACTGAGAAAAAAGTTTAACTCTTAAAATTAGAAAGATAAAGGACTTAGTTGGGATAAAAAAATAAAGGACTAAATCGTTATCTGAAATTAAGTTAAGGGACCCACGAGCATTTTAGCATTAATAGTAGTATTATGTTGCTTTAGAATGTTAGAAGAGTTAGTATTTAAAAGAAAAGGATCTGAAATGTAACATAAGTTAACTGATAAGGACCTTCGATGTAACGAAACTAACGATATGGACCAACTGTGCCAAAGTAAGAAAAAAGGTGCAAAAAGTCAGAAATGCCCTTATGGACTTGTAACACTAAACCTCGGGAATTACTTCCCTCATAACCACACGTGTCCCATACGTGTTTTATGGGTGTATTCTGGAGAGAATTAGGAGGCTTAGTCACATTATTAACAAAATCACAGGAGGTTAATCACAAGAAAAGCTTGGTGAATTTGTGTGAAATAGAAAGGAGTTACATAGTCCTCTCCATTAGTTCTTCTTCAAGGTAAATGAAGTAGCATGGGGTTTGTAGATAGAAGAGGGTGATTTTGAACGGTAACGGTAATGCTCGTGGAAATAGGTGACAAGCATCTCATACACACCACTCTCGATTGTCAACTTGTAAATGCCCCAAAACAATTTAGTAGCAGTAATAGATCTTTTGGTTTCGAATGGTTTCAAAGTGTTTAGCTTCGGTATGTTATAAACAAAAGTATGTATGGGTCTTAAAGGAGTGTTTGGGTTAACACACATATTTTGTATAGCAAAGCTTCCGCGCGTGTTAAATGTGAAATTTGTGTTTAGATATTATGTTCATGATAAATGAAAGGTGTTTTCAAGGTTTGAAGTCTTATCAAGTAGCAGAAGTCTAATTTTCGGAAAATGAAGAAGTTGCATGTCAGGCTCTATGTTCCGGCAGAATGGGTAAGTTTCCACCGGAATGGAAATGACCAAAACCAGATTCCGCCGGTTTGGAATTATTTCCGCCAGAATCTGGCACTGTAAAAAAAAAAATCTTGGGCATTTCATATGAGTTATTTGTTATTAATCAATGTGTTCTATATTTGCATGTTTTTATATCCCTGAATAATGACACATTATGGTACGATTAATAATATGTCGCCATAATTATTATTATAGATATCCATAGTTGATTATGTTTATATTATGGGAATAATGTAAGCAGATACTATTTGTGAGAGTCAGATTTGGTGGAAATACTGATCTACAAGATATTCATAGTTGGATGAATATTGGATTGACTCAACCGGAAATGTCACATCATGGATTGTTATCGAACTGTGAGTTTCCACGTGGTTAAGTCTTTATATCCTTAGACTCGAGATATATAGCATTGTATTAATGGGTAATTAGTTTTACTTGGATTTGATCAAAACGCTGCTGGTAACTCGGTAGTTATAAAAGGTCATTTTAGATATGAGGTGGATATAGTCAAAAGGGATTTGTTCCTCTATTCGGATAGGGTTAGTACTTTAGAGTCCACTCGTTGAAATGGATGGATATTTGCGTGGCCACGCCCAAGATAAAGTCCGACTCTGTGACAGATTATTTTGGTGATAGCATCATTTCTAGATCGAGAAACTAAGTGTTGACACAGGAAGATTCTATCCATGTCCTTGTCAACTGGTATTGAACAAAGAGATGACTGACTTGTTAAAAATAAGATCATTAGCAAGTAATGATTGTTCGTTTTCACTGAGAAACAAACACTCGTATTTAGTCTTGTGGCGATGTCATTGTTGCTAGACGATAAACATTGTCTATACAAGTTTCTGGAAGGTCAAACCACTACAAGGAAAACTGAATCAGATAACTATTTTTGATCGTTGTATGATACCATGTTTTCCCGTTGTCTATTGAGGTGCCGTCTCTTACACACCTCAGACAACGGTACACAAATTGTTGTGTAATGTTGTTGAAACAATATGCCCTGTTTCATAAAATGCTGTGTAACAACCAGAAAACAACACGACGTGGTAAAACCGTTGTCAGCCATTATCTAAATCAAGTGTTTCTTATTTTCAATCCGTTAGAAAAGTATTAACACAATGGTTCCTCCTTCACAAACATTTATTCATTGGTTCTCTATACAACGGTTATTTTCACCTGGACCATTGTTCTTTAGATGAGGGTACAACTGTTTCATTTTATCAATCTAATGTGTTTATTATCATTGGATAATGGTTTTATTTTATCAGTCAGTTGTAAGAAAATCTTTGCACAATTGTTTAATTGTTAAAAATCATTGTTTTGTTTATTCATATATACACAATAATATATAAAATTATATATTTTTTAAATAAACAAGATTATATATAAATAAAAGATATAATATCTCGATCACCATAAAATCCACCTAAATCACCGCAATATCCTACATTTTTAGTTTAAATATAATAAAACATTCATGAACAATGAACATGTCCAAAAAAGAGACTCATCCCCGCTATTCAAGGGTATCTAAAAGTTCAGATGGAAATGAAGTTGATCTTTCCAAGAAACTTTTCTGTTTTTCGTCAGCGTAACAAAGCAGAGAATCGTAACCACTCAGGTGGGGTGACCATGTAATGGCCTTGACGGCAGTTGTGTCCTCCGTCGCCAAGTGGTTTCACGAATCGATTCCGCATCAGATGGTGATTACATCATTGAACAAAAGCAATGAGCTCAGTATTTTTTTCCAAATCTTCTATTATTAAAAATAGTAAATATTTGATTAATGAATATACCTGATTGTCGTTACCTCCATATGCAAGTTCATGGTCATCATGAGACCGTTTCAACACACACACCTAAGGAATGAAATGTAAAAGATGGTTGATCAGATGTTTTATGTTTATTTTTAACACTTTTAAGTGGCAGATTACTTACCTCTGATTTATGGCCAACAAGTTTATTTTTATAGTCTTTAGAAACACGAAGATCGTGCTGAAGGATATTCCTGCCTCTGTTTCCAGGAGACAAAATACATGAGCTCCAAGCCAGCACCCCAGTTCTTGTCTGCTGTCCACTCAAAGTCCGAACCCTCTTGAACTGATTTCTATCCCATATCTTAACTAACAGCTGTTGTTACAATAACATGTAATGTGAAATAAGATACATTCACTTGAATATGTATATACCTGCAAAGACGCTCACTGTTGTGAGATTTCCAATAGCCATTGTTTGATATATCAGATACTCTGTCAAGAAATGACCGAACGCATGAACGAACGAAAGAAAGGTAGCTGTATAAAGTGACTTGTTTTTGAGGTTAAAAGCACACAGAAAGAACGGAGTTCAGGTAAGAAGAGTCCAGACTCCAAATGTTCGCCCATGCACTTCAGTCACTGAAAAGAAGGAAAGCATGGACTTCTTTGTGTTAGTCGTTACACAACAATGTGTAGACTCATGGTGTCACAAGTAAAAGCAACAGTCATATGAATAAGTAGTCATAAGGAAGCATGGCACAGTTGTTGAAACATATTTGTCTCAAGGTCGTAATAAATCTATGGAGAAATAGTAACATATTCAACATGAAAATCATAAAACAAGTAAACCAGATGCAAGACTTAACCATAAAAGTCAAGCACAAAATCACAATTGGCTTATTGTTACCCGCAAGACGAGGATGTATTAGAGGAACCTGAACCTGTAAGCAGTGTTAAACGCAGCTCTCATGCCACTAGCTTCAAGGAGTTTGTTGATAAGAAAGAAACTGAGATTAATAACAGAGATAGCAATGGCAAGCAACAAACCACTCAAATTTCAGATGTGCAACTCTGCTCACCTTCCTGAAAATGGAGTTGTAATGTTCTCCACGCTCTTGCTTTTTGTAAATCATTAACACAAACGTTACACGCCTATAATTATTATTTCAAAATTAAACAATAATATACCAAAGTTAATGAGAATTTAGAATGGAACTAATTCGCCCTTAAAACCGATAATTATGTAAAAGGTCAAGCACAAAATCACACCTGGCTTATTGTTACCCGCAAGTAAAAGGTGAGCATGCTCATAATGCTTTTGTTGCTTTCCAAGAACAGTCACCATAGGTATATACTATATAATCGATAAGCATAACATTGACAGTAGCAGGGAACAGTAAAATTTAAGCTACAATCCATAAAGATAAGAACCAAAACATCAAATCCGATAATTGCATATATGTCAAGCACAAACTTACAATCAATTTGCAAGACTTGACTAGTATTCTACTAAACTAGTAGATCGTTCTTCAATCAATTTTCATTCGGAAAAGTCTTGCAAGTTCAAGTCTTTACAAGTTAGATGATAATTTTAACAAAACTGGCCACACCAGACATGAAATTTGTCTAAGATTAAGCATGAGAAACTACAAAGGAAACTAACCAAGTCTTGACCATTGTAAACAAGTGGTCAACATAGAGAAACCAACAACAATTGCAGTGGGACATGTCAATCCATATCATGAACAGAAAACCTGCAAAAACCTTCAGGAAGAGGGCTTCATCTGGGCAATGCCTTTCACGATGTTGATAGTGGTCCCTGTGTGGAATCTTGCCAGTACAAAAAATGATCACATATAAAAAACAGAAAATATTTACAAAAATATAGATACATATTAACAAGTTGTAATCTAAAAGTATATAATACCTACAAATTGAAGCATAACTCGAAGCCTGAATTCAAATCAAAGAAGCTAAATCAGGGTTAAATTTTGAACTCAAATTAGGCCTGAAATTAAAGCCAATTAAACATGAAATTTCATTTAAACCAATTTTGAACTAGTATCTTAATAACACTGGCTCAACCCTATTGGCTACTTTGTTCCAGCGGATTAATAATCTCCGGATTACATGAACATTGTAACACCCCAAAAGGCGGCTATTACAGTGCCGTGGACCCCACACTGGGACCCACCAGGCGATATCCAAAACAGGTTAAATAAGTATTATCTTTGTGATACCGAACCACAATAATTAGTCACTCCGACTAGGAGTCTATTTAATAGTATGGCCAACGGCCTTATGATACACAGGATCCGAAAACACATGTATAAACCATATGGAGATGGAAAATACTTAAACATTTATCCAACCAGACAAAAATTTAAATAAGGCAGAATTAAAGTAATATTACACGGTTTAAAACATAACCGGACAACAATAGACTTGGGGCCCCCAAACTAGTATCCCTCGAACCCCTCGCCGTCAACATGCTCTTTCCGTGCCTTGCCTTTGCCTCGACCTAAAATACAACACAAGTATTTCGCCCATAACACAGGGTCAGATATACATGATAATTAATTCTTCCGACATTATACAATTCACATATATAGATCTCAAGGAAACATCCCGACTATTAATCATACCCCTCGGGCGTATGAAACAATCATTCACAAATCGTCGAACACATCCAATCATACATGGACTATGAACGATTAACAATATGGCTCAAGATGGATATCACAGTACGCCCGATCCGGAAATGTGTCCGTGTACATGTCCACCCCGTATACGGAATCCAGAATATACGTGTGACAATGTACCTAATTAGCCTCACGAACTACGTCTCGTGTGCACAGTCCAATACGGAAACATCCACGTATGACTATATAAGTGCCCGGCTAAAAATCCTACACAATATCCAATCGGCACGCAGATATGATTCCAGAAATATCACGATACAACATGACAACGAATTTCAACGAAATACATATCCGATTAAGGATCAAGAAAAACTCACCAAAGTGATAATAAGGACTATCAAGATCAACGATTCAAAGTGACGGACTTGGGAATGCAAATCCCATGATGAACGATGGAACAACGTCAAAGGCAATATCAAATTTATATAACATTTCACAAACATTTCATACACATGAAATGTATAAACATCACAAGAATCTAATCATCATTATAACCAAGCAAGATAACTTACCTCGATACGGAGACGAGAAAATCCTCCCTTGTCGAATCGAACGAACGGTCCTTCGACTAATATTGTTTACTCGAACAATCAACCTTAAACGAAATACATTTTACTCAATAACATATCCGTAAATTTAACGATATAAAATTAGTGATATGACACCCTACAATTCTTTTAACTCAATTCATCCTTAAAATTGGTTCGCAAGGCAATTACCGAATGTTCGCATGATTCTTTATCAAAAACATTCTAAGTTATCAACACATTAGATTAATGAAAAGTCATTGTTTGTAATTAGCAAGATCCTTACTATTCTTCAAAGACTTGTGAAGCTGAACCATAATGATTGTTAAAGCTTCTAACATCTCTGAACAAGATCATCTAATCCTATCTTCAGCATTATCAAGTTCTTCCCAAGGTAATTAAATATCTAAAATGGTGTTTAAACACTTTATGATATCAATTCTATTGGTTAAATCCAACTACGGTGAAGTTAACCGATTCAACGATGTTCTACTGAGCTAAATTCGTCTAGCAAGATGAGTATGATAATCACAACAAGGTTAGTATCACTATATCATCAAGAATACATCCATTTCAAACCCTCATTTATCATATTCATCAAGAAGTGTTTAAAAAGTTGGATTAAAACTATGTTTTACTTGATTAATTTAACTCTAGGTGAAATATACTTCCTCATTAACACCAACATACGAAAAGTACAGAGAAGGGATGCACACATACCTCCAGAAATGATGAACAACTCTCAACACTACAAGAAAGTATACTCCAAGCTCAAGAACACCTCCTAATCTTCAAGGTAATGAGGTCCACTCTAAGATTTAAGGCTTAAACACAAGTTGGAGGAGGTTGATATCGATTTGGGGGTGCAGAGGGACGATATATGGAGAGAAAATTGGTTTAGAGTTGTGAAGAAATGAAAAACAGGCTGGTCCTATAAATAAACTGTACATGCTTAACGTACGCTATCGGGGAAATTTAGCGTACGTTAACTCTCTTACGTACGTGAACCGGTTAATGTTACGTACGTAAGCGGATTACAGTGGCTACTGTCTTGCATCTGCAGGCCATTAGCGCATGCTAATTAAAAGGGTGCTACGCACGCTAATAAAAGTTGACTCTGGCCGACATGACAGCTCAGACATCATACACATGCATGCCAACGGATAACAAGTTCACGTGCTGAAGTCAACTGATGTCAGATTCCTTCTTAACGTACGCAACAGACAACGTATTATGTACGTTAAATCACAAGTTTAGCGTACGTTGGTTAAGCTATGTAGCGTATGCTACACCAGCAGAAAAAGTTCAAAAATGCAACTCTCCAATTAACATCGAATCATCAAGTATGAAATGAAATAACAACGATATGAAGCTCAAATCTATAATACCTCAACATAATACTAAATGCAACGATCCACGATAACCAATTTATCCGAATATACAACGACAGATAAAAATGAAAAATTACAGTCGGATATTACATACCCCCCCCCCCTTAAAAAGAGTTTCGTCCTCGAAACTAAGGGGTAAATAACTCGGGGTATCTCACTCGCATACTATCCTCGGTTTCCCATGTAGCCTCCTGGACTCCGTGTCGTGACCATTGAACCTTTAGCAAGGAAATCGTCTTGTTTCTCAACTGTTTGATCCTCCTCTCGAGTATCTGCATAGGACGCTCCTCGTACGAATGATCCTCCGCTAATTCGATCTCATCGAACTGAAGTATATGACTCGGATCAGCAATGTACTTCCTCAACTGGGAGACATGAAACACATTGTGAATCCGACTTAAAGCCGGTGGCAAAGCCAGTCGATAAGCCACATCACCCACACGCTCCAAAATCTCAAACGGCCCAATGTACCTCGGGCCCAGCTTGCCCTTCTTCCCAAATTGAAAAACACCTCGGGTAGGAGACACCTTCATTAACACATGGTCACCCACCTCGAACTCAAGCGGTCGTCGACGGTGGTCTGCATAGGACTTCTGTCGACTTTGAGCCGTTAACAAACGACTCCTAATCAAAGCGATCTTCTCACGGGCTGCTAATAACATATCAGGTTCCGTACCCAGGGATTCTGACAGTTCGTCCCAACACAAAGGGGACCTACAGCGACGGCCATACAATGCTTCATACGGAGCCGTCTGAATCGAAGCGTGCCAACTATTATTATAAGTGAATTCCACCAAAGGTAGCTGGGCTTCCTAATCATCCGTCCAATCGATAGCACATGCTCTCAACATGTCCTCTAGATTTGGATGGTTCTCTCGGACTGACCATCGGTCTGCGGATGAAAAGCCGTACTGAAATTCAATTGCGTGCCCATCGCACGATGAACTGCCTTCCAAAAATGTGACACGAATCGCCCGTCACGGTCCGATACAATACTCTTGGGGGTACCATGTAACCTCATAATATCTTTAATAAATAGCTGGGCTAATCTCTCGGGACCCCACGTGTCTTTAATCTCCAAAGAGTGGGCTGATTTGGTCAGCGGATCCACAATCACCCAAATCGTGTTCATTCCTCGACGACTCGTCGGCAAGCTAGTGATAAAATCCATCGATATGTCCTCCCATTTCCACTCGAGAATCGGGAGCGGTTTCAGCATTCCTGCAGGTCGCTGATGCTCAATCTTAACCTGCTAATAGGTTAAACATCTCGAAACGAATTCGGCGACCTCACGTTTCATATTTCCCCACCAATAATGTTGTTTCAAATCCTTATACATCTTACTAGACCCCGGGTGAATCGAGTACGGGGTAGCATGGGCTTCTCTCATGATAGAATTCCTCAACTCTTCGTCTGCTGGTACACACGCTCGATTCCTGAAGCGTATCAATCCGTCCTCGTGGATCACAAATCCAGGGACTTTCCCTTGAGTGATTTCATCCCGAACTCGAGATAGGAATGTGTCCGTAATCTGCTTCGATCTGATTATATCATCAAGAGACGAAGAAATCTCAAGTGTGCAAAGTTGTCCCTGAATACGCTGTAACCAAACTTCAATATCTGGCCTCAAAAGCTCCAATTGTAATTCCCTTTGAGCTGTCAAGCGGCTAAGCATCTGCTCCTGCACTGTCTTATGGCTCAAGGCATCGGCAACCACATTTGCCTTGCCCGGATGATAAAGGATTTTGATATCATAATCTTTGATCAATTCTAGCCACCTTCTCTGTCTCATGTTCAACTCCTTCTGAGTAAAAATGTACTTCAGGCTCTTGTGATCAGTAAAGATCTGGCAGGTAACTCCGTACAGATAGTGACGCCAGATTTTTAAAGCAAACACCACAGCTGCTAGCTCCAAGTCATGGGTCGGATAGTTAACTTCATAGAGTCGCAATTGCCTCGATGCATAGGCAATCACTTTTCCTTCTTGCATTAGTACATATCTAAGGCCCTGTCTCAACGCGTCCCTATACACCACGAATCCTTTTATTCCCTTTGGTAGAACCAAAACAGGTGCTGAAATAAATCGACTCTTGAGCTCATCAAAACTTTGCTGACATGACTCTGACCACAAGTACTTCTTATCCTTCCTCAGTAGGTTAGTCATTGGTTGTGCAATTTTGGAAAATCCTTCCACGAACCGTCGGTAGTAACCCGCTAGGCCGAGGAAACTACGAACTTCCTTCACGTTCTTCGGAGGTAGCCAATCTCGAATGGCTTCTGTCTTTTGTGGGTCCACTCTCACTCCTTCGGCTGATATCACATGCCCAAGAAAGATAACTTCAGGCATCCAGAATTCACATTTAGAAAACTTCCCATAAAGCTGTTCCCGCCTCAACGTATCGAGAACTTGGTGGAGATGATGTTCATGCTCTTCGTGATCACGAGAGTAAATCAGAATGTCGTCAATGAAAACGACTACAAAGCGATCCAGATAGTTAATAAAAACTCGATTCATCAACTCCATGAATACCGCCGGTGCATTAGTCAATCCAAATGGCATCACCACGAACTCGTAATGCCCATAGCGAGTACGGAAGGCTGTCTTCGAGATGTCAGACTCTCGAATCCTCAACTGATGATAACCAGATCTCAAGTCGATCTTAGAAAACACAGCAGCTCCCTAAAGTTGATCCAATAAATCATCAATACGAGGCAAAGGATATTTGTTCTTGATGGTTACCCTGTTCAGCTCACGGTAATCAATACATAAACGCAGTGATCCGTCCTTCTTTCGTACAAATAACACTGGTGCTCCCCAAGGGGACGCACTAGGTCGAATATAACCCTTTTCAGTCAACTCCTCACGCTGGTTCTTCAACTCCTGCATCTCAGTCGGAGCCATACGATACGGTGCTTTTGAAAGCGGGGATGTACCTGGCTCTAACTCAATAATAAACTCCACGTCACGATGGGGAGGTAAGCCTGGCAACTCGTCTGGAAATACGTCTGGGTAGTCTCGGGCTACTGGAATGTTGGCCAATTCGATTGGTCGATCTGTTGTTTTGGTCATGTAGCACCAATAACCAATACACCCTTGATTAAGCAGTTTCACTGCCTTCATAGCGCTGATGACTCTCCCGGAACGGCTGGGATTATCACCTCGAAAATTACACTCGAATCCATCATCAGAAGTAACGGTTACCATCCGCTTGCGGACACTAAGTATGGCATCATGACGATCCATCCAATCGATACCCAAGATTACATCATCCTTAGGTAAATCGACTACAATCAGATTTGACAACCACTCACGATTGTTCATGCGTATCGGACAGTCCTGGACTTCACGATTCTCGATAATTCTTCTACCATCGGGTAGACCAATCACATAGGGCTCACAATTGATAATATGGTCTAGAGACAAACAACTTAAACAAGAAGTAGATATAAAAGAGTGTGAAGCACCGGTATCAAAAAGAACACACACCGGTTGAGAGTAGATCTCGAGTATACCTGCAATCATGCTGGCCTCGGGATCGTCAGCTTTCTTCATTTCGTAGATCCTGGGTTTTGCGGCTCCTCCACCATGTGTACCACTTTGATTCCCACGACCCGTTCCCCTGTTTGCCGCGGTAGTCTGATAAGAAGCGGACGGAGGCACACGGTCCTGGACAATAGACTGATTTGGAGTATGAGATGCTACTGGTTCACGTCCGGGCCCATTTCTGCAAAAACGAGCACGATGCCCATTCTTCCCATAAGTATGGCATGCGACGGCCGGCTTCGGGCATTTGGAGCTGACGTGCCCCTGGTCTCCGCAGTTATAGCACACAACAGATTAGGGGACCGCTCGAGAGTGCTATCCAGGTGGCTTCGACGCCATGGGTGGTCGATCAGAAGGGTTTGGAAATGACTGGGGCTTCCTGAATGTCCCCCGGTTACTCTCAGTCTGGTTCTGATTCCGAGATCTTTTGTTGTTGGGCTGTGGTTGCTTCTTAGAAATCTCCTTCGCGGTGAGCTCGTATTCCAGAGCTTTCTCTATGAACTCCGGCAGGGTCATACAGTGGTGATTCAACAGCTGCATTCTCATTCGGGGTTTAAGCCTCTTGAGAAAATACTTGATTTTATCAGCCTCCGTTCGGACAATCGACGAGGTAAAAGGAAGAAGTGCCTGAAATTTCTCAGCGACAGATAGTACATCATCATCCTCGGACGGGTCCGGGTTTAGCAATTCCGACAGTTTGGCCTCACAGAGTGGCCCTGGATAGTAACGGTCTAGCATGAGGTTTTTAAATTCCTCCCAAGTGTAAGCACCATCAACTGGCCTCACTGAAAGCCACCAAGTGTGACCGCCCTTGCTGAGATAGTAAGTTGCTACGGAGACGCAATTCTCTTCCGGGCAGTCCACCATCTCGAAAAGTTTCTCAAAATGCTCGATCCAATGCATAATGTCAGCAGGCTCAGAGGAGCCTTCAAAGGTCGGAGGTCGCTAGCGAGAGATGTCGCTGATGATCCGACTCACGGGTCCGCCAATCACAGGAGGTGGAGGATGAGGTCCCTGTTGCTGGCCAGTAGTGTCCCTCTGCATAGCTTCCATTAATTGACCCATCTGGGTCATCTGAGTCATCATGCCCTGCATCACAACGTAAGTATCGATACGTGCATCCTCACGCCCACTGTGGTGCGATTGGTCCCTAGAAGGTGAACCACTGTCTGCGGAACTATGATCCACATTCGCGCGTCTGTTGGCTCGAGGTATCGGGATTCGGCCCCTTCCGCGGCCTCGTCCCCCTCTGCCACGACCTCTCATATTCCTTTCCATACTGAAAGAATCAATCATAATGATAATCATAAGTACAGTTCAAGATACTATTCAAAATTCATGCTAAGTTAATAGCAACAAGGGATCACATATTCAAGGAAACGGTTCATAATTAATTATCGACACCACGAGTGTCGCAAAGAATATTACATCGAGGTCACGTCAAACAATTTCAATCATATAATCAATCCATCATTTATCTCGAATTATTAATCAGATAAATCCTGCCACAAATCCTCGAAATAATAAGATCAACAAAGAGATCCATTCCAATATCAATACCATGCCAGTAATTAAATCATGGCTCGAAGAGTACATACCGTATTTGGCTCGTAGGGTCAGGTGCTTGCACAGGTCACACGTGACACGAAGGTCTTTGGATACTAGTTCATTATACCACTGCTCTTAAAGAGAAACAAAACGACACTCTCCGATACCATCTTCTGTAACACCCCAAAAGGCAGCTATTACAGTGCCTTGGACCCCACACTGGGACCCACCAGGCGATATCCAAAACAGGTTAAATAAGTATTATCTTTGTGATACCGAACCACAATAATTAGTCACTACTCCGACTAGGAGTTTATTTAATAGTATGGCCAACGGCCTTATGATACACAGGATCCGAAAACACAAGTATAAACCATATAGAGATGGAAAATACTTAAACATTTATCCAACCAGACAAAAATTTAAATAAGGCAGAATTAAAGTAATATTACACGGTTTAAAACATAACCGGACAACAATAGACTTCGGCCCCCCGAACTAGTATCCCTCGAACCCCTCGCCGTCAACATGCTCTTCCCGTGCCTTGCCTTTGCCTCGACCTAAAATACAACACAAGTATTTCGCCCATAACACAGGGTCAGATATACATGATAATTAATTCTTCCGACATTATACAATTCACATATATAGATCTCAAGGAAACATCCCGACAATTAATCATACCCCTCGGGCGTATGAAACAATCAGTCACAAACCGTCGAACACATCCAATCATACATGGACTATGAACGATTAACAATATGGCTCAAGATGGACATCACAGTACGCCCGATCCGGATATGTGTCCGTGTACATGTCCACCCCGTATACGGAATCCAGAATATACGTGTGACAATGTACCTAATTAGCCTCACGAACTACGTCTCGTGTGCACAGTCCAATACGGAAACATCCACATATGACTATATAAGTGCCCGGCTAAAAATCCTACACAATATCCAATCGGCACGCAGATATGATTCCAGAAATATCATGATACAACATGACAACGAATTTCAATGAAATACATATCCGATTAAGGATCAATAAAAACTCACCAAAGTGATAATAAGGACCATCAAGATCAACGATTCAAAGTGACGGACTTGGGAATGCAAATCCCATGATGAACGATGGAACAACGTCAAAGGCAATATCAAATTTACATAACATTTCACAAACATTTCATACACATGAAATGTATAAACATCACAAGAATCTAATCATCATTATAACCAAGCAAGATAACTTGCCTTGATACGGAGACGAGAAAATCCTCCCTTGTCGAATCGAACGAACAGTCCTTCGACTAATATTGTTTACTCGAACAATCAACCTTAAACGAAATACATTTTACTCAATAACATATCTGTATATTTAACGATATAAAATTAGTGATACGACACCCTACAATTCTTTTAACTCAATTCATCCTTAAAATCGGTTCGCAAGGCAATTACCGAATGTTCGCATGATTCTTTATAATCAAGGATTTATCAAGAACATGTTAAACAACCACTTATGTTGTCCATAACATCTTATATAGATTAAACTTTCTAAAAACATTACAATGTTAAAAGGTAAAAATCTGCACCACTATGTTCATCATTTTATCTAAATTGAATAGTGAGCTTATAAGAAGATTATATTAGTTACGAGATTACACCATATTTATGAAGATTATCAAATCATTCTTACAAAATTGAAAGATCCATTAATATCATTATGAATTCACTATCTATTTAGTATAATGATCAAAAACATTCTAAGTTATCAACACATTAGATTAATGAAAAGTCATTGTTTGTAATTAGCAAGATCCTTACTATTCTTCAAAGACTTGTGAAGCTGAACCATAATGATTGTTAAAGCTTCTAAGATCTCTGAACAAGATCATCTAATCCTATCTTCAGCATTATCAAGTTCTTCCCAAGGTAATTAAATATCTAAAATGGTGTTTAAACACTTTATGATATCAATTCTATTGGTTAAATCCAACTACGGTGAAGTTGACCGATTCAACGATGTTCTACTGAGCTAAATTCGTCTAGCAAGATGAGTATGATAATCACAACATGGTTAGTATCACTATATCATCAAGAATACATCCATTTCAAACCCTCATTTATCATATTCATCAAGAAGTGTTTAAAAAGTTGGGTTAAAACTATGTTTTACTTGATTAATTTAACTCTAGGTGAAATATACTTCCTCATTAACACCAACATACGAAAAGTACAGAGAAGGGATGCATACATGCCTCCAGAAATGATGAACAACTCTCAACACTACAAGAAAGTATACTCCAAGCTCAAGAACACCTCCTAATCTTCAAGGTAATGAGGTCCACTCCAAGATTTAAGGCTTAAACACAAGTTGGAGGAGGTTGATATCGATTTGGGGGTGCAGAGGGACGATATATGGAGAGAAAATCGGTTTAGAGTTGTGAAGAAATGAAAACAGGATGGTCCTATAAATAGACTGTACAGGCTTAACGTACGGTATCGGAGAAATTTAGCGTACGTTAACTCTCTTACGTACGCTAACCGGTTAATGTTACGTACACAAGCGGCTTACAGTGGCTACTGTCTTGAATCCGCAGGCCATTAGCGCACGCTAATTAAAAGGGTGCTACGCACGCTAATAAAAGTTGACTATGGCCGACACGACAGCTCAGACATCATACACATACATGCCAACAGATAACAAGTTCACGGCTGAAGTCAACTGATGTCAGATTCCTTCTTAACGTACGCAACAGACAACGTATTACGTACGTTAAATCACAAGTTTAGCGTACGTTGGTTAAACTACGTAGCGTACGCTACACCAACAGAAAAAGTTCAAAAATGCAACTCTCCAATTAACATCGAATCATCAAGTATGAAATGAAATAACAACGATATGAAGCTCAAATCTATAATACCTCAACATAATACTAAATGCAATGATCCACGATAATCAATTTATCCGAATATACAACGACATATAAAAATGAAAAATTACAGTCGGATATTACAAACATTTGCCCTAAATATGAACTAAACTATCACTCCATTAAACAATGTACAATAATAACAAAATCGAAAGTACTTACATAAATGAATATGTTTTCCTTGGTTTGATTTCCTTCATCTAACAATGAAATTGTTCAAATCACAATATATCACCTGAAACACCCCCAATCCGCTCAGGGATATTACACGCCGTAGAATCTTTCCTCAAGGATCTACCAGGCTGGTAACAACATTGAACATCTCAACAATGCCTTTAAGGATAAAATGACTCAGTAGACCGGTTTGGTCTTTCAATAAATACATACAACTCAAACACACTACATGCCCACGCAGGGGTCGAATACAACACACTCCCGTACAACAGGGAAATAATACTGCAGCGGAAATAAAATACAACTAAACCAATATGACATCATACGGGTCCTCGAGTGATTAGTATCGTTCATCTTTCATCATCCTTCATGCCGATCATGTGCTATGCTCCCCAAAACCTAAATGCAATACAGACAACCACCCCCCGATTACTCGGGGGTTAGCAAAATTCCACTATTTTGCTAGTGCAAGTACAAAGTGCAAAATACGAGTCATAAAATTCAAGTTCCAAGAATAACAATAATCAGGAATCCTCAGATATTCCAACACAACGAAAATACTTCCCAAAGCAAGAGTTTGGGTAAAACGTTCCAAAACCGAAAGATCACAATTCAAGAGAAACAATTTACAAAATGGTTTAATAAGCCATCGAGAGTTTTAGTAGAAAACAATTTAGGATTATCTAATCCTTCTCTTTAGAAAAATCAACATGGGTCACAGCCCAAAGGTTTTGTTTTCACAAATAAAACCAACGACAATTCACAGGGTTAAAACCCACGTTACGTGTCCTCGACGGACATAAAATCAACACAACATAATCACCCAAGATACGCAAATCTTGGTCACACAAATACAACACCAACTCATGAATCTAGAGTGAAGTCATAGATTCCCTCGAGGTCTCGACGGACCCTCCCGGGGTGAGTAAAACACACTCACAAATCACATACTCAAACTCGTGAATCCAGTGTGAAGTCATAGATTCCCTCGAGGCCTCGACGGACCCTCCCGAGGTGAGCAAAGCACATCCACAATTAATATACACACTAGCGTGAACACTTGTCACGGCATCTCACGATTGGATCAATCACTTGTTGTCTTATGACCATATGATCACATGCCACATGTCACCGTAGGTATTCTTTGGCGATCACGGTTGGATCAATCACTTGTTGCATCCTGACCACATGATCACAAGCCATGTGTCACCATAGTTTTTCTTAGGCTCTCACGGTTGGATCAATCGCTTGTTGCATCCTGACCACATGATTGCATGCCATGTGTCGCCGTAGGCCCCGCCCACATTCACACACATAGCACAATACAACAAAAATATCCAAACAATTCACCCAGAGGCATCAAACACTTAGCAAAACACAACATCAAACCACAACGCACCGAAAGGAGGCAATATACGTACACACGCATTATCAAGCGCAACATCAACACCAACCATATCCATAGGATTCACATAATTGTTTACGAAACATATCAATCACAAAATACACGGTTTTGAAAAAGAGCCTTTAACGAGGCTAACTGAATATTTTGAAAGTTCATTTCAAACAACCAAACAAACACAATTAGACGATCACCGATCATCATATCCACAAAACAAGAATTGTATGAACAAGGTACTTGCCTCAAAACCACGATCGCAACGAGATGATGGATGGGATGCGGTCGAACAGCCCCGAACCCCCGAACACTATCAAGAACGCGATAGCACCACGAGGACTACGAGAATAACACCACACGAATTATCAATCACCAAACGGGATTCAACTCGGAATCCTCGAGCACCTGTAATCCTCCGGAAGGAACAATAAAAACAACGAAGATACGATTACAATGAGAATCAAGGTAAAAAACAATGGAAATGCCACCAAACTATCGAAGGGAAACTCATTGGGACATTTAATTGAACACTCAACATTCGATCACTCCCAAGAACACTCAAATAACCAATCGAGTTGAACAAACTCGAAATACGGAACTACAACCCATAGAACACGATTAATAATGTTTAATAACATCAACCGATTCATCAAAATCGGACGAACAATGAAAATCAAGAAGGAAATCTCGAAAGTCAATCCTAGGAGATTTCAAGAAATTACCTCGATCCGACGAAGAACATGGATTAGATGATGATATAATCGACAAGAATATTCCAAAACGCCTAGCAATCGAGTGGAATCGACCAAAAACTCCACTCCTCGAATTCTCCCGTTGCCAGCTGCCACCCGGGTGAAGAAATGGGGTAAAAATGAGGTCTGGCTCGTCCCTGGCCGATATATGGCCGGCAGTGTTACGGCCGTAACCGGCAGTGCCTTACGGCCGTAACTCGGTCAACTGCCGATAGCACACGCAATGGCCGAAGCCTTGCGTACGCAACTATCGATCCTTACGGTCGTAATCGGCATAGCCTTACGGCCGTAACCGAACTCCCAGGGGCCACTGACTGAAACCTGTCGAGTCACTACGGCCGTAACTGACACCCCCTTACGGCCGTAACCAGCACCGTACGGCCGTAACCAGCACGCCTTACGGCCGTAACCGGCCTTCGTCCAGCCTGTGCCTGTCGATCACTTACGGCCGTAACCGGCACCTCACGGCCGTAACTCGGCCAGGCCAGTACCTGCTCCACAAAGTGCGGCCGTGGCCACTTCCGACGGCCCGGACAACCTCGAAACCCAAACCTGAATATGAATTGAAGAAACGGTTACGAAGTACTCACAAAGCCGAATCTAAGCGCTAAGAGAACACATGATTCCGACCACCCGAAGGCTCGAAATTCGACAACGGAAAATAATTACCCCAAACTTTGGGAAATTATGAAAACGGCCCAAAACGTCAGAAATACACGATACACGATCGAAACACCAAGCCAAAGCTCGCAACATGAATAATAACATTAAATGAACTTACTAAAAACTCAAAATAATAGTTTCGGACGAGATTCGCAAGAATCGAACTCAAGTGTGGAAAAGCCGCTTAAGAACACGGAACTCAACAAAACGGCACCGAAACGAACTCGGATGACAAAAAGTACAGAATTGGTCATTCTCGGAATGACGAAACGGTCACAACAGAGTCGCTAAGATGGACTTCCGCCAAAAAAAGAAAATTACCGGAAATCAAAATTGCGGATATTACATACTACCCTCCTTAAAAGAAGTTTCATCCCGAAACTTAAAACAAGTAGGGAGAAGCAATATCCCGCCAGGAAAACTCAATGAGATACACAAGAAACGCGTAACTTACGCCCAACGGCGAAACGTTACAAGCAACGCAAAGGAATATACGGCGTGAAAACACGCTCCACGACGACCAACACAACGCCACCGGTAGAGACATAATAAAACCAACAAGTGACAAGCGTCATCAAACAGATAATACAATCAATTCAATTATCCGAACAATCAAAAAACAGGAGGTACCAATATAAGAAAACATGCACAGTCAAGAAAACAAAACATAAACACAAAACGATCCACAAGGACAATCATAAACTGTTCGGACTATGCCGAAATCCTCAAAAACCACACTAGGCATCTCTGTGTCCTTTCGGAGCAGAGACGCAACCTCGATCCCCAAATATCTCAACTACCGTCTCGCAATGCAGGGCTCGGTGACCCACTTGGCCACACTCGAAACAGCTGACTAACGGTGAACGACAATTCTTCACGGCATGGCCCGCTCGACTACAGTTATAACAGGTCTTCATGATGCTCACATTACTCACTGCAGGAATACTACTCCTCGGATCACGCGATCAAGGAACCATCTTAGGACGACGAAACGAAGTCCCAACCTCAGGTGGTCCATTCCCCTGATTTCCTGAAAAGTTCCCAACGGTTTTCTGTTTCTTCGAGTCAGACATAATCTCGGTCGATAATCTGGATAGCTCATAGGAGAATGCCCTATTCTGATAATCTCTCAAGGAAGTACAAGTGAGACCTTCCATGTACTGACGAATCTCCGGTTTCATCCGCCTACTAAAATGACAGATCTTATCCTCCTCCGTCCTTACTTGATCCTGCACATAGCTGAGTTGTTTGCTAAAATCAATAATAGCTTGAGACAGCGGTACATCTTGCGGTTTCGCCGAAAAGAATTCATTAATCCTCTGATTTCTGATCGGCTCCGGACAAAACTCATCTCTCATGAATCTATGGAACTCTGCCCACGTGACAACACGATCTCGAGGCTTAACAGCCTCCCACCAACTGGCGGCATCCTTGTCAAGAAGATACTGAGCGACTGGCAACTTACGCTCTTGTGGACAATCAACTGCCTTAAATATCTTTTCCAATTGGAAAAGCCAACCATCCAAGCCTAATGCATCTGCAGCACCAGCGAAGCAAGGGGGATTCATACGAACCACTTCTCAAAGCCACTGATTTGCACCAGTGTTCTGGATCACATCTGTAATACGCTGAACTGCCTGAGTCAACTGAGTCATCTGTGTAGCTACCTGCTGTAAAATAGTAGCAACACCGATATCGATATCATCACCAGCAGCATGATCCCAATCACGCGCCCGGTCGCCACGACCACTTCCTCTGCCCCTCGGCATACTGAATAAGCAACCACTCAGCACAACAGAAAATCATAACACGCAACACTTACAACGATCACCATCATAAAGCAACACACATACCAACACCACAGCAACGACGATATCGTTCGGCGACCTCAACGGTCTGAATGATAACCAGCATACAATTACTAAACATCAGGAAACAACCACGTATGTACATAATCATGCAAACTCAAGTTCCAACAGCTCGCACGGGTGCGATAACACACAAATCATCACAAAGCGACAATATTCAGTACCAACATCTCACCTCTCACAGAGGGCTAATCACAACAAATGCGTGGCAAACGACTCAACGTTCACGCCACTAATTCCATCATACTCGGGAGCTAACATTCTAACGACAATGCGAATATCATACATACATTCCCGGACCGCAAACAGGAATGATAGGTTTTAAAAACGAAAACCACATTTGAAAAAGAAATGATTTTGGAAACACTAGTTGATCTTGAGTATCACCGTACAAAAAGTAGTACAAACACCATTATCGAGACTTTGAAAACCATCTTGCATTTGAACAAAAATGAAGAAACTTTTCTTTTAGTGAAAAACTTTCAGAATATTCGACCCTCGGGTCTAAACACAGCATTTCTAAATAATTGAAAATATCTCAAAATATTTTGGTCCTCAACTGGAATAATTTTGAAACATTGCGGCACTAGAAGGCACCTTGAAAGTACCGTGAGAAAGTAATTCATTTTAAAAGTACGTCTCGAAATTTATTTTCTAAGATACTCAAGGTTTTCGAAAATCTATTAGGCTAGAATGCCTAAAAACTCACATGTAACAACATTCACTTACATACATCACAACACACGCATCAACTCTCTCAAAATCAAGATAACACATGTCTTTTACCGGAAAACAAACAGTCAAATATCACAGTCAAAAGGACATAAATAGCGACAACACTCCTCATATAAACGAAATATGAGAGTCACACGAACGCATCACGAAACCAAGAATCTGCATAAAGATTCCATCACTTAACACATAATCATATCAGTAACTCGTGTCACACGAGGCACAACACAAAGGAGGGAGACTTACATCCACAGGCCGCACGAAGATGATGATCGCCCCACGATATTAATCACGACCAACAAACTCAGACGACGCGTCGCGACACGACTCAATCAAACAAAATCCGACGAGACAAAAACTCAACAGACACCACCAAACCCGACAGCCTAGGTTTCTACAACCTAAGCTCTGATACCATTCCTCAAGGATCTACCAAGCTGGTAACAACATCGAACATCTCAACAATGCCTTTAAGTCTAAAATGACTCAGTACACTGGTTTGGTCTTTCAATAAATACATACAACTCAAACACACTACATGCCCACGCAGGGGTCGAATACAATACACTCCCGTACAACGGGGAAAGAATACTGCAGCGGAAATAAAATATAACTAAACCAATATGACATCATACGGGTCCTCGTGTGATTAGTATCGTTCATCTTTCATCATCCTTCATGCCGATCATGTGCTATGCTCCCCAAAACCTAAATGCAATACAGACATCTACCCCCCGATTACTCGGGGGTTAGCAAAATTCCACTATTTTGCTAGTGCAAGTACAAAGTGCAAAATACGAGTCATAAAATTCAAGTTCCAAGAATAATAATAATCAGGAATCCTCAGATATTCCAACACAACGAAAATACTTTCAGAAGCAAGAGTTTGGGTAAAACGTTCCAAAACCGAAAGATCACAATTCAAGAGAAATAATTTACAAAATGTTTTAATAAGCCATCGAGAGTTTTAGTAGAAAATAATTTAGGATTATCGAATCCTTCTCTTTCCAAAAATCAACATGGGTCACAGCCCAAAGGTTTTGTTTTCACAAATAAAACCAACGACAATTCACAGGGTTAAAACCCACGTTACGTGTCCTCAACGGACATAAAATCAACACGACATAAGCACCCAAGATACGCAAATCTTGGTCACACAAATACAACCCCAACTCATGAATCCAGAGTGAAGTCATAGATTCCCTCGAGGTCTCGATGGACCCTCCCGGGGTGAGTAAAACACACTCACAAATCACATACTCAAACTCATGAATCCAGTGTGAAGTCATAGATTCCCTCGGGGCCTCGACGGACCCTCCCGAGGTGAGCAAAGCACATCCACAATTCATATACACACTAGCGTGAACACTTGTCACGGCATCTCACGATTGGATCAATCACTTGTTGTCTCCTGACCATATGATCACATGCCACATGTCACCGTAGGTATTCTTTGGCGCTCACGGTTGGATCAATCACTTGTTGCATCCTGACCACATGATCACAAGCCATGTGTCACCGTAATTTTTCTTAGGCTCTCACGGTTGGATCAATCGCTTGTTGCATCCTGACCACATGATCGCATGCCATGTGTCACCGTAGGCCCCGCCCACATTCACACATTCACACACATAGCACAATACAACAAAAATATCCAAACAATTCATTCAGAGTCATCAAACACTTAGCAAAACACAACATCAAACCACAACACACCGAAAGGAGGCAATATACGTACACACGCATTATCAAGTGAAACATCAACACCAACCATATCCATAGGATTCACATAATCGTTTACGAAACATATCAATCACAAAATACACACGGTTTTGAAAGAGAGCCTTTAATGAGGCTAACTGAATATTTTGAAAGTTCATTTCAAACAACCAAACAAACACAATTAGACGATCACCGATCATCATATCCACAAAACAAGAATTGTATGAACAAGGTACTTGCCTCAAAATCACGATCGCAATGAGACGATGGATGGGATGCGGTCGAACATCCCCGAACCCCCGAACACTATCAAGAACGTGATAGCACCACGAGTACTACGAGAATAACGCCACACGAATTATCAATCACCAAACGGGATTCAACTCGGAATCCTCGAGCACCTATAATCATCCGGAAGGAACAATAAAAACAACGAAGATACGATTACAATTAGAATCAAGGTCAAAAACAACGGAAATCCCACCAAACTATCGAAGGGAAACTCATTGGGACATTTAATCGGACACTCAACGTTCGATCACTCCCAAGACACTCGAATCACCAATCGAATTGAACAAACTCGAAATACGGATATACAACCCAAAGAACACGATTAATAATGTTCAATAACATCAACCGATTCATCAAAATCGGACGAACAACGAAAATCAAGAAGGAAATCTCGAAAGTCAATCCTAGGAGATTTCAAGAAATTACGTCGATCCGATGAAGAACATGGATTAGATGATGATATAATCGACAAGAATCTTCCAAAATGCCTAGAAATCGAGTGGAATCGACCAAAAACTCCACTCCTCGACTTCTCCCGTCGCCAGCCGCCACCCGGGTGAAGAAATGGGGTAAAAATGAGGTCTGGCCCGTCCCTGGCCTATATATGGCCGGCAGTGTTACGGCCATAACCCGCAGTGCCTTACGGCCGTAACTCGATCAACTGCCGATAGCGCACGTAATGGCTGAAGCCTTGCGTATTCAACTATCGATCCTTACGGCCGTAATCGGCATAGCCTTACGGCCTTAACCGAACTCCTAGGGGCCACTGACTGAAACATGTCGAGTCACTACGGCCGTAACTGACACCCCCTTACGGCCATAACCAGCACCGTACGGCCGTAACCAGCCTTCGTCCATCCTATGCCTGCCGATCACTTACGGCCGTAACTCGGCCAGGCGAGTACCTGCTCCACAAAGTGCGGCCGTGACTCGGCCGTGGCCACTTCCAACGGCCCGGACAACCTCGAAACCCAAACCTGAATATGAATCGAATATACGGTTACGACGTACTCACAAAGACGAATCTAAGCGCTTAGAGAACACACGATTCCGACCACTTGAAGGCTCGAAATTCGACAACGGAAAATAGTTATCCCAAACTTTGGGAAATTACGAAAACGGTCTAAAACGTCCGAAATACACGATACACGATCGAAACACCAAGCCAAAGCTGGCAACATGAATAATAACATTAAATGAACTTACGAGACACTCGAAACAACAGTTTCGGATGAGATTCGCAAGAATCGAACTCAAGTGCGGAAAAGCCGCTTAAGAACACGGAACTCAACAAAACGGCACCGAAACGAACTCGGATGACAAAAAGTGCAGAATTAATCATTCTCTGAATGACGAAACGGTCACAACAGAGTCTCTAAGATGGACTTCCGCCAAAATAAAAAATTACCGAAAATCAAAATTGCGGATATTACATCACCATCACAGTACACACACACGTGGAGTGAGATAGAGATAGATAGAGAGAGAGAGAGAAGGAGGGAGAGAGAGCACCAGATTGAGAGAGACCTCATGAACAAATCGAGATGTGGATTTGAAGCCAAGGTATCGAGTTTTGTTTCCGATCTATGATTTAGAACCAGAGTTTGTGTTAACGGAAAGCTAGGTTTTTTGTTTGATTGTGTGTGTGGGTTTTGCTTTTGTTTGCTGTGTTGTGAAAGGGGGAACGAAATTTTGTTGAAGGGGGGAAATGAAAATGAGACTAAGGCGGGGAAATGAAATATTGGGTGGGGGAATGAAAGAAAATGATGGAGAAATTAAATATTGGGTGGGGAGGGGGAATGAAAGGAAATGAAATTTGGATATTTTTTAAAAAATATTAAATATATTTAAACATATATTAAATTTACTATTTTTTAAAACTTTTGGAATATCACTAAAATAGATAGATCCTAATATCCGTACGGTTAGATCGTTGATAAAATTATTTAAAAAAAATCAAAAAATCAATCTAGGATAAAACACAAGTGGTAAGTACTAGTTGACTATTAATCTCATACAAAATATATTTATTGTTTTCTGAATTTTTTTGAATATCAATCAAATAGATAGATCTTGACATCTGTGCAGTTGGATCGTCGATAAATATTTTTTAAAAATCAAAACACCAATATAGGATGAAACACTAGTTAGAATTACTAGTCAAAGTACTAGTGACTGTTAAAATCTCAAACTAAATAAATTTATTTATTTTTTAAAATTTTGAAATATCACTAAAATAGATAGATCTTGACATCTGTATAGTTGGATCGATGTTAAATATTTTAAAAAAATCGAAACATCAATTTGGGATGAAAAATTAGTTAGAAGTACTAGTCAAAGTACTAGTTGACTGTTAAAATCTCAGACAAAATAAATATATTTATTTTTGAAAATTTTGAAACATCACTAAAATATATAGATCTTGACATCTGTACGGTTGGATCGTCATTAAATATTTTTAAAAAAATTGAAACATAAATCTGGGACGAAACACTAGTTAGAAGTACTAGTCAAAGTACTAGTTGACTGTTAAAATCTCGAACCAAAGAAATTTACTTTTTTCTAAAATTTTTGAAATATAACTAAAATAGATAGATCTTGATATCCGTATGGTTGGATCGTCGATAAATATTTTTAAAAAAATCAAAACACCAAAGCGGGATGAAACACTTATTAGAAGTACTATTTGACTATTAAAATCTCAAACCAAATAAATTTGTTTTTTCCTGAAAATATTAAAATATCATTAAAATATATAAATTTTGACATCTATATGGTTGGATCATTGAGAAATATTTTTTTAAAAATCAAAACACCAAATCCAGACCAAAAAATATATAGATCTTAATAATTTATGATTTTTGACTCTCTGTCCTAAAAAAATATTTATATTATGCATATATTCAAATCTGTACCATTTATTTGTAATAAGAAGATAGATTTGTAGTTCGAACATGAGTATAAGTATGTGTTTTAAGTTTACAAGTTCACGTGTAGTGCATAGAAATAAAAAATTAATTTTGTTTGAGATCTTAGCAAACTACTAATAAATTGACTAGTACTAGTAACTAGTGCTTTTCAAGGATTATTGTTTATATTTTCTAATAATATTTATCGACGATTACGAATGTCAAGGTATATCTAATTGAGTGATGTTTCCAAATTTTCAAAAAATAAAAAATTAATTTGGTTTGAGATCTTAGCAAACCACTACTAAATTGACTAGTACTAGTAACTAGTGCTTTGTCCTGGATTATTATTTTCATTTTTTAAAAAATATTTATCGACGATCCAACCATACCGATGTCAAAATATATCTAATTGAGTAATGTTCACAAATTTTTAAAAAAATAAAAAAATTAATTTGGTGTGACATCTTAGTAGGGCACTACTAAATTAACTAGTACTCGTAACTAGTGCTTTGTCCTGGATTATTGTTTCTATTTTTTTGAAAAATATTTATAGACGATCCAACCATACCGATGTCAATATATCTAATTTAGCGATGTTCCCAAATTTTAAAAAAATAGAAAATTAATTTAGTTTGAGATCTTAGTAGGACACTACAAAATTGACAAGTACTCGTAACTAGTGCTTTGTCGGACTTTTGTTTCTATATTTTTAAAAAATATTTCTCGACGATCCAACCGTACGGATGTCAAGATCTATCAATTTTAGTCTTGTATAAAAAAATTACATTTTTCTTATGTTTCTTCAATATGTTTTTTTAACAAAACTGTCAAATCGTAAATTTTGTCTTATAGTAGAAAGGTAATTTTTGTCCTTTAGTGTTTAACAGGCAACGTGTTTGAGCAAGATCGGAATATGCGCCGTGTTGCGGAAGCGTAAATTAAATGAGCGGAAATTAAATGACGCACAGATTTATAGAGGTTCGGCTATAAACGAGCCTACGTCCTCTCTCGGTATCTTTTTCTATAGGTTCAAGATAAAAACCGCCGCACCTCTCTTCTATCGGTCGAGGGATAACTGTTTACAATCACGTCTTCTATTGGTCCGTGATAAACCACTCGTACTTGTCTTTGTGTCGGTCCAAGTTAAACCGTTTTCCTTTTCTATCGGACAAGGAATCAAACGTTCTAGCTTTCTATCGGTACTAGATAAACCTCACTAAGATAGCGATTTGCAATTCTAATAATGTCGGATCCTTGATCCTAATAACACCGAATCCAATCGTATCTTTTCTTTTACCTCTCGTATATGTTGTTGAATGTATAAACACCCAAACTAACAATATAAGCTCAATATCACAACAACAATAATATCAATATGAATATCTGATCAATGAGATGTTTGCTTGAAGTTGTTGTATAGAATAATACCAAGGTTATGGTATTTATAGGCTTCATCACTCAAACTAGCCGTTAGCCTCATGTGCATTGATTACGGCCGCTATCACCTTCACATTATGTACGCTTCAACATTTACATACGTTATATCTTTTTCCTTACGTACGTTAACGTGTATGCATTTTAGTTCAGTAGCATTCGTTCTTTTCCTTACGTACGTTAGACGATCTTGCATTACGTACGTTAGCTATACGTCATTGATGACGTCATATATCCGTTGCTGCTTTTCTGACTTTGACTCTTCCCAACGTTCTTCTCGTTTGAACACCTTTACGTATGTTATGTACCATCCTTTACGTACGTTATTTCACACTTGTTACGTACGCTATGATTGACCGTTTACGTACGTTAGCCTTGCAAATTCCAGTTTTTTGCACTTAGTCTTCTTCGATGCTTTACTTCGGCTTTTTGTTGTTTTGGTTTGTGTAACAACCTAATCATCAAAACATTATTATAGCATGTGTTGTGTCGCGATTTATACACCTCAACAAGCGATCGGCACAAAGACCGAGCTACCGAACCAGAGTCAAATAGATCAAGGCAGACTTGCCGATCGAAGGACCCAGACCAGGACCCAGCGTCGAGCGATCGACTGCCAAGGCGATCGTCTCCCGGCAACTAGCGATCGTCCCAAGTGCCCGACCATGGACGACCGCCTCATGCCACGTGTAAAGCCAACATCCGTCAAGTCTGTGAAGACCGGATCTCGGAGTAAAGACCCACGTGCAGATCCGCGAATGGAGCCGCAGAATAAGGATTTTTGACTCCAGCCCATCAACAGCTGTCAACGGCAAGGACTGCCTCACCTACCGACAGACCCGCCGAAAGGTCCTAGGTGGGACCTCCCAAGATAGCGACACGGGACGCATGTTGTCTTCTCATTGGTTCGCACATCCGGCTGCCAGCAGCAGCCGCGGACTTTAAGGCAACCAACCCATGTGCTAAAGACGATCGCCCCCTTATTATAATACAGGAAAGGCGATCGCCCGTCAGGATAAAGACATCCCAACTCCTATAAATAGAGGACTTCCAGCATTCGGAAAAATGGTTGGTTGGGCTTCGCTTAACTACATTTTGGCTCCGCTTCTCTCTCTTGGCTACGCTATAAATTCAGACATCTTTCTCTCTCACTCTCGAAACCTCTTAACCCAAAGACGGTTGGCAGAAACGAGAACAAGAACGCACAGAGCATCAACTCTGGTTCTTCCGGCAATCATCAGCACTCAAAAGCTAGATAACTAGGGTCTTTACACTCATTGTAATTGTACTCTAACATTAATATTTGTACTCCCAAGTATTCGTATTAATAATATCTCGCGAGAGCATTCAAGCCCGGGCCTAACAAACCCGACAAATCTTGTGTTATTTACATTCCCACGGACGTGCTCTCGCATTTTGTTTGTTACTCATCCATTCCAGCAATATAATATATTTTGGGTAACAGCAATTGGCGCTAGAAGGAGGGGGATCTACCTTCATTCTCTCCGACCGTTTCGAAGAACACTCACTATTCTCCGGAACATATACTTGAAGAAACACTAACTGTTCTTCATAGAAAAGCCTTCGAAATCATGACGTCTGCCACCACTTCGAAGAGAGCCACTCTTCGATCCGCCGAACGTCTTATTCCGACTCAATATGAGCCCCAACCTACGGCAGAGGGTAGCCGCGGCGACGCGAGACTCTCGATCCCGCCCCCGACGGACGGCCCCAGCCTTTCACTCGACCAGTTCCAAACCGCGGAACAGATCGAGGAGGCTATGGCCATCCTAAGGGAGCGACAGAGAGCATGCGACGCACCCACTATTACCCCATCAGCCATCTGCCACGCGGGCAAACGGAAGCTGAAGGGGTTACTTATTGAGCGATCGCCAGAAAGCCCCGATTCGCAGGAAAAGGCGCTCGCAAGGCGGGACCGTTCCGTTTTCAGCCGCCTAGGAAGCGACCCATCATGGCGACCGGGGCATTCTGGCCCCAGCCATGAGGTGACGGAGTTCGAATCCGTCACCAGGAGTTCAGCATACCCAACTCCCAATCAAAAACAGATCGGCCGTTTGGCCCCCATTCGCCGAAGAATCGAGCCCCGCATCAAAGACATCATCTACAGCGGAGCCAGGGGATCAGTACTTGATTGCCTCGGCTCCCGCTCCGAGCGCCTAGTCGCGAGCACCCAGGCCACGGCGATGGCCGCCATGCAACGACAGCTCGATGGCATGAAGGCGCTCCTAGAAACTGGGGCAGGCGCCAAGAGAAAGATCACCGGGCCGAGTGAGCCGCTCGCGGTCCAGATCAAACTTGCCCCCGTGCAGCCAAGGATCGCTCCTCCTTAAACACCTTTGTACGAGAGGAGATCGGACCTCGAGACTCATTTGAGCAAGTTCCGAATCTACATGACCGGATGCGGGGCATCAGACGCGACCAGGTGCCGAATGTTCCCGTTAACACTCGGCGATCTAGCCCATAGGTGGTACATCTCATTGCTACCGCGTTCCATCAGCTCCTTTGAACAACTGGCGAGCGACTTCACGTCGTACTTCGCCGCCAAGGTCGCTCGACCAGAAGGTCCCCATCGCATGATGGAGATCAGGCAGAGGGAAGATGAGTCAGACGAAGACTACATCGACCGGGTGGATGAAATAATCCTCAACGGTGAGCCCATAAGCGACGAGATCGCCCTCTACTCGGTCCTAGGGGGATTCAATGGTCTTTCGCCCATGTTCAGGCACCTTACGAAGGACATCCCCCAACCTACGCGATTTTCCGCGCCAAGGCCGCAGACTTTTTGGCCAGGCGGAGGTTGCTCGCCCTTCGCCAAGGCGAAGGGGCAAAGACGGCGATCGCCAAGTCCAACAAGACGGTCGCCAAGCCACCCGGTGATTTCAGGGCCTTCGAGGATGTGGGAGTCCATCTCCACCACAACCTCAATCTATCTCCGGCCCATATTTTTTACGCCATCCAGGGGCGCGAGCGGCTAAGCAAGCCTAAGGCGATAAGGGACCACGGTCATCTGGACCGCAACAAATTTTGTGTTACCATAAGACTCCCGGCCACAACACCGACCAATGCCGCGACCTCCTCAGACAACTCTGGAGATTGTTCGAGAATGGCAAGCTGGACAGTCTAGTCAATTAGCCAGATCCCCGGGCGAAAAGGAGCAAGGGTCGTGATCGGCGACCGAACGACGGTCATCAGTCTTCCAACCCAATCGCCAGAATCGAGCACGGCGAGCCAGAATACTTGTACTAGTCAATCCCACCGATCGACCCTGGCGGCCAGATCCTTATGCTTCAATCAAGAGGTGGAAACTTCGGAGGTCTTTCCCCAGTTTCCACCATATCAAGCGAAAGGCTACTGCCCAAGCAACATCTCCAAAAATAGAGGACTCGCTCGCCCTCTAAAGTTCATCATCTAACATGATTGACCTAGGCACGAGATCGCCTACCGTCGAGGATCACCATCTAACATGACGATTCGAGATAGAAGAGTGCAGCCATGGTCCTGGAGGTCGATGGAACCGACAACCTCGTCCATGCAAGGTTCCTTTGGGCAGAGATCGCTCGTCCTTCGTTTAAATACGAGGCGGGGGTAGCCGAAGGACCCTCCAAAACATATCTTTGGACACGCTCGCCCGCCCTCAAAGGTCCATCATCTAACATGGTGGGCCCGGACAATGCGATGCGTCCCTACCCCCGTCACAACGTATGCCCTCAAAGGTCCTCCATCTAACATGTCGGCCCCAGGCAGAAAAGTGCTAACAAGCCACGGTCGCGGATTCGATTAATCCGACAGCGCCCCGTGCAAGGACTCCTCCAAACCGAGACCGCTCGCCCTTCGTTTAAATACGAGGCAGGCGTAGCCTACGGAGGACCCTCACAATAAAGTGAGTTGCGAGGCAGACCTACAGGTGGAATGTCGCTCGTGCACAAGACACGATCGCGGAGGTCGGTCCATCGAACTCCACGACTGTGCATGGTTCCTCTAGGTCGAACCAATCGGCCTTCCACGAGGGATCTGCAAAATTGAAGATCGCAAGAAGAAGACCGAAGATAGCTCGCCAAATGATTAGGTCGCCCAAATCCGAGACCAAAGTCCGCTCGACGGGTCGCCCATCATTATCTTAAACGATCGCCAGTGGAACCACCTCACCCCATGTCTTCAACATCGGAGCAAGCTGGGGGGCAATTGTTGTGTCGCGATTTATACACCTCAACAGGCGATCGGCACAAAGACCGGGATATCGAACCAGAGTCAAATAGATCAAGGCAGACTTACCGATCGAAGGACCCAGACCAGGACCCAGCGCCGAGCAATCGACTGCCAAGGCGATCGTCCCCCGGCAACTAGCGATCGTCCCAAGTGCCCGACCATGGACGACCGCCTCATGCCACGTGTAAAGCCAACATCCGTCAAGTCTGCGAAGACCAGATCTCGGAGTAAAGACCCACGTGCAGATCCGCGAATGGCGCCGCAGAATAAGGATCTTTGACTCCAGCCCATCAACAGCTGTCAACGGCAAGGACTGCCTCACCTACCGACAGACCCGCCGAAAGGTCCTAGGTGGGACCTCCCAAGACAGCGACATGGGACGCGTGTTTTCTTCTCATTGGTTCGCACATCCGGCTGCCAGCAGCAGCCGCGATATTTAAGGCAACCAACCCATGTGCTAAAGACGATCGCCCCCTTATTATAATACAGGAAAGGCGATCGCCCGTCAGGATAAAGACATCCCAACTCCTATAAATAGAGGACTTCCAGCATTCGGAAAAATGGTTGGTTGGGCTTCGCTTAACTACATTTTGGCTCCGCTTCTCTCTCTTGGCTACGCTATAAATTCAGACATCTTTCTCTCTCACTCTCGAAACCTCTTAACCCAAAGACGGTCAGCAGAAACGAGAACAAGAACGCACAGAGCATCAACTCTGGTTCTTCCGGCAATCATCAGCACTCAAGAGCTAGATAACTAGGGTCTTTACACTCATTGTAATTGTACTCTAACATTAATATTTGTACTCCCAAGTATTCGTATTAATAATATCTCGCGAGAGCATTCAAGCCCGGGCCTAACAAACCCGGCAAATCTTGTGTTATTTACATTCCCATGGACGTGCTCTCGCATTTTGTTTGTTACTCATCCATTCCAGCAATATAATATATTTTTGGTAACAACAGTATGTATATGGAACAAAATGTTCCAACAATCTCCCCCTTTTTGATGATTACATAACAACATTTCGTCAATGGGATTTACCTGCAAAAATACAATATGTATATGTTTACAGACCAAAGTTATCGACTTTGTCCGTTTCGTTAGTTTCTTCTCCCATTTCTTTTTCGACTCCTTCTTTCCTTTTCTTTTTCTTTTCGAATTTTCAAATTTTCATCATCTTTTCGACGTCTCCTCATTTTTCTTTTCAACTTCATCTTTTCGACTTTTCTTCTCGTTTTCTCCTTTCAACGTCCAACTTTTCTTCGATTTCGATTTTTCTCTCCCTTTCAGGGTTAATCTCATTCTCCTTTCTCTCCCCCTTTTTGTTTTCATCAAAAAGTGTAAAAAAAATATAATGATACCAAATATAAAATATGCATGATACCAAATATAAAATATGCATGATACCAAATGATAAATATAATTATATGCATGAATAGGGTATAAACTCCCCCTGAAAATATTATCTCCCTTAAAAAAATTAATACTCCCCCTAAGTAAAATATTTTGATAAAAATCAATTTTTGGGGATCCAACCGAGAGTTGGTTTTTCATTTGAAACATAGACGATATTTGAAATATTTGTTCCTTTAGGAACCCAAATCTTTTTAATTTTAATCGTCCGGCGTGGGCTTTTATAGTTCGAAATATGATGCCCAATTTTCAAACATTTTTCGCAATGGGGTATTTTGAAATTTACGGATTCGTTTTTAAAACATGATTTGAATCCTAACCCCTCTTTATTTAAAGTGAACTTTTGAACCGAGAGCATATTTTCAAATTTCTCGTTTCCGAGAGAAAAGTTTTTCGTTAAATTTTTGACCTCGGTTTGAATTTTAATAAGATCATTCTTTAAGATATTTTCGTTTTCAACGCATTTTGAATGATCGATCTCAACAGATTTTCCCTTTTCAAGAATTTTGGAATTCTCATTTTCCAAAAATTTATTTTTAAATTGAAGGGATTTAATTTCAGATAAAGCATTTTGATAGTCCGTATGCAATAATTCAAATGCTTCAAAAAGTTCGTCGTAAGAATTACTTACTTGGCTTTCAACGTCGCTCTCGTCGAATGAACTTCAGGCCATGAGAGCGAGATTATTTTGATTGATAAAATCATCATCTTCGTCGTCATCGCTCCATGTTGCAACGAGAACCTCCTTCTTGGGTTTAGCTCGACAATTCTTAGCAAAGTGGCCTGGTTTTCCACATAATCAACAAGAGTTGTCGAATTTCTTAGATTCGCCCGAGGTGTCTTTCTTTCTCCGGTTTAATAAGGTTTGGAACTTATTAATATTCTTGGCATAATATGCCGATTCTTCGTCGCTTTCTTCAACCGGGATTACTTCCTTCTTAGACATCTTAGCCTTCAAGGCTATTGATCGTTCCTTCGGCTTTGGCTTGACACTTCGTGATTTTAAAACTATCTCATAATTAATTAGCGAACAAACGAGGGCGCTAAAATCAAGCGTATTGAGATCTTTCGGTTCCATAATCGCAGTCACGGTGCCGTCCCATTCACTAGGTAGTGATCGTAAAATTTTCTTGACTTTTTCACTACTAGATAATGGTTTACCGAATGAACCAAGTCCATTTGTGATGACCGAAAATTGGTCGAGCATGTTGGTGATGGACTCGTCACCTTTTATCATGAATAACTCGTAGTCATGGAGAAGCATATTGATCTTCGTCTCCTTGACTTGAGTTGTCCCTTCGTGTCTGATTTCAAGAATATTCCATATCTCTTTTGCACTTTCACACGATGAGATTCGATTGACCTCTTCCGGATTTAAGGCACAATATAAGAGTTGAGTAGCCTTACAATTTAGATGGTCGTTCTTCCAATCCTCGTCATTATATTCTTCGAAACTCTTGAGAGATCCGTCGGATTTGATTGGAACTTTCGGGCTAAGACAAATGATCTTCCAAATTTCTATATCATAGGCACGAATGAAGATCGACATCTTTTTCTTTCATGTCATGAAATTTGCACCATCAAAAAATGGTGGTCGGTTAAGAGCAAGGCCTTCGACTGGAGCAAATTGAAACGCCATTTGGATCGACTCCTCGGATGTTAAGCCGCGTATTGTAGGTACCGCTCCGATACCAATTGTTGGAGCAAGATCGGAATATGCGCCGTGTTGCGGAAGCGTAAAATAAATGAGCGAAAATTAAATGACGCACAGATTTATAGAGGTTCGGCTATAAACGAGCCTACGTCCACTCTCGGTATCTTTTTCTATAGGTTCAAGATAAAAACCTCTGCACCTCTCTTCTATCGATCGAGGGATAACCGTTTACAATCACGTCTTCTATTGGTCCGTGATAAACCACTCGTACTTGTCGCTGTGTCGGTCCAAGTTAAACCGTTTTTCTTTTCTATCGGACAAAGAATTAACCGCTCTAGCTTTTTATCGGTACTAGATAAACCTCACTAAGATAGTGATTGCGATTCTAATAATGCCGGATCCTTGATCCTAATAACACTGAATCCAATCGTATTTTTCTTTTACCTCTCGTGTATGATGTTGAATGTATAAACACTCAAATTAACAATATAAGATCAATATCACAACAACAATAATATCAATATGAATATCTGATCAATGAAATGTTTGCTTGAAGTTGTTGTATAGAATAATACCAAGGTTATGGTATTTATAGGCTTCAACACCCAAACTAGCCGTTAGCCTCCTGTGCATTGATTACGGCCGCTATCACCTTCACATTACGTACGCTACAACATTTACGTACGTTATATCTTTTTCCTTACGTACGTTAACGTGTATGCATTTTAGTTCAGTAGCATTCGTTCTTTTCCTTACGTACGTTAGACGATCTTGCATTACATACGTTAGCTATACGTCATTGATGACGTCATATATCCGTTGCTGCTTTTCTGACTTTGACTCTTCACAACGTTCTTCTCGTTTGAACACCTTTACATACGTTATGAACCATCTTTTACGTACGTTATTTCACACTTGTTACGTACGCTATGATTGACAGTTTACGCACGTTAGCCTTGCAAATTCCAGCTTTTTGCACTTTGTCTTCTTCGATGCTTTGCTTCGTTTTTTTGTTGTTTTGTTTTGTGTAACAACCTAATCATCAAAATATTATTATATCATGTATGGAACAAAATGTTCCAACACAACGGTTTTTAAACACACGTGTATTTTATGAGTGGAAACGACACAATGGTTACACACGTAATACCGTTGTAAGATATCTACTGTCTAAAATAGGAACACACAACACTTTGGTGATAACTCGTTGTATGTAAGTAGTTCAGACAATGTTTAAATTGTTTTATAATGTTTTATTATTTTCAAAACTGTTGTGTACATCTCACACAATACATTTTTTGTAAAGAAAATATTATCTGAGTTTTTGCTGTGTGGTACTAGTGGAAAAATAATATCTTTTGTTCCACATGGCACATTAGTAATGTAACATCTATCTTTCCGGGTATAATAAAGTACGTGCTTTAGATAACAGTTTTAATGTTTCGTTGTTTGAAGCATGATTAAATATAAAATATTAAAAAATACTTGTCTGAGTCAAACAACGGTTTTATGACACATTATGTGAAATGTAATAAAACAAGCATAGTTAAAAACACTTGTCTTATTTCAACAACGGTTTAAAGTGGCATTATCTTAAGCTAATTGTCACAATATATTGTAAAACGGTTGTCTAATCCTCCAAGTTTGCACAACACTACCGACAAAAAGCCTTGTCTGATTGTTTTTCTAGAAAATTGTTTTTAAACCGTTGTAATGTACTTGGATTACACAATACTTTTTCGAGGATGAAAATAAACTGTTGTATGTTAATTTCAGCCAATACTTTTTCGGCTGACTGTTGTCTGATTAGTATTGTCTGATTGCATTTTTCCCGTAGTGCACACAATAACACGAGACTCTTAATTAATATATATATATATATATATATATATATATATATATGTGTTTTAGATTATCATAAAAGAGGGTTAAATTGGCTATTTACTAAATGGGCTTAATTAACAATTGGACTTAATTGAGATAATTAGTAAATAGACATTTAATTATGTCGGATTTGACAAAAGCCTTAGAAGCCCATGGTGCGACCAATGTTCGGCCGAATACCCATTTAGGAGGTGTTTGGTTTGACTTGGCTTGGAGGAAAAAATATATTTATCTTATTGGTTAAGATAAATATCTTTTAATTAAATAAAAAGTTTATTAATGTTTATACTTTAACCGACAGCAAAAAGTCGTCGCTAAAGTCAAAAATCGTCGGCTAAAGTGGTCAGTTGTCGGCTAAAAGTCCGTCGGCCGAGGTCGGTCGACTAAACTTTAGCCGACGACAAATACAAAAGGTCGACGGCTAAAGTTCAACTTTGCCGACGACGTAAAAATTGTCGGCTAAAATATTTTGGTTTTAGCCGACAGTTTTAATGTTATCGGCTAAAGTAGTACACATTTTAGCCGACGACACAATTGTTGTTGGCTAAATGTTTAACTTTTAGCCGACGGCGAAAATATTGTCGGCAAAAGTGTTCTTATTTTTTTCTAATATAAACTTTAGCCGACAGTTTGTGCAAATGTCGTCGGCTAAACCCTGTTAATATATATATATATATATATATATATATATATATATATATATATATATATATATATATTCAGATTTTGGAATCCCCAAACCTGTAACACTCCAATCCGCTCGGGAATATTACAGCGCTGCAGACCCTCTCCGTGAGGATCTACCAGGCTAGATACCGAAACAAGAGACCACGTCAAATGCCAATCATGGCTAAATAAGAAACTAGTAGACCGATTTGGTCTTTCATCAATTATATACAACTTAAATTTCATATACATTTGTATTCAAAACTCATACCCGTCCACGGGTTAAATACAACAATGCTCCCATAAGACGGGAGAACAATACAGCGGAAAGAATAATATATTTCGACCATGTCGAAATACCCAATACTGGCCCTCATGTAATTAGTATCATTTATCTTTCATCATCCTTCGTACCAATCTCGTGGTTTTTCTCCCCAAGAATCTGCATGTACCTGTAATACAGACATCCACCCCTCGATTACTCGGGGGTTAGCAAAATTCCACTATTTTGCTAGTACAAGTATAAAGTGCAAATACGAACCATACATAACATATTCCAAAGATGCAGTAATATTGAATAATCAACGAATCAAACACAGCTAAAGACTACCCGAGATAATACATTTGGAACAACATAATCCAACACCCCGAAAGGTAGTGATAAAATAAATAAATATCTTGTAAAGCATTTTAAAAATCCCGGGAGTTTTTAGAAGAATACATTTAGGATCTAAGAATCCTTATCTTTTCAAAAATCACTTTAGGGTCACTACCCAAAGATTTATTTCCCAAAATAAATATCCGACATTAAATTACGGGGTCCACGACCCAGATATCCACGTCAATCATATGCGCAATGATTATTCTCGTTCCATGCTAGAAGGCATGAACCTCAGAGCTTCCTCATGCAAACTCGGGTGAAAAACCCAATGATAAGGAAATGTATTCACACCTCCTCATGACAATAGTCACAAAATATATGAAACTAGAGATCTGCAACGTACATGTAACATGTCCACATAGTATCCTAGTATCGTGCAAACGAGCAACGAACCTCATTCATCGAGATATTATATCTCATATCATCCTCATATTATCAACCTTAAGATTAGTATTCCGGAATAACTAAATCTCATACCATACCATACCATACCTCGTGATTAACCGTAGATTTGCACTATAAGCAACGATCCCTCAGAGAACTCGAAGTCCCATCCCGGAGTGGTTAACACAAATATGTTCAATGGGCAGCACTATAAGCTACGACCCCTCATAGGACTCGAAGTCCCATCCCGGAGTGAACATATAATCATACCAATGCTGTTCAATGGATCGCACTAAAAGCAACGACCCCTCGGAGGACTCGAAGTCCCATCCCGGAGTGAACACGTGGTTAAACACATAAGATTATTCAATGGATCGCACTATAAGCAACGATCCTTCAGAGGACTCGAAGTCCCATCCCGGAGTGAACATCTTATCAAATACATATACCATACCTCATGATTAACCGTGGATTCGCACTATAAACTACGATCCCTCAGAGGACTCAAAGTCCCATCCCAGAGTGAACATATAATTACACACCACGAGGAGGTACATACCTTTCGAAAAACACCAACCAACACAACCTCCTTACAGTAGAGTTACAACTAATATCCCATAACATCACATACTCATCAATAAGCACACATACACATATTCACACCCTTTGCCGAAGGGATACAACTTTCAGTCCATTAGCGATATAGTCACACCCAACGGGACACTCGAAAACAAGGCATTCCAATATACAACACTATTACACATTCCCAGAACGACCCATTCGTTACAAACGCACTAGTTAATTTTGAAAAACACCTTTATCGAGAATATACCGATTCTTTAAAGGTTCATTAAAATATTTCAATTGCAGACATAGTCAGTTACCAACTATTACATCTACGAAACACAAAGTGTATGGACAAGATACTTACCTTTGAGACATCGAGATCGGAAGAAAAAGCATACAAGTTCGGTAGGTCCAAGAATGCACTTCCGGCACCTAAACGATTCGTAAGGAATACGATAATTAATAATCAATAATCAAATCACACGGAGAAACTCACGAAACCAACTAACGATTTCCCCCGATTACAGTCTCATAAATATAGGGTTGGGAAACACCCAAACCCTCTTGAATTCGCAACACAAACCAAAGTAGGGCATGCAATCATAGGGTTGACGTATATACAAGTGAGATTAATCACAAAATCAATATTTACATGGTAAAAAATAGGTTACACAACCGAATCGAACAAAACCCCCAAAACTACCCAAGGTAGGGTTTCACGAAGATTTAACTCGATTTGAAGGAGAAGAGACGGTATTGTGATGATTAAATCACGTTATGAACTCGAGATGATGACCATTGATGAACTCCCGTCGATTTTTCTCCTTGGAATCGCCCAGATCGCATCAATGGAGAGGAAGAAGGAGGAAATGGGTTAAGAAACCGGTCCCTCAAGTTTATATAGGTTGACCGATGTTATGGCCGTAACTATTACTCATTACGGCCGTAACTATGCTACTGGGCAATTCCCCAATTTAACGAAGGTAGCTTACGGCCATAACTTCCAAGGATTACGGCCGTAACATACAAATGGATACAGCCGTAGAAATGCTACTGGAATAACAGGTTTTGACGAACGCAACGTACGGCCGTAACATAAAGCTGCTACACTAAACTTGAGTCCGGCAGCTCAAAAACGACACGAATGATGCGGAACTCAACGGGTATCACTAATTCACGAAGTGATCCCGAATAACGTCAATATACGGATTCAAGTATTATACGAACCTAAAATTCCGACCACCCGAAGGTACGGAGAATGAATAAAATAGAAAATGCCCAAATCTTTGGAAAATTACCAAACGGCCCAAACGTCCGAATAATCACGATACAAGCTCAAATAACAAAACCGGCGCCCACAACGCGTCTAAATACATTGAACGAACTAATAAGGTAGATGAAACGACAGTTCCGAACAATGTTTACAAGACTCGGACCAAAACACGGTATAATCACAACATTACTTGGATTCGACTACAATGGCTTCGAAACTCAATTAAAAGACAAAAGTTCAGAACAATATAATTTCCAAAATATCGAAACGATTACAAGTGAGTTGTCAAAATCGTAAAGATACCAAAGTGATAAAGACACGGAAAGTAGAAAAATATGGATATTACAGGGTATCACAAAACCTGTTCGGATAACCTGTTATTCCAAATGTATAATACACCACCATACAGCACAATCAACATACATTAATGTACGAAAAGCATAATTTAAACACCAACAGTATAAAATCACACCATATCAACATGTCATGTAGCAACATCAACAAAGTCACTATAAACACCAAAATTAACGAACACGAGTCTAAATAAAAAATATTTAGCATTAATAATAAGTTTATATAGCAAAAGAACTACTACGATGACAACTAAACTCCTCAAAGATCCGTCAAATTCTTAAAGATAGAAGAAGGATTACTACCGTCTTGCATGTCGCCGTCCTGAGGCTGTGAAGAAGAGGAGGTGTTTGTGAATCGAAGAATTGAGGTGGTGGTGGTATCGAAATTCCCGACTGAGCCATGGTCTGACTCAATGACATCATATACTGCATCATGGCTTGTTGAACCTTCCTTTGTTCCGCTTGGGATTTCTGGAACTGGTCTTGAGACTTCCTTTGCTTCTCAGCTCAGAGCTCCCTCTCGATCCTCAATTGCTCCTCCAGATAGGCATTTTGAGTGTCGCCCATTTGATTGTGCTGAAACCCTATAGTATACTTTAATAATTGGTTGCCTTCAGCTCCCATCATCGGCGTCCGGTGATGACTCCATTTAGGAGGGTAAATGTTAGCCCACACCCTTGCCCTAATGTAGGGATCGGCCTAATCGATCTCTCGACGTGCTAACTCGAGGCCAGTCTCGTCCAAATCCGGATGTTCCTCCCTCGCCATCTCTGTCAACATCCTCTCAGACTCCTCAATCACTATCTCCTAATTAAGTGGGAACAAAAAAAGTAACCGAATATTAATAAAGTTCAGAGGTAAAGACTGATAGCAGTATTAAAATGGTTAGGATATATTTACAACTTACAGGTCTATCCGGATAGTTCGGATATGCCTTCTGAGTCACGTAGACAAAGGCATTCACCACATTTTCATCAGAAGTGGCCTCGTGCGAAACTCTCGCTAACGACCGCGAACCTAAGCTGTGGTGCTCCGTCAAACCCTTACAGTTAACAGTGTTGGTTGAACTGCTCGCCTACACATAGAAACATGTAATTTTCATTTAACAAGGAACAAAATTACCACAAGTAAGTTTCATATACGTTACATATCTTTAAACAACAATAACATTACGATAATATTTAGAGCTCGATTACATACAGTATAGTCCGGGTCGCTAAAATGTGCTCATAGCCACCTCCACTCGTACTCCCGATACTTGAACTCCTCGGAAGTAGCCTCGCGGGAATTACACCAAGCTGACCAAAACATGTATAGCTCATTTTTCCAAGATTTGTGCCTATAACAAACATTTATAAATAATAATCAAACATTGGTCAAATATATTTGTAAAGTATTTTGTAAATTCTATGTATTTATTTACTGTGATTTTGTGTTTTTGTTTTATTCTTATTAATAAAGTTATTTGTTTATTATGTTATTCATAAATAATCTGTTGTGTGTATACAGTTGTTATTATGCAGTTGAATGTTAAGATTTAAGTTTAATGATTATGTTAAATGTCATTTTATATTTGTTATTTGTGTATGATTATATAATGTTAATGTGTTAGTTTTATTATTTTTATATATATTTAATATTATAATATTTTATGAAATTCTAAAAATATATGTTATAATACTCATAAATTCAAGTAAATTAGAGTGTATCATGTTTAAATTTATCAATCAAATTACCTTATATGTTTACAAGTTGTGAATTTTATATTACAAAGTATTTTATATTCATAAATAAATTATTAAAACATTTGACAAATACATATTTTTAACAATAACTAAAATGATGCAAAAATTTCTCGAATAATTACTCAACTACGTATTGTGAAAATTACTTACTTGATTGTTTGCACCTCATCACACCAAGTATGTAGTAGGAAAGAATGAACCTCAAACCAACCTACAATTAGCATATAATATATATTATTAAACTTTTTCTAAATTTAAATACACAAAGTAGCTTTCGGAATTGAGATAAACTTACCGACATAGGCACATCCTTCCACTAAGCCAACAGTACCGGAACTCTATCGCTTATGACAAACCCAACATTACGACAATATGCCGTACAAGCATCCGAAGCCAAAATGGGTCGTCGATATTTTTCATCTACTGCTATCTTGTGACGGCCATTTTTTGAAACATATGCGTCAAGTGGTACACCCTTCGATGGGCCACGAGTCTTCTTCTTCTTTCTCGGTTCGGCTTCGGTACGACCCTCCTCATTCTCAAGCTCCGCAAGCGCCGCGTATAACTTCGTCTTAGATATCCGACATATCCGCCAAATCATTTTCTCAGGCCACGCCTGGAACACATACGCCGTCGTTAGGTTAACCAAGCTATATGGCCGGCGGACTCCTTTCTCATCGACCCTTGGAATCGACGGTACCATAAGGGGCATAATAGAGTCGACGGCGGACCGGAAGGCACCTCGGATGACATGATAGGTGTAGCTCGGCCGCTCCCAGATGTAGGAGGAGGGGAGGAAATGCGGAGTATAGGAGGCATACGAGGTTGGGTCATCTCGACAGTAGTGGGGGTCGTCCGCGATCTGGGAGTCTGATACAATAAGCGCCTCGCAATAGTGTGTGCGTCATCCGCCGGATACAAGTTTCCATCCTTAAACTTCAGTTCACTATTCTCTACTAGCCCACGTACGCAACGATTACTCTCATCCAAATACATACCCACAGGATCCGCACGATTGGAAGCTGCAGAACTATCCCCCGACTCTGGAGTCTTCGACTTTTTCTTACTACACGCTAGTTTTTATCCATTTAACCTGTACAAATTCAAAAATTATCACATTAACTAAACAAATCAAATTCAAAGCAGTACATTAATTCAAAGCAGTACACATTAACATCCAGTTAATTCAAAATCATGCTTACTCGATAAGCCACACTAATCATATCAACAAAAAAAATAGAAAATTCATGCTGGAAAGAGTTTGAACAAAATGAGTTACAAAAAACTATGACAATCTACACAACTAAAGTATGAAAAACAGCCCCGATAACCAAAACAGTACATGAATTCAAAGCACTACCAGCCCCGATAACCAAAACCAGCAAATAATAAACATCCGAGAAAATGAAAAAACCTAAATCAAAACTGAAAAAAACATAAATCAAATTCGATACGGACGGACGGGACGAGGACAGAAATCAAATTCCAAAAATCAAAAAAACTTACCTACGGCGGACGACGGAAGGCGGCGGAGGATGAGCTGACGACGGACGGACGGGGCGGCGGAGGACGAGCGGACGGACGGGACGGGGCGGCGGAGGACGAGCGGACAGACGGGACGGTGTGGCGGAGGACGAGAGAACGGACGGGACAAGATGTCGACGGACGGGCGGCGGAAGGGTTCCAGGAATTAAAATGGTGAAGAAAGGAAAAAAATAACAAGTCCCGTTATATATATATATATATATATATATATATATATATATATATATATATATATATATATATAGGTACTTTAGCCGACGACACAGGTCGTCGTCGGCCAAACTATAAATGCTACGCACTTTAGCCGACGACCATAAAGTCGTCGGCTATACTTAATCCCCCCCAAAAAAATATGACCCAGTGGCTGCCGGGAACCCAGGCCATTTGGATAGATTACATGGCATTTTGCCAGTGAGTCATGTTTATCATTCATACATTTAAACACAGTTTTTATATTTATACATATACTGATATTTTAAATTTGTTGAATATAATTATAAATAATATATTTATAAATATATAATGATTATATGTTTGTATATATTTATACAGTTTTTATATAATGATATTTTATATATTTAAATTTAATCATAAATATATTTAATACAAAATTAAGATATCTATATATTTAATCATATTTTAACGGACTTTAGCCGACGGTAGTCATCGGCTAAACTAAATTCTAAAAAAATATTTATACATATATTAATATTTTAAATTCTTTGAATTTGATTATAAATATTTATATATATATATATATAATGATTATATATTTGTATATATTTATACAATTTTTATATAATGATATTTTATATATTTAAATTTAATTATAAATATAACTGTCGACCCGCCCGTTTCAAGCGACACGGGTGCTACACTTTAGTCGACGTCCAGGCTGCTGTCGGCTATATCTTGGAGTTTAGCCGACGACAGCCGTCGGCTATGCTTAATCCAAAAAAAAACATGACCCACTGACTGCCAGGGTTCAAACCCAGGCCATTTATATGAGTCATATGGCATTTTGCCACTGGGTCATGTTTATCCTTCATACATTTTAACCTAGTTTTTATATTTATACATATCTTTTATATAATAATATTTTATATATGTGAATTTAATTATAAATATATGTATATATATATAATATGATTATATATCTTTATGTTTATACAGTTTTTATATAATAATATTTTATATATTTGAATTTAATTATAAATATATATATATATAATATGATTATATATTTTTTATTAGTTTATACAGTTTTTAATCATCAATGGAACAATGAATATAATAAAATAAAAAAATCAGGTAATAATATCATTTTTTTCGATTCGTTTAAGCGGCACACAACAATGAATATTTATTAAGGAACTTTTTCAAATGATATGTCCTTCTAAGGTTCGTTGTCAGAATCACCATTTGAGTCCGGCTCTGTGTCGGAGTTGATAACTGGCAGCATATGTCTGAACTCCTCCTCATCATCTTCATTAGAGTCTGCATGTAATTCATCTATACATACATCTATGAACCCACGTTCTTCACCATGTAGCCGAACCACTCGACCTTCTACAATATTATTCAGTAGTATTGTGGAGGATAGTGGAATATTAGTTGTATTCAGCTCTTGATATGCCTCATTGTCATTCTTATAGACTGCTTGTCCAAGCGTAGCCGCACTATATATATATATATATATCTCTATATATATATATATATTTCTCGTAGCCACATGATTTACGATCTTCTATGCTCCTTTTTTTTACCAAGTCATCCAGGTAGTAAACTGGTTTAGCAGATGTTGCAAAAATAAAAGGATCACTTTCATACCAACTTGTAAAAGTATCAACAGATAATAGTCCATAATTGTCCTCCCTTTCGATTTGAGGATTTGTATCAAACCACCTACACTTGAAAAAGTAAACTGTCAAGCCTTCTCCATAAATTAGTTCCACTACTTCGAGAAGAACGCCGTAATATCCACCGTCAATCGTAATCCCAGAATTTTGACACCTCCTTCTTTGGTCTCTGTCGGTACATACAAATGTCACACCATTTACCTTCGTCATTGAATAAACTCTAGATATAGCAGGTTTCATCGAAAGAAGCATCAACTCACGTGACCACATCGGGTGGCCATCACTTTGTATGTGCGTCATCTGGATATTAATTCAGGTGAATGTCATAATTAAGTAAATTATGTAAGCAAATTAAGTTAACAGTAATTGAACACTTACCCATTGTCCGAAGTAATCAGCAAATGTTTTATTGTGGAATCTAATGTCTCCATTTACTGTAACACCCTCAAGATATTCGAGGTATATTACAGCGCCGTGAATCCCTATATGGGACCCACCAGGCTGAACAGCGTCATACTCATCGACTCACATAGACGCCAGAACAATACCATGTCATAAGGACGTAAAACAGAATAAACCACCCGGTTCAACCGGTCAACATAACAATATCATCCAACACGACATAATAAGCAACAATACAATCCGAACAAACAAGAACCCTTAAGTACTCGAGTACAACTATTATTTCAAAAACCACAAAAGATAAAAAGGTAAAAGACACTAAAACATCACTCGTGCACAGTCATCACGCACGGCCATCATCCGTGTACTGGTCCAGCGCCCGCTCGTCTCGATGAACCTGACCTGAAATTCATAAAACGAATTTCCCCAAAACGGGTCCCCAAAGGGGTTAGCAATTACGCTAGTACAAGTAACCAAATGAACAACTTACATCTTACACATATAGTAATGCATGCAATAAAGAAAACCGTTTGAAAACACTCATTTCCGGAAATGCCAATATCAAAACACATTTGTAAAATGCACCACAATTAACCGTCGATCCACGTCTCTGTGGACCCCTACCGAGACCCCGTCGGATCTAACCCGTAGTGGTTAAAAGCAAGCTCGTCGATCCACGTCTCTGTGGACCCCTACCGAGACCCCGTCGAGTCTAACCCGTAGTGAGCATACACACGCACACAATTTCTCATACAAAACTACTATGTCAAGATTGTAAGTTCATAAGGATACTTGCCTCGATTAATTAGACGATGACACGAACGGAACGGAAGAGTTGAACACGACCGCAAGGAACCGGTGGAAATGAACCTAACGATTCGAACAACACAATCACAACCAACTCTAGACGATTACGGAAATGGAATACACCCAGAAACCCGCCTACGATTCATGTATATTCGTATATAAACAACAACGAGGGCGGACCACAACCGAACCCTCTCGATTCCGTAAAAATCACGAAATATACCATGAATCCGTAGGGAAACTAAGAATACCAACAAGAATAATCATATTCATCATGAATCCATCAACGAAACGGAACGGATCGGAAGAAAATCCCAAAACCCCCAAATTATCCAAAAGTAGGGTTCTAAGAGATTACCTTGGATTTAGGATGGGAAACACAAGTGGATGATGTTAGTCTTACACCAAGAACTCAAGCACAAGAATCTCTGGAGTGATTGGAAGAAGAAAATCGCCTCAAATCGCCTCGGAGTCGCTCGGCCGCGGAAGAAGGAGAGAAATGAAAAACTGTGATTATCTCGGTCAACTCCCTGGTTTATATAGCCAGGGAGTGTTAGCGCACGCTAAGACCTCAAGGTTAGCGTGCGCTAACGGGATAGGGTTACAAACCCTCCTGTTAGCGTCCCAGTCCAGAAGTCAGGTTTCTGGCCGTTAGCGTGCGCTACCATACATGCGTAGCGTGCGCTAATAACCCCTCGGTAGCGCGCGCTATCGACCAATAGCGTGCGCTACCCGAACATCAGCCGAGTCCAGTAGCCAACTGCCCAAACCTCACCTGACCCGTTAGCGTGCGCTACCATACCAGCGTAGCGTGCGCTAACTAGCATCTGATCGAGTTCAGTAGTAAACTGCCCAGTACTGGACAGTCACACTAGCGCGCGCTACTGAACAACTTAACGTGCGCTAGTCTCCCGACATTAGCGTGCGCTAGACAAGATAGCGTGCGCTAATCCGATAGTCCAGAGGCCTGGGAGTTAAACTGCCACTCCCAGGGCTAAATCATTAGCGTGCGCTACGAATTAAACGTAGCGTGCGCTACTAATGGATTTCTAGCGTGCGCTATACAGGAAATTTAGCGTGCGCTAGATACAGAATATAAACGACCCAAAATACCGGATTATGAACGAAACGTCAAACGGAACACCTCTAAACGCATCATAGCATAGAATGAATCCACGGCAACCCCGAAACGGCGGTTCCGCACAACAATTACGAGAATCAGATCAAAAGATAACGGAAAAGTTACACTGAAGGATACTCGAGGGTCACTAAAATCGAAAATTACACCGGAAGTACAATTACAAGGGAAAGAAAAAAAATGCGGATATTACATTCTACCCCTCTAAAAATAAGTTTCGTCCCGAAACTTAAGGAACAAACAACTCGGGGTACCTAGCACGCATGCTATCCTCGGTTTCCCAAGTTGCCTCCTCGACACCGTGTCTCGACCACTGCACCTTGACCAAAGGTATGGTCTTATGCCTCAATCGCTTCTCACGATGCTCCAAAATCTTCAAAGGGCGCTCTTCTAAAGTAACATCTTCGGCGACATCAATCTCTCCATAATCGATGATGTGACTAGGATCCGGGACATATTTCCTCAACTGGGAAACATGGAAAACGCTATGAACATGACTCAAGGCCGGAGGTAACGCCAAACGGTATGCCAACCCACCTACTCGCTCGAGGATCTCGAAGGGGCCGATAAATCTCGGACTCAACTTCCCTTTCTTCCCGAAACGAAAAACTCCCTTCGTCGGCGACACCTTTAGAAAAACATGGTCTCCCACCTCGAATTCCAAAGGTCGACGACGGATGTCGGCATACGACTTCTGTCGACTCTGGGCAGTCAACATCCATTCCCGAATTAACTCTATCTTCCTCCTCGTCTCTAAAACGACATCCGGCTCGGTCCCGACCAAATCGGACGCTTCATTCCAACAAATCGGTGATCGACATCGCCGCCCGTAAAGTGCCTCATACGGTGCCATCCGAATCGACGCGTGCCAACTGTTGTTGTACGTGAATTCGATCAGCGGCAAATGTTCCTCCCAGTCACTACTCCAATCGAGAGCACAGGCACGTAACAAGTCCTCGAATGTCTGGATAGTGCGTTCCGATTGTCCATCTGACTGGGGGTGAAAAGAGGTACTCAAGTGTAAACGGGTACCCAACGCCTTATGCACCGCCTGCCAGAAGTGTGATACAAAACGGCCGTCACAATCCGAAACAATAGACTTCGGAGTACCGTGAAGTCTCACAATCTGCGCGATGAACACACGAGCTAACTTCTCCGGGCCCCAAGTGTCCTTGATGCCCAGAAAATGTGCCGACTTGGTCAGGCGATCAACAATCACCCATACCATATTCATGCCCGACCTCGATCTCGGCAAACTCGTAACGAAATCCATCGATATATCTTCCCATTTCCATTCCGGAACGGGAAGTGACTGCAATAACCCAACCGGTCGCTGATGCTCGATCTTGACCTGCTGACAAGTCAAACATCTCGCTACAAACTGTGCGACCTCATCCTTCATATCATTCCACCAGAAATTCCTTCTCAGGTCCTTGTACATCTTACTCGAACCAGGATGAACGGAATAAGGTGTAGCATGGGCCTCCCGTAAAATACTCTGCCTCAACTCTGAGTCGTTCGGCACACAAAGCCGACTCTGGAATCTCAAAACACCATCCTCGTGAATCACAAATCCAGGAGACTTTCCTTTAAGAACGTTCTCTCGGATTTGAGTAATCATCGGATCTTCTAACTGCTTCAGCTTAATTTCATCGATCAAAGACGACGAAATCTCTAAAGCACGAAGTTGCCCGACGGCTCCCGGCAACGAGACCTCAACATCTAACTCGATCAAAGCCCTCCTAATCTCAGACTGAGATGTAAGGATCTCAAGCGTTCGCAACGCAACTGGTTTCCGACTCAAGGCATCGGCCACAACGTTCGCCTTGCCCGGATGATAAAGGATTTCGAGGTCATAATCCTTAATCAACTCTAACCACCTCCTCTGCCTCATATTCAACTCTCGCTGAGTAAATATGTATTTCAGACTTTTATGATCAGTAAAAATCTGACATGCAGAGCCGAAAAGATAGTGACGCCAAATCTTGAGCGCAAAAACGACTGCCGCTAACTCTAGATCATGAGTAGGGTAGTTCAACTCATACGGCCTCAATTGTCTCGACGCATAGGCAATAGTCTTGCCGTGCTGCATCAACACGCACCCAAGTCCCTGACCCGAAGCATCGCTATAAACGGCAAAACCCTCGTTGCCACATGGCAACGCCAAAACCGGGGCTGAAGTCAAACGCTTCTTCAGTTCCTCAAAACTCGACTGCCTCTCGTCACTCCAGACGAACCTCTCGGATTTCTGGAGCAACTGCGTAAGTGGTCGAGCTAGTTTCGAGAAACCCTCGACGAACCTACGATAGTAGCCAGCTAAACCCAAGAAACTACGGAGCTCCTTCACATTCTTGGGCGGTGCCCAATCCAATACGGCCTCAATCTTCTGCGGATCCACACGAACCCCCTACCGAAATCACGTGACCTAGAAACATCACTTCCTTCACCAGAACTCACATTTCGAGAACTTTGCATAGAGTTGCTCGGTCCTTAAAATGTCTAATACTATCCGCAAATGATGGGCATGCTCTTCCTCATTCCTCGAATAAATAAGAATATCGTCAATAAAGACGACGACGCACTTATCCAAATACTCGATAAAAACCTTGTTCATCAATTGCATGAACACCGCGGCGCATTAGTTAACCCGAAAGGCATGACTACGAACTCATAATGTCCGTACCTCGTCCGAAAGGTTTTTTGGCACATCGGACTCTCTCACCCGGAGCCGATAGTATCCCGATTTCAAATCAATTTTCGAGAATACCGCAGCCTCCTAATCGATCGAACAAGTCATCAATTCTCGGCAAAGGATACTTGTTCTTGATGGTCACTTTATTTAGTTCGCGATAGTCGATACACAAACGTAGTGAACCATCCTTCTTCCGCACAAACAGACCGTGCGCCCCCAAGGCGGCGCTCGGTCGAACATACCCGACTCAAGAAGCTCACTCAACCGCTTCTTCAACTCGCCATCTCTGAAGGTGCCATGCGATAGGGCGCCTTGAAATAGAGCCGCACCCGCTCTAACTCTATAGCAAACTCAACCTCACGTTCGGTGGCAATCCGGTAACTCGTCAGAAATACATCAGAAACTCATTAACGATCGGAATCGTGAAAGCTCGACTCACCATCCTCCGCCTTCAAGGCGTAGCACCAATATCCAGTACACCCCTTTCGCAGAGTCTCATCGCCTTCAAGGCGTTAATAGCAATTCTGGTTTCCCCTCTTTCGCCGCGAAAGAGTGCTCTCTTGCGTCCTCGGCTAGCATAGTGATGATTCTCGTGCGGTAGTTCATGATCGCACCATGCCGCTCGAGCCAATCATCACCAAGAATCAAATCCTCACCCTCGATACTCACAACAATAAGATTAGAGGGCCAAGCCCTCTCACAAATAAGTACAGAGCAGTCTCGAACCTCCTGATCACCAACGATCCTATCGCCGCTAGGAAGCTTAACGATGAAGGGCTCACAAGGCGTCAAACGGTCGAGACTCAAACGGCGCACACAATCCAGAGATATGAACGAATGCGTAGCACCGGAATCGAAAAGCACACTGACAGGATGAGAAAGAATATAAACGGTACCTGTCGCCACGGTAGCTGGTCATCGGTCTTCCGCATCTCATAAACCGCGGATGGGCGGGCCGACACCGAAGCTCCCCCTTAGAGGATCGACCCGACCTCTCCCCGACTAGCACTCGGCGGAGACCGAGGAGCAAACGATCACTGATTAACACTTGGTTCCCTAGGCTCTGGAATGGAAGCCCGGCACCAAGAATTCTCTCCCTCTCAAAGCCTGAAGCCGCCTTGTGGCCGGGCCCTGCCACACTGATTACACGTCGGCCAAAGGGCTCAAACAAGTACGGTAGCGTGGCTCATACGACCACAATTGAAACACTTCACATCACGGAAAGGAGCACTAGTAGTTCCACGTGGACCCCAGTGAGCGAGCTGGACCACCGCCGTGGGGAAGTTAGCGATTGGGATCTCTGCCGACCCCCACTCTTGTGGCCCGAAAAGTTCCCAGCGGACTTCGCTTCTTACTCTCGCGGGCCGCCTCACTCGCCGTCACGGACATATCATAAGCAAGGGCCCTACTCGATAATCCTTCAATGTAGTGCATACGAGCCCCGACATATAGTCCCGATGCAACTTCATCCGTCTCGGAGAAATGGAAAATCTTGTCACTCTCCTCGACAACTTGGGTTTTCACATAACCCAACTCTTTGTTAAAATCGGCAATAGCTTGAGCTACGGGGATATCCGTGGTTGAGCATCATAAAAGCATGTACCCGAGCCTCGTCCGATCGCCACGGCAATATTCATCTCCATCAACTCTTGAAACTCATTCACGGCAGATGGTCTTTGGGCCCAACGGCCTCCCACCAGTCCGTAGCGTCCCCGGTGAGAAAGTATTGAGCAATAGGAACTCTACGGTCTTCGGGACAGTTAGTGGCAACGAAGACCTTAGTCATCTCCTTGATCCACCCTTCCCAGCCAATCGGGTCTGAAGCTCCCGAAAACTGAGGAGGATGCATCTTGATGACATCTTGGAGCCAACGGTCCGCTCCGCCCCGATTAGCATGGGCTTGATCCGGGTTCTGAACCGCCTGAGCTATTGCCGCCATTTGGTTCACCATTTGTTGCATAACGGCCGCAATACCAAGATCGGCACGCTCCTGAGAAGAGGCATGGCTATGACGGTCGCCGATCGCTGGCCTCAAGACTGTGACGTGGCCGCCCCACCGGCTGCCCCACGTCCCCGGCCGCGTCCACGACCACGACCGCGACCGCGACCACGACCTCTTCCAGCATCCATACTGGAGTTAAATAAGTAGCAAAAGCCATACGAGGATCAGTACAAGAAAAGAACAATCACAAGTCGAGAATCAAGGGTACGATACAAGGAATTAATGAACAGAAGAAAGAAAACTTACGGACACTGGTAGTACCGGAATCATGGCAGCGTGACGATGATGTGCAAAACCAAACACCACAAGACCCAATAAACCAACAAGCCTAGGTATCCATAAACCTAGAGCTCTGATACCATTTTCTGTAACACCCTCAAGATATTCGAGGTATATTACAGCGCCGTGAATCCCTATATGGGACCCACCAGGCTGAACAGCGTCATACTCATCGACTCACATAGACGCCAGAACAATACCATGTCATAAGGACGTAAAACAGAATAAACCACCCGGTTCAACCGGTCAACATAACAATATCATCCAACACGACATAATAAGCAACAATACAATCCGAACAAACAAGAACCCTTAAGTACTCGAGTACAACTATTATTTCAAAAACCACAAAAGATAAAAAGGTAAAAGACACTAAAACATCACTTGTGCACAGTCATCACGCACGGCCATCATCCGTGTACTGGTCCAGCGCCCGCTCGTCTCGATGAACCTGACCTGAAATTCATAAAACGAATTTCCCCAAAACGGGTCCCCAAAGGGGTTAGCAATTACGCTAGTACAAGTAACCAAATGAACAACTTATATCTTACACATATAGTAATGCATGCAATAAAGAAAACCGTTTGAAAACACTCATTTCCGGAAATGCCAATATCAAAACACATTTGTAAAATGCACCACAATTAACCGTCGATCCACGTCTCTGTGGACCCCTACCGAGACCCCGTCGGATCTAACCCGTAGTGGTTAAAAGCAAGCTCGTCGATCCACGTCTCTGTGGACCCCTACCGAGACCCCGTCGAGTCTAACCCGTAGTGAGCATACACACGCACACAATTTCTCATACAAAACTACTATGTCAAGATTGTAAGTTCATAAGGATACTTGCCTCGATTAATTAGACGATGACACGAACGGAACGGAAGAGTTGAACACGACCGCAAGGAACCGGTGGAAATGAACCTAACGATTCGAACAACACAATCACAACCAACTCTAGACGATTACGGAAATGGAATACACCCAGAAACCCGCCTACGATTCATGTATATTCGTATATAAACAACAACGAGGGCGGACCACAACCGAACCCTCTCGATTCCGTAAAAATCACGAAATATACCATGAATCCGTAGGGAAACTAAGAATACCAACAAGAATAATCATATTCATCATGAATCCATCAACGAAGCGGAACGGATCGGAAGAAAATCCCAAAACCCCAAATTATCCAAAAGTAGGGTTCTAAGAGATTACCTTTGATTTAGGATGGGAAACACAAGTGGATGATGTTAGTCTTACACCAAGAACTCAAGAACAAGAATCTGGAGTGATTGGAAGAAGAAAATCGCCTCAAATCGCCTCGGAGTCGCTCGGCGCGGAAGAAGGAGAGAAATGAAAAGCTGTGATTATCTCGGTCAACTCCTGGTTTATATAGCCGGGAGTGTTAGCACGCTAAGACCTCAAGGTTAGCGTGCGCTAACGGGATAGGTTACAAACCCTCCTGTTAGCGTCGATCCAGTAAGTCGTTTCGGCGTTAGCGTGCGCTACCATACATGCGTAGCGTGCGCTAATAACCCTCGGTAGCGCGCTATCGACCAATAGCGTGCGCTACCCGAACATCAGCCGAGTCCGAGCTAACCGCCCAAACCTCACTCGACCGTTAGCGTGCGCTACCATACCGGCGTAGCGTGCGCTAACTAGCATCCGATTGAGTTCGGTAGTAAAGCGCCGATCGACAGTCACACTAGCGCGCGCTACTGAACAACTTAACGTGCGCTAGTCTCCCGACATTAGCGTGCGCTAGACAAGATAGCGTGCGCTAATCCGATAGTCCAGAGGCCTGGGGGTTAAACTGCCACTCCCAGGGCTAAATCGTTAGCGTGCGCTACGAATTAAACGTAGCGTGCGCTACTAATGGATTTCTAGCGTGCGCTATACAGGAAATTTAGCGTGCGCTAGATACAGAATATAAACGACCCAAAATACCGGATTATGAACGAAACGTCAAACGGAACACCTCTAAACGCATCATAGCATAGAATGAATCCACGGCAACCCTGAAACGGCGGTTCCGCACAACAATTACGAGAATCAGATCAAAAGATAACGGAAAAGTTACACTGAAGGATACTCGAGGGTCACTAAAATCGAAAATTACACCGGAAGTACAATTACAAGGGAAAGAAAAAAAATGCGGATATTACATTTACAGCATCACATGAAAGGTGAATGTCTTTCCAATATTGAACTTCTGGATAGTTAAGCAATATCCACCAATGTGCAATTCCTAGATCGTAAGGTTGTAAATGACTGTCAGGTAATCTTCCTTGAACTTCGGCTTCGTTGGTGATGATGGAGAGATTAGATTGCACTGTAATGGTTGACATAGGCTCGGGTGTGGGATCCACCGCGCCCAAATAGAACTTGGTATATGTTACACACTCCCATGCAAGATATGCTTCGGCTATACATCCTTCAGGTGCAGACTTATTAGTCACAGGGTCCTTGTACTCACCAAGTTGCCTTTCTATTGGAAACATCCACGTGTAGTGGACTGGACCTGTTAGTAAAAGTTGGCGAGGGAGATGGATCATGAGGTGAGGCATGAGATCAAAAAAATTCAGTGGGAATATCCTCTCAAATTTTCATAAGATATAAATGATCTCCTTTTTGCATGAGCGGGAGATCTGACTTCCTTACTTCCCTAGTGCATAACTTTTGAAAGAATCTGGATAACGATACACAAGGCTCAACCACCTGTTTGGACAAGTATGGTCGAATAAACACAGGAAACAAGCGTTATAAGAGGATATGACAATCATGGTTCTTCAGTCCAGTTAACTTGTTCTCTTTGAAGTTAACACATCTCCCCATAATTCCAGTATATCCTGTGGGATACCTAGCAGCCTTCATCCACGAAAAAATCTCAGTCTTTTGCTCAGGGTGACGGTGTAAGCAGCTTTTGGCATTTTGTGTTTCCCCTTCCCTTCCTTCAACCATAAATGTTTTCTAATGTTCATTTCTTTTAAACCAATGCGTGCCTTAGGGCCGTCTTTAGTCTTTCCTTCCCAACATAACACTGTACCGACAACACTTTCACAAACATTTTTTTCTATGTGCATCACATCTAGGTAGTTCCTAATCAACAACTTACTCTAATAAGGTAGATCCCAGAAAATACTTTTGTGGGACCAGTACTTATACCTGTGTGGTCATTCAGGAGTTGCCACTACTATATCATGATGGTTGCTCAACTGCCCATAATCATACTCATTCAGCACGACCAAAATTTCCTCACTAGTCCACTCCCGTGGTGGATCGCCAACCTCTTCAGTACCATCAAATGCTACAGCATCCGTACGACAAACATGCATTCTTTCAAGCCATAAACGGTGATGCATTCTGATAACCTTCCGACAATGATACCTTGTGCAGTCAGCATTAAAGCACATTGGACATCATCTGTATCCACTAATAACAGATCCGGACAACATCCCGTACATAGGAAATTCACTGATGGTACCGGTACACATAGCACGTAAGTAGAACATCTCATGTGAGTAACTTTCGTACGCCGGATGACCTTGCTCCCACAACAACTTCAGCTCATCTATCAAAGGTCTCAAATAAACATCAATACACTTTCCTGGATACCCAGGGCCAGGTACTAAGAGAGTCAACATATTTTACTCCTTCTTCATGCACATCCATGGAGGAATGTTGTAAGGAATCATTACCACCGGCCATATACTATACGAAAGACTCATGTTGCCAAAAGGGTTGAATCCATCATATGCAAGTCCGAGTCTTACATTTCCGACATTTGATGCAAACTCTGAGAACTCCCTATCTATATGCTTCCAAGCCTCTCCATCAGAAGGGTGTATCATAGTATCCTCGTTAGTGACGCGAGGCTTGGCGTGCCATCTCATTGCCTTGGCTGTGTGAGGAGACATGAAAAGCCTCTCAAATCTATCCTTCAGAGGGAAATACCAAAGAACCTTCATAGATTTCTCTTTACCATAAGGAGTGAACTTATACCTCTTTGTGTCACATACCGGACATTTCTTTAGGTCTTCATTAGGTTTTCCCCAAAATAAAGCACAATCATATATGCATACGTGGATCTTGATGTACGATAGCCCAAGACTTTTTAGGATACATCTCATTTTACTGTGATTACTAGGAAGATGATGACCTTCTGGGAGCATTTTCCCTGTAAGTTCCAAATAATCATCCACAGCTTTAATCGAGGATTTGTTCTCCACCTTCACTCTCATAGTCTATATGACACTATCAAGAACCGTCATGTGACACCCAGGGTAAAGAAGAGTCCGTTGGAGCTGGATTAGCTTGTTATATCTATCAACAGAAATAGTGTTAACGGGTATCAATGTAGGTGTTCGGATGACTGGTTGATCAGCTATATGGTATTCTTGAGCTTCAGACGGTACGTCCCTCTCATAATAACCAAACACGTCGCCAATCAACCTTCTTGTGGGGTCATTGGATGTGCTACCACTATATTGTCCGTGATCATGGGGAATAATTGAATTTGATCTTTCACCGTGGTAAATCCAACATGTGTATTTATCCCAAAATCCATTCTTTTTCAAATGCTCCCACACGACATCAAGTGTAAAACGGTACATATGACTGCGACATTTACATTTATTGCATGGGCAGTAATGAATCATACTATCACTATCATGCTCCTTCACAAACCGAATAAACCCTCTCATTCCATCTATGACTCTTGGACCCCATTTTTGTAGACCAATCCAACTTTTATCCATCCTATAACAAAAATAACAACTATATTACACATTTTATTTATCAAGAACATACAAAAATTACGACTACAATCATCATAGCTCGAATTCAAGATGTCAAATCCATATATATATACACACACACATATATATATATAATACTATATATATATATAGTTCAAATAGAAACTTTTCCTTAGGTGTTAACTAGGAACTGATTTGAGCCCTTCAATTTTTTCGATTAGTGGTTACAATTAATTAGTAATTAATAATTTAGTAAGAGCTTAATTTCTATGCGTAAGGGCATTAGTGTATTTGTATAAATATTTATATAGGGTGATTCACGGTTGATTGAGGCCATCTTAATTATCCTTTACACATTGTATTAAATGTGGAGATATTTATTTTCTCTCATAGTAGGTTATTAACGTTTAAATTAATTGCCTCACCCTTAATTAGTGGGATGCTTCAAATCTTCTTTTTTTCGGGGCCTATGCTTGTTATCTTAAAATTAAATGTGTAGAAATTTGCTATCTTTAAAAAAAAAACAGTAAGCAATAATTAATATTTTAATAAGCAAAGCATAAACAAAATATAAGCAATGTATATATAAATAATATGTTAATAAGCAATACATAAAATAACATATAAGCAATGTATATATCAATAATAAGCACTACATCAATATTAATAAGCAATATATAAATAAAATATAAGCAATGTATATATCAATAATATGTTAATAAGCAATACATAAATAAAATATAAGCAATGTATATATCAATAATAAGCAATAACATATTATGTTAATAAGCAATAGATAAATAAAATATAAGCAATGTATATATCAATAATAAGCAATAACATTTTATTTTCATAAATAATACAAAAATAAAGAAAAAATATTAAGCAATGCATTAATACAAAATAGCATCATGCGATTTAAATAAAAATACCTCAATTTTTAGTTGTACTCCTTGGATAGCGTTTCCACAAATCATGTCTGAAGAAATTATGGTAAGTTTGATGGTAACACAATTTGACATCCTTAACCTTGTTTGACTAATTTAGGTAATTTTCGGTCAAAGTTATATAGTCTTCCTTATTTTTGAAATAAATCTCATCCATCTATATTGATTCAATAAATGGTTAATATTGGTTCCTAGTTAATATATAGGGGATGGTTTTTATTATAACCCTTCCCTATATATATATATATATGTGTGTGTGTGTGTTATACATACACCAAGAAATCTTCGAGAAAACGAACTAATTCTTAAACATGTTCATAATCATCTAAATAGATATATTATATGCATAATATAATTATAATTGATATTAAAATTCAATAAACATACCTTCAATATGATTTCTTGAATGATCAAACCAGAGAAAATAGTTGTTTTTCATTTTCTTGCTTTCTAATTTCTGAATGTGTTGTAAATGGTGCCTTGAAGTGTTAGATGGTGATATATTCTGCACAAAAACACATGTAAGACTATAGTCGTCGGCTAAACATTAAAAGTCATCGGCTAAAGTCTCGTAGTCGTCGGCTAAACTACAGAACTTTAGCCGACAGATTGGCTGGACTTTAGCCGATGATAAAAAGTAAAGTCGTCGGCTAAACAACTTCATCCGACAATAAGTAAGACGTCGGCTAAACTTGCTGACTTTAGCCGACGACGCCGGCCGTTCTCCAGCTAGTCGTCGGCTAAAGTGTTATTTTTGGTAGTGTATTTTCCATATAGTAAACATTCCTTATTTTATAAGGACTAGGTTTAACTATAAATATAAACCTAATTATGAATTAGATTTAGTAGAAATTTGCAAAACCCTAAAAATCATCTCCTCTCCCCCCTCTTGTTCACGTAGAACCGAAACCAAACCCACCTTGGGTTTTGGTTTTCTTGATTTGATTGGGTTTTGGTTTTCTTGATTTGATCTTTTGGATAGTTCCCTAGTAGCTGTTGGAGTTGGTTTTGTGTTAGTGTGGACTATCTACTGGTCAGATCATGTATTACCCCGAGATATTCGGAATAATTACAGCGCTATAAACCCTTTATATAAGAATTTACAAGGCTAAATTAAAAGAAATGCTGAACAATACGAAAGTACCACCAAAAGTTGAGTAATTTAATAATCGGTTAAATTAATCCACAACCATCCATTATTACAAACTTTCCAAATCATCAAAAGAACACACGTACTCGAGAACTAAAGACCAACCCAGAATACAAAAACAATACAACGGATAACATCACTGTGCCCCTTCGTCATCATGCCGGTAATGTGGTTGCTTCCCAGCTCCTCGGCTACCTGAACATCAAAACAAATGTCCACCCCGCAGGAGTTAGCAAAACGATGCTAGTACAAGTATCATAATATACAAAATCAGATATGCAACAACGATGCATAGCAAAATACAACATGCGGACTTCCTCTACCGGAATCCAATGATGCGAATCCACATGATTCCATCAACACAACACAGGGTAATCCAATGATCCAGCGCCCTCAGCATAGATCCCAAGATGGTCCTGTCAGACCAACACGAGGTGGAAAACCCGTCCAATGATCCAGCGCCCTCAACATAGATCCCAAAATGATCCCGTCGGACCAACACGAGGTGGACAACTGATCCAACTCCCTCAGCATAGATCACGCGATCCCTTCGGACCAATACAACATATACAATACAACTATGCATACACATATGCAAATTGATATGTCCATCAACATGAACAACATATGAATCAATAACCTGGACGACAATATGACAATTCAACTTGGATGATCTCATGTTCAACAACATGAATAACAATATGCATGATCAATATCATCAACCATATACCAATAATCAAATTACGATACTTGCCTTAGAAAGATGGCAAGAATTAAATACTTCAACGACCGTCAATACGCCCGAAGGTCGCCTCCTTCGATCAATTGTTCGCAACGCTCGAACCTTTAAACAAATAGAAAAATATCGACAACTCAACTTTCGTAACAATTTTAGCAAACGGACATCTAACGTCTACAACGGCCGGGTTAACACTCTAAGTTAGCCGGTTCACGGTTCAACTCATTCGACGAACGCTCGGTCGAGCTAAGGACATATTTCAAGCGAATCAAATGACCATAACAAAGATGAAAGTTGACATCTACGAGTTCAAGGACATTCAAATCATCATAAGTTCGCACTTCGATTCCTGATTATCAATTCCAATACTTCGTTCGGTTATTTAACACCCTTCAACCGAGTTTTAGATTAACTCATCCCTACAATTTCGTTCTTCCACATGCTATCCTTCTTGCCAAAGTTTTTAAGTTCATAACAATTGTTACCCATCAACACCCTTCGTTCCAATCATCAACATTAAGATCATCATGTCCTGAAATCATTACAAGTCATGAATTACGTTTGAAGAACACCTTATATTACACATGGATTATTCTTAGTGAATACCCTTAGAATTAATCTTCTTTAATATCCCCATTCTAGGTGATTATATTAACAATACACTCGTATACAAGTGATTCAGAATCGACATCCAAAATATACAACAAATCTCGGAAACCATATCCTAGGTTCAACTCAATAAGGCTCGGCTATAATCTTCTTACTCAAAGAAGTTCTAACATGATTACTTCAGATTTCCTAAGGTATGGTGTTCAACCTAATAAGTTATCAATAACCTTAATAGTTCCAGGAGAAATGTTCATAATCTGAATAAGAACACGAATTCTAAGCTCGGGCAGCAATACATACCTTATACGGAAAGAAAAGATGAAAACACTTGATGAACTCAACGGAGAACGCTTGAACACCAATCCTTAAAGCTCCTTGCCTTTAATGATTATGTTAAGAGGCTGATATGAAGGTTTAATATTGAGAGGGTAACTCTCTAAGTCTCGAAAATCAAGTGTGGGGCGAAGTGGAAACTGATAAATGAAATGAGGTGCTGTCCTATTTATAGAAATTGACCATTAGAGCGCGCTACTGCTCCTTTTTAGCGTGCGCTAACGGGCTCCCATCCCACTGTCTCTTTTTGTCACGTACGCTAAATAGCCTTTACGTACGCTAAGTATAACAGCCAGCGTACGCTAACACCCATTATAACATGCACTAACGGCTTTGCGAAATCTCACAGACCTCACTGTACTAGACTTAGCGTGCGCTAGCATCTCTCTCGCAGCGTGCACTAAGCACCGTTGACTCGACTTTTCCAAAAGCCGTCCAGGTTCATCCCGACATATCTTTATCTAAGATCCGTGATCCGATCTCACCTACCACCTATCTCAGTCATGCTGACCACGTATAGCGTGCGTTAAGACTCATCTATAGTGCGCGCTAACTCACATATTTAGCGCGCGCTATATTTAAATGTTAGTGTGCGCTAAATATACATAAATACATGTGTTAATTTACATCTATGAAATCATACACTCAACAATACTGGGTTATGAAATACAGAGAATTATACTCAGATCAATAATACAACATATGCAATGTCACAAGGTTCAAGTACAGATAAAATACACATCAGATATTCGGGTATTACATACTCTCCCTCTAAAAAGAAGTTTCGTCCCGAAACTTAAGATGAAAATAATTCCGGATATCTAGCCTTCATACCATCCTCCGTCTCCCAAGTGGCCTCTTCGACTCCGTGTCGCGACCATTGAACTTTAACCAATGATATTGGTTTATTTCTCAATTGTCTGACCCGACTCTCGAGTATCTTAACTGGTTTCTCTTCGAACGTGCCATCATTAGTTATCTCAATCTCGCTGAAATCCATGACATGACTGGGATATGGTACATACTTCCGTAACTGGGATACATGAAATACATTCTGGACATGACTCAGTGATGGCGGTAAATCCAACCTGTACGCCAAATCTCCAACTCTTTAAAGAATCTCGAATGGTCCGATATACCTCAGACTCAGCTTTTCTCTCTTCCCAAAACGATAAACTCCTCGAGTAGGAGAAACCTTCAGAAGAACATGATCTCCATTCTCAAATTCTAACGGGCGGCGGCGTACGTCCGCATAGGACTTCTATCGGCTCTGGGAAGTCAACAACCTTTCACGAATCAGGGCTACTTTATCTTGAGTCTGAACTATCAATTCTGGTTCCGTCCCAATTAGATCAGACGAATCATCCCAACATAAAGGTGATCTACATCTCCTACCGTATAACGCTTCAAAAGGTGCCATCTTAATGGAAGCATGCCAACTATTGTTGTAGGTGAATTCAATCAACGGCAGATGAACTTCCCAATTAGTTGACCAATCTAAGGCACAAGCTCTCAGCATATCTTCTACTGTCTGAATAGTCCTCTCGGACTGTCCGTCAGTCTGAGGATGATAAGTCGTGCTAAAATTCAGCTCGGTTCCCAGGGCTCCATGAACTGCTTTCCAAAAGTGTGACACAAAGCGACCATCCCAATCCGAAATAATAGTCTTCGGCGTACCGTGCAATCAGACTATCTCCGCAATAAATACTTGTGCCAACTTCTCTGGCCCCCAAGTATCATTAATACCCAAAAAATGAGCCGACTTGGTTAGACGATCAACTATCACCCAAATCATATTCATCCCCGTTCTGGTCCTTGGCATATTACTGATAAAGTCCATCGATATATCTTCCCACTTCCATACAGGAATCGGAAGTGGCTTCAACATTCCGGCAGGTCGCTGATGTTCAATCTTAACCTGTTGACAAGTTAAACACTTCGAGACGTATTCTGCTACGTCCTTCTTCATATTTCCCCACCAGAAATTCTGCTTCGGATCCTTATACATCTTACTGGTGCCCGGATGAATAGAATAGGACGCACTGTGAGCTTCCTTCATGATCGTCTGTTTCAAAGCATCGTCATCGGGACGCAAAGTCGACTCTGGAACCTTATATCTCCATCATCATACATTACAAATCATGGGGCCTTCCCCTTGTTCACTTCATCATGTAACCGAATAATCAGAGAATCATCCAACTGCTTAGATTTGATTTCTTCGATTAACGACGAAGTTAATTCCATCACACACAGTTGCCCTTGGACTTCTTGCGACTATACTTCAATTCCTTCGTAAATCAATTCTCGTTGAATGCTGGACTGGGACGTAAGTGTTTCCAACATTCGAATAGAAACAGGTTTGTGGCTCAGCGCATCAGCTACCACGTTCGCTTTGCCTGGATGATAAACAATTTCCAGGTCGTAATCTTTGATAAATTCCAGCCACCTCCTCTGTCTCATGTTTAATTCCTTCTGACTGAAAATATATTTGAGACTCTTGTGATCTGTAAAGATCTGACAGTGAGTGCCATACAAATAATGTCGCCAAATCTTCAGGACAAAGACAACGACTGCTAACTCTAAATCATGTGTCGGGTAGTTAACCTCATACGGTTTCAACTGTCGAGAGGCATAGGCGATCACCCTATCCTTCTGCATAAACACGCAACCCAGACCCTGATTTGAAGCATCGATGAAAACCACGAACCCATCAGTTCAATCTGGAAGTGCTAATATTGGCGCCATGGTCAGTCTTCTCTTAAGCTCATCAAAACTAGTCTGACATTTCTTGTTCCACATGAATTTTTGAGCCTTCTGTAACAGCCGAGTAAGCGGACGAGCAATTTTGAAAAATCCTTCCACAAAACAACAATAATACCCAGCAAGTCCTAAGAAACTTCGGACTTTCTTTACGTTCTTAGGAGATTCCCACTCCAATATTGCCTCAACTTTCTTCGGGTCTACTTGTACTCCGTCGGTTGATATCACGTGCCCAATAAACGTTACTTCATTAAGCCAGAACTCGCATTTTGAAAGTTTTGCATAAAGTTGTTCATTCTTCAAAGTATTCAAAATAATACGCAAATGTTCTGCATGCTCTTCTGGACCCTTCGAATAAATCAAGATGTCGTCAATGAAAATGACCACAAATTTATCCAAGTATTTCTAAGAATACCCGATTCATCAATTGCATAAACACAGCCGCAGCATTAGTAAGACCAAATGGTATCACCACAAACTCATAGTGCCCGTACCGGGATCTGAAAGCAGATTTCGATATATCAGATTCCTTAATCCTCAACTGATGGTATCCCGATCTCAAGTCGATCTTCGAGAATATCGTCGCCCCCTGCAGTTGATCAAATAAATCATCAATCCGAGGCAATGGGTATTTATTCTTGATCGTCATCTTGTTTAGCTCTCTGTAATCAATACACAATTGGAGGGATCCGTCTTTCTTTCGAACAAAAAGAATGGGCGCACCCCAAGGAGAAACGCTAGGTTGAATGTAACCCTTCTGCAACAATTCCTCAAGCTGTTTCTTTAAGTCATACATCTCGGTTGGTGCCATACGGTATGGTGCTCTGGAAATAGGTGCGGCTCCTAGTTCCAATTCGATATTAAACTCTACAGCTCTACGTGGAGGTAATCCAGGTAGTTCGTCAGGGAATACATCTGAGAATTCGTTCACCACTGGAATAGATGAGAGCTCTAGTCCTTCCTTCTTCATGGCATAACACCAAAACCCGGTACAACCATGTTTCAACAATTTAATCGCTTTCATGGCTTTGATCACTTTCCCTGAGCTTCCTGGTCTCCCTCCTTTGAATAAATGTTCAGATTCGTCATCAGCAATAATCGAGATAACTCTCTTCTGATAATTCAAAATAGCCCCATAACGATTGAGCCAATCGTCTCGAAGAATTAAGTCATCATCATGGATGTCGACCACAATAATATTTGACGTCCAATTCTTCCCTCCTATCGACACAGGAAAATTCTAGCTTCTAGATTTCCCACAATTATCTCTCCACTCGGCAAACTCACAGCATAAGGTTCACAATCATGCAAACATGAGATTTTCAAACGATTAACACAGTTCAATGATATGAAAGAATGCGTAGCTCCTGAATCGAATAAGACACTAACTGGTTGCAAAAGAATCTGAATCGTACATGATGCAACAACAGTGTTCTGATCATCTAACCTCCTCATCTCATAAAGGCGCAGAGGAATGGACCCAGCACTGGATGCTTCTCTTTTCCCAAAATTCTGCTGTTGAAGACCACTCTGATGTGTCAGGTTCACACTCGTCTCTTTTAGAACTTGTGTTGAAGTGCGAGCTCCAAACAATCTAGTCACATTTCCGCAAAAAATCGCACGATGCCCTTCCTGCCGACAATCAAAACAGGTCACAGAAGGAGCGTAGCAATCACGTCGAACATGCCCTGGTCGTCCAAAGTTATAACACTTCTTCGCTACATCGGTAACCGTTGATGCCGTTCTGAACTTCTTTCCACCTCGAGAAGGATACAGAGGCCTCTTGGATGAATGGAATGAGGACTGGCCCTTGTGGGGCGCATTACTCTTTCTCTCGGTGAAGTTGTCAGACACTTTCTGCTTCTTTGCTTCCGCAAATTTCTCCACTGCTGTCTCTTTCATTTCGTAAGCCAGGGCTTTGTCTTGATACTGTCGGATAGTAGTACATTCAAATACCGACATATATTGCTGGATCTCCGGCTTCATCCGCATGTCAAAGTGAAAAATCTTTTCCGCCTCGGTTCTGACCAGATGTCGCACAAAGGTCAGCTGGTGATTAAAAGTCTTAATCATATCTGTCACAGATGCCTCCAGATTCCGAGGTGAGAAAAACTCTCGGACTCTAGCCTCTCTAACTGGACGAGGACAATATTGTGCTTCCATCATTAATTTGAATTCTGTCCAGTCAGCATTATGATCCTCCAGTCGAATGGCTTCCCACCAATCGAAAGCTTCCCCAATCAGAAAATACTGCGCGATCGGAACTTTTCAGTCATCGGTACAATTAATTCCCGCAAATATCTTATCCGGTTCTTTCAGCTAGTGGTCCCATGTAGGTGTCTCTGAAGAACCGTCAAATTTCGGTGGGTGTAGTTTGACCACTTCTGAAAGCCACTTGTCTCCCCGATTGTCTTCGTTGCGCTGTTGGCCCATCGTCGCTTGCATGCGGTCAACCACCTGAGCAAATTGGGTCATCTGTGTGACCACTTGTTGAAGCACTCCCGGCATGTTAGGATTTGCATCTTCCTCCATAGTTCGTGCTCAGTCATTGTTTACCGATTCCTGTTGTCCGCCAGAATGGGAATCAGCTCGATTAGCCGACAAATCTGGGGTAGCCGACGAATCTTCCTGTCTCGCATTACCACATCCGCGTCCACGACCGCGTCCGCGTCCACGACCTCCTATCAACATACTGTAAACACAAGTACTCAATACCCAGAGCAAAATCTTCTAAAATTCGTCAATATCCACAAAACACGAAATAATTAAAATGGTAGTATATGATATTAGGAAACTTACAACCACGGTCCACATGACGACGCTGGTTGTACAGTGATGTTATACACGACCGATAAATCAAACGACATAAACAGACCCACTAAACCCAACTGCCAAGATATCCATGAATCTTAGCTCTGATACCATATTCTGTAACACCCCGAGATATTCGGAATAATTACAGCGCCATAAACCCTTTATATAAGAATTTACAAGGCTAAATTAAAAGAAATGCTGAACAATACGAAAGTACCACCAAAAGTTGAGTAATTTAATAACCGGTTAAATCAATCCACAACCATCCATTATTATAAACTTTCCAAATCATCAAAAGAACACACGTACTCGAGTACTAAATACCAACCCAGAATACCAAAACAATACAACGGATAACATCATTGTGCCCCTTCATCATCATGCCGGTACGGTAGTTGCTTCCCCGCTCCTCGGCTACCTGAACATCAAAACAAATGTCCACCCCCGCAGGGGTTAGCAAAACGATGCTAGTACAAGTATCATAATGTACAAAATCAGATATGCAATAACAATGCATAGCAAAATACAACACGCGGACTTCCTCTACCATAATCCAACGATGCGAATTCACATGATTCCATCAATACAATACATGGTAATCCAATGATCCAGCACCCTCAGCATAGATCCCAAGATGATCCCGTCGGACCAACACGAGGTGGAAAACCCATCCAATGATCCAGCGCCCTCACCATAGATTCCAAGATGATCCCGTCGGACCAAAACAAGGTGGACAACTGATCCAGCACCCTCAGCATAGATCACGTGATCCCTTCGGACCAATACAACATATACAATACAACTATGCATACACATATGCAAATTGATATGTCCATCAACATGAACAACATATGAATCAATAACCTGAACGACAATATGACGATTCAACTTGGATGATCTCATGTTCAACAACATGAATAACAATATGCATGATCAAAATCATCAACATTAAACCAATAGTCAAATTACGATACTTGCCTTAGAAAGATGGCAAGAATTAATACTTCAACGACCGTCAATACGCCCGAAGGTCACCTCATTCGATCAATTATTCGCAACGCTCGAACCTTTAAACAAATAGGAAAATATCGACAACTCAACTTTCGTAACAATTTTAGCGAATGGACATCTAACGTCTACTACGGCCGGGTTAACACTCTAAGTTAGCCGGTTCACGGTTCAACTCATTCGACGAACGCTCGGTCGAGCTAATGACATATTTCAAGCGAATCAAATGACCATAACGAAGATGAAAGTCGACATCTACGAGTTCAAGGATATTCAAATCATCATAAGTTCGCACTTCGATTCCTGATTATCAATTCCAATACCTGGTTCGGTTATTTAGCACCCTTGAACCGAGTTTTAGATTAACTCATCCTTACAATTTCGTTCTTCCACAAGCTATCCTTCTTGCCAAAGTTTTTAAGTTCATAACAATTGTTACCCATCAACACTCTTCGTTCCAATCATCAACATTAAGATCATCATGTCCAGAAATCATTACAGGTCATGAATTACGTTTGAAGAACACCTCATACTACACATGGATTATTATTAGTGAAGACCCTTAGAATTCATCTTCTTGAATATCCCCATTCTAGGTGATTATATTAACAATACACTCGTATACAAGTGATTCAGAATCGACATCCAAAATATGCAACAAATCTCGGAAACCATATCCTAAGTTCAACTCAATAAGGCTCGGTTATAATCTTCTTACTCAAAGAAGTTATAACATGATTACTTCAGATTTCCTAAGGTTTGGTGTTCAACCTAATAAGTTATCAATAACCTTAATAGTTCCAGGAGAAATGTTCATATTCTGAATAAGAACACGAATTCTAAGCTCGGGCAGCAATACATACCTTATACGGAAAGAAAAGATGAAAACACTTGATGAACTCAACGTCGAACGCTTGAACACCAATCCTCAAAGCTCCTTGCCTTCAATGATTATGTTAAGAGGCTGATATGAAGGTTTAAGATTGAGAGGGTAACTCTCTAAGTCTCGATAATCAAGTGTGGGGCGAAGTGGAAACTCAGAAATGAAATGAGATGGTGTCCTATTTATAGAAAATGACCATTAGAGCGCGCTACTGCTCCTTTTTAGCGTGCGCTAATGGGCTCCCAGCCCACTGTCTCTTTCTGTCCTCGGTCTTGCGTACGCTAAATAGCCTTTACGTACGCTAAGTACAACAGCTAGCGAACTCTAACACCCATTATAGCGTGCGCTAACGGCTTGCCAAAGCTCACAGACCTCACTGTACTAGACTTAGCATGCGCTAGCATCTCTCTCGCAGCGTGCGCTAAGCACCATTGACTCGACTTTTCCAAAAGCCGTCCAGGTTCATCCCAACATATCTTTATCCAAGATCCATGATCCGATCTCACCTACCACCTGTCTCAGTCATGCTGACCACGTATAGCGTGCGTTAAGACTCATCTATAGCGTGCGCTAACTCACATATTTAGCGCGCGCTATACTTAAATGTTAGCGTGCGCTAAATGTACATAAATACATGTATGAATTTACATCTATGAAATCATACACTCAACAATACTGGATTATGAAATATGGAGAATTATACTCAGATCAATAATACGACATATGCAATGTCACAAGGTTCAAGTACAAATAAAATACACATCAGATATTCGGGTATTACAGATCACACTATTGATCTGAAGTTTATTGTGCTGCTGAAGATCTGCAAGGTTCGTGTTTGCTGGTTTGCTAAAAAGTAGGTAATTTTGATTACTGCATGGAGTTGGTTTTGTGTTAGTGTGGACTATCTACTGGTCAGATCACACTATTGATCTGAAGTTTATTGTGCTGCTGAAGATCTGCGAGGTTCGTGTTTGCTGGTTTGCTAAAAAGTATGTAATTTAGATTACTGCATGATTGATTAAACTGTTGGTGTATAAGGGTTCATGGGGGAGGAATTTCGTGTAAACTGTGATTTTTAATTGAGTCTTCCGCTGTGCATCTTAATCTGATTAACTGCTTATTTAATGGTTAAATAAATTTTTAAAATTGCTACCTGTTACACTGTTTTCCATCAGAATATGGTTCACCGAAGGTGGTTATTAATGGTGTTACGATTGCAAGAGCTATATAGTTACCTCATACCATAGAGAAGCTGGTGCTGCTTTATCAATGAGGTTTGATCATTAAATTTTATGAGTGATTTCATGTAATATTATCACATACACTTCAATAATAGCAATGTTGTTAGATTAGTAACAAATAATTGTTATTGTCACATACGGTTTAAAGTTAGGCATTGTAGCAAACAGAAAATTAGAAAATCTATTAGGAAAACTATTAAGGTTTTATATATAGGTAACTACTGTGCCCATGGTTCAAAAATAAATAGTATTCACTAATTACTTCAATAGAAGGATTGATCATTTAAATATTTGAACCATATTTGTTCACACATATTGATATGAGGGCAGAAGCTTTCGCCGTTCATACAGATTGGCTAAAGCTTGTTCTTTGACTTGCTTTTTCACACAGAGTTGGAAGCTTCGTCTACAATGTTGATTCTTCACACACAGTTCAGAATGAGCAAGGCTTCTCCAGTCCACACAGGGTTGATGATTTTCTTCAAGGTAAAATCACAGGTTGAACAACATCTTGAATACTTGATGAGCTTGGGCTGATAATGTGTTGATCAGGTTGAGAACTTGTATATTTCTTCTCTCAAGAATGGCAGTATGCTCGAAGATATATGTTTGCTCTTTCGTATTGCGTTTGTTCGTATGATCGTCTATATGAGTATTCGTTGCCTGCAATATCCTCTTGCATGGACTATTTATAACTTTGGAATAGATCCGTTATAAATATGTCCGTTGACTGGGTTGGTGAGCAAAAGGTCTGTTCTGATTGATTGTTTGACTTTCAAGATACACAATCCGAATTTTGCTCCTTGTATGAAGATTCTTGTCGCTTGGTATTTAAATACTTTATCCAGTCAGTATTTAAATACTTCTTTCAAACGGTGTTCTGACTTTAGTGAATAAAGTAGATTCCGTTCCAACGGTCTTCAGTCCTGTTGGATGTGTTTATTATCCTAACACTTTCAGCCTGTGTGCTGTGTCCAGCATAGTTCGTCTTATTGTTGTTAGTTGTAGACTTCATCGTTGTAGGCTATCTTCCATGCTGTATGGCAGGCGCTGTATGAAGATTCAAGACAACTTCCATACTTAGCGATATATCGAGTCCTTCGCTGTATGATGGCAAATATTCTTGAGATAGCTTGCTGTATGTTGACTAGATAACTTAATGTATGTTGGCACTTATCAAAACACGGTACAAGATTGTTTATCCCAACAACTTGATAAAGTATCAAACCTCCACCACTTCGGGGTAAGCACCTAGAAAATACTATCAAATAGGTCTTTTAAAGAGTTGTAACATAAGGCTTCGGGTAAGGAATAAAGGGTAGGGGATAAGGGAATTTTTTTACTGGACGGAAGTTAATCACCTAAACAATTACATTTAAACGTTGCCAAGTCAAAACTCAAAACAAATACGAAACTAAACAATGACTCTTTTTTTTTTACTTTTTTCGTCTCTTTCTTGACTTAACAATAGCAGGATGGCAGTCCGTATGTTCTTTTCTCATCTTTTTTTATTTTTCTCTCTCTTTTTTTTTTTCATTTTTTATATACGCTTTTACCCTGCCATACTTGATCTGCTAGAAACAAATATAAAGTGATAACTTTGAAACATAAACTCGACTTTAAACAATAAAGTTAAACATAGATGACCCGATTTAGAAGGATCGACACACATGGAGCATTAATACATATTCCAAGACTTAGGGGTAATAATCATTCTTTCTTCCCCATGTCTCCATAAATAAAATACTACCAAAAGTTCCCAATCTTCCCAAAACTGTATATACAACTTGACTTAGCAACATGTAATTATCTAGATAATTCACAAGGGTTTAAACATATAAAACAATAGATGTGGGCTAAGTTGATTTGGGTGTATGAATTTCTTAGGGGGTGTAAACAAAGCAAAAAGATAGGTTCAGCAGGGTGTACTAATATATCTTGCACTAAAAATGAGTGCAAAAAAAAGGGTAGGGAAAAATTGAATGACCAATGAAGTCAAATAATTTTAACAAACACAGGCTAAAATATGGGTTAATCCTAATGCCTCTTATCACTTAGTAAATTCTAATCACACGAATGTGATCTCACTAGCGGTTTCGGGATGCATCACTAAAACAAGTTCTAGAATTTATACATTACCGGCACACTCAATGAAACAAAAGCATTAAAAATAAATGATATAATCGACAAGGCTAATGTTCCTCACATTTTGGGGTGAATTTTGAGTAATAGGGTAGTTATTCTAGCTTATAAATTCTATCCATGAGACGCTTGAAACCAGTGTCACAAATTAATACCATGTTTTTTTTTAAGTTAGTGCTAAAATTACCTAAAAAGACTAAGTTTAAGAAAATTGCAAATCTTTTTGAAGACAAGACAAATACAAATGCCTTTCGAAGGCTTTTAAAACCCTTCCTACACTTAAGATGAACATTGTCCCCAATGTTCGAATAAATACCAAAAAATAGGTAAAAGAAAAGTTTAGAAAGCGAAGAGAAACTAGTACTCCCCTAGTTTGCTCGGCGTGAACGAAAAATGGTGATACAAGGTTGAGTCTTCATCCAAAAATCGTCAAAAGACCACCCTCATCCAATCAAAACCTCTAATCAAAGACAAAAACAAACTATACCCAACATAAAATCGGAAGGGAAATAACATATAATCTTGCCATGATTCATAAAACTTAAAAACAAAACTAAAATAAAGCAAATAAAGGATTTAATACTTGTAAAATGAAATACAAATAACATAAAGGAAAAATTTGGACTTAAAAATCAGGAAATTATTCAAAAATAAATTTTTCAAAATAAACAAATATCTAGGAAATTTACTGTAGACACCATGAATCCGTTAGGTATAAATCCTGACGCCGTCGGAAATGTCTGACATATATTCTTCGTAATATTTTTTGGAAAATTTATGGAAAATCCTGCTTATTTAACGTCCAAAATTTCTTATAGAAACTCATAAAACACTTCCGCAAGCATTGACAAACAAATAAACGCAAACAAACAAAACATGCATTGCAATCAATCACAAATCATCACAAATTTAACGGTTCAAACATCCAAATATAATCTTCCTACATTTATTTAATGCAAAGTACCTTTAATTACTAATGAGACGAGGTCAAGAGCAAAATAAAGCATAATCACATATAAATTGTAGGCTAAAATGCTCCTGGGGTCCTTAACTTAATTTCAGATAACGATTTAGTCCTTTATCATTTTTTTGTCCCAACTAAGTCCTTTATCTTTCTAATTTTAAGCAATTTTAGCCTTTTCCGTTGGCTCAGTTAATCGTCTCTGCGCATTGTTGCAGCCGCTTTACGCGCTATAAACATACCGCGCCACAAATCCTTAACCTATGCAAAAGATCTCACAATAAAGATTTCTCTCCCAAATGCAGTTCACGTGCATTTTTTTCTCTCTCCCAATTTTTCTCACCTACCATAAACCACCAGGGCCGGCGGTCTTCCATTTATTTTTGAGAAAACCGTCGCCGGCCAAAATTCTAGAAACCCGTTACCTTCAAGTCAGTCGCCAGAAAATTCAAGGCCAGAATCCGAGCCGAAACCCATCGACGCTGAGAACCAACCTCAGCCATAAACCACACCCTTTTCAGTCGGAATCGCCGTTTTCCTTAAATTCTAAATAGCCTTCATTGATCAGAGAAAACAAAAATCAGTCGTACGGTAACTTCAATTGACGAAAATTTCCGAATTCACAAAACTCATGTTGAATTCAGAACACATCTTCCTCAGCCGCATACCACCGTGGGCCAAGGCCTTCAAAAAATCCATACACCCGCCGCTCTACATACGATTGGGAAAATTACACTTTGTTGATAGTTTTGGCCCACATGCCCAATATCATACTCGATTATTTAAGTTGGCCCATTTTCAGCCAGTTTTCATGATTCTTGTTTATACCATGTTGTAGATCGTGTCCTCACGGTCATTTTTCATATTAGTTTGTTAATTTTGGTTCAGTAAATTAGTAGATCGGTTTTTATGAATGCTCACCGGAGTTCTTGGTTTTTTTTTATCGGATTTTGAGTTCCAGCAGTGTTTTTGACTGTTTGGTTGTGTAATATGATTGCCCAATTAACAAGCAACGTTTTATGGTCAGCTTGGTTGAGTTTGATGCAGCCAGGTTTCTAGTAGCCGGATTCTGGACAATCGCCGGAATCTGGGATTTTTTTTTTCAGTTTTCCGGCCGATGTTAATAAAATACCGGCAACTGTTCTTGATAAATTTCAGTTTGATCTTCCTAAACCCTAATTTCAGTTTTATTAGTAATTCATTTAATTAGTAATATAATTTATTTAATTTAAATTACTAATTATTTTGAATAAGTTCTATAAATTCGAATTATTTCTAAAATTAATTACTTTAATCATTTAATTAATTATATATTTGAAATAAATAAATAAATAATTAATTTAGTAATTTATTTTGGACTTAAAACTTTAAACTCAACTATTTTTAATTTAACTTTGATTAAATTTAGTTAATGATTTAATTCAGATAATTAGTCAATTAATTTTATATTAATTGATTAATTTCAAAAATTGTTTATTAATTGGTAATAATTGATTTTAAATCAAATTAAATGATTTAAATATTTCTTAAATTCAAATAAATGAATAAATGATTTGGATAGCCATTTAAATTGAAGATGAATTCCTTCCAGAAACATAAATAAATTCCCGAATACAGTTCACGTGCATTTTTTCTCACTGCATTCTGGAGAGAGAAATGCTGACTGTGAGATGCTTTGACACATAGGTTAAGGATTTGACACGCAGGTATGTTTATAGCCACGTAGGCAACTTAACAGCCACCTGGACAACAGTTAACGGAGACCAACGGAAAATGCTAAAATTGCTTAAAATTAGAAAGATAAAGGACATAGTTGGGACAAAAAAAGATAAAGGACTAAATCGTTATCTGAAATTAAGTTAAGGGACCCCAGGAGCATTTTAGCCTAAATTGTAATATCCGCAATTTCGATTTCGGGTAATTTTTCTTTTTTGGCGGAAGTCCATCTTAGCGACTCTGTTGTGACCGTTTCGTCATTCCGAGAATGATTAATTCTGCACTTTTTGTCATCCGAGTTCGTTTCGGTATCGTTTTGTTTAGTTCCGTGTTCTTAAACGCCTTTTCCGCACTTGAGTTCGATTCTTTCGAATCTCGTCCGAAATTGTTGTTTCGAGTTTCTCGTAAGTTCATTTAATGTTATTATTCATGTTGCGAGCTTTGTCTTGGTGTTTCGATCGTGTATCGTGTATTTCGGACGTTTTGGGCCGTTTTTGTAATTTCCAAAAGTTCGGGGTAATTATTTTCCGTTGTCAAATTTCAAGCCTCTGGGTGGTCGAAATCATGTGTTCTCTTAGCGCTTGAATTCGACTTTGCGAGTACTTCGTAACCGTATTTTCGATTCATATTCAGGTTCGGTTTCGGGGTCGTTCGGGCCGTCGGAGTTGGCCACGGCCGAGTCATGACCGGGAATCTTGGGGCCAGGCCACACCTGGCCGAGTTACGGCCGTAAGGCCTGTTACGTACGTAAGCCCTGGCCGATCACGTACATAACACCGCTGCAGCTTACGGCGATTGGCTCGGCCATGGCTTTCTGGCCGTAAGCCATGGCCGATTACGTACGTAAGGCGGCCGTCAGGCTGCCTATATAAGGCCAGATGGGTTTTCACCCATTTTTCTCACTTCGTTCTTCCTCTTCCGCGGCTTGATTCTTGGTGGGCATGGAGGGATGTTGTCAGACGATGAATCCATGAAGTCCTGGGGTTCATATCATTGATCAGTCATCCTATAACATCCTTTGATCGAGCGAATCAGGTCAGATTTTCCTGAAAATCCTAGTTTGGGAAAATTGGGGGTTTTGTTGTTTTTGTCCGATTTAACCGTAATAACTTATGTTTGTGATGGATTGATGATTATTTAGATATATTCTATCATTTTCCTTGTTATTCCATGGTTGGATTGTATAGATTTGTCGTTTTGGTCGAGTTCTTAATCGACGCCTTGAAGGTGTCCGATAAAAGGTCTTAGAGGGGGATTCGGGCGTTATGTGATTATTATTCATCGTGTGATTGTTGATTTATCGTTGATATGACTTAGGGACAAAATCCTTGTGAAGAAGTCGAGTCGGAACCCTCCCATTCGTTGTCTTCTTCGGGGTCCGAGCTTCCCGGTCTAACCGTGTTCTTCGGAGTGTTCGGTAGCGGTTATTAAGGCAAGTATCTTGCTATACGAATTATGTATTGAGGATAGAGACTTCGTGTTAGATTTATGATGAATTGTTTGGCCTTCGTGAATATGCTTCGCATGATTTTATAAGTGTGAACGATTGATGGTAGTGATGATGTTCTCATTTGGTTAATGTCGTGGAATTGTGTTGGTTGTGTTAATCGTATTGTTCGTGTCGTGCGTGATTGGTCATAGTTGAATTATCGTGATGATTATGATATTTGTGTGTTGATTTGATTACATATTTGAATATGTATTACGGCGTATTGTTGAATGGTTTTACATATTGACAATAATGTGTGTTGCTTGTGGTGATATGTTGAGTTGATCATATGGGCAGTGTTGTGATGATGCGTGTGTTCCAGGTAAGGTCTGACGAGGTCTCTGGAGTTCGGTACATGATGTGTATGAACAAGGTGTGTTCCAGGTAGGGTCTGACGAGGCCTCTGGAGTTCGGTACATGATGTACGAACAAGGTGTGTTCCAGGTAGGGTCTGATGAGGCCTCTGGAGTTCGGTACATGATGTGTTCGAACAACGTATATGTTTCAGGTAGGCTCCAACGAGGCCTCTGTAGTTCGGTACATGATGTGTACGAACAATGCGTATGGTCCGGGTAGGGTCCGACGAGTCCTCCAGAGTTCGGTACATGAGGTGTACGAACGGTGATTGTATATCAGTGATTAATTGTATAATGTTTTGAAGTTGGGTCACGGACTCAAAATGAAATCTTAACTAGTGTGTTTTGAAATAAGAATCGGGCTGAGGCCCTAACGCTTTCGAAAAGGTTTTGTAAATTGGGACTTGAGGTCCAAAAGAATTTTTACTTTAAAATCCCCGAGCAAATGAGTTCCTTTCCAAATATTGCTTACTTGAGTTCGAAATTCTAAAACTTCTCAGGAACATTTTGATAGTTGATTTCTGTGGTAAATTTGTGGTTGCTATTTACTTGTTGCATTTCGTATCGTATTATACTTGCACTAGTAAAACAGTGGAGTTTTACTAACCACCGAGTTTCATGCGATTCGGGAGAAGTCACAGGATTGGCACAAGAGGATGACGAGCTGCGATACTAATCAAGAGTTGAGAGTTGTTAGAGTTTAATTGTATTGTCAGAGTTGATTTCAGTCTTCCGCTGTATTGTGTTTCGACCCCTGTGTGGGTAATGTTGTTTTAGTCAGTTCTGTTGATTGAGTTGTGTGACCTCATCGGTCTGTGTATTTACGTGTAAGTGACCTTAACGGTCTGTATTATTTTATTATTTAACCCTGCCGGGCAAACATTTGGTCAATTTGTAAGGTTTAGCCTAGTAGATCCTCGTGAAAAGGGGTCTTGTCGAAGAATGTTATAGTGTTTTCTATAGGTCGGAGTACATTGTTAGGAGTCGATCCTTAACCTTTGGAGTCGTGTCGGGGCTACTAGGACAATCCTGTTGTCCTGCAGCTAGTGATTACGGTCGTAAGATGTTTCCCATTATGGCCGTAAGCTCATAGACGTTACGGCCGTAAACAACATGTTGTTACGGCCGTAAGCTTTTGACTGTCGCGGTAATAACCTTGTTGTTATAGTTGTATCTGCGCCCTCTACCAATCAATTGATTTCAGTAGATATAGTCGTATGGTCCGCCAGGGACGAATGTGAATATCCTGTATGTCATTAACGATAATAATAATAATAATAATAATAATAATATATGTATTGGCAAGGCCATTTTGAGGATATCGTTTATCGAGAAGATTGAAGTTTCAACGTGTCGTTTTGTAAATAACTTCAAGCAAAACAGTTTTGATAATGAGTTTATGGTTTTGGTTAAATGACGAGGTATTAAAAATGATTTCAAAAATTTCATTTCAGCAAAATCTTTCAAACTCACAAATTTTAAAATATTATCATTTGAACAAATACCTCGGGAAAATTTTTTTATTTTTAAAGAATGTGACAAATGCATGATTTTAATGACATGTATGTGGTCTTGACTGTATTTACTTTGGTAAAAGTCGTGCACATTTATTGGTGTAACCGTGCGAAATACTTATGAATTTAAGTCTATTATTGCAGTGTTAGTTCGTGTACTCGTGTGATGATTTGGAATGAATACTTTATTGTGCTGCTGTTTGTTGCCCTATGTTGAGTATGTGATATTTGTTTTGTTGTTCTGATCGGTGGCCATTTAGTATGCTGAGAGGTTGAGGTAGAGAGCGTGGTCGTGATGGTGGTCATAATTAGGATCATGAGAGGGCGACTCGCTCGTTGTCGAGCGCCAATGAGCTCAGTACAGGTGGTCGAGATGACCAATCGCGTGAGCAGAGACAATAAACTGGGGAAAATGCGGACATTGGCGCCGCCACCATCCTTCGTCAGGTGGTTGACCAGTTGGCACATATGAATCAGACCATACACCAGGATGGGACCCCAAATGAGGATAATAGAGCTAGTAAGTGGTTACGAGGTGTGATGAGAATGCACCCGCCCTGTTTTGTATGTTCTTCGGACTCGTTAGGTTGGGAGAACTGGCTCTTCCAGCTGGACAGAACATTTTATGCCATAGCTTGTCCCGATGAGAGAAGAGTGCCTATTGCTCAATACCTGCTCGACAGGGAAGCTGCAGACTGGTGGGGGGCCGTAGCGCCTAGTGATCGTATCGCTACTTGGGCTGAAAAGACAGCTATGGAGGCCGAGTATTGTTCGCCGCCTGTTAAGGAATGGAGAATTGTCGAGTTTTTCTTGGCTACGCCCCAAGATGTGTCGATATCTCAAGCAATAGTCGATTACAATCGACAGATGTGTTACGTTCGAGATCAAGTGCGAAGTGAGACAGATAAGGTTCGTTACTTTGATATGCGTATGAAACCTCAGGTTCGGCGGTGTATGGCCCCTTTTATGTGTACAACGCTGAAGGACTATCAAGATCAAGCCTTAGCATTTGAAATGGTTGTGATGTCTACAGAGTCTGTATCGGTAGCGAAGAAGCATAAGATTTCCGATGACGCATCGGGAAGTGAGGGAATTGGGATTCCTAAACCTCGACCCTCGTATCAGTCAAGTATGGGACCTTCTCGGTCAGCTAGAGAATCCAAAAGAGCCAAGCCGGTGTCTTTGAGTTCTGGTAATGCTCCTAGGTGTTCCAACTGTAACGTTCTAGGCCATGAACGCGCGCATTGTAAGAAACCGTCGGTGACTTGTTATAATTTTGGACGCGAGGGGCATCGAGTTCAGTACTGCGAGATTGTTGCCAAGATGATAGGGGACCGGAGTCCCGTTCCTACTTTTGAAGGACCTAATGGTGTCCAGTGATGTAGTTGTGTGTCGTACTTTGTGCTATAATTCGTGTAGAGATTGATATTTGTTGCGTGAACTTTTTGGTTTTGTTTGTATTCTACCCTGATATTTTATTTTAAGTTTCGGGACAAAATTTTTGACGTCGGATATTTTCTTGTTGATGAGAATCGAAGTGATTTCTATTGTGATACTCTATTTGTTTCTATCGCATAGCCGTTTTAGTCGGGTGCGACTAGTTGTCGCGTGCGTTTCTTTGATTAAATGTGTGCATGTGATGTGGTATGTGACGTGTCATTATTTGCTCGTTAATGTTTTGAATCATAGCGGTGGCGTCGTGTTGGTCGTCGTGGAACGTGTTTTCACGCCGTATATTCCTTTGCGTCGTTTGTAACGTTTCGCCGATGGGCGAAAGTTACGCGTTTCTTGTGTATCTCGTTGAGTTTTCCTGGTGGGATATTGCTTCTCCCTACTTGTTTTAAGTTTCGGGACGAAACTTCTTTTAAGAAGGGTAGTATGTAATATCCGCAATTTCGATTTCCGGTAATTTTTCTTTTTTGGCGGAAGTCCATCTTAGCGACTCTGTTGTGACCGTTTCGTCATTCCGAGAATGATTAATTCTGCACTTTTTGTCATCCGAGTTCGTTTCGGTATCGTTTTGTTGAGTTCTGTGTTCTTAAACGGCTTTTCCGCACTTGAGTTCGATTCTTGCGAATCTCGTCCGAAATTGTTGTTTCGAGTTTCTCGTAAGTTCATTTAATGTTATTATTCATGTTGCGAGCTTTGTCTTGGTGTTTCGATCGTGTATCGTGTATTTCGGACGTTTTGGGCCGTTTTTGTAATTTCCAAAAGTTCGGGGTAATTATTTTCCGTTGTCAAATTTCAAGCCTCTGGGTGGTCGAAATCATGTGTTCTCTTAGCGCTTGAATTCGTCTTTGCGAGTACTTCGTAACCGTATTTTCGATTCATATTCAGGTTCGGTTTCGGGGTCGTTCGGGCCGTCGGAGTTGGCCACTACGAGTCATGACCGGAATCTTGGGGCCGTGCCACACTGCCGAAGTTACGGCCGTAAGGCCTGTTACGCACGTAAGCCCCGCCGATCACGTACATAACACCGCCGCGATTACAGGCGATTGGCTCGGCCATGGCCGGTTCTGGCCGTAAGCCATGGCCGACATGCACGTAAGGCGGCCGTCAGCCGCCTATATAAGGCCGATGGGTTTTCACCCATTTTTCTCACTTCGTTCTTCCTCTTCCGCGGCTTGATTCTTGGTGGGCATGGAGGATGTTGTCGACGATGAATCCATGAAGTCCGGGGTTCATATCATTGATCACATCCTATAACATCCTTTGATCGAGCGAATCAGGTCAGATTTTCCTGAAAATCCTAGTTTGGGAAAATTGGGGGTTTTGTTGTTTTTGTCCGATTTAACCGTAATAACTTATGTTTGTGATGGATTGATGATTATTTAGATATATTCTATCATTTTCCTTGTTATTCCATGGTTGGATTGTATAGATTTGTCGTTTTGGTCGAGTTCTTAATCGACGGCTTGAAGGTGTCCGATAAAAGGTCTTAGAGGGGGATTCGGGCGTTATGTGATTATTATTCATCGTGTGATTGTTGATTTATCGTTGATATGACTTAGGTACAAAATCCTTGTGAAGAAGTCGAGTCGGAACCCTCCCATTCGTTGTCTTCTTCGGGGTCCGAGCTTCCCGGTCTAACCGTGTTCTTCGGAGTGTTCGGTAGCGGTTATTAAGGCAAGTATCTTGCTATACGAATTATGTATTGAGGATAGAGACTTCGTGTTAGATTTATGATGAATTGTTTGGCCTTCGTGAATATGCTTCGCATGATTTTATAAGTGTGAACGATTGATGGTAGTGATGATGTTCTCATTTGGTTAATGTCGTGGAATTGTGTTGGTTGTGTTAATCGTATTGTTCGTATCGTGCGTGATTGGTCATAGTTGAATTATCGTGATGATTATGATATTTGTGTGTTGATTTGATTACATATTTGAATATGTATTACGGCGTATTGTTGAATGGTTTTACATATTGACAATAATGTGTGTTGCTTGTGGTGATATGTTGAGTTGATCATATGGGCCGTGTGGTGATGATGCGTGTGTTCCAGGTAAGGTCTGACGAGGTCTCTGGAGTTCGGTACATGATGTGTATGAACAAGGTGTGTTCCAGGTAGGGTCTGACGAGGCCTCTGGAGTTCGGTACATGATGTACGAACAAGGTGTGTTCCAGGTAGGGTCTGATGAGGCCTCTTGAGTTCGGTACATGATGTGTACGAACAACGTATATGTTTCAGGTAGGCTCCGACGAGGCCTCTGTAGTACGGTACATGATGTGTACGAACAATGCGTGTGGTCCTGGTAGGGTCCGACGAGTCCTCCAGAGTTCGGTACATGAGGTGTACGAACGGTGATTGTATATCAGTGATTAATTGTATAATGTTTTGAAGTTGGGTCACGGACTCAAAATGAAATCTTAACTAGTGTGTTTTGAAATGAGAATCGGGCTGAGGCCCTAACGCTTTCGAAAAGGTTTTGTAAATTGGGACTTGAGGTCCAAAAGAATTTTTACTTTAAAATCCCCGAGCAAATGAGTTCCTTTCCAAATATTGCTTACTTGAGTTCGAAATTCTAAAACTTCTCGGGAACATTTTGATAGTTGATTTCTGTGGTAAACTTGTGGTTGCTATTTACTTGTTGCATTTCGTATCGTATTATACTTGCACTAGTAAAACAGTGGAGTTTTACTAACCCCCGAGTTTCATGCAGATTCAGGGGAGAAGTCACAGGATTGGCACAAGAGGATGACGAGCTGCGATACTAATCAAGAGTTGAGAGTTGTTAGAGTTTAATTGTATTGTCAGAGTTGATTTCAGTCTTCCGCTGTATTGTGTTTCGACCCGTGTGTGGGTAATGTTGTTTTAGTCAGTTCTATTGATTGAGTTGTGTGACCTCATCGGTCTGTGTATTTACGTGTAAGTGACCTTAACGGTCTGTATTATTTTATTATTTAACCCTGCCGGGCAAACATTTGGTCGTTTTGTAAGGTTTAGCCTAGTAGATCCTCGTGAAAAGGGGTCTTGTCGAAGAATGTTATAGTGTTTTCTATAGGTCGGAGTACATTGTTAGGAGTCGATCCTTAACCTTTGGAGTCGTGTCGGGGCTACTAGGACAATCCTGTTGTCCTGCCGCTAGTGATTACGGTCGTAAGATGTTTCCCATTATGGCCGTAAGCTCATAGACGTTACGGCCGTAAACAACATGTTGTTACGGCCGTAAGCTTTATCGTCATGTAATAACCTTGTTGTTATAGTTGTATCTGCGCCCTCTACCAATCAATTGATTTCAGTAGATATAGTCGTATGGTCCGCCAGGGACGAATGTGAATATCCTGTATGTCATTAACGATAATAATAATAATAATAATAATAATAATAATAATAATAATAATATATGTATTGGCAAGGCCATTTTGAGGATATCGTTTATCGAGAAGATTGAAGTTTCAACGTGTCGTTTTGTAAATAACTTCAAGCAAAACAGTTTTGATAATGAGTTTATGGTTTTGGTTAAATGACGAGGTATTAAAAATGATTTCAAAAATTTCATTTCAGCAAAATCTTTCAAACTCACAAATTTTAAAATATTATCATTTGAACAAATACCTCGGGAAATTTTTTTTATTTTTAAAGAATGTGACAAATGCATGATTTTAATGACATGTATGTGGTCTTGACTGTATTTACTTTGGTAAAAGTCGTGCACATTTATTGGTGTAACCGTGCGAAATACTTATGAATTTAAGTCTATTATTGCAGTGTTAGTTCGTGTACTCGTGTGATGATTTGGAATGAATACTTTATTGTGCTGCTGTTTGTTGCCCTATGTTGAGTATGTGATATTTGTTTTGTTGTTCTGATCGGTGGCCATTTAGTATGCTGAGAGGTAGAGGTAGAGAGCGTGGTCGTGGTGGTGGTCGTAATTAGGATCATGAGAGGGCGACTCGCTCGTTGTCGAGCGCCAATGAGCTCAGTACAGGTGGTCGAGATGACCAATCGCGTGAGCAGAGACAATCAACTGGGGAAAATGCGGACATTGGAGCCGCCACCATCCTTCGTCAGGTGGTTGACCAGTTGGCACATATGAATCAGACCATACACCGGGATGGGACCCCAAATGAGGATAATAGAGCTAGTAAGTGGTTACGAGGTGTGATGAGAATGCACCCGCCCTGTTTTGTATGTTCTTCGGACTCGTTAGGTTGGGAGAACTGGCTCTTCCAGCTGGACAGAACATTTTATGCCATAGCTTGTCCCGATGAGAGAAGAGTGCCTATTGCTCAATACCTGCTCGACAGGGAAGCTGCAGACTGATGGGGGGCCGTAGCGCCTAGTGATCGTATCGCTACTTGGGCTGAATTCAAGACAGCTATGGAGGCCGAGTATTGTTCGCCGCCTGTTAAGGAATGGAGAATTGTCGAGTTTTTCTCGGCTACGCCCCAAGATGTGTCGATATCTCAAGCAATAGTCGATTACAATCGACAGATGTGTTACGTTCGAGATCAAGTGCGAAGTGAGACAGATAAGGTTCGTTACTTTGATATGCGTATGAAACCTCAGGTTCGGCGGTGTATGGCCCCTTTTATGTGTACAACGCTGAAGGACTATCAAGATCAAGCCTTAGCATTTGAAATGGTTGTGATGTCTACAGAGTCTGTATCGGTAGCGAAGAAGCATAAGATTTCCGATGACGCATCGGGAAGTGAGGGAATTGGGATTCCTAAACCTCGACCCTCGTATCAGTCAAGTATGGGACCTTCTCGGTCAGCTAGAGAATCCAAAAGACCCAAGCCGGTGTCTTTGAGTTCTGGTAATGCTCCTAGGTGTTCCAACTGTAACGTTCTAGGCCATGAACGCGCGCATTGTAAGAAACCGCCGGTGACTTGTTATAATTTTGGACGCGAGGGGCATCGAGTTCAGTACTGCGAGATTGTTGCCAAGATGATAGGGGACCGGAGTCCCGTTCCTACTTTTGAAGGACCTAATGGTGTCCAGTGATGTAGTTGTGTGTCGTACTTTGTGCTATAATTCGTGTAGAGATTGATATTTGTTGCGTGAACTTTTTGGTTTTGTTTGTATTCTACCCTGATATTTTATTTTAAGTTTCGGGACAAAATTTTTTACGTCGGATATTTTCTTGTTGATGAGAATCGAAGTGATTTCTATCGTGATACTCTATTTGTTTCTATCGCATAGCCGTTTTAGTCGGGTGCGACTAGTTGTCGCGTGCGTTTCTTTGATTAAATGTGTGCATGTGATGTGGTATGTGACGTGTCATTATTTGCTCGTTAATGTTTTGAATCATAGCCGGTGGCGTCGTGTTGGTCGTCGTGGAACGTGTTTTCACGCCGTATATTCCTTTGCGTCGTTTGTAACGTTTCGCCGATGGGCGAAAGTTACGCGTTTCTTGTGTATCTCGTTGAGTTTTCCTGGTGGGATATTGCTTCTCCCTACTTGTTTTAAGTTTCGGGACGAAACTTCTTTTAAGAAGGGTAGTATGTAATATCCGCAATTTCGATTTCCGGTAATTTTTCTTTTTTGGCGGAAGTCCATCTTAGCGACTCTGTTGTGACCGTTTCGTCATTCCGAGAATGATTAATTCTGCACTTTTTGTCATCCGAGTTCGTTTCGGTATCGTTTTGTTGAGTTCTGTGTTCTTAAACGGCTTTTCCGCACTTGAGTTCGATTCTTGCGAATCTCGTCCGAAATTGTTGTTTCGAGTTTCTCGTAAGTTCATTTAATGTTATTATTCATGTTGCGAGCTTTGGCTTGGTGTTTCGATCATGTATCGTGTATTTCGGACGTTTTGGGCCGTTTTCGTAATTTCCCAAAGTTTGGGGTAATTATTTTCCGTTGTCAAATTTTGAGCCTTCGGGTGATCGAAATCATGTGTTCTCTTAGCGCTTGGATTCGTCTTTGCGAGTACTTCGTAATCGTATTTTCGATTCATATTCAGGTTCGGTTTCGGGGTCGTCCGGGCCGTCGGAGTTGGCCACGGCCGAGTCATGACCGGGCATCTTGGGGCCAGGCCACACCTGGCCGAGTTATGGCCGTAAGGGTCCGGCAGTTAAGGCCGTAAGAACTGTTACATATGTAAGCCCTGGCCGGTCACGTACGTAACACTGTAGGAAGTTCTGGGCAGTTGGCTCGGCCATGGCCGGTTACGACCGTAAGCCATGGCCGATTACGTACGTAAGGCGGCCGGCAGGCTACCTATATAAGGCCAGCAGACGGGATTTCAGCCATTTTTCTCACTTCGTTCTTCCTCTTCCGCGGCTGGAGTCTTGGTGGGCATGGAGGGATGTTGTCAGACGATGAATCCATGAAGTCCTGGAGTTCATATCATTGATTAGTCATCCTATAACATCATTTGATCGAAGGACCAGTCGATTTTCCTGAAAATCCTAGTTTGGGAAAATTGGGGGTTTTGTTGTTTTTGTCCGATTTAACCGTAATAACTTAGGTTTGTGATGGATTGATGATTATTTAGATATATTCTATCATTTCCCTTGTTATTCCATGGTTGGATTATATAGATTCGTCGTTTTGGTCGAGTTCTTAATCGACTCCTTGAAGTTGTCCGATAAAAGGTCTTATAGGGGGATTCGGGCGTTATGCGATTATTATTCATCGTATGATTGTTGATTTATCGTTGATATGACTTAGGGACGAAATCCTTGTGAAGAACTCGAGTCGGAACCCTCCCGTTCGTTGTCTTCTTCGGGGTCCGAGCTTCCCGGTCTAACCGTGTTCTTCGGAGTGTTCGGTAGCGGTTATTAAGGCAAGTATCTTGCTATACGAATTGTGTCTTGTGGATAGAGACTTCGTGTTAGATTTATGATGAATTGTTTTGCCTTCGTGAATATGCTTCGCGTGATTTTATAAATGTGAAAGATTGATGGTAGTGATGATGTTCTCATTTGGTTAATGTCGTGGAATTGTGCTGGTTATGTTAATCGTATGGTTCGTGTCGTGCGTGATTGGTCATAGTTGAATTATCATGATGATTATGATATTTGTGTGTTTATTTGATTAAATATTTGAATATATTACGGCGTATTGTTGAATGGTTTTACATATTGACAATAATGTGTGTTGCTTGTGGTGATATGTTGAGTTGATCATATGGGCCGTGTTGTGATGATGCGTGTGTTCCAGGTAAGGTCTGACGAGGTCTCTGGAGTTCGGTACATGATGTGTATGAACAAGGTGTGTTCTAGGTTGGGTCTGACGAGGCCTCTGGAGTTCGGTACATGATGTGTACGAACAAGGTGTGTTCCAGGTAGGGTCTGACGAGGCCTCTGGAGTTCGGTACATGATGTGTACGAACAACGTGTATGTTTCAGGTAGGGTCTGACGAGGCCTCTGGAGTTCGGTACATGATGTGTACGAACAATGTGTGTGGTCCGGGTAGGGTCCGACGAGTCCTCCAGAGTTCGGTACATGAGGTGTACGAACGGTGATTGTATATCAGTGATTAATTGTATAATGTTTTGAAGTTGGGTCACGGACTCAAAATGAAATCTTAACTGGTGTGTTTTGAAATGAGAATCGGGCTGAGGCCCTAACGCTTTCGAAAAGGTTTTGTAAATTGGGACTTGAGGTCCAAAAGAATTTTTACTTTAAAATCCCCGAGCAAATGAGTTCCTTTCCAAATATTGCTTATTTGAGTTCGAAATTCTAAAACTTCTCGGGAACATTTTGATAGTTGATTTCTGTGGTAAATTTGTGGTTGCTATTTACTTGTTGCATTTCGTATCGTATTATACTTGCACTAGTAAAACAGTGGAGTTTTACTAACCCCCGAGTTTCATGCAGATTCAGGGGAGAAGTCACAGGATTGGCACAAGAGGATGACGAGCTGCGATACTAATCAAGAGTTGAGAGTTGTTAGAGTTTAATTGTATTGTCAGAGTTGATTTCAGTCTTCCGCTGTATTGTGTTTCGACCCCTGTGTGGGTAATGTTGTTTTAGTCAGTTCTGTTGATTGAGTTGTGTGACCTCATCGGTCTGTGTATTTACGTGTAAGTGACCTTAACGGTCTGTATTATTTTATTATTTAACCCTGCCGGGCAAACATTTGGTCAATTTGTAAGGTTTAGCCTAGTAGATCCTCGTGAAAAGGGGTCTTGTCGAAGAATGTTATAGTGTTTTCTATAGGCCGGAGTACATTGTTACGAGTCGATCCTTAACCTTTGGAGTCGTGTCGGGGCTACTAGGACAATCCTGTTGTCCTGCAGCTAGTGATTACGGTCATAAGATGTTTCCCATTATGGCCGTAAGCTCATAGACGTTACGGCCGTAAACAACATGTTGTTACGGCCGTAAGCTTTTGACTGTCGCGGTAATAACCTTGTTGTTATAGTTGTATCTGCGCCCTCTACCAATCAATTGATTTCAGTAGATATAGTCGTATGGTCCGCCAGGTACGAATGTGAATATCCTGTATGTCATTAACGATAATAATAATAATAATAATAATAATAATAATAATAATATATGTATTGGCAAGGCCATTTTGAGGATATCGTTTATCGAGAAGATTGAAGTTTCAACGTGTCGTTTTGTAAATAACTTCAAGCAAAACAGTTTTGATAATGAGTTTATGGTTTTGGTTAAATGACGAGGTATTAAAAATGATTTCAAAAATTTCATTTCAGCAAAATCTTTCAAACTCACAAATTTTAAAATATTATCATTTGAACAAATACCTCGGGAAAAATTTTTTATTTTTAAAGAATGTGACAAATGCATGATTTTAATGACATGTATGTGGTCTTGACTGTATTTACTTTGGTAAAAGTCGTGCACATTTATTGGTGTAACCGTGCGAAATACTTATGAATTTAAGTCTATTATTGCAGTGTTAGTTCGTGTACTCGTGTGATGATTTGGAATGAATACTTTATTGTGCTGCTGTTTGTTGCCCTATGTTGAGTATGTGATATTTGTTTTGTTGTTCTGATCGGTGGCCATTTAGTATGCTGAGAGGTTGAGGTAGAGAGCGTGGTCGTGATGGTGGTCGTAATTAGGATCATGAGAGGGCGACTCGCTCGTTGTCGAGCGCCAATGAGCTCAGTACAGGTGGTCGAGATGACCAATCGCGTGAGCAGAGACAATCAACTGGGGAAAATGCGGACATTGGCGCCGCCACCATCCTTCGTCAGGTGGTTGACCAGTTGGCACATATGAATCAGACCATACACCGGGATGGGACCCCAAATGAGGATAATAGAGCTAGTAAGTGGTTACGAGGTGTGATGAGAATGCACCCGCCCTGTTTTGTATGTTCTTCGGACTCGTTAGGTTGGGAGAACTGGCTCTTCCAAATGACAACATTTTATGCCATAGCTTGTCCCGATGAGAGAAGAGTGCCTATTGCTCAATACCTGCTCGACAGGGAAGCTGCAGACTGGTGGGGGGCCGTAGCGCCTAGTGATCGTATCGCTACTTGGGCTGAATTCAAGACAGCTATGGAGGCCGAGTATTGTTCGCCGCCTGTTAAGGAATGGAGAATTGTCGAGTTTTTCTCGGCTACGCCCCAAGATGTGTCGATATCTCAAGCAATAGTCGATCACAATCGACAGATGTGTTACGTTCGAGATCAAGTGCGAAGTGAGACAGATAAGGTTCGTTACTTTGATATGCGTATGAAACCTCAGGTTCGGCGGTGTATGGCCCCTTTTATGTGTACAACGCTGAAGGACTATCAAGATCAAGCCTTAGCATTTGAAATGGTTGTGATGTCTACAGTGCAGACGGTAGCGAAGAAGCATAAGATTTCCGATGACGCATCGGAAGTGAGGGAATTGGGATTCCTAAACCTCGACCCTCGTATCAGTCAAGTATGGGACCTTCTCGGTCAGCTAGAGAATCCAAAAGACCCAAGCCGGTGTCTTTGAGTTCTGGTAATGCTCCTAGGTGTTCCAACTGTAACGTTCTAGGCCATGAACGCGCGCATTGTAAGAAACCGCCGGTGACTTGTTATAATTTTGGACGCGAGGGGCATCGAGTTCGATCTTGCGAGATTGTTGCCAAGATGATAGGGGACCGGAGTCCTGTTCCTACTTTTGAAGGACCTAATGGTGTCCAGTGATGTAGTTGTGTGTCGTACTTTGTGCTATAACTCGTGTAGAGATTGATATTTGTTGCGTGAACTTTTTGGTTTTGTTTGTATTCTACCCTGATATTTTATTTTAAGTTTCGGGACAAAATTTTTGACGTCGGATATTTTCTTGTTGATGAGAATCGAAGTGATTTCTATCGTGATACTCTATTTGTTTCTATCGCATAGCCGTTTTAGTCGGGTGCGACTAGTTGTCGCGTGCGTTTCTTTGATTAAATGTGTGCATGTGATGTGGTATGTGACGTGTCATTATTTGCTCGTTAATGTTTTGAATCATAGCCGGTGGCGTCGTGTTGGTCGTCGTGGAACGTGTTTTCACGCCGTATATTCCTTTGCGTCGTTTGTAACGTTTCGCCGATGGGCGAAAGTTACGCGTTTCTTGTGTATCTCGTTGAGTTTTCCTGGTGGGATATTGCTTCTCCCTACTTGTTTTAAGTTTCGGGACGGAACTTCTTTTAAGAAGGGTAGTATGTAATATCCGCAATTTCGATTTCCGGTAATTTTTCTTTTTTGGCGGAAGTCCATCTTAGCGACTCTGTTGTGACCGTTTCGTCATTCCGAGAATGATTAATTCTGCACTTTTTGTCATCCGAGTTCGTTTCGGTATCGTTTTGTTGAGTTCTGTGTTCCTAAACGGCTTTTCCGCACTTGAGTTCGATTCTTGCGAATCTCGTCCGAAATTGTTGTTTCGAGTTTCTCGTAAGTTCATTTAATGTTATTATTCATGTTGCGAGCTTTGTCTTGGTGTTTCGATCGTGTATCGTGTATTTCGGACGTTTTGGGCCGTTTTTGTAATTTCTAAAAGTTCGGGGTAATTATTTTCCGTTGTCAAATTTCAAGCCTCTGGGTGGTCGAAATCATGTGTTCTCTTAGCGCTTGAATTCGTATTTGCGAGTACTTCGTAACCGTATTTTCGATTCATATTCAGGTTCGGTTTCGGGGTCGTTCGGGCCGTCGGAGTTGGCCACGGCCGAGTCATGACCGGGAATCTTGGGGCCAGGCCACACCTGGCCGAGTTACGGCCGTAAGGCCTGTTACGTACGTAAGCCCTGGCCGATCACGTACATAACACTGCCGGCAGTTCTGGGCAGTTGGCTCGGCCATGGCCGGTTACGGCCGTAAGCCATGGCCGATTACGTACGTAAGGCGGCCGTCAGGCTGCCTATATAAGGCCAGATGGGTTTTCACCCATTTTTCTCACTTCGTTCTTCCTCTTCCGCGGCTTGATTCTTGGTGGGCATGGAGGGATGTTGTCAGACGATGAATCCATGAAGTCCTGGGGTTCATATCATTGATCAGTCATCCTATAACATCCTTTGATCGAGCGAATCAGGTCAGATTTTCCTGAAAATCCTAGTTTGGGAAAATTGGGGGTTTTGTTGTTTTTGTCCGATTTAACCGTAATAACTTATGTTTGTGATGGATTGATGATTATTTAGATATATTCTATCATTTTCCTTGTTATTCCATGGTTGGATTGTATAGATTTGTCGTTTTGGTCGAGTTCTTAATCGACGCCTTGAAGGTGTCCGATAAAAGGTCTTAGAGGGGATTCGGGCGTTATGTGATTATTATTCATCGTGTGATTGTTGATTTATCGTTGATATGACTTAGGGACAAAATCCTTGTGAAGAAGTCGAGTCGGAACCCTCCCATTCGTTGTCTTCTTCGGTCCGAGCTTCCCGGCCTAACCGTGTTCTTCTGAGTGTTCGTAGCGGTTATTAAGGCAAGTATCTTGCTATACGAATTATGTATTGAGGATAGAGACTTCGTGTTAGATTTATGATGAATTGTTTGGCCTTCGTGAATATGCTTCGCATGATTTTATAAGTGTGAACGATTGATGGTAGTGATGATGTTCTCATTTGGTTAATGTCGTGGAATTGTGTTGGTTGTGTTAATCGTATTGTTCGTGTCGTGCGTGATTGGTCATAGTTGAATTATCGTGATGATTATGATATTTGTGTGTTGATTTGATTACATATTTGAATATGTATTACGGCGTATTGTTGAATGGTTTTACATATTGACAATAATGTGTGTTGCTTGTGGTGATATGTTGAGTTGATCATATGGGCCGTGTGGTGATGATGCGTGTGCTCCAGGTAAGGTCTGACGAGGTCTCTGGAGTTCGGTACATGATGTGTATGAACAAGGTGTGTTCCAGGTAGGGTCTGACGAGGCCTCTGGAGTTCGGTACATGATGTACGAACAAGGTGTGTTCCAGGTAGGGTCTGATGAGGCCTCTGGAGTTCGGTACATGATCTGTACGAACAACGTATATGTTTCAGGTAGGCTCCGACGAGGCCTCTGTAGTACGGTACATGATGTGTACGAACAATGCGTGTGGTCCGGGTAGGGTCCGACTGTAACACCCTCAAGATATTCGAGGTATATTACAGCGCCGTGAATCCCTATATGGGACCCACCAGGCTGAACAGCATAATACTCATCGACTCACATAAACGACAAACCAAAACCATGTCATAAAGACGCAAAACAGAATAATCCACCCGGTTTACCGGTCAACCATAACATCATCAATCAACACAAACATATAGGCAACAATACAATCCGGACGGACAAGAACTCTTAAGTACTCGAGTACAACCATTAGTTCAAAAGCCACAAAAGATGAAAAGACAAAAAGACATTAAGACGTCACTTAGGCACAATCATCACGCTCGACCATCATCCGCATACTGGTCCAGCGCCCGTTCGTCTCGATGAACCTGACCTGAAATTCATAAAACGAATTTCCCCCAAAACGGGTCCCCAGAGGGGTTAGCAATTACGCTAGTACAAGTAACCAGATGAACGACTTACATCTTACACATATAGTAATGCATGCAATTCAAGAAAACATAGTTCCAAAATACTCATTTCCGGAAATGCCAATGATCAAACCACATTTGTAAAAATGCACCACAATTAACCGCGGACCCACAGCTTCGTGGATCCCTGCCGAGACCCCGTCGGATCTAACCCACAGTGGTTAAAAGCAAGCTCGCGGTCCCACAGCTTCGTGGAACCCTACCGAGACCCCGTCGAGTCTAACCCGCAGTGAGCATACACACACACGCAATTTCTCATACAAAACTACTATGTCAAGATCGTAAGTTCATAAGGGTACTTGCCTCGATTAATTAGACGATGACACGAACGGAACGGAAGAGTTGAACACGACCGCAAGGAACCGGCGGAAATGAACCTAACGATTCGAATAACACAATCACAACCAACTCTAGACGATTATGGAAATGGAATACACCCGAAACCCGCCTACGATTCATGTATATTCGTATATAAACAACAACGAGGGCGGACCACAACCAAACCCTCTCGATTCCGTAAAAATCACGAAATATACCATGAATCCGTAGGGAAACTAAGAATACCAACAAGATTAATAATATTCATCATGAATCCATCAACGAAACGGAACGGATCGGAAGAAAATCCCAAAACCCCCAAATTATCCAAAAGTAGGGTTCTAAGAGATTACCTTGGATTTAGGATGAGAAACACAAGTGGATGATGTTAGTCTTACACCAAGAACTCAAGCACAAGGATCTCTGAAGTGATTGGAAGAAGAAAATCGCCTCAAATCGTCTCTGGAGTCGCTCGGCCGCGGAAAGAGGAAGAAATGAGATTTTGTGATTATCTCGGTCAACTCCCTGGTTTATATAGCCAGGGAGTGTTAGCGCACGCTAAGACCTCAAGGTTAGCGTGCGCTAACGGGATAGGGTTACAAACCCTCCTGTTAGCGTCCCAGTCCAGAAGCCAGGTTTTTGGCCGTTAGCATGCGCTACCATACATGCGTAGTGTGCGCTAATAACCTCTCGGTAGCGCGCGCTATCGACCAATAGCGTGCGCTACCTGAACATCAGCCGAGTCCAGTAGCCAACTGCCCAAACCTCACCTGACCCGTTAGCGTGCGCTACCATACCAGCGTAGCGTGCGCTAACTAGCATCTGATTGAGTTCAGTAGTAAACTGCCCAGTACTGGACAGTCACACTAGCGCGCGCTACTGAACAATTTAACGTGCGCTAGTCTCCCGACATTAGCGTGCGCTAAACGAGATAGCGTGCGCTAATCCGATAGTCCAGAGGGTCGAGCCGAATCGCCACTCCCAGGGCTAAATCGTTAGCATGCGCTACGAATTAAACGTAGCGTGCGCTACTAATGAATTTCTAGCGTGCGCTATACAGGAAATTTAGCGTGCGCTAGATACAGAATATAAACGACCCAAAATACCGGATTATGAACGAAACGTCAAACGGAACACCTTAAAACGCATCATAGCATAGAATGAATCCACGGCAACCCCGAAACGGCGGTTCCGCACAACAATTACGAGAATCAGATCAAAAGATAACGGAAAAGTTACACTGAAGGATACTCGAGGGTCACTAAAATCGAGAATTACACCGGAAATACAATTACAAGGGAAAGAAAAATGCGGATATTACATTCTACTCCTCTAAAAATAAGTTTCGTCCCGAAACTTAAGGAACAAACAACTCGGGGTACCTAGCACGCATGCTATCCTCGGTTTCCCAAGTTGCCTCCTCGACACCATGTCTCGACCACTGCACCTTGACCAAAGGTATGGTCTTATGCCTCAATCGTTTCTCACGATGCTCCAAAATCTTCAAAGGGCGCTCTTCGAAAGTAACATCTTCGGCGACATCAATCTCTCCATAATCGATGATGTGACTAGGATCCAGGACATATTTCCTCAACTGGGAAACATGGAAAACGCTATGAACATGACTCAAGGCCGGAGGTAACGCCAAACGGTATGCCAACCCACCTACTCGCTCGAGGATCTCGAAGGGGCCGATAAATCTCGGACTCAACTTCCCTTTCTTCCCGAAACGAAAAACTCCCTTCGTCGGCGACACCTTTAGAAAAACATGGTCTCCCACCTCGAATTCCAAAGGTCGACGACGGATGTCGGCATACGACTTCTGTCGACTCTGGGCAGTCAACATCCGTTCCCGAATTAACTCTATCTTCCGCCTCGTCTCTAAAACGACATCCGGCTCGGTCCCGACCAAATCGGACGCCTCATTCCAACAAATCGGTGATCGACATCGCCGCCCGTAAAGTGCCTCATACGGGGCCATCCGAATCGACGCGTGCCAACTGTTGTTGTACGTGAATTCGATCAGCGGCAAATGTTCCTCCGGTCACTACTCCAATCGAGAGCACGGGCACGTAACAAGTCCTCGAACGTGCGGATAGTGCGTTCCGATTGTCCATCCGATCGGGATGAAAAGAGGTACTCAAGTGTAAACGGGTACCCAACGCCTTATGCACCGCCGGAAGTGCGATCTGAAACGGCCATCACGATCCGAAACAATAGACTTGAGTACCGTGAAGTCTCACAATCTGCGATAAACACACGAGCCAACTTCTCCGGCCCCAAGTGTTCTTGATGCCCGAGAAAATGTGCCGACTTGGTCGACGATCAACAATCACCCATACCATATTCATGCCCGACCTCGATCTCGGCAAACTCGTGACGAAGTCCATCGATATATCCTCCCATTTCCATTCCGAATGGGAAGTGGCTACAATAACCCGTAGGTCTCGATGCTCGATTTTGACACTGCGACAAGTCAAACATCTCGCTACAAACCGTGCGACCTCATCCTTCATGTCATTCCACCGAAGTTCCTTCTCAAGTCCTTGTACATCTTACTCGAACCCGGGATGAACGGAGTAAGGTGTAGCATGGGCCTCCGTAAAATACTGCCTCAACTCGAGTCGTTCGGCACACAAAGCCGACTCTGGAATCTCAAAATACCATCCTCGTGAATCACAAACCCGTGAGACTTTCCCTTAAGAACGTTCTCTCGGATTTTAGTAATCATCGGATCCTCGATTGCTTGACTTAATTTCGTCGATCAAGGATGACGAAATCTCTAAAGCACAAAGTTGCCCGACAGACTCCGCAACGAGACCTCAACATCTAACTCGATCAAGGCCCTCCGAAGCTCAGACTGAGACGTAAGGATCTCAAGCGTTCGCAACGCAACTGGTTTCCGACTCAAGGCGTCGGCCACGACGTTCGCCTTGCCCGGATGATAAAGGATTTCGAGGTCATAATCCTTAATCAACTCTAACCACCTCCTCTGCCTCATATTTAACTCTCGCTGAGTAAATATGTATTTCAGACTTTTATGATCGGTAAAAATCTGGCATGCAGAGCCGAAAAGATAGTGACGCCAAATCTTGAGCGCAAAAACGATTGCCGCTAACTCCAAATCATGAGTAGGGTAGTTAAGCTCATACGGCCTCAACTGTCTCGACGCAAAGGCAATGGTCTTACCGTGCTGCATTAATACACACCCAAGACCCTGACCCGAAGCATCGCTATAAACGGCAAAACCCTCGTTGCCACATGGCAATGCCAAAACTGGGGCTGAAGTCAAACGCTTCTTCAGTTCCTCAAAACTCGACTGCCTCTCGTCATTCCAGACGAACTTCTCAGATTTCTGGAGCAACTGTGTAAGTGGTCGAGCCAGTTTTGAGAAACCCTCGACGAACCTACGGTAGTAGCCAGCTAAACCCAAGAAACTACGGAGCTCCTTCACATTCTTGGGCGGTGCCCAATCCAATACGGCCTCAATCTTCTGCGGATCCACACGAACCCCCTACCGAAATCACGTGACCTAAAAACATCACTTCCTTCACCTTAACTCACATTTCGAGAACTTTGCATAGAGTTGCTCGGTCCTTAAAATGTCTAATACTATCCGCAAATGATGGGCATGCTCTTCCTCATTCCTCGAATAAATAAGAATATCGTCAATAAAGACGACGACGCACTTATCCAAATACTCGATAAAAACTTTGTTCATCAATTGCATGAACACCGCCGGCGCATTAGTTAACCCGAAAGGCATGACTACGAACTCATAATGTCCGTACCTCGTCCGAAAGGCTGTTTTCGGCACATCGGACTCTCTCACCCGGAGCTGATAGTATCCCGATTTCAAATCAATTTTCGAGAATACCGCAGCTCCCTGCAACTGATCGAACAAGTCATCAATTCTCGGCAAAGGATACTTGTTGTTGATGGTCACCTTGTTTAGTTCGCGATAGTCGATACACAAACGTAGTGAACCATCCTTCTTCCGCACAAACAGGACCGGTGCGCCCCAAGGCGAGGCGCTCGGTCGAACATACCCCGACTCAAGAAGCTCACTCAACTGCTTCTTCAACTCGGACATCTCTGAAGGTGCCATGCGATAGGCGCCTTGAAATAGAGCCGCGCCCGGCTCTAACTCTATGGCAAACTCAACCTCACGATCCGGTGGCAATGCCGGTAACTCGTCAGGAAATACATCAGGAAACTCATTAACGACTGGAATCGACGAAAGCTCGACTCCACCATCCTCCGCCTTCAAGGCATAGCACCAATAACCAGTACACCCCTTTCGCAGGAGACTCATCGCCTTCAAGGCATTAATAACGAATTTCTGGTTTCTTCTCTTTCGCCCCGCGAAAGAGTGCTCGGTGCCGTCCTCGGCTAACATAGTGATGATTCTCGTGCGGTAGTTCATGATCGCACCATGCCGCTCGAGCCAATCATCACCAAGAATTAAATACTCACCCTCGATACTCACAACAATAAGATTAGAGGGCCAAGTCCTCTTACAAATAAGTACAGAGCAGTCTCGAACCTCCTGATCACCAACGATCCTATCGCCGCTAGGAAGCTTAACGATGAAGGGCTCACAAGGCGTCAAACGGTCGAGACTCAAACGACGCACACAATCCAGAGATATGAACGAATGCGTAGCACCTAATCGAAAAGCACACCGACAGATGAGAAAGAATATAAACGGTACACTGCCGCCACGGTAGCCGGATAATCGGCTCTCCGCATCTCATAGACACGCGGGTGGGTGAGCCGACACCGAAGCTCCCCCTTAGAGGGCGACCCCGACCTCTCCCCGACTAGCACTCGGCGGAGATTGAGGAGCAAACGATCCTCGATTCATACTTGGTTCCCTAGGCGCTGGAATGGAAGCCGGGCACCAAGGATTTTCTCCCTCTTAGCACGTAGCGGCTTTGTGACCCGACCGCCACACCGATTACACGTCGGCCAAAGGGTTCGGACAAACACGACCGATGTGGCCTGCGGCCACGGTTGAAGCATTTCACCTCTCGAGAAGGGGCACCGCAGCCCTACGGGAAACCCGGTAGATCGAGATGGGCCACCACCGGCGGAAAAGTTAGCAGACCGAAATTCTCACGACCCCCACTTTTGTGGCCCGAAAAGTTCCTGCCGGACTTACGCTTCTTACTCGCGGGCCGCCTCACTCGCCGTCACGGACATATCATAAGCAAGGGCCCTACTCGATAATACTTCAATGTAGTGCATACGAGCCCCGACATAAAGTCCCGAATCGGCAACTTCATCCGTCTGGAGAAATGGAAAATCTTGTCACTCTCATCGACAACTTGGTTCATCACATAACCCAACACTTTGTTAAAATCAGCAATAGCTTGAGCTACGGGATATCCCGTGGTTGAGCATCATAAAAGCATGTACCCGAGCACATCTGATCGCCACGGCAATATTCGATCTCCATCAACTCATGAAACTAAGCCCACGAAGCAGCATGGTCTTTGGGCCCAACGACCTCCCACCAGTACGTAGCGTCCCCAGTGAGAAAATATTGAGCAATAGTGACTCTACGTTCCTCAGGACAGTTAGTGGCAACGAAGACCTTAGATATCTCCTTGATCCACCCTTCCCACCCAATCGGGTCTGAAGCTCCCGAACCGAGGAGGATGCATCTTGATGACATCTTGGAGCCATCGGTCCGCTCCGCCCCGATTAGCATGGGCTCGAGCCGGGTTCTGAACCGCCTGAGCTATCGCCGCCATTTGGTTCACCATCTGTTGCATAACGGCCGCAATACCTAGATCGGCACGCTCCTGAGAAGAAGAATGGCTATGACGGTCGCCATCGCCGGCTCCGAAGATCCGTGACGTGGCCGCCCCACCGGCCGCCCCACGTCCCCGGCCGCGTCCACGACCACGACCGCGACCACGACCTCTTCCAAGATCCATACCGGAGTTAAATAAGTAGCAAAAGCCATACGAGGATCGAGACAAGAAAAGAACAATTACAAGTCGAGAATCAAGGGCACGATACAAGGAATTAATGAACAGAGGAAGGAAAACTTACGGACACTGGTAGTACCGGAATCATGGCAGCGTGACGATGATGTGCATAACAAAAACCACAAGACCCAAATAAACCGACAAGCCTAGGTATCCATAAACCTAGTGCTCCGATACCATTTTCTGTAACACCCTCAAGATATTCGAGGTATATTACAGCGCCGTGAATCCCTATATGGGACCCACCAGGCTGAACAGCATCATACTCATCGACTCACATAAACGACAAACCAAAACCATGTCATAAAGACGCAAAACAGAATAATCCACCCGGTTTACCGGTCAACCATAACATCATCAATCAACACAAACATATAGGCAACAATACAATCCGGACGGACAAGAACTCTTAAGTACTCGAGTACAACCATTAGTTCAAAAGCCACAAAAGATGAAAAGACAAAAAGACATTAAGACGTCACTTAGGCACAATCATCACGCTCGACCATCATCTGCATACTGGTCCAGCGCCCGTTCGTCTCGATGAACCTGACCTGAAATTCATAAAACGAATTTCCCCCAAAACGGGTCCCCAGAGGGGTTAGCAATTACGCTAGTACAAGTAACCAGATGAACGACTTACATCTTACACATATAGTAATGCATGCAATTCAAGAAAACATAGTTCCAAAATACTCATTTCCTAAATGCCAATGATCAAACCACATTTGTAAAAATGCACCACAATTAACCGCGGACCCACGGCCCGTGGATCCTCGCGAGACCCCGTCGGATCTAACCCACAGTGGTTAAAAGCAAGCTCGCGGTCCCACAGCTTCGTGGAACCCTACCGAGACCCCGTCGAGTCTAACCCGCAGTGAGCATACACACACACGCAATTTCTCATACAAAACTACTATGTCAAGATCGTAAGTTCATAAGGGTACTTGCCTCGATTAATTAGACGATGACACGAACGGAACGGAAGAGTTGAACACGACCGCAAGGAACCGCGGAAATGAACCTAACGATTCGAATAACACAATCACAACCAACTCTAGACGATTATGGAAATGGAATACACCCGAAACCCGCCTACGATTCATGTATATTCGTATATAAACAACAACGAGGGCGGACCACAACCAAACCCTCTCGATTCCGTAAAAATCACAAAATATACCATGAATCCGTAGGAAACTAAGAATACCAACAAGATTAATAATATTCATCATGAATCCATCAACGAAACGGAGCAGTTCGGAAGAAAATCCCAAAACCCCCAAATTATCCAAAAGTAGGATTCTAAGAGATAAACATGGATTTAGGATGAGAAACACAATTGGATGATGTTAGTCTTACACCAATTCCTCAAGCACAAGGATCTCTCAAGTGATTGGAAGAAGAAAATCGCCTCAAATCGTCTCTGGAGTCGCTCGGCCGCGGAAAGAGGAAGAAATGAGATTTTGTGATTATCTCGGTCAACTCCCTGGTTTATATAGCCGGGAGTGTTAGCGCACGCTAAGACCTCAAGGTTAGCGTGCGCTAACGGGATAGGGTTACAAACCCTCCTGTTAGCGTCCATCCGAAGCCGAGGTTTTGGCCGTTAGCGTGCGCTACCATACATGCGTAGCGTGCGCTAATAACCTCTCGGTAGCGGCGCTATCGACCAATAGCGTGCGCTACCTGAACATCAGCCGAGTCCAGTAGCCAACTGCCCAAACCTCACCTGACCCGTTAGCGTGCGCTACCATACCAGCGTAGCGTGCGCTTACTAGCATCTGATTGAGTTCAGTAGTAAACTGCCCAGTACTGGACAGTCACACTAGCGCGCGCTACTGAACAATTTAACGTGCGCTAGTCTCCCGACATTAGCGTGCGCTAGACGAGATAGCGTGCGCTAATCCGATAGTCCAGAGGGCTGGGAGCTTAACTGCCACTCCCAGGGCTAAATCGTTAGCGTGCGCTACGAATTAAACGTAGCGTGCGCTACTAATGAATTTCTAGCGTGCGCTATACAGGAAATTTAGCGTGCGCTAGATACAGAATATAAACGACCCAAAATACCGGATTATGAACGAAACGTCAAACGGAACACCTCAAAACGCATAATAGCATAGAATGAATCCACGGCAACCCCGAAACGGCGGTTCCGCACAACAATTACGAGAATCAGATCAAAAGATAACGGAAAAGTTACACTGAAGGATACTCGAGGGTCACTAAAATCGAGAATTACACCGGAAATACAATTACAAGGAAAAGAAAAATGCGGATATTACACCGACGAGTCCTCCAGAGTTCGGTACATGAGGTGTACGAACGGTGATTGTATATCAGTGATTAATTGTATAATGTTTTGAAGTTGGGTCACGGACTCAAAATGAAATCTTAACTAGTGTGTTTTGAAATGAGAATCGGACTGAGGCCCTAACGCTTTCGAAAAGGTTTTGTAAATTGGGACTTGAGGTCCAAAAGAATTTTTACTTTAAAATCCCCGAGCAAATGAGTTCCTTTCCAAATATTGCTTACTTGAGTTCGAAATTCTAAAACTTCTCGGGAACATTTTGATAGTTGATTTCTGTGGTAAATTTGTGGTTGCTATTTACTTGTTGCATTTCGTATCGTATTATACTTGCACTAGTAAAACAGTGGAGTTTTACTAACCCCCGAGTTTCATGCAGATTCAGGGGAGAAGTCACAGGATTGGCACAAGAGGATGACGAGCTGCGATACTAATCAAGAGTTGAGAGTTGTTAGAGTTTAATTGTATTGTCAGAGTTGATTTCAGTCTTCCGCTGTATTGTGTTTCGACCCCTGTGTGGGTAATGTTGTTTTAGTCAGTTCTGTTGATTGAGTTGTGTGACCTCATCGGTCTGTGTATTTACGTGTAAGTGACCTTAACGGTCTGTATTATTTTATTATTTAACCCTGCCGGGCAAACATTTGGTCGTTTTGTAAGGTTTAGCCTAGTAGATCCTCGTGAAAAGGGGTCTTGTCGAAGAATGTTATAGTATTTTCTATAGGTCGGAGTACATTGTTAGGAGTCGATCCTTAACCTTTGGAGTCGTGTCGGGGCTACTAGGACATCCTATTGTCCTGCAGCTAGTGATTACGGTCGTAAGATGTTTCCCATTATGGCCGTAAGCTCATAGACGTTACGGCCGTAAACAACATGTTGTTACGGCCGTAAGCTTTTGACTGTCGCGGTAATAACCTTGTTGTTATAGTTGTATCTGCGCCCTCTACCAATCAATTGATTTCAGTAGATATAGTCGTATGGTCCGCCAGGGACGAATGTGAATATTCTGTATGTCATTAACGATAATAATAATAATAATAATAATAATAATATATGTATTGGCAAGGCCATTTTGAGGATATCGTTTATCGAGAAGATTGAAGTTTCAACGTGTCGTTTTGTAAATAACTTCAAGCAAAACAGTTTTGATAATGAGTTTATGGTTTTGGTTAAATGACGAGGTATTAAAAATGATTTCAAAAATTTCATTTCAGCAAAATCTTTCAAACTCACAAATTTTAAAATATTATCATTTGAACAAATACCTCGGGAAAATTTTTTTATTTTTAAAGAATGTGACAAATGCATGATTTTAATGACATGTATGTGGTCTTGACTGTATTTACTTTGGTAAAAGTCGTGCACATTTATTGGTGTAACCGTGCGAAATACTTATGAATTTAAGTCTATTATTGCAGTGTTAGTTCGTGTACTCGTGTGATGATTTGAAATGAATACTTTATTGTGCTGCTGTTTGTTGCCCTATGTTGAGTATGTGATATTTGTTTTGTTGTTCTGATCGGTGGCCATTTAGTATGCTGAGAGGTAGAGGTAGAGAGCGTGGTCGTGGTGGTGGTCGTAATTAGGATCATGAGAGGGCGACTCGCTCGTTGTCGAGCGCCAATGAGCTCAGTACAGGTGGTCGAGATGACCAATCGCGTGAGCAGAGACAATCAACTGGGGAAAATGCGGACATTGGCGCCGCCACCATCCTTCGTCAGGTGGTTGACCAGTTGGCACATATGAATCAGACCATACACCGGGATGGGACCCCAAATGAGGATAATAGAGCTAGTAAGTGGTTACGAGGTGTGATGAGAATGCACATACTGTTTTGTATGTTCTTCGGACTCGTTAGGTTGGGAGAACTGGCTCTTCCAGCTGGACAGAACATTTTATGCCATAGCTTGTCCCGATGAGAGAAGAGTGCCTATTGCTCAATACCTGCTCGACAGGGAAGCTGCAGACCGGTGGGGGGCCGTAGCGCCTAGTGATTGTATCGCTACTTGGGTTGAATTCAAGACAGCTATGGAGGCCGAGTATTGTTCGCCGCCTGTTAAGGAATGGAGAATTGTCGAGTTTTTCTCGGCTACGCCCCAAGATGTGTCGATATCTCAAGCAATAGTCGATTACAATCGACAGATGTGTTACGTTCGAGATCAAGTGCGAAGTGAGACAGATAAGGTTCGTTACTTTGATATGCGTATGAAACCTCAGGTTCGGCGGTGTATGGCCCCTTTTATGTGTACAACGCTGAAGGACTATCAAGATCAAGCCTTAGCATTTGAAATGGTTGTGATGTCTACAGAGTCTGTATCGGTAGCGAAGAAGCATAAGATTTCCGATGACGCATCGGGAAGTGAGGGAATTGGGATTCCTAAACCTCGACCCTCGTATCAGTCAAGTATGGGACCTTCTCGGTCAGCTAGAGAATCCAAAAGACCCAAGCCGGTGTCTTTGAGTTCTGGTAATGCTCCTAGGTGTTCCAACTGTAACGTTCTAGGCCATGAATGCGCGCATTGTAAGAACCCGCCGGTGACTTGTTATAATTTTGGACGCGAGGGGCATCGAGTTCAATACTGCGAGATTGTTGCCAAGATGATAGGGGACCGGAGTCCCGTTCCTACTTTTGAAGGACCTAATGGTGTCCAGTGATGTAGTTGTGTGTCGTACTTTGTGCTATAATTCGTGTAGAGATTGATATTTGTTGCGTGAACTTTTTGGTTTTGTTTGTATTCTACCCTGATATTTTATTTTAAGTTTCGGGACAAAATTTTTGACGTCGGATATTTTCTTGTTGATGAGAATCGAAGTGATTTCTATCGTGATACTCTATTTGTTTCTATCGCATAGCCGTTTTAGTCGGGTGCGACTAGTTGTCGCGTGCGTTTCTTTGATTAAATGTGTGCATGTGATGTGGTATGTGACGTGTCATTATTTGCTCGTTAATGTTTTGAATCATAGCCGGTGGCGTCGTGTTGGTCGTCGTGGAACGTGTTTTCACGCCGTATATTCCTTTGCGTCGTTTGTAACGTTTCGCCGATGGGCGAAAGTTACGCGTTTCTTGTGTATCTCGTTGAGTTTTCCTGGTGGGATATTGCTTCTCCCTACTTGTTTTAAGTTTCGGGACGAAACTTCTTTTAAGAAGGGTAGTATGTAATATCCGCAATTTCGATTTCCGGTAATTTTTCTTTTTTGGCGGAAGTCCATCTTAGCGACTCTGTTGTGACCGTTTCGTCATTCCGAGAATGATTAATTCTGCACTTTTTGTCATCCGAGTTCGTTTCGGTATCGTTTTGTTGAGTTCTGTGTTCTTAAACGGCTTTTCCGCACTTGAGTTCGATTCTTGCGAATCTCGTCCGAAATTGTTGTTTCGAGTTTCTCGTAAGTTCATTTAATGTTATTATTCATGTTGCGAGCTTTGGCTTGGTGTTTCGATCATGTATCGTGTATTTCGGACGTTTTGGGCCGTTTTCGTAATTTCCCAAAGTTTGGGGTAATTATTTTCCGTTGTCAAATTTTGAGCCTTCGGGTGGTCGAAATCATGTGTTCTCTTAGCGCTTGGATTCGTCTTTGCGAGTACTTCGTAACCGTATTTTCGATTCATATTCAGGTTCGGTTTCGGGGTCGTCCGGGCCGTCGGAGTTGGCCACGGGCGAGTCATGACCGGGCATCTTGGGGCCAGGCCACACCTGGCCGAGTTATGGCCGTAAGGGTCCGGCAGTTAAGGCCGTAAGAACTGTTACATATGTAAGCCCTGGCCGGTCACGTACGTAACACTGTCGGAAGTTCTGGGCAGTTGGCTCGGCCATGGCCGGTTACGACCGTAAGCCATGGCCGATTACGTACGTAAGGCGGCCGGCAGGCTGCCTATATAAGGCCAGCAGACGGGTTTTCACCCATTTTTCTCACTTCGTTCTTCCTCTTCCGCGGCTGGAGTCTTGGTGGGCATGGAGGGATGTTGTCAGACGATGAATCCATGAAGTCCTGGAGTTCATATCATTGATTAGTCATCCTATAACATCATTTGATCGAGCGAATCAGGTCAGATTTTCCTGAAAATCCTAGTTTGGGAAAATTGGGGGTTTTGTTGTTTTTGTCCGATTTAACCGTAATAACTTAGGTTTGTGATGGATTGATGATTATTTAGATATATTCTATCATTTCCCTTGTTATTCCATGGTTGGATTATATAGATTCGTCGTTTTGGTCGAGTTCTTAATCGACTCCTTGAAGTTGTCCGATAAAAGGTCTTAGAGGGGGATTCGGGCGTTATGCGATTATTATTCATCGTATGATTGTTGATTTATCGTTGATATGACTTAGGGACGAAATCCTTGTGAAGAACTCGAGTCGGAACCCTCCCGTTCGTTGTCTTCTTCGGGGTCCGAGCTTCCCGGTCTAACCGTGTTCTTCGGAGTGTTCGGTAGCGGTTATTAAGGCAAGTATCTTGCTATACGAATTGTGTCTTGTGGATAGAGACTTCGTGTTAGATTTATGATGAATTGTTTTGCCTTCGTGAATATGCTTCGCGTGATTTTATAAATGTGAAAGATTGATGGTAGTGATGATGTTCTCATTTGGTTAATGTCGTGGAATTGTGCTGGTTATGTTAATCGTATGGTTCGTGTCGTGCGTGATTGGTCATAGTTGAATTATCATGATGATTATGATATTTGTGTGTTTATTTGATTAAATATTTGAATATGTATTACGGCGTATTGTTGAATGGTTTTACATATTGACAATAATGTGTGTTGCTTGTGGTGATATGTTGAGTTGATCATATGGGCCGTGTTGTGATGATGCGTGTGTTCCAGGTAAGGTCTGACGAGGTCTCTGGAGTTCGGTACATGATGTGTATGAACAAGGTGTGTTCTAGGTTGGGTCTGACGAGGCCTCTGGAGTTCGGTACATGATGTGTACGAACAAGGTGTGTTCCAGGTAGGGTCTGACGAGGCCTCTGGAGTTCGGTACATGATGTGTACGAACAACGTGTATGTTTCAGGTAGGGTCTGACGAGGCCTCTGGAGTTCGGTACATGATGTGTACGAACAATGTGTGTGGTCCGGGTAGGGTCCGACGAGTCCTCCAGAGTTCGGTACATGAGGTGTACGAACGGTGATTGTATATCAGTGATTAATTGTATAATGTTTTGAAGTTGGGTCACAGACTCAAAATGAAATCTTAACTAGTGTGTTTTGAAATGAGAATCGGGCTGAGGCCCTAACGCTTTCGAAAAGGTTTTGTAAATTGGGACTTGAGGTCCAAAAGAATTTTTACTTTAAAATCCCCGAGCAAATGAGTTCCTTTCCAAATATTGCTTACTTGAGTTCGAAATTCTAAAACTTCTCGGGAACATTTTGATAGTTGATTTCCGTGGTAAATTTGTGGTTGCCATTTACTTGTTGCATTTCGTATCGTATTATACTTGCACTAGTAAAACAGTGGAGTTTTACTAACCCCCGAGTAATCGTGGGGTGGATGTCTGTTTTGCGTCCAGGTTCATGCAGATTCAAGGGAGCAGTCACAGGATTGGCACAAGAGGATGACGAGCTGCGATACTAATCAAGAGTTGAGAGTTGTTAGAGTTTAATTGTATTGTCAGAGTTGATTTCAGTCTTCCGCTGTATTGTGTTTTGACCCCTGTGTGGGTAATGTTGTTTTAGTCAGTTTTGTTGATTGAGTTGTGTGACCTCATCGGTCTGTGTATTTACGTGTAAGTGACCTTAACGGTTTGTATTATTTTATTGTTTGACCCTGGCCGGGCAAACATTTGGTCGCTTTGTTTAGCCTGGTAGGTCCTCGTGAAAAGGGGTCTACGGCGTGTAATATTCCCATATGGTTTTGGGGGTGTTACATAAATCAAACATCCAACAATTCATAATCAAAGACAAACATGCAAACGCACATTAAAATTAAAAGCAAATGCATAAAATAGAAAGGATAAGCATGGGGTAGCCTCTCACGAAGCGCTTTTCTTTATTAACGAGTCTTGTTGCTAGACTCATGTCAAACCTATCATGTGACTTCATCAGCAGTCACGCACTCTCCGCTTCCTTTACAAATTCATTATCATAAACGCAAATGTTGTGTCCACCAAAGTTTTTGTAAATACAGCTTGAAAAGTGTTTAAGCAACAAGCTGTACGATTTTCAAGTTAGAGTGCGTAGCGGAAGTCTTGTAATAGTAAGTTGTTGTAAATACAGCAACTAGGTATGAAGTGTATACTTAAAATAATCACAGTTATTAAAACAGTAAATGCAGAAGGTAAATAACACAGTAATTAAAGTGGTTCGAGGTAAACCCCTCTACGTCCACTGGTCCTCCACACAAGAGTGAAAATGTTTATTATAAATACTGCGTACATAACTACGTATTTATAATCAAACCTATCAATGTATCATTCACACAGATTGATACAAAGATCGTAGCTTTCAACCGTTCACACAGATTGGTTAAGGCTAACACTTGACTGGCTTCTTCACACACAATTCCGAAGTTTCGTCTCTACAATGCAGATCCATCACACACAATTCAGGAAAAGCAAGGCTTTCTCAGTCCACACAGGGCTGATGGTTTTCTTCAATGTAAGAATGTTGTTTGAACAACAGCTTGACTTTCTTGAGCTTGAGCTGATGATGTGTTGTTCAAGAGAGAGTACTTGTATATTTCTTCTCTTAGGATAGACTGAATGCCTGAAGAAATATTACTGTTCTTGATATACTGTTCGTTAGAGGATCTCGATTAAACTCAGTATATCTCAGTTTGAATACTTGTGAAAGCTCGAGTATAGTTCTTCGTACGTAAAATGTTCAAGTATTCTCTTAGTATATGTTCGTATACTGATCTTCAATCTTCAGGATTTATATAGCTTTTGGAATAGATCCGTTGAGAATATATCCGTTGAGCAAAAGTCCGTTCCAACGGGATGATTTATTTAAATAAAGCACGATCCGGTTTTGCTCCTTGTTTGAAGATCTCTGTCGGCTTAGTATTTAAATACTTTATCCTTTCAGTATTTAAATACTTCTTTTTAAACGGGACTTGACTTTAGCAAATAAGGCAGATTCATTTCCAACGGTTTTAAGTCCTGTTTGGATAAGTATTGAAGATCTCAATACTTACAGCCTGGATGCTGTATCCAACATATTGCTGTAGGCTATGTTAGACTAATACTGGATGGAGGGGTGCTGTATAATCATTTCGGGACAGCTTCCATACTTAGCGTCATCGGCTGATGAGCTTCATGCTGTATGATGGCATTATGAGAAGACTTCGATACAGGATTGATTATTTTAACAACTTCGATCGTCTTCCAAGACATCTGTTTTGTTGTATGTTGGCACTTTATCAAAACTTCGATACAGAATTATTTTATTCCAACAGTTTCTTTCATCAAAAACTTCATTCTTCCATTTTTCAAACTCTATCTCACTTTTTTTGCACTTTCTTATTTTCTCTTCCCATTATAAAATCTTTTGACTCACATGATTAACCGGAAATAGTGGTTCCTGCATCGTTTTCTTTCTTTTTCTTCAAGTCTTTGGAAGTTTTAGTGATTTCATAAACCTAATTTTGTATTTTCAGGCTTTTAGCATCATGGTTCTCTCATAACATTTTATATCTACTCTAGCAGTGGCCAAAAAAATGGCCTTCCTAGAATCAAAGGCATATAATCATCTTCTTCTATGTCCACAATCACAATATCTAGGGGAAACACAAAATTTGCTACCTCAACCAACACATCTTCAGCTATTCCTACTGGATATATATAAGAATGGTTTGCTAAGGAAAGTCGAATATTTGTTTTAGAAGGCTTTTCACTACTCAGTTTGTTATATAAGGTTAAAGGCATTATGTCACATTGGATCTTAAATTAGCTAGCGCATTCATGTACCTCAATTCCCCTATACTACATGACATCACAAAGTTACAACTCCCATCTTGCTTCTTAACAAATCTCTTTCTTATAATCGCGTTATGCAAAGGACCTACGGGTAAGGACTCATATGTATCGTAATCCATTTCTCCTATGAAAGCTTTTCTCAACAAATCATCATTATACTTATTGTCGTTTATGAGATGATCAATTGCTTTCTTGTTAATTTCATGTTTTAGATAGTATCTTATGGAATGAGATTTTGGCATTTTCACCATTTTGTCAACGTAATCTCCCCATCAAGTAGGGACGATATCATCATCTCCATCCGATACTTCTTCGATTATCTCCTTGTCCTCCATCATCACTTCATTCTCCTCTTGAACAATGGAAATAGCATTCATGTGCTTAATAACGTGAGTATCTTTCTCTTCTCTCACCAACACTTTCATCGGGGCCTTCCCTTTCGTAAAATCGTTCACCATCTTCATCATGTCCTCCATCTTACTATTCAACTCCTCCCTTTGCTTGTAAATGGTTTCTTCAAACTTTTCCATCCTTTCCGAATGAGCCGATATAACTTTGCAATTGTCTTTCGAAGCTTGGTTCAAGCTCACGTAAATTGAGACCCCGGGTAAGCATGATTTTTAAAGACGAACTTGTTGTTACTTCTTTTGGGTTGTTTTAATGAGGATGCTTGGTTTTGGTTTGAAGAAGCAAAATTAACAAATGCTTGATTGGAGTTTGTTGTATGTTCTTTGGAGAGGTTAGATGCACTACCAAAAAAACTGGTTTTACCAACGAAAATTACCGATGGCCGTTCTGCCGTTGGTAAATACCTAAAATACCAACGGCATTACCGACATCATCAATTAACTAAATTTACCGACGGCATTACTGACGACACGTTGGCGGGATGTTGGCGCGAACTTTACCATCAAATTTACCGACGGCATTAGAGACGGCAGAATTACCGACGGCACAGTAGCTGTTGGTAAATAATTTTTTATATTTAAGAATTTACCGACGGCATTACCAACGACGGTTCTATTTTTTTATATTTCAGAATTTACCGACGGCATTACTAACGGCGGGAATAATTTTATCATTTTTTTTTATATTTCAGAATTTACCGACGGCATTACTGACGGCGAGAATAGTTTTTCTATTTTTTTTCTATATTTCAGAATTTACCGACGGTATTACCTGACGGCTTTACCGACGCCGCTCTGTCATTGGTAAATTCTGAAACAACCTTATTCCACATCGAAAAAATACCACAATTTTCATCACTTTATAAACCAAAACCTTGCTGGGTAATATTGAATGAAGACATTGGTCCATACCGACCCGACCTCGACTGAGCCTCGACCTGACCCGGCCCCACCCCGGATTCGAAAAAAAGTTTTAATGCATACGGATTTTACCAACGGCATTGTGCCGTTGGTAATTACCAACGACGGTTGTCGTCGGTAATCCATTGGTAAAACCGTTCCCGAATTTTGATAAGGAGAAATTTACCGAGGTAAGGGGCGTCGGTAAGCCGTCGGCAAATCGACGACGACAACATTTTTCATCGGAATTTTTTTTCAGTCGAAGGTTTTACCAATGACAGAGCGGCATCGGTAACCGCTTTTACCAATGACATTTTATTTTTGCCGTCGATAATTAACGTTAGTAAAAATAGTTTTTTTTTGTAGTAATGATTTGGAGGCTCTTGATGTTTTCATCAAGAAGTCCAAAACTGGTTAATAACCTGTTAAAAACTGATTAATAAGTAAAACTAGTTAAAAACTGGTTGAAAACTAAAACCAACCCTAAATTGACCAAAATCAGTCCATTTTAGGACTAAAAGTCGTTCGAAACTGGTTTTTTGTTTCACCATTCTATTTGTTTACCTATTTTTTATACCATTTTATTTGGGTTTTACCTAAATAATTACACAAAATATGCATATTCATTTATCATAAAAAAATGAACTATAGTAAAAAAAGCTAACTTATCGAATTAATAAATGTAATACTAAGTGCAATTTATTATATAAACAGTATTTTTCTCTAATTAATTAAAATTATACAAAAAATATTAAATTAAAAAAAAAGTGGCACAGGAGAACAAATAAACTGACCTGAACTAAAACTGGTCTAAAACTGTTTAGGACTGGATTGACGAACGTAAAAGGATGAAGAAAATAAGGAAAACCAGACTCAGACCGAACTGTTTTTTAAAAAACTAATCTTATTTTCAGTTAATAAACTAGAACCAACATCTCTACTTAAACACAACCCTTCAAAAATATTATCTAGAAATAAAATGCTATAAAGTCTATCTATCTTCTGTGTAACCGAAATTGAATATATACACACATCTACACAAGAATAGGTGTGTTCGGTGAATGGATTAAACCGAAAAACCGCCCAACCCAATATGATTATGGTTATTTGGTTTCGGGTGAATGGGGCATGGTTCAGTTAATTGATACTAATCGAAATATAAAATTAATTCTGGATTGGATTTGGTTATTGAAATTAAATATCGGGCCCACCCGAAAACCTAAATTGTTTGTGCATGTTTGTTTTAAAACGAGATTCGCTCCTATAAAATCATCCTTATATATAAGTAAAGCATAAATATTAATTTTTATTTGATTGGTTCATGAGTTAGTCTATTAAACATATTTTTTGTTTATCTCATTCCTGGTTTGCTAATTTGTTGTTTGTGTTGAAAGTCATTGCCACGATCAACACCTTCTAAAAGGTCATCAACAAAATCAACACATAGAAGACATCTACATTTGAACAATTAGTTGGTAAGTTTGACAAGAAAAGGATGGGAAACTTCACAATATCCACCATGGTTAATCCCTTCACACCATTCTTTCACACCATGGTTTCACACCATGTTTACTACCTATAAATAAGGCATGTTTGTAGCATTTGTAATCATCTCATCTCCAAGAGTGAGTTCAAAGAGTGAATAACAATCCAAGTTGAGATTGAGTGATTTGAGAGTTTTTATTTTGTGAGTTTGTAATTCTATTCTTGAGTGATGATAGAATAAATATTTTTCTCTCAAACCATCGGTAATTCACTATAATGATCCTTTGATATCTCAACAACTGGTATCGGAGAAAGGTTTTGGAGTGCTGGCCGGAAGGGGTAGAGGAGCTGAAAATTTTGAGTTTTACAAAGGTGGTCGAAATTCAATTTTGAGGATACTGTTAGATTCCTCGCGTCGAGACGAGTTCGGTGTTATTTTCATAATACAAAACCGACGTCAAACGAAGCCGTACGGGCTGCCGAAAGAATTGTCTCAAGGTTGAAGACATGAACAGTAGTTCCTGCAAATAAATTTTCCAAAAATTACATAGTGGTCCCTAAACTTTTTGGAAGATTTTAATTCAATCCCTAAACTTCTGAAATTTTTTATTTTGACCCCAAAAGTTTCAAAAATTGTACTTTCGGCCACAAAAGCTTTGTTAAAATCATGGCTGATTTTACTACCTCTATTGAGAAGCTCAATAACAACAATTATGGGTCATGGAGTACCCGTATGAAGTTTTACCTGCTCGGGCAGGACTTATGGGATATCGTGAACGGAGCTGAGACAACACCACCAAGGGAGGCCAAAAGCACAGACAACCTCCGACATATCAACCTCAACACCGGTACGACCAGATGCTGCACATCAAAGGCCAACTGCCAACCCTGATGCTTTAAAGAAATGGAAGGTTAAGGCAGGCAAAGCTATGTATGCCTTAACTGTAGCTGTAGAAGATGAATTTCTCCAGCAGATCAAAGATGTCCGAACACCGAAGGAAGCTTGGGATACATTGGCGGCTATTTTCGCGAAGAAAAATGATGCAAAATTACAAAGGCTTGAAAATGAGCTTTTGTCGATCTCCCAGAGAAATATGTCTGTGAGTCAATATTTCTCAAAGGTGAAATCTCTTTGTGATGAGATTTCTAAACTAGATCCTGAAAATGGCATTACACAAACCAGGATGAAAAGAATTATCACCCATGGATTGAATCCGGAGTATAAGAGTATTATCACGGCAACTCGGGGCTGGGCCACCGAGCCAACTTTAGCAGATCTGGAGAATTTGCTAATTAATGAAGATGATCTAGACAAACCCATGCCTAGTCGACCAATCAATGGTGAAGAGACAGCCCTTTTCACTAATAGAAGAGACAATCAAGGACGCGGACGAGGACGCGGTCGTGGTCGAGGACGAGGACGTGGTTTCGGGAGATTCAATAGTCAAGAAAGAGATGTTCGAGGAAACCAAGATAGAGGTTTCCAGTCACGGGGAGCTCGAGGAGCTCAACATAATCGAAATGGTCAGAACTGGTGGCAACAAAAGGATCGTCAAATTGACGAATGTTTCAATTGCGGCAAGAAATGACATTATGCAAAAAATTGCTGGTCCAAGAGAGTTGAAGGAAATGCAGCAACAACATCTAAGGACGAGGATCCAGGAGAAGAAGATTAGGATTTCGAGACTTCCTTCTATGCCGAAGAGGTATATACTGTTGATACACGAGGGAAAGGCCTAATAGAGGAATTCACACTTACTGCGGTATGTGAGCAGTTAGTCGATTACAAGAATGATTGGATCGTTGACTCTGGTTGTTCCAATCATATGACTGGAGATGAGTTGAAACTTGTAAGTATGACCAAGTACAATAGAGATCGAGTTATTGTGACAGCTGATAACAGACAATTACCAATAGCCCATGTTGGCAAGACACAACTGCCACAAAGGTACGGACATGAAGAAGTACAACTCAATAATGTCTATCATGTCCCAGGGATGAAGAAGAACCTGTTGTCAGTACCACAATTAACTGCTTCAGGTAATTATGTGTTGTTTGCCCGAACGATGTGAAAGTGTGTCGTGAATTGAAAGTCATAGGTACACCGTTCGTGGAAGGACCAAAAATGAAGGCTATCTATGTCATGTCAGCTGAAGAAGCCTACGTTGAGAAGGCTAGGAGAAGTGACACTGGAGACCTATGGCATGCACGATTTGGACATGTCAATTACGGCAAACTGAAAATTATGATGAAGAAGTCCATGCTGAGGGGACTTCCTCAACTCGAGATCCAACATGACACTGTGTGTGCTGGATGTCAATATGGTAAGGCACATCAACTGCCTTACAAAGAGTCAAAGTTCAGAGCAAGGGAGCCGTTGTAATTGGTTCACTCAGATGTGTTTGGGAAGATCAAACAAAAGTCAACAAGCGGTTATCAATATCTGATAACCTTTATTGATGATTTCTCAAGGTATGTATGGGTATATTTCTTGAAGCATAAAGATGAGGCTTTTGAAAAATTCAGGAAATTTAAAGATACGGTAGAACGTGAGTTTGGAAGGAAGATCAAGTGCCTCCGTACTGATAATGGAGGAGAATACACTTCAAATGAATTCAACAACTACCTCAAGGAGTGCAATATCCGAAGGCAACTGACTTGTGCAAAAACTCCACAGCAAAATGGAGTAGCGGAGAGGAAGAACCGCCACCTAGCAGAGATATGTAGAAGTCTTCTACATGCAAAGAATGTTGATACAAGATTTTGGGCAGAATGCATGAAGACAATAGTTTATATCACAAAGAGACTACCACAACCGAGGCTGGAATTTATTTCACCATTTCAAAAATTGTATAATGTAAAACCAACAGTGAATTATCTTCGAGTGTTTGGTTGTGTATGTATGTATTAATTGCAGATGAAGAACGCAGTAAGTTCGACAAGAAAGCTGTCCACTGCATATTCGTTGGATATGATGAACAATAGAAAGGCTGGAGATGCTGTGATCCAAATACAAACAAGATCTGTGTCTCTCGAAATGTTGTATTCGATGAGGCATCTTCATGGTGGGCAAACAAGGTGGCATTACCCGATACACAGAAGATGCAAGAAAAGCTACAAACCAAGTTGCAGCTACATTCCTCTCAAGACAACGACGACATAAAAGGACCAAGATCCCTGTCAGATCAAATTGAGGTACGATCCAAATCAAGAAGCCCTTGGAGAACAGGTGTACATGAAATGCCAGATGAAGTACAAACTAGTCAACCGGAAGAGCAGGAACCTTCACAACCTCAAGTGCGAAGGTCCACCAGAGAAAGATGGCCAAATCGTAAGTATGTAGACGCTGCCTATGCTGAAGTCAAAGAGTCAAGTACATTTGAAGAAGCATCAAATATACCAGAGTGGAGAAAGGCCATGGAAGAAGAGATTTTGACATTAAAACAAAATCAAACTTGGAATTTAGTGCCAAAACCTGAAGGTGTTAAACCCATATCCTGCAAATGGGTTTACAAGTTGAAGATTCGACCAGATGATACGATCGAGCGATATAAGGCTCGATTAGTTGTTCGTGGATTCTCTCAAGAGTATGGCATAGACTATGACGAGACGTTTAGTCCAGTTGCAAAGATTACTACAGTTCGTGTCTTACTAGCCTTAGCAGCAAGTAAGTCTTGGAAATTATGGTAAATGGATGTGAAGAATGCGTTTTTACATGGGGAACTTGATCGTGATATCTATATTGATCAACCCAAAGGATTTGTGAATCATGAAAAGCCTGAGTACGTGTGCAAGTTGAAGAAGGCGTTGTATGGCTTGAAGCAGGCACCCCGAGCATGGTACGGGAAAATTGCTGAGTTTCTAATCCAAAGTGGTTATCATGTTGCCCCAGCAAATTCGAGCCTATTCGTGAAAACTCAAGGAGGCAAGCCAGCAGTAGTCCTTGTATATGTGGATGATCTAATCATCACTAGCGATGACGAAGACGAGATTCAACGAACAAGGGCAAACTTGTCAGTCCGATTTCAAATGAAGGAACTTGGTGAACTGAAACACTTCCTAGGATTAGAAGTCGAAAGAACAGATGATGGTATATTTCTTGTTCAGCAGAAATATGCAAAGGATTTAATCGAGAAGTTTGGGCTAACTGACTGCAAGCCAATATCTACCCCAATGGAGGCAAACTTGAAGCTGTGTGCCTACGATGGGAAAGACTTGGAGGACACAAGAATGTACCGACAGATAGTAGATAGTCTTATCTATCTAACTATTTCCAGACCTGATATAGCATTCGCTGTAGGTGTTACTAGCAGGTTCATGCAGAAACCTAAGAAGCCACATCTCGAAGCAGTCAAAAGGATCATGAGATATGTTAAAGGCACAATTAATTGGGGACTTTTCTACAAGAAGGGAGTACAAAGCAAGGTCAGCGGCTATTGTGATGCTGACTATGCCGGAGACCATGATACCAGGAGATCGACTACAGGATATATATTCAATCTTGGTTCGGGAGCTATATCATGGTGCAGTAAGAGACAACCTACCGTTTCTCTTTCAACTACTGAAGCGGAATATAGAGCAGGGGCGATGGCAGCACAAGAGTGTGCTTGGTTGACTCAACTCATGAAGGATTTGAACCAACCAATAGAAGATGGAGTTGCATTACATTGTGACAATCTGTCAGCAGTTCGTTTGGCTGAGAATCCAGTATTTCATGCTCGGACCAAACATGTGGAAGTATATTATCATTTCTTACGTGAGAAAGTACTTAAAGGAGACATTGACATGAAGCCAGTCAGGACCGAAGACCAGGTTGCAGACATATTTACGAAGAGCTTATCTGCAATAAAGATTTTCGAATTCCGAGACCTACTTGGAATGGTATTACGTATCAGGAGTGTCGGCAATGAGGGGGAGTGTTGAAAGTCATTGCCACAATCAACACCATCTAGAAGGTCATCAACAAAATCAACATCTAGAAGCCATCTACCTTTGAACAATTAGTTGGCAAGTTTGACAAGAAAAGGATGGGAAACTTCACAATACCCACCATGGTTGATCCTTTCACACCATCCTTTCACATCATGGTTTCACACCATGTTTACTACCTATAAATAATGCATGTTTGTAGCATTTGTAATCATCTCATCTCCAAGAGTGAGTTCAAAGAGTGATTAAGAATCCAAGTTGAGATTGAGTGAGTTTGAGAGTTTTTATTTTGTGAGTTTGTAATTCTATTCTTGAGTGATAATAGAATCAATATTTTTCTCTCAAACCATCGGTAATTCACTATAATGATCCTTTGATATCTTAACAATTTGTCCATATTACACATAAAGATCAAGTGCTCAGATAGTAGGGCTGGGATAGTTCGGTTTCTTGAAAAAAAAGCAAGGAACCGAAGTTCCAAATGTGTTATGTAATTCGGGTTCGGTTCCTGACTTTTTTCTCCAGGAACCGAATTTCTAGGAACCGAAGTAATTTTACCAAAAAACCGAAAAAACCGAACCGAAATTTACAACCCGAAATTTTCAGAAATAACCGGAAAACCCGAAATTTTTTACATTACTTGATTAATTTTCGAAATAACCGAACCGAAATTTTTTTGTTACTTGAAATAACCGAAATTTTCATAAATAACCTAAAACCCGAAATTTTCAAAAATAACCGGAAAACCCGAAATTTTGTTCGGTTATTGTCACTAATTTCGGGTAGTACGGTTATTGAAATTTTAAAATTACAAGAACCGAACCCGAACCCGAAATTTATTGCAGGACCCGAACCCGAAATTTATAAATAATTTTTTCCTTAAAACCCGAACCGAACCGAACCGAAATGTCAATTTCGGTTCGGATCTTCGGTTATTCGGGTCCAAAGTCCCAGCCGTATCAGATAGTCATATACAGAAGGTTTTACGTTATGTTTTACAATATATACATTCTATTGTTGGCAGGTTAAATTTTAACAATAGATTAATAGCTATAATTCAAATCAGTTTTGCTTATTTCGCTTATTTGGATTCTCGGGCCCCAAACCGTTTAACCAAAAAGATAGTTGGGTGGTTTGGATTGGTTTTGATCAATCTCGGTTTAGATATTGGCGTTTATAATTTTTTCTCTAAAACCAAATAAGCAAAACCGATTAACCCCATTTAACCAAAAACCGACCGTTTGAACACCCTGAACATGGAAAACATAATCCCTTGTATCCATCAACCATCAACCATCAACCATCAACCATCAGCAACCCATTTGTACATCCTTGCTTCATAACCACCACAATGAACACCATCTCCGGTCAACCCCCACCTCGGCTTAACTAAACCCAGTAGGTTCACCACAATGACCACCACCGCGAACGTAAACCCAGATCTTGGAATTGCTTATCCGAACCAAGAAGGTTTGTACTAATTGATTTCTTCGTCTTCTCTCTTCACACCGATTAGTTATAGATACATACATCAGGTAATCAATATTTTTTATAGATCTGTATTAAATTATTGGTTAATTGTAACAAGTATTGCGTTTTTTGATGTAATTTTTTATATCAAATCTGTAAAAAGAAACGAAGAGGGAAGAAGACGAGGGTATTTTCGTCTTTGCAGTTAAAAAGTGTCTAGTACAGGGAGTGATTTTGTGAAAAAGGAAATAAGTCAGGGACTAAAAGATGAAACTTTCTCAATGATTGTCTTATATAAATACCACCCCCTTTTTGGTAGGTCTCGATTAAGATTAGATTTGGGGATTAGGGCTTGGAAGTAGATCGGTCCCTATGGCTCGCGTTAGGTACGTACTTTTTATAATTCTATTTTATGTGTTTGATAAATTGATTGATTTCACAATAATCATTGTAGTTTCATCCTTTGTGAACAGATTACCAATCAGGAAGAAGAGTTCGAGGCTTTCATCTGCTGACGTAAGCATTTTTATTTAATCTTTTATTATTACTTATGATTGTGTTGGTTTATCAATATTTGCAATACATCAAAAATCAGTTAATTTTAGTTTAGCTCTAGGTAATTTTGTTTATCAATTAGCTGAAACACGAGTACAACAACAACAATACCCAATCCTGCCGGATCAGGGTATGGGGGTGGTAGAATGTAGACATATCATCCCCAGGGAAAACCCGGGGTCAGGGAGACTTGCGTAGAGAAACTATGTAGGCATACGACGCATAGCAGCATATAAGGCTAGATACAAGTACTATTATTTTAGAAGTTAAAAATAATAGCGACATATAAGCATACGACGTTTGAAAGCATCGAATATATAAGGCTGTATTCATTGGTGGTACTTGTGTAACATACTAGCGGCTTTGTTAAATCAACCAGTTTTCACTATTTACATGTTTTTAACTAATAATTTGGGATGTTATTGTTTGTTTCAATCTTTTACGTTCTAACTATAAGGTTGTATTCACGAATTTATTTGCTTGCTACATCATATGCAAGTTTTTTATTAGTTATGTCTTGTGTTATTTTCATGGGATTGCTCAGTCGGACAGCACATCTGGAAGCAGCAAAAGTGTGAAGTTGCAACCTCTTAGTTCAAAAAAAAGAAAAATAACTGAGGAGGGACATGGTATGTATTTCCATTTTTTTGGTGTCAATAATAATAATAATCTTATTGATGTTCAATAACAAGTCAACAATTGAGTTGAGGTCTATGTTTTTGGTTTGATAGAAGGAGCGGCAGACTGTGTATCAAATTTTCTAGTTCCACCGGACCTATATCATCTCATTAGGGAGGCAGTGGTTCTTAGGGATCATTTGAAGACCAACAAGAATGACATGGATTCCATATTGGACTTGGAGTCTGCTGAGGGCACTATTAGGATTTTTGCAGAAGAATTGAAGAAGTTTAACGAACTGCCACATAACTGGAAATAGTATGTTTCACGTCTTTATAATTTTTATATATATACAAGTTTTAGTTACTCTGATTAAATTTCAAAGACAGTTGGGATCTCGTGAGATACATATGTTTTAGTGAGAAATTACAAAAATCTGCTGAAAAATATAGCCTTATCTTTTTCCCTTATGCTCGTCATCTTTTCTGCGACAAGCATTAAAGAAAAATTTTAGCTATTTTTCACGGGTTTTCAAGTGTTTTGTCGTTTTCACTAACTTGTTTTTCTTATGGATCAAATCACAAACTCAATACGACATATTAATTCTTTCAGTGACCCGGCCGCTGCCAATACCTACGAAAGCTTAAGTAGCTTAAGTCTGGAATTGGAATTTAATGACCTGCTGGAAGACGATGACCTGCTGGAGGACAACGACCTGCTGGAGGGCCGTGGTATGCATTACTAATCTTTGATTTGGCCATTTATCTTATACATAATGTTCGTGCTTGTTATATATAAATAACAGGTCAGCAAAGTTGATAAGTAACTTTTATTCGTTAATGGTTTGGTATGCTCGTGTTAGTTGCCACTACATATGATGAAGTTTTAATGCAACTACTCAAAATACATAATAACCATGTTGCCAGGTCAGTATGATTCTGCTTGTATTATGGGTTTGATGATTTTGATCATCTCTTTATTTGAATTAACTAAAAAAGTTTCTTCCCTTTTCGCTCGTCTTTTTCTACCATTGTATCTTGTTCATGGATCCACTTTCTTTCGGTATCTTGAATTTATTATGCACAAGGATGGAGAGCTAGACGGCGATGTGGCTCACATGATAAAGGCAGGGTGGTTGAAGTGGAAGAGTGCCACAGGGGTTTTATGTGATCCTGACATGCCTCATAGATTAAAGGGTAAATTTTACCGCACGACAATTAGGCCTGCACTGTTATATGGCACCGAGTGTTGGGCTGTAAAATAGTGTCACGTTCAAAAGATGAATGTGGCGGAGATGCGTATGCTACGATGGATGTGTGGTCATACAAAAAAGGATCGACTCAGAAATGAGGTGATTAGAGAGAAGGTAAGAGTTGCATCTATAGAAGATAAGATGATGGAGAATCGTTTACGATGGTTTGGTCATGTGAGAAGAAGGCCTGTTGATGCCCCAGTGAGGAGGCTATAAAGTTGGGGAACAAGTAATATTGTGAAAGGTAGAGGAAGATCCAAGAAAACTTGGATAAAGATGATTGAAAATGATATGCGGTTTCTTGGAATTGGAGAAAGTATGGCGATGGAGAGGCAAATGTGGCGGGAAAGAATACGGAGGGTGAATGGAATCTGATTCCTTTTTTTTTTGTATTCCTATTTTCTTTTATTTCATGTTATCTTTTAAGTTATTTTTCAGGATTTTTCATTTTTTTTTATTTTTCATTTTTTTTGGTTAACATTCATTCTCCTTTTTTTTTGCTTATTTCTCTACTTTTTTCCCTCTTTTTTTTCCCTTTTATGTTATTTATGTAACGATCATTGACGGTTTCAAAGTTTGATTCATGTTAGCCGACCCCAAATCATTTTGGGACTAAGACTTAGATGTTGTTGTATCGTGTTCTTTTCTAAATGGTGATCATAGAAATATAAGTGGTGGGATCATTTGGTAAAATTAAGGCCAAATATCAGGGGATTCAGCGTATTGTGTAGATACAAATTCTCAATGTGTTGCACACGTGTATATTTACTCGAGTAAATTACACATCGACATTAACTTGGTAAGTTTTTTTTCCTTACAGATCGTTGTTGTGCACCTTTAAAGAATCAACTTGAATGGTACGCTAATACGGACGATGTTCCATTGAGTAGGACGGAGAAGAAAATCTGGAAGGAGTTTCAAAAGTTCGATAAAAAGATTGTATGTATAGGTTTCAAAAGTTCTTCCCTCTTGCAATCGCCTTGATGTATGTGTATATATGTATCTATTTATATATTTACTTACACATATTTCATGCATGTGGCAGTCTGGACTTGGTGCAATTAGTTTTCCCGGTTTTGAGAAAGAAAAAATGCCAATTAAAATTGATAATCCAATTGTGAGTCTAATCGGTAACTTTGCAATTGCTGCCTTCAATGAGGCAATTGAGAAGGTATGGTTTACATTATGTTCCACATGCTAATTTCAACTTAGGTGCTCTCTCTCTCTCTCTCTCTCTCTATATATATATATATATATATATATATATATATATATATATATATATATATATATATATATATATAGCCGTTTTACTAATTATAAACAAATTTTGTTGTTAGTATGTCAAGGAGGGAGAACACAAGAACCTCCATGATTTTGAATTCATGGAGTGCGCATATATAAAAATGAGAGGGACTGAATATTACTTCTACATGACCATAGAGGCCATTGAAGAAGGGAAACTTGGTGTATATGAGACAAAAGTTAGACTTGAGTGGGACGACGGTAGTAAATCATTGTGCAACTTTGTTCTTACGGATCGTACACCATGTGATATGTGAATGTGATTATTTGGAGTGTATAACTCATGCTTTTGATCTGAGAACCAATAGCCCATTTTTATAGTTGATGTTCTGCTGGCTACTACATGCAACACTTATATAAAATGACCTCTCTATATTGTGTGACATTATGTATTAGCTGCATTCCCATTTCCTCGTTAAACCTATTCGTAGATGTCATAATATAGTCCCATTTGGTCATTTTCGTAAAAATAGGTGTATTATGGTCATTCCAACTGGCCAAATTTAATGGGTAAATTTCTCAGAAACTTATCTGTAAAGGGATCCAGTTGCACAATGCTTATAACCTCACAATTCATTTTATATAAAACTACTATTATTATTTTAATACAAGTACTATATTTTTTTGCTATTATATTGAATACACCGAAAAGGGATGGCAAAGTGTTTATTCTTTTTTGGTATCTAATCACTGATCTTGCACGAATGCAGGTAAGAAAAAAAGGGTAAAGCGTATTCAAATGACCGATCCAGGTTAACCTAAGCTTTTCTTGAATTCTATTATTTTTCTATATTTTTTAAATTCAGATAGTACATGATCTTGACCCATTTACTTGTGAATGGGTCGATTTGGGTTATGTATATCTTCAGTCATAATAAAGCCTAACCAGGATTCCTACTCTCAGGGTTGACCTTGCCCAAACTAAGAAACTTCAAAAGTTGCTTCTTAACAATCTCTTTGTATCACTATTAGGGATGGCAGGAAAGCCCAAACCCGTGGGGCCCACCCGAACCCAAACCCAAATCAACGGGCGAAACCCGAGTTGACTGGGTTTGGGTTTGGGTTCGGGCGACACCCGATATTACGGGTTTGGGTTTGGGTTCGGGCGACACCCGATATTACGGGTGTGGGTTTGTGATCACTCAAACCCACACCCGAAACCCAGACACCCGTCCAGTTATATGTTAAATTACCTAATTACCCTATGTATATATAAGTGTAAATTAGGATTTTCACTTTTCACCTATTCTTTTCCTACATATCTCACGACTCACTCTGCCTATGTTAATTGTATGTTATTGTAATTTAATTTCTTGAGTCTATGTTGAAGACTATGTTAAACTATGTTATTATTGTATTGTCATTTGTAAACTATTTTATTATTCTATTGACATTTACAAACTATGTTAAATTATGCTACATTTTGTATTTTATCAAATTTGAATTTGGATGAGCACCAAACTTGAATTTTAATTCTGCCTGATCAAGCTGCGGGTTTGGGTGAAAAACCCAAACCCAATGGGTGTGGGTGTGTGTTTTGTTTTGCCACCCAAACATCCTTTGAGTTTGGGTTTGGGTTCGGGTGGTGATTTCGGATGTGAATTTGGGGAGTATGAAACCCGCACCCGACCCGACCCGTTGCCATCCCTAATCACTATCACTTGATATTATTTTTTTCTAAATAAATCTACATGCAGGTGGTTGGTTATACCCCATGGAGAATAAATACACTGGAATGAAGCCTAGGAGCAAGAGCGCCAGTTGTATGGGTTACGACTACCATACCCCATGGAGTTAGTTATTTTTCTCCAGTATTTTTATATTATTTCTTTAATGTTTATCACGAATCTTGATGAAGTCTTTGGTACTTACTTTTCAGGATTTGAAGGTCCTTAATTTTGTGATGCATATGTATGCCCCATGGTTGGTGTTCGTTGGCATACCATGTGAGCGGATGAGTGCTATTATGTAAATATATCACATTTCTCTTTCCTTGAACTTGTTTTGGTTTGCAAGACAACTGCGTGATATTTCAAGTATGGACTCGCTATTTATACGGCGTTCCACTATTCAACAGTTATAACTAACTTGTTTCTTCAATCTCTATTAGTATCAGGGCTGTTTGGGTGTGGAGATGGATTTGGAATCCCATAAGATGATGTGTTAGCGTAAAGTATATAAGTTAGACACATGCTTACTGTTGTTCCTTAACTGAGTGTAATATCTATCCGTGCTTCGCTGCGGTTTTCAGTTAACCACTTTTTAGTTGTAAAGCTACATAGCGTTCAAGTAAATTTTATTTTGTTATTTCTGTCATGTAAGAAAAAATTTAATCTTTTTGCGTATTATTTATATATAAAATTGAATAATTATGATATTGTTGCATCTATGTTCTTTTTACCCATTTGTGAGTTTCACTTATTTTTTATTTTAGATGGTTAAGTGTCAAATATTGAATTTTTAATAACAAAACTACATAAATTATTCGTAACTTGATGAAAGAAATTTATTTTGCAAACATATATAAAGTTCGTACAATTTTAAGTCGTAAACTGAGAATGAAATCATGCATAAAAAAAATTCTCTCTTAATATAATGATTAAATTTGACAAATTTTTATATCATAAACTACAAAAATACTTAGTTATAATCCATTTAATGTGCTATATACGTATTCTAGGAGTTATGTGAAATTTTATAAATATAAATTTATAAAATTTGATGTACACATTAATAAATAGCTATAAAAAGATGTATGAATATATAATTTTGTTAAAGTAAATACATATGTGTGTTTTAGTCCACAGGCTAATGGGCTTCTCCTAGTTAGTGTAGGCTATACCTGTTGAAATGTATACATCTTCTGCCATAATTCTTGTCTTATGGCTGTTTACTTATGACTTAATCAACTTAATGGGTAAATATCTTATTCGCTCACACGTTTTGAAGTGTTTACTTATAACTTATTCGCTCAGTTAGTGTCTTAATCGCTCAGTTGCCTTCCCCTCTCTTGTCCCCATACAGACACCGAAAAGACAACTACTATCCCTCTGTTGATTATGGATTTCCAAACTTATATCGTCAATTTTAATAATAAAAAAATGAATAAAAATAAAAAATACGCTTCAAAAAAGAAAAACAGAAAAATGTATAACAAATTTATTTCAAAAAACCTGAAAATAAAAATGAACTCAACGAGACCGCAAAATATTAGAGATGCTCTAATTAATTTCAATTTCTTCATTTACAAACATATCGATTTAATTAAATATTTCTTTTCGTTAAAAAAATTATAATATTACAGATAAATAAATAATTAAAATCTTAAATAAATAAATAAAGTTAGGAATAAAATTATTTAAAAATGTACACTTTCAGCTACAATCTAACATATTAAGATCATATTCTCCTCTCTTTAAATTAATAATATTTCGATAAAAATTAAATTCTAATCAGTATAAATCAGTTTCAATTATTAATAAATTCAGTAAAATTCAGTTTAATGAGTAAAAATAAGTTCTAATTAGTAAACATCAGTTTAATAATTTTTATGAGTCATATATAATATTAGTAATTATATATATATATTCAATAATAAATATAATATCTTAAATTAAGATACTGATACGGGACAAAATGACTCTTTTTTTATTATATGACTTAAAAAATAAACAGCAATTTATAAAGGAAAAAATTATCAAATTGGTCCTGTATGTGGGACCAATTGCCAAAAAAACCCATCTGTCTCCAGCGGACCAAAAAACACATCTCCCCCCTACTTTAGCCAATTTAGTCCTCCGTCGCCGGCCGGATTATTTTCCGGCCACCGGAGCTGACGTGGACGACACGTGGCAAAAAAAATATAAAAACCTAAATAATATAAAAAAATTAAAAAATTATGGAATATAAAAAAACCTAAAAAAATTTAAAAAAATTTAAAAAAAATTAAAAAATTTAAAGTCTAACAAACTTTAAAAAATATATAAAAACCTAAATAATATAAAAAATCTAAAAAAAAATTAATTTTTAATTTAATTTAATAATAGAACCTTAGGTAATTATTTTTAATTCTGAAATATTAATATAAATATATTCTGAAAAAAATCGTTTTGATAATTTTCTCATTTTTCTTCAGAAATTAAAAAGATTTTTTTTCAGAATTATAAAATTAAAAAAATATAATTTATTTTTTCAGAAATTAAAAAGATTAAAAAGATTTTTTTTCAGAATTATAAAACTAATCTTTTGAATTAAAAAGATTTTTTTCTGAAAAAAATCTTTTCAGAATTATAAAATTAAAAATAAAATAATTTTTTTTAATATATTTATATTAATATTTTAGAATTAAAAATAATTACCTAAGGTTCTAATTTTTTTTAAATTTTTTTACGATTTTTCAGATTCTTTAATTTTTTTAGATTTTTCAAAATTTTTTAAATTTTTTTATATTATTTAGGTTTTTATATTTTTTTAAAAAAATTCTAGATTTTAAATTTTTTAATTTTTTTTAAATTTAGGTTTTTTAATATTCTAGATTTTTCATTTTTTTTTAGATTTTTTATATTATTTAGGTTTTTATATTTTTTTTGCCACCTGTCTGTAACACCCCAAACTAGACGGATATTACAGTGCCGTGGATCCCCGACTGGGACCCACCAGGCGAATGAAAACTGATGAATTAAAATAATATAATTGTAGTACCGAACCACATTATATTACCAACTACTCCGATGAGGAGTTTAAGTACAACACACCAGGACAATACCGAATACTAGTGTATTTTATATGAAGATAAAATACACAACACTGAATGAAACGGAGTATCCAAATTAAAATCTGCAGCGGAAAATAAATGACAACAACATGAATGACTGAAAAGAACGGGGCCCCTACTAGTATCACCGGGACTCCTCGCCGTCAACATGCTACTCCCGTGCTTTTGCCTTGTCATGACCTGAAAACAAAATCCACAAAAGGGGTTAGTTACACAGAACAACAATCCTCAAGAGTTGAATACACATAATCCTGTCGAAACACACGCAATCAAACATGCTATATGAATCAACTAACAATACGGCTCGAAGGAATGGCGCCACACTACGTCCGGGATGGAAATGTGTCCGTGCACAAGCCACCAACGAGTATCGATCGAATACATGTGTGGTCTCATACCTAATCAGTCTCACGAAGCAATCGACTCGTGTGCACAGTCCAATGTGAGGCCAACAACCAACACACAACTTAAATGTGCCCGACATGAAAATCCCACACATACCAATCGGCACGCCAGTATGACCTGGAATGCCACGATATAACAAAAGTGACATCGAAAATGAATAATGACTCACCAAGATGAAATGATGGTGAAATGAATGACAGCTCAATGAAATGATTGGAACCGTCGTTCCTTGTGACTGAAGCGATTAATTGACATTGATAAGTATTGATACGGTTAATACAATGATGAATGAATTATGATTATGAATGAACAACAAAAGGAATGAATATCCTTTTAACCGAGTAAGAATTAACTTACCCAACACCGGTGACAATTATCCTTCCACGAACAACGTCCTAATTGAGATATCGGTCGCTCGAACAACCTTGAATAATACAATTACCAACAATCCGTTCAATAAATGAATCAAACACGAATATAACGAACTCAAAACGTCGATACGATTAAACCAAGTTCATTGGGGCATTATATCGAACACTTTGTGGCCAAACTTCGATTGTTTACAACCAAACCTCAATAATACCAACATCAAATCCCCAAGAAGTGTTTCAAACCAACAAAACATCTTCAATACGATCAATAATCAAATATGAATACTCAAATTCGTGATTACAACAACGATTAATCGAAAATCCCCAAATTCAATTCAATATTCAAAGTGTTCTAGAATAATCCTTCAATAATCCAATGAATAATCAAACATATCCATAATCACGTGTATATCACTTCATACAACATGATCTTAACATCCAAAACATCATAACTCAATACAAAATCGAAATCCAAGATGTTGAAAAAATTACCTCTTGAAGATCCAAGCGCTTTGATCCGAAGAACACGTATTAGATCCACAATCCGAGCTTCACGATCGAAAGGAGATGAAGAAAATCACACAATCAAGTGATAGATGAAGGAAAATCTCCCCTTCAAGCCTCTCTCTCGTATGGTTGAAGAAAAAGGAAAAACTGAGCTGAACTCACTGAAAAAACGCAATTATAGCGCTGACTGCACTGTGTGCCACGGCCCATCCGAAGTGTGCTGCGGCACAGGGCCAAATCTGCCCCTAGTGATCGGCAGCGTGCCGCGGCCCGGACGAGTGTGCCGCGGCAGTGACTCGGCAGTGTGCCGCGGCCCTGCCGGCATGTGTCGCGGCTCACGGTACAGAGGGGTTAGCCGATAAATTGAAACATGAGTGTGCCGCGGCCCGGACGGGTGTGCCGCAGCAGTGACTCGGCAGTGTGCCGCGGCCCTGCCGGCATGTGCCGCGGATCACGGTACAGGCTGCTCGGCCAAAACTGGAAAATGAGTGTCTGAGCTATTTCGACCATAACTCTCTCGTACGGACTCCGATTGACTCACCGTTTGAACCATTGGAAATCTAACTTGATGCTATATAATATTGAAAAGATTTAAAATCTTTGGAGTTTCCAAAAATTAATGGTGATTTTACAAAGTCGAACTCATACGTGGAAGGTTGAAACAATGAACAATATCGATACACAACTCGAAGTTATTCCGAACGGTGAACATGGATGAATGAACATGATTGATGAATGATTATTAATGAGTGAAAATCCACTAAGTGACAATTACCGAATGAAATTACTGAATGATAGTGACTGAATTACAACAGGGTATTACATACACCCCCTAAAAGAGTTTCGTCCCCGAAACTAAGGGTCAAACAACTCGGGATGACTCTCCCGCATACTATCCTCAGTTTCCCAAGTAGCCTCTTCGACTCCGTGTCTAGACCATTGAATTTTAACCAAAGGGATCGCCTTATTCCTCAACTGTTTGATTAGCCGCTCTAAGACTCGTATGGGACGCTCCTCATACGATTGATCATCTGCGATCTCGATTTCGTCGAACTGAAGTATGTGACTCGGGTCGGCAACATACTTCCGTAGCTGAGAGACGTGAAACACATTATGAATTCGGCTCAACGCCGGATGTAGAGCCAAACGATAAGCTAGCTCGCCTACTCGTTCCAAAATCTCAAACGGTCCAATAAATCTTGGACTCAACTTTCCCCGCTTCCCGAAACGGAAGATACCTCGACTCGGGGATACCTTGACCAACACGTGGTCACCTGTCTCAAACTCTAATGGTCGGCGATGATTGTCTGCATAAGATTTCTGTCGACTCTGAGCGGTCAACAAACGACTCCTGATCAAAGCTACCTTCTCACGGGCGGCTATAAGCATATCGGGCTCGGTGCCGATGGATTCTGATAAATCATCCCAACACAAAGGAGATCGACAACGACGACCGTACAAGGCCTCGTAAGGTGCCATCTTAATCGAAGCATGCCAACTATTATTATACGTGAACTCGATCAATGGTAGTTGGGCTTCCCAATCATCTTTCCAATCGAGGACACATGTCCTCCAAAGTCTGAATAGTCCTCTCTGATTATCCGTCGGACTGAGGATGAAAATCTGTACTGAGATTAAGCTGAGTTACCATAGCACGATGAACTGATTTCCAAAAATGAGACACGAATCGCCCGTCACGATCAGAAACGATACTCTTGGGAGTACCGTGCAGTCTCACTATCTCTTTGATGAACAGTTGAGCAAGTCTCTCGGGACCCCACGTATCCTTAATCTCGAGAAAGTGAGCTGACTTAGTTAGACGATCTACAATCACCCAGATTGTATTCATGCCACGACGATTCGTCGGCAAACTCATGATGAAGTCCATAGAAATGTCTTCCCACTTCCATTCTGGAATAGGAAGAGGTTTCAGCATACCCGCCGGTCGCTGATGTTCAATCTTGACTTGTTGACAGGTTAAGCATCTCGAAACAAATTCTGCGACTTCTCGCTTCATATTACTCCACCAGTAATTTTGTTTCAAGTCCTTGTACATCTTGCTAGACCCCGAATGAACAGAATAAGGGGTAGCATGAGCTTCTCTCAAAATTGAGTTTTTCAACTCATCATTCGCCGGTATGCACAACCGATTCTTAAATCTTAAAAGTCTATCCTCATGGACTACGAATCCAGGGGATTTCCCCTGAGCCACATCCTCACGGATACGCAACAATGATGGGTCTGAACCCTGATTCACTCTGATTGCCTCCTCAAGCGGCGATGAAATCTCCAACATGTAAAGTCGTCCTTGTACTCGCTGAAGCCAGACCTCGATCTTGGGTCTAAGGAATTCCTGCTGAAGCTCCTTCTGAACTGTTAAACGAGCAAGCATCTGCTCCTGAACGGACTTATGACTCAAGGCGTCGGCGACAACGTTCGCCTTGCCCGGGTGGTAAAATATCTCAATATCATAATCTTTGATTAGTTCCAACCACCGCCTCTGTCGCATATTTAACTCCTTCTGAGTAAATATATACTTCAACTCTTGTGATTGGTGAATAACTGACAGGTGACACCAATAAAGGTAATGACGCCAAATTTCCAACGCGAAAACCACGACTGCTAGCTCCAGGTCGTGGGTCGGATAATCAACCAGCTAATCCGAGGAAACTTCGGATTTCCTTAACATTCTTCGGGGGTTGTCAATCTCGGATAGCCTCCGTCTTCTGAGGGTCGACACGAACTCCGTCTGATGAAATTACATGACCGAGAAAAGTCACTTCGGACATCCAAAACTCACATTTGGAAAACTTTCCATAAAGTTGCTCTCGTCTTAACACGTCGAGAACCTGATGAAGATGAACCTCGTGTTCCTCTCGATCACGAGAATAAATAAAAATGTCATCAATAAAGATAACCACGAACTGATCCAACAGTCGATGAAATCCCGATTCATTGATTCCATGAATACTGCAGATGCATTAGTTAGCCCGAACGGCATAACTACGAACTCATAATGACCATAGCGTGTACGAAACGCTGTCCTTGCGCTATCCGACTCTCGAATTCGCAACTGATGATATCCAGATCTTAGGTTGATCTTGGAAAAATACTGAAGCTCCCTGAAGTTGATCTAAGAGATCATCAATACGGGGTAAGGGATACTTATTCTAGATCATCATCCTGTTCAACTCCTGATAATTAATACACACATGAACGAACCATACTTCTCCTTGACAGATACCACTGGTGCTCCCCACGGGGACGCACTAGGTCGGAGATAACCTTTCTCGAACAATTCCTCAAGTTGAATCTTCAACTCCTGCATTTCGGTCGGGGACATCCGTTATGGTGCCTTCGATAACGGGGACGTACCGGGCTCCAACTCACTCGTGAATTTCACAACTCTTTGTGAAGGCAACCAGGTAACTCGTCTGGGAATACATCGTCAATCGGTGACAATGATACTACGAATGATTGAACATTTCGATTGCCCTAGAATGGTCAATCGACGAAAATGATACAATGAATGATTAAACAACTCGATTGCCTTAAAACGGCCAATCGATGAAAATGATACAATGAATGATTGAACAACTCGATTGCCTTAGAATGGCCAATCGATGAAAATGATACAATGAATGATTGAACAACTCGATTGAGGAATTTCTCTGCTTCCATCATATTAATAATTCTTCTGGAACAACGGGGATTACCTCCCTGAAATACACACTCGACTCTAACGACTGGAATGATAGTGACCAAATGCTTACAAACACTGAGGATAGTATCATGACGATCCATCCAACTAATACCCAATATTACATCGTCCTTAGATAAATTCACCACGCTTAGGTCCACCAACCAATCGCGGTCATTAAGCTTACTTTGGTATGATTTCTGAAAATTCTTCCATCGTCAGGTAGACCGATGGTATGAGGTCCACAAGCAATAGGACTATCCAAAATAAGTCTATTCAAACATGATTCGAAAATGAATGAATGCGATGCACCAGTATCAAAAGGTACACACAGGTTGAAATAAAATTACGAGTATACCTGAGATCATTCGGGCCACCGGATCGTCAATCCTCTTCATCACATGAATCCGGGACTTGCCGGCCCCCGGACCGGATGCTCCCGTCTGATAAATATGAGCTCCTACTTTATTTGCTTCCATCGTCTTAAACGAGGCTGACAGAGTAGTCTGATTCTGAATCGCTGATTGATTCGAGGCCTGAGATGCCGCCGGAGCTGACTTGGAGTCCTTTCGGCAAAAACGGGCCTTATGCCCAAAAATCCCACAATTATAGCACGTGATAGACGGTTTTAGACACTTAGTGCTGTAATGACCCGGCGTTCCACAGTTGAAACAGATGATGGCCGAACTGGCCGCTCGGGACTGAGATCCCGCACGATTATGCGCCGTAGGAGGTCGCTCAGAAACGTTAGGGCCCGCACGAGGCTTCTTGAAGGTTGACTGACCGCCTTCGGACTGATTACGCTTCGTTGATTTCTTGCTGACACATAAAAGTTGTTGTTCAGCAATTTCCTTAGTAGCAGGCTCATACGGGAGAGTTCTCTCAATTAATTCGGCCAGAGTGGCGCAATGATGATTGAGCAATTGCATATGGGTCATCATGGCCTGCATAAAAGTGAGTGGATCAATCCGAACATCTTCTGATCGAGCCGAGTCCTAGGTACGATTTCCCGACAGCGAGTGATTATTTCCCGGGTTTCGGCCTGCACCGCGGCCTCTCCCCGTGCATCCCCTGACAGCTCTCTCCATACTGAAGTAGGAAGGTCGCATAATGATTATATTTCCCGCATGAATATCACGTTATGATTATGTCATGAGATGATGAAAATGAGCATACACGCTCTAACATAGTGATTACATGAATGATTTACTGAAGTGACATGAGTATCTGATGAAATTCTTGAAATGATTACCTTGAACAATTTAACAAGATTAATAATATGATCATCCAGATCGACAACTGAGTAATGAAATGAATTGAGTGATTAATGAGTTATTATGATCAACATGATTAAAATGAAAATGATGTTTGAGGATTGTCAACTAGTGAATTATGAATGAATGATTATTGCCAGAAATCATACCATGGCGTTAGAAGTCTTACAGTTCTTTCGGTCTGATTGCCTCGGCATTTGCACAGGTCACACGTGACACGAAAGTCCAATGATACTAGTCTGATGACAATGATTTCAAATGAGACATGACTCGGAAGGTAGTATTCAAAACCACTCTCCGATACCAACTCTGTAACACCCCAAACTAGGCGGATATTACAGTGCCGTGGATCCCCGACTGGGACCCACCAGGCGAATGAAAACTGATGAATTAAATAATATAATTGTAGTACCGAACCACATTATATTACCAACTACTCCGATGAGGAGTTTAAGTACAACACACCAGGACAATACCGAATACTAGTGTATTTTATATGAAGATAAAATACACAACACTGAATGAAACGGAGTATCCAAATGAAAATCTGCAGCGGAAAATAAATGACAACAACATGAATGACTGAAAAGAACGGGGCCCCCTACTAGTATCATCGGGACTCCTCGCCGTCAACATGCTACTCCCGTGCTTTTGCCTTGCCATGACCTGAAAACAAAATCCCCAAACGGGCCGGGCCATACGTAACAACAATCCTCAAGAGTTGAATACACATAATCCTGTCGAAACATACGCAATCAAACATGCTATATGAATCAACTAACAATACGGCTCGAAGGAATGGCGCCACACTACGTCCGGGATGGAAATGTGTCCGTGCACAAGCCACCAACGAGTATCGATCGAATACACGTGTGGTCTTGTACCTAATCAGTCTCACGAAGCAATCGACTCGTGTGCACAGTCCAATGTGAGGCCAACAACCAACACACAACTTAAATGTGCCCGACATGAAAATCCTACACATACCAATCGGCACGCCAGTATGACCCGGAATGCCACGATATAACAAAAGTGACATCGAAAATGAATAATGACTCACCAAGATGAAATGATGGTGAAATGAATGACAGCTCAATGAAATGATTGGAACCGTCGTTCCTTGTGACTGAAGCGATTAATTGACATTGATAAGTATTGATACGGTTAATACAATGATGAATGAATTATGATTATGAATGAAGAACAACAAAAGGAATGAATATCCTTTTAACCGAGTAAGAATTAACTTACCCAACACCGGTGACAATTATCCTTCCACGAACAACGTCCTAATTGAGATATCGGTCGCTCGAACAACCTTGAATAATACAATTACCAACAATCCGTTCAATAAATGAATCAAACACGAATATAACGAACTCAAAACGTCGATACGATTAAACCAAGTTCATTGGGGCATTATATCGAACACTTTGTGGCCAAACTTCGATTATTTACAACCAAACCTCAATAATACCAACATCAAATCCCCAAGAAGTGTTTAAAACCAACAAAACATCTTCAATACGATCAATAATCTAATATGAATACTCAAATTCGTGATTACAACAACGATTAATCGAAAATCCCCAAATCCAATTCAACATTCAAAGTGTTCTAGAATAATCCTTCAATAATCCAATGAATAATCAAACATATCCATAATCATGTGTATATCACTTCATACAACATGATCTTAACATCCAAAATATCATAACTCAATACAAAATCGAAATCCAAGATGATGAAGAAATTACCTCTTGAAGATCCAAGCACTTTGATCCGAAGAACACGTGTTAGATCCACAATCCGAGCTTCACGATCGAAAGGAGATGAATAAAATCACACAATCAAGTGATAGATGAAGGAAAATCTCCCCTTCAAGCCTCTCTCTCTCGTATGGTTGAAGAAAAAGGAAAAAATGAGCTCAACTCGCTGAAAAAACGCAATTATAGCGCTGACTGCACTGTGTGCCACGGCCCATCCGAAGTGTGCTGCGGCACAGGGCCAAATCTGCCCCTAGTGATCGGCAGCGTGCCGCGGCCCGGACGAGTGTGCCGCGGCAGTGACTCGGCAGTGTGCCGCGGCCCTGCCGGCATGTGCCGCGGCTCACGGTACAGAGGGGTTGGCCGATAATTGAAACATGAGTGTGCCGCGGCCCGGACGGGTGTGCCGCGGCAGTGTGCCGCGGCCCTGCCGGCATGTGCCGCGGCTCACGGTACAGGCTGCTCGGCCAAAACTGGAAAATGAGTGTCTGAGCTATTTCGACCATAACTCTCTCGTCCGGACTCCGATTGACTCACCGTTTGAATCATTGGAAAGATAACTTGATGCTCTATAATATTGAAAAGATTCAAAATCTTTGGAGTTTCCAAAAATTAATGGTAATTTTACAAAGTCGAACTCATACGTGGAAGGTTGAAACAATGAACAATATCGATACACAACTCGAAGTTGTTCCGAACGGTGAACATGGATGAATGAACATGATTGATGAATGATTATTAATGAGTGAAAATCCACTGAGTGACAATTACCGAATGAAATTACTGAATGATAGTGACTGAATTACAACCGGGTATTACACTGTCAGCCACGTGTCGTCCACGTCAGCTCCGGTGGCCAAAAAATACTCCGGCCGGCGACGGATGACTAAATTGGCTAAAGTAGGGAGGAGATGTGGGGTTTTTTGGTCCGCCGGAGACAAATGGAGTTTTTTGGCCAATTGGTCTCACATACGGGACCAATTTGATAATTTTCTCATTTATAAAACAACTTATAATTCATATTCAAGGTAAATCGGCCATTTCTATTATTCAGACAGTTTATTCAAATGAAAAAGTAAACAACAACATCAATTTACACATAGACACATTTACCTAGACAAACAAATTTACCCGGACTGATACAATTTACACAGACAGACAAATTCGGTAAACAATCCTTACTTGCAGAGCAAGAAAAATCCAAAATTAAAAAAAAATCGCTACTGAAAGAACCTAATCCCCGCCGCGCCGCCACCCCGACTCATAGCAGCCCTGCAGAAACCGCGACCTGCACTTGCAACAACAACCGCACCCAGATCGGATTCCTACCGCCCCTGCTCCGGATCCAATGCCATCTACTTCCGCCGCGCTACCAGTCCTCCGCCGTCCTCGCCCAAAACCTCGCACAAAGCATAACCCCGATCAATCGCCTTCCGGACGACGAAATGAACCCGATCGCCGTCATATCCTGCGTCGCCCTCTTCCCCGCGCAGCACCACCCGTCTGAGGAAACCATATTTCCGACGCAACCTCCGCCCGCACCAGATCACCGACCCAGGAGACCGCATACTTCCAGATCGGGAACGGAACAACACAGACCGAATTAGCAGATTCCCCAGCCCGTCCAAACCCAACAGTCCGGTTCGCTGCAAACACTAGCCCGACCCTCGACCCGTTCGATTTGCTCCACCCCGTAAGTGGATCCGAACTGCTTAGTTTACAACTCGCCCGAGAGGCAGCAATTCGGCCCGAACCGGCCGACAGATTGAACAAACTAGATTTTCTTTTTACCCTCTCAACCGCGAAGTAAGGTACACGAATCTGACTCTATTATTTGTTTTGTGTATTATTTTATATGCTTTATGTGATTTAATAGTATAATATGACTTATCAATTGATTTAATTACACCTAATTAAATCAAATAAATTTATTAATCACTTGAATTAAATTGTTTAATTCATACTTTTAGTTTAATAACTAATTGTTATTGCGCCATACGATACATATTTGACTGCATAATGTGTATCTAGTTATATCACATAGGAATTATATATATATATATATATAATTTGCATGCATATATATGGATATGACATGCAATTAGGCTACATTACTAGTCTAGTTTAGATGACTGTATTTCTACTGCCTACATAGTACCATGATAACGAAACTTCATGTGTATCACATCGAAGCCATGACCATATCTTGGTTCTAAAATAAAATAATTCCATTATTGAATAATTTATCATGAACGAACTCATGATTATGTGAAACTTATTCATTTCCTCATCTGGTATAGATGGGTGATCCGACTCGTCCGGAATTCGATATCATGGACTCAGAAGGACTTGAGTACCATCGATGTGTGTCCGACGTCGAGACCACTTTGTCGCTAACGACTATAGGGCAACGCTCCTTGATCCTACGGCCAACGGACCGTCTGATAAGGTGAAAGCAAGTGCGCTAATGTTCCTTAGGCAGCACATCGACCCTAGCCTAAGGTGGGAGTATCTTCCCCCAAAGAACTGTGGGATACCCTTAAGGGCCGTTTCGGGAATATACACGATACCTTACTTCCCGAGTTGACCGTGAAGTGGAATGAAATCCGTTTGTTTGATTATAAACGAGTCAATGATTTCAACAAAGATATGCTCTGCGTCAAGGCACGCCTCAACTTTTGTGGGAAGTAAATTATAGAGGACAACATGATCCAGAAAATGCTTTCCACGTTTCCTACTTCAGCATTGATACTAGCGAACCAGTATCGATTGGAGTACGATAACAAGCTCCTTCAGGTGGATGAAAGGCATAATGAGGTGTTGGTTAACAATAATGTTAGGTCAGTCGGGACAAAGCAAATTCCCGAGGCTAGTTTTGGCAAAATGAAACGTGGAAGGCAACCCGACGAACAGGGTACTGGACGCGCTAATCCTAAACCACATGGAACGAAACCGTATGGTTGTAAAGGATGTGATCGAGGTCGTGGAGGCTCTTCCAGCGGAGAAAGAAAAGATAATGCTCCCGGATCACTAGGCCATGGTATCAAGCAGCAAGTACCCCCTAATCCTCCTGCTCCCACAGAACGAGTACATGATGCCCTATGCTTTCACTGTGGAATGACTGGCCATTGGTTCAGAAATTGCCACGCATACAAGAAATAAGAGAGACCAAAACAGATGCTCAATATATGGAGGAAATGTAACAGCCCCGTGATTTACGGAGATATTACAGCGCCGTAGGTTCTGTTTGGAGAACCTACCAGGCTTAGACTAACATAAAACTCATTAAAAATTAACAAACCACAACATTCACTTACTTAAAAACAAACTGTCTCCGATACGACACATATTACAAAACCAAATAACACATCGTCCCGTAGGATCACGACTGATACAACAGTTCACAACTGATACAAAATCATTAACAATCAACAACGACACGATAACATCACATGATAGTACCCGCGCGAGTACAAAACCAAAACACGACCATGACCAAGACAATATGACCACCAACTCAAAATAATACACGATATCAATGCTGCCCACCAAACTCGTGTCCGCCCTATGCTGGCTCTCCCACTGTACCTGTACCTGAATACACAACAAGTATATCCACCCCGAAGGGGTCAGCAAGATGCCGGTGCAAGTACAATAATTCCAGAATATGTACAACAAATGACTGTTCAACAGAAATCACAGTGCCATCACATATATTCCGGAATACAATACTATAATCATCATCACAAAGACAACCTCCTGAGTTGTATTAGACCTGTACCCACACGGGATACACACCCCAGAGAGTCCTCGTCAGGCCTTCCCTAGTGTACAACCCAACCGAGTGATCCGTAGAACTCGAAGTCTAACAGATCCCAGGGGATCCTCGCTGGTTTTACTAGGCTCGCACATACTCAATAAACGCATGGCACAAATTACATTTTCACATATTCATACGAAGTACAATAAACGCAATCAGAGTACTTGCCTTGATTGGAAACAATACAAGAATAACGAACGGGAAGACGTACGGTCCGAACTCCTTCAACAATTCGATCTTAGTTCAACAAAATCCCGAATCAAATACCATACCATGAAAACGGAAGGATTTACCCTAAGTTTACCCTTAGGGACATTTAATCAAACACTACAAAGACCACATGGTTCGAATTTAAACTGTGGAAGAAAACTTGGAATTTAATCCATGAACTTCGAAGAAAAACGAAGGATTATGATTATAACATCATAATCTAACACAAATATCAGAGTGCTGTATCACGCAATCAACACTTGAGACATGTGCCCATATATATGTGCGTGTACCAACTTATGTGAATGTTGGAGCTTTAACATGAGAAATGTGACATCGTTGCAGGTACAATTTGTGTTTTGCTAATATACATGGAGAACGGGTCGACAATACTTCAACCTCAACATTGTGCTGTTGGTTTTTTGTTGGAATTTCTTAATCAACTTGATATATGGCTATTATTTAGATAAAAATGGTTGTTTTAGGCTTTATTTTTTTATTGTTTAATGTCTTGATCAAATTTGTTTTAGATGTCTCGAGGATAATTAATTGTGATTATCGATAGCGATCAAGGACCCGGAAAATAAGATAATGACAACTTTTATCTTTTGTGCAATATGTTGAAACCTGGGCCCAATGTCTCAAAAAACTGGAAGATATTTATATATATAGAATACAGCTACAAATATAGCACAATAATGTCTCTGGTTAAGTTTTGCTTTTTAAGCGATGTGTGGGTATGAATACATGTTCATTTTGCGTTCAAGCTGTGTACCTAAACAACACCAGCACAAGTGTAAATGGATAGAACCGGTAACCATTTGGTCGCACTCGTATCTGGATAACCTGAAAGGATACAACAACAACATCTAAGCTTTAGTTTCAAAATGATTTGGGGTCGGATAATCGAGTCGTCGAGTCCTGGTGATCGGGCACTGACCGGACGGTTGCGGAGTCTTGGCCGACGGTTGCGGAGTGCTGCCGGACGGCTTGCACCGCTTTCGACGGTGCGGCAGGAACCGACATAGCGCACGCTACGGACGGAAGGTAGCGCGCGCTACGGCCGGGAGACAGCGCACGCTACGGCCAGTTAGCTGCGCGCGCTAGTCGGCCGAGACAGTAGGGGCAGTGAGGTTCTGGACTCCAGTGGATCGGCAGGTAGCGTACGCTACTGTCGGGCACTGCGCACGCTACGACCGGCAAGTAGCGCGCGCTATGTCCGGAAGGCTGCGCACGCTACCTGGCCGAGCAGTCTAGTCCAGGGAGTCTCTGGATTGCGGCCCGGGTCGATAGCGTACGCTAGCTCGGCAGCCTAGCGCACGCTAGGCTGCACCAGTATAAATGTGTCAGAGCAGTCCAGTTTCGGTCATTTTTCCCATTTCTCTCTTTCTCTTCCGCGGCTGGAGCCTTGGGTATCTTGAATCCATGTTGTTGAACAACAAACCCACGAAGTTCTTGAGTTCATATCACTGATTTATCATCCTATATCATCCTTTGATCCAGCGAATCAAGGTGAGATTTCCTAGAACCCTATTTTGAGAAATTTTGGGGGTTTTGGGTTTTTATCCGATTCGTTCCCAATTGTTGATTAATACATGATGGGTATGATTAATCTTAGTATTATTCATGTGTTTAACATCATTTAATCCATTGTTCTTCGTCGAATCAAGTATATTTCTTGATTTCCTTCAAATCAACTTTTTGGGGGATTTGTTCATGATTTCGTTTTCTATCCATTTTTGATGGATCGATTGTTGTTAAATGATGTTGTTAAACATATCCTATGGATTGTATATCCATATTTCGGTTTGGAATTCCGTTTTCGTGTTTTGACGGGACGAATCGTGTTCTTGGCCGTTTTGGGGGAAACCCTTGAACTTTCATCGTTTGTTACTTGAATTCAGCGGCTTTAGGTCGTACTTTGGAATTCATTTTCGTTGTTATTGTTGTCGTTCGTAGTTTATTGTTGCGGATTGTCGTTCGGTGAAGTCGGCGAGTTCGTAGTCGGTTTGTGCCAACCTACTTCGGTCGATTCTCCGCGTTGTGGTTATTCGAGGTAAGTACGTTGTCCATACAATTCTTGTTTTATGGACATGATAATTAGTGACCGTCTCCTTGTGTGTATTTGATCGTTTGAATTTCATTTTCAAAGATTCGGTTAGCCTTGTTAAAGGCCCTCTTTCAAAACGCGTGAGTTTTGTGGACATTGTGTTCGTGGATGGTTACGTGAATTATTATGAATACACTTGGTGTTGTCGTTGTACTTTGATAATATATATGTACATATTATCTCATATCGGTGCGTTGTGATTCGACCATTGCGTCGTGCATTGTGTTTGTTGCCATTGATGTAAATTACTTGGATATTATTGATGTGATATGTTATTTGTGTGAATGTGTGGATAAGGTTGAAGGTCTACGGTGACACATGGCACGTGATCATGTGGTCAGGATGCAACAAGTGATTGATCCAACCGTGAGAGCCTGAGATAATCTACGGTGACACATGGCTTGTGATCATAGGGTCAGGATGCAACAAGTGATTGATCCAACCGTGAGATATGGTATGTGATTTGCTTAGCTAGCCGGCTCGGGAGGGTCCTTAGAGGCCTCGAGTGGGATTTGTGGCTTCGTCCCGGTCCTAGGCGATGCATGTGCTTGATTTGTTTTATAATTGTGGCCAGCTTGGGAGGGTTCTTAGAGGCCTCGATTGGGATTTGTGGCTTCGTCCCGGTCCTAGGCAATACTTGTACGTGATTATGTTGTGTTGATTTTATGTCCGTTGAGGACACTTGATGCGGGCTCTGGCCCTGTGAATTGTTGTTGGATTTATTTATGAAAATGAAACTTTTGGGATGTGACCCCTATTGATTTTGGAAAGAGAAAGATTCTGAAATCCTAAATTGTTTTCTATTAAAACTCCCGATGGCATTTTAAACTGTTTTATAAATTGTTTCCCCTGATTGGTGATCTTTTGGTTTTGGAATGTTTTTCCCAAACTCTTACCTCGGGAATTATTTTCGTTATGTTTAATTCGTTGAGGATTCCTGATTATTATTGTTCTTGGAACTTGTATTGTATGGCTCGTATTTTTGCACTTGTTCTTGCACTAGCAAAACAGTGGAGTTTTGCTAACCCCCGAGTATTCGGGGGGTGGATGTCTGTATTGCATTCAGGTTTTGGATCATAGCACAGGGTCGACATGAAGGATGATGAAAGTTGAACGATACTAATCACACGAGGATCCGTACGATGTCATCGGTTTAGTTGTATTTTATTTCCACTGCAGTATTCTTTCCCGTTGTACGGGAGTGTGTTGTATTCGACCCCTGCGTGGGCATGTAATGCGTTTGAGTTGTATGTATTTATTGAAAGACCAAATCGGTCTACTGAGTCATTTTATCCTTAAAGGCATTGTTGAGATGTTCGATGTTGTTACCAGCCTGGTAGATCCATGAGGAAAGGTTCTACGGCGTGTAATATCCCTGAGCGGATTGGGGGTGCTACATAAATGGTATTAGAGATTAGGTTGTGGAAACCTAGGCTGTCGGGTTTAGTGGTGTTTGTTGAGTTTTTGTCTCGTCAAAATTTGTCTGACTGAGTCGTGTCGCGACGCGTCGTCTGTGTTTGTTGGTCGTGATTAGTATCGTGGGGCGATCATCATCTTCGTGCGACCTGTGGCTATAAGTCTCCCTTGTTTGTGTTTGTGCCTCGTCTGATGCGAGTTACTGGTATAATTATGTGTTAAGTGACTGAATCTTTATGCAGATTTTTAGTCTCATGATAGCGTTTATGTGACTCTCATATTTGTCTATATGAGGAGCGGTATCGCTGCTAATGTATTTTCGAACTGTATTTTATCCGCTGTGTGAGTTCTTTCAAAATGACTTTCAGTATTTTGCAAACTGAGTTTTACTTCGTAAAACCGACTCCCTAAATCGAGTTTTGGCATTTTGGCCTTGAATGTTTTATGACAGTTTGATAAATGATCATGTGAGTTTTTAGGCATTCTAGCTTAATAGATTTTCGAAAACCTTGAGTATCTTAGAAAATAAATTTCGAGACGTACCTTTAAAATGAATTATTTTCTCGCGGTACTTTCAAAGTACTTTCTAGTGCCGCAATATATTTCAAATTAATCCAATTGGGAACCAAAATATTTTGAGATATTTTCAATTATTTAGAAATGCTTTGCTTAGACCCAAGGGTCGAATATTTCGGAAAGGTTCAATTTAAAAGAAGAGTGTCCTTCAACGCAAGATGGTTTTCAAAGTCTCAATAATAGTGTTTGTACAACTTTTTGAAAATGTGATACTCAGGATCAACTGGTGTTTCCAAACTGTTTTGAAAAAGTGGTTTTTCATTTTTTTTTAAAACCTATTGTTGTGTCGAGAATTATACATCTCAACAGGCGATCGGCACAGAGACCGGGCGACCGAGCCAGAGTCATATATGTAACACCCCAATTTCACTTTGGGTTATTACACGCCATAGGACACACAAAGGTCCCGCCAGACTGACGACACACAGGATTAAACCACAATCCAATACATAATAACCATGACATAACAGTCCAACAAAGGATACAAAACACTAGTTAGGCCTCGGCAGCGGCCAAAATAGTATATTTCAACATCAATCACTGAACGCAAACATTACACGACAAAGTACAACTCAAAACTAATCATAATACAGTATATAAAACTGACTCAAAAATCACAAATACAACGACTGATACGAGCTCTCTAACATCCAGTGTGCTTGCAACTCCGTCTGCGCCACATGGGGGCTCCTGTCCCTCGAGAATACCTGAAATGTACAAAACATTCCACCCCAACAATGGGGTTAGCCACAACCGCTAGTGCAAGTACAGTATTACAATTATTTTAATCCACAGGCATTTCCAAATCATTTCAAAATCCAAAACAGTTCAATTCGCGATATTCCGGAATATCAATATCGATCACCAGTAAAAACACTCCGACAATCCTCGCGACCCGGTCCGGCCCTCAAGCCACCAAGTCCCTGTGTGCCCCGTCGAGCAATCCCCAGGTGAGGATGTCCACTCAAAGTATCTCTCGTGACCCGGTCCAGCCGCTAAGCCACCAGGTCCCCGTGTGACCCCGTCGAGTCAATCCCCGAGTGAGAGTACCCGAGAATAACCTTTCAACTCTCATCATTCTCTAAACCATCACAGAAATGCATGCCATAAACTAATGCAATAAAGTACTTGCCTGGACTTTCTTACTCTCAAAGGAACAAACAACGAACAAGGCTACGGTCCGAACTATCTTCCAAATCCCGCTCCTAACAAACATTGAGGCTTAATCATTTACAATTTTGTTGGAAAACACTAAAATCCATCCTAAGTTCTACCCTTAGGACCATTTAATCGATCACTACGAGGGCATAATGGGTTTTGCTCAATTTACAAAAGAAGATTTGGAATCAATCCACAAAACCTTGAGAAAATCATGAAATCATACTTATGCAACTATTTTCAACTACAATCCATCATAATTTGGAGCTAAAACGGTTGGAGAAACGAGATCCCCAAAACCCCCAAATTTTCCCAAAGTTAGGGTTCTACGGAAGGATTACCTCAATTCCTTGGTGAAGATGATGTAGGATTGATAGATCTCTACTTGAAGTTGAAAAGATTTGAGTTTCAACCATGCTCCGACAAAACCCTCGCCTACACAGCACTGGAGTCGTCTAGAAGCTCTAAGAAGAGGAGAGAAGATGAAAAATGACAAGTGTTGACCGCAACACATGTATTTATATAAGTGCGCCCTAGCGCGCGCTAACGCTTACCGAATAGCGTGCGCTATCGGCCTAGGTCTGCAGCCCAGACCCTTCTGCCCAGCCGAGCTGGTGTGCACCACATCCGACAGCATGCGCTACTCAATCGAGTTAGCGTGCGCTGTACTGCCGAGTTAGCGCGCGCAGCTCCCGCCTTAGCGTGCGCTATCTGGTGCCCAGTCTAAGTCCAGAACCTTCTGCCCTGTTCAGAAACCCTTCTGTCCATACCGGTAGCGTGCGTTGCGACCGAATAGCGTGCGCTACGACCGACGAGTTAGCGCACGCAACGACCGTCTTAGCGCACGTTACCTGTTGGTCTGGCCAAAGTCCAGACCTCACTGTCTTTACTGTCCGGGTCACTTAGCGCGCGTTATCACCCAACAGTGGTGTGCGCCACCTGTTCCCCTAGCGTGCGCTACTATGATGCCTTAGCGTGCGCTAGCTCGATTTTGAGTCCCAGTCCAGTGCTCTCTGGACTGCCCCATGCTGCCGGTTAGCGTGCGTAACTTCTTGTAGTAGCGCGCGCTAGCCTACAACTTCCGTTGCGTACACTACCTATATAAATTAGCGCACGCTAATCCTGGGTTGCAAAAGCGATATAAGCGGTTCGACACAACGATAACGGATATTAACGGAATACTAACAAGAAACACAACATACAGGCTCAATCTCGAATCAAACACATGATACCAATATTCGAAAAAAATTACGAACCAAACTACAAAGTTCATGAATTCATAATTATAAGCGATAAAAGGTACGATTATTACATTCTCTCCCCCTAAGAATAAGTTTCGTCCCGAAACTTACGAAGTGAATAATTCGGGGTATCTAGACTTCATATGCTCTTCTGTCTCCCACGTGGCTTCTTCCGATCCATGTCTCGACCATTGTACTTTGACCAAGGGGATAACTTTACGCTTAAGTTGTTTTACCCGACGCTCCAAAATCTGGATTGGTTTTTCCTCAAAAGTGATATCGGAATTTAATTCAATCTCCCTAAAATCAATGATATGCTTAGGGTCCGGTACGTATTTCCTCAACAGGGAGACATGAAATACATTATGCATATGACTCAGTGAAGGCGGAAGGCCCACACGATAAGCAAGTTCACCAATTCGCTCTATAATCTCGAATGGCCCAACATATCTCGGACTGAGTTTACCCTTCTTCCCAAAACGATAAACTCCATGGGTTGGCGATACTTTTATCAACACATGATCGCCGACTTCGAAATCTAGCGGTCGACGTCGATTATCGGCATATGACTTTTGTCGTCTTTGGGCGGCCAAAAGCCTCTCGCGAATCAAAGAAATCTTTTCCAGGGTCTCCACTAACATATCCGGCTCCGTCCCAATCAGTTCAGAGGAATCATCCCAACACAATGGTGACTTACATTTCCGTCCATATAGAGCCTCAAACTGTGCCATCTTAATCGATGCATGCCAGCTATTATTGTAGGCAAATTCGATTAGTGGCAAGTGCGATTCCCAGTCATGCTTCCAATTTAGGGCACATGCTCGCAGCATGTCCTCAAGGGTCTGAATTGTCCGTTCAGACTGCCCATCAGTCTGAGGATGGTACGATGTACTGAGCCTCAGTTCCGTCCCTAAAGCTCGGTGAACGGATTGCCAAAAGTGCGACACAAATCTACCGTCTCGATCGGAAATAATGCTCTTAGGAGTCCCGTGTAATCTTACAATTTCCGCGATGAATACACGAGCTAGTTTCTCGGGCCCCCAATTATCCTTAATTCCCAGAAAGTGAGCTGACTTGGTTAGTCGATCGACTATAACCCAAATCATGTTCATCCCTGTTCGCGTACTCGGCATATTAGTGACAAAATCCATCGTTATATCCTCCCATTTCCATTCTGGGATTGGTAGCGATTTAAGCAACCCTGCTGGTCGTTGATGTTCAATCTTGACTTGTTGACACGTTAAGCATTTCGAAACGAACTCTTCAACATCATTCTTCATATTGCTCCACCAATAGTTATTCTTCACGTCCTTATACATTTTGCTTGTACCGGGGTGAAGAGAATACGGTGTAGTGTGCTCTTCCCTCAATATGGTCTGCTTAAGCTCGACGTCTGCAGGTATACAAAGTCTACCCCTAAACCTTAAAACACCATCATCCTGAATCATAAATCCGGGAGCTTTTCCTCTCATCACATCCTTTCTTAGCTGGACTAGTAACGGATCCTCAAATTGCTTCGACTTGACTTCGTTGATCAAAGACGACGTGATCTCCAAAGTACATAATTGGCCTTGAACTTTCTGAAGCCAAATCTCTATATCTTGCCTAATTATGTCTCGACGGATCTCGTGTTGAGATGTAAGCATACTCAGCATTTGGAGGGCTACGGGTTTCCGACTTAATGCGTCCGCTACCACATTAGCTTTTCCTGGATGATATAATATTTCAAGATCGTAATCCTTAATCAGCTCCAACCATCGACGTTGTCTCATATTTAGCTCCTTTTGGCTAAATATATATTTTAGACTTTTGTGATCCGTGTAGATTTTACACGAAGAACCATAAAGATAATGCCTCCAAATTTTTAGCGCGAATACAACCGCCGATAACTCTAAATCATGGGTAGGGTAATTTATTTCATATGGTTTCAATTGTCGGGACGCATATGAAATTACTCTACCTCTCTGCATCAAAACACAACCCAATCCAAGTCTGGAAGCATCACTGTACACTTCGAAATCATCGGTGCCCTGAGGTAACGATAACACGGGCGCCGAAGTTAATCGTCGTTTAAGCTCATCAAAACTGTTTTGCCTCTCGTCTGTCCACTCGAATTTCTGAGATTTCTGGAGCAATTGAGTAAGTGGTCGAGCTTTTTTTGAAAATCCTTCGACGAATCTGCGATAATATCCGGCAAGCCCTAGAAAGCTCCTGGTCTCCTTCACATTCCTAGGGGGTTCCCACTCAACAATGGGCCGCTATCTTTTGGGGATCCACTCGAACTCCATCAACCGAAATTACATGACCAAGAAATGTCACCTCTGTAAGCCAGAATTCGCACTTTGAGAATTTAGCGTAAAGTTTCTCCATTCTCAAAGTGTTCAACACCATTCGGAGATGTTCAGCATGATCTTCCTCATTCCGGGAGTAGACAAGAATATCATCAATGAAAACGACCACAAATTTATCAAGATAGTCAATGAAAACTTTGTTCATCAACTGCATAAACACGGCAGGAGCGTTGGTTAGGCCAAATGGCATAACCACAAATTCGTAATGGCCGTACCGAGTACGGAAGGCAGTCTTCGGAATGTCAGAATCCCGAATCCTCAGCTGGTAATATCCCGATCGCAAGTCAATTTTAGAGAATACTGTGGCACCCTGAAGTTGGTCGAACAAATCATCTATCCGAGGTAAAGGATATTTGTTCTTAATAGTTAACTTATTCAATTCCCGATAATCAATGCATAGACGGAACGATCCGTCCTTTTTCTTAACGAAGAGGACCGGCGCACCCCAAGGTGATGCACTAGGTCGGATGTATCCTTTATCCAGAAGCTCGCCCAATTGTTTCTTCAGTTCTAACCTCTCGGAGGGTGCCATACGATACGGTGCTCGGGAAATAGGTGCTGCACTTGGCACAAGATCAATAGCAAACTCTACCTCTCTAGACGGAGGTAATCCCGGTAGGTCATCCGGAAATACATCTGGGTATTCATTCACAACTGGAATGGATAATAAATCGGCTTCACCGTCATTTGTGCTCATGGCGTAACACCAATACCCAATACAGTCTTGTTTCAACAATTTTATCGCCTTAAAGGCGGAAATCACCCCACCTGAACTACCCGGTTTATGACCCAAGAAAGTGTGCTCGACACCATCTTCCGCTGTTATAGAAATAGTTCGCGTTCGGTAGTTCATGATAGCACCATGACGATTTAACCAATCATCTCCCAGAATTACGTCCTCTCCTTTCAGATCTACCACAATGAAGTCTGAAGGCCAATCTCGAATCCCGATATACACGAGATAATTTTTAATCTCTTGGTTCCCAATCAAACGCTCTCCACTAGGAGTACTTACTACGAATGGTTCGCACTCAATCAAACACCCAAGACCCAAACGTTTCACACAATCAAGAGCAATGAACGAATGGGTAGCTCCCGAATCAAATAATACCGATACAGGTTGAGAAAGTATTTGCGTGATACCTGCAGCTACCAGAGCCTCTTTGTCGTCCGCACGCCTCATCTGGTACACTCTTGGCTGTACCGAACCCACACTCGATGCAACTTGATGATCCAACCGGCCTCGACCTCTTCCACGTCCCAAAGTCTGTTGCGGCTGATTAGATGTAGTCCCTGGGTTCACACCCGGAGTTGGTGCCGAACTCTGCTGTTTAACAATTCTGGTGGCAGCCTCGCAATGAGCCGCCCGATGACCGGCTTGACCGCATGTGAAACAAATAACGGGAGGAAGTGGACACTCTCGACACTGATGGCCTGTTTGATTACAATTGAAACATTGTCCTCTACCAAAGGCAGAAGACTGGCCCGATCATAAACTCGGAGCACTACTGGCTTGCTGAACAAATTTCCCGATAGCGGAGTGAGAAGCTTGAGATTTGTGAAATCCACCACTCTTACTTCCTGAAAAGCCACCGGTCGTCTTCGGCTTCTTCATCTCGGTACCCGACCTTGACGCAGAAATGACCATCTCGATAGCCAAAGCACGATCCTGATATTCCTTCAACGTAACGCATCTGAAACCCGCCATAGCCTCACGAATCCTGGGCTTCATTCTCAAATCAAAGTAACGGATTTTATCCGCTTCGGTCCTTACTTGCTCACGAACATGATTCAGTTGCTGATTATACGTAACAATGACCTCGGTGACAGGTACATCTTGAGATGTTGCCGTAAAGAAATCTGCAATTCGTTTTTCTTTAATAAGCCAAGGACAATACTCTTCCTCTATCGCAGCTTTAAACTCGGCCCAAGTGGCTACACGATCCGTAGGTTTCGCAGCTTCCCACCAATCCGCAGCCTCCTTGTGAAGAAAATACTGTACAATAGGGACCCGTCTCTCTTCGGGGCACGCAACGGCGTCAAAAATCCTGCCAAACTGAAACAACCATCCTTCCTAGCCCAACGTATCAGACGCACTAGTAAAACGAGGAGGTTGCATTTTCATCACTCCCTGAAGCCATTTACTCTCATCTGTCGGTTGATCATGATGCCCGGATTCATTCAACTTGACTAATTGTGGTGCTACCTGCTGGAGTATAGCAGCTATGCCGGCATTCACATTAGTGTCAGCCGACGGTTCTTGACTTACAGTAGGATCTAGCTGACCGCTCGGGTTCAGAGAAGCGGTGTTCGGCTCCGTATGGGATGCCGAATCAGATGCATCATTAGAATGTGTGCAAGATTCGTTAGCGGTACCACGACCACGGCCTCTGCCGCGTCCACATCCGCCACGTCCACCACGGCCTCTCAACATACTGAGATATAGAAGGATTAAAATTATCAGAACAGTTCACAATCCAAGGAATTTAAATCTACCCTACTATGAAAGCGACAAGGCACCAAGAGAGTTAAGGAGTCTTACCACCATGAGTCACACGGCTCGACAGCAACACACGGTGTTGAGCTCGATCAGTTTATACGACTCTTATGACTTGAGAATCAAATGACCAAAGGCCTAGGTATTTCCAAAACCTAGGCTCCGATACCATAAATGTAACACCCCAATTTCACTTTGGGTTATTACACGCCACAGGACACACAAAGGTCCCGCCAGGCTGACGACACACAGGATTAAACCACAATCCAATACATAATAACCATGACATAACAGTCCAACAAAGGATAAAAAACACAAGTTAGGCCTCGGCCGCGGCCAAAATAGTATATTTCAACATCAATCACTGAACGCAAACATTACACGACAAAGTACAACTCAAAACCAACCATAATACAGTATATAAAACTGACTCAAACATCACAAATACAACGACTGATACGAGCTCTCTAACATCCAGTGTGCTTGTCAACTCCGTGTGCGCCACATGGGGGCTCTGTCCTCGAGAATACCTGAAATGTACAAAACATTCCACCCCAACAATGGGGTTAGCCACAACCGCTAGTGCAAGTACAGTATTACAATTATTTTAATCCACAGGCATTTCCAAATCATTTCAAAATCCAAAACAGTTCAATTCGCGATATTCCGGAATATCAATATCGATCACCAGTAAAAACACTCCCACAATCCTCGCGACCCGGTCCGGCCCTCAAGCCACCAAGTCCCTGTGTGCCCCGTCGAGCAATCCCCAGGTGAGGATGTCCACTCAAAGTATCTCTCGTGACCCGATCCAGCCGCTAAGCCACCAGGTCCCCGTGTGACCCCGTCGAGTCAATCCCCAAGTGAGAGTACCCGAGAATAACCTTTCAACTCTCATCATTCTCTAAACCATCACAGAAATGCATGCCATAAACTAATGCAATAAAGTACTTGCCTGGGCTTTCTTACTCTCAAAGGAACAAACAACGAACATGGCTACGGTCCGAACTATCTTCCAAATCCCGCTCCTAACAAACATTGAGGCTTAATCATTTACAATTTTGTTGGAAAACACTAAAATCCATCCTAAGTTCTACCCTTAGGACCATTTAATCGATCACTACGAGGGCATAATGGGTTTTGCTCAATTTACAAAAGAAGATTTGGAATCAATCCAAAAAACCTTGCGGAAATCATGAAATCATACTTATGCAACTATTTTCAACTACAATCCATCATAATTTGGAGCTAAAACGGTTGGAGAAACGAGATCCCCAAAACCCCCAAATTTTCCCAAAGTTAGGGTTCTACGGAAAGATTACCTCAATTCCTTGGTGAAGATGATGTAGGATTGATAGATCTCTACTTGAAGTTGAAAAGATTTGAGTTTCAACCGTGCTCCGACAAAACCCTCGCCTACACAGTCCTGGAGTCGTCTAGAAGCTCTAAGAAGAGGAGAGAAGATGAAAAATGACAAGTGTTGACCGCAACACATGTATTTATATAAGTGCGCCCTAGCGCGAGCTAACGCTTACCGAATAGCGTGCGCTATCGGCCTAGGTCTGCAGCCCAGACCCTTCTGCCCATCTGAGCTGGTGTGCACCACATCCGACAGCATGCGCTACTCAATCGAGTTAGCGTGCGCTGTACCGCCAAGTTAGCGCGCGCAGCTCCCGCCTTAGCGTGCGCTATCTGGTGCCCAGTCTAAGTCCAGGACCTTCTGCCCTGTTCAGAAACCCTTCTGTCCATACCGGTAGCGTGCGTTACGACCGAATAGCGTGCGCTACGACCGACGAGTTAGTGCACGCAACGACCATCTTAGCGCACGTTAGCTGTTGGTCTGGCCAAAGTCCAGACCTCACTGTCTTTAGTGTCCGGGTCACTTAGCGCGCGTTATCACCCAACAATGGCGTGCGCTACCTGTTCCCCTAGCGTGCGCTACTATGATGCCTTAGCGTGCGCTAGCTCGATTTTTAGTCCCGATCCAAAGTGCTCTGGATCGCCCCATCTTCTTAGGTTAGCGTGCGTAACTTCTTGTAGTAGCGCGCGCTAGCCTACAACTTCTGTTGCGTATGCTACCTATATAAATCAGCGCACGCTAATCCTGGGTTGCAGAAGCGATACAAGCGGTTCGACACAACGATAACGGATATTAATGGAATACTAACAAGAAACACAACATACAGGCTCAATCTCGAATCAAACACATGATACCAATATTCGAAAAAAATTACGAACCAAACTACAAAGTTCATGTATTCATAATTATAAGCGATAAAAGGTACGATTATTACAATATAGACCAAGGCAGTCTTGCCGATCGAAGGTCCCAGGTCGAGTCCCAGTGCCGAGCGATCAACATCTAAGGCGATCATCTCTTGGCACCTGGCGATCGACTCTGGTGCCCGGCCAATGACGACCGCCTCATGCCACGCAAAGCCAGCATGTCTAGTCGGCAAGGGCCGAAGCTCGGGACAAAGACTCACATGCAGATCCAGAAAAGGCGCCGCAGAACATGGATCGTTGACTACAGCCTGTCACCAATCTCACCTACCGACAGACCCACTGAAAGGTGAGTGGGATCGCCCGAGACAGCGACTCTGGACGCATGCAAACTTCTCATTGGCTCTCACAGCTGTCTGCCAGCCCATGCCGCGGATTCTAAGGCAACCAACCCACGTGCTGTAAGACGATCTCCCCCTTATTATAATACAAGAAAGGCGATCGCCCAGCTACGGCCAGTCCTATACTTAGAAGGCATCCTGCACTTGGAAAAGGGCTTGGCTTTTCTGCTTTCTCACTCTTGGCAACGCTATAAACTTCGGACATCTTTTTATCTCTCTCTCTCGGAACCTCTTAATCCTAAGACGTACGGCAGAAACGAGAGCAAGAACTCAGAGCAACTCTAGTTCTTCCGGCATGCACTCAACAACTAGATAAATAGGGTCTTTGCATTCCTTGTAACTGTACTCTTACATTAATATTTGTACTCAAACCTATTCTTATTAATAACATCTCGCGAGAGCATTCAATCCCGGGCCTAACAAACCCAGCAAATCTTGTATTATTTCTATTCCCACAGACGTGTTCTCGCAAACTAGTTTGCTGCCCACCCATTCCAGCAATATCTATCTTCGGATAATATTTTGGGTAGAAACAATTGGCGCTAGAGGAAGGGGATCTTAACCTTCATTTTTATTCCGACCGTTTCGAAGAACACTCACTGTTCTCCGGAATATATACCTGAAGAAACACTCACTGTTCTTCAGAGAAAAACCTTCAGAGTCATGACATCGGCCAACTCATCGAAGGGAGCCACTCTCCGATCCGCCGGACGCCTTATTCCGGCTCAATCCAAGCCCCAGCCAACGGCAGAGGGTAGCCGCGGCGACGCGAGACTCTCGATCCCGTGCCCGAGGGATGGCCCCAGCCTTTCGATCGACCAGTTCCAAACTACGGAACAAATCGAGGAGGCTATGGCCATCCTAAGGGAGCGACAGAGAGCAATCAACGCGCCCGGAATTACCCCATCGGCCATCCGCCGCCCGGGCAAGCGGAAGTTCAAGGGGTTACTTGACGAGCGACCGTCAGGAAGCCCTGATTCACGAGCAGAAGCACTCGCGAGGCGGGACGGTTCCATTTTCAACCGCCTAAGCAGCGACCCATCATGGCGACCGGGGCAGTCCGGCCCCAGCCACGAGACGACGGAGCCCGAATCCGTCACCAGGAGTTTAACATATCCAACTCCCAGAAGGCAGGCCGACCATCTGGCTCCTCGCCGAAGAACCAAGATCGACGGCGACGACCTCATCACCTCCCGCGGAGTCAGGAGATCGGTACTCGATCGCCTCGGCTCCCGCTCCGAGAGCCAAACCACAAGCGACCAAGCTACGACGATGGCCATGATGCAACGCCAGCTCGATGACATGAAGGCGCTCCTAGACCTGGGGTAGGCGCCAAGAGAAAGGTCGCCGGGCTGAGCGAGCCACTCGCGGTCCAGATCGATCTCGCCCCCGTGCAGCCAATGATCACTCCTCCTCAAACACCTGAGCAAGTTCCGGATCTACATGACCGGGTGTGGGGCATCAGACGCGACCAGGTGCCGTATGTTCCCGTTAACACTGGGCGACCTGGCCTATAGGTGGTACATCTCATTACCACCGCGATCCTTCAGTTCCTTTGAACAGCTGGCGAGCGACTTCACGTCGTACTTCGCCGCCAAGGTCGCTCGACCAGAAGGTCCCCACTGAATGATGAAAATCAGGCAAGGGGAAGAAGAGTCTGACGCAGACTACATCGACCGGGTAGATGAGATCATCCTCAACGGTGAGCCCGTAAGCGACGAGATCGCCCTCTACTCGGTCCTAGGGGGTTTCGAGGGTCTTCCGCCTATGTTCAGGCACCTTACGAATGACATCCCCCCGACCTACGCAATCTTCCGCGCCAAGGCCGCAGACTTTTTGGCCAGGCAGAGGTTACTTTTTCACCTATGAGCAGCGCGATCGGCGACCGAACGACGATCACCAGTCTTCCAACCCGATCGCCACTATCAAGCAACATCTCCAAAACTGGAGGACTCGCTCGCCATCTACAGTTCATCATCTAACATGATGGACTAAGGCACGAGATCGCCTCCCCCGCACAACATATACCGTCGAGGATCGCCATCCAACTTGACGATCCGAGGTAGAAGAGTGCAGCCATGGTCCTGGAAGTCGATGGAACCGACAACTTCGGCCATGCAAGGTTCCTTTGGGCTGCGATCGCTCGCCCTTCGTTTAAATACGAGGCGGGCGTAGCCGAAGGACTCTCCAAACAAATCAGTGGACACACTTGCCCGCCCTCAAAGGTTCATCATCTAACTTGGTGGACCCAGATAATGCAACGCGTTCCTATCCCCGTCACAACGTATACCGTCGAGGATTGCCATCTAACATGGCTATCCGAGGTAGAAAAGTGCTAACAAGCCGCGGATGTAGAGTCGATTAATCTGACAACGCCCCGCGCAAGGACTCCTCCAGACCGAGACCGCACGCCCTTCGTTTAAATACGAGGCGGGCGCAGCCTAGCGGAGGACCCTCACAATAAAATGAGTCACGAGACAAACCTACAGTTGGAATGTCGCTCGCGCACAAGACACGGTTATGGAGATCGGTCCATCGAACTCAGCCACCGTGCACAGTTCCTCAACGACGAAACAATCAGCTTTCCACGAGGGATCGGCAAAATCAGAAATCACAGGTACAAGATCGAAAATAGCTCACAAAGTGATCAGATCGCCCAAAATCCAAGACAAAGTCCGCTCAACGAGTCGCCCGTCTTTATCTTCAATGATCGCCAATAAGAACCACATCACCCCATGTCTTCAACATCGGAGCAAGCTGGGGGACAATTATTGTGTCGAGAATTATACATCTCAACAGGCAATCGACACAGAGATCGGGCGACCGAGCCAAAGTCATATAGACCAAGGCAAACTTTCCGATCGAAGGTCCTAGGTCGAGTCCCAGTGCCGAGCGATCGACATCTAAGGCGATCGTCTCTTGGCACCTGGCGATTGACTCTGGTGCCCGGCCAATGACGACCGCCTCATGCCATGCAAAGCCAGCATGTCTAGTCGGCAAGGGCTGAAGCTCGGGACAAAGACTCACATGCAGATCCAGAAAAGGCGCCGCATAACATGGATCGTTGACTACAGCCTGTCACCAATCTCACCTACCGACAGACCCGCCGAAAGGTGCAAAGTGAGACCGCCCGAGACAACGACTCTGGACGCGTGCAAACTTCTCATTGGCTCGCACAGCTGTCTGCCAGCCCATGCCGCGGATTCTAAGGCAACCAACCCACGTGCTGTAAGACGATCGCCCCCTTATTATAATACAAGAAACGCGATCGCCCAGCTACGACCAGTCCTATAAATAGAAGGCATCCTACACTTGGAAAAGGGCTTGGCTTTTCTGCTTTCTCACTCTTGGCAACACTATACACTTCGGACATCTTTTTATCTCTCTCTCTCTCGGAACCTCTTAATCCTAAGACGGTCGGCAGAAACAAGAGCAAGAACTCAGAGCAACTCTAGTTCTTCCAGCAAGCACTCAACAGCTAGATAAATAGGGTCTTTGCATTCCTTGTAACTATACTCTTACATTAATATTTGTACTCAAACGTATTCTTATTAATAACATCTCGCGGGAGCATTCAAGCCCGGGCCTAACAAACCCAGCAAATCTTGTGTTATTTCCATTCCCACGGACGTGCTCTCGCAAACTTGTTTGCTACCCATCCATTCCAACAATATCTATCTTCGGATAAAATTTTGGGTAGCAACACCTATCATTCCTGTTTGCGGTCCGGGAATGTATATGTGGTGTTCACATTGTCGTTAGAATGTTAGCTCCCGAGTATGATGAAATCGATGGCGTGAACGTTGAGTCGTTTGCCACGCATTTGTTGTGATTGGCCCTCTGTGAGAGGTGAGATGTTAGTATTGAATGTTGTCGCTTTGTGATGCTTTGTGTGTTATCGCACTAGTGCGAGCTGTTGGAACTTGAGTTTGCGTGCTTGTGTAAATGCATGATTGTTTCATGCTGTTTTGTGATTATGTGTTGGTTATCGTTCGGGCCGTTGTAATCGTCGAACGATGCCGTGGTTGATGTGATTTTAGTATGTATTGATATGTTATGCCAAGTTGGCATCTCCGGTTTGTTGTTTTGTGATGTTATGTTCCATCGTATCTAGCATTTGTATATTTGGTATGCCGAGCCGAGGTGTTTCAACCGTGGTGTGCCGGGGCATGTACGTACAATTGTCCTTCTCGTCGGTAACGCGTTTCAAGTGTGGACCCGAGAGACACAGGATCCAGTTTTGCGAGTTGGGTTTCGAGTCTTTTGGGGCGCGAACTTCAGTACAGATATCAGGATCGGCTCTAAGAGGCCCATGGGAAATGTTTCCGTCGACTGCTTTTGTGTTGTTGCCTTCTTTCCGTTATTGGGAGTTACAGAGACGACCTTCTTTTATAAGAGGTCGAATGTAATACCGTATTGTTTTTGGACTTCTGCATTTTCTCTTTCTCTAGTCTATCGACTCGCTCGTGTTCGTTGATACTTTCTGAACTTGTTCCGTATATCGGTTTCATCGTTCGAACGGGTTGTGACCTTGTCTCGGATCAATCTATTTATCGTTGTGACTTTTATGAGTTCAGTTCGATTCTTGTGAACCTTGTTCGAAAGTAATATCTTCCAGTTTCTACCAGCTCTTTTAATGTCTTGAGTTGAATTGTGAACTTCAGAGTTTTTTTCGACCGTTGTTGTTCGATCGTTGTTGTCCTATCATTGTTGTTCAGTCGTTGTTTATCGATCGTTGTTGTTCGATCGGGGTTGTCTGACTGTTGTTTCCTGATCTCGTACCGCGAAGAATCGTCGTTCACCGTTAGTTTGTTGTTTCGGGTGTGTCCAGATGGATCACCGAGCCGTGCAATGCGAAACGGTAACTGAGAGATTTGGGGGATCGAGGTTGCGTCCCTGCTCCGAAAGGACACATATATTCCTATTGTGGTTTTGAGGATTTCGGCGTAGTCCGGATTGTTTGTGATTGTCCTTGTAGATCGTGTTGTGTTTATTTCTGTTTTCTTGATTGTGCGTGTTTCCTTGTGATAGGTGCTTTGTGTTTTGGGATTGTTCGGATAATCGACTTGATTGTATTATCTGTTTGATGACGCTTGTCACTTGTTGGTTTTATTATATTTCTACCGGTGACGTTGTGTTGGTCGTCGTGGAGCGCGTTTTCACGCCGTATATTCCTTTGCGTTGCTTGTAATATTTCGCCGTTGGGTGTAAGTTACGCGTTTCTTGTGTATCTCATTGAGTTTTCCTGGCGATATATTGCTCCTCCCTACTTGTTTTAAGTTTCGGGACGAAACTTCTTTTAAGGAGGGTAGTATGTAATATCCGCAAATTCGTTTTCCGGTAATTTTCTTTTTTTTGGCGAGAGTCTGTTTTAACGGATCTCTTGTGACCGTTTCGTCATTCTATGAATGTTTAATTCTGCACTTTTCGACATCCGAGTTCGTTTCGGTGTCGTTTTGTTGAGTTTCGTAATTTTTAGCGACTTTTCCGCACTTGAGTTCGATTCTTGCGGATCTCGTTCGAAACTGCTGTTTCGAGTTTCCCCTAAGTCCGTTTAACTTTGTTAGACGTGTTATGAACTTAGGTTTGGTTATTCGATCACGTATCGTGATTTTCGGGCGTTTTGGGCCATTTTGTAATTTACCCAAAGTTGTGGGTATCCGCATTCGTATTTGTTGTCTTGGCCCTTTTCATGGTCGCGTGTGATTAATTGTTGCATGGTATTTCATTTCGGGTCTATGATGTTGCCCACGAGCGTTTTGCCGTGTTCGTTCCGTGCGTTTTCGGATAATCGAGTCGTCGAGTCTTGGTGGTCGAACCTTGGCCAGACGGTTCTGTCTTGGCCAGGACGGTTGCAGTCTTGGCCGGACGGTTGCGGGCACTGACCTGACGGGTGAGGCAAGAACCGGCGTAGCGCACGCTATGGCCGGAAGGTAGCGCGTACTACGGCCGGGAGGCAGCGCACGCTACGGCCGGTTAGCTGCGCGCGCTAGTCGGCCGAGACAGTAGGGGCAGTGAGGTTCTGGACTCGGGTGGATCGGCAGGTAGCGTACGCTACTGTTGGGCACTGCGCACGCCACGACCGGCAAGTAGCACGCGCTACATCCGTAAGGCTGCGCACGCTACCTGGCCGAGCAGTCTAGTCCAGGGAGTCTCTGGATTGCGGCCCGGGCCGATAGCGTACGCTAGCTCGGCAGCCTAGCGCACGCTAGGCTGCACCAGTATAAATGTGTCAGAGCAGTCCAGTTTCGGTCATTTTTCCCATTTCTCTCTTTCTCTTCCACAGTTGGAGCATTGGGTATCTTGAAGCCATGTTGTTAAACAACAAATCCACGAAGTTCTTGAGTTCATATCACTGATTTATCATCCTATATCATCCTTTGATCCAGCGAATCAAAGTGAGATTTCCTAGAACCCTATTTTGAGAAATTTTGGGGATTTTGGGTTTTTGTCCGATTCGTTCCAAATTGTTGATTAATCCATGATGGGTATGATTAATCTTAGTATTATTCATGTGTTTAACATCATTTAATCCATTGTTCTTCGTCGAATCAAGGTATATTTCTTGATTTCTTTCGAATCGATTTTTTGGGGGATTTGTTCTTGATTTCGTTTTCCATCCGTTTTTGATGGATCGATTGTTGTTAAATGATGTTGTTAAATATATTCTATAAATTGTATATCCATATTTCGGTTTGGAATTCCGTTTTCGTGTTTTGACGGGACGAATCGTGTTCTTGGCCGTTTTGGGGGAAACCCTTGAACTTTCATCGTTTGTTACTTGAATTCAGCGGCTTTGGGTCGTACTTTGGAATTCATTTTCGTTGTTATTGTTGTCGTTCGTAGTTTATTGTTGCGGGTTGTCGTTCGATGGAGTCGGCGAGTTCGTAGTCGGTTCGTGCCAACCTACTTCGGTCGATTCTCCGCGTTGTGGTTATTCGAGGCAAGTACCTTGTCCATACAATTCTTGTTTTATGGACATGATAATTAGTGATCGTCTTCTTGTGTTTATTTGATCGTTTGAATTTCATTTTCAAAGATTCGGTTAGCCTTGTTAAAGGCCCTCTTTCAAAACGCATTAGTTTTGTTGACATTGTGTTCGTGGATGGTTACGTGAATTACTATGAATACACTTGGTGTTGTCGTTGTGCTTTGATAATATATATGTATATATTATCTCATATCGGTGCATTGTGATTCAACCATGGCGTCGTGCATTGTGTTTGTTTCCATTGATGTAAATTACTTGGATATTATTGATGTGATATGTTATTTGTGTGAATGTGTGGATATGACTGAAGGTCTACGGTGACACATGGCACGTGATCATGTGGTCAGGATGCAACAAGTGATTGATCCAACCATGAGAGCCTGAGATAATCTACGGTGACACATGGCTTGTGATCATGGGGCCAGGATGCAACAAGTGATTGATCTAACCGTGAGATATGGTGTGTGATTTGTTTAGCTAGCCAGCTCGGGAGGGTCCTTAGAGGCCTCGAGTGGGATTTGTGGCTTCGTCCCGGTCCTAGGCGATGCATGTGTGTGATTTGTTTTATGATTGTGGCCAGCTCGGGTGGGTCCTTAGAGGCCTCGAGTGGGATTTGTGGCTTCGTCCCGGTCCTAGACAATACTTGTACGTGATTATGTTGTGTTGATTTTATGTTCGTTGAGGACACTTGATGTGGGCTCTGACCATGTGAATTGTTGTTGGATTTATTTGTGAAAATGAAACTTCTAGGCTGTGACCCCTGTTGATTTTGGAAAGAGAAGGATTCTGAAATCCTAAATTGTTTTCTATTAAAACTCCCGATGGCATTTTAAACTGTTTTATAAATTGTTTCCCTGATTGGTGATCTTTCGGTTTTGGAATGTTTTTACCATACTCTTACCTCAGGAAGTATTTTCGTTATGTTTAAATCTTTGAGGATTCCTGATTATTATTGTTCTTGGAACTTGTATTGTATGGCTCGTATTTTTGCACTTGTTCTTGCACTAACAAAACAGTAGAGTTTTGCTAACCGCCAAGTATTCGGGGGGTGGATGTCTGTATTGCATTCAGGTTTTGGAGCATAGCACAGGGTCGGCATGAAGGATGATGAAAGATGAACGGTATTAATCACACGAGGATCCGTACGATGTCATCGGTTTAGTTGTATTTTATTTCCGCTGCAGTATTCTTTCCCGTTGTACGGGAGTGTGTTGTATTCGACCTCTGCGTGGGCATGTAATGCGTTTGAGTTGTATGTATTTATTGAAAGACCAAATCGGTCTACTGAGTCATTTTAGCCTTACAGGCATTGTTGAGATGTTCGATGTTGTTACCAGCCTGGTAGATCCTTGAGGAAAGGTTCTACGGCGTGTAATATCCCTGAGCGGATTGGGGGTGTTACAATTTCATTTTCAATCATCTTTATCCAAGTTTTCTTGGGTCTTCCTCTACCTTTCACAACATTACTTGTTCCCCAACTTTCTAGCCTCCTCACTGGGGCATCAACATGTCTTCTTCTCACATGACCAAACCGTCGTAATCGATTCTCCATCATCTTGTTTTCTATAGCCGCAACTCTTATCTTCTCTCTAATCACCTCATTTATAAGCTAATCCTTTTTTTTATGACCACACATCCATCGTAGCATACGTATCTCCGCCACATTCATCCTTTGAACGTGACACTGTTTTACAGCGCAACACTCGGTGCCATATAACTGCGCAGGCCTAATTGCCGTGCGGTAAAATTTACCCTTTAATCTATGAGGCATGTCAGGATCACATAAAACCCCTGTGGCACTCTTCCACTTCAACCACCCGGCCTTTATTCTGTGAGCCACATCGCCATCTAGCTCTCCATCCTTTTGGATAATAGATCCAAGATACCGAAAGAAAGTGGATCCATGAACAACTTTCCCATCAAATGTGATCATCCCCGCCTTTCTATCTCTGTTTTCGCTAAACCTACACTTCATATATTGATCTTCTGCCTTACTTTCAAAGCGCCGAGCTTCCAAAGTATCCTCTGAAGTTCCAATTTACACTCCAACCCGTTTCATCAATCAACACAATATCATCTGCGACATCATACACCACTGGCAATCATTTTGAATTTCTCTTGTCGATTAAATCGTGTATAATGAGAAAATATTAAAGCAGATATATCGAACTTATCACCAAATTATTTAGTGTGCACCTACTTGTTTTTAATTATCAAATATGTTCTTGATCCTCCTCTAGTGTGTACTTAATGAGTCCAAATGACGACGACGTGTCACCTGTCAGTAAAAAGTTGATACATTAAAATTTTTTGTGAGTTTCAACTAATTATCCCTAATGGATGACCTAAATTACACACAGCCTTGCATCTAAAAAAGTATATCCAAAAGAGGAAGGACCATAAGATCAAATATAAAAAAAAAAATCAACTAAAATAACCTTTCCAATGTCATATTGACTGTGATTTGAACCATTGAACTCTTAAAGGGTATGCATAGAAGGATATTGGGTCTTGATTGATTCACAAGCCAACCCTCCTTATTTACCATAAACTTTCAGTGTTCCTTAAATGTTTTTATGATACAATCTCTTATCATTATTTCATAAGTGGTTAAAGTGGCGTATTCTGGTGATGCATCATGGTCGTTCGCATAAAGCAATTATGTATTCGATTCATCAAGATTAAATTAATAAAAAAATGGTAGAAATAACAAAATCGATAAAGGATAATAAAACTGTAAAATAATAATATAATTTTTTTTAAAAAAAATGATTATATAATAAACATCTGAATCTTTATAAACTTAAAAGTGCCAATAGTAGTTAAAAACGATATGCCATATCTGAAATTTACCAATTTTAGCCGGTTTTTAATATTTTCATTACCAAGACAAGACAAGACAAGACATATATTGTTTCAAGAAGTAAAGTGATGTTTAATTATTATTTATGTTGTAATTAATGTATGAATAACCTTTATGCCCCCTAAACTTTGATGGTGTACCTATAAATATAGGCCTTTGGCCCTCATAATAATACACACCATTCTTCTTCTCTTACATTTTTCCTCTCTTTTCTCTCGAGTTCATAACACGTTATCAACACGAACTGCCTACCAATTAATTTAATTATACGAAACCTGAATCTCTCAAGAAATTACAATGGTTGCTTGTGATATTTGTCTAGCTGATAGTGCAACTACGCACACCATTCTCCAAGATAAGAAATACTTTCTCAAATTAACATTAGCAGAAGATAATGTTAATACCATATCAGGTGCATCAAACATCATTGAAGGCTCCGGAAGAGCATGTATTATTTTACCAAATAATACTAAATTAGTTATAGATTATGCACTTTACTCTAGTAAATCGAGAAGAAATTTACTAAGTTTTAAGGATATCCGCTGCAATGGATACCACATTGACACAGTGCAAGAAGGTTATAATGAGTACCTTTGTATAAATTCTTTTGTGTCTGGCCAGAAGCAAACAAAAGAAAAGTTCTCGACATTATCGTCTGGAATGTATTACACATTCATAAAAGCAATTGAGGCAAATTATGTCGAACCGGAAGTTCAATGACCCAAAGAGCTTTATGCTCTGGCATGAAAGACTTGGACATCCTGGAGCAACTATGATGCGTCGAATACTCAATACTTCATACAGGCATAACTTAAAGAACCAGAAGATTCTTTTAGCAAATGAAATCTCTTGTGATGCTTGCGCACAAGGAAAGTTAATCACTAGACCTTCAAATACGAAAGTTAGCATTGAATCTCCATATTTTCTAGAAAGAATTCAAGGAGATATTTGCGGACCAATAGATATACCATGTGGACTATTTCGATACTTTATGGTATTAATTGATGCGTCTACTAGATGGTCCCATGTGAGCATACTTTCAACTAAAAAAATGGCATTTGCTAGACTACTTGCTCAAATAATAAAATTATGAGCTCAATTCTCTGATAATTCAATCAAGGCAATTCGTCTTGACAATGCTGGTGAGTTTAGATCCCAAGCATTCGATGATTATTGCATGGCAATTGGAATTGAGGTCGAACATTCAGTTGCTCATGTCCACACACAGAATGGTCTAGCAAAATTGCTTATTAAGCGTCTTAAACTGATTGCAAGACCATTACTTATGAAATCAAAACTCCCAACTTCTGCTTGGGGTCATGCCATATTACATGCAGCAACATTAGTTCGTATTAGGCCAACAGCTTATCACCAATATTCTCCCATGCAACTTGTATCTAGTCGAGAACCTGATGTTTCTCATTTACGAACTTTTGGTTGTGCTGTTCAAGTCCCAATTGCACCCCCACAATGCACAAAAATGGGTCCCCAACGAAGGCTTGTGATATACGTTGGGTTTGATTCACCTTCAATTATAAGATATCTTGAACCTCTAACAGGTAATCTATTTAGTACACGCTTCGCAGACTGTCATTTTGATGAAATGACATACCCAACATTAGGTGGGACAAAACTACATCTAGAAAAGCAAAATGATATCTCTTGGAATGAAAAAATCTTATCACATTTTGATCCGCGGAATGATCAATGTGAGCAAGAGGTTGAAAAGATCATTCACCTACAAAAGGTTGCAAATCAACTACCTGATACTTTCGTTGATACACGAAGAGTGACAAAATCCTATATACCTGCTGCAAATGCACCAGCCAGAATCGATTTCCCTGAAGGATAAGTAATACCAGCTCGACCAATTGGTTCGAAGGACTCTGTACCTAGAAAATGGAAGGTGCAAAATAAGAACCAAACAGGAATGATGATTGATAAATTAAATGAAAGTAATGTAGTTCCTGTAGAACTGTTAGTGTCTGAAAATAATGAGATCTCAATAAATTATTCATATTCTAGTAAATTATTGGAGAGGAAAAATGTCATCATGGATGATATCTTTGCCTTTAATATGGCTCGAGAAGTTTCAAATGAGGATCTTGAACCGAAGTCTGTTGAAGACTGTCGAAATAGAGATGATTGGTCAAAATAGAAAGAAGCCATAGAGGCTGAATTAAATTCCTTGAAAAAACGAAAGGTGTTTGGACCTGTAGTTCAAACTCCGAAAAATGTTATCCCAGTAGGATACAAGTGAGTTTTTGTTAGAAATAAAAATGAACATCATGAAGTTACGAGATACAAAGCAAGATTCGTAGCACAAGGTTTCTCTCAAAGACCAGGAATTGATTATGAGGAAACTTACTCTCCAGTAATGGACACGATTACTTTTAGATTTTTGATTAGTCTGGCTGTGTCACAAAGGCTCGATATGTGCTATATAGATGTAGTAACTGCGTATCTGTATGGTTCACTTGATAGTGACATATACATGAAAATCCCAGAAGGATTTAAATTACCAGCAGCAAGTAATTCATATCCCAAAAGCATGTTCTCAATTAAGCTACAAAGATCGTTGTATGGACTCAAACAATCTGGACGAATGTGGTACAATAGACTTAGTAAATATCTGTTGAAAGAAGGGTATAAAAATGATGTTGTCTGCCCTTGCGTTTTCATAAAGAAAATTGACAGTGAATTTGCAATTATAGCAGTTTATGTTGATGACTTAAACTTAATTGGGACTCCTGAAGAGCTCAATAAAACTGTTGAATATTTGAAAACTGAATTTGAGATGAAAGATTTAGGAAAAACGAAATTCTGTTTGGGTTTTCAAATTGAACATGTCGATGGAGGACTATTTGTTCATCAATCCTCTTCTACTGAAAAGGTGTTAAAGCGTTTTTACATATATAAAGCACATCCGGTTACATCACCCATGATCGTTAGAACGCTTGATGTAACTAAAGATCCTTTTCAACCACTCGAGGATAGAGAAAAGATATTTGGTCCTAAATATACAGTGCAATTGGTGCATTAACTTATCTTGCTAATTGTACTAGACCAGATATAGCTTTTTCTGTAAATCTCCTGGCAAGATATAGCTCTGCACCCACTATAAGACATTGGAACGGTGTCAAGCATGTTCTACGTTATCTAAAGGGCACCATCGACCTTGGGTTATATTATTCAGAAAGTTCTGGATATTCTCTAGTGGGATATGTAGATGCAGGCTACCTTTCGGACCCGCATAAGGGTAAATCACAAACAGGCTATGTATTCACATGTGGAGAAACTGCTATATCTTGGAAATATGTGAAGCAAACCCCAACAGCAACATCTTCAAATCATTCTGAAATAATTGCAATCCACGAAGCAAGTCGAGAATGTGTATGGTTGAGAAATTTGGCACATCATATTGAAGAGTCGTGTGGACTAACTACGTCAAAGGAGAATCCAACTGTATTGTATAAAGACAATGCGGCTTGCATTACACAACTCAAGGAAGGCTATATCAAAAGTGATAGAACAAAGCATATTTCTCCCAAACTTTTCTATACGCATGATCTGCAAAAGGATGGCGAAATTGATGTTCAACAGATTCGCTCAAGTGATAATGTGGCGGACTTATTCACAAAGGCGTTGCCGACATCAACATTCAGAAGACTGGTACACAAGATCAGAATGCGTCAACTCAAAGATCTTATGTAATCGATTTCAGGGGGAGTAGCTGTACTCTTTTTCCTTCGATCGGGTTTTTTCCCACTGGATTTTCCCGACAAGGTTTTAATGAGGCAGCATGTATTAAAGGTCATTCAAGGGGGAGTGTTGTAATTAATGTATGAATGACCTTTATGCCCCCCTAAACCCTAATGGTGTACCTATAAATATAGGCCTTTGGCCCTCATAATAATACACACCATTCTTCTTCTCTTACATTTTTCCTCTCTTTTCTCTCGAGTTCATAACAATTTGTACTTATAAAGATAAACTGTTTTTAAACACTTTGTGTTTCTTTATCTTCGGAAATAATACAAGTTAGAACTTTATGGTTTTTTCTAAAAAAAAAATAGAGATTATGAAAAGTTGGATACACACATAAGAATTTAGTTATTATTAGTCCAAAGAAAAAGTTGGATAAACACAAATGAATATTAGTTGTTTCCTTTGAAGCATAAAAAAAAATAAGAAGAAGAAAAATCTCTTAAAGAATATCTTTCCTAGACGGCTTTATTTAGGCTGAAGCAAATGTTGTTTCTATTCCGCTAAATAATCCAATTGAACAGCCTCGTCAAAAGAGGATTTCGAAGTGAAAGGGAGTGGAGGATTCCGTTCATGGAGCATCCACACGTAGTACATTTCCTATTGGATGCACGACACGTGGTGTGTATGTGGGGTGCAAATTGATGCATTAGGTGGAGCACCCCACATACACGCCACGTGTCGTGATGCACTACGTGGGGATGCTCCATGGATGAAGCCGGAGTGGAGGAGAGTTAGAGTTATCAACTTATGCAATTAAATCCGGGATAAAGGGCAACTCCCACCACTTCTTAACGCAAATTCAAAAATCGCGAGCCAAGTTGCAATCAACAAAGAGGTGTCATCATCACAATCTTATATAGTCAAAGTATATACCGCGTTTGTCATGATTCCACCTTTTAGGGCATGCTTCCGAGTTTAAAAATGGAGAGAAAGGGAAGGAAATTTAAAAAAAATCCTTCGTTAGCTTGCTTCCGAGATTTTTTAGGAAGAAAGTGGAAAGAAAGGGAATGAAATTTTTTAGGATTTTCCTCCCAAAAATTTCCTCCCAAAATCGAGAGGAATTGGAAGGAAAGAAATTGAAAACTTGACAATTTTTTTATTATCCCACTTTTACCCTCACATATTTTTTATAATCTCATCATTACCCTCGTATAGTCCAATCATATTCACCAACGATCAAAACCCTACTGCCTTCTCTCTCATTCTCTAGCGGCTCTTTCATTCATCTTTCTCCATCTCACAACAGTGCCCTAGAACAAGTCAACCAAGACTCCATTGTCAAGCTCAAGAGGTATGTCCATATATTTTCTGGGTTGTGTTGCCTTGTGGGTGAGGTATGGCTGGCGATGTGTTTTTCTTTATTTGTTATTTTCTTGCGTGTAGTTTTTGAAAATTATTAGAATAGTGGGTCGTGATTTTAAAATGATCTGACACACACTGAAACTTTTAATCTGGGATCTTCATCCAAGTCTTATCCTACCTGGGAACACCATGGGCATGAAACTTTGTCGAATAACTATCAAACTTCCACCACTTTATTTTTTTACTCTTGTTGTTAGTCTTGTATCTGGCATGGGCTTGTGCAATAGTTATAGCAAAGGCATAATCTATTGTTAGGGGACCAATTTGCTACTTTTGGCAAATTCTTATTGATTTTAAGCGTTTCCTTCATCTGTTTTTAATTATGATTAATTGAAAGTGTTAGTTTTATCTTATAAATTTAAAGGGTGTTGATTCTTGGACGGATGAAGAGGATGAGGTACTAAGAAGATTGCATCTACTCATATTAAATCAACAAATAATGATAGCTCATTTTATATGTCATATAATGTACTATCTTGCTTATCGAAAATCTCGACAAGTAAATCTTCCAATTGAAGAAGTGCGTATAAGAAGGGATATGGTAAGAGATGAGTTAATGAAAAACTTATTCGAAGATCCTGAGGAGTGTGATCATTTGATCCGTATGAGACCATATGCTTTTATAAAGTTATGTAATATACTTAAAAATGATGGTAGTCTTTTACCAACTCAACGAGTTTCGATAGAAGAACAAGTAGCTAAGTTCTTTCACACCTTGGCGCATGATGTGAGGCAACGACCAATGGCATTCTTCTTTCGTCGAGGTCCTAGTACCGTGAGTAAATATTTTCACACTGTTCTTCGGGCCGTAATAGAGTTGGAAGATAAGTTTATCCGCCAACCTACTGGAGGAGAAGTGCCTCTAGAGATATTGAATAGCACAAGATTTTATCCATATTTTAAGGTACTTTTGGTTTGATCAATAATAATTTTTTAAACTTAACTTATATGATAAAACATGTTAAAATGTGAAGTATTTGTATCAGAATTGTGTAGGGACTATTGATGGGGCACATATTCGTGTAAAGGTGTCTCCTACTGATGCACCAAGATATTAGCTAGGTAGGAAAACCTTTCCAACAATGAGTGTGCTAGCTGCTTGTACGTTTGATCTAAAGTTTACATATGTTTTACCTGGTTAGGAGGGCACTGCGTCAGACTCAAGGATAATAAAGAATGCACTTATAAGAGAAGATAAACTGCACATTCCAAATGGTAATAAATGTTTCTCAATTTTTACATTGTATATTTTCTTAAAAAATATTATAGTAACAAGCTATCGTTATTAATAGGGAAATTCTATGTTCTTGATGCGAGCTTCATGCATAGAAGTGGACTGATTACACCATATAGAGGCGTACGCTATCACTTGAAAGAGTATTCCAATCGATCACCTCAAAATTCTCATGAATTATTCAATCTTCGACATTCATCATTATATAATGCAATTGAAAGGACATTCGGTGTGCTGAAGAAAAGATTTGCTATCATAAGGAGTACAACTGAACCTTTTTATTCGGCTGATGTGCAATCAGAGATTTTTCTAGGATGCTGTATTATTCATAATTTTCTAATGGATGAAGATCCCGACGGACGTATTATTCGTGAAGTTGATGATGAAATCTTAAATCAAACTACACATGAAAGCGAAGAATTTGTGGAGCATTTGAATAACAATCATGATGTAGCACTAGGAAATTATATACGGAATAGCATAGCATATGAAATGTGGAATGATTATGATTTATCTAATGGAACCTAATATTTTTTTATAAGCTGGAGTTGAATTTTGTGAAATAATTGTGATTTGTCTAATAAAGTTTTGTACTTCTCTTTAATTTCTAATTGAATTATGTGAATAATTATATGATTATTTTAATGGAGCATAGTGTTTCTCTTTAACTTTTAGCTGTTTTATTAATTTATTTATATTGTTTTCATGTTCTTTATATATTGTTTTTATGTAGACGGCAACAAGAGTTTTTCTTTCGAAAGAATCCAAAGGAAAAAGAAAAATGCTAGTTTGGACTCCTAACATGGATAGTGTATTCATTAATTCCATGTTATTTCAACACCGTGAAGGAAATCACCAAGATGGTGCTTTCACAAGTAGTGTGCATACTGTTATGATAAAGGAAATGACTGAACAGTTTCCATCAATGAATATTACTAAAGAAAAGTTAAAAAATCGTTTGAAAACCATCAAACAAAATTTTAGCAAGTGCTATGATGTATTTAGATCTGCTAGTAACAGTGGATTTGCTTAGAATAATGAAGCTAAATTATGAGAAGCTGAGCCCGAAGTTTGGGACATTCTCATTCAGGTATGCTTCACAACTCATTATATACATTATGATGTGAAAGTGTAATTTAGACTAATTTTTTGTTGTTGTTTGATTGTGACAGTCTAAAACAGAAGCGGCTGAATGGAAAAAGAGTATATAAGTATGATGAGCTTGAAGAGTTTTTTGCCCAAGATAGGGCAGGTCAAGGAGCTGAAACGGCCAAAGAAAAGAAGCGTCGATGGGCAAAAGCCAACTCAGTTTGTGACGACAAGATGGAAATGATTGATGACATCGACAATTGAATTTCTCGCAATGAATATAATTTGGAAAGTTTTCTGTGGACTTAGATGGTAAGGATATTGAGATTCTACCCAGCGTACAAACAACTCAAGTACCTTCTCAGAGTGTCCCTAAATCATCGAAAGGAAAAAGGAAGAAACCTGGAACTATGGAAGAGGTAATGAAAATTTCATTTGATAAAATTTCTAGTGCAATTGAAAAAAGCACCAAGGCCATTTTGGATTCAAGTGTATCACTTGGAAGATTTCGTCGTATAGTTATTTCTTTCTAAGAAATTAAAGAAGAATTGAAGGAGATGAGTGTAGAAGGGGAATTCTTTGATCATGCATTTGAGTATTTAACTGACAATCCGGAAAAGACAAAAAAGTTGTTTGCCTATCCAAAAGAGGGAAGACTCGCGTATTTGAAGAAGCTAGTTTATTCAATATGAATAAGTTCTTAGAAGTTAAACCTTATTGGATTTATTTACTTTTGGTTTTATTTTTTTTCCCAACTTCTAAATTTTTTATTTTGTCGTTGAGGAAACTCTTTTTTTATTGTAAGCAACTATATGCAATGCTCAATTAGCTATTGGAGTTGATCTGTTTGCAACAATGATATTTTCTTAATTCTTGCTGTCAACTAGTTTTTTTTTATAAATGAGGGTATAAAAGTCATTTTATTTTTATTTCCTCTCATTTTATTCCAAAACTCGGAAGCATGAGAAGAGAAAATTTTATTTTTCCTTTCATTTCCTTCCTAACTCGGAAGCACATCGGAAGAAATTTGAATTCACTTCCCTCCCTTTCTTTTTCTCATTTTCCCTCCCCTCAATTTCTTTTTTCTTCATTAAGAACTCGGAAGCGAACCCTTAGGGAGACAATTATTTGAGAGGCCCCAATATAATATGTTGATTTTAATTTAAAAGATTTAAAGTGGTCCAGGTTGCCAAACCACATATCAGGGGACGGTATACGGAAGAAGGTATGAATGAAGCCATCTACCACCTTTCTAATGAAGATGGAATTCATGTCGATGTTAAGATTGTTGTTACCTGATGCAATTCGAGGATCGATTTCCAAGAGCTAGGTTGAAGTTTACGAATACAAGCAACATCACGTTTGAATTCATTATGGCTTCTATGTATAGAAGTGATTACCTCTTTCCAAAGGGAATTAATTGCCAACATCTCCACCACCATTTGTATAACAATTCAATATTTGAAGTAATGATAGAAATGAGAAAAACAAGGGTAATATTTCGCTAAGAATGATGAACTATAAAAGGGTACACTTAATTAGATTATTTCTCACAAAATAAATAATGATGAGCCTTTAGAAAGTAAGATTGCCAAAACACCTTCAAAATGCTTTACCAGCATTTTCTAAAATACACCGAGAAGTTAGTTTAACCAAACTCCCCCCCGAAGTAAAATGATGGTATGGAAGAGTCCCGCCCTTGGTTGTTTAAAATGTACTACATTACGGAGAAATATTTGTTGTTTTACTTTTTGGTCACCAACAAACATACGAGTAGTAAATTTTGGCATTATTATATACATACTTTGTTTTTTGTAATATTTGTAATCTTGAGGTATTTTAATTAATTCTAGATTGGTTTTGTTTATAATTATGTTCTATATTTAGATTTTTAATTGTATTATTAGAAAAATAAGACGACCAAAAGAGAAAAGTCGATGATTTACCAATCTAGAGGCCTAAACATATAAACAAACCACATAATGATTCTAGTAATTTACTCGTAATAGAACATATGAAAAACCAACATATGTTTATCAATCAATCCTATGAAAACATCTAACGATGCATTAACTATTGTAATATTAATTACTAGTATATACTAAGCAATAACATATAGAAAAGTAAATAATTATAGAAATTGGCTAAATGTACCAATACAAATTACTAAATCTACCAAGAAAAAGCACTAAATGTCAAATCATATTTTTTTCACCAACTACTCTTACCCCCTCCCTCCCCCCCGCTTCCCCCCACTCCCTCCCCCTGCAGCCAGCATTTCGCTGGCAGCTTTTTTTTTTATAAGTTTTTTACTTTTTTTTTTGTTTTTAATTTAATTTACTTACTTATAAATATACTAAATTTATATAAAATAAAGAAATACAATATTTATATAGACATATAATATATATGATGATTCAACTCAAGAAAAATTTAATAAATTTATGTAAAATAATACAAATATATATTATATTAAAAATAGACAAATATAATTATGATGATACCAAAAAAATTGTGTAAAAAATGTCTTATTTAAATAGATAAATATTATACATCATATTTATTGAATACATTACGTAAGATAATAGAAAAAAGTAGAGAGGTACAACAAGAAAAAAATTAATTTTGAGTCATTAGGTTCCGCCATGATTGAATTCTTTCACGATATGGAGTGCAAAAGTTCATTATACAAATTTTTCCGACTTATATACGAGAGGGCCATGCCGGGTCATAATTGTAACGAAACCATTGCGGATGGTTAAGAGGTAATGAAGAATTTTCTTATAATTCTACTTGGACGTAGTGGTTACCGACCAATGCCATCGCACCTATATTATGTTGTTGTGATCGTGGAGGACTAGACCAAAGTGGTAAGCACAGCGTACTGGATGACTCGCTTAAAAAAATAACAGCAATGTCAAACCGTGAAATAATTATATATTATATTAAAAATAGATAAATACAATTATGATGATACCAAAAAATTGTGTAAAAAATGTATTTTTTAAATAGATAAATATTATACATTATGTTTATTGAGTACATTATGTAAGATAATATAAAAAAGTAGAGAAGTACAATTATCTTTTAATCACTCTCTGTCCCGCTCAAAATTTGACAGAAGGAGTATATTTGATGTATTTTAGTTAATGATTTGTGTAAGTAATGATGATAAACATGTGGTGGTGGTTTAAAAATAAAAAATACTATAGTGAGTGCATGATTGAGATTAAAAATAAAAAAAATGATTATTTGATTTGATTGTGTAAAAGTGATAAATGTAAAAAATTTTAAAGAGACAAAAAAAAGGGGTAAGTGTAAAGCTTTAAGCGGAACGAAGGGAGTATATCACACACGCAATATCAATACTTACAAATTTACGCATCTGTAACATTAAATCAATCTACTAAAATTATAATTAAAATGTACTACTTTGACTGAGACAGAGGGAGTAATACTAACAATCAATCACTTGACTTTGCGTGTGAATATGGATTTGTACTTATTTAAATGTAAAATATTTTTTTTTGACTATAAGTTTTACAACAACAACTCGAATGTATTGAGCCACCTGTTCATATTCGATTCACGTGATTTTGATATAATTAGGTGACTTAATTGTAACTAGACGCTATGATGTAAATAGGTGACTCAAATAGGTTACTCAAATGTATTTTGGGTGATTCTGGCGTAATCTTGGGGTCGAATAGTTGACTCGAGAGAAATTTATGTGACTCGATTATTTGACTCAGGTGTATTTTGTGTTAACCGAATATGTGACTCAAATATGTTACTCGAATAGATGACTCGAATTCATTAAGTAACTATCAAATTTAATAATTTAAATAAAAAAAATTTGTTAAACTTAAGACAACAATAAACATTCTTATATTCAAAATGAATGTACGTACTCATTTATCCTCTAATTTTATGGCATACATCATAAATATATTGTATTTCTTTATCTCAAACACACTCTTATAATCGGTATATTTATAAACATCTATCTACTATATCAATCTTTTAATTTTACTAGACGCTTGTAATTGTAAAAATGAGGCCTCTGTAAAAATACAACTCTCTCTATCAATCAATATTTAATCGGGACCGAGGAGTATAGGGTGGACGACCAAAGAAAGAGGTAGGGGGAGGGTTCCTTCCATGGAGAAGGCTCTTGTAGTGCATCCCCATCCCAATGAGCGACACATGTCTGTCCTTTTATTTAATCTTTAATTTAATTGCTTCTATTTTTAAACCCAACCAAGATTGCTTCCACTGGGCCCACCAGAGCATTTTGACTCCCAATTTCAATGAGTTATTTACTTAATGAGTGTAGTTTTAAAACATATTTACCATATAAGTGTACTTTCAAACATATTTACCAAATAAGTATACTTTTCTATTTAAGTAGGTTTTTATTGTTTGTTTTACTTTTTTTAAAATCATTATTTTTCTACTTTTTCTAACTGTTTTTCTACTGCTTTTTTAACTGTTTTTTACTGCCTTTTTTAAATCTGTTTTTACTGCTTTTTAGTCAAAAGTTTGATGCAAATCGTCGCCAGTGAGATGAGCGATGAGCGGTTTAGGGTTTAGAGAGGGCAGAGGTAAATATCTCCGTGTAATTCACGAAGGTAAAAACTAAAAAACATTAAATTGAAAAAAATAATAAAAGCCCACTTAAATAAAAAATTACACCTATTTGTAAATATGTTTGAAAGTACACCCATATATTAAATATGTTTTAAAACTACACCCCTTTGGTAAATATGTTTTAAATATTATTTAAAAATAGAAGCAATTAAATTAAAGATTAAATAAAAGGACCGCCACATGTCGCTCATTGGGATGGGGATGCACTATAAGAGCCTTCTCCATGGACGGAACCGACTCAGGCTCCCACTTTCTCGTTTGCCCCCCTCCCCCGCGGTTCCGCCCATGGAGAAGGCTCTTGTAGTGCATCCCATCCCAATGAGCGACACATGGTGATCCTTTGGTAAATATGGTTTAAATAATATTTAAATCATATTTAACAAAGGAGTGTAGTTTTAAAACATATTTAACATGTGGGTGTACTTTCAAATATATTTACCAAAATGGTAAATATGTTTCAAAACTACTCATTTGGCAAATAACTCATTTAAATTGGGAGTCAAAATGCTATGGTGGCCCCCAGTGAAAGCAATCTTGGTTGGGTTTAAAAATAGAAGCAATTAAATTAAAGATTAAATAAAAGGACCGCCACATATCGCTCGTTAGGATGGGGATGCACTATAAGAGGCTTCTCCATAGACGGAATCGCGTGAGTCGGGGAAAAAAAAGGTGGTAGGCGGGGGCAGCACACAAAGTTGATTTGACTCCCATTTAAAAAGGTAGGAGAGACACGATTTTTCTAACCTTTTTAAATAACCTCATGTGAAAAGTGCCCCTCTTAATAAAATAGATGTAAAATATGCCTCATTCTATTAGAATAGCCATTGGCTAAATATACCAAAAAAATTACTAATCTATCAATAAAAAACAATAAATGTCAAATCATGTCTTTTTAGCCGCCCTCCCCCCTTCTTGCTGCCAGCATTTCGCTGGCAGCCTTTTTTTTTTTTAGTTTTTTACTTTTTTTTTTGTTTTTAATTTAATTTACTTATTTATTAAATATACTAAATTTATATAAAATAAAGAAATACAATATTTAAATAAGCATATTATATATGATGATTCAACTCAAGAAAAATTTAATAAATTTATGTAAAATAATAAAAGTATATAATATATTAAAAATAGTTAAATGCAATTATGATGATACTAAAAAAATTGTGTAAAAATATATTATTTAAATAGATATATATTATAAATCATATTTATTAAAAACATTACGTAAGATAATACAAAAAAGTAGAGAAGTACAATTATGATAATACAAGAAAAAAATTAATTTTGAGCCATTAGGTTCCGCTATGATTGAATTCTTTCACGATATGGAGTGCAAAAGTTCATTATATAAATTATATATTAAAATTATATTTAAATTAAACATCTCGAAAAGAATAATAACGACCGGAACAAAAATTTAAAATTTTAATTTTTATGTGTCAAAATCACTTTTCAAATATAGTCGTGAAATCGTCGGATGTTTGAACCGTGAAATCAGCCACATGTAGAATGACTTACTTCATCATAGTTAAGAACGTTAGATGCCCGCATTTTCTAATCATTAATAATAACAACAACAACATCTAAGCCTTAGTCCCAAAATGATTTGGGGTCGGCTAACATGAATCAAACTTTGAAACCGTCAATAATCATTACATAAATAACATAAAAGGAAAAAAGAGGGAAAAAGTAGAGAAAAAAGCAAATAAAAAAAGAGAATGAATGTTAAAAAAAAAATGAAAAATCCTGAAAAATAAATTAAAAGATAACATGAAATAAAAGAAACTAGGAAATAAAAAAAAAATCAGACTCCATCCACCATCCGTATTCTTTCCCGCCACATTTGCCTCTCCATCGCCATACTTTCTCCAATTCCAAGAAACCGCATATCATTTTCAATCATTTTTATCCAAGTTTTCTTGGGTCTTCCTCTACCTTTCACAACATTACTTGTTCCCCAACTTTCTAGTTTCCTCACTGGGGCATCAATAGGTCTTCTTCTCACATGACCAAACCATCGTAATCGATTCTCCATCATCTTGTCTTCTATAGACGCAACTCTTACCTTCTCTCTAATCACCTCATTTCTGAGCCGATCCTTTTTTGTATGACCACACATCCATCGTAGCATACGCATTTCTGCCACATTCATCTTTTGAACGTGACACTGTTTTACAGCCCAACACTCGGTGCCATATAACAGCGCAGGCCTAATTGCCGTGCGGTAAAATTTACCCTTTAATCTATGAGGCATGTCAGGATCACATAAAACCCCTGTGGCACTCTTCCACTTCAACCACCCTGACTTTATTCTGTGAGCCATATCGCCATCTAACTCTCCATCCTTTTGGATAATAGATCCAAGATACCGAAAGAAAGTGGATCCATGAACAACTTTCCCATCAAATGTGATCATCCCCGCCTCTCTATCACTGTTTTCGCCAAACCTACACTCCATATATTCAGTCTTACTTCTGCTCAGCCTAAAGCCTCTAGCTTCTAAAGTATCCCTCCAAAGTTCCAATTTCTGTTGCACTCCAACCTTCGTTTCATCAATCAACACAATATCATCTGCGAACATCATACACCACGGAACGTCATTTTGAATTTCTCTTGTCAATTTGTCTATGACTATGGCAAAGAGAAAAGGACTAAGAGCAGATCCTTGATGCACCCCAATCGTAATAGGGAATTCTTCTGTCCTCCCAACATTAGTACGTACACTTGTACTAGCTCCCTCATACATGTCCTTTATAATGTCAATATATTTCCGCGATACACCCTTCTTTGCTAAGGCCCACCAAAGTACTTCTCTTGGTACTTTATCATATGCCTTCTCTAAATCAATAAAAACCATATGCAGATCTTTATTTTTATCTCGATAATGTTCCATCAAGCTATAGGATAAGATAAATTGCTTCCATGGTCGATCTTCCAGCATAAATCCAAACCGATTTTGATTATCTTCACACATTTCCTGATCCTTTGTTCAATCACTCGTTCCCACAACTTCATGGTATGACTCATTAGTTTAATTCCGCGATAATTAGAACAATCTTGAACATCACCTTTGTTCTTATACAAAGGGACGAGAATACTTTTCCTCCATGTTGATGGCATCTTATTGCTTCTCCAAATCTTATTGAAAAGCATAGTTACCCATTCGATCCCTCTCCCCCCCAAACACCTCCAAACTTCAATAGGTATACCATCTGGTCCTTCTGCTTTCTTTGACCCCATCTTCTTCAATGCAATTGTCACTTCACCCTTTTGAATTCTTCTCTTAAACTCTCGGTTAACCATACTTGGTTCCTTTCTAATCATTAATAATAAATAAATAAAATTAAATAATACTTATATATTAATTTTCTAATCATTAATATCCAATTACACATTGTTACAATTTTGCCGACTTATATATGGGAAGGCCAATGCCGGGTCATATGTGTAATGAAACCATTGCGGATGGTTATGAGGTAATGGAAAATTTTCTTGTAATTCTACTTGGACGTAGTGGTTACCGACCAATGATATCGCACCTGTATTATGTTTTAGTGTATTTGAAAAGAAAATAATTTTAAAAATACTTAGTATTTATAAAAGTAAATATAGGTTAATTCTATCAATTTTTAGCCATATACTTAGAGTATAAGTTGATAGAAATATTTTCCGGTCATCTTCCGACGCGTGATATGTAGAGGCAGGGTAAGTTCGGTGTTCGGGAATTTTCAAAAGCTCGTTCGATTGGATTCATGTTCGTGCTCGGAATCAAGAACATATTATCAAAGGTCTACGAGGGTATAACTTCTTAATTTTATCTTCGTTAATTTATATTCGTTTATACAATGCTTGATTGATCTGTTTAAGGGGTTTGTTTTTTATCCAGTTAGACCAGTTTATTTTCCGCTGCGTAACTCCGATTTTAATCACTGGATCTCAACAGTGGTATCAGAGACCCAAGGGAAGGAGAGGTTTACAGTTGAAAGACGAGTTGACGAGCAGCAAAAATAATTTTGTACCTTTTTTTTTTCAGACATACCCCAGAAAAACGCTTCTTTTTTTATTGATTTTCTTAAAAATTAATTAATTTCTTTAAGTTTTATTTTTTACTTCATAATTTATTTTGTATATACTTTTAGACAATTTTAGATATATGATTGTGCTTAGTTTATTTTTATCTACGTTTTATATAAATTTCGCCGCAATTGGAGATCGAAAATCTATCAACTACCACACCACTCACATAATCAATGGTTCACAACAACCACAACTGTTACAACGATTGTGATTATAACATTTTTTACTTTATTTTATTTTATTTTATTTTATACAAACTCTCCATCTCTTTAAAATTGTAATCAACTTTATTATATAAAAATCTATACAAATCTATATTTTTATAATTATAATAACTAAAAATAGTAAAATATTAAAAAAAGTATATAATATATATCAAAATAATATTATAATAATTATATATTTACGACTCATTTTACCTTTCAATTTATTTCTTTAATCTTATCAAACACAAAATTCACTTGCTTAATAAAAGATTAAAAAAGGATATAATATATAAAAAATAAAAACATAATGATTATGCCTATAATTATTAACTATATAAACAATATAATTAGGTAATGATTAAGTCTTGAAAAAAAATTAAAAAAATTAGTTTGACTTTTTGGTATGTTTAGCAACCCCTTAGAATAGGGAGAAAACTTGTTTTGCCTTTTGCATACAGCAATATTCTTTTCTGCCTCAAGTTTAGTAACAACTCTTTTGATACCCAAATTGTCGAAATTGACCTTTACTCGAATAAAATTCGAGTCATATATTGTAATTTCGAGTAACATAATTTCGAGTCAACTTAAAAAAAACAATATTGAGGAAGGTTGAAAATATGGGTTACTGGAGTCCAAAAATTCGGGTTACACGAGTCCAATTCGTGTCACCCGAATACAATTCGGGACATGTAAATAAAAAAAAGTCTCCCGAATTCATTCGGGAGATGTAAAAAAAAAAAGGGTCTCCCGAATTCATTCGGGGGACATGTAAAAAAAAAAAGGTCTCCCGAATGAATTCGGGAGATTTAAAAAAAAATAAAGGTGGTCTCCCGAATTCATTCGGGAGATGTAAAAAGAAAAAGAAAAAAAAAAGAAAGGGTCTCCCGAATTCATTCGGGGGACATGTAAAAAAAAAATCGTGTAAGACACTCTTACACTCTCACTGCACATGTCGTGAAAGACATTTTTTTTTTGGTTACACGAATGAATTTCGTGTAACACGAATTGTATTCGGGTGACACAAATTAGTCTCGTGTAACTCGAATTTTCGGACTCCGGTAACCCATATTTTCAACCTTCCTCAATATTGTTTTTTTTAAGTTGACTCGAAATTATGTTACTCGAAATTACAATATATGACTCGAATTTTATTCGAGTAAAGGTCAATTTCGACAATTTGGGTATCAAAAGAGTTGTTACTAAACTTGGGGCAGAAAAAAATATTACTATATCTAAAAGGGCAAAACAAGCTATTTCTACTTTAAAATAATGCATTTTATAGCTCCGAATATTGTGCTGTTTTATTTTACTCTCTTATTGGGGGCCCGCTTATTTTTTTTAATTGTACAGAGCTTTTGTATTCTTTCATGCATGTCATGCATGGCTACTCCAGATAATGTATTTACGGACGACCTCGACGACGATGGCGTTCGCTTCTACTTGGGATTCTTGACTCCCTTCGTCTTCCCGGTAGACGTCTCCAAATCGGGGGTAGGACCTCGAATTGTCTGCAATATGGCGGCAATGTCCAATGCTTCTTGTTTGGGACACTATTAATTGGCACGTTGAAGCACACTTCATACGTTCTCCGTAAGTAAAAAGGCGAAACATATGTAACGATGTTCTGTCCACTTTTCCTACAATAGAACAAGTAGTTAGTGTATGAATAATAAAAAAATATCTTGCTCGAGATAATAGTAGCAATTTAGACGTATCTTATTACTGCAATCGCATGTGAACAAGGTATACAATCCAGATGTCATCGTTGACAGTCACACATATGCCGTCTAAGGTCCACCTTCACTTACCGCTGAGACGTGTGAACTTTGTATTGCGGCACATCATTAATCTTCATGGCCCGGTAGGACTTCGCTAGTTCGTATTGCACAACAAGCTTTCTCCTGGCCTCTTCTGTGATAGGTCCATGGTCATTTATGCACTTTTCGCGACGCTCGTTAAACCATTCTTCGATGATGAGCCTTACAACATCCAGACAAGCACAAATTGGGAGACGTCGTGCCCACAGAAGGCGATTATTGAAAGATTCTACCGCATTGGACGTGAGGTTGCTGAAACGTCCGATCCCCATCACTTTCTCGTAGGCATGCCTACTAGTGTTACGGATGCCTAACATCAATTTGTTAAAAGCAGCCTTATCGTACGTGTACGCGGCGTGCAAAAATTGCCCGCCGACATTCTTTCCGTACACAACCAACTTCTTAGCAAGATGGTAGTAACAGAACTTGTGGTATGTCTCGGGAAACACATCTCAAATTGCACGAATGATTGATGGGTGCTGGCCATAGACGATCAAATGACCTCGCAAAATGCCATATGATCCTTGGAGGCATTACATGAACCGGGTCTATGACTCATTGTCCTCGATCGGACCTATTCCGTAGGCCAAAGGGAATAGTTGCTCGTTCGCATCTTTCGCCACAGCTACGAACATCACACCATTGTTCTTCCCCTTCAGATGCTTGCCGTCAACAACTATAACCGACGTGATGTACCCGCTCGTGTAAGCATTTATTGATGCGGCCAAGGCTATGAACGCATGTTTGAATTGTCGTCGGGGCTTATTTCGTGCTGGGTTATTGTCCCAGGATTTGTCATCTTCAATATGTGAAGGTAACCCAGCAGTTCCTTGAAGGAATCCTTGTACGTGCCGTATACCATCTCGAACGCCCTATTCCGACCCTTCAAGCAAACATCGTAACTAGATTCGATGCCAAACTCGGATAACAGCTCGTTCATAATAATTTTAGGTTTGATTATCTCAGAATCACGGAGCAATCCTTTTGCAAAGATTGAACCGATCATGATGCTCTTGACCTTCCTATGAATGGTGTTTCTTAGTCCGAATGCGGAGCAAGTGTGCTCCTCTCGAAACATAGAGACGGTCCAAGATCCCCCTTCAGATCGGAGGGTCAATCTGAATGGGCAGTCTTTATATAGTTTGCATCTAAGAACCATTATGCCAGTATCCAATTTCTTGACTACGAAGAATTTCCTCCTGTGCAAATGCCATAAACCGACCGCAATCCATATCTCTGATTTGGTCCAGAAAATAGAGTTTTTTTCCTAGCTCATCGATATTCAGATCTTTGTCTTGAAACACCGCCGAATCACGAGGCCGTGGAGGGACTATCAAAACGAGCTGATTCCTCATATGGTCAGTGTCTGTATCCACTTCTGGTATATGCTCGTACTCCCCTGGATACATTATTTGCAATAGTTTATGCATCCCGCCTTCTTCATGTATCCAGGCGATCCACTCTGCAAACAAGGCCCTGTTTATCTGCCTACCATCGTGATATAAATTGGACTCACCCTCGCTCTCTGAGGTCGTATCCCTTTCTTGGACGTAATCGTCGTCGTCCTCGCCGTCTTCATCGTCATCGAAAGAGGGACACTCTTCATCTTCCTCGACCGTCTGATTGAGGTCAGGAATTATATGCACTTGTTCATTTGACGAGCGGTGAAATGGAAACCCCCCAAAGATGGTCTCGCCAATATATTGGTCCTCAAACCAGTTTGAGGAAGCGGCAACCCTACCGAGCTGTTCGAGCTCGTTCTCCCAATCGGTGCGCTGATTGTAACATCCTGATGCGCCCCCGTATGAGTGTGATTGACCGAAGAAAGGATTCACTGGGCTGCGAAGCATCGAAGAAAGGGACGTACGATGAGGATGCCCCGGCATGTGTAGAAGGTAGCAACTAATAAACTAAATTAATATCAAAATGCACAAATCATGGAAATTAAATATTTAATTACCTATATTATTTTGATATTCCGGAAACGCAAACATAGCACGATATTGAATGAAGCTCCGTTGATCGACCCTCCTTTCACTAGACATAGCACGATATTTTTTGGGTGATTTTGAGTGAATTAATTTTTTTTTATTGTGTTCGGTGAGTTTGAGTTTGGCATTTGAGGGTGTATATATTGAGTTTATTTCGCATAGGATACCAAATATTATTGTCTTCACTAACAGTTAGTGGGAGCACACGTTATAGGTATGGTAATGGGATTAGTATACTTGAACACGACTCAACTCGATTCGGTCACATAGAAATCACTCAGGGATTGTCAATGATTGAATCGAAAGATTGTGATAGGTATACGTGGACCTTTTGTAATATCCGTGTTTTCTATCCTTGGTAATTTCTATTTTTGGTGCATATTCGTTTCGGACAACTCGCCTGGCACTGTTTTGTAATTCTGAACCTATTTTATTCTTGGAGTTTTTCCGTTTAGACGGGTCTTGATAATGTTTTTACGTAATTTCATCTCGTGTTATATTCTGTCTCATGTGTATTCGATTCTCGTTAAACTCGTTCGATTTCGTCGTTTTCTTACTTCCATGAGTTAGTATGCTTGTGTAGAGCATGTTGCGAGTTTCGGATTGTTAATCCGACGTTGTGTCGTGATTTTTCGGATGTTTGGGCCGTTTTTGTAATTTCCTAGAAGTTTAGGGAATTTGTCCCTTGTTCGACTTTGGTTGTGTACCTCAGATCGTTTTGGGTTCCGTACTTCCATTTCGTGTTATTGTTACCCAAATATCGATCCTGTTGCTTTTATTCTCCTTAGGATCATTTTTCGTCATTTTGGGACCCGAGGGGGTGTGGGCCGCGGCACAAGGATTGTGAGCCGCGGCACACATCACTCGATTGTTGCCTAAACAAAGCATGCGTGTGCCGCGGCACAAGGATTGTCTTGCGCTGCAGTAGTCGGTCTGGCCAAGCACACTTGTGCAGGCGGCACACCGTGTGACACTTGCCGGCCAAAATCGATCAGACAAGGTGCCGCGGCACATGCCGAGTCCGAGCCGCGGCACACTTCGGATGAGCCGCGGCACAACGAGCGGTCACCACCACCGGGCACAATTTTTGGCTCTATGCCACGGCCTGATTTTCCGAGCCGGCACACGACGCGATCGGCGCTATATCGGCGTTTATTCAAATAAATCACTCATTTCATTCCCCCTTCTTCAACCGTGCGAGAGAGAGAGAGTCTTGAGAGGGAGAGTTCCTCCATACACCACTTAATTGTGTAGATTTCTTCATCTCTTTTCGATCGGGTGGCTCGGATTGCGGATCTAACACGTGGTTTTCGGATTTGAGTGCTTGATTCTTCAAGAGGTAAGCACTCCTTTGACCCTAGTATGATTTTGGGGAGGGTTTGGTGGTGATCTTGTGTTTTAATCCGAATGAACCGATGTTGTTGTTAGATTTGATAGTATACTCGTGACCCTTGGTTTTCTTGTTTTTGATTGGGATGAAATCCCGTTGTTATACCATTGACCGATTTCATTTCCTTATGCACTCTTGGTGTCCGATGAATTGTCCCAACGGGTAGAATTAGGATTAATTCTTACCTTTCCGCATTATTGAGACTTGTGTATACCGTTATTGTGTTAGGATTGGATTTGGGAGGATTGTTCGGACCGAAACCTATTCCGTCGTCGTTCCCTTCGTTTCGTTTCATTCAAGGCAAGTACATGTATTACATTTCGTTATGTATATTGTGATTTTCGAAATGAATGATGAATGGTGATTTTTGGGTGCGTGAGTTGTGTTCCTTCCACCCGAGTGTCCGACGGGATGTCCGGGGTCGATACTAAGGGGTACGGCCGCGAAGTGGACTTGGGTGCGTGTGTGATTGAACTTCCACCGGAGTGTTCGACGGATGTCCGGGGTCGATACTAAGGGGTACGACCGCGAAGTGGTATCCCACCGAGTGTTCGACGGGATGTCCGGGGTCGATACTAAGGGGTACGACCACGGGATACCAGTTGTGATTTTGTGATATCGTGATGACTGAAAATCGATGTGATTGCCAATGTAGTATTCCGGAATATATATGTGGCAAATGACTTATGTTTGAGATGATTGTGTAAAACCGTATTTTTGTATATAAAGTTGTGTAATTGTGTACTTGCACTAGCTATTCGAATGCTAATACCTTAAATGGGGGAAATGCGTCTTATGCATTTCAGGTACCGGGAGAGCTGAGGAGCAGGCACGGGGCACGCACGTAAAGGATGGGATGGCTTGATGATGTGGCTCGAGTCAGTACTTTTATGTTGTGTCATTGCATTTGTCGAGTACTGGAATTAAATTGTCTACTTTTAAACTTGGTTTAAGTCCCCTGCGTGGGCAACGGATTGGTATTTATTTTATGTTCATGTACTCCGTTACAATTGTTTTGTCCGAGGCCACGACCTTATTTACTTTTGAGTGCATTGTTTGGAATTACATTGTGGGTCATGTGTCATGTGTTAGCCTGGTAGACCTCACGAGGGTTCTACGGCGTGTAATGTCCCATTTGTGAATTGGGGTGTTACATTTATGGTATCAGAGCCTAGGTTTTGAATACCTAGGCTGTCGGTGAATTTTGGGTCTGTCAGTTGCGTCATTAGAGTCAGTCGTTGAGCCTAATATCATCATGCTACCGTCTTTTCGTGCGACCCGTGGCTGTAAGTCTCCTCGAACTCTTATATCTCTGTAATTCGTTTTCTTGCGCTGTTCGGAATCGTGACTTGTGTTACCAACTTTGTGAATTGTGAATCTTTCTGATCTTGTCCTTTTCTTACTTTCCTTCAGTATGTTGAGAGGTCGTGGTAGACCGGCTAGGGGACGCGGCCGAGGCCGTGGTCGGGGTACTGATAATGAGGAGGGCTCACTTTCTCAGTCCTCTGCGGACTCAGCCTCTCACTCAGTGCCGTCGGGTAATAATGCCGACGCCTGGCTACCGCCGTGCTTCAGCAGTTGGTAGCTCAGCTTGCTCGTATAGCTCGGGGTGGACGCCTGAATCCGCCCCGACACCTAAGAGGAGGCTAGTAAGTGGCTTCAGACGGTGACTAAGATGCACCCTCCTCATTTCTCCGGATCCTCTGACTCCCTCGGTTGGGAGAATTGGCTCTTTCAGTTGTCCAGGACCTTCGATGCCGTAGCTTGTCCTGAAGACAGGAGGGTACATATTGCCCAGTACCTCCTGGATAAGGAAGCTGCGGAATGGTGGGAGGCCGTTACGCCCAGAGACCGTCGAGCTACTTGGGAGGAATTCAAGGCTGCTATGGAAGCAGAATATTGCCCACCGCCAGTTAAGGAGCGCAGAATTGTGGAGTTCTTCACCGCTACGCCTCAGGACGTGCCTATTTCTCAGGCCATCATTACTTACAATCAACAGTTGGGTTTCGTGAGAGATCAGGTGAGGACGGAGGCTGATAAAATCCGTTACTTCAATATGCGCATGAAGCCGCATATTAGGCAGAGTATGGCACCGCTCATGTGTGCCACTTTGAAAGAATACCAGGATCGCGCCCTAGCGATCGAGATGGCGGTTCCGGAATCAGAGTCGGTTTTGGAAGCTAAGAAGCAGAAGACTACCGGTGGATTCTCGACCGGGAAGGGTGGTCGATTTCGAGGTCTCGTTCGCTCCCATACCGGGAAGAGGCGTTCCATCGAGCCGGTGGATCTCGTGGTAACCGTTCGGTTCGATCAAGTCGCTTGGGTGGCAAGGTTTGTTTTAATCGCAACCAATATGAGCATTTGATGAAGGATTGTCCTTTTCCCCGTTGCTTGCTTCACTTGCGGGCAGACCGCATCGGGCGGCTCATTGTGAGAGAGCCACCAGGGCCGCTAGAGTTCCGACTACCACTACCGATCAGAGGGATCATAATACTCCAGCTACTCAGGTTCCGCAGGGTTCGGGTCGCGGTAGAGGTCGGGGACAGCCGGATCGCCGCACAGCCTCGAGATCGGGTTCAGTCCACCCCCGACTGTATCAGATGAGGCGCTCAGAGGAGGCAGACATTCCGGTGGCGTCAGGTACCACTCAGATCCTTACTCATCCAGTTTCCGTGCTTTTTGATTCGGGTGCTACCCATTCCTTTATTGCGTCGAATTGTGTGAATCGTATTGGCTTTAACTGCTTGTTTGAGTGTGACCCGTTTGTGGCGGGTATGCCTAGCGGGGATCGTATGGTTGGGGACCGGGAAGTTAGGGATTGCCCCGTGAGGATCGGAAGCCGAGATTGGCCCTCGAACCTCATTGTTATCGACCTCAAGGGTGAGGATTTAATCCTCGGGGACGATTGGTTAGAGCGTCACGGTGCTATCATGAACTATCGGACTCGTACTATCTCGATCGTGGCCGAGGATGGCACCGAGCATACTCTCGTCGGCTGTAAGCCGGGTAGATCGGGGAGTGTGATTAGCGCCTTGAAGGCGATGAAACTACTGAACCAGGGTTGTGTCGGCTACTGGTGCTATGCTCTGAAGGCGGAAGATGGTAGAGTTTACATGTCGTCAATTCCAGTTGTTAGTGAGTATCCCGATGTTTTCCCAGACGACTTGCCAGGGTTACCACCGCAACGAGAGGTGGAGTTTCCTATCGATCTTGAGCCGAATGCAGTCCCTATTTCTCGAGCACCGTACCGTATGGCACCGTCGGAGATGTTAGAGTTGAAGAACCAGTTGGGAGAATTGTTAGATAAAGGGTATATTCGACCGAGCGCATCGCCTTGGGGTGCGCCCGTACTTTTCGTTAAGAAGAAAGATGGGTCGCTTCGTTTATGCATCGATTATCGGGAATTAAACAAGCTGACCATCAAAAATAAATACCCTTTGCGCAGGATTGATGATTTGTTTGATCAGCTTCAGCGGCAGTCTTTTCAAGATTGATTTGCGATCGGGCTACTACCGATTGAGAATTGGGACGTCGATATTCAAAGCCGCCTTTCGGACGAGATATGGCCATTACGAGTTTGTGGTTATGCCTTTCGCTAACCAATGCCCCAGCAGTGTTCATGCAGTTGATGAACAAGGTTTTTATTGAGTATCTGGACAAATTCGTAGTCGTTTTTATCGACGATATTCTTATCTATTCACGGAGTCGGGAGGAACACGCCTTACATCTCCGAATTGTATTAGACACTTTGAGGACTGAGCAGTTGTACGCGAAGTTCTCTAAGTGTGAGTTTTGGCTCGAGGAAGTGACGTTCCTCGGGCATGTGATTTCAGCAGAGGGAGTTCGGGTAGATCCGCAGAAGATAGAGGCAGTGATGGCTTGGGAGCCGCCTAAGAATGTGAAGGAGGTGAGGAGTTTTCTGGGTCTCGCCGGCTATTACCGCAGATTCGTTGAGGGATTTTCTAAGATCGCTAGACCACTCACTTAGTTGCTCCAGAAAACTCAGAAGTTCGAGTGGGTGCAGACAGCAGACAGCTTTGACGAGTTAAAGAGACGTCTGACTACCGCGCCCGTTTTAGCATTGCCTCAGGGGAACGAGGACTTCGTAGTGTATAGTGATGCTTCGGGCCTTGGTCTAGGATGTGTCTTGATGCAGAGAGACGGAGTGATTGCTTATGCGTCCCGCCAATTGAAACCTTATGAAGTAAACTATCCCACGCACGATTTGGAATTAGCTGCGGTCGTTTTCGCCTTAAAAATATGGAGGCACTACCTCTATGGGTCATCATGTAAGATTTTTACGGATCACAAGAGTTTGAAGTACATCTTCAGCCAGAAAGAGTTGAACATGAGACAGCGTAGGTGGTTAGAGCTAATTAAAGATTACGACCTCGAGATACTTTACCATCCGGGTAAGGCCAACGTAGTGGCTGATGCGTTGAGCCGAAAACCGATGGCTTTGCAGATGTTAGAGGTACTTACACCGCAGAGTAAGATCCAGCGAGATTTCATCCGTCAGAATATTGAGGTTTGGGTTCAGAGAGTTCAGGGCCAGTTATGTGCATTAGAGATCACTTCATCCTTGACTGATGATATCAAGGCGAAGCAATATGACGATCCGTTTTTGGTCCAAATTGAGGAGGATGTGGAAAGGAAAGCCCCTGGATTTGTGGTTCACGATGATGGAGTTTTGAGGTTTCGCGGACTTTGTGTACCATGTGATATTGAGCTGAGACAGAAGATCTTGAGCGAAGCTCATACCACGCCCTACTCCATACATCCTGGTACGAGTAAAATGTACAAGGACGTGAGGAGTAACTACTGGTGGAGTAATTTGAAGATGGATGTTAGCGAGTTTGTGGCGAAGTGTTTGACCTGTCAACAGGTTAAGATTGAGCATCGGCGACCATGCTGTTACGACCACTTCCTATCCCGGAGTGGAAATGGGAGGATATTACTATGGATTTCATTACCGGTATGCCTAAGACTCAGACGGGAATGAACATGATTTGGGTCGTTGTTGATCGACTAACCAAATCAGCTCATTTTCTAAGTATTAAGGACACTTGGGGGCCGGAGAGGCTTGCACGAGTGTTTGTTGCGGAAATAGTGAGATTGCATGGGACCCCTAAGAGCATTGTTTCGGATCGTGATGGCCGGTTCATATCACATTTTTGGCAGGCCATTCATAGAGCTTTGGGAACCGAGTTGAGGCTTAGTACATCCTACCACCCTCAGACAGACGGACAGTCTGAGCGGACGATACAGACGCTAGAGGATATGCTGAGAGCCAGTGCCTTAGATTGGAAGGATGATTGGGAGACACACTTGCCGTTGATCGAGTTCACGTATAACAATAGTTGGCATGCCTCGATCAAAATGGCACCATTCGAAGCGTTGTATGGAAGGAGGTGCAGATCACCGTTGTGTTGGGATGATACGTCCGAGCTAATCAGATGCACCGAGCCCGTCGATAGTTGAGACGAGGGAGAAGATTACCCTGATTCGTGGTAGATTGCTGACGGCCCAGAGTCGGCAGAAGTCTTATGCCGATACACGTCGCTGACCGTTGGAGTTTGAGGTGGGAGATCATGTCTTGCTTAAGGTGTCGCCGACACGGGGAGTTTACCGCTTCGGTCGGAAGGGTAAACTTAGTCCGAGATTTATCGGGCCGTTTGAGATTTTAGATAGAGTTGGAGAACTCGCGTATCGGTTAGGCTTGCCGCCGTCCCTGAGCCACGTGCATAACGTATTTCATATTTCCCTGCTTAGGAAGTACGTATCGGACCCTAGCCATATTATTGATTTTGGAGAGATCGAGTTGGGGCCCGACATTACCTTCGAGGAGAGACCGATTCAGATCTTAGAGTGTCGAGTTAAGCAACTCAGGCACAAAACCATCCCTTTGGTCAAAATGCAGTGGTCGAGGCATGGATCCGAGGAGGCCACGTGGGAAACAGAGGAGAGTATGAGGTCGAGATACCCCGAGTTATTCGTGTTGTAAGTTTCGGGACGAAACTTATTTTTAGGGGGAGATAATGTAATATCCGTGTTTTCTATCCTTGGTAATTTCTATTTTTGGTGCATATTCGTTTCGGACAACTACTTTGCACCTTGTTTGTAATTCTGAACCTATTTTATTCTTGGAGTTTTTCCGTTTAGACGGGTCTTGATAATATTTTTACGTAATTTCATCTCGTGTTATATTCTGTCTCATGTGTATTCGATTCTCGTTAAACTCATTCGATTTCGTCGTTTTCTTACTTCCATGAGTTCGTATGCTTGTGTAGAGCATGTTGCGAGTTTCGGATTGTTAATCCGACGTTGTGTCGTGATTTTCGGATGTTTGGGCCGTTTTGTAATTTCCTAGAAGTTTAGGAATTTGTCCCTTGTTCGACTTTGGTTGTGTACCTCGGATCGTTTTGGGTTCCGTACTTCCATTTCGTGTTATTGTTACCCAAATATCGATCCTGTTGCTTTTATTCTCCTTCGGATCATTTTTCGTCATTTTGGGACCGGGGGTGTGGGCGCGGCACAAGGATTGTGAGTGCGGCACACACATCACTCGATTGTTGCCTAAACAAAGCTGTACTGTGTGCCGCGGCACAAGGATTGTGCGCCGCGGCACAGTACAGTCGTCAAGGCACACTTGTCGGCCGCACACACCGTCGACACTTGCCGGCCAAAATCGATCATGCGCGTGCCGCAGCCGCGATCGGCAGTGCGCGGCACATGCCGAGTCGAGCCGCGGCACACTTCGGATGAGCCGCGGCACAACGAGCGGCCACCACCGGGCATTTTTGGCTGCGTCAGCGGCACAGTTTTTCTGAGCCGCGGCACACGACGCGGTCAGCGCTATATCAGCGTTTTATTCAGCGAAATCACTCATTTCCTTCCCCCTTCTTCAACCGTGCGAGAGAGAGAGAGAGTCTTGAGAGGGAGAGTTCCTCCATACACCACTTAATTGTGTAGATTTCTTCATCTCTTTTCGATCGGGTGGCTCGGATTGCGGATCTAACACGTGGTTTTCGGATTTGAGTGCTTGATTCTTCAAGAGGTAAGCACTCCTTTGACCCTAGTATGATTTTGGGGAGGGTTTGGTGGTGATCTTGTGTTTTAATCCGAATTAACCGATGTTGTTGTTAGATTTGATAGTATACTCGTGACCCTTGGTTTTCTTGTTTTTGATTGGGATGAAATCCTGTTGTTATACCATTGACCGATTTCATTTCCTTATGCACTCTTGGTGTCCGATGAATTGTCCCAACGGGTAGAATTAGGATTAATTCTTACCTTTCCGCATTATTGAGACTTGTGTATACCGTTATTGTGTTAGGATTGGATTTGGGAGGATTGTTCGGACCGAAACCTATTCCGTCGTCGTTCCCTTCGTTTGGTTTCATTCAAGGCAAGTACATGTATTACATTTCGTTATGTATATTGTGATTTTCGAAATGAATGATGAATGGTGATTTTTGGGTGCGTGAGTTGTGTTCCTTCCACCCGGAGTGTCCGACGGGATGTCTGGGGGTCGATACTAAGGGGTACGGCCGCGGAAGTGGACTTGGGTGCGTGTGTGATTGAACTTCCACCCGGAGTGTTCGACGGGATGTCTGGGGGTCGATACTAAGGGGTACGGCCGCGGAAGTGGTATCCCACCCGGAGTGTTCGACGGGATGTCTGGGGGTCGATACTAAGGGGTACGACCACGGGATACCAGTTGTGATTTTGTGATATCGTGATGACTGAAAATCGATGTGATTGCCAATGTAGTATTCCGGAATATATATGTGGCAAATGACTTATGTTTGAGATGATTGTGTAAAACCGTATTTTTGTATATAATGTTGTGTAATTGTGTACTTGCACTAGCTATTCGAATGCTAATACCTTAAATGGGGGAAATGCGTCTTATGCATTTAGTCTGCAGGAGAGGCGAGGAGCGAGGCACGGGCACGCACGTAAAGGATGGGATGGCTTGATGATGTGGCTCGAGTCAGTACTTTTATGTTGTGTCATTGCATTTGTCGAGTACTGGAATTAAATTGTCTACTTTTAAACTTGGTTTAAGTCCCCTGCGTGGGCAACGGATTGGTATTTATTTTATGTTCATGTACTCCGTTACAATTGTTTTGGCCGAGGCCACGGCCTTATTTACTTTTGAGTGCATTGTTTGGAATTACATTGTGGGTCATGTGTCATGTGTTAGCCTGGTAGACCTCACGAGGGTTCTACGGCGTGTAATGTCCCATTTGTGAATTGGGGTGTTACACCTTTGACTTGAGGTTTCAGTAGGAGATGTGCTTGTGACATTAAGTTAGTCATTAGAGTAGTTCGATCCAATCGCCGGTTGGTGGGGTCAACCTCGAAATGCAACTTAGTGGGCAAGTAGCAGTCTCTACTGAATACCAAGATAGGATTCTTTCTCCTGTTAGTGAGCAGGTAAATATCCTATGCGGTTAATGGCAAATAAGATCATAAGTCTTTGGCCAAAGCATTCAGAACTAGTTATATTTGATACACGAGAGCTCGATGATCTCAGTTTGCATTAACAGAAAGCATAGAGTCAAGTTACAGTAGGGTTTGACTTTACCGTGACCCTAATACTTGACCGGGACATATGATTGAAGGGTTTATACGTATACGGTATTCACGACATAATGGTTTTGGAATGATCCTATCATTCGTTCTTAGTTAGGTTACGGTGTGGGCCACGAGGCTGGCTAAGTGGTGCTAACACTCATTGGATCCTCCCAATGCTAACTAAGACGAACCTACAGAGTCGCGGCACAGGAATTGACGACGGATTATATTTAGCTTATTCTCTCTTGGTTAATATTGGACATTGGATGTCTAATTCAATTTATTGGATAAATTAAATCGGTCTCGTGAATTAAATAAATTACTGGGTAATTAATTTATTCATATTATTTCTTAGAGAATTTATTTTTAATATAATTAATTAATTAGATTAATTAATTATATTAATATTGAAACATACCAAGGTTTATCTATCAGATTAGATACACGAGGGTCCGTTTCACGGACCGAAACGAACCAACTTCTTTTTCTCCTCCCTTAGCCACCACCCCACTTTCATCAATTGACTTGGTGATTTTTTTATAAATGTGGGGACTTAATAATACATTTGATGTATTATTACTTCATTATTTATTTTTGAAATAATTGATGAGGTGTGTGTTTTGTTTATAAAACAAACACTATGTCCCTCATTTATGAAAGATGTGATCAGCCGTGAGTTAAGTTAGAGGAGTGAGAGAAAAGTTTTCTAACTTTATACATTTTGAGTTCTAAGTGTATTTTGAGAGAAAATAATTTTTATAAAATACTTAGAGTATTTATAAAAATATATATAAGTTAATTCTATCAATTTCTAGCCGTATACTTAGAGTATAAATTGATAGAAATATTTTCCGGTCATATTCCGACGCGTGATATGTAGAGGCACGGTGTTTTCGGTGCTCGGGATTTTCCAAAAGCTTGTTCGATTGGATTCGTGTTCGTACTCGGAATCAAGAAGATATTATCAAAGGTCTACGTGTAACACCCCCAAACCATTCGGGAATATTACAGCGCCGCAGACCCTCTCCGTGAGGATCTACCAGGCTAAATACAGAAAACACATTAACACTATACATGCCGACATGGCTAACTAACGAACCATTAGACCGATTTGGTCTTTTACCACAACATACACATCGACCGTACATTACTCTTTCTCGTAACTCATACCCACGCAGGGGTTAACATAAATCGACAATCCCGCATAGGGGAAAGTAAACACAACGGAAAGACAAAACAAGACGTCACCAAATACTCAACACCGGTCTTCATGTGATTAGTATCGCCGTCTTCCATCATCCTTCGTAACGATCCTGTGAATTGCTCCCCAGCAACCTGCAAATACCTGGACGCAATACAGACATCCACCCCCCGAATACTCGGGGGTTAGCAAAACTCCACTGTTTTGCTAGTGCAAGTATAAATACAAAGACAAGCCATACATATCATACTCCAAGAACATAGAAATCATGAATATACTTCCCGAGATAATTCGCTTGATCGAAAAGTTTGAATTATGAAAGATAGGAAATAAAACCATTTTACAATTTACAAAACATTTTACGATCTCGGGAGTTTTTGAAAACGTTTGGGGTTTAAGAATTTTCAAGCCTTTCGTAATGCTTAGGGGCATAGCCCAACAATCGTTTATTTCAAAATACAATTCCGACGATGATAACAGGTCCACGACCCAATCATAACATTCAATCACAACACAGGGTCAACGACCCAAATCATCCACATCACATACTGCAAGAATAACCGGTGGAAACTACACCGTGTCAAACATTACCATGACAACAATCTCACTCAACATACCACGAGCTACAATGCAGAGCAACCACAGACTCACGTACCCTTACCAAATTATCACGGTCAAGGGACAAATCACACACAACACATTTATCGATGCCATTCCAAATACGATACCATTTGGGGCCATTCTAATCGACGAAATATGCGCCAAAAATCACAATTCTCCAACAAAACATTTCAAAGTTAACCGTTGATACGAGACTCACGGCCTCCGTACCGCAGAGCCCCGTCGGACATCCCCAGGTGGTTAACCACGATTAAGATACGCACACTCACGGCAATACGTATCCCTAGAGGTCCCGTCAGACCGTCCCTAGGTGAACATACACATATCATCCACAACGCCACGAGAAGTCATAATTCGAATACTAGAATATGCATACAAATGTTAGGTACTTCGCTAGAATGGCTACTTTAACTGACATATACTCACAATTTATGTCACACCACAACAAACAAGTACCAATGCCAAACAACACCAAGTGTCTCAACCTCCTTACGAAGGAGTAACAGCTAATATCACACGTCACATATTCACCGTATAATTACACATCTCAATACACAATCCTCGGCAAATAATTGTGGCCTACTAAATTCACTATAATATGTTCAATATCTTCCATCACACAACACTGAAATACTTAACCAGAAAACACATTTATTCATAAAGCCTATGAGTTATCTTCGAAGGAAAACCTTTATAAAAATATACCGATCCTTTTTGAAAGTTCATTGAAACATTAAAATTCCACATATAATCAATTACCAATTATTACGTCTACGAAACACGAAATGTATGGGCAAGATACTTGCCTCGGTACCGCGAGCAACGAAACAACGAACGAACACGGTCGGATAGCCCTCGAACTTCCGAAACGACCAAGAATTCGACAACCTCACGATCGCTTGATTCGGACGAAGAACATGGATTAAATGATGATATAATCAACACAAGCCTTCCAAAAATGATGTTCCATGATGTTCCCGATCAAAAACCCTCAAATTCTGTCGAAGGGTCGCGAAAAACGAAGGGAAAATGGAAAATGGCCGAGAGACCCAAGTCCAGGCCTTTAAATAGCCGACCCTGACCGATCACTTACGGCCGTAACCGGCCGGGCCTTACGGCCGTAACTCGGCACTTACGGCCGTACCCGACAGGTTCTTACGGCCGTAACCGGCATTCGTCCGGAAGTTGTCTGGCACCTTACGGCCGTAACTCTCGGCCCTTACGGCCGTAACCAGCATTCGTCAGGCCATGCCTGCCGATCACTTACGGCCGTAACCGGCACCTTACGGCCGTAACTCGGCCAGGCCAGTACCTGCTGCGGCCGTCTCGGCCGTGGCCACTTCCGACGGCCCCGACGACCCCGAAACCCGAACCTGAATAAAAACCGGAGATACGGTTACGAAGTACTCGCAAAGACGAATCCAAGCGCTAAGAGAACACACGATTCCGACCACCCGAAGTGTCAGAATTCGACGACGGAAGTAATTACCTCAAACTTTGGGAAATTACAAAAATGGCCCAAAACGCCCGGAAATCACGATACGTGATCGAAACACCGAACCAAAGCTCTCAACATGAATAATAACATTAAATGAGCTTACGAGAAACTCGAAACAACAGTTTCGGACGAGATTCGCAAGAATCGAGCTCAAGTGCGTAAAAGTCGCTAAAAAGCTCGGAACTCAACAAAACGATACCGAAACGAACTCGGATGACAAAAAGTGCAGAATTAATTATTCTCGGAATGACGAAACGGTCATGAGCGAGTTATCAAAATGGACTTCCGCCGAAAAAAGAAAATTACCGAAATTCGAAATTGCGGATATTACACTACGAGGGTATGATTTCTTAATTTATCTTCGTATATTTATATTCGTTTATACGATGCTTGATCGATCCGGTTTTGGGGTTTGGTTTTTATCCGGTTTGACCGGTTTATTTCCGCTGCGTAACTCGTTTTTAATCACCGAATTCCATTTCTTTTGGGTTTAGAATCTGGCTTTGTTTTGACTTTAGAAGATGTACTTGTTTTGACCAAGGGGCACAAAAACATTGTATCCATTCCGGTCATGGACCGAAAAGGCTTTTCATTTTTCATTGGTGATGGTTCCTGCAAAATTTATTTCAGAAATAAACTAGTGGGTACTGCTACATTGTTAAATGGATTGTATCATCTAAATCTCAGCAACAAAGTAGTTGTGAATACTATGACTAGAAAACATGGTAGGGATGAAAACAATCAAGTTTTGAAATGGCATCTTAGACTTGGTCATGTTGGTCAGACCAAGGTTTACAAGATGGAAAAGGATGGACTTATGGGTCCATTGGGATCGGATCCCTTTCCTACTTGTGAATCTTGCCTTAAAGGCAAAATGACTAAGTCCCCCTTCACAGGGACTTTTGAAAGAGCCGCTGATAAACTGGGATTAATCCATACCGACGTATGAGCAGCACGTGACGGATATCAATATTTCATTACGTTTACGGATGATCATACTAGGTATGGTTATGTATACTTAATGAAACATAAATCCGAGGCCTTTGAGAAATTCCAGGAATTCAAGGCCCTAGTCGAGAAACAAACTGGTAATCATATCAAAGCACTTCGGTTGGACCGAGGTGGCGAGTATATGAGTACGGAGTTTGACGAGTTCCTTAAGGAACATGGAATAGTTTCACAACTAACACCTCCAGGTACTCCTCAGTTAAATGGTGTGTCAGAAAGAAGGAACCGGACCTTATTGAACATGGTCCATTCCATGCTGGGCTATACTGACTTACCGATTTACCTGTGGGGGTATGCACTCCTGACTGCCGCTTACATCTTGAACAGATTGATCGGTCAAAAACTTATCCTAAAAATAGGAGTTCTTGAGTCGCTCGCAAATATATACGAGGTAGAAGTAGTTTGTGGTAAGTTCTACCAAGGTCTTTTCTCTCGAGGATTGTCCAACAGGGCTTCGTATAATGTTTTGTTACAAATTGCGAGAAGTAAATGTAATATCCACGTTTTCTATCCTGGGTAATTTCTATTTTGGTGCATTTTCGTTTCGGACAACTCGCCTGGCACTGTTTTGTAGTTCTGAACCTATTTTATTCTTGGAGTTTTTCCGTTTAGATGGGTCTTGATAATGTTTTTACGTAATTTCATCTCGTGTTATATTCTGTCGCATGTGTATTCGTTTCTCGTTAAATTCGTTCGATTTCGTCGATTTCTTACTTCCATGAGTTCGTATGCTTATGTAGAGCATGTTGCGAGTTTCGGATTGTTAATCCGACGTTGTGTCGTGACTTTTCGGTTGTTTGGGCCGTTTTCGTAATTTCCTAGAAGTTTAGGGAATTTGTCCCTTATTCGACTTTGGTTGTGTACCTCAGATCGTTTTGGGTTCCGTACTTCCATTTCGTGTTATTGTTGCCCAAATATCGATCCCTGTTGCTTTTATTCTCCTTAGGATCATTTTTCGTCATTTTGGGACCCGAGGGGGTGTGGGCGCGGCACAAGAATTGTGAGCCGCGGCACACACATCGCCCATTGTTGCCTAAACAAAGCATGCTGTGCCGCGGCACAAGGATTGTCTTGCGCACACAACCGAGTCGGTCTTGCGGCACACTTGTCCGGCCGCAGCACACCGTGTGACACTTGCCGGCCAAAATCGATCAGACGTGCGCGGCACAGTCCGGCAGTGCCGCGGCACATGCCGAGTCTGAGCCGCGGCACACTTCAGATGAGCCGCGGCACAACGAGCGGTCAGCCGACCACTGGGGGCAATTTTTGGCTCTGTGCCGCGGCACAGTTTAGCTGAGCCGCGGCACACGACGCGGTCAGCGCTATATCTGCTTCTTATTCAGCGAGAATCGCCCACTTCCTCCCCCTTCTTCAACCGTGCGAGAGAGAGAGAGTCTTGAGAGGGAGAGTTCCTCCATACACCACTTATTGTGTAGATTTCTTCCTCTCTTTTCGATCGGGTGGCTCGGATTGCGGATCTAACACGTGGTTTTCGGATTTGAGTGCTTGATTCTTCAAGAGGATTGGATTTGGGAGGATTGTTCGGACCAAAACCTATTCCGTCGTCATTTCCTTCGTTTCGTTTCATTCAAGGCAAGTACATGTATTACATTTCGTTATGTATATTGTGATTTTCGAAATGAATGATGAATGGTGAATTTTTGGGTGCGTGAGATGTGTTCCTTCCACCCGGAGTGTCCGACGGGATGTCTGGGGGTCGATACTAAGGGGTACGGCCGCGGAAGGGAACTTGTGTGCGTGTGTGATTGAACTTCCACCCGGAGTGTCCGACGGGATGTCTGGGGGTCGATACTAAGGGGTACGGCCGCGGAAGTGGTATCCCACTCGGAGTGTCCGACGGGATGTCTGGGGGTCGATACTAAGGGGTACGGCCACGGATACCATTGTGATTTTGTGATATCGTGATGATTGGAAATTGATGTGATTGCCAATGTAGTATTCCTAATCTATATGCGGCAAATGACTTATGTTTGAGATGATTGTGTAAAACCGTATTTTTGTATATAATGTGGTGTAATTGTGTACTTGCACTAGCTATTCGAATGCTAACCCCTTAAATGGGGGAAATGCGTCTTATGCATTTAGTCTGGAGAGCTGAGGAGCAGGCACGGGGCACGCACGCGAAGGACGGGATGGCTTGATGATAGTGGCTCGAGTCTGTTTTGTTTATTTCTAGGTTTGGTCATTGCATATGTCGAGTATTGGAATTAAACTGTTTATTCTTGAACTTGGTTTAAGTCCCCTGCGTGGGCATCGTATTGATATTTACATTATGTTTTATGTACTCCGTTGAAATGATTTGGCCGAGGCCATGGCCCTATTTACTTTCGAGTGTATCTTTTGGGGTTTTCATTGTGGTTATGTGTCATGTGTTAGCCTGGTAGACCTCAAGAGGGTTCTACGGCGTGTAATGTCCCTTTTGTGAATTGGGGTGTTACATTTATGGTATCGGAGACCTTAGGTTTTGAATACCTAGGCTGTTGGTGAATTTTGGGTCTGTCAGTTGCGTCATTAGAGTCAGTCATTGAGCCTAATATCATCATGCTACCGTCTTTTCGTGCGACCCGTGGCTGTAAGTCTCCTCGAACTCTTATATCTCTGTAATTCGTTTTCTTGCGCTGTTCGGAATCGTAACTTGTGTTACCAACTTTGCGAATTGTGAATCTTTCTGATCTTGTCCTTTTCTTACTTTCCTTCAGTATGTTGAGAGGTCGTGGTAGACCGGCTAGGGGACGCGGCCGAGGCCGTGGTCGGGGTGCTGATAATGAGGAGGGCTCACTTTCTCAGTCCTCTGCGGACTCAGCCTCTCACTCAGTGCCGTCGGGTAATAATGCCGACGGCGGGGCTACTGCCGTACTTGGCGATTGGTAGCCCAACTTACTCGAGATAGCTCGGGGTGGACGCGAGAATCCGCCCCACACCTAAGAGGAGGCTAGTAAGTGGCTTGAGACGGTGACTAAGATGCACCCTCCTCGTTTCTCCGGATCCTCGACTCCCTCGGTTGGGAGAATTGGCTCTTTCGGTTGTCCAGACCTTCGATGCCGTAGCTTGTCACGAAGACAGAGGGTACATATTGCCCAGTACCTCTGGATAAGGAAGGCGTGGAATGGTGGGAGGCCGTTGTGCCCGAGAGACCGTCGAGCTACTTGGGAGGAATTCAAGGTGCTATGGAAGCAGTATTGTCCGCCGCCATCAAGGAGCGCAGACTGTGGAGTTCTTCACCGCTACACCTCGGGACGTGCCTATTTCTCGTGCCATCATTACTTACAATCGCACTGGGTTTCGTGAGAGATCGGTGAGGTCGGAGGCCGATAAAATCCGTTACTTCAATATGCGCATGAAGCCGCATATTAGGCAGTATGGCACCGCTCATGTGTGCCACTTTGAAAGAATACCGAGATCGCGCCCTAGCGATCGAGATGGCGGTTCCGGAATCGAGTCGGTTTGGAAGCTAAGAAGCGAAGACTACCGGTGGATTCTCGGCCAGGAAGGGTGGTCGATTTTCGAGGTCTCGTTCTGCTCCCATACGGGAAGAGGCCGTTCCATCGTGCCGGTGGATCTCGGGGTAACCGTTCGATTCGGTCGCTTCGGTGTCGTGGTTTGTTTTAATCGCAACCAATATGAGCATTTGATGAAGGATTGTCCTTTTCCCCCGTTGCTCGCTTCACTTGCGGGCGGGCCAAGGCATCGGGCGACTCATTGTGAGAGAGCCACCGAGTCGCTAGAGTTCCGACTACCACTACCGATCGGAGGGATCATAATACTCCGGCTACTCGGGTTCCGCAGGTTCGGGTCGCGGTAGAGGTCGGGGACAGCCGGATCGCCGCGCAGCCACGAGCTCGGGTTCATCCACCCCGACTATCGAGATGAGGCGCACAGAGGAGGCAGACATTCCGGTAGCGTCAGTACCACTCAGATCCTTACTCATCCAGTTTCCGTGCTTTTCGATTCGGGTGCAACCCATTCCTTTATTGCGTCGGATTGTGTGTATCGTATTGGCTTTGACTGCTTGTTTGAGTGTGAACCGTTTGTGGTGGGTACGCCTAGCGGGGATCGTATGGTTGGGGACCGGGAAGTTAGGGATTGCCCCGTGAGGATCGGGAGCCGAGATTGGCCCTCGAACCTCATCGTTATCGACCTTAAGGGTGAGGATTTAATCCTCGGGGACGATTGGTTAGAGCGTCACGGTGCTATCATGAACTATCGGACTCGTACTATCTCGATCGTGGCCGAGGATGGCACCGAGCATACTCTCGTCCGTAAGCCGGGTAGATCGGGAAGCGTTATTAGCGCCTTGAAGGCGATGAAACTTCCGAACCGTAGTGTGTCGGCTCTTGCTATGCCTGAAGGCGGAAGATGGTGGAGTTGACATGTCGTCAATTCCGGTTGTTAGTGAGTATCCCGATGTCTTCCCGCACGACTTACCGGGATTACCACCACAATGAGAGGTGGAGTTTCCTATCGATCTAGAGCCGAATGCGCCCCTATTTCTCGAGCACCGTCTCGTATGGCACCGTCGGAGATGTTAGAGTTGAAGAACCGATTGGGAGAATTGCTAGATAAAGGGTATATTCGACCGAGCGCATCGCCTTGGGGTGCGCCCGTACTTTCGTTAAGAAGAAAGATGGGTCGCCGTTTATGCATCGATTATCGAGAATTAAACAAGTGACCATCAAAAATAAATACCCTTTGCCCGGGATTGACGATTTGTTTGATCGGCTTCGGGGCGGCAGTCTTTTCGAAGATTGATTTGCGATCGGGCTACTACCAGTTGAGAATTCGGGACGTCGATGTTCCAAAAGCCGCCTTTCGGACGAGATATGGCCATTACGAGTTTGTGGTTATGCCTTTCGGGCTAACCAACGCCCCAGCAGTGTTCATGCAGTTGATGAACAAGGTTTTTATTGAGTATCTGGACAAATTCGTAGTCGTTTTTATCGACGATATTCTTATCTATTCACGGAGTCGGGAGGATCACGCCTTACATCTCCGAATTGTATTAGGCACTTTGAGGACTGAGCAGTTGTACGCGAAGTTCTCTAAGTGTGAGTTTTGGCTCGAGGAAGTGACGTTCCTCGGGCACGTGATTTCAGCAGAGGGAGTTCGGGTAGATCCACAGAAGATAGAGGCAGTGATGGCTTGGGAGCCGCCTAAGAATGTGAAGGAGGTGAGGAGTTTTCTGGGTCTCGCCGGCTATTACCGCAGATTCGTTGAGGGATTTTCTAAGATCGCTAGACCACTCACTCAGTTGCTCCGTAAAACTCGAAGTTCGAGTGGGCAGACAGGCGGGGCGGCTTTGACGAGTTAAAGAGACGTCGACTACCGCGCCCGTTTAGCATTGCCTCGGGGAACGAGGACTTCGTAGTGTATAGTGATGCTTCGGGCCTTGGTCTAGGTGTGTTTTGATGCGAGAGAGGCAGTGATTGCTTATGCGTCCCGCCAATTGAAACCTTATGAAGTAAACTACCCACGCACGATTTGGAGTTAGTCTGCGGTCGTTTTCGCCTTAAAAATCTGGAGGCACTACCTCTATGGGTCATCATGTAAGATTTTTACGGATCACAAGAGTTTGAAGTACATCTTGACTGTAAAGAGTTGAACATGAGGCGTAGGTGGTTAGAGTTAATTAAAGATTTCGACCTCGAGATACTTTACCATCTGGTAAGGCCAACGTAGTGGCCGATGCGTTGAGCGAGAAAACCGATGGCTTTGCGGATGTTAGGGGTACTTACACCGCAGAGTAAGATCCGGCGAGATTTCATCCGTCGAATATTGAGGTTTGGGTTCGGAGAGTTCGGGGCGATTATGTGCATTAGAGATCACTTCGTCCTTGATCGATGATATCAAGGCGAAGCAATATGACGATCCGTTTTTGGTCCAAATTGAGGAGGATGTGAGGAAAGGGAAAGCCCCTGGATTTGTGGTTCACGATGATGGAGTTTTGAGGTTTCGCGTGGACTTTGTGTACCATGTGATAATGAGTGAGACGAGAAGATCTTGAGCGAAGCTCATACCACGCCCTACTCCATACATCCTGATACGAGTAAAATGTACAAGGACGTGAGGAGTAACTACTGGTGGAGTAATTTGAAGATGGATGTTAGCGAGTTTGTGGCGAAGTGTTTGACACATCAACGAGTTAAGATTGAGCATCGGCGACCGCGAAATTTATTCGACCACTTCTATCCGGAGTGGAAATGGGAGGATATTTCTATGGATTTCATTACCAATATGCCCAAGACTCGGACGGGAATGAACATGATTTGGGTCGTTGTTGATCGACTAACCAAATCAGCTCATTTTCGAGTATAAAGGACACTTGGGGGCCGGAGAGGCTTGCACGAGTGTTTGTTGCGGAAATAGTGAGATTGCATGGGACCCCTAAGAGCATTGTTTCGGATCGTGATGGCCGATTCATATCACATTTTTGGCGAGCCGTTCATAGAGCTTTGGGAACCGAGTTGAGACTTAGTACATCCTACCACCCTCGAGACAGACGGACGATCGAGCGGGACGATACTGAGAACTAGAAGATATCTTTGAGAGCACATGCATTAGATTGGAAGGATGATTGGGAGACACACTTGCCGTTGATCGAGTTCACGTATAACAATAGTTGGCATGCCTCGATCAAAATGGCACCATTCGAGCGTTGTATGGAAGGAGGTGCGGATCACCGTTGTGTTGGGATGATACGTCCGAGCTAATCGGTCTGAGCCCGACACGATAGTTGAGACGAGGGAGAAGATTACCCTAATTCGTGGTAGATTGTGACGGCCAGTCGGCGAAGTCTTATGCCGATACACGTCGCCGACCGTTGGAGTTTGAGGTGGGAGATCACGTCTTGCTTAAGGTGTCGCCGACACGGGAGTTTACCGCTTGGTCGGAAGGGTAAACTTAGTCCGAGATTTATCGGGCCGTTTGAGATTTTAGATAGAGTTGGAGAACTCGCGTATCGGTTAGGCTTGCCACCGTCCCTGAGCCACGTGCATAACGTATTTCATGTTTCCCAGCTTAGGAAGTACGTATCGGACCCTAGCCATATTATTGATTTTGGAGAGATCGAGTTGGGGCCCGACATTACCTTCGAGGAGAGGCCGATTCAGATCGTAGAGCGTCGGGTTAAGCAACTCAGGCACAAAACCATCCCTTTGGTCAAAGTGCAGTGGTCGAGGCATGGATCCGAGGAGGCCACGTGGGAAACAGAGGAGAGTATGAGGTCGAGATACCCCGAGTTATTCGTATTGTAAGTTTCGGGACGAAACTTATTTTTAGGGGGAGATAAGGTAATATCCGCGTTTTCTATCCTGGGTAATTTCTATTTTGGTGCATTTTCGTTTCGGACAACTCGCCTGGCACTGTTTTGTAGTTCTGAACCTATTTTATTCTTGGAGTTTTTCCGTTTAGATGGGTCTTGATAATGTTTTTACGTAATTTCATCTCGTGTTATATTCTGTCGCATGTGTATTCGTTTCTCGTTAAATTCGTTCGATTTCGTCGCTTTCTTACTTCCATGAGTTCGTATGCTTATGTAGAGCATGTTGCGAGTTTCGGATTGTTAATCCGACGTTGTGTCGTGACTTTTCGGTTGTTTGGGCCGTTTTCGTAATTTCCTAGAAGTTTAGGGAATTTGTCCCTTATTCGACTTTGGTTGTGTACCTCAGATCGTTCTGGGTTCCGTACTTCTATTTCGTGTTATTGTTGCCCAAATATCGATCCCTGTTGCTTTTATTCTCCTTCCGGATCATTTTTCGTCATTTTGGGACCCGAGGGGGGGTGTGGGCCGCGGCACAAGAATTGTGAGCCGCGGCACACACATCGCCCAGTTGTTGCCTAAACAATCGTACTGTGCCGCGACAAGGATTGTGCGCCGCGGCACACAACCGAAGTCAAGCGGCACACTTGTCCGGCCGCGGCACACCCGTGTGACACTTGCCGGCCAAAATCGATCAGACCGCGTGCAGGCCACGGCCCGGGCAGCGCGGCACATGCCGAGTCCGAGCCGCGCACACTTCGATGAGCCGCGGCACAACGAGCGGCCACCACCACCGGGGCAATTTTGGCTCAGGCCGCGGCACGCTTTAGCCGAGCCGCGGCACACGACGCGGCCGCTATATCTGCTTCTTATTCGGCGAGAATCGCCACTTCCTCCCCCTTCTTCAACCGTGCGAGAGAGAGAGAGTCTTGAGAGGGAGAGTTCCTCCATACACCACTTATTGTGTAGATTTCTTCCTCTCTTTTCGATCGGGTGGCTCGGATTGCGGATCTAACACGTGGTTTTCGGATTTGAGTGCTTGATTCTTCAAGAGGATTGGATTTGGGAGGATTGTTCGGACCAAAACCTATTCCTTCGTCATTTCCTTCGTTTCGTTTCATTCAAGGCAAGTACATGTATTACATTTCGTTATGTATATTGTGATTTTCGAAATGAATGATGAATGGTGAATTTTTGGGTGCGTGAGATGTGTTCCTTCCACCCGGAGTGTCCGACGGGATGTCCGGGGTCGATACTAAGGGGTACGGCCGAAGGGAACTTGTGTGCGTGTGTGATTGAACTTCCACCGAGTGTCCGACGGGATGTCCGGGGTCGATACTAAGGGGTACGGCGGAAGTGGTATCCCACTGAGTGTCCGACGGATGTCCGGGGTCGATACTAAGGGGTACGCCACGGATACCATTGTGATTTTGTGATATCGTGATGATTGGAAATTGATGTGATTGCCAATGTAGTATTCGGAATCTATATGGCAAATGACTTATGTTTGAGATGATTGTGTAAAACCGTATTTTTGTATATAATGTGGTGTAATTGTGTACTTGCACTAGCTATTCGAATGCTAACCCCTTAAATGGGGAAATGCGTCTTATGCATTTCGTGCACCGGAGAGCCGAGGAGCAGTACCTGGCACGCACGCGAAGGACGGGATGGCTTGATGATAGTGGCTCGAGTCTGTTTTGTTTATTTCTAGGTTTGGTCATTGCATATGTCGAGTATTGGAATTAAACTGTTTATTCTTGAACTTGGTTTAAGTCCCCTGCGTGGGCATCGTATTGATATTTACATTATGTTTTATGTACTCCGTTGAAATGATTTGGCCGAGGCCACGGCCCTATTTACTTTCGAGTGTATCTTTTGGGGTTTTCATTGTGGTTATGTGTCATGTGTTAGCCTGGTAGACCTCAAGAGGGTTCTACGGCATGTAATGTCCCTTTTGTGAATTGGGGTGTTACAGTAAATACTAAAATATATTTTTGGGTTTTTAAATATTAACTAAATTAAATGCACTATTTAAACTATTTTTAATAAGACTATTTTATATAAGACTATTTTTATACTAGACTATTTATATTAAGACTATTTATACTAGACTATTTATATTAAGACTATTTATACTAGACTATTTATATTAAGACTATTTATACTAGACTATTTATACTAGACTATTTTTATACTAGACTATTTATATTTAGACTATTTATACTAGACTATTTATATTAAGACTATTTTTAACTAGACTATTTATACTAGACTATTTATACTAGACTATTTTTAACTAGTGAAAATGAATAGAATTAAAATGAGTTGGGAATTTATAAAATCTAGGGGATTACGGGTTCATTAAATTAGGTTTTTAATTAAGTATCGGAATTGATTTATACGGATATAAAAGAAAAATCGAATGTTTATCGAGTAATCAACTTTTCACCTCTGATTTCGTAATCAAAGATGTCTTAATCACTTTTGCTTTTTTAAGATGTTGATAACAAGATTAACACTTGATAGATTGAAAAGATGTGTTTCCAATACACTTAACAATCAATCAAGGAGGTTTCACTAGTAGAAATAGGATATGATCAATCTCTATTTAAACCAATTAGTCCTTTCATTTCTCTAACTTGACTATTTTTAGGATAAACGATCGTTCATTGAGTAATCAACTTTTCACCTCATAACTTTCGTATTCAAAGGTGTCTTAACCACTTTCGCAATCTTAAGATGTTGATAACAAGATTAACATTTGATAGATTGAAAAGATATGTTTCCAATTCACTCAACAATCAATCAAGAAGGTTTCATTAGTAAAAATAGGATATGATCAATCTCTATTTAAACCAATTAGTCTTAAAAATAGTTTAAATCAATCAAATACTCAATATATAACCTAATAGAAATCCCCTTCCCCTAGGAAGAAAGATTAGCTACTCATTGGTTTATACAAACTAAAATTATAATAGAAATAATTTATATATATAATTTATATAGAAACTTTTAATTACTAGAACTTAATGACAATAGATAAAACTTACTTGAATATGATGAATCAAAGTGCAAGAAACAAACCTCAAACTTGTTTAAAGGTTACAAGCTTACAAAGATTGAAAGTAAAATACTAAGTAAAATACTAAGTGCTTATTGATCAAGCACTTTTCAATTACAAACTAAATGAAAGAAAAACTTCAAACCAAAAATGAAATACAAACTAAAATTGAAAGTTCTAAGGAAAATATATTGCTAAAGGAAAGGAGTATTTCTTAGCAAGAAGTTGATTGAGAATTGGTTGTTTTTGCAATGGATGAAGATGTCCTTTTATAGGTGATTTTCAAGAATACAATTGATTATTTAATTCAAAATATCTATTGTAATATCATTTTTTTAATTCTTTGTTCACACTTCACCCATGTCTTTGAATTTTCAGATTTTTGACCAAAAAAATATCTTGTGGTTGAGTTCACAAGTTGGTCAAAAGTGGACTAATTTTGCATGGCATCTGCTGAAAAATGGCGATGAAAAACGGCCCAGTTTGCCTCGTGTTGTGCGCCATTTTGTGGTGACTCGGTCTCTTCCGGAATACGCGCGAGGACACGGCGCTAAATGCCGGCCGTGTGTGAAACGGTCCAAGACACGGCCCTTGTTGCGCCGTATGTGAAACGGCCTACATAACACGGTCCTTTTTGCGCCGTGTTGTATGGTCGTTTTGCCTTGAAAAATTCCCGTCGTTGGATTTGATCTTGTTTTTTCGTCCTTTTTGATTCTTCATGTCAGTAATCTGTAAAATAACCATTTTTAGCTCATGTTTGGACATATCTGTAAAATATATATTTTTAATCACAAATCAGTACAATTATGCCCGGAAAAATGAATATTTTGTATATGAATTTTAGATCAATTATGCACTAATCAAATACCCCACACTTAAATTCTAGCTAGTCCCGAGCAAGACTCTTTATTAATCACACACAAAATAAAAATTAAAATAAGACATAAAATAAAAAATAAAAAAATAATACACACAAATTTAAGAAAAATAATTATATATAAAGATAAAAAGAGATCAAAATGCCATTAATACACAATAACCAACTTTATACAGTAGATAGAAATGAATCAAGATTCAAAATAAATCTACTAACGATTTTGAAGTTAAAACACGGTTTTTATTTTTGTAATTCCAAAATGCAAGGTTTTCCCCCCAAAAGGTTGATTATTTCTTTCCCACTCGTGACTTCACACGACTCCCTTTAATGGTTGCTCTCGATCACTCGTTTATTTTTCGACTCAATATGAAGAAGAATTTCATCGGTGTCATCAAATATTGTGATTTTTCACGAAATTGAGTGTATTGAAATTCAGCCGCTAATTAATTCAGATCTTGCTCATAAACTACATCCCTTTTAGTGATAGCTTTCACACCGTTATTTGCTAACGTGTAGCTCTTTTCACCAACACAATTTCTATCTTTTTTTTAAAAAAAGGTGATAGCTTTCACACCGTTATTTGCTAACGTGTAGCTCTTTTCACCAATTTTTCTGTGAGACGGCAGCTACGCACAAACAATGGTTAGTCCTTTATTTTTCGCAAAATTTTAAGACCCCCAAAATTAGGCAGCTGTTGCTGCTCAACACTTCTCCTTTTTGTCATTCTTTTTTTAGGTGATAGCTTTCACACCGTTATTTGCTAACGTGTAGCTCTTTTCACCAATGACTCCTTTTTTTTAGGGAATAGAATTTTTGCAGAAAATCATTTATTAGTTAAGCATGAAAAATCAAAAACTCCACAAATTAAGTAAATTTCAGTTCTATTTTTCATCAACCGACTGATTCTTCTTTTCTCAAGGTAACGAATGACTCGATTTTATATGATAACTATAAGGCTTGGAAAGAGAGATTAAGGCTCAAAAAATTTTGGAATATACAATTTTTTACGGTTAAAACAATTTTAGAAGCTTGTATATAGCTAAATTATTGGTGTTATGGCCAGATCTAGAAATATCACAAATAAACAATATATATAAATATACATAAAAAAAAAAATCAAAGCCAAATAACAAAAATAATCAAATCACACCACAATAATTAAAACATACCACCCTCAAACTTGAAAAAGAAATTGTCCTCAGTTTTTTAAAAAAAAAATAATAAAAAGTAAGAGAAAAAAAAAATACTCCCTGTTATGAAAATTGATGGTTGAGCTATGCCTTTTTGGATCTGCATGAAAAAATATACAAGGCAAACAACAACAACAAAAATATACCCGGAAGTATAACACAATTTTTAAGATGCACATCAAGAAAGTCTGAAGAGTCGCCTTACGCTGCCATCAATGCTGTTATAAAAAACACACAATAAAAATTACAGCAATAAAATAACAATTCATAAATCGCGAATAGATGCGCGTCAAGAGATCAAGAAGAAACTCCTTAAGCTGCCACCATTTAGCACGATTATTACACACGACAGAAAGTAAAACTAACAAGAGGTCTGATATGGGGTATCAAAGGGAGAGGAATGAATCCACTTTTCGTTTTCTCACGGTGAGATCTTCCATCCAGATAATATTAGCTAGAGCTGGATCTGGTTGAGGAACAAATTCAATGAGTTTTTTTATTAGCTCTTCTGGTGTTGTTGCAACGACTATGATTCATTTAGAACGCTCGGAAATAAAACCTTTTTCAGCAGAGTAGTCGATGAAAGATAGTAAACCATCAAAGAAACCATTGACATTAAGCAGACGTATTGGTTTTTGATGAACATTTAGCTGGGCTCTGGTAACCACATGAAAAAGTTCCTCAAGGGTGCCAAAACCACCGGGAAGGGTGATAAAGGCGCCAGAATTATTTATCATGTGAGTTATGCGATCTTGCATATTTACAGATCTAAACTCATCTCCAATAGTTGCCCCGGTGATTTTACTTTCAGCCAGAGGTTTTGGAATTACTCCCAACACTCTTACTCCTTCCATATAGGTAGAAGCAACAGCTCGTCCCATTAATCCTAGACTTCCTCCTCCATAAACTACATGAATGCATTTTTCTCCTAAAGTACGACCCAAGTTGTGTGCTGCTTCAGTAAAGCATGCATTTTTTCCATAACTAGCTCCACCAAAAATGCAGACTGAGTTAAATCTTTTTGTGGAAGATGATGATTCCATTTTTGAAAAGAAATTTATTTGAGAGAAAAAGGAAAAAAAAATACAAGTTTGAGGGATGAATAAAAGAAACAAGCACAATGTTTATTTATAGAAGAAAAAGAAGGTAAAAATTGTTTAACAAGTTTGTGATTGCGTTGATTGCGCTTCAACTACTCAATAGAATAATGAATGCATTTATCGCGTATCACATTTTTTATTCAGAAAATCTCATCACACGACAAAAATAAAAGATACTCACGTGTATGTACAGTAGTTGTGATTTGCTCACATCTTACTCTGATTTTACGTTCAGAAATGGCTTAAACGCCTTCTATGAGTCGGGGAGAAGCTTCCCATCCAATTTTCTTACAAATTGGCAAACAGGGTCTTTTAACGTCAGATTCCCAAGACGTTGTTTATATTCTGGTTTAAATTTATTCCACAAACGTCGAATTCCGTAATGTACGAGTCCACTAGGATGCTTGTCAAGAGAAATTTCGTTACCATCTAAATTCTCTTTAGTCAGACCATCCTTAATGAATTGAATTTTATCTTCTCTGTTTGTAGATGGAATTCCTAAAGATCGACATTTTAAATTACAGTTCCATCTAGCACATTTATAGCAAACGGCTATCATCTTTGCTCGTCGTTTCTTTGCATATGAACTTTTTCCAAGCCCTGGTAAAAATCTAGTCGGTGTTTCTGTGAATTCACCTTCTATTCTTACTTTGGCTTCGATAATGAATCTTATGTCAAAAGGTATGCTTTTATTCATAAGCAACCTCATCCTTTCAAGCCTTGTCTTGTAAATCTTTAAAATTGCATTTTTGCTTAGAAAGGGAAATCTTTCTTCAATTTTATACAATGTTTCTTCCATGACAAAAAAATTAAAATGAAAAACGATAAAATATCTACAAATATCAGTTGTTTGTGGGAAACTGAAAAATCCGACTTTGATATTCATGGAGTACCGTTATCCGCCACTTGACCGGACAGAAGAATAAAAGATGCAGAAATAAAGAAAGATAAAGTAACAAGATATAAACCAAAATATACAAAAAATTATATTTGGCCTAAAACAATCCCCGGCAACGGCGCCAAAATTTGATCGGTCAAAAACTTATCCTAAAAATAGGAGTTCTTGAGTCGCTCGCAAATATATACGAGGTAGAAGTAGTTTGTGGTAAGTTCTACCAAGGTCTTTTCTAACGAGGATTGTCCAACAGGGCTTCGTATAATGTTTTGTTACAAATTGCGAGAAGTGAATACTAAAATATATTTTTGGGTTTTTAAATATTAACTAAATTAAATGCACTATTTAAACTATTTTTAATAAGACTATTTTATATAAGACTATTTTTATACTAGACTATTTATATTAAGACTATTTATACTAGACTATTTATATTAAGACTATTTATACTAGACTATTTATATTAAGACTATTTATACTAGACTATTTATACTAGACTATTTTTATACTAGACTATCTATATTAAGACTATTTATACTAGACTATTTACATTAAGACTATTTTTAACTAGACTATTTATACTAGACTATTTTTAACTAGTGAAAATGAATAGAATTAAAATGAGTTGGAAATTTATAAAATCTAGGGGATTACGGGTTCATTAAATTAGGTTTTTAATGAAGTATCGGAATTGATTTATACGGATATAAAAGAAAAAACGAATGTTTATCGAGTAATCAACTTTTCACCTCTGTACTTTCGTAATCAAAGATGTCTTAATGACTTTTGCTTTTTTAAGATTTTGATAACAAGATTAACACTTGATAGATTGAAAAGATGTGTTTCCAATACACTTAACAATCAATCAAGGAGGTTTCACTGGTAGAAATAGGATATAATCAATCTCTATTTAAACCAATTAGTCCTTTCATTTCTCTAACTTGACTATTTTTAGGATAAACGATCGTTCATCGAGTAATCAACTTTTCACCTCATAACTTTCGTATTCAAAGGTGTCTTAACCACTTTCGCATCTTAAGATGTTGATAACAAGATTAACATTTGATAGATTGAAAAGATATGTTTCCAATTCACTCAACAATCAATCAAGAAGGTTTCATTAGTAAAAATAGGATATGATCAATCTCTATTTAAACCAATTAGTCCTAAAAATAGTTTAAATCAATCAAATACTCAATATATAACCTAATAGAAATCCCCCTTCCCCTAGGAAGAAAGATTAGCTACTCATTGGTTTATACAAACTAAAATTATTATAGAAATAATTTATATATATAATATATATAGAAACTTTTAATTACTAGAACTTAATAACAATAGATAAAACTTACTTGAATATGATGAATCAAAGTGCAAGAAACAAACTTCAAACTTATTTAAAGGTTACAAGCTTACAAAGATTGAAAGTAAAATACTAAGTGCTTATTGATCAAGCACTTTTCAATTACAAACTAAATGAAAGAAAAACTTCAAACCAAAAATGAAATACAAACTAAAATTGAAAGTTCTAAGGAAAATATATTGCTAAAGGAAAGGAGTATTTCTTAGCAAGAAGTTGATTGAGAATTGGTTGTTTTTGCAATGGATGAAGATGTCCTTTTATAGGTGATTTTCAAGAATATAATTGATTATTTAATTCAAAATATCTATTGTAATATCATTTTTTTAATTCTTTGTTCACACTTCACCTATGTCTTTGAATTTTCAGATTTTTGACCAAAAAAATATCTTGTGGTTGAGTTCACAAGTTGGTCAAAAGTGGACTAATTTTGCATGGCATCTGCTGAAAAACGGCGATGAAAAACGGCCCAGTTTGCCCCGTGTTGTGCGCCGTTTTGTGGTGACTTGGTCTCTTCCGGAATACGCGCGAGGACACGGCGCTAAATGCCGGCCGTGTGTGAAACGGTCCAAGACACGGCCCTTGTTGCGCCGTATGTGAAACGGCCTACATAACACGGTCCTTTTTGCGCCCTGTTGTATGGTCGTTTTGCGTTGAAAAATTCCCGTCGTTGGATTTGATCTTGTTTTTCCGTCCTTTTTGATGCTTCATGTCAGTAATCTGTAAAATAACCATTTTTAGCTCGTGTTTGGACATATCTGTAAAATATATATTTTTAATCACAAATCAGTACAATTATGCCCGGAAAAATGAATATTTTGTATATGAATTTTAGATCAATTATGCACTAATCACAGATGTCCTTCCAAATCCGTTCCTAAAACTCCACATGAGACGTGGGAGGGCAGGAAACCAAGTCTTAATCACATTAGGATTTGGGGATGTCCCGCCTATGTCAAGAAGACTAAGGTGGAGAAGTTGGAAGCTAGGTCCGCGAAGGGACGTTTCATTGGATTCCCGTATGGGACGATGGGATATCTATTCTACATGCCCGAAGATCGAAATATCGTTGTTACTTTACAAGCACACTTCCTGGAAGATGAGTTTATTCAGGAAGGCAGAGCAGGTAGAAGTATTTCTATACAATGAAACTCCTCGGGAGACACCTGTGCAAGAAATTGGAACCGAACCTTCTGAAACACAAGTACAATCACCTCGTAGGTCTAGTAGGGTGTCTCATTTACCTGAGAGGTATGGGCTTGTGCACTTGGAGGAGCTGGGTCTCCATGAGGTTCCAAGTGATAGCCAAGAGATCGACCCAACAACCTATGGCCAAGGGATGGTGGATGTAGACTCCGCGAAATGGCATGAAGCTATGGAAGCTGAGATAGACTCGATGCATGTCAATCAAGTCTGGACTCTAGTAGACCGTCCCAAGGGCATAGTGCCTATTAGGAACAAGTGGATCTACAAAAGAAAGACTGATGGTGATAGCAAGGTTGACGCCTATAAGGCCAGGCTTGTGGCAAAAGGTTATACCCAGAAGGAATGGATCAATTACCACGATACCTTCTCGCCCGTAGCCATGATCAAGTCTATTCGCATGATGCTTGCTATAGCTGCCTACCACGATTATAAGATATGGCAAGTGGACGTAAAGCGGCTTTCCTTAATGGATTCCTCTAGGAGGAAATCTATATGTAGCAGCCTAAAGGCTTTGTGTCCGAAGTCGATATTCAGAAAGTGTGCAAGCTTCAGCGTTCCATTTATGGACTGAAGCAAGCGTCGCGTAGTTGGAACCATCATTTTAACGAGGCGGTCAAAGAGTTTGACTTCGTACAAAATGAAGAGGAACCTTGTGTATACAAGAGGGTTAGTGGGAGCAAGATCGCATTCTTAGTACTATATGTGGATGACATTCTACTAATAGGAAATGATGTGGGAATGCTCAGTTCTGTGAAAGCTTGGCTTTCGAGTAATTTCTCCATAAAAGACTTGGGCGAAGCAACCTATATTCTTGGTATTCGGCTCTACCGGGATAGAGCGGGGAGAACAATAGGTCTTTCCCAAGCCCTCTATATAGATAAGATCTTAAAGCGATTTAAGATTGATGATTCTAAAATAGGGTTCCTACCGATGCGACATGGAATAAAACTCTCCTTGAAGATGTGTCCTCAAAGTGAGGAACAATGAAAGGAAATGAGTAATATACCATATGATTCGGCTGTGGGTAGCCTTATGTATGCTATGTTGTGTACAAGACCTGACATTGTACTTGTGGTGTTTCTTGTGTACAAGACCTTAGAAGGCGTTCTTGAGCTTGAAGTGTGTTTCTTGTGGTGTTGAAGGTTGTTCTGTTAGGAGTATGCCCTCGAATGCCACTCAGAGGATGTTGAGTGAGGGCATTGTACTTGTAATTATGTAAATCATTTATATAAGGCAATGAATGTTTCTTTATTTACTGGCAGTTACTGGCATTCCTAACTCGTAAATATACATATAGAAACTAGTCCATGTATTTGAGAGCAAAACATTCCACTCCTTATTGGATAAGGGGGTCGGCACTGCAAAGGTTTATAGCTCAAATACTTAATCGTTCGCAAGTCGATGAAACTTGACTGGGCGTTAAGTTTATGTAAAGACTTGTATGACGTGTTCTTTGACATGGAGAGTGCATGTCAAACACTAATGGTTAGTGGGAGCACACGTTATAGGTATGCTAATTGGATTAGTATACTCGAACTGACTCACCCTCGATTCTGATCGGTCAAAAACTTATCCTAAAAATAGGAGTTCTTGAGTCGCTCGCAAATATATACGAGGTAGAAGTAGTTGTGGTAAGTTCTACCAAGGTCTTTTCTCTCAAGGATTGTTCAACAGGGCTTCGTATAATATTTTGTTACAAATTACGAGAAATAAAATATTCTAAAATATATATTTTTTTGGGTTTTTTAATATTAACTAAATTAAAATGCACTATATTTTAAACCAAACTATTTTTAATAAGACTATTTTATATAAGACTATTTTTATACTAGACTATTTATATTAAGACTATTTATACTAGACTATTTATATTAAGACTATTTTTATTAAGACTATTTTTAACTAGACTATTTATATTAAGACTATTTTTAACTAGACTATTTTTAACTAGTGAAAATGAATAGAATTAAAATGAGTTGGGAATTTATAAAATCTAGGGGATTACGGGTTCATTAAATTAGGTATTTAATTAAGTATAGGAATTGATTTATATGGATATAAAAGAAAAAACGAATATTTATCGAGTAATCAACTTTTCACCTCTGTACTTTCGTAATCAAAGATGTCTTAATCACTTTTGTTTTTTTAAGATGTTGATAACAAGATTAACACTTGGTAGATTGAAAAGATCTGTTTCCAATACACTTAACAATCAATCAAGGAGGTTTCACTAGTAGAAATAGGATATGATCAATCTCAATTTAAACCAATTAGTCCTTTCATTTCTCTAACTTGACTATTTTTAGGATAAACGATCGTTCATCGAGTAATCAACTTTTCACCTCATAACTTTCGTATTCAAAGGTGTCTTAACCACTTTCGCAATCTTAAGATGTTGATAACAAGATTAACATTTGATAGATTGAAAAGATATGTTTCCAATTCACTCAAGAATCAACCAAGAAGGTTTCATTAGTAAAAATAGGATATGATCAATCTCTATTTAAACCAATTAGTCCTAAAAATAGTTTAAATCAATCAAATACTCAATATATAACCTAATAGAAATCCCCCTTCCCCTAGGAAGAAAGATTAGCTACTCATTGGTTTATACATACTAAAATTATAATAGAAATAATTGATATATATATATATATATAAACTTTTAATTACTAGAACTTAATGACAATAGATAAAACTTACTTGAATATGATGAATCAAAGTGCAAGAAACAAACTTCAAACTTGTTTAAAGGTTACAAGCTTACAAAAATTGAAAGTAAAATACTAAGTGCTTATTGATCAAGCACTTTTCAATTACAAACTAAATGAAAGAAAAACTTCAAACCAAAAATGAAATACAAACTAAAATTGAAAGTTCTATAAGGAAAATATATTGCTAAAAGAAAGGAGTATTTCTTAGCAAGAAGATGTAACACCCCCAAATCCCATTGGGTTATTACAGTGCCGTGGACCCCACACCAGGTGATCCACCAGGCGAACACGACTAAAATACAACAACCTGTTCAAAATAGGAAATCACAGACCCTACTATGACGTCCGACATACTATTCCGATATGGAATTTCAACGACAAGGATGGGCCTACATGGCCAAAATAAAAATACAACAACGTTCACGAGCCTTGCTCGGATAATACAAAATGACAACGACTGAACAAAAATGGAGTACTCCAACTGTCTAACCAACATGAACACCAAAATATCTCGGACTAGTATCGCTCGAATGCCTCGTCGCCATCGTCATGCCCCTGTGTCTCAACTCTCTCCTCGCAAGTACCTAAAACATGAAAACATGTTCCGCCCCCACGGGGTCAGCCATCCAGTATAATGAATATCAAGTACATGCACAACATGATATGCATCCAAAGGCAGAATAAAATAGTACAACAATGGTAGTACGAGATGCTCACAAACCAAAGTAAGAATCGAGCATTCGTGGAATATTATGCCCATGACATACGATCAATACTTGCTCAATAGATTAGAACATAAGTGCCCAACGGCGAAACATCAATATAGAACACAACAATACATTACCCGAAGGTAAATCAATCCAACGCTGAAATAAATAAGGATCACAATGCCCGAAGGCTCCAACGGAAATACCGATACATCACAATGGCCTGAAAGTCCTCAGCCGAAGCTGCCAAAATATCACGATGGCCTGAAAGCCAATCACCAAGCCGTAAAAATATCACGATGGCTCCGAAGCCGAATGCACCAAGTCAAATCATCACAATACAGATCTCAAAGAAACAAACATGATTGTCGAACATAACCCTCATGCGTATGAACGATCAATCACAAAACATCAAATTCATCCAATACTATTGACGATCAAAGTTTATGGCTCACAAGAGGGACATCACAGTACGCCCGATCCGTACAAGTGTCCGTGCACATGTCCGCCCGTATATGGAATCCGTAATATACGTAGGACAATGTACCTAATTAGCCTCACGAAACTACGTCCCGTGTGCACAGATAACGCCGAATAATCTCCGCCTAGTACTCTATGTGTCTGGCTAAAAATCCTACACAATAACCAATCGGAACGCAGATATGATACCTGATATGTCAATATACAACATGACAACTAAACTCAAAGGATAACACATCCAAAACAAATCATACGACTCAACAAGTTAACTATGACACGAATAATGAAAGATCGACACGACCGACAATATTCAAACAACCATCCCGGGATCAAAATCCCTAAGGACCAATGAACAACGATCACAACACAATTGGGAAAATCCTCAACCTTCAACGATCACAAAATTACCGAGTTTACAAGTATAATAGTGTGCTTCCTTGAATCGGTCAACACGACAATAATAATTCAACGGATGGGAATTATCGTTGATAATCCCAATTCAATACTTCGAGTACCGTAGAATGGCCAATCGATAACAATTATACAATGGATGGGAATTATCTTTTTGACAACGGTGGAAATTATATTTGATAATCCCATTCAATATATCGATTACCGTTAGAGCGGACAATCGATAATAATTATACAACGGATGGGAATTATCTTTGATAATCCCAATTCAATATATCGATAACCTTGAGCGGTTAACCGATAACAATTGTACAACGGATGTCTCGGCACCTTTAATCGGTTACCGATAACGAAGATGATAATCGAATACGCCAATGCCTTCAATCGCCAAAACGACATCAATAGAAAAACATTGATATCAATAACGATTTATCTACAAAAAATATCTTGATGGAACATCAATTAATAACAACAATCGATACGCCGATGCCGCGAACCGCTATCAACAACAATATCTCAAAGGAACATCAATCAACAATAACAATCGATATGTCGATACTGCGAACCGCTATCGACAACAATATTATCAACAAGTACCGCAATGCCTTGGATCGCCAATTACGAACAACAATAATATTTGGCATAACTTGTCAAGGGTATCGTATCAAACAATCCCCGATATCAACAAAATCACAAAGAGACCAAGTCTCGAAATGATACACACATTCATACACATACATGATAACATTAATCTCATTGACCAGTACAAGTATAAAACTTGCCTCAAACCGAAGGCGAGAAAGTCCTTCCACGATCAACGTCCTACCACGAATCAATCAACGCGTCCTCCGTCAATCACAAGCACTCGAACAACCTTGAATGAAATACAATTCATTCGATAACACGATATCGATCGAAAACGACACAATAGATAATTCCGATTCCAACACGAACACATACTATACTCGTATTTATCCGTATACATACGTATATATATATAATATATATATTACATATATATATAATAATATATATACAATACAACCCAAAATATCTATCTATCTATATATATATATATATATACCCACTTTAAACACACACACACACTGCACCAACACATATAACTCACCCACTGCACAACTCACACACACACACACTACTGTTACATATATATATACTATACATAACACATCTTAACACATATATATATATATAACAGATTTATATATATACATTATATATATGTATATATATACACAAAACACACACCAAACACATAAAAACTTACCAGGAGCCGATCGGCCAGTCCCGGAAAGAAGAAAGAGAAAAACTCCCATGCCGGAAAAATGACCCGCCGGACCTCGACCAACTCCGGTCCGTTTCCGTCTATGGCCGGTTTTCACCCGACTCTGCCTACAACTCCTCGCCGGAAGTATGTCAAACCTCCGTTCCGCCGTCCATATCGGACAAGAACCACTTCCGGTCGCCGGAAAAATGGATAAGCCGGTGCCTGCTCCGTCTCGCCGGAAGAAGAAAAAATGCCGGAACACGTCGACCGGGTTTGCAGCCTTCCGGTTCGGAAATTCCGACCAGGCCGCCGCCGAACTCCGGTCGTGAGTCGCCCGCCGAACTCAAGCTCCATCTCGCCGAAAAAATGGAGAAGAGAGAAGAAGAGAGGGAGGTGGCGAGAGGGATGAGTGAGGGAGAGAAAGAGAGAGGGACGTGAGATGATGATGATGATAGTTGAGGGGTGAGTGAATAATGCATTGAGTATATATTATATATACATATATATAAAGTGAGATGTATTCACGTGAGGGAGAATAAGAGAGATGATGATGTTGATGATTGATTGTGTATATAATATATATATATATATAAAGTGGGAGAAAATGCATGAGAGACATTCACGTGAGGGGGAATCAAAAATTGGTGTATATATATATATATACATACATATATATATATATATATAAATAAATGATACCCCAAAGATATCCTCGCCCCGAAAGTTGACCACGAGGAAGGTTCCCATCATCTACCACGCATTACGTACGTAACTTCAGGGCGTAACGTACGCAATCGCAACAAATTAGCGTACGTAATGCTACACAAGTAGCGTACGCTATGGCTATAAACTTAGCCAAAATTCCAAACTCGCCAAACAACAACCAAACGATTTAAACCAAACCGACGACCAATAAAAATATTTCGATCCCGAATATTTTAATACAATATATATATTGTATCGGTCCAAACAACAACACTTGTACAATTCCAAATGAATACGCATAACTCAACAAGAATACGAAAAAAATTACCCCCGGATATTACATACTCCCCCCCTTAAAAAGAGTTTCGTCCCCGAAACTCAGGGCGCACGAGTTGGGGCACGGACTATCCATCAGGATAAGAAAACAACATCTCCAGGAATACTCCTCAATACGAGCAATTCCGTCTAAGCAACTGGGCCGACCCCACGGGTCCCCACGTCTCCTCTGCCTGAACAAGGCGAAAAAATCAAGTGATAGAGATACTCAATCAAAAGCGAGATTAGCCGAATCATGACTCCTCCGCCAGAGACCAGCCAGGAAGTCGCACCACAAAAGATAATAACAATACAGACATAGTCCTCGGGACTATATCGAACGCACGTCCAAGTCCTCACGACTTGACGTCTCGAATCACAATGAACGATTACCCAGATCATCAAAAAAAATATCTCGGGTACAGGACCAAGGAAAAGAAAATCACATCAAATGACTCAAGTGTCAAGATTCTGAGATACAATGATAACAAGATAGATCAATAATAAATGGTTCACAACCGCAATATTAAAATAAAGACCGAGTCAAACATCAATCCGAGAGACAAGAAAAATACAGATCAAGGCTACATCTCAAATGTACCCGGAATCCACATCCTCCAGATCGTCGAGTTCCTCGATCCCATCGACTCGAGGAAAACACAAATCTGAACTCGCTACTCCCCCTCGGGTGTCCATACCTCTGGCTTCCGAAGCCCGATATGACCCCTTGGATGAAGTACGGACTGAAGTAATAAAATCTCTCGAGGCCCATGAGCTCTCTCGAGATCTACTGGCACTAGAACTCCTGCAGTATTCTGAAGGTGTTCCTGCCTCCCACACAGAAAATAAATAATAGCTGGCACCGTACATCGAGTACTCACATGCCCCGCTGATTCACAATTAAAACAAATAAATAATGACTGCCGCCTGAGAAGAAAATGCTTTCCCAGTACAAAGCCGACTAGGAAATGACCTCTTGGACGTCGGAGCTCGATGTCCCTCTGAACGAATCGGCATCCTAGTCCTCTCACCAGAAGAAACTGAAGAAGTCCTTGAAACTTCTCAGCAATAACAATAACACCCTCGTTCTCGACGGATTCGGGGTTCAAAACCTCCGACATCTTGGCTTCACGAAGTGGAGCCAGATAATACCTCTCTAACATGAGAGTCTTGAACTCGATCCAAACACAATCACGATCGGTGGGTTCTCGAGCACAACTCCGAAAATGATTCGTCAGCCACCAAATTATTGGTACGAGGTTTCGGGTGTCGGCCCACTCTGCGGCCTCTACCCCCTCTGTCACGTCCTCTTTCCAGACTGAAAGAATAACGTTCAATCATGACCACAGCTCAAATACGCCTCAACGGCCAGAATGCTAGGTCAACGCAAAACACGAGTATACATACTCAACAGATAAACGATCCCATCGATCGCGCTAATCATAGCCGATACAGAGTCCACATGCTCCAAAGCAAATAATCATAAATCAATCGTACCCGATCGCCACATACAAGTGTCAACAAAACAGGTTTAATCAATGACATAATGAATGTATGCACATAAAAGAGAATAGAGTCCTTACACAGGTCATACGAAGCTTCGAGGTCTTGCGATACTAGTCTTCACTGACGACGACTCGATGAAAGAATGACTCATACCGTCGTCCAACTATCACGACTCACAAAACCCGACTGTCGAGATTGTCATAACCTGACAGCCCCGCTACTACCGCCTTGGTAGAGCCACATAACACACAAGCCAGGGTATCTCACAACCCAACGCTCTGATACCATCTTCTGTAACACCCCCAAATCCCATCAAGTTATTACGGTGCCGTGGACCCCACACTGTGTGATCCACTGTGCGAACACGACTAAAATACAACAACTGTTCAAAATAGGAAATCACTGCACTTACTATGACGTCCGACATACTATTCCGATATGGAATTTCAACGACAAGGATGGGCCTACATGGCCAAAATAAAAATACAACAACGTTCACGAGCCTTGCTCGGATAATACAAAATGACAACGACTGAACAAAAATGGAGTACTCCAACTGTCTAACCAACATGAACACCAAAATATCTCGGACTAGTATCGCTCGAATGCCTCGTCGCCATCGTCATGCCCCTGTGTCTCAACTCTCTCCTCGCAAGTACCTAAAACATGAAAACATGTTCCGCCACTGGGTCGACCATCCAAAGATAATGAATATCAAGTACATGCACAACATGATATGCATCCAAAGGCAGAATAAAATAGTACAACAATGGTAGTACGAGATGCTCACAAACCAAAGTAAGAATCGAGCATTCGTGGAATATTATGCCCATGACATACGATCAATACTTGCTCAATAGATTAGAACATAAGTGCCCAACGGCGAAACATCAATATAGAACACAACAATACATTACCCGAAGGTAAATCAATCCAACGCTGAAATAAATAAGGATCACAATGCCCGAAGGCTCCAACGGAAATACCGATACATCACAATGGCCTGAAAGTCCTCAGCCGAAGCTGCCAAAATATCACGATGGCCTGAAAGCCGAACAGCCCGAAGCTGTAAAAATATCACGATGGCCTGAAAGCCGAACAGCCCGAAGCTGTAAATCATCACAATACAGATCTCAAAGAAACAAACATGATTGTCGAACATACCCCTCAGGCGTATGAACGCTCAATCACAAAACATCAAATTCATCCAATACTATGGACGATCAAAGTTTATGGCTCACAAGATGGACATCACAGTACGCCCGATCCGGAAATGTGTCCGTGCACATGTCCGCCCCGTATATGGAATCCAGAGTATACGTAGGACAATGTACCTAATTAGCCTCACGAAACTACGTCCCGTGTGCACAGTACAACGCGGAATAATATCCGCCGAGGACTATATGTGCCTGGCTAAAAATCCTACACAATAACCAATCGGAACGCAGATATGATTCCGGATATGTCACGATACAACATGACAACGAAACTCAAAGGATAACACATCCAAAACAAATCATACGACTCACCAAGTGAACGATGACACGAATAATGAAAGATCGACACGACCGACAATATTCGAAACAACCATCCTGGGATCAAAATCCCTAAGGACCAATGAACAACGATCACAACACAACAGTTCGGGAAAATCCTCAACCTTCAACGATCACAAAATTACCGAGTTTACAAGAATAATAGTGTGCTGCCTGGAATCGGTCAACACGACAATAATAATTCAACGGATGGGAATTATCGTTGATAATCCCAATTCAATACTTCGATTACCGTAGAATGGCCAATTGATAACAATTATACAATGGATGGGAATTATCTTTTTGACAACGGGTGGAAATTATATTTGATAATCCCAATTCAATATATCGATTACCGTTAGAGCGGACAATCGATAATAATTATACAACGGATGGGAATTATCTTTGATAATCCCAATTCAATATATCGATTACCGTTAGAGCGGACAATCGATAATAATTATACAACGGATGGGAATTATCTTTGATAATCCCAATTCAATATATCGATAACCTTCAGAACGGTTAACCGATAACAATTGTACAACGGATGTCTCGGCACCTTTAATCGGTTACCGATAACGAAGATGATAATCGAATACGTCAATGCCTTCAATCGGCCAAAACGACATCAATAGAAAAACATTGATATCAATAACGACGATTCACAAAAAAATATCTTGATGGAACATCAATTAATAACAACAATCGATACGTCGATGCCGCGAACCGGCTATCAACAACAATATCTCAAAGGAACATCAATCAACAATAACAATCGATATGTCGATACCGCGAACCGGCTATCGACAACAATATTATCAACAAGTACCGCAATGCCTTGGATCGGCCAATTACGAACAACAATAATATTTGGCATAACTTGCCGAAGGGTATCGTATCAAACAATCCCCTGATATCAACAAAATCACAAAGAGACCAAGTCTCGAAATGATACACACATTCATACACATACATGATAACATTAATCTCATTGACCAGTACAAGTATAAAACTTGCCTCAAACCGAAGGCGAGAAAGTCCTTCCACGATCAACGTCCTACCACGAATCAATCAACGCGTCCTCCGTCAATCACAAGCACTCGAACAACCTTGAATGAAATACAATTCATTCGATAACACGATATCGATCGAAAACGACACAATAGATAATTCCGATTCCAACACGAACACATACTATACTCGTATTTATCCGTATACATACGTATATATATAATATATATTACATATATATATATAATAATATATATACAATACAAACCAAAATATATATATATATATACCCACTTTAAACACACACACACTGCACCAACACATATAACTCACCCACTGCACAACTCACACACACACACTACTGTTACATATATATATACTATACATAACACATCTTAACACATATATATATATATATATAACAGATTTATATATATATACATTATATATATATGTATATATATACACAAAACACACACCAAACACATAAAAACTTACCAGGAGCCGATCGGCCAGTCCCGGAAAGAAGAAAGAGAAAAACTCCCATGCCGGAAAAATGACCCGCCGGACCTCGACCAACTCCGGTCCGTTTCCGTCTATGGCCGGTTTTCACCCGACTCCGCCTACAACTCCTCGCCGGAAGTATGTCAAACCTCCGTTCCGCCGTCCATATCGGACAAGAACCACTTCCGGTCGCCGGAAAAATGGATAAGCCGGTGCCTGCTCCGTCTCGCCGGAAGAAGAAAAAATGCCGGAACACGTCGACCGGGTTTGCAGCCTTCCGGTTCGGAAATTCCGACCAGGCCGCCGCCGAACTCCGGTCGTGAGCTGCCTGCCCGCCGAACTCAAGCTCCATCTCGCCGAAAAAATGGAGAAGAGAGAAGAAGAGAGGGAGGTGGCGAGAGGGATGAGTGAGGGAGAGAAAGAGAGAGGGACGTGAGATGATGATGATGATAGTTGAGGGGTGAGTGAATAATGCATTGAGTATATATTATATATACATATATATAAAGTGAGATGTATTCACGTGAGGGAGAATAAGAGAGATGATGATGTTGATGATTGATTGTGTATATAATATATATATATATATATAAAGTGGGAGAAAATGCATGAGAGACATTCACGTGAGGGGGAATCAAAAATTGGTGTATATATATATATATACATACATATATATATATATATATATATATATAAATAAATGATACCCCAAAGATATCCTCGCCCCGAAAGTTGACCACGAGGAAGGTTCCCATCATCTACCACGCATTACGTACGTAACTTCAGGGCGTAACGTACGCAATCGCAACAAATTAGCGTACGTAATGCTACACAAGTAGCGTACGCTATGGCTATAAACTTAGCCAAAATTCCAAACTCGCCAAACAACAACCAAACGACGAAACCAAACCGACGACCAATAAAAATATTTCGATCCCGAAATATTTTAATACAATATATATATTGTATCGGTCCAAACAACAACACTTGTACAATTCCAAATGAATACGTACAACTCAACAGTAACACGAAAAAAAAATTACCCCCGGATATTACAGAAGATGATTGAGAATTGGTAATTGGTGATTTTGCAATGGATGAAGATGTCCTCTTATAGGTGATTTTCAAGAATACAATTGATTATTTAATTCAAAATATCTATTATAATATCATTTTTTTAATTCTTTGTTCACACTTCACCCATGTCTTTGAATTTTCAGATTTTTGACCAAAAAATATCTTGTGGTTGAGTTCACAAGTTGGTCAAAAGTGGACTAGTTTTGCATGGCATCTGCTGAAAAACGGCGATGAAAAACGGCCCAGTTTGCCCCGTGTTGTGCGCCGTTTTGTGGTGACTCGGTCTCTGTAATAGCCGCATTTTTCTTCCCCCTTGTATTTTCTTTTTCGGCATATTTCACGATAGTAGTGACCCTCGTGTATCTTTCATCGTATCTTTCCTACTATCTATTGATTTGATTTCCGTTATCATTGTGCGAACATGCTTTCGGGTTGCCGTGGATCCATTCTACGTTATGATGCCCGTTGAGATGTTCCGCTTAACGCTTTCGTTCATATTTCGGTGTTTTGGACCGTCTATATCTCGTACTCAGCGCACACTATATTTTCGGCATAGCGCACGCTGAGTCGTCGCAGCGCACGCTACGACCGTTTCGTAGCGCGCGCTAGAGGGCAAGCTCTGGGAGTGGCAGTGCTATTTTCCAGCCTTCTGGACTGGCGTATTAGCGTACGCTACTTAGACTAGCGCACGCTAATGTCGGGAGGCTAGCGCACGCTGATGATGCCTGGTAGCGTGCGCTAGCGTGAGTGTCCAGTACTGGACAGTTTTCTACTGAACTCGGTCAGGTGCCAGGTAGCGCACGCTACGCTCGTGCGTTAGCGCATGCTAGCGGATCAGGTGAGTTCTGGACAGTTTGTCACTGGACTCGACTGATGCCCATGTAGCGCACGCTATTGGTCGATAGCGCGCGCTACCGATAGGTTGTTAGCGCACGCTACGCTTGGAGTAGCGCATGCTAACGGCCAGAAGTCTGGCTACTGGACTGGACGCTAACTATTTTGGCTTGTAATTTTATCCCGTTAGCGCACGCTAACCTTGAGGATTAGCGTGCGCTAACACTCTCTGGCTATATAAACCAGGGAGTTGACCCAGATGAGCAGATTAGTTTCATGTCATTTCTTCTCCACGACGCAGAGCTCTTCCGGGCGATTTCCGAGCGATTCTTCCCTTCGATTATTTCAGGCATCCTCTACCTTGAGTTTTTGAAGTAGATTAACAACACCTACTTGTGTTCTTCATCATCAATCCAAGGTAAATCTCTTAGAACCCTACTTTTCGATAAATTGGGGGTTTTGGGATTTTCTTCCGATCCGTTCCGTTTTGTTGATGGATTCATGATGAATATGATTAATCTTGTTGGTATTCTTAGTTTCCCTACGGATTCATGGTATATTTCGTGGTTTTTACGGAATCGAGAGGGTTTGGTTGTGGTCCGCCCTCGTTGTTGTTTATATACGAATATACATGAATCGTAGGCAGGTTTTCGGGTGTATTCCAATTCCGTATTCATTTAGAAATGGTGGTGATTGTATTCTTCGAATCGTTAGGTTCGGTTTCATTGGTTCCTAGCGTTCGTCGGTGACTCTTCTTTCCATTCATCGCGTCGTCAATAATTCAAGGCAAGTATTTTTGGAAACCTTTATGCTTAACGTGGAATGGAAATGTATTTTGTGTGTGATTTGCTCACCTCGTGTTGGTCCGACGGGATCAAGGAGGGAATCCAAAGGTTTGCGTCCCGGATTCATGAGTTTGTTTAGCTAGCTAGTGCGGGAGGGTCCTTAGAGGCCTCGTGCGGGAATTTATGATATGACTCTGTTCCCAGGGCGATGCATGTGCGTGTTTTGTTTTATAATATAGCCAGTGTGGGAGGGTCCTTAGAGGCCTCGTGCGGGAATTTATGATATGACTCTGTTCCCAAGGCAAATTGTTTGACTGTTTATTTCCGGAAAAGACATGTTTAGTTTTGTTTTGTGAAATGATATTGGTGCATGTACTATGAAATGTGTAAGCGATTGGTTTGCCTTGATTACTTGTACTAGCGTAATTGCTAACCCCTTTGGGGGACCCGTTTCGGGGAAATTCTTGTTATGGATTTCAGGTTATGATTATCCGGACGAGCGAGCACCGGGACAGTACGAGGATGTCGGCCAGGGTCGTTGACATGTGCATTTGGGTCGTCTTATTTCCTTTGTTTAATTCGATATGGTTGTTTCCTATATTTCTAAACTTATAGATTGTACTCGCGAGTACTTAGGCTTTTCCTTTCGGATTGTGTTTGGACTTCGTTGGAGTTACTGTATTTGTCGGTTGATGCTTATTGTGCCGGTTGTACCGGACGTGTTGTTTTATGTTCTTGTTGTTAACAACTGTTTCCTTGCTAACCGAGACGGTTAGTCGAGAGGTGTTTTTCTTGTGTTAGCCTGGTGGATCCCATGTAGGGGTCCACGACGCTGTAATACACCTCGAATATCTTGGGGGTGTTATAGAAAATGGTATCAGAGCACTAGGTTTATGGATACCTAGGCTTGTCGGTTATTTGGGTCTAGTCGTGTTTTGTTTTGCACATCGTCACACCGCTGCCGGCATCTCAGTACTTCCAGTGTTCGTAAGGTCCCTTACTCGATTCCTTATTTTTTTTTGTACTGTATTCCGTTTCCTGAACTATGGTTATTCTCCCTCCTTTGCTTATCATCGTGGTTGCTTTTCCCTTCCTTACTCATCCTCGATATACTTCTGTTATCTCTTAACACCAGTATGGATGCCGGAGGAAACCGTGGTCGTGGTCGTGGTCGTGGCCGTGGACGCGGCCGAGGACGTGCGGCGGTGGGGCGGCCACGTCGCACTCTTCAGAGCCGGCGCACCGGCGACCGTCACGCCATGCTTCTTCTCAGAGCGCGCCGATCTTGGTATTGCGGCCGCAGGCAAATGGTTAACCAAATGGCGGCTATAGCTCAGTGGTCCGTAACCCCACTGTGCCCATGCTAATCGGGGCGGAGTGGATCGCTGGCTTCAGGATGTCATCAAGATGCATCCTCCTCAGTTTTCGGGAGCTTCGGACCCGATCGGCTGGGAAGGGTGGATCAAGGAGATATCCAAAGTCTTCACTGCTACCAACTGCCTCGAGTACCGTAAGGTCCCTATTGCTCAATACTTTCTCACGGGAGATGCTACAGATTGGTGGGAGGCCGTTGGTCCCAAAGATCATGTTGCTTCGTGGGCCGAATTTCAAGAATTGATGGAGACCGAATATTGTCCGTGGCCGGTCAGGCAGGCTCGAGTGCATGCTTTCTATGATGCTCAACCAAGGGATATTCCCGTATCCCAAGCTATTGCCGAATTTAACAAGGAGTTGGGTTATGTGAAGACCCAAGTTGTCGCTGAGAGCGACAAAATTTTCCATTTTTCAAGGAGGATGAAACTGTCCATTCGGGACTACATGTCTGGACTCGTCTGCACTACCTTGAAGGATTATCAGAGTAGGGCCCTCGCTTATGATATGTCAGTGACGGCTAGTGATTTGGCTCGTGAAAGCAAGAAACAGAAGTCGGTCGGAAATTTTTCTGGTCCCAAGAGTGGAGGCCAGCAGAAATCTCAAGCTGCAAATATTTCAACGGGCGGTTCGGCTCGTTTCTCTGGGAGCTTTCGGGGTAACGCCGGAACCTCCGCTCGTGAACCCACATGTTTTAACTGTGGTGTGCAGGGCCATAGGAGCCGGCAGTGTTCTCGTCCGAAGTTTACTTGTCATACTTGTGGACAGCTGGGCCACAAGGCCCCTTTTTGTGAGCAGGTCAAACAGCTTCGCGGCGCCCGTTCTTCTCAACCAGTACCGTTGGAGCCGAGTGTGAACCAGGGCTCATTTGCTCCGCCGCCTCCACCGAGCGCCGGCCGAGGTAGGGGTCGGGGTCAGCCCGCTAGGGTAGGAGCTTCCAGTGTCGGCTCTGCCCAACCGCGTATCTATGAGATGAGGAGGGCCGATGACCCAGCAGCCACTGTGGCGACAGGTACCGTTCATATCCATTCTCATCCTGTCGATGTGCTTTTTGATTCGGGTGCTACGCATTCATTCATTTCTCTAGAGTGTGTACGCCGTCTGAGTCTCGACTGCTTGTCACCTTGCGAGCCTTTCATTGTTAAACTCCCTAGCGGTGACAGAATTGTCGGTGATCGAGAAGTCCAAGACTGCTCTGTGTTTATTTGTGAGAGAGCTTGGCTCTCTAATCTTATTGTCGTTAGTATTGTGGGTGAGGATTTGATTCTCGGGGATGATTGGCTCGAGCGGCATGGCGCAATCATGAACTACCGCATGAGAATCATCACTATGTTAGCCGAGGACGGCACCGAACACTCTTTCGCAGGGCGAAAGAGGGGAAACCAGAAGTTCGTTATTAATGCCTTGAAGGCGATGAGCCTCCTGCGAAAGGGGTGTACTGGTTATTGGTGCTATGCCTTGAAGGCGGAGAATGTGGAGTCGAGCTTTCGTCGATTCCAGTCGTTAGTGAGTTTCCTCATGTTTTTCCTGACGAGTTACCGGGATTGCCACCGGATAGTGAGATTGAGTTTGCTATAGAGTTAGAGCTGGGTGCGGCTCCGATTTCGAAGGCGCCGTATCGCATGGCACCTTCAGAGATGTCTGAGTTGAAGAAGCAGTTGAGCGAGCTTCTTGAGTCGGGGTACGTTCGACCGAGCACCTCGCCTTGGGGCGCACCGGTCCTGTTTGTGCGGAAGAAGGATGGTTCACTACGTTTGTGTATCGACTATCGCGAACTAAACAAGGTGACCATCAAGAACAAGTATCCTTTGCCGAGAATCGATGACTTGTTTGACCAGTTGCAGGGAGCTGCGGTATTCTCGAAGATTGATTTGAAATCGGGCTACTATCAGCTTCGGGTGAGAGAGTCCGACGTGCCGAAAATAGCTTTTCAGATGAGATACGGACATTACGAGTTTGTAGTTATGCCTTTCGGGTTAACTAATGCGCCGGCGGTGTTCATGCAATTGATGAACAAAGTCTTTATCGAGTATTTGGATAAGTGTGTCGTCTTCTTCATTGACGATATTCTTATATATTCGAGGAATGAGGAAGAGCATGCCCATCATCTGCGGATAGTGTTAGACATTTTGAGGACCGAGCAACTCTATGCGAAGTTCTCGAAATGTGAGTTCTGGCTGAAGGAAGTGATGTTTTTGGGTCACGTGATTTCAGCCGAGGGAGTCCGTGTGGATCCGCAGAAAATTGAGGCAGTGTTGGATTGGGCACCGCCCACAAATGTAAAGGAGGTCCGTAGTTTCTTGGGTTTGGCTGGCTACTACCGTAGGTTCGTCGAGGGTTTCTCAAAACTAGCTCGACCACTTACCCAGTTGCTCCAGAAATCCGAGAAGTTCGTCTGGAATGACGAGAGACAGTCGAGTTTTGAGGAACTGAAGAAGCGTTTAACTTCAGCCCCGGTTTTGGCGTTGCTATGTGGCAACGATGGATTCGCCGTTTATAGCGATGCTTCAGGTCAGGGTCTTGGGTGCGTATTGATGCAGCAAGGCAAGACCATTGCCTTTGCGTCGAGACAGTTGAGGCCGTATGAGCTTAACTACCCTACTCATGATTTGGAGTTAGCGGCAGTCGTTTTTGCGCTCAAGATTTGGCGTCACTATCTTTTCGGCTCTGCATGTCAGATTTTTACTGATCATAAAAGTCTGAAATACATATTTACTCAGCGGGAGTTGAATATGAGGCAGAGGAGGTGGTTAGAACTGATTAAGGATTATAACCTCGAAATCCTTTATCATCCGGGCAAGGCAAACGTCGTGGCCGACGCCTTGAGTCGGAAACCGATCGCATTGCGAACGCTTGAGATCCTTACGCCCCAGTCTGAGCTTCAGCGGGCTTTGATCGAGTTAGATGTTGAGTTTTTGTTGCCTGGAGCTGTCGGGCAACTTTGTGCTTTAGAGATTTCGTCGTCTTTGATCGATGAAATTAAGCTGAAGCAATTAGAGGATCCGATGATTACTCAAATCCGAGAGAACGTTCTTAAGGGAAAGTCTCCTGGGTTTGTGATGCACGAGGATGGTGTTTTGAGATTCCAGAGTCGGCTTTGTGTGCGAGCGATCGAGTTGCGGCCAGTATTTTGCGTGAGGCCCATTCCACACCCTATTCCATTCATCCTGGTTCGAGTAAGATGTACAAGGACCTGAGGAGGAACTTCTGGTGGAATGTATGAAGGAGGAGGTCGCACAGTTTGTGGCGAGATCTTTGACTTGCCAGCAGGTCAAAATCGAGCATCAGCGACCGGCTGGGTTATTGCAGTCACTTCCCGTTCCGGAATGGAAATGGGAAGATATATCGATGGATTTCGTTACGAGTTTGCCGAGATCGAGGTCGGGCATGAACATGGTATGGGTGGTTGTTGATCGTCTGACCAATTCGGCACATTTTCTGGGCATCAAGGACACTTGGGGCCCGAAGAAGTTGGCTCGTGTGTTTATCGCGCAGATTGTGAGACTTCACGGTCCTCCGAAGTCTATTGTTTCGGATCGTGATGGCCGTTTTGTATCGCACTTTTGGCAGGCGGTGCATAAGGCGTTGGGTACCCGTTTGCATTTGAGTACCTCTTTTCATCCCCAGTCAGATGGACAGTCGGAACGCACTATCCAGACATTCGAGGACATGTTGCGTGCTTGTGCTCTCGACTGGAGTAGTGACTGGGAGGAGCATTTTCCATTGATCGAATTCACGTACAACAATAGTTGGCACGCGTCGATTCGGATGGCACCGTATGAGGCACTTTATGGGCGGCGATGTCGATCACCGATTTGTTGGAATGAGGCGTCCGATTTAGTCGGGACCGAGCCGGATGTCGTTTTAGAGACGAGGCGGAAGATAGAATTAATTCGGGAACGAATGTTGACTGCCCAGAGTCGACAGAAGTCATATGCCGATGTCCGTCGTCGACCTTTAGAATTCGAGGTGGGAGACCACGTTTTGCTGAAGGTGTCGCCGACGAGAGGAGTTTTCCGTTTCGGAAAGAAGGGGAAGTTGAGTCCAAGATTTATTGGACCCTTCGAGAATCTCGAGCGAGTCGGTGGGTTAGCATACCGTTTGGCGTTACCCCCGGCCTTGAGTCATGTTCATAGCATTTTTCATGTTTCCCAGCTGAGGAAATATGTCCCAGATCCTAGTCACGTCATCGATTATGGGGAGATCGATGTCGCCGAGGATATTACTTTTGAGGAGCGCCCTTTAAAGATTTTAGAGCATCGGGAGAAACGACTGAGGCATAAGACCATCCCTTTGGTCAAGGTGCATTGGTCGAGGCACGGTGTCGAGGAGGCAACTTGGGAAACCGAGGATAGCATGCGTGCTAGGTACCCTGAGTTGTTTGTTTCTTAAGTTTCGGGACGAAACTTGTTTTTAGAGGGGTAGAATGTAATATCCGCATTTTTCTTCCCCCTTGTATTTTCTTTTTCGGCATATTTCACGATAGTAGTGACCCTCGTGTATCTTTCAGCGTATCTTTCCTACTATCTATTGATTTGATTTCCGTTATCATTGTGCAGAACCGCTGTTTCGGGGTTGCCGTGGATCCATTCTACGTTATGATGCCTGTTGAGATGTTCCGTTTAACGTTTCGTTCATATTTCGGTGTTTTGGACCGTCTATATCTCGTACCTAGCGCACGCTATATTTTCGGCATAGCGCACGCTAGGGGTCGCTTGGTAGCGCACGCTACGACCGTTTCGTAGCGCGCGCTAGAGGACAAGCCCTGGGAGTGGCAGTGTTATTTTCCAGCCTTCTGGACTGGCGTATTAGCGTACGCTACTTAGACTAGCGCACGCTAATGTCGGGAGGCTAGCGCACGCTGATGATGCCTGGTAGCGTGCGCTAGCGTGAGTGTCGATCGGGCGATTTTCTCATCGAACTCGGTCAGTGCGGGTAGCGCACGCTACGCTCGTGCGTTAGCGTACGCTAGCGGATCAGGTGAGTTCTGGACAGTTTGTCACTGGACTCGACTGATGCCCAGGTAGCGCACGCTATTGGTCGATAGCGCGCGCTACCGATAGGTTGTTAGCGCACGCTACGCTTGGAGTAGCGCACGCTAACGGCCAGAAGTCTGGCTACTGGACTGGACGCTAACTATTTTGGCTTGTAATTTTATCCCGTTAGTGTACGCTAACCTTGAGGATTAGCGCGCGCTAACACTCCCTGGCTATATAAACCAGGGAGTTGACCCAGATGAGCAGATTAGTTTCATTTCGTTTCTTCTCCGCGACGCAGAGCTCTTCCGGGCGATTTTCGAGCGATTCTTCCCTTCGATTATTTCAGGCATCCTCTACCTTGAGTTTTTGAAGTAGATTAACAACACCTACTTGTGTTCTTCATCATCAATCCAAGGTAAATCTCTTAGAACCCTACTTTTCGATAAATTGGGGGTTTTGGGATTTTCTTCCGATCCGTTCCGTTTTGTTGATGGATTCATGATGAATATGATTAATGTTGTTGGTATTCTTAGTTTCCCTACGGATTCATGGTATATTTCGTGTTTTTTACGGAATCGAGAGGGTTTGGTTGTGGTCCGCCCTCGTTGTTGTTTATATACGAATATACATGAATCGTAGGCGGGTTTTCGGGTGTATTCCAATTCCGTATTCATTTAGAAATGGTGGTGATTGTATTCTTTGAATTGTTAGGTTCGGTTTCATTGGTTCCTAGCATTTGTCGGTGACTCTCCTTTCCGTTCATCGCGTCGTCAATAATTCAAGGCAAGTATTTTTGGAAACCTTTATGCTTAACGTGGAATGGTAATGTATTTTGTGTGTGATTTTCTCACCTAGTGTTGGTCCGACGGGATCAAGGAGGGAATCCAAAGGTTTGCGTCCTGGATTCATGAGTTTGTTTAGCTAGCCAGTGCGGGAGGGTCCTTAGAGGCCTCGTGCGGGAATTTATGATATGACTCTGTTCCCAGGGCGATGCATGTGCGTGTTTTGTTTTATAATATAGCCAGTGCGGGAGGGTCCTTAGAGGCCTCATGCGGGAATTTATGATATGACTCTATTCCCAAGGCAAATTGTTTGACTGTTTATTTCCGGAAAAGACATGTCTAGTTTTGTTTTGTGAAATGATATTGGTGCATGTACTATGAAATGTGTAAGCGATTGGTTTGCCTTGATTACTTGTACTAGCGTAATTGCTAACCCCTTTGGGGGACTCGTTTCGGGGAAATTCTTGTTATGGATTTCAGGTTATGATTATCCGGACGAGCGAGCACCGGGACAGTACGAGGATGTCGGCCAGGGTCGTTGACATGTGCATTTGGGTCGTCTTATTTCCTTTGTTTAATTCGATATGGTTGTTTCCTATATTTCTAAACTTATAGATTGTACTCGCGAGTACTTAGGCTTTTCCTTTCGGATTGTGTTTGGACTTCGTTGGAGTTACTGTATTTGTCGGTTGATGCTTATTGTGCCGGTTGTACCGGACGTGTTGTTTTATGTTCTTGTTGTTAACAACTGTTTCCTTGCTAACCGAGACGGTTAGTCGAGAGGTGTTTTTCTTGTGTTAGCCTGGTGGATCCCATGTAGGGGTCCACGGCACTGTAATACACCTCGAATATCTTGGGGGTGTTAGAGTCTCTTCCGGAATACGCGCGAGGACACGGCGCTAAATGCCGGCCGTGTGTGAAACGGCCCAAGACACGGCCCTTGTTGCGCCGTATGTGAAACGGCCTACATAACACGGTCCTGTTTGCGCCGTGTTGTAGGTCGTTTTGCCTTGAAAAATTCCCGTCGTTGGATTTGATCTTGTTTTCCGTCCTTTTTGATGCTTCATATCAGTAATCTGTAAAATAACCATTTTTATCTCATGTTTGGACATATCTGTAAAATATATATTTTTAATCACAAATCAGTACAATTATGCCCGGAAAAATGAATATTTTGTATATAAATTTTAGATCAATTATGCACTAATCAAATACCCCACACTTAAATTCTTGCTAGTCCCGAGCAAGACTCTTTATTAATCACACATAAAATACAAATTAAAATAAGACATAAAATAAAAAAATAAAAAATAATACACACAAATTTAAGAAAAATAATTATATATAAAGATAAAAAAGATCAAAATGCCATTAATACACAATAACCAACTTTATACAGTAGATAGAAATTAATCAAGATTCAAAATAAATCTACTAACGATTTTGAAGTTAAAACACGGTTTTTATTTTTGTAATTCCAAAATGCAAGGTTTTCCCCCCAAAAGGTTGATTATTTCTTTCCCACTCGTGACTTCACACGACTCCCTTTAATGGTTGCTCTCGATCACTCGTATATTTTTCGACTCAATATGAAGAAGAATTTCATCGGCGTCATCAAATATTGTGATTTTTCACGAAATTGAGTGTATTGAAATTCAGCCGCTAATTAATTCAGATCTTGCTCATAAACTACATCCCTTTTAGTGATAGCTTTCACACCGTTATTTGCTAACGTGTAGCTCTTTTCACCAACATAATTTCTATCTTTTTTTTAAAAGGTGATAGCTTTCACACCGTTATTTGCTAACGTGTAGCTCTTTTCACCAATTTTTCTATGAGACGGCTGCTACGCACCAACAATGGTTAGTCCTTTATTTTTCGCAAAATTTTAAGACCCCCAAAATTAGGCAGCTGTTGCTGCTCAACACTTCTCCTTTTTGTCATTTTTTTAGGTGATAGCTTTCACACCGTTATTTGTTAACGTGTAGCTCTTTTCACCAATGACTCCTTTTTTTTAGGGAGTAGAATTTTTGCAGAAAATCATTTATTAGTTAAGCATGAAAAATCAAAAACTCCTCAAATTAAGTAAATTTCAGTTCTATTTTTCATCAACCGACTGATTCTTCTTTTCTCAAGGTAACGAATGACTCGATTTTATATGATAACTACAATGCTTGGAAAGAGAGATTAAGGCTCAAAATTTTTTTTGGAATATACAATTTTTTACCGGTTAAAACAATTTTAGAAGCTTGTGTATAGCTAAATTATTGGTGTTATGGCAAGATCTAGAAATCTCACAAATAAACAATATATATATATATAAATATACATAAAAAAAAAATCAAAGCCAAATAACAAAAATAATCAAATCACAACACAATAATTAAAACATACCACCCCCAAACTTGAAAAAAGAAACCGACCTCATTTTTTTTAAAAAATAATAATAATAATAATAATAATAATAAGCAAGAGAAAAAAAATACTCCATGTTATGAAAATTGATGCTTGAGCTATGCCTTTTTGGATCTGTATGAAAAAATATACAAGGCAAACAACAACAACACAAAAGTATACCCGGAAGTATAACACAATTTTTAAGATGCGCTTCAGAAAGTCCGAAGAGTCACCTTACGCTGCCATCAAAGCTTTTATAATAATAAAAAAAAATAATAAAAATTACAGCAATAAAATAACAATACATAAATCGCGCATAGATGCGCGTCAAGAGATCAAGAAGAAACTCCTTAAGCTGCCACCATTTAGCACGATTATTACACACGACAGAAATTAAAAATAACAAGAGGTCTGATATGGGGTATCAAAGGTAGAGGAATGAATCCACTTTTCGTTTCCTCACGGTGAGATCTTCCATCCAGACAATATTAGCTAGAGATGGATCTGGTTGAGGAACAAATTCAATGAGTTTTTTGATTAGCTCTTCTGGTGTTGTTGCAACGACTATGATTCGTTTAGCACGCTCGGAAATAAAACCTTTTTCAGCAGAGTAGTCGATGAAAGATAGTAAACCATCAAAGAAACCATTGACATTAAGCAGACCTATTGGTTTTTGATGAACATTTAGCTGGGCTCTGATAACCACATGAAAAAGTTCCTCAAGGGTTCCAAAAACCACCGGGAAGGGTGATAAAGGCGCCAGAATTATTTATCATGTGAGTTATGCGATCTTGCATATTTACAGATCTAAACTTATCTCCAATAGTTGCCCCGGTGATTTTACTTTCAGCCAGAGGTTTTGGAATTACTCCCAACACTCTTACTCCTTCCATATAGGCAGGAGCAGCAGCTCGTCCCATTAATCCTAGACTTCCTCCTCCATAAGCTACATGAATGCATTTTTCTCCTAAAGTATGACCCAAGTTGTGTGCTGCTTCAGTAAAGCAAGCATCTTTTCCATAACTAGCTCCACCAAAAATGCAGACTGAGTTAAATCTTTTTGTGGAAGATGATGATTCCATTTTTGAAAAGAAATTTTTTAAGAGAGAAACAGAGAAAAGTGCAAGTTTGAGGGATGAATAAAAGAAACAAGCACAATGTTTATTTATAGAAGAAAAAGAAGGTAAAAATTGTTTAACAAGTTTGTGATTGCGTTGATTGCGCTTCAACTACTCAATAGAATAATGAATGCATTTATCGCGTATTACATTTTTTATTCAGAAAATCTCACCATACGACAAAAATAAAAGATACTCACATGTATGTACAGTAGTTGTGATTGTGGCTCACATCTTCCTCTGATTTTACGTTCAGAAACGGCTTAAACGTCTTCTATGAGTCGGGGAGAAGCTTCGCATCCAATTTTCTTACAAATTGGCAAACAGGGTCTTTTAACGTCAGATTCCCAAGACGTTGTTCATATTCTGGTTTGAATTTATTCCACAAATATCGAATTCCGTAATGTACGAGTCCACTAGGATGCGTGTCAAGAGAAATTTCGATATCATCTAAATTCTCTTTATTCAGACCATCCTTAATGAATTGAATTTTATCTTCTCTTTTTGTAGATGGAATTCCTAAAGATCGACATTTTAAATTACAGTTCCATCTAGCACATTTATAGCAAACAGCTATCATCTTTGCTCGTCGTTTCTTTGCATATGAACTTTTTCCAAGCCCTGGTAAAAATCTAGTTGGTGTTTCTGTGAATTCACCTTCTATTCTTACTTTGGCTTCGATAATGAATCTTATGTCAAAAGGTATGCTTTTATTCATAAGCAACCTCATCCTTTCAAGCCTTATTTTGTAAATCTTTAAAATTGCATTTTTGCTTAGAAAGGGAAATCTTTTTTCAATTTTATACAATGTTTCTTCCATGACAAAAAATTAAAATGAAAAACGATAAAATATCTACAAATATCAGGTGTTTGTGGAAAACTGAAAAATCCGACTTTGATAGTCACGGAGTACCGTTATCCGCCACTTGACCGGACAGAAGAATAAAAGATGCAGAAATAAAGAAAGATAAAATAACAAGATATAAACAAAAATATACAAAAAAAAAATTATATTTGGCCTAAAACAATCCCCGGCAACGGCGCCAAAATTTGATCGGTCAAAAACTTATCCTAAAAATAGGAGTTCTTGAGTCGCTCGCAAATGTATACGAGGTAGAAGTAGTTGTGGTAAGTTCTACCAAGGTCTTTTCTCTCAAGGATTGTTCAACAGGGTTTCGTATAATATTTTGTTACAAATTACGAGAAATAAAATATTCTAAAATAGATGCACGTCAAGAGATCAAGAAGAAACTCCTTAAGCTGCCACCATTCAGCACGATTATTACACACGACAGAAATTAAAAATAACAAGAGGTCTGATATGGGGTATCAAAGGGAGAGGAATGAATCCACTTTTCGTTTCCTCACGGTGAGATCTTCCATCCAGACAATATTAGCTAGAGCTGGATCTGGTTGAGGAACAAATTCAATGAGTTTTTTGATTAGCTCTTCTGGTGTTGTTGCAACGACTATGATTCGTTTAGCACGCTCGGAAATAAAACCTTTTTCAGCAGAGTAGTCGATGAAAGATAGTAAACCATCAAAGAAACCATTGACATTAAGGACCTATTGGTTTTGATGAATATTTAGTCGGCTCTGTAACCACATGAAAAAGTTCCTCAAGGGTGCCAAAACCACCGGGAAGGCTGATAAAGGCGCCAGAATTATTTATCATGTGAGTTATGCGATCTTGCATATTTACAGATCTAAACTCATCTCCAATAGTTGCCCCGGTGATTTTACTTTCAGCCAGAGGTTTTGGAATTGTAACACCCCGAGATATTCGGAATAATTACAGCGCCGTAAACCCTTTAAGAAAGGATTTACAAGGCTAAATAAAAGAAATGTAAATATAAGACATCAATACCACGGAAATTCAAGTTTACAAAACCGATTCAACTGGTTCAACGAGTAATTAATACGACCATATCGAAAAGATATTAATAATACATGCGTACTCGAGTACTGAAATCAAACCAAGAAAATAAATCACCACCAACAACAAACATCACTGAACCCCTTCGTCGTCACATCGGTACTGTGGCTGTTTCCCTGCTCCTCGGCTACCTGAACATCAAAACAAATGTCCACCCCCGAAGGGGTTAGCAAAACGATGCTAGTACAAGTATCATATTAAACAATTCGAATATGCATCAACAATACATAACAAGATACACCACACGGACTTCCGCTACCGGAATCCGACAATGCGAATCCACAAGATTCCATTAACACAGCAAGGGTATTCCAATGATCCAGCGCCCTCAGCATAGATCCCAAGATGATCCCGTCGGACCAACACGAGGTGGAAATAACTCGTCCAATGATCCAGCGCCCTCAGCCTAGATCCCAAGATGATCCCGTCGGACCAACACGAGGTGGACATCCGATCCAGCGCCCTCAGCATAGATCGTACAACGTACACAAACACAACTCATGCATACACATATGCCAAATCATTATGTCCATCAACATGAACATAAAAAAAAACTCTAGATAACGAATATCATGACAATTCAACAAAATAATTTCCATGTTCAACAACATTAATAAACCCCAAACATGCTCAAAATACCAATTTTAACACATTACGATACTTGCCTCGAAGATGGCAAGAACGAAACACTTCAATACCCTCAACACACTCGAAGGCCACCTCCTTCGATCAACGTAGCAAGCTCGAACCTTAACAAAAGAAATGATATACAAATCATCTCAAGTCGAACAATTGCCTAACAATTCGGTCTACGGCCCAAAAGCTCAAAATATGCAATCTGCCTGAACCACTTAGCGTACGCTACGTACTCTACGTAGCGTGCGCTAAGCCTGCCTGTTAGCGTACGCTATCGTCTAAGTCTAGCGTACGCTAGCCATGTACTGACAGTTCTGCTCAGCCAACTGACTCGGCTGATAACATAACGTACGTTACGTACCAAATGTAGCGTGCGTTAACTTATTCCCGATAGCGCACGTTAACTTACGTATGTTAGCGTGCGCTAACCGTGCATGGCAGATTACTATTGGTAGAAAACTGGATCTAATGGTGATGAACTCATGAATTCTATGGTGATAATACATGTCATCCCCGTGCATACCATGCTCATAAGGTTTTGTGCAAGTTCTATACGGATTAAACGACTACGAGATACAAGGTATAATCATTACTACACCATAATTCATCTAGATCTTCAAGGAATATCCTAAGTTCAATCCGTTATATGTCCCAAAACGTATGATTCCCTTAAGTAAAGGTATAAGAACTTGAAAATCTCCATATACTAATCACAAATCGGTTTGAAGCTTCAGAATATGCTAGGAGTTCAAACACTAAAAAGGTTCAAAGGATTATACGAAGAATAAGTGCCGAAACGTAAAAAATATCCTTCTAACACGAGATGATTCGACTATTAACGAATTAACTGACTAGATAAACATGATCAAACGTCCTTCAGAATACTACTAATATTGGTGAAGAATCACCTACCTCAAAGTAGCGAAGAACACGAAGGAACTTGAAGAAAATCCAACACCGAGAGCTTGAATACCAATCTCCAAAGATCTACAATCTTCAAACTCGAGCTAGGAGGATGATATGAGGGGTTTGAGGAGGTAGGAAGTAACTCTCTGAGCTCAAAAATTCGGATTTTGGAAAGTGGAAATATTTGAAAAATGAGAAACTATGCTGTCCTATATATAGGAAATGCTTATTAGCGCGCGCTAGTCCCTATTCATAGCGTGCGCTAACGGCCATACGAAGCTTACTGACTTCACTATACTCATATTTTAGCGTGCGCTACCCTCTTGTGAGTAGCGTGCGCTAACGCGTTGACCTGGCTTTTTCCCGAAAGCCGTCCAGGTTCATCCCGACACAATCCGACAATGATCCCCGGCCTGATCTCACCTACCACACGTCTCAATCATGCTGACTACGTATAGCGCGCGCTAAGGTCATGGACAGCGTGCGCTATGGATCCAACTTAGCGTACGCTACACATAGTCGATAGCGTGCGCTACATGCGCAGAATCACAATTTACATCACATTCATGAAATCATACGCTCAACAATATCGGATTATGAAATACGGAGAATAATACTCAGATCAAAGTGCAACAATTACAATGTCACAAGTTCTAAATACATAACAGAAATCTCGGGTATTACATCCTTCCTCCCTAAAAAGAAGTTTCGTCCCGAAACTTAAGATGAAAACAACTCCGGATATCTAGTCTTCATACTATCCTCCGTTTCCCAAGTGGCCTCTTCAACTCCGTGTCGCGACCATTGTACTTTAACCAAGTGTATTGGTTTATTCCTCAACTGTTTGATCCGACTCTCAAGTATCTTGATTGGTCTCTCCTCGAAGGTGCCATCATTAGCTATCTCGATCTCATCGAACTCAATGATATGACTGGGATCTGGTACATACTTCCGCAATTGGGATACATGAAACACATTGTGAACGTGACTCAGCGATGGCGGTAAGGCCAACCTGTATGCTAAATCTCCAACACTCTCGAGGATCTCGAATGGTCCGATATATCTCGGACTTAGCTTACCCTTTTTCCCAAAACGGAAAATCCCTCGTGTAGGAGATACCTTCAATAGTACATGTTCCCCAACGTCGAACTCTAGAGGACGACGACGTACGTCTGCATAAGACTTTTGTCGACTCTGGGCAGTCAACAGTCTTTCTCGAATCAAAGCTATCTTCTCTTGAGTCTGAATTACCAATTCCGGTTCCATTCCGATCAAATCCGAAGAATCATCCCAACACAGGGGTGATCGGCATCTTCTCCCGTACAAAGCTTCAAATGGTGCCATCTTAATAGAAGCATGCCAACTATTATTGTAAGTGAATTCAATCAACGGCAAATGAACTTCCCAATCAATCGACCAATCTAAGGCACAAGCTCTAAGCATGTCTTCTACTGTTTGTATAGTCCTTTCGGACTGACCGTCCGTTTGGGGATGATAAGCTGTGCTAAAGTTGAGCTCAGTCCCCAAGGCCCTGTGAACTGCCTTCCATAAATGTGACATGAAGCGACCATCTCGATCTGAAATAATGGTCCTCGGCGTCCCATGCAATCTGACTATCTCCGCAATAAATACTCGCGCCAATCTCTCGGGTCCCCATGTATCCTTAATTCCTAGGAAGTGAGCCGACTTGGTCAGTCGATCAACTATAACCCAAATCATGTTCATTCCCGTTCTAGTCCTTGGCATACTGGTAATGAAATCCATCGAGATATCCTCCCACTTCCACTCATGTATCGGAAGCGTCTTTAACATTACGGCAGGTCGCTGATGTTCAATCTTAACCTGCTGACAAGTCAAACACTTCGAAACGTACTCTGCTACGTCCTTCTTCATATTCCCCCACCAGAAGTTTTGTTTTAAATCCTTATACATCTTACTGCTGCCCGGGTGAATAGAATAGGGCCCGTTGTGAGCTTCCTTCAGAATAGTCCATCTCAATTCATCATTATCGGGAACGTAAAGTCGGCTCTGAAATCTCAGAACTCCATCATCTTGTATCACGAATCCTGGGGCCTTTCCTTTCTTTGCTTCGTCACATAACCGAAGGATCATAGAATCGTTCAACTGCTTAGATTTGATTTCCTCGACTAGTGACGAAGTCAGTTCCATCACATATAGTTGCCCTTGAATTCCTGGTGCCAATACTTCAATCCCTTCGCGGATCAGTTCTCGTTGAATGCTGGTTTGGGACGTAAGTGCTTCCAACACTCGAAGAGAAACAGGTTTACGGCTCAATGCATCGGCTACAACGTTTGCTTTCCCCGGATGATAGAGGATCTCCAAGTCGTAATCCTTGATCAATTCCAGCCACTTTCTCTGCCTCATGTTTAATTCTTTCTGACTGAAAATGTACTTGAGGCTCTTATGATCTGTAAACATCTGACAATGAGTGCCGTACAAATAATATCGCCAGATTTTCAAGGCAAAGACTACAGCTGCTAACTCCAGATCATGAGTCGGGTAATTTACTTCGTACGGTTTCAACTGCCGAGAAGCATAGGCAATTACCTTATCCTTTTGCATCAACACACATCCCAGACCCTGATTTGAAGCGTCGCTGTAAACCATGAATCCATCAGTTCTATCTGGCAATGCTAATATAGGTGCTGTCGTCAGTCTCTTCTTAAGTTCATCAAAACCAGCCTGGCATTTCTCATCCCACGTGAACTTTTGAGTTTTCTGTAACAGCTGAGTAAGCGGACGAGCAATTTTGGAAAACCCCCTACAAAACGGCGGTAATATCCAGCGAGTCCTAAGAAGCTTCGGACTTCTTTCACGTTATTAGGAGCTTCCCATTCCAATATTGCTTCGACTTTCTTAGGGTCCACCTGAACTCCGTCAGCCGATATCACATGCCCAAGGAAAGTTACTTCCCTAAGCCAGAACTCACATTTGGAAAGCTTTGCATACAACTGTTCCTTCCTCAAGGTGCTCAAAACCACACGCAAATGTTCGGCATGCTCCTCTGCGTCCTTCGAATATATCAAGATGTCATCAATGAAGACGACCACGAATTTATCCAAGTATTCCAAAAATACCCGATTCATCAATTGCATGAATACCGCAGGAGCATTGGTAAGTCCAAATGGCATCACTAAAAATTCATAATGCCCGTACCGGGATCTGAAAGCAGATTTCGGTATATCCGATTCCTTAATTCTCAACTGATGGTATCCTGATCGCAAGTCAATCTTCGAGAATACCCTTGCCCCCTGCAGTTGATCAAACAAGTCGTCGATCCGAGGTATAGGATACTTATTCTTGATCGTCATCTTGTTGAGCTCCTTGTAATCAATACACAGTCGGAGGGATCCGTCTTTCTTCCGGACAAAGAGAACGGGCGCTCCCCAAGGAGAAATGCTAGGTTGAATATAACCCTTCTGTAACAATTCCTCCAGTTGTTTCTTGACTTCATACATCTTGGTTGGCGCCATGCGGTATGGTGCTCTGGAAATAGGAGCTGCTCCAGGCTCTAATTCGATAGTGAACTCCACTTCTCTCTGCGGAGGTAATTCAGGTAGTTTGTCAGGAAATACATCTGAGAACTCATTCACAACTGAAATAGACGAGAGCTATACTCCTTCCTCTTTCCTCATGGCATAGCACCAAAGTCCATGACATCCTTGCTTCAGTAATTTCACGGCTTTCATTGCTTTGATCAATTTTCCCGAGCTTCCCGGTCTCCATCCTCGGAATATGTGTTCAGATCCGTCATCAGCAATGATAGAAATGACTCTCTCTCGGTATAGCTCCATAACGGTTGAGCTAATCGTCCCCGAGAATTAAATCGTCACCGTAGATGTCAACTACAATAAGATTCGATGGCCAATCTCTCCCTCCTATAGACACTGGAAAAATCTCTAGCCTCTAGGGTTCCCACAATTCTCTCTCCACTCGGCAAACCCACAACATATGGTTCACAATCAAATAAGCACGAGATTTTTAAACGATTTACACAGTTCAATGATATGAAAGAATGTGTAGCTTCGGAATCGAATAAAACACTAACTGGTTGCAAAAGGATCTGAATTGTACCTGATGCAACAGTAGTGTTCTGATCGTCAGATTTCCTCATCTCGTACAGGCGCGGAGGAACGGACCCAGCACTGGATGTCTCTCTCTTCCCAATATTTTGCTGCTGAAATCCACTCTGCTGTGTCTGGTTCACACTCATCTCCTTTGGAACTGGCGCTGGAGTGCGAGTAACAAAGGATCTAGTAGCAACTCCACAAAAAGCCGCACGGTGCCCTTCTTGTCCACAATCGTAACAAGTCACAGAAGATGCGGGGCAATCACGTCGAATATGCCCTGCTCGACCACAATTGTAGCATTTCTTTGATGCGTCCGAAACTGCTGATGTAGTCCGGAACTTCTTTCCACCTCTAGAAGGATGTGGAGGTTTCCTAGGCGAATAAAAGGAAGACTGGCCCTTGCGGGGCCCACCACTCTTGTTTTCTGAAAAGTTGCCGGTCACCTTCTGCTTCTTTGCCTCCACCGATTTTTCCACCGCCGCCTCTTTCATGTCGTAGGCCAGCGCTTTGTCTTGATACTGTCGCAATGTAGTGCACTCGAATCCGGACATGTACTGCTGAATCTCTGGCTTCATCCGCATATCGAAATGAAAAATCTTTTCTGCCTCCGTTCTGACCAAGTGTCGCATACAAGTCAGCTAATGATTAAAAATTTTGATTACAACTGTCACAGATGCTTCCGAACTCTGTGGTGAGAAAAACTCTCGGATCTTTGCCTCTCTAACTGGACGAGGACAATACTGTGCTTCCATCATTAGTTTGAATTCCGTCCAATCCGCATTATGATTCTCGGGTCGAATAGCTTCCCACCAATCAAAGGCCTCCCCAGTCAGAAAATACTGGGCAATGGGAACCTTCCGGTCCTCGGGACAGTTAAGACCCGCGAATATCTTCTCTAACTCCTTAAGCCAATGATCCCAAGTAAGTGCCTCAGCAGATCCGTCAAATTTTGGCGGGTGCAATTTGACCACCTCAGCAAGCCATCTGTCTCCCCGGTTATCCTCGTGGTGCTGCTGTCCCATCGCCGTCTGCATGCGGTCAACTACCTGGGCGAACTGGTTTATCTGCGCCACCACCTGTTGAAGCACTCCCGGCATGTTAGGATTTGCGTCGTCATTCGCCGATCCCTGCTGCCCTCCAGAATGGGAATCGGTTCTACTAGCCGATAATTCTGGGGTAGTTGCGGAGTCCTCCTGTCTCATGTTACCCCGTACGCGTCCACGTCCTCCTCTCAACATACTGTAAACACAATTCCTCAATATCCAGGACAAAGTTTTCAAAAATTAAGCCGGTCAATACTCACAAAACAGCATTAAGTAAAACGGTAGTACAAGAGATTAGGAGACTTACAACCACGGTCCACATGACGACTTTTGGCTAAACAGTGATGTTACGAACGACTCGTAAATCAATAACGTAAACAGACCCAACTTAAAACCCGACTCCCAAGATATCCATGAATCTTAGCTCCGATACCATATTCTGTAACACCCCGAGATATTCGGAATAATTACAGCGCCATAAACCCTTTAAGAAAGGATTTACAAGGCTAAATAAAAGAAATGTAAATATAAGACATCAATACCACGGAAATTCAAGTTTACAAAACCGATTCAACTGGTTCAACGAGTAATTAATAAAACCATATCGAAAAGATATTAATAATACATGCGTACTCGAGTACTGAAATCAATCCAAGAAAATAAATCACCAACAACAACAAACATCACTGAACCCCTTCGTCGTCACATCGGTACTGTGGCTGTTTCCCTGCTCCTCGGCTACCTGAACATCAAAACAAATGTCCACCCCCGAAGGGGTTAGCAAAACGATGCTAGTACAAGTATCATATTAAACAATTCGAATATGCATCAACAATACATAACAAGATACACCACACGGACTTCCGCTACCGGAATCCGACAATGCGAATCCACAAGATTCCATTAACACAGCAAGGGTATTCCAATGATCCAGCGCCCTCAGCATAGATCCCAAGATGATCCCGTCGGACCAACACGAGGTGGAAATAACCCGTCCAATGATCCAGCGCCCTCAGCCTAGATCCCAAGATGATCCCGTCGGACCAACATGAGGTGGACATCCGATCCAGCGCCCTCAGCATAGATCGTACAACGTACACAAACACAACTCATGCATACACATATGCCAAATCATTATGTCCATCAACATGAACATAAAAAAAACTCTAGATAACGAATATCATGACAATTCAACAAAATAATTTCCATGTTCAACAACATGAATAAACCCCAAACATGCTCAAAATACCAATTTTAACACATTACGATACTTGCCTTGAAGATGGCAAGAACGAAACACTTCAATGCCCTCAACACACTCGAAGGCCACCTTATTTGATCAACGTAGCAAGCTCGAACCTTAACAAAATAAATGATATACAAATCATCTCAAGTTGAATGATTTCCTAACAATTCGGTCTACGGCCCAAAAGCTCAAAATATGCAATCTGCCTGAACCACTTAGCGTACGCTACGTACTCTACGTAGCGTGCGCTAAGCCTGCCTGTTAGCGTATGCTATCGTCTAAGTCTAGCGTACGCTAGCCATGTACTGACAGTTCTGCTCAGCCAACTGACTCGGCTGATAACATAATGTACGTTACGTACCAAACGTAGCGTGCGTTAACTTATTCCCGATAGCGCACGTTAACTTACGTATGTTAGCGTGCGCTAATCGTGCATGGCAGATTACTACTGGTAGAAAACTGGATCGAATGGTGATGAACTCATGAATTCTATGGTGATAATACATGTCATCCCCGTGCATACCATGCTCATAAGGTTTTGTGCAAGTTCTATACGGATTAAACGACTACGAGATACAAGGTTACGTATAATCATTACTACACCATAATTCATCTAGATCTTCAAGGAATATCCTAAGTTCAATCCGTTATATGTCCCAAAACCTATGATTCCCTTAAGTAAAGGTATAAGAACTTGAAAATCTCCATATACTGATCACAAATCGATTTGAAGCTTCAGAATATGCTAGGAGTTCAAACACTAAAAAGGTTCAAAGGATTATACGAAGAATAAGTGCCGAAATGTCAAAAATATCCTTCTAACACGAGATGATTCGACTATTAACGAATTAACGGACTAGATAAACATGATCAAACGTCCTTCAGAATACTACTAATATTGGTGAAGAATCACCTACCTCAAAGTAGCGAAGAACACGAAGGAACTTGAAGAAAATCCAACACCGAGAGCTTGAATACCAATCCCCAAAGATCTACAATCTTCAAACTCGAGCTAGGAGGATGATATGAGGGGTTTGAGGAGGTAGGAAGTAACTCTCTGAGCTCAAAAATTCGGATTTCGGAAAGTGGAAATATCAGAAAAATTAGAAAGTATGCTGTCCTATATATAGGAAATGCTTATTAGTGCGCGCTAGTCCCTATTCATAGCGTGCGCTAACGGACATACGAAGCTTACTGACTTCACTGTACTCAACCTTTAGCGTGCGCTACCCTCTTGTGAGTAGCGTGCACTAATGCGTTGACCTGGCTTTTTCCCGAACGCCGTGCAGGTTCATCCCGACACAATCCGACAATGATCCCCGGCCTGATCTCACCTACCATACGTCTCAATCATGCTGACTACGTATAGCGCACGCTAAGGTCATGCACAACGTGCGCTATGGATCCAACTTAGCGTACGCTACACATAGTCGATAGCGTGCGCTACATGCGCAGAATCACAATTTACATCACATTCATGAAATCATACGCTCAACAATATCGGATTATGAAATACGGAGAATAATACTTGGATCAAAGTGCAACAATTACAATATCACAAGTTCTAAATACATAACAGAAATCTCGGGTATTACAGGAATTACTCCCAACACTCTTACTCCTTCCATATAGGCAGAAGCAGCAGCTCGTCCCATTAATCCTAGACTTCCTCCTCCATAAACTACATGAATGCATTTTTCTCCTAAAGTACGACGCAAGTTGTGTGCTGCTTCAGTAAAGCAAGCATCTTTTCCATAACTAGCTCCACCAAAAACGCAGACTGAGTTAAATCTTTTTGTGGAAGATGATGATTCCATTTTTGAAAAGAAATTTTTTAGGAGAGAAACAGAGAAAAGTGCAAGTTTGAGGGATGAATAAAAGAAACAAGCACAATTTTTATTTATAGAAGAAAAAGAAGGTAAAAATTGTTTAACAAGTTTGTGATTGCGTTGATTGTGCTTCAACTACTCAATAGAATAATGAATGCATTTATCGCGTATCACATTTTTTATTCAGAAAATCTCACCATACGACAAAAATAAAAGATACTCACGTGTATGTACAGTAGTTGTGATTGTGGCTCACATCTTCCTCTGATTTTACGTTCAGAAACGGCTTAAACGCCTTCTATGAGTCGGGGAGAAGCTTCCCATCCAATTTTATTACAAATTGGCAAACAGGGTCTTTTAACGTCAGATTCCCAAGACGTTGTTCATATTCTGGTTTGAATTTATTCCACAAACATCGAATTCCGTAATGTACGAGTCCACTAGGATGCGTGTCAAGAGAAATTTCGATATCATCTAAATTCTCTTTATTCAGACCATCCTTAATTAATTGAATTTTATCTTCTCTTTTTGTAGATGGAATTTCTAAAGATCGACATTTTAAATTACAGTTCCATCTAGCACATTTATAGCAAACAGCTATCATCTTTGCTCGTCGTTTCTTTGCATATGAACTTTTTCCAAGCCCTAGTAAAAATCTAGTCGGTGTTTCTGTGAATTCACCTTCTATTCTTACTTTGGCTTCGATAATGAATCTTATGTCAAAAGGTATACTTTTATTCATAAGCAACCTCATCCTTTCAAGCCTTATTTTGTAAATCTTTAAAATTGCATTTTTGCTTAGAAAGGGAAATCTTTTTTCAATTTTATACAATGTTTCTTCCATGACAAAAAATTAAAATGAAAAACGATAAAATATCTACAAATATCAGTTGTTTGTGGGAAACTGAAAAATCCGACTTTGATAGTCACGGAGTACCGTTATCCGCCACTTGACCGGACAGAAGAATAAAAGATGCAGAAATAAAGAAAGATAAAATAACAAGATATAAACAAAAATATACAAAAAAATTATATTTGGCCTAAAACAATCCCCGGCAACGGCGCCAAAATTTGATAGGTCAAAAACTTATCCTAAAAATAGGAGTTCTTGAGTCGCTCGCAAATGTATACGAGGTAGAAGTAGTTGTGGTAAGTTCTACCAAGGTCTTTTCTCTCAAGGATTGTTCAACAGGGCTTCGTATAATATTTTGTTACAAATTACGAGAAATAAAATATTCTAAAATAGATGCGCGTCAAGAGATCAAGAAGAAACTCCTTAAGCTGCCACCATTTTGTAATATCCGCATTTTTTTTCTTTCCCTTGTATTTTTTCTATTTTCGGTGTATTTCTCGATTGTAGCGACCCTCGTGTATCTTTCAGTGTAACTCTTCCGTCATCTATTGATCTGATTCTCGTAATTGTTGTGCGGAACCGCCGTTTCGGGGTTGCCGTGGATTCATTCTATGCTATGATGCGTTGTGAGGTGTTCCGTCTGATGTTTCGTCCGTATTCTGGTGTTGTAGACCGTTTATATTCCGTATCTAGCGCACGCTAATTTTTCCGCATAGCGCACGCTAGAAGTCCCCTTGTAGCGCACGCTACGTTTACTTCGTAGCGCACGCTAACGATTTAGCCCTGGGAGTGGCAGTTCAGCTCCCAGCCCTCTGGACTATCGGATTAGCGCACGCTATCTTGTCTAGGGCACGCTAATGTCAGGAGACTAGCGCACGTTAAGTTGTTCGATGGCGCGCTAGTGTATTTGTCGATCTTGGGCAGTTTACTACTAAACTCAATCAGATGCTAGTTAGCGCACGCTACGCTTGTATGGTAGCGCACGCTAACGGGTCAGGTGAGCTTTGGGCATTTGGCTACTGGACTCGGCTGATGTTCAGGTAGCGCACGCTATTGGTCGATAGCGCGCTCTGAGAGGTCATTAGCGCACGCCACGTTTGAGTAGCGTCGCTAACGGCTAAATTACAGCTCTTGGACTGGGACGCTAACGGTAAGGTTTGGAATCTTATCCCGTTAGCGCACGCTAACCTTGAGGTTTTAGCGTGCGCTAACACTCCCTGGCTATATAAACCAGGGAGTTGACCGAGATAAACACAAAATCTCATTTCTTCCTCTCTCCGCGGCGAAGGCGATTCCGAGGCGTTCTCTTGGCGATTTCTTCCTCCAATCATCTCATCCATCATCCTTCTTGAGTTCTTGGAGTATTATATCAACATCAACACGAATCTTTCGTCCTAATCTACGGTAAATCTCTTAGAACCCTACTTTTGGATAATTTGGGGGTTTTGGGTTTTCCTTCCGATTCGTTCCGTTTTGTTGGTGGATTCATGATGAATATGATTAATCTTGTTGATATAATTAGTTTTCCTACGGATTCATGGTATATTTTCATGGTTTTGCGAAATCGAGAGGGTTTGGTTGTGGTCCGCCCTCGTTGTTATTTTTGTATGAATATACATGAATCGTAGGCGGGTTTTCTGGTGTATTCCATTTCCTTAATCGTTTAGGAGTGGTTGTGATTGTGTTATTCGAATCGTTAGGTTCATTCGTCGGTTCCTCACGGTCGTGCTTGATTCTTCCGTTCCGTTCGTGTCACCGTCTATTAATCGAGGCAAGTATCCTTATGAACTTACAATCTTAACGTAGTAGTATTGCATGAGACTTGTGTGTGTGCGTATGCTCACTACGGGTTAGATCCGACGGGGTCTCGGTAGGGGTCCACGGAGGGGTGGATCCGCGAGCTTGCTTTTAACCACTACGGGTTAGATCCGACGGGGTCTCGGTAGGGGTTCACGGAGGGGTGGATCCATGGTTAATTGTGGTGCATTTTTACAAATGAGATTTGATATTGGCATTTCCGGAAATGAGTGTTTTGGAACTATATTTTCTCGATTGCATGTATATACTATATGTGTAAGATGTAAGTTGTTCATCTGGTTACTTGTACTAGCGTAATTGCTAACCCCTCTGGGGGCCCGTTTTGGGAAAATTCGTTTTATGAATTTCAGGTCAGGTTCTTCGAGACGAGCGGGCATTGGACCAATACACGGATGATGGCCGTGCGTGATGATTGTGCACGAGTGACGTTTTAGTGTCTTTTACCTTTTCATCTTCTGTGGTTTTTGAACTAATAGTTGTACTCGAGTACTTAAGGGTTCTTGTTCGTTCGGATTGTATTGTTGCTTATTATGTTGTGTTGGATGATGATGTTATATTGACCGGTTGAACCGGGTGGATTATTCTGTTTTGCATCTTTATGACATGGTATTGTTCTGTCGTTTATGTGAGTCGATGAGTATGATGCTATTCAGCCTGGTGGGTCCCATATAGGGATTCACGGCGCTGTAATATACCTCGAATATCTTGAGGGTGTTACAGAAAATGGTATCAGAGATCTAGGTTTATGGATACCTAGGCTTGTCGGTTTATTGGGTCTTGTGGTGTTTTGTTTTGCACATCATCGTCACGCTGCCATGATTCCGGTACTACCAGTGTCCGTAAGTTTTCCTTCCTCTGTTCATTAATTCCTTGTATCGCACCCTTGATTCTCGACTTGTAATTGTTCTTTTCTTGCACTGATCCTCGTATGGCTTTTGCTACTTATTTAAATCCAGTATGGATGCTGGAAGAGGTCGTGGTCGCGGTCGTGGTCGTGGACGCGGCCGGGGACGTGGGGCAGCCGGTGGGGCGGCCACGTCACAGTCTTCGGGAGCCGGCAGTACCGACGACCGTCATAGCCATGCTTCTTCTCAGGAGTGTGCCGATCTCGGTATTGCGGCCGTTATGCAACAAATGGTGAACCAAATGGCGGCAATAGCTCAGGCGGTTCAGAACCCGGATCAGGCCCACGCTAATCGGGGCGGAGCGGACCGTTGGCTCCAAGATGTCATCAAGATGCATCCTCCTCAGTTTTCGGGAGCTTCAGACCCGATTGGCTGGGAAGGGTGGATCAAGGAGATATCTAAGGTCTTCGTTGCCACTAACTGTCCTGAGGAACGTAGAGTCCCTATTGCCCAATACTTTCTCACAGGGGACGCTACGGACTGGTGGGAGGCCGTTGGGCCCAAAGATCATGCTGCTTCGTGGGCTGAGTTTCGAGAATTGATGGAGACTGAATATTGCCCGTGGCCGGTCAGACAGGCTCGGGTACATGCTTTTATGATGCTCAACCGCTGGATATTCCCGTATCTCGTGCTATTGCTGATTTTAACAAGGAGTTGGGTTATGTGAAGACCCAAGTTGTCGAGAGAGCGACAAAATTTTCCATTTCTCCGCATTTAATGAAGTCGTCGATTCGGGACTATATGTCGGGGCTCGTATGCACTACCTTGAAAGAGTACCGCAGGTGGCCCTTGCTTACGATATGTCCGTGACGGCGAGTGAGGCGGCCCACGAGAGTAAGAAGCGTAAGTCCACGGAATTTTTCGGCCACAAAGGTGGGGGCCAAGAAATTTCACCGCTAACTTTTCCGCTAGTGGTGGCCCAGCTCGATCTACTGGGTTTCCCCGCAGGGCTGCCAGTGCCCCTTCTCGAGAGGTGAAGTGTTTTAACTGTGGCCAGCCAGGCCACATCAGTCGTAATTGCCCGAGTCCTTTGTTGATATGTAATCAGTGTGGCCAACCGGGCCACAAGGCGGCTTTCTGTGCCGAGAGGGAGAGAATTGTGGGTGCCCGGACTTCCATTCCAGCGCCTAGGGAACCAAGTGTGAATCAGGGATCATTTGCTCCTCAATCTCCGCCGAGTGCTAGTCGGGGGAGAGGTCGGGGTCAGCCCTCTAAGGGGGGAGCTTCCAGTGTCGGCTCAGCCCACCCGCGTGTCTATGAGATGCGGAAAGCCGATAATCCAGCGGCTACAGTGGCGACAGGTACCGTTTATATTCTTTCTCATCCTGTCAGTGTGCTTTTCGATTCCGGTGTTACGCATTCGTTCATATCTTTGGATTGTGTACGCCGTTTGAGTCTCGACTGTCTGATGCCTTGTGAACCCTTCATCGTTAAGCTTCCTAGCGTTGATAGGATCGTTGGTGATCAGGAGGTTCGAAACTGTTCTGTACTTATTTGTGAGAGGACTTGGCCCTCTAACCTTATTGTTGTGGATATTGAGGGTGAGGATTTGATTCTCGGGGATGATTGGCTCGTGCAGCATGGCGCAATCATGAACTACCGCACGAGGATCATCACCATGTTAGCCGAGGATGGCACCGAGCACTCCTTCGCGGGGCGAAGGAGGGGAAATCAGAAATTCATCATTAATGCCTTGAAGGCGATGAGTCTCCTGCGAAAGGGGTGTACTGGTTATTGGTGCTATGCCTTGAAGGTGGAGGATGGTGGAGTCGAGCTTTCGTCGATTCCAGTCGTTAATGAGTTTCCCGATGTATTTCCTGACGAGTTACCGGGATTGCCACCGGATCGTGAGGTTGAGTTTGCTATAGAGTTAGAGCCGGGCGCGGCTCCGATTTCGAAGGCGCCGTATCGCATGGCACCTTCAGAGATGGCAGAGTTGAAGAAGCAGTTGAGTGAGCTTCTTGAGTCGGGGTATGTTCAACCGAGTGCCTCGCCTTGGGGCGCACCGGTCCTGTTTGTGCGGAAGAAGGATGGTTCACTACGTTTGTGTATCGACTATCGCGAACTAAACAAAGTAACCATCAAGAACAAGTACCCTTTGCCGAGAATTGATGACTTGTTCGATCAGTTGCAGGGAGCGGCGATATTCTGGAAAATTGATTTGAAATCGGGGTACTATCAGCTCCGGGTGAGAGAGTCCGATGTGCCGAAAACAGCCTTTCGGACGAGGTACGAACATTATGAGTTCGTAGTCATGCCTTTCGGGTTAACTAATGCGCCGGCGGTGTTCATGCAGTTGATGAACAAAGTTTTTATCGAGTATTTGGATAAGTGCGTCGTCGTCTTTATTGACGATATTCTTATTTATTCGAGGAATGAGGAAGAGCATGCCCATCATTTGCGGGTAGTATTAGACATTTTGAGGACCGAGCAACTCTATGCAAAGTTCTCGAAATGTGAGTTCTGGCTGAAGGAAGTGATGTTTTTAGGTCACGTGATTTCAGCCGAGGGGGTTCGTGTGGATCCGCAGAAGATTGAGGCAGTGTTGGATTGGGCACCGCCCAAGAATGTGAAGGAGCTCCGTAGTTTCTTGGGTTTAGCTGGCTACTACCGTAGGTTCGTCGAGGGTTTCTCGAAACTGGCTCGGCCACTTACGCAGTTGCTCCAGAAGTCCGAGAAGTTCGTCTGGAATGACGAGAGGCAGTCGAGTTTTGAGGAACTGAAGAAGCGTTTGACTTCAGCCCCAGTTTTGGCGTTGCCATGTGGCAACGAGGGTTTTGCCGTTTATAGTGATGCTTCGAGTCAGGGTCTTGGGTGCGTATTGATGCAGCACGGCAAGACCATTGCTTATGCATCGAGGCGATTGAGGCCGTACGAGCTTAACTACCCTACTCATGATTTGGAGTTAGCGGCGATGCTTTTGCGCTAAAGATTTGGCGTCACTATCTTTTCGGCTCGCATGTCGATTTTTACCGATCATAAAAGTCCGAAATACATATTTACTCAATGAGAGTTGAATATGAGGCAGAGGAGGTGGCTAGAGTTGATTAAGGATTATGACCTCGAAATCCTTTATCATCCGGCAAGGCGAACGTCGTGGCCGACGCCTTGAGTCGGAAACCGGTTGCGTTGCGAATGCTTGAGATCCTTACGTCTCGGTCCGAGCTTCGGCGGGCTTCGATCGAGTTAGATGTTGAAGTTTTGTTGCCAGGAGCCATCGGGCAACTTCGTGCTTCAGAGATTTCGCTGCCTCTCGATCGATGAAATTAAGTCAAGCAATCGGGGATCCGATGATTACTCAAATCCGAGAGAACGTTCTTAAGGGAAAGTCTCCTGGGTTTGTGATTCACGAGGATGGTATTTTGAGATTTCGTAGTCGGCTTTGTGTGCCGAACGACTCAGAGTTGAGGCGAGTATCTTACGGAGGCCCATGCTACACCTTATTCCGTTCATCCTGGTTCGAGTAAGATGTACAAGGACCCGAGAAGAAATTTCGTGGAATGATATGAAGGATGAGGTCGCATACGCTTGTAGCGAGATGTTTGACTTGTCAGCAGGTCAAGATCGAGCATCAGCGACCGGCTGGGTTATTGCAGTCACTTCCCGTTCCGGAATGGAAATGGGAAGATATATCGATGGATTTCGTTACGAGTTTGCCGAGATCGAGGTCGGGCATGAATATGGTATGGGTGATTGTTGATCGCCTGACCAAGTCGGCACATTTTCTGGGCATCAAGGATACTTGGGGCCCGGAGAAGTTAGCTCGTGTGTTTATCGCGCAGATTGTGAGACTTCACGGTACTCCGAAGTCTATTGTTTCGGATCGTGACGGCCGTTTTGTATCGCACTTCTGGCAGGCGGTGCATAAGGCACTGGGTACCCGTTTACATTTGAGTACCTCTTTTCATCCCCAGTCAGATGGACAGTCGGAACGCACTATCCAGACATTCGAGGATTTGTTGCGTGCTTGTGCTCTCGATTGGAGTAGAGACTGGGAGGAGCATTTGCCATTGATCGAATTCACGTACAACAACAGTTGGCACGCGTCGATTCAGATGGCACCGTATGAGGCACTTTATGGGCGGCAATGTCGATCACCTATTTGTTGGAATGAGGCGTCCGATTTGGTCGGGACCGAGCCGGATGTCGTTTTAGAGACGAGGCGGAAGATAGAAGTAATTCGGGAACGGATGTTGACTGCCCAGAGTCGACAGAAGTCGTATGCCGACGTCCGTCGTCGACCTTTGGAATTCGAGGTGGGAGACCACGTTTTGCTAAAGGTGTCGCCGACGAAGGGAGTTTTTCGTTTCGGGAAGAAAGGGAAGTTGAGTCCGAGATTTGTCGGCCCCTTTGAGATCCTCGAGCGAGTAGGTGGGTTGGCATACCGTTTGGCGTTACCTCCGGCCTTGAGTCATGTTCATAGCGTTTTTCATGTTTCCCAGTTGAGGAAATATGTCCCGGATCCTAGTCACGTCATCGACTATGGTGAGATTGATGTCGCCGAGGATGTTACTTTTGAAGAGCGCCCTTTGAAGATTTTGGAGCATCGTGAGAAACGATTGAGGCATAAGACCATACCTTTGGTCAAGGTGCAGTGGTCGAGACACGGTGTCGAGGAGGCAACTTGGGAAACCGAGGATAGCATGCGTGCTAGGTACCCCGAGTTGTTTGTTTCTTAAGTTTCGGGACGAAACTTATTTTTAGAGGGGTAGAATGTAATATCCGCATTTTTTTCTTTCCCTTGTATTTTTTTATTTTCGGTGTATTTCTCGATTGTAGCGACCCTCGTGTATCTTTCAGTGTAACTCTTCCGTCATCTATTGATCTGATTCTCGTAATTGTTGTGCGGAACCGCCGTTTCGGGGTTGCCGTGGATTCATTCTATGCTATGATGCGTTGTGAGGTGTTCCGTCTGATGTTTCGTCCGTATTCTGGTGTTGTAGACCGTTTATATTCCGTATCTAGCGCACGCTAATTTTTCCGCATAGCGCACGCTAGAAGTCCCCTTGTAGCGCACGCTACGTTTACTTCGTAGCGCACGCTAACGATTTAGCCCTGGGAGTGGCAGTTCAGCTCCCAGCCCTCTGGACTATCGGATTAGCGCACGCTATCTTGTCTAGCGCACGCTAATGTCAGGAGACTAGCGCACGTTAAGTTGTTCAGTAGCGCGCGCTAGTGTGACTGTCCAGTACTGGGCAGTTTACTACTGAACTCAATCAGATGCTAGTTAGCGCACGCTACGCTTGTATGGTAGCGCACGCTAACGGGTCAGGTGAGCTTTGGGCATTTGGCTACTGGACTCGGCTGATGTTCAGGTAGCGCACGCTATTGGTCGATAGCGCGCGCTACCGAGAGGTCATTAGCGCACGCTACGTTTCGAGTAGCGTACGCTAACGGCTAAATTACCTGGCTACTGGACTGGGATGCTAACGGTAAGGTTTGGAATCTTATCCCGTTAGCGCACGCTAACCTTGAGGTTTTAGCGTGCGCTAACACTCCCTGGCTATATAAACCAGGGAGTTGACCGAGATAAACACAAAATCTCATTTCTTCCTCTCTCCGCGGCGAAGGCGATTCCGAGGCGTTCTCTTGGTGATTTCTTCCTCCAATCATCTCATCCATCATCCTTCTTGAGTTCTTGGAGTATTATATCAACATCAACACGAATCTTTTGTCCTAATCCACGGTAAATCTCTTAGAACCCTACTTTTGGATAATTTGGGGGTTTTGGGTTTTCCTTTCGATTCGTTCCGTTTTGTTGGTGGATTCATGATGAATATGATTAATCTTGTTGATATAATTAGTTTTCCTACGGATTCATGGTATATTTTCATGGTTTTGCGAAATCGAGAGGGTTTGGTTGTGGTCCGCCCTCGTTGTTATTTTTGTATGAATATACATGAATCGTAGGCGGGTTTTCGGGTGTATTCCATTTCCTTAATCGTTTAGGAGTGGTTGTGATTGTGTTATCCGAATCGTTAGGTTCATTCGTCGGTTCCTCACGGTCGTGCTTGATTCTTCCGTTCCGTTCGTGTCACCGTCTATTAATCGAGGCAAGTATCCTTATGAACATACAATCTTAACGTAGTAGTATTGCATGAGACTTGTGTGTGTGCGTATGCTCACTACGGGTTAGATCCGACGGGGTCTCGGTAGGGGTCCACGGAGGGGTGGATCCGCGAGCTTGCTTTTAACCACTACGGGTTAGATCCGACGGGGTCTCGGTAGGGGTTCACGGAGGGGTGGATCCATGGTTAATTGTGGTGCATTTTTACAAATGAGATTTGATATTGGCATTTCCGGAAATGAGTGTTTTGGAACTATATTTTCTCGATTGCATGTATATACTATATGTGTAAGATGTAAGTTGTTCATCTGGTTACTTGTACTAGCGTAATTGCTAACCCCTCTGGGGACCCGTTTTGGGGAAATTCGTTTTATGAATTTCAGGTCAGGTTTTTCGAGACGAGCGGGCACTGGACCAATACACGGATGATGGCCGTGCGTGATGATTGTGCACGAGTGACGTTTTAGTGTCTTTTACCTTTTCATCTTCTGTGGTTTTTGAACTAATAGTTGTACTCGAGTACTTAAGGGTTCTTGTTCGTTCGGATTGTATTGTTGCTTATTATGTTGTGTTGGATGATGATGTTATATTGACCGGTTGAACCGGGTGGATTATTCTGTTTTGCATCTTTATGACATGGTATTGTTCTGTCGTTTATGTGAGTCGATGAGTATGATGCTATTCAGCCTGGTGGGTCCCATATAGGGATTCACGGCGCTGTAATATACCTCGAATATCTTGAGGGTGTTACACATTTAGCACGATTATTACACACGACAGAAATTAAAAATAACAAGAGGTCTGATATGGGGTATCAAAGGGAGAGGAATGAATCCACTTTTCGTTTCCTCACGGTGAGATCTTCCATCCAGACAATATTAGCTAGAGCTGGATCTGGTTGAGGAACAAATTCAATGAGTTTTTTGATTAGCTCTTCTGGTGTTGTTGCAACGACTATGATTCGTTTAGCACGCTCGGAAATATAACCTTTTTCAGCAGAGTAGTCGATGAAAGATAGTAAACCATCAAAGAAACCATTGACATTAAGCAGACCTATTGGTTTTTGATGAACATTTAGCTGGGCTCTGATAACCACATGAAAAAGTTCCTCAAGGGTTCCAAAAACCACCGGGAAGGGTGATAAAGGCACCAGAATTATTTATCATGTGAGTTATGTGATCTTGCATATTTACAGATCTAAACTCATCTCCAATAGTTGCCCCGGTGATTTTACTTTCAGCCAGAGGTTTTGGAATTACTCCCAACACTCTTACTCCTTCCATATAGGCAGAAGCAGCAGCTCGTCCCATTAATCCTAGACTTCCTCCTCCATAAACTACATGAATGCATTTTTCTCCTAAAGTATGACCCAAGTTGTGTGCTGCTTCAGTAAAGCAAGCATCTTTTCCATAACTAGCTCCACCAAAAATGCAGACTGAGTTAAATCTTTTTGTGGAAGATGATGATTCCATTTTTGAAAAGAAATTTTTTAAGAGAGAAACAGATAAAAGTGCAAGTTTGAGGGATGAATAAAAGAAACAAGCACAATGTTTATTTATAGAATAAAAAGAAGGTAAAAATTGTTTAACAGGTTTGTGATTGCGTTGATTGCGCTTCAACTACTCAATAGAATAATGAATGCATTTATCGCGTATCACATTTTTTATTCAGAAAATCTCACCATACGACATAAATAAAAGATACTCACGTGTATGTACAGTAGTTGTGATTGTGGCTCACATCTTCCTCTGATTTTACGTTCAGAAACGGCTTAAACGCCTTCTATGAGTCGGGGAGAAGCTTCCCATCCAATTTTCTTACAAATTGGCAAACAAGGTCTTTTAACGTCAGATTCCCAAGACGTTGTTCATATTCTGGTTTGAATTTATTCCACAAACATCGAATTCCGTAATGTACGAGTCCACTAGGATGCGTGTCAAGAGAAATTTCGATATCATCTAAATTCTCTTTATTCAGGCCATCCTTAATTAATTGAATTTTATCTTCTCTTTTTGTAGATGGAATTCCTAAAGATCGACATTTTAAATTACAGTTCCATCTAGCACATTTATAGCAAACGGCTATCATCTTTGCTCGTCGTTTCTTTGCATATGAACTTTTTCCAAGCCCTGGTAAAAATCTAGTCGGTGTTTCTGTGAATTCACCTTCTATTCTTACTTTGGCTTCGATAATGAATCTTATGTCAAAAGGTATACTTTTATTCATAAGCAACCTCATCCTTTCAAGCCTTGTTTTGTAAATCTTTAAAATTGCATTTTTGCTTAGAAAGGGAAATCATTTTTCAATTTTATACAATGTTTCTTCCATGACAAAAAATTAAAATGAAAAACGATAAAATATCTACAAATATCAGTTGTTTGTGGGAAACTGAAAAATCCGACTTTGATAGTCACGGAGTACCGTTATCCGCCACTTGACCGGATAGAAGAATAAAAGATGCAGAAATAAAGAAAGATAAAATAACAAGTGTTAGGCGTATTTTTATATGCTTATTTCCCATTATTTTGTATTGTTTTGAAGAGTGGATTTGCTTAAATGAGCTTTTAATGCCTTAATTTTGTATGTTTGTTAGGAGAATGGAGTCCGGAAGCTAAAACGAGGCGAAACGGGCGAAAACAGCAAATTTTGGCCGTGAGCCGCGGCACAAGGAAGCAGGGCCGCGACACAGGAAGACAACCAGCGAGCACAAAGTAGATCAGACTGTGCCGCGGCATACCTGTGAGCCAGCACGTATGAATTAAATGGCGTCCAGGCATCCAGCTGAAGGCAATGTGCCGCGGCACAGATTTAGTGAGCCGCGGCACACTAGGCGTTTTTTGTGTCCTTCGCACGGATTTGGGCCGTTTCGAAGCCAGTTCTCGACCTACTCACACGGACGCGATTTGGAGACTGTGCAAAGCTATAAATAAGTGTTGAAGACCCTGATCTTTTATCTTTGGCTCTTTGGGGAATTAGAGAATCGTGAGGAGACGGCAGAAGAGGAAGAGAAGCACAAGACTTCAAGAGCAGAGGGCGGAAGCCGAAGAACGGAGGAATCCGAGCTTCATCTGCGTTTGATTTTCATGCTTCTATTCATTTATTCTGTATTTTCATTTATTAGCATGTCAGGCTAAAACCCTAATCTAGGATTTTGATGAAACCTACGTTTTGATGGATTTGCTTGAGATTATCTAATTAATTACCTTTTTGTTGAGTTTTCCCAATCGTGTTTAATGCTTTCAATTATCTGGCCAATAGTTGTATTGATTTAATCATTCAATTCGAATCGGGAGAGGAGAATTGGTGAGGAACTATTGGTGAGGACCGTTTTATTCTGTGAGATAGGAATATACTCATAGGAACTACGTGGCCTTTTGGAGATTTTATGCTTTTTGCCTATTGACGAACTAACTCACCTAGGGATAGAGTGCGTTATTCGCCTTTAGAAATCTATTGACCTCGGGAGAGGCGGTAGAATATATTAGCAATCTCCGCCTTCAATAAATTGGGAAAATTATTAACTTCAGATAATCGAGAGTAAATTCAGATAAACCGAGGTGGATTCAGAATCCTAGACTTATTCATCATTTGATTTTCTTTCTCCAAGCAATCCTTTTTCCTGTCTAGTCTTTTATTAATTCTTTTAGTAATTAATTGCAAACCCAACATTCGATTGTTCGAATAAAACTAGAATACATAAAAATCGGTAGTTAGTGATTCAGTCCTCGTGGGAACGATACTCACTCATCACTTTATTACTTGTATACGATAACGTACACTTGCGCTCAACAATTATCGCAACAAGTTTTTGGCGCCGTTGTCGGGGACTGAAATTTTTCTAATATCGATTTCAGTATTTCTAGTCTTACTTTGAACGTTTTTATTTACTTTTTTTCGTGCATTTAATTTTGTTTATTTATTTGTTTTTCCTTTCAGGATCTTTCGCGTAGTGCATGAGAAAACTCGGTAACGAAGGCCTACTACCTTTGGATACCGAGCTTGAGCGCACTCTTCGAAGGAACAAGAAGGAGAAACGAGAGTTACAGACGACGGTGACCATGGCCGAAAATATCAAAATTCAAGGAGGAAATAATATTGTGCAGCAAGCTCAACCGGAAATGGCACTTCGAGACTATGCCATGCCGCAAATTAATGCTAATTTTTCGGGAATTCGGCGCCCCACTATCCAAGCCAACAATTTCGAGATCAAGCCTGCGATCATTCAGATGGTGCAGGCGAGTCAATTCTGTGGATTGCCGAATGACGACCCAAACGCTCATATTGCTTCTTTCCTTGAGATTTGTGACACGTTCAAGAACAATGGTGTCACCGACGATGCTATCCGATTACGGCTTTTCCCTTTCTCTTTGAGGGATAAAGTGAAATTTTGGCTAAATTCCTTACCGCCGGGGTCGATCACAACATGGGCAGAGTTAGCGCAAGCCTTCCTTGCCAAATTCTTCCCACCTTCTAAGACGGCGAGATTGAGAAACGAGATCACCACTTTCGGTCAGTATGATATGGAATCGCTCCACGAGGTGTGGGAGCGATACAAAGATTTGTTATGGAGATGCCCACATCACGGCCTTCCAGACTGGCTTCAGATTCAGACGTTCTACAATGGATTGAGTGCCTCTACACGCACTCTCGTGGATGCAGCCGCCGGTGGGGCTTTGATGGGAAAGACTATGGCCGAGGCACACTCGTTGTTGGAAGCTATGGATGCAAATGCATATCAATGGCCATCTGAAAGAATAACGCCGAAGCGAGTTATGGAAGTTTCTAGTAATGATCCTGTAATATCCGTGTTTTCTATTTTCGATAATTTCTATTTTTGGTGTATGTTCGTTTCAGACAACTCGCTTAGCACTGTTTTGGAATTCTGAATCTATTTTGTTCTTGGAGTTTTTCCGTGTGGTCGAGTTTCGAGGATGTTTTTGCATAATTTCATTTTGAATTATATCTTGCCGCTTGTGCGTTCGATTCTCGTAAAACTTGTTCGTTTTCATTGTTTCTCGACTCGTATAAGTTTGTATGGTTGAGTTGGTCGTGCTGGAACTTTCGGTTTGTTAATCCGTCGATGTATCGCGATTTTTCGGGCATTTGGGCCGTTTTTGTAATTTTCATAAGTTTGGGGAATTTTGCTTTATTTGCTTCGTTTCAAACTCTCTAGTGATCGAGATTATATTCCCTTTCAGCGCTCAACTTTGTCATCTTGATTATTACGTGTTTATGATTCTGGATTATGGTCTTGCTTCGTTTTTCGGCACTTTTATTTGTTGGCGGTGATGTCGTAATCGAAGCTGCCGAGTAGCGCACGCTACTCAGGAGTTACTTGCGTGCGCTATCATTGTGTAGTTAGCGTACGCTAACACGGGTTCGTAGCGTGTGCTATCGATTTCAAGCGATTCGGGCGGTGGGTTCGGACTTGATCGGGACCGAGCAACAGACGCTAATCGGCGTTAACGCACGCTAATCCCAGTACTAGCGCCACGCTAACCATGTTAGCTTGCGTACGCTAACGGAGGTCGATGGCGGCTGATTACGCCATGCCCGCTAGCGCACGCTAATGCTTGTGCGTAGCGTGCGCTAAGTCTGCTTAATATAAATAGACAGGCGATCAACTTCGTCATTTTTCCTTCATTTCCTATCCTTCTCGGCTTTGAGCGATTCCAGTGGGGTTAAGGCCGATTCCGATCAGAGATCACCATTCACTACCACCGTGCATTCCTTGTGTGAATTCTTCAAGTTCCTAATCACTTTCCACCATCCGAATCAAGGTAAATATTCCCAAAACCCTTGTTTTGAGATTTTGGGGGAATTTTGGGGATTTCTTGGGATTAGACTCCTTTAGTCCGAATTATTACTGTGTTATCGCTAGACTTCGATCGTGCACGTGTAATCCTTCATTTTATTGATGATTTGTGGTTTAAAACTCCAAGTTCTCCATAGTTCGTCACTTATAGTCGACGATACCCAAGTTACGTTCGACTAAGGGTTTCAGCGGGTAAAACTAGGATGTATTCCATCATTTACGTAGTTTTAAGATTGTTGTCCATCGTTATTGTGTTAGGATCGGATTTGTGAAGGTTGTTCGGGCCAAAACCTTTCCATTCGCCGTTTTCCTTCACGTAGTATTAATCAGGCAAGTACATGTATTACATTCCGTTATGTGCATATGATTTTGATGCAAATGATGGAAATGGTGTTATTGAACGATTGTGATTGTTTCTCTTCCACCTGGGGATGGCGTGTGGCCTCTGGGGGCCGATACTAATGGGTACGGCCATGGAAATGGATTGGGGTGCGTGTGTTGATGTTCTTCCACCTGGGGACGGTTCGACGGGACCTCTGGGGGCCGATACTAATGGGTACGGCCGCAGAAGTGGTTTCTCACCTGGGGACGGTCCGACGGGACATCTGGGGACCGATACTAATGGGTACGGTGGCGAGTTACCAAGCGTGGATAATTGTGATGTGGAAAACTTGTTGATATACTGTTTTGGTGTTAATGTGATATTCCGGAATATTGATTTTCAAAATGATTTTTCCTAACGACTTATTTGCGTTGAATCGTGTATGTATATAATGTTGTGTAATTATGTGCTTGCACTAGCTATTCGAATGCTAACCCCTTAAATGGGGGAAATGCGTCTTATGCATTTCAGGTACTGGTCGAGCTGAGGAGCTGGCACGGGATGCGCATGCGAAGGATGGGTTGGCATGATGATGTGGCTCGAGTCTGCGTCTTTCTGTTTTGTCATTGCATCTGTTGAGTACTGGAGATAGATTGTTTATTTTTAAAACATGGTTTAAGTCCCCTGCGTGGGCAACGATTTGGTATTTAACTTATGTCTCATGTACTTCGTTTAAAATGTTTTGGCCGAGGCCACGGCCTTATTTACTTTTTGGATGCACCATTTGGGTTACCATTGTGGTTCATGTGTCACGAGTTAGCCTGGTAGACCTCACGGGGGTTCTACGGCGTGTAATGTCCCATTTGTGAATTGGGATGTTACAATTATGGTATCAGAGCTTAGGTTTGAATACCTAGGCTGTCGGTGAAATTTGGGTCTGTCAGTTGCGTCATTAGAGTCAGTCCTTGAGCCTAATATCATCATGCTACCGTCTTTTCGTGCGACCCGTGGCTGTAAGTCTCCTCGAACTCTTATATTTCTGTAATTCGTTTTCTTGCGCTGTTCGGAATCGTGACTTGTGTTACCAACCTTGTGAATTGTGAATCTTTCTGATCTTGTTCTTTTCTTATTTTCCTTCGAGATGTTGAGAGGTCGTGGTAGACCGGCTAGGGGGCCGGCCGAGGCCGTGGCCGGGTGCCGATAATGAGGAGGGCTCACTTTCTCGGTCCTCTGCGGACTCGGCCTCTCACTCGGTGCCGTCGGGTAACAATGCCGGCCAGGGGCTCTTACTGCCGTGGCGGTTGGTAGCCCAACTTACTCGAATAGCCTGTGGTGGACGCCAGAATCCGCCCCCGACACCGGAGGAGGAGGCTAGTAAGTGGCTTCAGACGGTGACTAAGATGCACCCACCTCGTTTCTCCGGATCTTCTGACTCCCTCGGTTGGGAGAATTGCCTCTTTCAGTTGTCCAGGACCTTTGATGCCGTAGCTTGTCCTGAAGACAGGAGGGTACATATTGCCCAGTACCTCCTGGATAAGGAAGCTGTGGAATGGTGGGAGGCCGTTGCACCCAGAGACCGTCGAGCCACTTGGGATGAGTTCAGGGCTGCTATGGAAGCAGAATATTGTCCGCCGCCAGTCAAGGAGCGCAGAATTGTGGAGTTCTTCACCGCTACACCTCAGGATGTGCCTATTTCTCAGGCCATCATTTCTTACAATCAGCAGTTGGGTTTCGTGAGAGATCAAGTGAGAACGGAGGCTGATAAAATCCGTTACTTCAATATGCACATGAAGCCGCATATTAGACAGAGTATGGCGCCGCTCATGTGTGCCACTTTGAAGGAATACCAGGATCGCGCTCTGGCGATCGAGATGGCTGTCCCGGAATCAGAGTCGGTTTCGGAAGTTAAGAAGCAGAAGACTACTGGTGGGTTCTCGGCCGGAAAATGTGGTCAGTTTTCGAGGTCTCGTTCTGCTCCTACACCTGGGAAGAGGCCGTTTCATCAGGCCGGTGGATCTCAGGGTAACCGTTCAGTCCAGTCTGTTGCACCTGGCGGGAGAGTTTGTTTTAATTGCAGTCAGCCCGAGCACGTTGTGAAGGATTGCCCACTTCCGTTAGTTACTTGCTTTACTTGCGGACAGACCGGGCATCGAGCAGCTCATTGTGAGAGGGCCACCAGGGCCGCTAGATTTACGACTACCACTGCCGATCAGAGGGATCACAGTTCACCAGCTACTCATGTTCCGCAGGGTTCGAGTCGTGATAGAGGTCGGAGTCAGCCGAATCGCCGCACAACGTCGAGTTCGGGCTCAGTCCATCCCCGATTATATCAGATGAGGCGCATGGAGGAGGCAGACATTCCGGTGGCGTCAGGTACCACTCAGATCCTTTCTCATCCAGTTTCAGTGCTTTTTGATTCGGGTGCGACCCATTCCTTTATAGCTTCGGATTGTGTGAGTCGTATTGGTTTTGACTGCTTGTTTGAGTGTGAGCCGTTTGTAGTGGGTACGCCCAGCGGGGATCGTATGGTTGGGGACCGGGAAGTTAGGGATTGCCCAGTGAGGATCGGGAGCCGGGATTGGCCCTCGAATCTCATTGTTATAGACCTTAAGGGTGAGGATTTGATCCTCGGGGACGATTGGTTGGATCGTCATGGTGCTATCATGAACTATCGGACTCGTACCATCACGATAGTTGCCGAGGACGGCACCGAGCATACTCTCGTCGGCTGTAAGCCGGGTAGATCGGGGAGTGTGATTAGCGCCTTGAAGGCGATGAAACTTCTGAACCAGGGTTGTGTCGGCTACTGGTGTTTCGCTCTGCAGGCGGAAGATGGTGGGGTTGACATATCGTCGATTCCAGTTGTTAGCGAGTATCCCGATGTATTTCCGGATGACTTGCCGGGATTACCACCACATCGAGAGGTGGAGTTTCCTATTGATCTTGAGCCGAATGCGGCCCCTATTTCTCGAGCACCGTACCGTATGGCACCGTCGGAGATGCTAGAGTTGAAGAATCAGTTGGGAGAGTTGTTAGATAAAGGGTATATTCGACCGAGCGCATCGCCTTGGGGTGCGCCTGTACTTTTTGTTAAAAAGAAGGATGGATCGCTTCGTTTATGCATCGACTATCGAGAATTAAACAAGCTAACCATCAAAAATAAATACCCTTTGCCCAGGATTGACGATTTGTTTGATCAGCTTCAGGGGGCGACAGTCTTTTCGAAGATTGATTTGCGATCAGGCTACTACCAGTTGAGGATTCGGGACGTCGATATTCCGAAAGCTGCCTTTCGGACGAGATATGGCCATTACGAGTTTGTGGTTATGCCTTTCGGACTAACCAATGCCCCAGCAGTGTTCATGCAGTTGATGAACAAAGTTTTTATTGAGTACCTGGACAAATTCGTAGTCGTTTTTATCGACGATATCCTTATCTATTCACGTAGTCGGTAGGAGCACGCCTTACATCTCCGGATTGTATTAGACACTTTGAGGGCTGAGCAGTTGTACGCGAAATTCTCTAAGTGTGAGTTTTGGCTTGAGGAAGTGACGTTCCTCGGGCATGTGATTTCAGCAGAGGGAGTTCGGGTAGATCCGCAGAAGATAGAGGCAGTGATGGCTTGGGAGCCGCCTAAGAATGTGAAGGAGGTGAGGAGTTTTCTGGGTCTTGCCGGCTATTACCGTAGATTCGTGGAGGGATTTTCTAAGATCGCTAGACCACTCACTCGGTTGCTCCGAACTCGAAATTGAGTGGGTGAGGCAGGCGGGGACGGTTTGACGAGTTAAAGAGACGTTTGACTACCGCACCCGTGTTAGCGTTGCCTCAGTGGAACGAGGATTTCGTAGTGTACAGTGATGCTTCGGGCCTTGGTCTAGGATGTGTTTTGATGCAGAGAGACAGAGTGATTGCGTATGCGTCCCGCCAGTTGAAACCGTATGAGGTGAATTACCCCACGCACGATTTGGAGTTAGCTGCGGTCGTTTTCGCCTTGAAGATCTGGAGGCATTATCTCTATGGGTCGTCGTGTAAAATTTTTACAGATCACATGAGTTTAAAGTATATCTTCAGTCAGAAAGAGTTAAATATGAGACAGCGTAGGTGGTTGGAGCTAATTAAAGATTACGACCTCGAGATACTTTACCATCCGGGTAAGGCTAAAGTAGTGGCTGATGCGTTGAGCCGTAAGCCGATAACGTTACAGATATTAGAGGTACTTACACCACAGAGTAGGATCCAGCGGGATCTTATTTGTCAGAATATTGAGGTTTGGGTTCAGAGAATTCAGGGCCAGTTATGTGTATTAGAGATCACTTCGTCCTTGACTGATGATATCAAGGCGAAACAGTATGATGATCCGTGTTTGGTCCAGTTGAGGGAGGATGTGAGGCAGGGGAAAGCCCCTGGATTTGTGGTTCAGGATGATGGCGTTATGAGATTTCGCGGCAGACTATGTGTACCGAATGATATTGAGCTGAGACAGAAGATCTTGAGTGAAGCTCACACCACACCTTACTCCATACATCCTGGTACGAATAAAATGTACAAGGATGTGAGAAGCAACTACTGGTGGAGTAATTTGAAGACAGATGTTAGCGAGTTTGTGTCGAAGTGTTTGACCTGTCAGCAGGTTAAGATCGAGCATCAGCGACCCGCGGGGTTTTTGCGACCACTTCCTATCCCGGAGTGGAAATGGGAGGATATTTCTATGGACTTCATTACTAGTATGCCTAGGACTCGGAATGGAATGAACATGATTTGGGTTATTGTCGATCGACTGACCAAATCAACTCATTTCCTGGGTATTAAGGACACTTGGGGCCCGGAGAGACTGGCACGAGTATTTATTGCATAGGTCGTGAGATTGCATGGGACTCCTAAGAGTATTGTTTCGGATCGTGATGGCCGGTTCGTGTCACATTTTTGGCAGGCTGTTCATCGAGCTTTGGGGACTGAGTTGAGACTCAGTACATCTTATCACCCTCAGACTGACGGGCAGTCAGAGCGGACGATCCATACGTTAGAGGATATGTTGAGAGCCTGTGCCCTAGAATGGAAGGATGATTGGGAGTCGCACTTGCCGTTGATCGAGTTCACGTACAACAATAGTTGGCACGCCTCGATCAAAATGGCGCCATTTGAGGCGTTGTATGGGAGGAGGTGTAGATTGCCGTTGTGTTGGGACGATGCGTCCGAGCTGATTGGTACCGAGCCCGATATGGTAGTTGAGACGAGAGAGAAGATTACTCTGGTTCGTGATGGATTGTTAACGGCCCAGAGTCGGCAGAAGTCTTATGCCGACACGCGTCGCCGGCCGTTGGAGTTTGAGGTTGGAGATCATGTTTTGCTTAAGGTGTCGCCGACACGGGGAGTTTACCGCTTCGGCCGGAAGGGTAAACTTAGTCCGAGGTTTATTGGGCCGTTTGAGATTTTAGAGAGAGTGGGAGAGCTTGCCTATCGGCTAGGCTTACCACCGTCCCTGAGCCACGTTCATAACGTATTTCATGTTTCCCAGCTTAGGAGGTACGTATCGGACCCTAGCCATATTATCGATTTTGGAGAGATCGAATTGGGACCCGACCTTACCACCGAGGAGAGGCCGATTCAGATTTTAGAGCGTCGGGTGAAGCAACTTCGTCATAAAACCATCCCTCTGGTTAAAGTTCAATGGTCGAGACATGGGTCCGAGGAAGCCACATGGGAGACGGAGGAGAGTATGCAGTCAAGATACCCCGAGTTGTTCGCGTTGTAAGTTTCGGGACGAAACTTATTTTTAGGGGGAGATAATGTAATATCCGTGTTTTCTATTTTCGGTAATTTCTATTTTTGGTGTATGTTCGTTTCAGACAACTCGCTTAGCACTATTTTGGAATTCTGAATCTATTTTGTTCTTGGAGTTTTTCCATCTGGTCGAGTTTCGAGGATGTTTTTGCATAATTTCATTTTGAATTATATCTTGCCGCTTGTGCGTTCGAGTCTCGTAAAACTTGTTCGTTTTTGTTGTTTCTCGACTCGTATAAGTTTGTATGGTTGAGTTGGTCGTGCTGGAACTTTCGGTTTGTTAATCCGTCGATGTATCGCGATTTTTCGGGCATTTGGGCCGTTTTTGTAATTTTCATAAGTTTGGGGAATTTTGCTTTATTTGCTTCGTTTCAAACTCTCTAGTGATCGAGATTATATTCCCTTTCAGCGCTCAACTTTGTCATCTTGATTATTACGTGTTTATGATTCTGGATTCTGGTCTTGCTTCGTTTTTCGGCACTTTTGCGCTGTTGGCAGCGCGATGTGTGCATCAAGCTGCTGCCTGAGTAGCGCACGCTACTCAGGAGTTACTTGCGTGCGCTATCATTGTGTAGTTAGCGTACGCTAACCTGGGGTTCGTAGCGTGCGCTATCGATTTCAAGCAGTTTCGGGCAGTGGGTTCAGTACTTCGGTACTGGACCAGGCAGCGTACGATAATCAGCGTTAACGCACGCTAATCCCCAGTACTAGCGCACGCTAACCATGTTAGCTTGCGTACGCTAACGGGAGGTCAGTAGGCAGACTGTTCTGCCATGCCCCGCTAGCGCACGCTAATGCTTGTGCGTAGCGTGCGCTAAGTCTGTTTAATATAAATAGGACAACAACAGTCAACTTCGTCATTTTTCCTTCATTTCCTATCCTTCTCGGCTTTGATCGATTCCAGGCGGGGGTTAGGGCCGATTCCGACTGTAGATCACCATTCACTACCACCGTGCATTCCTTGTGTGAATTCTTCAAGTTCCTAATCACTTTCCACCATCCGAATCAAGGTAAATATTCCCAAAACCCTTGTTTTGAGATTTTGGGGGAATTTTGGGGATTTCTTGGGATTTGACTCCTTTAGTCCGAATTATTACTGTGTTATCGCTAGACTTCGATCGTGCACGTGTAATCCTTCATTTTATTGATGATTTGTGGTTTAAAACTCCAAGTTCTCCATTGTTCGTCACTTATAGTCGACGATACCCAAGTTACGTTCGACTAAGGGTTTCAGCGGGTAAAACTAGGATGTATTCCATCATTTACGTAGTTTTAAGATTGTTGTCCATCGTTATTGTGTTAGGATCGGATTTGTGAAGGTTGTTCGGGCCAAAACCTTTCCGTTCGCCGTTTTCCTTCACGTAGTATTAATCAGGCAAGTACATGTATTACATTCTGTTATGTGCATATGATTTTGATGCGAATGATGGAAATGGTGTTATTGAACGATTGTGATTGTTTCTCTTCCACCTGGGGATGGCATGTGGCCTCTGGGGGCCGATACTAATGGGTACGGCCATGGAAATGGACTGGGGTGCGTGTGTTGATGTTCTTCCACCTGGGGACGGTTCGACGGGACCTCTGGGGGCCGATACTAATGGGTACGGCCGCGGAAGTGGTTTCTCAGCGGGGCGATCCGACGGGACCTCTGGGGACCGATACTAATGGGTACGGTCGCGAGTTACCAAGCGTGGATAATTGTGATGTGGAAAACTTGTTGATATACTGTTTTGGTGTTAATGTGATATTCCGGAATATTGATTTTCAAAATGATTTTTCCTAACGACTTATTTGCGTTGAATCGTGTATGTATATAATGATGTGTAATTATGTGCTTGCACTAGCTATTCGAATGCTAACCCCTTAAATGGGGGAAATGCGTCTTATGCATTTCAGGTACTGGTCGAGCTGAGGAGCTGGCACGGGATGCGCATGCGAAGGATGGGTTGGCATGATGATGTGGCTCGAGTCTGCATCTTTCTGTTTTGTCATTGCATCTGTTTAGTACTGGAGATAGATTGTTTATTTTTAAAACATGGTTTAAGTCCCCTGCGTGGGCAACGATTTGGTATTTAACTTATGTCTCATGTACTTCGTTTAAAATGTTTTGGCCGAGGTCACGGCCTTATTTACTTTTTGGATGCACCATTTGGGTTACCATTGTGGTTCATGTGTCACTAGTTAGCCTGGTAGACCTCACGGGGGTTCTACGGCGTGTAATATCCCATTTGTGAATTGGGATGTTACAGATCCAATATCCACATTGTCAGCTCAAGTCGCCGCCTTGACCCAACAGCTTCAAGCATTTTCGCATTCACCTTCCCCCGTTACCATTGAGACATGCAATTGGTGTAAAGGATCCCACCCGAGCGCGGAGTGTCAAGTCGGAAACCCGTTCGAGCAACATCCGATGGAGCAAGTTCAATTCGTGGGAAATGGAAATCGACAAAATAACTCTTACCCCAGCACTTATAATCAAGGGTGGCGAAATCAACAAAATTTTTCGTGGAGGAACGGGCAAGCTTTAAAACCTCCACAAGCTCACTCCGCGCAGCCCCCACAGCAGCCCCCTCAATCCCCAAAGGTATCATTGGAAGATGCTCTTGCTCAATTGGCGGCTAACACGAGCCAATTCATGACCCGCACCGAAACAACCCTCCAAAATCATTCTACCTCCATCCGAAATCTGGAAACACAAATGGGGCAGATTGCTAATCTCTTGTCTTCTCGGTCTCAAGGTCCATCGCCCAGCGCAGCTGAAATGAAACCCAAGGAAAACGTGCAAGCAATCGAATTACGAAGTGGAAAGGAGTTGAAAGGGCGGCCTATCAATAACAAAGAGCAGCAGATCGAGCAAAATGAGAAGGAAAAGGATGAGGCACCTAAGCCAAAGGAAGTATCGACTACTCAGCCCACTCCTCAAATTCCATTCCCACAGCGTTTCCAAAAGCAAAAACTGGACAAGCAGTTTTCAAAATTCCTCGACGTCTTCAAGAAATTGCACATAAACATTCCATTTGCCGACGCGTTGGAACAAATGCCGAGTTATGTTAAATTCATGAAAGAAGTCTTGTCAAACAAAAGAAAGCTCGAGGAATATGAGACGGTCGCTTTAACGGAGGAGTGCGGCGCTATTTTACAAAAGAAGCTCCCACCTAAATTGAGAGATCCGGGAAGTTTTACCATCCCTTGCATCATCGGAAATTCGTCTTTTGAAAGAGCCCTATGCGATCTCGAGCCGATAAATCTTATGCCCCTTTCTATTTTTAAAAGGCTGGACATTGGGAAGCCAAGCCGACGACGGTCTCCTTGCAATTAGCGGATCGATCTATCAAATATCCGAGGAGTAATAGAGGACGTGTTAGTAAAGGTTGACAAATTTATCTTTCCAGCGGATTTTATTGTGCTCGATATGGAGGAAGATCAAGATATCCCGATTATCTTGGGAAGACCATTCTTGGCGACCGGCCGAACTTTGATCGATGTGGAAAAGGGGAAGCTGACTCTACGTGTTCAAGAGGAGCAAGTAACATTCAATATCTTTCGATCCGTAAAATATCCGAGTGATGCTGAAAATTGTTTCCAAGTTGACGTCATTGACTCGTGCGTGAGTAGAACTTTTCGAGAAAATTATCCACCCGATCCATTGGAATCCATTTTGATTGGGGCTGTTTCCGAACTAAATGCAGAGCATGCAGCCTACGTACGCCACATGGATGCTTCCCCGCCAATTTTCATTCGTAAACCATTCGAGGAGCTCGGAAGTTCACTAACTCGGCCAACCCCATCGATCGAAAAACCTCCAAAGTTGGAACTCAAGAAGCTGCCGCCTCATTTAAAATATGCATTTTTGGGGCCCGACGACTCCCTTCCAGTTATTCTTCCGGGCACGTTAGCGGGGGATCAAGAGGCGAAATTATTAAGAGTTTTGAGGGAGTACAAATCTGCTCTTGGATGGTCTATTGCGGATATTAAGGGGATCAGCCTGTCAATTTCCATGCACAAGATTTTGATGGAGCAAGACTACAAACCATCCGTGGAGCATCAACGCCGGTTGAATCCAAACATGAAGGAGGTGGTAAAAGTCGAGGTTTTAAAACTCCTCGACGCAGGTATGATCTTTCCGATTTCTGATAGCAAGTGGGTAAGTCCGGTCCAAGTTGTGTCGAAAAAGGGTGGGATAACGGTTGTTCAAAACGATAATAATGAATTAATTCCCACTAGGATTGTCACGGGGTGGCGTATGTGCATAGATTATAGGAAATTAAATAAGGCCACTAGAAAAGATCATTTTCCCTTACCTTTTATTGATCAGATGTTAGATAGATTAGCCGGACACGATTTCTATTGCTTTATCGATGGTTACTCGGGGTATAATCAGATTTACATAGCCCCCGAAGACCAAGAGAAAATGACATTTACATGTCCTTACGGCATTTTCGCTTATAGGCACATGCCTTTTGGATTATGTAATGCGCCGGCTACTTTTCAACGGTGTATGATGGCTATTTTTTCTGACATGGTAGAGCAGTGTATTGAGATTTTTATGGATGATTTTTCTGTTTTTGGAGATTCGTTTGACATATGTTTGAAAAATTTGCAGAAAGTCTTGAAAAGATGCGAAGAGACAAATTTGGTCTTGAATTGGGAGAAGTGTCATTTTATGGTGCAGGAGGGCATTGTGCTTGGCCATCGAATATCCTCATATGGAATTGAAGTCGACCGAGCGAAAATTGAAACAATTGAGAAGATGCCTCCGCCCACTTCGGTCAAAGGGATTAGAAGTTTTTTGGGACATGCCGGTTTCTATCGCCGATTTATTAAGGATTTTTCGAAGATCACGAAGCCGCTGTGCAATCTACTCATGAAGGATGTTCCATTTACTTTTGACGAGTCGTGTAAAGAAAGTTTCGATTTATTGAAGAAAGCTCTAAGCACGGCACCGGTGATAGTCGCTCCGGATTGGGACCTTCCGTTCGAGTTAATGTGCGATGCAAGCGACTTTGCCATTGGGGCTGTTTTGGGGCAGAGACGAGGGAAGGTGTTCCATGTCATATACTATGCGAGCCGAACACTCGATGACGCCCAAAGAAATTATGCCACAACGGAGAAGGAATTGTTGGCGGTGATCTTTGCATTTGATAAATTCCGGGCGTATCTACTGGGAACGAAAGTGATAGTGTGGACCGACCATTCAGCAATAAAATACCTTTTGGAGAAGAAGGATGCCAAACCAAGGTTGATTCGGTGGGTGCTACTCCTTCAAGAATTCAACTTGGAGATTCGGGACAAGAAAGGGACTGAAAATGTTATAGCCGATCACCTTTCACGATTAGAGAGTCCCCTCGAGAAGGGAGAAAGTCAGCCACAAATTATAGAAACCTTCCCCGACGAGCAGCTCTACAAGTTGGATTCAAAACACGCGCCTTGGTATGCTGATCTAGTGAACTACTTGGCAAGTAAAACAATTCCGAACGAACTCTCACGCCATCAAAAGAAGAAGCTAATCTCGGATGCTAAGTATTATTTGTGGGACGATCCTTTTCTTTTCAAGAGATGCCCTGATCAAATCATTCGTATATGTATTCCGGATGAGGAAATCCACAGTGTGCTTAACCATTGCCATGCATCGCCCTACGGTGGACATTTTAGTGGAAATAGAACAGCAGCGAAGGTCTTACAATCGGGGTTCTATTGGCCGTCCTTATTCAAGGATGCTCACTCATTTGTGTCCGCATGTGATCGGTGTCAACGGACGGGTAACATTTCAAGACGACACGAAATGCCGCTGAACACCATACTTGAAGTTGAATTGTTCGATGTATGGGGGATCGAATTCATGGGTCCATTTCCTCCATCAAATAAGAATCTCTATATTTTGGTGGCCGTAGATTATGTCTCAAAATGGGTTGAAGCGGTGGCACTACCTACGAATGGGTCCAATGTCGTAATCAAGTTTATAAAAACAATATATCTTCACACGTTTTGGGACTCCACATGCTATTATCAGTGATGGTGGGTCACACTTCGACAACAAATTTCTTGATGCGGTTTTTAGAAAATACGGAGTCACTCATCGTGTTGCTACAGCATACCATCCTCAGACGAGCGGTCAAGTCAAGATATCAAATCGAGAGCTGAAGTGGATCCTAGAAAAGACGGTCAGCTCGTCTCGAAAAGATTGGTCATTTAAACTCGATGATGCACTTTGGGCATACCGGACTGCGTATAAAACACCTATCGGAATGTCGCCCTACAGATTGGTCTATGGGAAAGGTTGCCATTTACCCGTAGAGATGGAACATCGTGCTTACTGGGCGATAAAGAAACTAAACTTTGATCTGAAATCTGTTGGTGAAAAGCGTTGTTTGCAGCTGAACGAGTTGGAAGAAATTCGCCACGACTCATACGAAAATGCGAAACTTTATAAGGAGCGGACAAAGATTTGGCATGATAAGCACATCACGCAGAGAGAATTTGTCCCGGGACAAGAGGTGTTGTTATTTAACTCTCGCTTAAAGTTATTTCCTGGGAAATTGCGTTCACGATGGTCGGGACCGTTCACCGTAGTTCAAGTATTTCCACATGGTGCGGTAGAAGTACAAAAAGATGCCCGAAAATTCAAAGTTAATGGACAACGGTTGAAGGCATACTTGGGAAATCCAATAGACACGCAGAAAACGAGTGTCGCCTTATCCACCGCCGGATGAATGCGAGAAAAGTCCGGCTGAAGACTATAAATTTAGCGCTCCTCGGGAGGCAACCCGAGTATTAGTTGTAGAATCTTTATTGTTTTCTTGCATTTTTAGAGTCTTTCTTTGTCGTCATTCTTCTTTGATCCGTCCTTCCCCCTCGTCTTGATGTTTTCGTTTAAAAATTCTGTGCAGGAATCAGCCAAGGGGAGGAATTCAATGATGGGCCGCGGCACAATAAAAGTGAGCCGCGGCACGCACCGGTTGATGAAACATGGCCAAACAAACTGTACTCTGTGCCGCGGCACGATCTTACTGAGCCACGACAGATCAGGTCACTGAGCCGCGGCACACATACCCTGAGCCGCGGCACACCAAATGTTCAAGAAACGCCCAGGAGACTGTACTTTGTGCCGCGGCACGGGGCAAATGAGCCGCAACACACTAACACGTTGAGCCGTGGCACGCCTACACTGAGCCGCGGCACCCGACGGTATTGAAAAGAGTCCCAGGCCGACTGTACCTTGGGCCGCGACTCACTTATATTGTGCTGCGGCCCCCGTCGCAAAATAAGAACACCCAGGTAGGCCTCATACAGTCGATCGGCCTGCACAAGGTACCTCCCTCCCTTCCTTCCTTCCTTCTCTCCTTCGCACAATGAGGTCAGTAGATACCCTTTTCTTAGTCTCCTTCTCAAATTCTTCAGGTAATTCTTGATTTCTTAATCATAAGTGATACTTGATTTGAAAAGAATGGAAGTTATATATTGCTAGTTGTTCTTCAATGTTTTCTCTAAAATGGAGTTGGAATATGGGGAATTTGGTTATTGATTGTGAAGGAATTGATATTTATGAACGAATTGGTGATAATAGTTGTTGTTATTCATGGTTATTATCTGTGTTATTATTTTTGGGATTTGGAGTTAACCATCAAAATTCTTGTTCTTCATTTTAACTTGTGCACACAAAGTGTTTGATAAATTGCAGCAATGAAAAATTGGTAAGCCAGGCATTTTCAAATTGTATGTAACGAATCATTTTATCGAGTTACATTGTCCCCAACCCTTACATCATGTTAAACTGGATAGCTCGTATTTAACTTCCTCTTTGATGATGCAAGCTCAATTATTCACGCTCCGCATGATGTAGTCAAGAAGCGTGCAAGCTCACCGGATGATGCCGGCACCAGCTCATGAGAGGACTGGAGGGGAGTACTTGACCTTCTTATTCTATTGCATATCATATTTTGTCCATTGAGGTCAATGTACATCCTAAGTTTTGGGGGGGGGGGGGGGTTTACTTTCTGTTGCTACATTCATTGCTGTACTAATTTTGTTGCACTTTCATTACTTTGCGTTAATTTTTTTTGATAGCCTTGCTTGTCTTGATTTTACTCTATTCGTGAATTTTTCGTGCTTCTATTTGTGTGATACTGATGTTACGACACTGTTTTTCTCTCTGAAGAAACGGTCGAGTTTTAGTCGCGTTGTAGCCAGTGATTTCTGTTTCTACTTAGTATTCATTTAGGTCCGAAATTTTTCTCGTGATTGTAGAGGTCTTGGCGGATAAGAGAGGATACATACGTGTTTTAAAATCACCGTCGGTACGTTTGGTTACATTTTTCGGTTAGCTAGTCGTCCAGTTACATAATTCGTGTTGGCACTTAGATTGAGTTTAGAATCGGTCAGTTTTTCCCAATAGTCGAGATAATATTTGTTCTATGATGGGAATTCTAGTAACTGGGGGTATTCACGTGACCCGTTGTTTACTCTCGCGTAAAACGACGACCCTGATTAGACTAGTGATTTAGAAATTTCACATGTGCCGATGATAGGGAGCCTAGTAACCGGGGGTATTCGCGTGACCCGTTGTTTACTCTCGCGTAAAACAGCGACCTTGATTCGGACATGCGGGAATTATATATTCGAGTTGTTTCTCCGCTGTAGAAGGGAACTTAGTAACTAGAAGCATCCATGTGCCCCATGAGTGTCTTTTACGTCAAACGGTTTCCCAATACATGAGAATGGAAGTTCCACCCTAGGATTATCCCGATGAAACATCCCGAGATCCGAACCTAGTGGTCAACTCGAATCAATTTCTTGAGCATATATATAAGGGAATACTGTCCGAGGATTATTTTTATGAAACTCGTAAAAATTTTTTGCCATTAGACTGTGGAACGGGGCGAACTAGCTTATTTATTTTAACCTTTCATATTGACGGTCGATTAGATTCACGTTTGTTAATCTTTGAGCTGGATTTTCTTCATGAACGAGTGATTAGGACTGAACTTGGTTACTTTGTAGAATCAGTGTTCTGGGTGCAGCTCGCTATTACGATACTCGTATTTTTCAGAGAGAATTTCAGGATAGTATTGATTAGGTTGAACACTATGAGTTGCACGATTATTCACGAGATTCTTTTATTGAATTTAATTCTTTTTTTGCTTGAGGACAAGAAAAGTCTTAAGTTTGGGGATATTTGTTAGGCGTATTTTTATACGCTTATTTCCCATTATTTTGTATTATTTTGAAGAGTGAATTTGCTTAAATGAGCTTTTAATGCCTTAATTTTGTATGTTTGTTAGGAGAATGGAGTCCGGAAGCTAAAACGAGGCGAAACGGGCGAAAACGGCAAATTTTGGCCGTGAGCCGCGGCACAAGGAAGCAGGGCCGCAGCACAGGAAGACAACCAGCGAGCACAAAGTAGACTGTACTCTGTGCCGCGGCACAGTCCAGGTGAGCCGCGGCACAGATGAATTAAATGGCGCCCATGCATCCAGCTGAAGGCAATGTGCCGCGGCACAGATTTAGTGAGCCGCGGCACACTAGGCGGTTTTTGTGTCCTTCGCGCGGATTTGGGCCGTTTCGAAGCCAGTTCTCGACCTACTCACACGGACGCGATTTGGAGATTGTGCAAAGCTATAAATAAGGGTTGAAGACCCTGATCTTTTATCTTTGGATCTTTGGGGAATTAGAGAATCGTGAGGAGACGGCAGAAGAGGAAGAGAAGCACAAGACTTCAAGAGCAGAGGGCGGAAGCCGAAGAACGGAGGAATCCGAGCTTCATCTGCGTTTGATTTTCATGCTTCTATTCATTTATTCTGTATTTTCATTTATTAGCATGTCAGGCTAAAACCCTAATCTAGGATTTTGATGAAACCTACATTTTGACGGATTTGCTTGAGATTATCTAATTAATTACCTTTTTGTTGAGTTTTCCCAATCGTGTTTAATGCTTTCAATTATCTGGCCAATAGTTGTATTGATTTAATCATTCAATTCGAATCGGGAGAGGAGAATTGGTGAGGAACTATTGGTGAGGACCGTTTTATTCTGTGAGATAGGAATATACTCATAGGAACTACGTGGCCTTTTGGAGATTTTATGCTTTTTGCCTATTGACGAACTAACTCACCTAGGGATAGAGTGCGTTATTCGCCTTTAGAAAAATCTATTGACCTCGGGAGAGGCGGTAGAATATATTAGCAATCTCCGCCTTCAATAAATTGGGAAAATTATTAACTTCAGATAATCGAGAGTAAATTCAGATAAACCGAGGTGGATTCAGAAACCTAGACTTATTCATCATTTGATTTTCTTTCTCCAAGCGATCCTTTTTCCTGTCTAGTCTTTTATTAATTCTTTTAGTAATTAATTGCAAACCCAACATGCGATTGTTCAAATAAAACTAGAATACATAAAAATCGGTAGTTAGTGATTCAGTCCTCGTGGGAACGATACTCACTCATCACTTTATTACTTGTATACGATAACGTACACTTGCGTTCAACAATTATCGCAACAACAAGATATAAACAAAAATATACAAAAAAAAATTATATTTGGCCTAAAACAATCCCCGGCAACGGCGCCAAAATTTGATCGGTCAAAAACTTATCCTAAAAATAGGAGTTCTTGAGTCGATCGCAAATATATACGAGGTAGAAGTAGTTGTGGTAAGTTCTACCAAGGTCTTTTCTCTCAAGGATTGTTCAACAGGGCTTCGTATAATATTTTGTTACAAATTACGAGAAATAAAATATTCTAAAATAGATGCGCGTCAAGAGATCAAGAAGAAACTCCTTAAGCTGCCACCATTTAGCACGATTATTACACACGACAGAAATTAAAAATAACAAGAGGTCTGATATGGGGTATCAAAGGGAGAGGAATGAATCCACTTTTCGTTTCCTCACGGTGAGATCTTCCATCCAAACAATATTAGCTAGAGCTGGATCTGGTTGAGGAACAAATTCAATGAGTTTTTTGATTAGCTCTTCTGGTGTTGTTGCAACGACTATGATTCGTTTAGCACGCTCGGAAATAAGACCTTTTTTAGCAGAGTAGTCGATGAAAGATAGTAAACCATCAAAGAAACCATTGACATTAAGCAGACCTATTGGTTTTTGATGAACATTTAGCTGGGCTCTGGTAACCACATGAAAAAGTTCCTCAAGGGTGCCAAAACCACCGGGAAGGGTGATAAAGGCGCCAGAATTATTTATCATGTGAGTTATGCGATCTTGCATATTTACAGATCTAAACTCATCTCCAATAGTTGCCCCGGTGATTTTACTTTCAGCCAGAGGTTTTGGAATTACTCCCAACACTCTTACTCCTTCCATATAGGTAGAAGCAGCAGCTCGTCCCATTAATCCTAGACTTCCTCCTCCATAAACTACATGAATGCATTGTTCTCCTAAAGTACGACCCAAGTTGTGTGCTGCTTCAGTAAAGCAAGCATCTTTTCCATAACTAGCTCCACCAAAAATGCAGACTGAGTTAAATCTTTTTGTGGAAGATGATGATTCCATTTTTGAAAAGAAATTTTTTAAGAGAGAAACAGAGAAAAGTGCAAGTTTGAGGGATGAATAAAAGAAACAAGCACAATGTTTATTTATAGAAGAAAAAGAAGGTAAAAATTATTTAATAAGTTTGTGATTGCGTTGATTGCGCTTCAACTACTCAATAGAATAATGAATGCATTTATCGCGTATCATATTTTTTATTCAGAAAATCTCACCATACGACAAAAATAAAAGATACTCACGTGTATGGACAGTAGTTGTGATTGTGGCTCACATCTTCCTCTGATTTTACGTTCAGAAACGGCTTAAACGCCTTCTATGAGTCGGGGAGAGGCTTCCCATCCAATTTTCTTACAAATTGGCAAACAGGGTCTTTTAACGTCAGATTCCCAAGACGTTGTTCATATTCTGGTTTGAATTTATTCCACAAACATCGAATTCCGTAATGTACGAGTCCACTAGGATGCGTGTCAAGAGAAATTTCGATATCATCTAAATTCTCTTTATTCAGACCATCCTTAATTAATTGAATTTTATCTTCTCTTTTTGTAGATGGAATTCCTAAAGATCGACATTTTAAATTACAGTTCCATCTAGCACATTTATAGCAAACGGCTATCATCTTTGCTCGTCGTTTCTTTGCATATGAACTTTTTCCAAGCCCTGGTAAAAATGTAGTCGGTGTTTCTGTGAATTCACCTTCTATTCTTACTTTGGCTTCGATAATGAATCTTATGTCAAAAGGTATGCTTTTATTCATAAGCAACCTCATCCTTTCAAGCCTTGTTTTGTAAATCTTTAAAATTGCATTTTTGCTTAGAAAGGGATATCTTTTTCAATTTTATACAATGTTTCTTCCATGACAAAAAATTAAAATGAAAAACGATAAAATATCTACAAATATCAGTTGTTTGTGGGAAACTGAAAAATCCGACTTTGATAGTCACGGAGTACCGTTATCCGCCACTTGACCGGACAGAAGAATAAAAGATGCAGAAATAAAGAAAGATAAAATAACAAGATATAAACAAAAATATACAAAAAAAATTATATTTGGCCTAAAACAATCCCCGGCAACGGCGCCAAAATTTGATCGGTCAAAAACTTATCCTAAAAATAGGAGTTCTTGAGTCGCTCGCAAATATATACGAGGTAGAAGTAGTTGTGGTAAGTTCTACCAAAGTCTTTTCTCTCAAGGATTGTTCAACAGGGCTTCGTATAATAATTTGTTACAAATTACGAGAAATAAAATATTCTAAAATATATATTTTTTTGGGTTTTTTAATATTAACTAAATTAAAATGCACTATATTTTAAACCAAACTATTTTTAATAAGACTATTTTATATAAGACTATTTTTATACTAGACTATTTATATTAAGACTATTTATACTAGACTATTTATATTAAGACTATTTTTATTAAGACTATTTTTAACTAGACTATTTATATTAAGACTATTTTTAACTAGACTATTTTTAACTAGTGAAAATGAATAGAATTAAAATGAGTTGGGAATTTATAAAATCTAGGGGATTACGGGTTCATTAAATTAGGTATTTAATTAAGTATAGGAATTGATTTATATGGATATAAAAGAAAAAACGAATATTTATCGAGTAATCAACTTTTCACCTATGTACTTTCGTAATCAAAGATGTCTTCATCACTTTTGCTTTTTTAAGATGTTGATAACAAGATTAACACTTGATAGATTGAAAAGATGTGTTTCCAATACACTTAACAATCAATCAAGGAGGTTTCACTAGTAGAAATAGGATATGATCAATCTCTATTTAAACCAATTAGTCCTTTCATTTCTCTAACTTGACTATTTTTAGGATAAACGATCGTTCATCGAGTAATCAACTTTTCACCTCATAACTTTCGTATTCAAAGGTGTCTTAACCACTTTCGCAATCTTAAGATGTTGATAACAAGATTAACATTTGATAGATTGAAAAGATATGTTTCCAATTCACTCAACAATCAATCAAGAAGGTTTCATTAGTAAAAATAGGATATGATCAATCTCTATTTAAACCAATTAGTCCTAAAAATAGTTTAAATCAATCAAATACTCAATATATAACCTAATAGAAATCCCCGTTCCCCTAGGAAGAAAGATTAGCTACTCATTGGTTTATACATACTAAAATTATAATAGAAATAATTGATATATAATATATATATATATATAGAAACTTTTAATTACTAGAACTTAATGACAATAGATAAAACTTACTTGAATATGATGAATCAAAGTGCAAGAAACAAACTTCAAAATATAACTTCAAACTTGTTTGAAGGTTACAAGCTTACAAAAATTGAAAGTAAAATACTAAGTGCTTATTGATCAAGCACTTTTCAATTACAAACTAAATGAAAGAAAAACTTCAAACCAAAAATGAAATACAAACTAAAATTGAAAGTTCTATAAGGAAAATATATTGCTAAAAGAAAGGAGTATTTCTTAGCAAGAAGATGATTGAGAATTGGTAATTGGTGATTTTGCAATGGATGAAGATGTCCTTTTATAGGTGATTTTCAAGAATACAATTGATTATTTAATTCAAAATATCTATTGTAATATCATTTTTTTAATTTTTTCTTCACACTTCACCCATGTCTTTGAATTTTCAGATTTTTGACCAAAAAAATATCTTGTGGTTGAGTTCACAAGTTGGTCAAAAGTGGACTAATTTTGCATGGCATCTGCTGAAAAACGGCGATGAAAAATGGCCCAGTTTGCCCCGTGTTGTGCGCCGTTTTGTGGTGACTCGGTCTCTTCCGGAATATACGCGAGGACACGGCGCTAAATGCCGGCCGTGTGTGAAACGGCCCAAGACACGGCCCTTGTTGCGCCGTATGTGAAACGGCCTACATAACACGGTCCTGTTTGCGCCGTGTTGTAGGTCGTTTTGCCTTGAAAAATTCCCGTCGTTGGATTTGATCTTGTTTTCCGTCCTTTTTGATGCTTCATGTCAGTAATATGTAAAATAACCATTTTTAGCTCATGTTTGGACATATCTATAAAATATATATTTTTAATCACAAATCAGTACAATTATGCCCGGAAAAATGAATATTTTGTATATGAATTTTAGATCAATTATGCACTAATCAGATTCGTCACACGGATTTCACTCCGGGACAGTCAATGATGGAATCGAAAGGTTGTGATAGGTATTCATGAACCTTCTACTTGAGGATTTAGTAGGGATGTGCTTGTGACGTCAAGATTTTCATTAGAGTAGTTCGACCCTGTAAACCGGAAGGTGGGGGTCAACCTCGACGTGCATCTTGATGGGCAAGTAGCAGGTCCTACTGAATACCAAGATAGAATTCTTTCTCCCATTAGTGAGCGAGTTATATGTCCTATGCGGTTATTGGCAGATGAGATCATAAGTCTTTGGCCAAAGCATTGGAGCTAGTTGTATTGAATACACGAGATCTCAATGATCTCGATTTGCATTAACGCATGCATAGCGTCAAGTACAAATAAGGTTTGACTGACCGTGACCCTATATCTTGATCGGAACATTTGAAGGAAGGGTTTATACGTTTACTGGTATTCACGACAGAATGGTTCTTGAATAATCCCAATCATTCGTTCTCAGTTAGGGTATAGTGTAGGCCGCCAGGCTGGCTAGGTGGTGCTACTACTCTTTGGTTCCTCCCATTGCTGACTGAGACGAACCTACCGAGTCGCGCAATAGGATTGACAGATGGAATGAATCAAGCTAATTCTCTCATTATGTATATTAGATATTGGATATCTAAATTTGGGACATTAGATGTCTACATCGATTTATTGAATAAATTGATTTATGGCCTTTGGGTGATTAATTTAATTCATGAATATAATTATTTCTAGAAGAAATTAATTATGTCATAATGTATTTGATATGATGAAATTAATTGGATTAATTAAACTATACAAATACATCGGGACGGAATTGGAGTTTATCTGTTTGGACTCTCGGGAGTCCGAAACGAACCGAACTCATCCGTTTCTGCATGGGCCGCCCCCCCATTTCTAGCCACCATCCTTTTGGACTCTTGTCTCCATTATTTAATGGATGATAATTATGGAGGTGGGGTTGATTCTCATTTTATGAGTTGTGACATGTGAAGAAGTATTGAATAAAAGGAAGAAAGACTTTCATCTCACCTACACTTGATTTCAAACGTGAGGTGTACTTTCTTCTCTGTATTGTTTTTATATGTTGATGTTAGTAATGAAGTATACTTCACCTAGAGTTATATTAATCAAGTAAAACATGGTTTTAATTAAACTTCTTCACACTTCTTGATGAGTATGATAAATGAGGGTTTGAAATAGATGAGTTCTTAATGTTATAATGATAGTAACCATGTTTATAATCATCATGCTCACCTTGATGGACGAATTCATCTCAGTAGGACCTTGATAAATCAGTTAGCCTCATCATAGTTAGTCGTAATCAATGGAATTGTTACCATAAAGTGTATAAACACCATGTTTGATATTCACTTACCTTGGGAAGAACTTGGAAATGTTAGAAGTAAGATGATGTTCTCTTGTTCAAATTCTTAGGAGTTATAACCTCATTATGTTTCAGCCCAGCAGGACCTTGAGAAAAGATAAGTGTAGTTGTGAGAACAACAATAACTTCTTATTAACCGGATGTGTTAATAACATAAGAATGTGTTTGATCATCAAGTAGTGTTCTTAAGATAGTGAATCCATAATGATATTAATGTATCTTTCAGTTTTGTAAGGATGATTTGATAATCTTCATAAATATGGTGTAATCTCATAACTAATATAAACTTCTTATAAGCTTACTATTCAATTTAGATGAGATGATGAACATAGTGGTGCAGATATTTACCTTTTAACATTGTAATGTTTTTAGAAAGTTTAATCAACATAAGATGTTATGGACAACATAAGTGGTTTTTTAACATGTTCTTGATAAATCCTTGGTTATAAAGAATCACACGAACATTCGGTAATTGTCTTGCGAACCTATTTTAAGGATGAATTGAGTTAAAAGAATTGTAGGGTGTCGTATCACTAATTTTATATCGTTAAATATATGGATATGTTATTAAGTAAAATGTATTTCGTTTAAGGTTTATTGTTCGAGTAAACAATATTAGTCGAAGGACCGTTCGTTCGATTCGCCAAGGGAGGATTTTCTCGTCTCCGTATCGAGGTAAGTTATCTTGCTTGGTTATAATGATGATTCGATTCTTGTGATGTTTATACATTTCATGTGTATGAAATGTTTGTGAAATGTTATATAAATTTGATATCGTGTTTGACGTTTTTCCATCGTTCATCATTAGATTTGCATTCCCAAGTCCGTCACTTTGAATCGTTGATCTTGATGGTCCTTATTATCACTTTGGTGAGTTTTTCTTGATCCTTAATCGGATATGTATTTCGTTGAAATTCGTTGTCATGTTGTATCATGACATTTCTGGAATCATATCTGCATGCCGATTGGATATTGTGTGGAATTTTTAGCTGGGCACTTATATCGTCATACGTGGATGTTTTTGTATTGGACTGTGCACACGAGACGTAGTTCGTGAGGGTAATTAGGTACATTGTCACACGTATATTCTGGATTCCGTATACGGGGTTGACATATACACGGAGATATTTCCGGATCGGGCATATTGTGATGTCCATCTTGAGACATATTGTTAATCGTTCATAGTCCATGTATGATCGGATGTGTTCGACGGTTTGTGACTGATTGTTCATACGCCCGAGGGGTATGATTAATAGTCGGGATGTTTCCTTGAGATATATATGTGAATTGTATAATGTCGGAAGAATTAATTATCATGTATATCTGACCCTTTGTTATGGGCGAAATACTCGTGTTGTATTTTAGGTCGAGGCAAAGGCAAGGCACGGGAAGAGCATGTGGACGGCGAAGGGTTCGAGGGATACTAGTTCGGGGGGCCCAAGTCTATTGTTGTCCGGTTATGTTTTAAACCGTGTAATATTACTTTAATTCTGCCTTATTTAAATTTTTCTCTGGTTGGATTGATGTTTAAGTATTTTTCATCTCCATATGGTTTATACTTGTGTTTTCGGATCCTGTGTATCATAAGGCCGTTGGCCATACTATTAAATTAGCTCCTAGTCGGAGTGTGACTAATTATTGTGGTTCAGTATCACAAAGATAATGCTTATTTAACCTGTTTTGGATATCGCCTGGTGGGTCCCAGTGTGGGGTCCACGACACTGTAATAGTCGCCTTTTGGGGTGTTAGAGAAGATGGTATCGGAGAGTGTTGTTTTGTTTCTCTTTAAGAGTCGTTGTATAATGAACTAGTATCCAAAGACCTTCGTATCACGTGTGACCTGTACAAGCGCCTGACCCTACGAGCCAAATACGGTATGTACTCTTCGATCCATGATTTAATTAATGGCATGATATTGATATCGGAATGGATCTCTTTGTTGATCTTGTTATTTCGAGGATCTGTGGCATGATTTATCTGATTAATAATTCGAGGTAAATGCTGGATGGATTATATGATTGGAATTGCTCGACTTGACGTCGATGTAATATTCTGTGTGACATTCGTGGCGTCGATAGTTAACTATGAACCGATTCCTTGAATATGTGATTCCTTGTTGCTATTAACTTAGCATGAATTTTGAATAGTATCTTGAACTGTACTTATGATTATCATTATGATTGATTCTTTCAGTATGGAAACGAATCTGAGAGGTCATGGCAGAGGGGGACAAGGCCACAAAAGGGGCCGATTCCCGATACCTCGAGCCAACAGACGCGCCAATGTGGATCATAGTTCCGCAGAAAGTGGTTCGCCTTATAGGGACTAATCGCACCACATTGGTCGTGAGGATGCGCGTGTCGATCCTTACGTTGTGATGCAGGGCATGATGACTCAGATGACCCAGATGGGTCAATTAATGGAAGCTATGCAGAGGTCCACTACTAGCCAGCAACAAGGGCCTCATTTTCCACCTCCTGTGATTGGAGGACCCGTGAGTCAGATAATCAGCGACATCTCTAGCCGGCGACCTCAGACCTTTGAAGGCTCCTCTGAGCCTGCTGACATTGTGCATTGGATCGAGCATTTTGAGAAACTATTCGAGATGGTGGACAGCCCGGAAGAGAATCGCGTCTCCGTAGCAGCTTACTATCTTAGCAAGGGCGCTCACACTTGGTGGCTTTCAGTGAGGTCAGTTGATGGTGCTTACACTTAGGAGGAATTTAAAAACCTCATGCTAGACCGTTAATATCCAGGGCCACTCCGTGAGGCCAAGCTGTCAGAATTGCTAAACCCGGACCCGTCCGAGGATGATGTACTATCTGTCGCTGAGAAATTTCAGGCACTTCTTCTTTTTGCCTCGTCGATTGTCCGAACGGAGGCTGATAAAATCAAGTATTTTCTCAAGAGGCTTAAACCCTGAATGAGAATGCAGTTGTTGAATCACCATTGTACGACCCTGCCGGAGTTCATCGAGAAAGCTCTGGAATACGAGCTCATCGCGAAGGAGATTTCTAAGAAGCAACCAGAGCCAAACAACAAAAGATCTCGGAACCAGAACCAGACTAAGAGTAACCGGGGGAAATTTAGGAAGCCCTAGTCATTTCGAAACCCTTCTAATCGACCACCCATGGCATCGAAGCCAGCCGGATCGCACTCTCGAGCGGTCCCCTCATCTGTTGTGTGCTATAACTACGGAGACCAGGGGCACGTCAGCTCCAAATGCCCGAAGCCGGTTGTCGCATGCCATACTTGTGGTAAAAATGGGCATCGTGCTCGTTTTTGTAGAAATGGGCCCGGACGTGAACCATAGCATCTCATACTCCAAATTAGTCTGTTGTCTAGGATCGTGTGCCTCCGTCCGCTTCTTATCAGACTACCGCGGCAAACAGGGGAACGGGTCGTGGGAATCAAAGTGGTACACATGGTGCAGGAGCCGCAAAACCCAGGATCTACGAAATGAAGAAAGATGACGATCCCGAGGCCAGCATGATTGCAGGTATACTCAAGATCCATTCTCAGCCGGTGTGCGTTCTTTTTTATACCGGTGCTTCACACTCTTTTATATCTACTTCTTGTTTAAGTTGTTTGCCTCTAGACCATGTTATCAATTGTGAGCCCTATGTGATTAGTCTACCCGATGGTAGAAGAATTATTGGGAATCGTGAAGTCCAGGACTGTCCGATTCGCATGAATGACCGTGAGTGGTTGTCAAATCTGATTGTAGTCGATTTACCTCAGGACGATATAATCTTGGGTATCGATTGGATGGATTGTCATGATGCCATACTTAGTGTCCGCAAGTAGATGGTAACCGTCACTTTTGATGATGGATTCGAGTGTACTTTTCGAGGCGATAATCCCAGCTGTTCCGGGAGAGTCATCAGCGCTATGAAGGCAGTGAAACTGCTTAATCAAGGGTGTATTGGTTATTAGTGCTACATGACCAAAACAACAGATCGACCAGTTGAATTGGCCGACATTCCGGTAGTCCGAGACTACCCAGACATATTTCCAGATGAGTTGCCAGGTTTACCTCCTCATCGTGACGTGGAGTTTATTATTGAGTTAAAGCCAGGTACATCCCCGCTTTCAAAAGCACCGTATTGTATGGCTCCGACTGAGATGTAGGAGTTGAAGAACCAGCTTGAGGAGTTGACTGAAAAGGGCTATATTCGACCTAGTGCATCCCCTTGGGGAGCACCAGTGTTATTTGTAGGAAAAAGTACGGATCTCTGCGTTTATGTATTGATTACCGTGATCTGAACAGTGTAACCATCAAGAACAAATATACTTTGCCTCGTATTGATGATTTATTGGATCAACTTCAGGGAGCTGCTGTGTTTTCTAAGATCGACTTGAGATCTGGTTATCATCAATTGAGGATTCGAGAGTCTTACATCTCGAAGACAGCCTTTCGTACTCGCTATGGGCATTATGAGTTCGTGGTGATGCCATTTGGATTGACTAATGCACCAGCGGTATTCAAGGAGTTGATGAATCAAGTTTTTATTAACTATCAGGATCGCTTTGTAGTCATTTTTATTGACGACATTCTGATTTACTCTCGTGACCACGAAGAGCATGAACATCATCTCCACCAAGTTCTCGATACGTTGAGGCAGGAAGATCTTTATGGGAGGTTTTCTAAATGTGAATCCTGTATGCCTGAAGTCATCTTTCTTGGGCATGTGATATCAGCCGAAGGAGTGAGAGTGGACCCACAGAAGATAGAAGCCATTCGAGATTGGCTACTTCCGAAGAACGTGAAGGAAGTTCGTAGTTTCCTTGGCCTAGCGGGTTACTACCGATGGTTCGTGGAAGGATTTTCCAAAATTGCGCAACCGATGACTAACCTACTGAGGAAGGATAAGAAGTACTTGTGGTCAGAGTCATGTCAGCAAAGTTTTGATGATCTCAAGAGTCGATTGATTTCAGCACCTGTTTTGGTTCTACCAAAGGGAACAGAAGGATTCGTGGTGTATAGTGACACGTTAAGACAGGGCCTTGGATGTGTACTAATGTAAGAAGGAAAAGTGATTGCCTATGCATCGAGGCAATTGCGACCCTATGAAGTTAACTATCCGACCCATGACTTGGAGCTAGTAGCTATAGTGTTTGCTTTAAAAATCTGGCGTCACTATCTGTATGGAGTTACCTGTCAGATCTCTACGGATCACAAGAGCCTGAAGTACATTTTTACTCAGAAGGAGTTGAACATGAGGCAGAGAAGGTGGCTAGAATTAATCAAAGATTATGATATCGAGATCCTTTATCATCCAGGCAAGGCAAATATGGTTGCCGGTACCTTGAGCCGTAACACAGTGCAGGAGCAGATTCTTAGCCGCTTAACAGCTCTGAGGGAATTGCAGTTGGACCTTATGAGGCGAGAGATTAAAGTTTGGTTACAGCGTGTTCAGGTACAGCTTTGCGCACTTGAGATTTCTTCGTCTCTTGATGATATAATCAGATCGAAGTAGATTACGGATCCATTCCTATCTCGAGTTCGGGATGACGTCACTCAAAGGAAAGCCCCTGGATTTCTGATCCACGAGGACGGATTGATACGCTTCAGGAATCGAGCGTATGTACCAGCAGACGAAGAGTTGAGGAACTCTATCATGAGAGAAGCCCATGCTACCCCATACTCGATTCACCCGGGGTCTAGCAAGATGTATAAGGATTTGAAACAACATTATTGGTGGGGAAATATGAAATGTGAGGTCGCCGAATTCGTTTTGAGATGTTTAACCTGTCAGTAGGTTAAGATTGAGCACCAGCGACCCGTAGGAATGCTGAAACCTCTCTCGATTCCTGAGTGGAAATGGGAGGACATATCGATGGATTTTATCACTAGCTTGCCGACGAGTCGTCGAGGAATGAACACGATTTGGGTGATTGTAGATCGGCTGACCAAATCAGTCCACTTTTTGGAGATTAAAGACATGTGGGGTCCGAAGAGATTAGCCCAGCTATTTATTAAAGAGATTGTAAGGTTACATGGTACCCCCAAGAGTATTGTATCGGACCGTGACGGGCGATTCGTGTCACACTTCTGGAAGGCAGTTCATCGTGCGATGGGCACGTAATTAAATTTCAGTACGGCTGTTCATCCGCAGACCGATGCTCAGTCCGAGAGAACCATCCAAACTCTAGAGGACATTTTGATAGCATGTGCTATCGATTGGAAGGACGATTGGGAAGCCCAGCTACCTTTGGAGGAATTCACTTATAATAATAGTTGGCACGCTTCGATTCAGATGGCACCGTATGAGGCATTGTATGGCCGTCATTGTAGGTCCCCTTTGTGTTGGGACGAACTGTCAGAATATTTGGGTACGGAACCCGATATGTTGTTAGCAGCCCGTGAGAAAATTGCCCTGATTAGGAGTCGTTTGTTAACGGCTCAAAGTCGACAGAAGTCCTACGCTGACCACCGACGACCGCTTGAGTTCGAGGTTGGTGACCATGTTTTGATGAAAGTGTCTCCTACCCGAGGTGTTTTTCGTTTTGGGAAGAAGGGCAAGCTGAGCCCGAGGTACATTGGGCCATTTGAGGTGTTGGAGCGTGTAGGTGATCTGGCTTATCGACTGGCTTTGCCACCGGCTTTAAGTCGGATTCACAACGTGTTTCATGTCTCCCAGTTGAGGAAGTACGTTGTTGATTCAAGCCATATACTTCAGTTCGATGAGATAAAATTAGCGGAGGATCATTCGTACGAGGAGCGTCTTTTACAGATACTCGAGAGGAGGATCAAACAGTTGAGAAACAAGACGATTCCCCTACTAAAGGTTCAGTGGTCATGACACGGAGTCGAGGAGGCTATGTGGGAAACCGAGGATAGTATGCGAATGAAATACCCCGAGTTATTTACCCCTTAGTTTCGAGGGCGAAACTTCTTTTTAAGGGGGAGTACGTAATATCCAACTGTAATTTTCATTTTTATCTGTCGTATATTCGGATAATTTGATTATCGTGGATCGTTGCATTTAGTATTATGTTGAGGTATTATAGATTTGAGCTTCATACCGTTTTTATTTCATCTCATACTTGATGATTCGATGTTAATTGGATAGTGGCACTTTGAACTTTTTCTGTTGATGTAGCGTACGCTACGTAGCTTAGCTAACGTACGCTAAACTCGTGATTTAACGTACGTTATACATTGTCTGTTGCGTATGTTAAGAAGGAATCTGACATCAGTTGACTTCCGCACGTGAACTTGTTATCCGTTGGCATGCATGTGTATGATGGTTGAGCTGTCGTGTCGGCCAGAGTCAACTTTTATTAGCGTGCGTAACACCCTTTTAATTAGCGTGCGCTAATGGACTGCAGATTCAAGTCAGTAACCACTGTAAGCTGATTACGTACGTAACTCTTACAGGTTAACGTACGTAGTAGCATTAACGTACGCTGAAATTGTTAACTAGCGTACGTTAAAGTTGTGCAGTCTATTTATAGACCCAGCCTGTTTTTCATTTCTCTTCAGCCTCAACCCGATTTTCTTTTCGTTTATTCCCTCTCCTTCCTCCTAAAACCTTTAGTTACCTCTCCAACTTGGTTTCGAGTCTTGTAACTTGGTTTGGAACTCATTGATTCGTAGTTAGAAGGCGTTCTTGAGCTTGAAGTGTGTTTCTTGTGGTGTTGAAGGTTGTTCTTCGTTTCTGGAGGTAGGTGTACTTTCTTCTCTATATTGTTTTCATATGTTGATGTTAGTAATGAAGTGTACTTCACCTAGAGTTAGATTAATCAAGTAAAACATGGTTTTAATTAAACTTCTTCACAACTCTTCATGAGTATGATAAATGAGGGTTTGAAATAGATGAGTTCTTAATGTTATAATGATAGTAACCATGTTTATAATCATCATGCTCACCTTGCTGGACGAATTCATCTCAGTAGGACCTTGATAAATCAGTTAGCCTCATCATAGTTATACTTAATCAATGGAATTGTTACCATAAAGAGTATAAACACCATGTTTGATATTCACTTACCTTGGGAAGAACTTGGCAATGTTAGAAGTAGGATGATGTTCTCTTGTTCAAATTCTTAGGAGTTATAACCTCATTATGTTTCAGCCCAGCAGGACCTTGAGAAAATATAAGTGTAGTTGTGAGAACAACAATAACTTCTTATTAACCGAATGTGTTAATAACCTAAGAATGTGTTTGATCATCAAGTAGTGTTCTTAAGATAGTGAATTCATCATGATATTAATGGATCTTTCAGTTTTGTAAGGATGATTTGATAATCTTCATAAATATGGTGTAATCTCATAACTAATATAAACTTCTTATAAGCTTACTATTCAATTTAGATGAGATGATGAACATAGTGGTGCAGATTTTTACCTTTTAACATTGTAATGTTTTTAGAAAGTTTAATATACATAAGATGTTATGGACAACATAAGTGGTTGTTTAACATGTTCTTGATAAATCCTTGGTTATAAAGAATCACACGAACATTCGGTAATTATCTTGCGAACCGATTTTAAGGATGAATTGAGTTAAAAGAATTGTAGGGGGTTGTATCACTAATTTTATATCGTTAAATATACGGATATGTTATTGAGTAAAATGTATTTCGTTTAAGGTTGATTGTTCGAGTAAACAATATTAGCCGAAGGACCGTTCGTTCGATTCGACAAGGGAGGATTTTCTCGTCTCCGTATCGAGGCAAGTTGTCTTGCTTGGTTATAATGATGATTAGATTCTTATGATGTTTATACATTTCATGTGTATGAAATGTTTGCGAAATGTTATATAAATTTGATATCGTCTTTGACGTTTTTCCATCGTTCATCATGGGATTTGCATTCCCAAGTCCGTCACTTTGAATCGTTGATCTTGATGGTCCTTATTATCACTTTGGTGAGTTTTTCTTGATCCTTAATCGGATATGTATTTCATTGAAATTCGTTGTCATGTTGTATCGTGCATTTCTGGAATCATATTTGCGTGCCGATTGGATTTTGTGTAGGATTTTTAGCCGGGCACTTATATAGTCATACGTGGATGTTTCCGTATTGGACTGTGCACACAAGATGTAGTTCGTGAGGCTAATTAGGTACATTATCACACGTATATTCTGGATTCCGTATACGGGGTGGACATGTACACGGACACATTTCCGGATCGGGCGTACTGTGATGTCCATCTTGAGCCATATTGTTCATCGTTCATAGTCCATGTATGATTGGATGTGTTCGACGGTTTGTGACTGATTGTTCATACGCCCGAGGGGTATGATTAATAGTCGGGATGTTTCCTTGAGATCTATATATGTGAATTGTATAATGTCAGAAGAATTAATTATCATGTATATCTGACCCTATGTTATGGGAGAAATACTTGTGTTGTATTTTAGGTCGAGGCAAAGGCAAGGCACGGGAAGAGCATGTTGACGGCGAATGGTTCGAGGGATACTAGTTCGGGGGGCCCAAGTCTATTGTTGTCCGGTTATGTTTTAAACCGTGTAATATTACTTTAATTCTGCCTTATTTAAATTTTTGTCTGGTTGGATTGATGTTTAAGTATTTTCCATCACCATATGGTTTATACTTGTGTTTTCGGATCCTGTGTATCATAAGGCCGTTGGCCATACTATTAAATAAACTCCTAGTCGGAGTAGTGACTAATAATTATGGTTCGGTATCACAAAGATAATGCTTAGTTAACCTATTTTGGATATCGCCTGGTGGGTCCCAGTGTGGGGTCCACGGCACTGTAATAGCCGCCTTTTGGAGTGTTACAATGAGCGGGTACCGGGTCGACGCGAAGATGATGGGCAAGAGTGATACTGTGTCTTGTCTTGTCCTGCTTGTATTCTTATGACTCATCCATTAGGAAATATTGTACTTTGAATGATTATTAGTACTTGAGTACTACGTGATGTTCTTTTGATGTTTCGTTTTTATGACCCTGTGTTTAATTCACAATGAATTGTATTCTGTCAAGCTTTATTATTACATTGAACGTCAATTTTTATTATCTTCCATTTGACTATGTCTAGACCTTGTCGGTCAATGTTCATGGTTCCGCGTTATTATAGCCTTGTGGGTCCCACGGAGGGGCTCACAGCGCTGTAATATACCCTGAATATCTTGGGGGTATTACAGAATATGGTATCACAGATTAGGTTTATGGATACCTAGGCTGTTGGTCTATTTGGGTCGATTTGAGTCATCATTGTATACAGTATCACTGCATTACCATCATCTTGGTACTACTGATACTTGTAAGTCCTTTACTCTTCTTGTATTTTCTTAACCGCATGGCCTTTTAATTCATATTTATGTGGAAATCGGTCACCTCCATGACGTGCGATTTGAACTGTACTCATGTATGATATGTGTTCCTCAAAATGTATACTGGTAGAGGACGCGGACGCAGGCGAGGACGTGGCCGCGGACGCAGACGATGGCGTGGCGCGGCGCAGGCGATGGGGCAACCATTTCTTTCAGTTTGGACACGGGGTCGGCTACCCCTACCTTATCAAACTCAGTGCATCCCGATACCAATGTTCAACAGGACCAGTCGATTGGACAAGGCAATAATGCCGATGCTGGTGTTACGAACATTCTTCAACAAGTGGCGAATCAATTGGCCCTGTTGACCCAAGCGGTTCAACTGAACAATCCTAACCCGACGATGGACGTATTACTCGAGAATGTATGTTAGGAATACTTTTAGATTTTGATGATGTCATCCATGTATTTCATGATTAATTCAAATGTATGCTCTAAGTACTTTTCATTGTACAGAAGAACCAAATGAGTATCTTCTAGGCCCTTAGACTGATTAGGCTAAGTTTCGATCAAAGTGTTGATCAGTAAGATTTTGGCCAAGTATAGAACACGAAAAATATCAGCCAAGGTTTTGGTCAACAAAAATACAAGTCCGGGTTTGACCAAAACATTGTAGCAGCCGAGATCTGAAGAAACAGTCAAGTTATATTATCAGTCGAGGTTTCGATCAAAGCCAAATATTTGTAACACCCCCAAACCGTTCGGGAATATTATAGCGCCACATACCCTCTCCGTGAGGATCTACCAGGCTAAATACAGAAAACACGACAACACAATATATGCCGACATGGCTAAATAATGAATCATTAGACCGATTTGGTCTTTTCCCACAACATACACATCAACCATAAATTACTCTTTCTGGCAGCTCATATCCACGCAGGGGTTAACATAAATCAACGTTCCCGCATAAGGGGAAAATAAACACAACGGAAGGACAAAACAAGACATCAACAATTACTCAACACCGGTCTTCATGTGATTAGTATCGCCATCTTCCATCATCCTTCGTAACGATCCTGTGAATTGCTCCCCAACAACCTGTGAATACGTGGACGCAAAACAGACATCCACCCCCCGAATACTCGGGGGTTAGCAAAACTCCACTGTTTTGCTAGTGCAAGTATAAATGCAAAGACAAGCCATACATATCATACTCCAAGAACATAGAAATCGTGAATATACTTCCCGAGATAATTCAATTGATCAAAACAGTTTGAATTATGAAAGATAGGAATAAAACCATTTTACATCTTTCAAAACATTTTACGATCTCGGGAGTTTTGAAAGCATTTGGGGTTTAAGAATTTTCAAGCCTTTCGAAACACTTAGGGGGACAGCCTAAAAGTCATTTATTTCAAAATACGATTCTGATAACAAAATACGGGGTCCACGACCCAACCATAACATTCCAATTACAAACACGAGGGTCCACGACCCAAATCATCCACTTCACATGCTCGCAAGAGTAAGCCGACGAAAACTACACCGTGCCAAACAATAACAATGACAACAATCTCACAGAACGACAACAGAGAGCACAACTTTGCAACTTGACCATACAGTCGAACTCAACACCACGCAGTTACAATACCCAGAGCAACCAGAGGACTCACGTACCCATACCAAATTATCACAGTCAAGGGACAAATCACACAAAACACATTTACTGGTGCCATTCCAAATAAGTACGATACCATTTGGACTGCCATTCTAATCAGACGAAATATACGCTAAAAATCATAGTTCTCCACCAAAACATTTCAAAGTTAACTGTTGGTACGAGACTCACGGCCGTCGTACCCCGCAGAGCCCCGTCGGACATCCCTGGGTGGTTAGCCCTAGTTCGCGATACGCACACACACGGCAATACGTATCCCTAGAGGCCCCGTCAGACCATCCCTAGGTGAACATACACATATCATCCACAACGCCACGGGAAGCCATAATTCGAATACTAGAATATGCATACAAATGCTAGGTACTTCGCTAGAATGGCCACTTTAACCGCCATATACTCACAATCAATGTCACACAACGACAAGCAAATACCAATGTCAAACAACACCAAGTGTCCCAACCTCCTTACGAAGGAGTAACAACTAATATCACACAACGTCACATATTCACCATACAATTACACATCTCAATACACAACCCTCTGCAAATAATTACGGTCTACTAAATTCACTAAAATATGTTCAATATCTTCCATCACACAACAATGATACACATAATCAGAAAACACATTTATTCACAAAGCCTACGAGTTATCTTCGAAGGAAAACCTTTATCAAAAACATACCGATCCTTTTTGGAAGTTCATTAAAACATTAAAATTCCACATATAATCAATTACCAATTATCACATCTACGAAATACGAAATGTATGGGCAAGATACTTGCCTCGGTACCGCGAGCAACGGAACCACGAACGAACACGGTCGGATAGCCCTAGAACTTCCGAAAACGACCAAGAATTCGACAACCTCACGATCGCTACGAAAATAACATCACCATGGATAAATAACGTTAAACGGAATCCGAATCAACCGGAAAAACAACAAGGATCCGAGGGTTCCTTCGAAGGAATCGGAAATCAAGTCCCGGGTGATAAAAATCGATATATGAGTTACAAAATCCGAAGATAATGGCCAAGACAACAAGAATACCATAATAAGTTCATCCACAACGGATTAAATTGAAGAATCACGAAGAAACCCCCAAAATTACATAACTAGGGTTATGCGGAAGAATTACCTCGATCCAACGAAGAACAAGGATTGGATGATGATAGAATTGACAAGGATCTTCCAAACCACCTTGGAAAAGAGTAGAGTAGGCCAAAGACGTTGGTCCCCGACTTCTCCCGTCGCCAGCCGTCACAAAAACGAAGAAAGGGTGAGAAATGATGATTAAACGCTGATGTCCAGTATTTATACTGGACAGTTATTAGCGTGCGCTAACTAGACAGCATTAGCGCGCGCTAACGAGGTCAACTCTCAGAACTACCGCAAATAACAAGGTTAGCGTGCGCTAGACACACACACGTAGCGCGCGCTAATGAGCCACGGATACAGTCCAGTAGCTCCTGGACAGATCTGCACCTACCCGGTAGCGTGCGCTAGGAATAAGAAATGGCGTGCGCTAAAAAGTCAATAGCGTGCGCTAGAAACGAACTTTAGCGTGCGCTAACAAAGCCCCAGTCCCAGCCCAGTAGCTCCTGGACTGCCCCTGGACTGCCAGTTAGCGTGCGCTACATATTCGGTAGCGTGCGCTAACCACAACGCCGTAGCGTGTGCTATGCCACAAGCATTAGCGTGCGCTACACCACAAAAACCCAAAAACTCACAAAGTGATCCGAAACGCCTCCAAACACATGTCCCAACAAGACACAACCAAACATGGCACAAAATTCCAATGATGAGGACAATACCAATCCGGTAAAACCCAGAAAACTCGATGAATCCGGAACAAAAATCTCGGGTATTACATTCTACCCCTCTTAAAAGAAGTTTCGTCCCCGAAACTTAAAACATAAAACGATCAACGCAAAAGAGTCTCAAATAACCTCCGCGGACGACCTGCAATGAATCACATGCAGCACGTGGCTGCTACCATCCACATGGCCATTTCAGAATGATAACAAAACGCACGGACAAAAATCAGTATGGTTGAACAACCCAAACCGTATAACAATCAAAACGCAAGTTAATCGCTGAACAAATACGAAATTCCATAACACAAGGATTGGAAGATGGAAAACGAAGTTAATTTCTCGAACTTAAGGAAATTATGAAGTGATCTGAATGCTCAAAAATCATGATACGAGATCAACGAATACTGGACAACAAACGATTGAACAACAATGACTCAGACAACAATGGTCGAACAATCATATACGAATCATAACGAATAACGAAAATCTAATAGCATGCCCATAGTTCAAAGCTAGACTCGAGATAATATACGATCCGGTAAAAACAACAAGATGTGCATTCACATAAGATTCACAGGAAATGGAATAGCAATTAGAAGGTCACAACGACAAACGGGTTATTCTGAAACAATATCACAACTCGTTCGATCAACAAAAGCACAAGACAGGACAAGTTCAGAAAATGTCAACGAACATAAACGAGTCGACAAAGTCGAAAGTACAGAGTTCAAAATCCGATCCACTTCAAATAAAAGAAATAAATCTCGGAATTTTGAAACAACAAAGCAAGGGAAATACCTCAATATACAACCGATAGACCACGCCCCTCCGGGACTACTCGGAGTCGATCCAGATATCGGTGCTCAAGTCCGTGCCCCGGAAGGCCCGGTAACCATCTTGCAAAACTGAAATCGGTGTCCCTCGAGTCCGTACCTGTAACACGTTACTGGTGGGGAAGGACAATGTGCACGAACATGTCCCGCCACATTACAGTTAAAACATCTCCTAGCTTTACCAGTAGTCAAAGCAGGCGACTTGGAACTCTTAGTCTCATGTATCGAGTGATGCAGTTTCACAACAGAAAGACTACGATGTTGCAATCCAGAAATAACAACTCCACTACTAACCATAACATCATCCAACTTCTTCTGCTTTCTAGCCGGTTCCAGACAAAACCCAGCTTCCAGAAGTTCTCGGAACTCCGCCCACATGACGACACGATTACGAGGTTTGACCGCTTCCCACCAATGAGCAGCATCTTCGCTAAGAAGGTACTGGGCAACAGGAACCTTCCGATCTTCGGGACAATCAATAGCCTCGAATATCTTTTCCAACTGAAGGAGCCAACCATCCCAACTCAATGCATCCGCCATACCAACAAATTGAGGAGGATTCAGACTAACTATCTCTCGGAGCCATAGGTTTGCCCCGATCTTCTGAATCGCTTCAGTGTTGCGTTGAACCGCCTGGGTCAACTAAGTCAGCCGTGCTGCCACTTGTTGCAATATAATTGCAACACCCATACCGATATCGTTCCCGGCTACATCCTCTCGATCCCGCTCCTGATCCCCGTGGCCATCTGTACCACAGTTGCGACCACACTCTTTGCCTATCGGCTTATTAATCAAGCAACAACCTAACGCAACGAAAGTCACATAATCACACACGACAATACTACCGCACACATGAAATCCACTCACAGGTGATTGACTGTAAAAGTTAGGCCTAACGGCAAAATGCAGTCTAAAACTTTTGCCCAGCTAGAATGCGCGCCCCATGAAAAGAGATGGCGTGCGCTAACTGTGCAAGGTTGGTAACACATTCATAATCACCTTCCAGCAGTACTAGACCGGAGGTTACGAACAAACAACAGCGTATAAATCCAAACGCCAACAGTTCACATATTTATAACATTACACAAATAACTATCAAAAGTTAGCTAACATTCCAAACCGAATTTCCACCTCTTGGTCCAGAGAACTACCTCGAAGAATGCGTACCAAACGACTCAGCGTCCACACCATCACTTTAATCACAATTCGGGGCATTATATCCGAAAAGACAACAACATCATTACCACATACCTTTTACTGGAATTTTATGAAATCGAAAAGTTGAAAGTGAAAGTCACGTCTCAAGTAAATTTTTGTTAGACCTCATTGGAGTTTTAAAAATCGAATTTCGAAAATTTGCAACGTAAGATGAAAATAAAATATAAGTAGTTTGAGTTTTCTAAAAATTTTCAGTCTCGAGGTCATCATGCGGAAATCAAACTCTTTCTCTTCTTAAAGGGTGTTTTAAAATAAGATTTTTCGTGACTCTCCAAAAATAATTAAACTTTGAAATATCATATTGACAAACCTTCCTTGTGGGATCACACCAAGCCGTTACTCCAGTAAAACGATTCACACAATATATATACACATTTATACACCGATATCACTTTTCATTCAAGTACAACACAAGAATCAACGAACATGGATTGCATATTCACAATTTACATTTAAACTCCACATAATAACACATAATCACACAAGCTCGTATAACACGAGACGCAACAAAGTAGGGAGACTTACATCCACAGATCGCACGAAGATGATGGCTGCGCCTCGATACTAATCACGACCGACACCTCAGACGACGCGTCGCGACACGACTCAGTCAGACAAAACCTGACAAGACAAGACAAGACAAGACCCGACAACACACAACTCGACCCGACAGCCTAGGTTTCCGCAACCTAAGCTCTGATACCATATTCTGTAACACCCCCAAACCGTTCGGGAATATTACAGCGCCGCAGACCCTCTCCGTGAGGATCTACCAGGCTAAATACAGAAAACACGACAACACAATATATGCCGACATGGCTAAATAACGAATCATTAGACCGATTTGGTCTTTTCCCACAACATACACATCAACCATAAATTACTCTTTCTGGCAGCTCATACCCACGCAGGGGTTAAGATAAATCAACGTTCCCGCATAAGGGGAAAATAAACACAACGGAAGGACAAAACAAGACATCAACAATTACTCAACACCGGTCTTCATGTGATTAGTATCGCCGTCTTCCATCATCCTTCGTAACGATCCTGTGAATTGCTCCCCAACAACCTGCGAATATCTGGACGCAAAACAGACATCCACCCCCCGAATACTCGGGGGTTAGCAAAACTCCACTGTTTTGCTAGTGCAAGTATAAATGCAAAGACAAGCCATACATATCATACTCCAAGAACATAGAAATCGTGAATATACTTCCCGAGATAATTCACTTGATCAAAACAGTTTGAATTATGAAAGATAGGAATAAAACCATTTTACATCTTTCAAAACATTTTACGATCTCGGGAGTTTTGAAAGCATTGGGGGTTTAAGAATTTTCAAGCCTTTCGAAACACTTAGGGACACAGCCCAAAAGTCATTTATTTCAAAATACGATTCTGATAACAAAATACGGGGTCCACGACCCAACCATAACATTCCAATTACAAACACGGGGGTCCACGACCCAAATCATCCACTTCACATGCTCGCAAGAGTAAGCTGACGAAAACTACACCGTGCCAAATAATAACAATGACAACAATCTCACAGAACGACAACAGAGAGCACAACTTTGCAACTTGACTATACAGTCGAACTCAACACCACAGAGTTACAATACCCAGAGCAACCAGAGGACTCACGTACCCATACCAAATTATCACAGTCAAGGGACAAATCACACACAACACATTTACTAGTGCCATTCCAGCTAAGTACGATGCCATTTGGACTGCCATTCTAATCAGACGAAATATGCGCCAAAAATCATAGTTCTCCACCAAAACATTTCAAAGTTAACCGTTGGTACGAGAATCACGGCCGTCGTACCCCGCAGAGCCCCATCGGACATCCCTGGGTGGTTAGCCCTAGTTCGCGATACGCACACACACGGCAATACGTATCCCTAGAGGCCCCGTCAGACCGTCCCTAGGTGAACATACACATATCATCCACAACGCCACGGGAAGCCATAATTCGAATACTAGAATATGCATACAAATGCTAGGTACTTCGCTAGAATGGCCACTTTAACCGGCATATACTCACAATCAATGTCACACAACGACAAGCAAATACCAATGCCAAACAACACCAAGTGTCCCAACCTCCTTACGAAGGAGTAACAACTAATATCACACAACGTCACATATTCACCATACAATTACACATCTCAATACACAACCCTCGGCAAATAATTACGGTCTACTAAATTCACTAAAATATGTTCAATATCTTCCATCACACAACAATGATACACATAATCAGAAAACACATTTATTCACAAAGCCTACGAGTTATCTTCGAAGGAAAACCTTTATAAAAAACATACCGATCCTTTTTGGAAGTTCATTAAAACATTAAAATTCCACATATAATCAATTACCAATTATCACGTCTATGAAATACGAAATGTATGGGCAAGATACTTGCCTCGGTACCACGAGCAACGGAACCACGAACGAACACGGTCGGATAGCCCTCGAACTTCCAAAAACGACCAAGAATTCGACAACCTCACGATTGCTACGAAAATAACATCACCACGGATAAATAACGTTAAACAGAATCTGAATCAACCGGAAAAACAACAAGGATCCGAGGGTTCCTTCGAACGAATCGGAAATCAAGTCCCGGGTGATAAAAATCGATATATGAGTTACAAACTCCGAAGATCATGGCCAGGACAACAAGAATACCATAATAAGTTCGTCCACCACGGATTAAATTGAAGAATCACGAAGAAACCCCCAAAATTACATAACTAGGGCTCTGCGGAAGAATTACCTCGATCCGACGAAGAACAAGGATTGGATGATGATAGAATTGACAAGGATCTTCCAAACCACCTTGGAAAAGAGTAGAGTAGGCCAAATACGTTGCTCCCCGACTTCTCCCGTCGCCAGCCGTCACAAAAACGAAGAAAGGGTGAGAAATGATGATTAAACGCTGCTGTCCAGTATTTATACTGGACAATTATTAGTGTGCGCTAACTAGACAGCATTAGCGCGCTAACGAGGTCAACTCTCAGAACTACCGCAAATAACAAGGTTAGCGTGCGCTAGACACACACACGTAGCGCGCGCTAACGAGCCACGGATACAGTCCAGTAGCTCCTAGACAGACCTGCACCTACCCGGTAGCATGCGCTAGGAAGAAGAAATGGCGTGCGCTAAAAAGTCGATAGCGTGCGCTAGAAAAGAACTTTAGTGTGCGCTAACAAAGCCCCAGTCCCAGCCCAGTAGCTCCTGGACTGCCCCTGGACTGCCAGTTAGCGTGCGCTACACATTCGGTAGCGTGTGCTAACCACAACGCCGTAGCGTGCGCTATGCCACAAGCATTAGCGTGCGCTACACCACAAAAACCCAAAAACTCGCAAAGTGATCCGAAACGCCTCCAAACACATGTCCCAACAAGACACAACCAAACATGGCACAAAATTCCAATGATGAGGACAATACCAATCCGGTAAAACCCAGAAAACTCGATGAATCCGGAACAAAGATCTCGGGTATTACATTCTAGTTCTAGCAACCCCTGGTTGAAAGCTGTTGTAACTAGGGAATTCATTGTAGCAATAAGTGGTTGAAAGTTATAGTGAATTATCTCCAACTGGTTTGGAGAGAAGTGGACTATTAGAGGATTACCCCACCTCTGAAACCATTATAAGTGATTGTATGTTTTACTACTTTATCATCATACTTAACTGTTGCATCCATACTTAATATTGCATTACATATCAGTTGTGTCTTCTGTATTTTGTCAACTACAGCCGAGGTTTTTATTAGCTGTACAAAATTACAGCTGAGGTTTTTACTCAACTGAAATTCCGCAAAGTTTTAAAATAGTCTATTCACCCCCCAGACTGTATACTAAGTATCTGTGACCTACAAGTGGTATCAGAGAGCTTGGTTTATATTTACCAAACCATATCCATATATTTGAAAATATATAAATCTCTCATATTAAGATGGAATACATGCATTCTAGACTTCCCGTATTTTCTGTTGATGACTATGACTTATGAAAAATAATAATGCAGGCACATTTATCCTCTGTCCACGATGATGCGTGGAGTGTAATTGAAGAAGGTCCATTCATATACATGAAGAACAATACCGAGGAGGAGATTGTAGTAGGGAAATCAAGACAGATTCCCAAGTACAGGTCAGAGCTGACCACTGAAGAAAGGAAGCTGGCCAACATTGACAACTAGGCCAGAGATATCGTATATCAAACCCTGGATAAAGCTACCATGGTAAAGATCAAAAATTGCAAGAATGCAAAGGCGTTATGGGACACATTAGTTGTAATGTGTGAGGGTACAAAGTTGATCAAAGAAAATAACTTCTCAATTGCTACCCAAAAGTTTGACAACTTCAAAATGAAGAATGGAGAGACAATAGACGAAGTGGATACCAAATTCACTGAGATCATCAACGAAATCAACTCTCTTGGTAAAACCTATGGCAACCGAGAAATGGATCTAAAAGTCCTAAGGTCCCTCACCCCAGAATGGAGTATTAAGGACATTTCCATGAGAGAATCCAAGGATCTCAACAAGATAAAGATCCAGGAGATGTTCTCAGACCTGAAGGCTTATGAATTCGAGTTCCCCTGCTCATCATCAAGTGAGCCAGCTGAAAAGGGGATTGCATTTGCAGATGAGTCCCCTGCCAAGCTGAAATAAATACTCCAAGTCTCCTAAACTTGGAGGAAGAAATGGCGTTCATCATGCAAAGATTCAGCAATTTCAGGAAGAACTACTCCAAGTACAAGAAGAACTACAAAGAAAATCCAAGGAGAAACCAGAATTCTAGCAACTAGAAGGTTGAATGCTACAACTGTCATAAAATAAGACACATCCAGTTTGACTATCCTGACCTCAAGAAGGATGAAGATAAGACGGAATCAGGTAGGACTCAACATCGGCATTGATGTGAGCGAGTCTGAAACAGCATCACCAAGACTGGAGATAGCGCGCCCTGATGAGGTTGCAGGCGCATCTTCCAAAAATCTTGAGGCTTCCATGGAAATCTCTAATACCTACAAAGTAAAGCATGTTCACTAGTAAAGTTGATACCTTCACTTTGCTAAAAACTCAACACAAAATATTTGCTTCTTATAAAGAATTTAAAGGGGACATTTGTGGACCTATTCATGTTGGAACATTTTATTCCATGCAGACATGCACTACTTACTGTCGCGTATATATTGAACAAATGTCCTTCCAAGTCCATTCCTATAACACCACATGAGATGTGAAGAGGTAGGAAACCAAGTATTAATCATATTAAGAAACGGGGATGTCCCGCTTATGTCAAGAAGACTAAGGTGGAGAAATTATAAGCTAGGTCTATCAAAGGATGTTTCATAGGATACCCATCTGAATCAATGGGTTATCTGTTCTACTTGCCCGACGATCATAGAATCATCGTTGCTTTACAGACACAATTCCTCGAAGATGAGTTCATTAAGGAAGGTGGAGCAGGTATAAATGTTTCTCTGTAGAACATATTGAAACTCTCGATGAGACACCTGTACAAGAAAAAAGAACTGAACCTACTGAAAGACAACCATTACCACCGCGTTGGTCGAGTAGGATTTATCAACTACCTGAGAGGTATGGATACATGCATCTCGAGGAACTGGGTCTCCACCGTACAGATGGTATCTAAGAGGATGATCCTATGTCGTACGAACAAGCGATGGTGAATGTTGACTCCGTGAAGTGGCTTGAGTCCATGGAAGCAGAGATAGACTCGATGCATGTCAATCAGGTCTGGACTTTAGTAGATTGACCAGTGGGCAAAGTGCCCATTGAGAATAAATGGATCTTCAAAAGAAAGACTAATGGGGATGTCAACGTATAAGCCTATAAATCTAGGCTTGTGGCTATAGGGTTATACCCAAAGAGAAGGAATCGATTATCAGGAAACCTTCTCACCAGTTTCCATGATCAAGTCTATTCGTATGATGCTTCCCATACCCGCCCACTATGATTATGAGATATGGCAAATGGACGTGAACACCGCTTTTCTAAATGGATACCTCGAAGAGGAAATCTATATGGAACATCCTATAGGCTTCGTGTCTACTACCGATATTCATAAAATTTGCAAACTTAGCATGCCATTTATGGACTGAAGCAAGTATCGCGAAGTTGGAATCGTCGTTTTAATGAAACAGTCAAAGAGTTTGACTTCATAAAAATGAAGATGAGCATTGTGTTTACAGGAAGGTTAGTGGGAGCAACATCGCGTTCTTAGTTCTATATGTTGATGACATTCTACTAATAGGAAATGACGTTAGACTACTCAGTTCTGTGAAAGCTTGGCTTTCAAACACATTCTCCATGAAAGACTTGGGAGAAGCTTCTTATATTATGGGTATTCACATCTATAGAGATACAGCAAAGATAATATTAGGACTTTCGCAAGCCCTATATTTAGAAAAGATCATAAAGAGGTTTAGTATGAAAGTTTCTAAAAGAGGGTTCTTACCTATGCGACATGGTTTGAAACTCTCCAAAACTATGTGTCCTTAAAGTGAGGAAGACATAATGGAGATGAGTTAGGTACCCTATGCATCGGTTGTGGGTGGCCTCATGTACGCGATGTTGTGCACGAGACCGGGCATTACATATGCTGTGAGCGTAGTCAGTCGGTTTCAAGCAAACCTGGGTAAAGAACAATGGACAGCCGTAAAGAACATTCTAAAGTACCTTAAATGGACTAAAGAAATGATTCTTACATATGGTGTTGGATAATTGAGAGTGGATGGGTTCAAGAACTCGGATTTTGGTGGCGATACGGACAAAGGGAAGTCCATTTCAAGGTATATATTTACTCTAAATGGTGGAGCGGTTTCTTGGATGAGTTCCAAGCAAACTGTGACTGCATATTCCACCTGCCAGGCCGAGTACCAGGCTGCCTCGTAGGCATCAAGGGAAGCATTTTAGATCAAGAAGTATCTTGAAGAACTTCAAGTGGTCGCAAGCGCAAAGTTGCCAGTGCCACTTTATTGTGACAATGAAGGAGCTGTTGCACATGCTAAAGAACTCAGGTCTCATCATAAGACCAAGCATATTGAGAGAAAGTATCACATCATCAGAGAGATGGTGAAGAATAGATACATTGAACTACAGAGGGTAGACTCAGCAAATAACCTTGCAGGCCCGCTTACCAAGCCACTATCGCACATTGTCTTGGATCGACATCTGGATAACATGGGTATTAAATATCATAATATGTGGCATTGAGTGCAAGTGGGAGATTGTTAGTGTATGCCCTCGAGTGCCACTCTGAGGATGAGAGAGTTAGGGCATTTATATGTGATTATGAATTCATTAATAAAAGGCAGTGATTATTTCTTTATTTATTGTATATCATTGGCGTTCTTGATTGGTAAATAAATAAAAATGATGTTCGTGTTTTTTAGTAGAAGCATTCCACTTATTATGAGATAAGGAGTCGTGCACTGGAAATGTTTAGAACTCAAAAGCTTAATTTATCCACGAGTCGATAAAACTTAATTGGGCATTAAGTTATTTGCAAAGACTTGTATATCATATGCTTGAACATGTGCATGTCTTCACTCAGGAGTAGTGGGAGCATCCGGTATAGGTATATTAATTAGATTAATATATTCGGATACGATTCACCTTGATTCGGTCACATGGATTTCACTTTAGGATAGTCAATGACTGAATCGTAAGGTTATGATAGGTATACGTGAACCTTTGACTTGAGGGTTTGGTTCAAGATGTGTTTGTTTCATTAATTTAGTCATTAGAGTAGTTCGATCCAATCACCTATTATTAAGGATCAATCTCGAAGTGCAACTTAAAGGGTAAGTAGCAGCCTTTACTAAATACCAAGAAAGGATTCTTTCTCCTGTAAGTGAATAGGATAATGTCCTATGCGGTTAATGGCAGATGAGATCAAAAGTATTTGGCCAAAGCAATTGAACTAGATGTATTTGATACATGAGAGTTATGTGATCTTGATTTGCACTAACATATGCATAGAGTCAAGTATAGACAGAGTTTGACTTAACTGTGACCCTAAAGCTTGATCGGGACATATGATTGAAGGGTTTATATGTATACGGTATTCATAACAGGTTTGGGAATGATTCCCATGATTCGTTCTCAGTTGGGCTACGGTGTGAGCCACAGACTGACTAAGTGTTCCTCGCACTCTTTGGATCTTCCCATTGCGGACAGAGACAAACCTACAGAGTCGCGCATTTAGGATTAATGATAGATTAAAATATGTCTATTCTTTCTTTATAAATATTGGATATTGGATGTCTAATTGAATTTAATTTATTGGATAACTAAATCAGTCATATGAATTAAATAATCACTGGGTAATTAATTTAATTTAAATATAATTATTTCTTGGAGAAATTAATTGTATTGTATTTAATATAATTAATTAATTAAATTAATTAATTAATTTAAATATAAAAGTGACGGTCCGAGTTTTATCTATCGGACTATATATACACGAGATCCAGAACACTGAATAAATAGTTGGACTATTTAAAAGTCCATAGTTGGCCGCCCATTTTCCTTATAAATATGCTCACATGACATCTTGGTCTTTGAGACCATGACATGGGATGGATTAAACTAATAATGGTAGAGTGGACTTTTAAAAGGGTTTGGTGTATTTATATAACCACTCTTTATTTTTTGCAAAGATACACCAACTACTGTACGTAAAAGGCAAGGCAAAAAGTGAGAGAGAAAAAAAAAGTGAGAGAAAAAAAACATACAGGGAAGTGAAAAGTTCATTCCACTTCCTAAGTTCAGAACAGTGAAGAAGCAAGTTCTTCTTCTTCTGGGTTTTGAAAGACAACAAGGAGTTTAATCCACGCATTTTTCCGATGCGTGTTCGTAGAGACGTTCGGCACTTTAAACGTTGGAACTTCTAAGAGCTTCACGGATTGGATTCGTGCTCGTCGTCATCAACAATATAAATAAGTCAGGTCTACGAAGGTTGATCTTGTTTCTCTTTATATACTCGTTTATACGATCCTTGACAGATCCTCTTTAGGAGTTCAGATGAGAACGGTTTGTGCGACTTTATTTTCTGCTGCATTCGATTTATGGCCTGAACTCCAACATAAATCACATCGTACTTTTGCTCAAGAGTTCTTCATATATTTATAGAACGATTCTTTGAGCTCTTATTAGCTGTTGCATCTTTGAACAAATTAGCCCGTTGGAGAGTGGACTTCTTTGTTTATCTTTTCATCACTTTGCACGACTTGTTATTTTCTTCAAATCCGACAATTTGAAGATGTAGAGTGATTTGTGCCATTTACTTTGATTTCTATAAGTAAGAAAGTCTTTTGGGCACGAAGCTCGAGGAATATTTTATTCCTTAACTTCCATGAATCTTTTAGTTTGTCTCCTTCGCTTTACGTCCGCATGAGATTTGCTGTCTTTATTGACTTTTCAATGCTTGTTGACATGACATAGCTGATTTATACTTTGATAAATAATGTCCATACTTGGCTGATATTATGGCCTGGTCAAACTCTGCTGATATTCTAACTTTGGTGTAACCCGGCTGATATTTTGTCTTTGATCAAAACCCGAATGATATTCTGTTTTGACCACACGGCTGATATTTTGTCTTTGACCATAACCCGACTGATATTTATCTAGCCAAACATAGATGATTTTTGTCTTTGGCCAAACCCGGCTGATATTTGTCTGGGCCATATTAGGCTAAAAATTTATCTGATCAAACTTGATCAATACTTAGCCTAATCCTATAAAGGCCTATAGAAGATACTCACTTGGTTCTTCTTTACAATGTCAAGTACTTATAACATACATTTGAAATAAAATTTGGAATATATGGATGACATCATCAAAATATTAACAAGTACCCCTAACATATTAGTGTTGATTATTAAATTAGTTGGGATACCAGTGTTGATTATTGAATTTATTAGGATATTAGTGTTGATTGTTGAATTTATTGGGATATTATTGTGTTGATTGTGTTGAAATGATTATTAAATTTGTTGGGATAATAGTGTTGATTGTTGAATTTGTTGGTATTTAGTGTATATATTGGTCTATCTGAGTTTAGTTGATGTGATAGTTTGTGATTGTATACAGGTTAAATGGATAAAATTAAGAAACTAACGGATGGTAAGAAAAAGTCGAAGACTCTAGAGTTGGGGAAGAGTTTCGCAGCTTCCAATCATGCGGATCCTGCGGGTAAGTATGTGGATCAAAGTAACTCTCGCATATATGAGCTAGTACAGAATAGTGGGCTGAAGTCTAAGTATGGAAACTTGTATCCGGCAGATGACGCACATACTACTGCAAGGCGCTTATCTTATCAAACTCCTAGACCGAGGACGACCCCACTACTGTCGAGATGACCCAACCTCGTATACCTTCTATACACTGCATTCCCTCCCCTCTGCGTACATCTGGGAGCCATGGAGCTATACTGAGCCCATCATTTGAGGTGCCTTCTGGTCCACCTTCGACTCTATTTATGCCCCCTATGGTACCGGCGATTCTATGGATCGATGAAAAATGAGTCCACCGGCCATATAGATTGGTTAACCCTGTAATACCCGTAATTTTGATTCCCGGTAATTTTCTATTTTTGACGAAAGTCCGTTTTGACAACTCGCTCAGGACCGTTTCGTCATTCTAAGAAGGATTAGTTCTACACTTTTTGACATCCGAGTCCGTTTCGGTGTCGTTTCGTTGAGTTCCGTGCTTTTTAGTGACTTTTCCGCACTTGAGTTCGATTCTTGCGAATCTCGTTCGAAACTGCTATTTCGAGTTTCTCGTAAGTTCGTTTAACTTTGTTATACGTGTTGTGAACTTTGATTACGGTTGCGGGTTCTGGCCGGACGATGGCGGGCACTGACCGAGCAGGCACGGCAGGAACCGGCGTAGCGCACGCTTCTGGCCAGGGCCTTCTGCGCTAGCTCAGCCAGTGTAAGCGCCTGGCCGTCAGTCGGCCAGCGTCTTATCGGGCACAGGCAGAGAGGTTCCGAGGTTCTGGAATCAGGTAGGATCGGCAGGTAGCGCACGCTACTGTCGGTCGTGGCGCACGCTAACCGGCAGGGGTAGCGCACGCTACTGTCGGTCGTGGCGCACGCTAACCGGCAGGGGTAGCGCACGCTGTCGGCCGACTAGCGTACGTTACCGGGACGAGTTTGTTAGTCCAGAGGCTCTTTGGGCCAGTCCGCTAGCGCCGCGAGCTTCGGCCGTAGCGCACGCTAGCGGAGTCAGCGGACGAGTCATGGTCGCGGGGTGGTCGGTGGTGCGGGTCATGCGGGCCATGGCCGAGAGTGCTCGGCCGATCTTGGCCGATAAGCGCACACTAGTCCGGAAGGCTAGCGCACGCTAGTTCCGCCCAATATATATATGACAGAGACCGACTTTTCGATCATTTTCATTTCATTTCTCTTCGGTCATGGTCAGGTTATGGAGGAGACGAAACCATGTTGTTGAACAACAAATCCATGAAGTTTCTGAGTTTATATCACCGATCAATCATCCTATAACATCCTTCGATCCAGCGAATCAAGGTTAGATCTTTAGAACCCTACTTTTGGGGAGATTTGGGGATTTTCGCGGTTTTGTCCGATTCATTCGGTTTTGCTGAGTAATTCATGATGAATATGATTAATCTTGTTGGTACTCTTAGTTTCCCTACGGATTCATGGTATATTTCGTGACTTTTACGAAATCGAGAGGGTTTGGTTGTGGTCCGCCCTCGTTGTCATTTTTATATGAATATACATGAATCGTAGGCGGGTTTCTGGGTGTATTCCAATCCCGTATTCGTTTAGAATTGGTTGTGATTGTATTCTTCGAATCGTTAGGTTCGGTTTCGTTGGTTCCTAGCATTCGTCGGTGACTTTCCTTTCCGTTCGTTGCGTCGTCAACTATTCAAGGCAAGTATATATTTATGATTGTACGTTATTGACTTTGAAAGTAAGAAACATTGATGGCATGATATGAACAAACCGTTTTTACGGCATTCATAGATATATTGATGGCATGATATGAACGAACCGTTTTTATGGCATTCATAGATATATTGATGGCATGATATGAACGAACCGTTTCTACGGCACTCATATATGTATTGTTGGCATGTAATGAACGAACCGTTTTGACGGCATTCCTACATGTAATGGCGGATGATATGAACGAACCGTTTCTACGGCATTCATATACGTCTTGATGTGGCACTATGAGATTTTAGTTATTCCGGAATACTAATCTTGAATTGATGAATTGACGGTTACATTTACTTTATTGTCGAGAAGTATTGTGTTGCATACTTGATATACTTGCACTAGCTATTTGACGGCTAACCCCTTTATGGGGGAAATACTTTTTATGTATTTCAGGTTCCAGGAGAGCGGACAGGCGGGTATCGGGTCGGCACGAAGATGATGGGCAAGTGTGATACTGTGTCTTGTCTCCGGTTATCTTTTTGGATTCCTCCATTCAGTGTTGTTGTACTGGAATGGATTTTAAATACTCGAGTATTGTATTTCAGTTTCCTTGATGTTCCGGCCTGTGTTGCCGAGGTATTGTTTTGTGTAGTGATGTATATGGTCACATTGGTTATGGTTTGAATACCATTTGTATTGTCCTTCTTTTCATTGTGTATGGACCTTCTCGGTCAAGTTTTACAGTTCCGCGCATGAATAGCCTTGTGGGTTCCACGGCGGGGCTCACGGCGCTGTAATATACACTGAATAACTTGGGGGTGTTACAGAATATGGTATCAGAGCCTAGGTTTATGGATACCTAGGTTGTCGGTCTTTTGGGTCGATTGAGTCGTCTTTTGCCCACAGTATCACTACTCTGCCATCATCACAGTGCGACCGGTACTTGTAAGTCCTCTCACTCTTCTGGTATTTTTCTTAATCGATTCGTTTATAGTTTGATATTCTTGGGAATTGGTCACTTCGAGAATGTGCATTTTGGATTATACTTACGCATGTGTGTGCCCTTTAGAATGTTGGATGTAAGGAGAAGAATCGTGACCGTGGTCATGGACGTGAACTCTTCCTTGAGATTTTGTTAAATTGCTAATTTCGATATTAGCGTGTATCAGTATTGTGTTGAGACTTTGTTTGGAAGTCGCATGTTAGTACCACGGGAGATCTTCGACTTCACAGACTTGTAAGTATGTTGTTCGGATTATTCGATAATTCTTGGTTATCTTGGTGATTTTGGATTTATATGTTGGATATCGTTGATGGATATTTGTGCTTGAGAACGTTGTGGACGTTTGATAATGTTGCTGAATGCGTATATGTATTCATCGTGCCGTATGATCTTCTGGTATGTCGAGATGTTGGTAGAGAATAGCGGAAAGTGGCTAAGTACAGCTACGTTAGCGCACGCTACAAGGTATGCCTAGCGCACGCTAAGATATATACTTAGCGTACGCTACGGTGCATACTTAGCGCACGCTAAGAGATTCGGTTACGTACGCTAAGGAGGACCCCTAACGTACGTAACGACTTGTTGGGTTAGTTTCGGAAGGTGGCCGACAGGTAGGCCCAGGTTGATTTTATATTCAGATAGCGCACGCTAACGCATGTTGGTTAGCGCACGCTAACATCAGATCGTCAATAATGGAATCTTAGCTTTCGGCGGGTGGACCCGGCCATGTTCGACACGTGTCCAGATAAGGTCAACGAGTGCTTGTTGTGTAGAGCTAGCGCATGCTAAAACCGTATGATTAGCGCACGCTAGTTCCATATCGGTCAAAGGAATCCCGGTAATCGCGGATGCTTTCGGCATGTGGGGGCACGATACTGTAGCAAGTCAACATCGATTAGCGTGCGTTAAGGTCGACGAATAGCGCACGCTACTGAGCATTTCACTGTACCAAGTCAACGCCTATTTGCGTACGCTAATGCATGGGCATTACGTACGTTAGATGAATTTCGAAGCAATGTAGTAGCTTCTGGACTGCCCGATAGCGCACGCTATCAAGGAAGGATAGCGCACGCTAGTCCTGTAGCGCACGCTAGTCCTGTAGCGCACGCTAAATATAAGGTCTAGCGCGCGCTACTGATGTGTTTTAAAGAGAGGATAGACGAGTGCTGAGAGGCATTTTGTCCATTCTCCTTCCTTCAGTCAATAGAGAGAACCTTGGGAAGTACTTGAAGTTCCTAAACATTGAGAGATGGTTCTCTTAAACAAGATTAAGATGGAGAGCTCGGATTTAAGTATTGTTTTTGAAGTTTTTGATGATTCTTGGAATGGAGTTCAAATTATTCTTCTTCGTGGTTAGTCCATACAAGGTAATCCTCATATCCTTTTGATAGTGGTTCTTTTTTTTTTAGGATTACTACTTGGGAGGGAGTATGTTGGGAATCGTATATTTTGATGTTCGTCTTATTTCAAATAAAAGTGCATAAATTGGACTGTACTTTTATCCACTGCGCGAGTATTTTGAAATGGCCTTTGGTCTTTTTGCCAACTGAATTCTATTTTGTAAAACCGATTCCCTAAACTGAGTTTTTGGCATTTTGGCCTTGATAGTTTTGACGGTATTTGGAAAATGATTTTCTCTTAATATTTTAAAAAAAAAAATATTACCGTCATCGGTCTTTTTGGCATTTTTGAAATGACGTGGAAAATTGTGCTTAGCCTGGTAAATCCTTGTGAGAAGGGTTTACGGCGTGTAATATTCCCAGGAGGATCTGGAAGTGTTACAGAATATGGTATACGGGATTTATTGAAATTGTAATAAGAGATCTCGGATGTTGATATAATTATTGAGATCTTCTTCATATGATGATAATGGTTTTGTTGCGATTCTTGAGGTTGTATGAATGGCATGATGAAGAAAGTAGTATCATGGAGCAAATGTTCAAGTCGAATGATTGGACTATTTGATAACCTTTTTAATAGGATTATCTATTGTTTTGAACCAGTCGGATGATTTGAATTGATGACGGTTATAAGTAAATTTTAACGATGGATTTACGAGAAGGGAACCCTATCAATTCGTATTTAAGAATTGAGTTTGGAACATTTAGACCCTTATTATTGGTCCTAATTGGTTGTTGATATGATCATCATATTTCGACTTGTATTGTGGACAGGATTTGTAAGTGTCTGAGTTGGATTGTTCAGACTGCAATTAGTCGAGATATGGCGAAACGGTCGAGTTTGTGGTTTAGTGGATTGATATTGGTCGTCATCGATCCTGTTGATTATTAATTCTCCGTTTTACAATAAGATATGATGTTTGATCATGGATTATGACCGTTGTGTTGCGGTTGAGGTTGAAGAGTTCATAGATTACTTTGGTCGGGACTGAGGAACTCGTAGACGAAAGCAACTGAATTGGTAACGGTTCGTGGCATTGATATCGAGACAAGTTTTATACTTGTACGGGTCAACGAGATTAATGTTACCGTGTAGGTGTACGAATGCGTATATCATTTCGAGATTTGGCCTCTCTATGATGTTGTTGATATTCGAGAATTGTTTGATGCAATACCCTTCGGAAATTATGCTAAATATTATTTTTATTCGTTAACGGCCGGTTTAAGACATTGAGATTCTTTTTGATATGGATGTTGGCGATAGCCGGTTCGCGGTATCGATGTATCGATTATTATTACTCACGATTAATGTCGTTCTGAGACATCGTTGAATCGTTATTATCGAATGGAAACTGTTGCTATGATGTTGCATTAGCCGATTGAAGGCGTTTGATATGTTCTTTTATCATCTCTGTTTCGGTGGTCGGTTTAAGGCACCGGGACATCTATTCTATCGTATCATTGATTATCGATTGACCGTTCTAAGGTAATCGAGGTATTGGAATGGGACTATAGAGGATAGTTCCCATCCGTTGAATTATTATTGCCGTGTTGGCCGACTCAAGGCAGCACACTATTATTCTGGTGAACTCGATAATTTTGTGATCGTTGAGGGTGGAGGATTTCCCGAATTGTGGTGTTGTGGTTATTGCCGTGTTAATCGGTCCTTAGGGATTCTGATCCCAGGATGGTTGTTTTGAATATCGTTGGTCGTGTCGATCTTTCATTATTCGTGTGTCATCGTTCACTTGGTGAGTCGTATGATCCGTAATGGGTATTTTATCCTTTAAGTTTCGTTATCATATTGTATCATGGCATATCTGGAATCATGTCTGCGTGCCGATTGGTTATGTGTAGGATTTTTAGCCAGGCACTCGATGGTCATGCGTGGATGTTTCCGCACTGGACCGTGCACACGAGACGTAGTTCTTGAGGCTAATTGGGTACATTGTCACACGCATATTCTGGATTTTGTATACGGGGTGGACATGTGCACGGACACATTTCCGGATCGGGCGTACTGTGATGTCCCTCTTGAGCTTTATTGTTTGGTCGTTCGTAGTCCATGTTGTATTGGATATGTCCGACGATTTACTACTGGTTGTTCATACGCCGAGGGGTATGTCCGACAGTCAGGTTGGTTTCTTTGAGATCTGTATTGTGATGATTTACAGCTTTGGGCTGTTCGGCTTTCAGGCCATTATGATGTATCGGTACTTTCCGTTGGAGCCTTCGGGCATTGTAATTCGTATCTTTTCCGGCATTGGTTTGGTTTACCTTCGGGTAATGTATTGTTGAGTTCTATGTTGATGATTCGCCGTTTGGGCGTAAGTTTTCGGTTCTTGTGTATCTCGTTGAGTTTTTCCTGACAGGATATTTCTTCTCCCTACTTGTTTCAAGTTTCGGGACGAAACTTCTTTTAAGGAGGGTAGAATGTAATACCCGTAATTTTGATTCCCGGTAATTTTCTATTTTTGACGAAAGTCCGTTTTGACAACTCGCTCAGGACCGTTTCGTCATTCTGAGAAGGATTAGTTCTACACTTTTTGACATCCGAGTCCGTTTCGGTGTCGTTTCATTGAGTTCCGTGCTTTTTAGTGACTTTTCCGCACTTGAGTTCGATTCTTGCGAATCTCGTTCGAAACTGCTATTTCGAGTTTCTCGTAAGTTCGTTTAACTTTGTTATACGTGTTGTGAACTTTGATTTGGTTATTCGATTACGTATCGTGATTTTCGGGCGTTTTGGGCCATTTGGTAATTTACCCAAAGTTATGGGTATTCGTATCTGTATTCGTTGTCTCGACTCTTTTCGTGGTCGCATATGATTAATTATTACATTACGCTTTCATTTCGGGTCGTTGATGTTGTCCGCGAACTTTTCGTCGTGTTCGTTCCGTACGTTTTTGGAAATCGAGTCGTCGGGCCCTGGTGGTCGCACCGGCCGACGGCTATGGGTTCTCGCCGGACGATGGCGGGCATCGACCGAGCAGCACGGCAGAACCGGCGTAGCGCACGCCACTGGCCGGACGCCGCGCGCTTAGCTCGGCAGCGTAGCGCACGCTTGTCGAGTCACCGGCCAGACGCTATCGGGCCCGGCGCAGAGGTTCCGAGGTTCGAATCGGTAGGATCGGCAGTAGCGCACGCCATCGCCGGTCGTGGGCGCACGCTAATCGGGCAGGGTAGCGCACGCCGTCGGCCGACTAGCGACGCACGGACGAGTTTGTTAGTCCAGAGGCTACTGGACAGGTCGGCTAGCGCGCGCAGGCTTCCGGCCGTAGCGCACGCTAGCGGGAGTCGGGCGGACGAGTCATGGTCGGCAGAATTGGTCGGTGGTGCCGGGTCATGCGGGCCATGGCCGAGAGTGCTCGGCCGATACTGGCCGATAGCGCACACTAGTCCGGAAGGCTAGAGCACGCTAGTTCTGGCCCAGTATATATATGACAGACCAGCGACTTTTTCAGTCATTTTTCATTTCATTTCTCTTCGGTCCGCGGCTGGGGTTATGGAGGAGACGAAACCATGTTGTTGAACAACAAATCCATGAAGTTTCTGAGTTTATATCACCGATCAATCATCCTATAACATCCTTCGATCCAGCGAATCAAGGTTAGATCTTTAGAACCCTACTTTTGGGGAGATTTGGGGATTTTCGCGGTTTTGTCCGATTCATTCGGTTTTGCTGAGTAATTCATGATGAATATGATTAATCTTGTTGGTACTCTTAGTTTCCCTATGGATTCATGGTATATTTCGTGACTTTTACGAAATCGAGAGGGTTTGGTTGTGGTCCGCCCTCGTTGTCATTTTTATACGAATATACATGAATCGTAGGCGGGTTTCCGGGTGTATTCCAATCCCGTATTCGTTTAGAATTGGTTGTGATTGTATTCTTCGAATCGTTAGGTTCGGTTTCGTTGGTTCCTAGCATTCGTCGGTGACTTTCCTTTCCGTTCGTTGCGTCGTCAACTATTCAAGGCAAGTATATATTTATGATTGTACGTTCTTGACTTTGAAAGTAAGAAACATTGATGGCATGATATGAACAAACCGTTTTTACGGCATTCATAGATATATTGATGGCATGATATGAACGAACCGTTTTTACGGCATTCATAGATATATTGATGGCATGATATGAACGAACCGTTTCTACGGCACTCATATATGTATTGTTGGCATGTAATGAACGAACCGTTTTGACGGCATTCCTACATGTAACGGCGGATGATATGAACGAACCGTTTCTACGGCATTCATATACGTCTTGATGTGGCACTATGAGATTTTAGTTATTCCGGAATACTAATCTTGAATTGATGAATTGACGGTTACATTTACTTTATTGTCGAGAAGTATTGTGTTGCATACTTGATATACTTGCACTAGCTATTCGACGGCTAACCCCTTTATGGGGGAAATACTTTTTATGTATTTCAGGTTCCAGGAGAGCGGACAGGCGGGTATCGGGTCGGCACGAAGATGATGGGCAAGTGTGATACTGTGTCTTGTCTCCGGTTATCTTTTTGGATTCCTCCATTCAGTGTTGTTGTACTGGAATGGATTTTAAATACTCGAGTATTGTATTTCAGTTTCCTTGATGTTCCGGCCTGTGTTGCCGAGGTATTGTTTTGTGTAGTGATGTATATGGTCACATTGGTTATGGTTTGAATACCATTTGTATTGTCCTTCTTTTCATTGTATATGGACCTTCTCGGTCAAGTTTTACAGTTCCGCGCATGAATAGCCTTGTGGGTTCCACAGCGGGGCTCACGGCGCTGTAATATACCCTGAATAACTTGGGGGTGTTACAAACCCAATGGAGGCGTATGTGTTCCAGCCGTGGCATGAGAAAATGATTTGGCAGACATGTCGGATATCTAAGATGAAGTTGTATGCGGAGGTTGCAGAGCTTGCAGAAGAGAAGGTTGGGGGTCGTACTAAAGCCAAACCATAAAAAAAAGACCCGTGGCCCATCGAAGGGCCTAGCACTTGACACATACGTTAACAAAAATGGCCGTCACAAGATAGTAGTAGATGAAAAGTATCGACGACCCATTATGGCTTCTGATGCTTGTACGTCATGTTGTCGTAATGTTGGGTTTGTCATACACGATTGGGTTCCAGTACTGTGGGCTGAGTGGAAGGATGTGCCACAGTGCGTGGAGGACACATTGAACAAAGCTATGTCGGTAAGTTTACATCTCAATTCCGAAGGCTGCTTTTTGTATTTAAATTGGAATAAATTTAGTAATATATATTTTGTATATGTTAATTGTAGGTGTGGTTTGATGTTCCTTCTTTCCTACTACATTTGGTGTGATGAGGTGCAAATAACCAAGTAAGTAATTTTCACACTACATAGTTGAGTAATTATTCGAGAAATCTTGTGTGATTTTTTATTCTTTATAAATGTTTGTTATAAGTACAAGTCCTGGAAGAATGAGCTACACATATTTTGATCGGCTTGGGGTAATTCTCGTGAGGGTACTTCCGAGGAATTCAAGTATTGGTAGTACGAGTGGAGGTGGCTATGCGCACATTTTAGCAACTCGGACTATATTGTATGTAGTCGACCAATAAATATTATATTATGTTATTTTCGTTTAAAGACATGTAACATATATGAAACTTACCTGTGGTAATTTTGTTCATTATCAAATGAAAATTATTTGTTTCTATGTGTAGGCGTTCAACCATCATTGCTAACCGTAAGGGTTTGATGGAGCACCACTTCTGATGAAAATGTGATGAATGTCTTTATCTATGTGACTCGGAAGGCATATCTGAACTGTCTGGATAGACTTGTAAGTTGTAAATGTATTCTAAACATTTTAATATTTCTATCAATCTTTACCTCTGAACTTTATTAATATTCGGTTACTTATTTTGTTCTCACTTAATTAGGAGAGAGTGACGGAGGAGCCTGGGAGGATGTTGATAGAGATGGCGAGGAGGATCACCCGGATTTAGACGAGACCGGCCTTGATTTAGCCGTTAGACAGATTGATCAGGTTGATCCCTATATTAGGGCATGAGCGTGGGCTACCATTTACCCTCCTAAAGCGAGTCATGACTGGACGCCGATGATGGGAGCTGAAGGCAACAAATTACTGAAGGATACTCCAGGGTTTCAACACAATCAAATGGGGGACACTCAAAAGGCCTATGTAGAGGAATATTTGAGGATCGAGAGGGAGCTCGGAGCTGAGGAGCAAATGAAGCCTCAAGAGCAATTTTAGAAATTCCAGGAGGAGCAAAGGAAGGCTCAACAAGATATGATATCTCGGCAGCAGGCCATGATGCAGTATATGATATCATTGAGTCAGGCCGTGACTCAATCGGGACTTCAGGCACCACCACCACCTCCATTCTTCAATTTACAAACAACCCCCTCTTCTTCACAGTTTGGGGATGATGACATGCAAAACAGTAGTAATCCCTCTTCTAACTTTAAGAATTTCACGAATTTAGGTGGATTTTTGTTTGTTTGTAGTAGTACTTTTAGTATATAAGCATATTAAGGCTAAAGTATTTGTTTATTTAGACTCGTGTTCGTTAAGGTTAGTATTTGTAGTGATTTTGTTGATGTTGCTACGTGATATGTTGATATGGTGTGTTTTTTGTAATGTTGGTGTATAAATTATGTTTTTCGTACATTGATGTATGGTGATTGTGATGTATGGTGATGTATTGTGCATTTGGAATATACAGGTTAAAAATAACATGTTTGGAAATCTCACAAATTGATTTTTTTAATGGACTTTAGCCGATATCATTTGCAGAAACCGTCAGCTAAAGTTGTTTTTTTAATACATAAAATGAAATTTAGCCGACAGATTGGCCGTCAGCTAAAGGGGATATAGTTTAGCCGACGACTACATTACCGTCGGCTAAATGGGATAGGGTTTAGCCGACGACTACTGTACCGTCGGCTAAAGGGTATAAGGTTTAGCCTACGGCTACATTACCGTCGGCTAAAGGGGATAGGATTTAGCCTACGACTACTGTATCATCGACTAAAGGGTATAGGGTTTAGCCGACAATTTTTGTACCATCAGCTAAACTATAAGTTTAGCCGATGACCTTCCATTCTCGCCTTTGGATAGACTTTAGCCAACCGACCTCAGGCGATCGACTTTTATCCGACGGTCGGCCACTTTAGCCGACGACTTTTTACTGTCGTCTAAAGTACGAACATTAATAGTGCAAAAAGAGGGATCGAGCACCAAATCGACTTTGTGCCAGGAGCCGTCATTCCAAACCGACCAGCATATCGAAGTAATCCTGAAGAAACTAAGAAGATTCAGAGGCAAGTCGAGTAGTTATTAAGTATTGGGTAAAGGACTCAAACTTTCTCGGATGTTCGTAATTGCCGTACCAAAGAAAGACGGGACTTGGAGAATTTGCACCGATTGTCGAATGGTGAACAATATCATGGTAAAGTATCGACATCCAATTCCAAGGTTAGATGATATGTTAGATGAATTACATGGTTTGTGTGTGTTTAGTAAAATTGATTTAATGAAAGGTTATCACCAAATTCGTAAGAAAGAAGGGGATGAATTGAAAACGGCTTTTAAAACTAAATACGGATTATATGAATGGTTGGTAATGCCTTTTGGTCTTACAAATGCACCGAGCACTTTTATGCGGCTAATGAATCATGTTTTGCATGCTTATATTGGAAAATTTATTGTCATATACTTTGATTATATTCTCATTTATAGCAAGAGTATAGAAGAACACATTGAACATTTAAGATTGGTTTTAATTACCTTGAGCAAGGAACAATTATATACTAGTCCTAAAAAATGCACTTTTTGCATGAGTGAGGCTATATTCCTTGGTTTAGCAAGTTTTTATCTGTCACGACCCGATATGTCGTGTCCGTGTTGACCGTCCAAATGAGGCGTGCCTTCTGGTTAGCTTGCCACAAGTGGGGTAAAGGGGGCGACATTAGCGTTAAGGCGTTATTTGCCCGGATGCATCGGTCTGGCCGAGTCAGGCATGCCGACCCGGTTTAGTCCGGAGAGCTTGTCGCTAGTCGAGGACTTGACTATGAAGGGGATCGTTGCTGGTAGGGCACAACTGGTCAGGGACTAATGCCGTCTCCCTGATGAGCCCATGGCAGGGCGAAACCAGTTGGCATGCTATAAGGGATAGGCTGGTCCTGGGGTGTGAGGGCCCCTGGAACGCCGCACGGGCTTCGGAACTCCCGTCCCGTGACATATGGTATCGGAGCCAAAACCTCTCTCAGTACGGCATGGTTCGGGTGTGGTCAAGTTCTGCCGAAACCGATGAGGGCGGGGAGTGAACGCCGGTGCAAAGAGGGCATGGACAAAGTGCGGCTCCTAACAAGGCTTCTAGACGGAGAACATGAACCGATTCTATGCCGGAATGAGAGGTGGTCCTAGGCTTGTGAGATCAGACGGTCCGTAATGTGGACACACTTGTATTGCGCACTTTTGGTAGCTCCACCTTTCGGTGACCCGGGTGTATGAGCGTGGATCATCGTGGGCCACTGTGGGAACCTCGACATGCGGGAAAAATGCAGCGGCGAGGGAATGCCGTTCAACCGAGGTACTAACGCTAGGAAGCGCGTAGGGTGAAGGTTGATGTCGATTGGTGATGCGGTATGCGTGTGGCGCACTGCGGGCTAGCGCGAGGTGCGCGAGTGAAGAGCCTGGCCATCTGGGGATGGTGCCGTATGTGTTTGGCCACGATCGTTTTGTGTGCATGAGGCAATACAGTGTGCGGAAAGAAACATTCTTCCCCAGCACGAGGACGTGCTGTGATTTGGGTGGGGGAGGATGTCACGACCCGATATGTCGTGTCCGTGTTGATTGTCCAAATGAGGCGTGCCTTCTGGTTAGCTTGCCACAAGTAGGGTAAAGGGGGCGACATTAGCATTAAGGCATTGTTTGCCCGGATGCATCGGTCTTGCCGAGTCAGGCATGCCAACCCGGTTTAGTCCGGAGAGCTTGTCGCTAGTCGAGGACTTGACTATGAAGGGGATCGTTGCTGGTAGGGCACAACTGGTTGGGGACTAATGCCGTCTTCCTGATGAGCCCATGGCAGGGCGAAACCAGTTGGCATGCTATAAGGGATAGGCTGGTCCCGGGGTGTGAGGGCCCCTGGGACACCGCACGGGCTTCGGAACTCCCGTCCCGTGACACAGATGTAATACCCGAGATTTCTGATATGTATTTAGAAACTTGTAATATTGTAATTGTTGCACTTTGATCTGAGTATTATTCCCCGTATTTCATAGTCCAGTGTTGTTAAGTGTATGATTTCACGAGTGTGACTTAAATTTGTGATTCTGCGCATGTAGCGCACGCTACCGATTAAGTATAGCGTACGCTAAGTAGGATCCATAGCGCACGCTATGGAGGAACCTTAGCGCACGCTATGCGGGGTCAATTTGATTGAGACGTGTGGTAGGTGAGATCAGGCCGGGGATCCTTGTCGGATTGTGTCGGGATTAACCTGGACGGCTTTCGGGAAAAAGCCAAGTCAACGCGTTAGTGCACGCTACTCACATGAGGGTAGCGCACGCTAAAGGCTGAGTACAGTGAAATCAGTAACGTTTCAAATAGCTGTTAGCGCACGCTATGAATATGGACTAGCGCGCGCTAATAATCACTTTCTATAAATAGGACAGCATCCTTTTTCATATTTTCAGATTTTTTTTCGCTCCCCCATTCAAATTCTTGAACTTAGAAAGACACTCTCTTCATCCTAAACACTTCTTGCCAGCATCCTAGCTCGTGTTGAATATTGTAGATCAGTGGAGGATTGGTGTTCAAACCTTCGGCGTCGGATTGCTTTGAATTTCCTCCTTGTTCTTCACTACTTTGAGGTAGGTGATTCTTCACCAATATTAGTAGTATTCTGAAGGACGTTTGATCATGTTTTTCTAGTCAGTTATTTCGTTAATAGTCGAACATCATGTGTTAGAAGGATATTTTCGATGTTTCGGTACTTATTCATCGTATAAACCATTGAACCTCTTAGTGTTTGAACTCCTAGCATATTCTGAAGCTTCAAACCGATTTGTGATCAGTATATGGAGATTTTCAAGTTCTTATGCCTTTACATATAGGAATCATACGTTTTAGGACATATAACGGATTGAACTTAGGATATTCCTTGAAGATCTAAGATGAATTATGGTGTTGTGATGATTATACGTATCTTTGTATCTCATAGTCATTCAGTACGTATAGAACTTTCACAAAACCTTATGAGCATCATATGCACGGGGATGACATGTAGTATCACCATAGAACTCATGAGTTCATCACCATTAGATCAAGTTTTACGCGATGTCGCCATGCACGGTTAGCGCACGCTAACATACGTAAGTTAACGTGCGCTATCGGGGATAAGTTAACGCACGCTACGTTTGGTACGTAACGTACGTTATGTTATCAGCCGAGTCAGTCGACTGATCAAAGAGAACTGTCAGTCCATGGCTAGCGTACGCTAGACTTAGACGATAGCGTACGCTAACAGGCAGGCTTAGCGCACGTTACGTAGAGTACGTAGCGTACGCTAAGTGGTTCAGGCAGATTGCATATTTTGAGCTTTTTGGCCGTAGACCGAATTGTTAGGCAATCGTTCGACTTGAGATGATTTGTATATCATTTCTTTTGTTAAGGTTTGAGCTTGCTACGTTGATCGAAGGAGGCGGCCTTCGAGTGTGTTGAGATCATTGAAGTGTTTCGTTCTTGCCGTCTTCGAGGCAAGTATCGTAATGTGTTAATATTGGTATTTTGAGCATGCATGTGGTTATTCATGTTGTTGAACATGAGATTTATTTCGTTGAACTGTCATGATATTCATTATCTAGTGTTTGTATGTTCATGTTGATGGACATGGCGATTTGGCATATATGTATGCATGAGTTGTGTTTGTGTTTGTTGTGCGATCTATGCTGAGGGCGCTGGATCGGATGTCCACCTCGTGTTGGTCCGACGGGATCATCTTGGGATCTAGGCTGAGGGCGCTGGATCATTGGACGGGTTATTTCCACCTCGTGTTGGTCCGACGGGATCATCTTGGGATCTATGCTGAGGGCGCTGGATCATTGGAATACCCTTGCTGTGTTAATGGAATCTTGTGGATTCGCATTATCGGATTCCGGTAGCGGAAGTCCGTGTGGTGTATCTTGTTATGTATTGTTGATACGTATTTGATTCATTTAAATGATACTTGTACTAGCATCGTTTTGCTAACCCCTTCGGGGGTGGACATTTGTTTTGATGTTCAGGTAGCCGAGGAGCAGGGAAACAGCCACCGTACCGATGTGACGACGAAGGGGTTCAGTGATATTTGTTGTTGTGGTGATTTGTCTTTCTTGGTTTGATTTTAGTACTCGAGTACGCGTGTCTTATTAATATCATTTCGATACGGTTGTATTAATTACTCGTTGAACCAGTTGGACGGTTTTGTAAACTTGATTTTCCGCAGTATTGATGTCTTATATTTACATTTCTTTTAAATTAGCCTTGTAAATCCTTACTTAAAGGGTTTACGGCGCTGTAATTATTCCGAATATCTCGGGGTGTTACAGAATATGGTATCGGAGCTAAGATTCATGGATATCTTGGCAGTCGGGTTTTAAGTTGGGTCTGTTTACGTTATTGATTTACGAGTCGTTCGTAACATCATTGTTCAGCCAAAAGTCGTCATGTGGACCGTGGTTGTAAGTCTCCTAATATCTTGTACTACCGTTTTACTTAATTCTGTTTTGTGAGTATTGACGGGCTTTATTTTTGAAAATTTTGTCCTGGATATTGAAAAATTGTGTTTTCAGTATGTTGAGAGGAGGTCGTGGACGCGGACGTGGTCGTGGACGCGGACGTGGAAATATGAGACAGGAGGACTCCGCAACTACCCCAGAATTATCGGCTAATAGAACCGATTCCCATTCTGGAGGGCAGCAGGGATCGTCGAATGACGACGAAAATCCTAACATGCCGGGAGTGCTTCAACAGGTGGTGGCTCAAATAAACCAGTTCGCTCAGGTAGTTGATCGCATGCAGACAGCGATGGGACAGCAGCACCACGAGGATAACCGGGGAGATAGATGGCTTACTGAGGTAGTCAAATTGCACCCGCCAAAGTTTGACGGATCTGCAGAGGCACTTACTTGGGATCATTGGCTAAAGGAGTTAGAGAAAATATTAGTGGGTATTAACTGTCCCGAGGACCGGAAGGTTCCCATTGCCCAATATTTTCTGACTGGGGAGGCCTTTGACTGGTGGGAAGCTATTCGACCCGAGGATCATAATGCGGATTGGACGGAATTCAAACTAATGATGGAAGCACAGTATTGTCCTCGTCCAGTTAGAGAGGCAAAAATCCGAGAGTTTTTCTCACCACAGAGTTCGGAAGCAACTGTAACAGACATAATCAAAACCTTTAATCATCAGCTGACGTGTATCCGAAACTTGGTCAGAACGAAGGCAGAAAAGATTTTTCATTTCGATATACGAATGAAGCCGGAGATTCAGCAGTACATGTCTGGGTTCGAGTGTACTACGTTGCGACAGTATCAAGACAAAGCGCTGGCCTACGACATGAAAGAGGCGGCGGTGGAGAAATCAGTGGAGGCAAAGAAGCAGAAGGTGAATTTTGTAACCAATTGCTTGATAAACTTTGTGCTCAATGTGGTATTCAACGACATAAAAGTGTCCCTTACACACCCCAATAGAATGGGGTGGCTGAACGTATGAATCGAACTTTGCTAGAAAGGGTCAGAAGCATGTTGGCTATGTCTGGACTTTCTAAAAAGTTCTGGGGTGAGGCTTTATTAACTGCTGCTTATCTAATCAATAGATCTCCTTCTGTGCCTTTGAATGGTAACTATCCTGAATGTGTTTGGTCTGGTCGATCCATTGATTTTTCAAATCTTCATGTATTTGGTTGCTCTGCTTTTGTGCATCAACAAAATGATAAGATTGAGCCTCGTTCTGTGAGATGTGTGTTTCTAGGAACCTGGAAGGGGTAAAAGGCTATAGGGTTTGGCTAAAGGGCCAACCCGGTTTCAAAACTATTATTAGTCGGGATGTTGTTTTTAACGAAAATGAATTCTCTTGCCTTTTACCGGATACGAAAAATCCCCCTGCTTCGAATGAGGTGGAGCTGCACATTTCTTTAAATAATACCGATAATGTGCAAACTGAAACTGATCTTGACAGTCGTGATAATGCTAATATGCATACTGAAACAGAAGAAACTCTTGAAGAAAATTTGCATGATTATCAACTTACTAGGGATAGGCCTAGAAGAGAAGTTAGAAAGCCAGCTCACTTAAATGATTATCATATGACATCGTATGCGTTCAATATGTTTGAATCCATTGATAATTGTGAACCCAAAACATATGATGAAGCTTTGAAATATGAACACTCAGAACAGTGGCTTAATGCAATAAATGAAGAAATGACTTCATTGCACTCAAATGAAACTTGGGCTCTTGTGCCACGACCGCCCAACTATTCGGTGGTTGACTGTAAATGGCTTTTCAAAGTTAAGGAAGAAAATGAGTCGGTCAGATTCAAAGCTAGACTCGTTGCTAAGGGTTTCACCCAGAAAGAAGGTATTAACTACACTGAAATCTTTGCTCCTGTGGTTAAGTTCACTACTGTGCGTATCATGCTTGCTCTAGTTGCTCAATTTGATTGGGAATTAAAACAATTAGATGTCAAAACTGTTTTTTTACATGGTGAACTTGAAGAAAAGCTTTATATGAGTCAACCTAGAGGCTTTATTGATCCCAAGTTCCCTAATCATGTTTGCTTGCTTAAAAAATCAATCTATGGTCTAAAACAATCACCTAGGCAATGGAATAAAAAGTTTGATGAATACATGCTCTCTCTCAAATTTTCAAGAAGTAATTATGATCATTGCTGGTATTACAAAATTGATTCCAAAAAATCTGTTTTCTTGCTCATCTATGTTGATGCTATGCTCTTAGTGAGTCCGTGTGTGAAAACAGTAGATCATGTCATTAAATGATTAAGTGCTAAGTTTGACATGAAATACCTAGGTGATGTTAAGCGCATTCTTGGGATGAATATCTTTCGTGATAGGAAAAACTCCACCATTGTTTTAAACCAAGATTTCTATGTGCAGAAAATTATATATAAATTTTCTATGAATGAGTCTAAATCAACTAATGTGCCTTTAGCTGGTCATTTCCTGCTAAGTAAAGAGCAATCCCCGAAAAGTGAGGATGATATCAATTATATGAAAAATGTACCTTACTCAAATGCCATTGGTGTAATATCCGCATTTTTCTTTTCCCAGTACTTTCTTGATTTGTTGCCTTTCTTGTCTTGATGGCTCGTGTGTAACCGTATGTGTATCTCGAGAATATTTATTTTCGGATTAATTTTACTCAATTCCGCATTTGTTAACTTCTCCATCGCTTATTGATCCGATTCTCATAATTGTTGTTCGAAACTGCCTTTTTGGGGTTGCCGTGAATATATTGTATGTTATCATGCGTATTGTGTTGTTCTATTTGATGCTTTGATCGTGTTTCGGAGTTTAGGACCGTTGTTATCCTGTGCCTAACGCGCGCAAATATTATTATATAGCGCACGCTAAGCATCCAACAGTAGCGCACGCTACGCTTGTCGGTAGCGCATGCTAGCAAGTTGAGCCCTGGCAGTGGCAGTGAGCCTGTTTCTGATTTGAGTCCTCTGGACTAACGGTTTAGCGCACGCTACGTTTGTTCTAGCGCACGTTATTGTAGAGGACTAGCGCGCGCTAGGTGTCCGGTAGCGCGCGCTAACGCGACAGTCTAGTACTGGACAATTTACTCCTGGACTCGGTCAGGTGCCCAGGTAGCGCACACTATAGCCCGATAGCGCGCGCTACCGAGACGCTGTTAGCGCACGCAGAGTGGCCGGTAGTGCACGCTAACGCGGTCAGGTGAGTACTGGGCAGGTTACTTCTGGACTTGGCTGATGTCCAGGTAGCGCATGCTATGGCCCGATAGCGCGCGCTACCGAGAGGCAATTAGCGCACGCTAATTATTTAATAGCGCATGCTAATGGTCCAGAACTTTAGGTCCTGGACTGGGGTGTTAACTTTCTAGACTGGAGTTTCGCCCGTTAGCACACGCTAACTTTTAAAGGTTAGCGCACGCTAAAGCTCCCTGGATATAAAAACCAGGGAGTTGACCCGGAACAGTTAATTTTCTTCTTCTTTCTTTTTCTCCACCGAGAGCTGGGCGATTTGGGCGACTTGGGCGATTGGAGTGGGGCGATTTTCATCATTTATTCAAGATCTTGAGTCTCTAACACCAGATTATCATCATTTAATCATCTTCTACCTCTTGAATCAAGGTAAATCTTTTAGAACCCTATTTTGGGGGAGATTTGGGGGTTTTCACGTTTCATCGGATTCATTCCGTATTGTTGGTTAATTCATGATGAATATGATTAATCTTGTTGATATCCTTAGTTTTCCTACAGATTCATGGTATATTTCGTGGTTTTGCGTAATCGAGAGGGTTTGGTTGTGGTCCGCCCTCGTTGTTGTTCTTGTACGAATATACATGAATCGTAGGCGGGTTTTCGGGTGTATTCCATTTCCGTGTTCTTTTAGAAATGGTTGTGATTGTATTCCTTAAATCGTTAGGTTCGGTTTTGTTGGTTCCTAGCGTTCGTCGGTGATTTTCCTTTCCGTTTGTTGCGTCGTCAATTATTCAAGGCAGGTATTTTCGGAAACTTTTATTCTTAACATGAAATAGTGATGTATATTGTGTATGCTTTGCTCACCTCGGGAGGGTCCGACGAGGCCTCGAGGGAATCCAATGGTATAGCCCTGGATTTATGAGTTTGTTTCGCTAACCAGCTCAGGAGGGTCCTTAGAGGCCTCGAGCGGGATCAATGGTGTTGTTACCCAAAATATTATTCGGAACGATTTGCTGGATATGGCTTCGGGTGAGTAACAAACAAAATGCAAGAGCACGTCCGATGGAATGTAAATAACACAAGATTTTCCGGGGTTGTTAATCCTGGGCTTGAATGCTCTCGCGAGATATTATTAATAAGAATACTGCTTTGGAGTACAAATATTAACATTAGAGTACGATTACAATGAGTGTAATGACCCTAGTTATCTAGCTCTTAAGTGCTGGTGATTGCCGGAAGAACCAGAGTTAAGGCTATGTGAGTTCTTTTAACAAATATGAAATGTTGTGTGTTGAATTCTACTGTGTAGACAACTGTGTGTATTTAGTTGTATGATGTCTCCTATTTATAGAAGAGGAGGTAGTTGGGATGTCTTAATCCTAAATGAGCGATCGCCTTTCCTGCATTAAATTAAACGGGCGATCATCTCAGCACGTGGGTTGGTTTCCTTAAAGGCCGTAGCTGCTACTGGCAGCCAAATGTGCGAACCAATGAGAATACAACACGCGCCTCATGTCGCGGTCATGGGAGGTCCCATCGTCCGTCAAAGTCCACGAAGAATAGATCTCAAAGCAGCACCCATGTGCAGATCAAAGACAAGATCCGCATTTCACGGATCATTGACCACCAACAGTTGTCTCTGACAAGGGCGGCTTTACCTACCGACAAGCCCGCCGAAAGGCACAAGGTGGGACCGCCCGTGACAGCGACTCAGACGCGTGCAGGCTTCTCATTGTACCGCGCGACTGACTACCAGCAACTCCTGCAGACTTTAAGGAGACAAGCCCATGTGCTAAAAGACGATCGCCCGCTTATTATAATACAGCAAAGGCGATCGCCCAGCAGGTCCAAGTCCTATAAATAGAGAACCTCCTCCTACTGGAAAAAGGTTCCACATTCAGTTCCCAATTCGTTCACTTACATTCCAAATTCACTCACGGAAATACAGAAGAACATACATGCTCCCAAACTCCCAGCTTCCTCCCCAGAATCTATCTTAGGATTTCTCTCTCAGTACCTCTCAACCAGAAGACGGTCGGCAGAGGCAAGAAGTCTCCACAGTGCAGATTCAAAGAGATTCACAAGCCCAGGAGCTCAAGCATACAGCTAATACACTCCGTGAGAGACTGTCGATCACTCACCGCCGTCACAGTTCATCTACATTGTTACAAGAACTCACAGAGCATTATATCTGGTTCTTCCGGCAATCTACACGCTCACTAGCTAAGATAACAAGAATCTTTACACTCATTGTAATTGTATTTTTACATTAATACTTGTATCCCCGAATATTTGTATTAATAATATCTCGCGAGAGCATTCAAGAACGGGACTAACAACCCCGGCAATTCTTGTGTTATTTACTTTTCCCACGGAAGTGTTCTCGCATTTGTTTGCTATCCATCCATTCCAGCAATATCTATCTCCAGATAATATTTTGGGGATCATTTGCGGAGCCATTTGCGGATCCATTTGCGGATCTGCACATGGGTCTTCATCCCGAGATTCGGTCTTCGTAGATTTGACGGATGTTGGCTTTACCCACGGCATAAGACGGTTGTCTTGGTCGGGCACTAGAGACAATCGCTAGGTACCAAGAGGAGATCGCCCTGGGCGTCGATCGCTCGGTACTTTATCTTGATCTGGCATCTTATTAGGCAAGTCTGCCTTGGTTCATTTGACACTCACTTTGGTCGCTCGGCCCTTGTGCCGATCGCCGTTGAGGCGTATTAATCGCCGTAAAACAATTGCCCCCCAGCTCGCTCTGATGATGAAGACATGGGGTGAGGTGGTTTTACTGGCGATCATTTGAATTAAAGACGAGCGACTCAACATTTTATGGAACAGACGATCATCTTCTCGAGCGGACTGATTTTGAATTTGGACGACTGAATTTTTCCGACCTTTGCGCTTCGGCCCTTGCAACTTCATTTATTTGCCCAGAAGACCCCGCTCTCGCCTATAAAAGGGGCTAAGGTTTCTGGTTTACATCCTATTGCATTTTGCCTGAGAAGAAAGTAGCGCCAAACTCCTCTGAAGACTTTTGCGTTGCCGAGCGTCGTCCGACTAGAATTTTTAGGTAAGACAAAATCTTTTCTCTTTTTCCTTTCTTTTTCTGAAGATGTCCGGAGGAAAACAAACGGTATATGAGACGGGTATCACTTCCGCCGCCGGGACTTCGACCGCCCGGGATAAAATCTCCGTAGAGTTCCATGTAGAGACGGCCGATGAGGCTATTCGTGTCGGGATTAAACCCACGGAGGTTGAAGAGCTCTTTAACGAAGCTGACGCGGCCAGCGCGGCGGAGGCGGAGCGAAAGCGTTCGCTGGTCGAAGAGGAGATGGCAGTGAGGTCGTACTGGGAGCGAAACGGTGCGTTGGGCAAAGCCTTTTCAGACTTTTCCGAACTTATGGAGAACTGGCCGGCCCGCTTCCCAAGTTCGATTTTCGTGAGTACTCGGTCGCCCATCCCCATGAACCCGAAAGGCGGATGCTGTTCCAGGCCACGTGCCGCTCCTCGTGGTCCCTTGGCCAGATTAGAAGCTCGACGACCAGGAAAGATTTGGACCGTTGGAGGGCGAAGTTCCATGTCCCCTCTGATGTTTCACTCTATGTGCCCGCCGAGAATGAACGTGTCGACCAACCTCCTGAGGGCATGGTTGCTATTAATGAGGCGATCATGGGAGCCGGACTGCGGTTCCCACTGTCATTCTCAACTAACGCCGAATGCCTGGTTGCAGATCGTCTGCACCCTTACTCTGTTTGGCGGTCACCGGATGTTCCGTCTTCCTTCGCCATTGGAGATGAACTATGTGTTCAAGCTGACAGCTCAGAAGGATTCTGTTAGTGGCTACAACATTCAAGGTCGCTCGGGCCGGGTGATTCTTGGGCTGCCGAACAAGGTCCGGGGTGACCCGACGAAGTAGTTCTGGGTCGGCGGTGCGTGGAAGTCGGCCGCGAGTGACAATCCCACCGATGAGTTGGACATCTCCACCGGCTTCCGAGAGAGGAATCCGAGTAAGGGTTTTGACTCTCCCTTCGTTGGGATATATTATGAACTGATCTAATTTGGCTTTCTCTTTGCAAGTGTCCTTGTTCTGGCGGTGGGCGAGCTAGCCTTTAATGCGATTGTTTGGGAGCGAATCCGTACTCTTCCAGATTCTCATATCGACGCTCGCCAGATCAACAACGAAACCTGCTGGTTGGCCGCTCGGCTGTTTCGTTTCCCTCGCCACTTAAGGGTTCCAGGTACAAATTTTTCCGATCTTCCTTTGCTTGACGATCGTCCTGCGGCTGAGAAAGGTGATTGACCTTTGCCGATTGTTTCCTTTGCAGAAATCCGCTTCCCCCGATACTCAGAGCCCCAGACAGAGGTTGCTATGTCGAACCCCGGGATCATGAGTCGCCTGCGACAAGGAAAAAAGACGAGCCGAGTTCCTGCGGCGCTGATCCGACCTATCCCGGAGGCAAGGCCTCTTGTGGAGCCGGTCGCCGATGACCAAGACCCTCGAGAGGAGGGACAGCTCCGGCTCAATTGCAATAGGCGGAGGGCGGAGGAGCCCTCGGCCTCTGCTACTGCTGATGTGCCTATAGTAGCGCCGCCGATTGCCGCGCCTCCACTTTCTGCGATTCCAATGGCGGAGGGGTCCACGCCTTCCTCGAGCTTCCTGGAAGCCGCGGCGGTTGCCCGCGCTGAGACCTCTCGTGGGAGGCCGTTCTTTGGCCGCGACCCGGAGAAGGTCGCAAGGTGAGCTTTGGTTGCTTAGCTGGGTTATGACATTTCCTTGTTAGAAATATACTAACTCTTTTGTTCTTGGTGCAGGGTCCGTCGCTCTGAACCGAACTGCTCATTGATGGTGCTGGATTTCTTATCGAGCAATGCCCCTCGCAGGCCTGCGATGTCCCTCATTACGTTGCTCGGGCTGTCGCCCTGTCGAAGGCCTGGACGACCGATCTGGATGCGATCGCGCACCGGTGATCTGCTGACGCGATGTAGGCGACCTTCGCTCTGGCCCTTCAGACGACGACGATGGCTGCTCAGGCCGTGAAGGACTATGAGGGGCGGCCCTCCACCGCTCGTCTTCAAGCGGACCTTCAGGCCGCTCGAAAACAAAAACCGACAGGCTTGTGGCGATGGAGAAGAGCTCCGTGGAGGCGGCCAAGCAGGCGAGCCAAGACCTCGAGCGGGCCCGGGCGGTGAATGACCGGATGCGGGATCAGATGACGGACGCCCGCAGGTCGCACACGGCCGTGCAGAAGGAGGCAGCTGAGCTGAAGGCGGTTGTTGACCGGTTGACCGACGAGTTGGTGTCGTCGAAGGGAGAGGTGGCTACCAAGGTTGCCGAGCTCCAGGGCGCAAACCAAACAATTGCGGGGCTGAGGGAGAAGCTGGAGGCGACCGAGGCCGATCCCTACCTGAACATGGAATACGCCAGCGAATTTTCCTATTATATGGCTTATGCTGATGCAATCCGCACTACCAAGAAGGAAGGGCTCGAGGTCGGCCCTTTGGTTGACAACTTCAAAGCCTACGTGCTTGATCACCCTCTGCAGCCAGCCTTCTTTGTGCCGATCCTCGACCTCTCTGCGGACCACGGGGTCGACTTGAGCTGGTATCCGTCGCCCGACAACCTCATTCACCCGGATGCCCCGGAGAACGGGGGCAAGTGCCTGACGCCGGCGAGGGAGCGAACGCCGATCCTGCGTCCGGGGGCGAAGGCTCGGCAGGGCCAGCCTAAGCTTGCCTGCTCTTTTTGTTTTTGCTTGTAATTTTCTAGGCTTCCCCTTCTTTTTGTAATTTGCCCTCGGGCGACTGTACTTGTATTTCTGATGAAATGAAATGAGTATTTTTCTCTCTGATTTCTTGTTTGGATATTCGTCTTTCCGAATTTTTGCATTTGACTTCATACGAAGGTGTTTGGGGGGCGATTTTCGAACGTGCATCTCTAAATGAATTGATATACTTAAACTCATACTGGTAAATTTCAGAATGAAGTCGATCGTTGTATGTATATTTGAACAAATCTGATCGTCATATGTATATTTCAACAAAGCCGATTGTCGTATGTATAGCTCCACTCTCCCCCTTGTTTTTGTTTACTTAGTGAAAGTAAGGGAACGAAAATAAATCATTTAGCGAGCGATCTTTGGTTTAGTTCTGGCGATCTTCAATTTTGCAGATTCCTCAAGGATGGCCGACCATCTCGGCCTAAAGGAACCTTGCACAGTCGTGGAGTTCGATGGAACCGACCTCCGTGACCATGTCTTGTGGGCGAGTGACATTCCGTCTGATGGTCTACGTCTCGCGACTCACTTAATTGTGAGGGTCCTCCGTAGGCTATGTTTTGCCTCGCAATGCAGCGATGGGGCGGACAATCTCAGCCTGGAGGAGTCCTTGCACGGGGCGCCGTCGGATTAATCAACTCCGCGTTCGTGGCTTGTTAGCACTTTTCTGCCTGGGACCGACATGTTAGATGACGGACCTTCGAGGTCATACGCTGTGACGGGGGGAATGCGTCGCATTGTCCGGGTCTACCATGTTAGATGATGGACCTTTGAGGGTGGGCGAGCGTGTCCACAGATCTGCTTTCGAGGGTCCTTTGGCTACGCTCGCCTCGTATTTAAACGAAAGGGCGAGCGATCTCTGCTCAAAGGAACCTTGCATGGACGGGCTGTCGGTTCCATCGACCTCCAGAACCATGGCTGCACTTTTCTACATTGGGTCGTCATGTTAGATGGTGACCCTCGACGGTATATGTTGTGCTGGGGGAGGCGATCGCTTGCCTAGGTCCATCGTGTTAGATGATGGACTTTAGAGGGCGAGTGAGTCATCCTCTTTTTGGAGGCGTTACTCAGGCAGTAGCCTTTCATTTGTTTTGTCGAAGCGAATCACTTGGGGAGATTTGGGGAATCTCATTAAGCACTTTGCACATCAAATGATTACAGGGTGTTTCTACTGATAATATTTCTTCAAATGGATGGCGTTCCAGGGGTATTGGTCCGGAGTGCCGTCGGGGTGCTGGAGCTCATAGGCTCCTTTGGTTAGCAACTTGAATATCCTGAACGGGCCCTCCCAGTTCGTACCAAATACCCCCGTGTGGGTCTGGATCTTTCTGAGGACTAGGTCGCCCACTTGGAATCGCCTTTCTTTGACCTTTGAATTGAAGAACTTTTCGGATTTCCTTTTGTGGATTGTGTTCTTCATTTCCAAGGTCAGTCGCCGTTCTTCGAGCATATCCAAGTCGATTCACCGAGCTACATCATTGTCTGCCGTCATTGGTTGCGCAGTCCGGTGGCTGAGGACGGCAGTCTCTGATGGGATCACTGCTTCTGTTTCGAAAGCGAGGGCGAATGGGGTTTCATCGGTTGAATTTTTTATCGTCGTTCGGTAGGACCACAAAACATCCAGGAGCTCGCTCGCCCAGCGCCCTTGCTTGGATTCGAGTCTGGCTTTGATTGTGTGCTTGAGGATCTTGTTTACAGCCTCTACCTACCTGTTTGTTTGAGGGTGGTAAGGGGTCGAGAACAACTTTTTAATTCCCCATTTCTCGCAGAATTGCATAACTTCCAACCCGTCGTACTGCTTTCCATTGTCGTAGATGATATCCTGAGGTAGACCGAAACGGCAGATGATGTTTTTTCAAATGAACTTGATCACTTGCTCTTGGCCGGTCTTGTTGAGTGGTTCAGCCTTTGCTAATTTTGTGAAGTAATCGACCCCCACGATGGCGAATTTACATCCCCCCGGTGTTTTTGGCAAAGGACAGATGAGGTCGATGCCCCATTGGGCGAACGGCAACGGATTATACATAGAGGTGAGCTGCTTGGGGGAGAGCTTGATGTTCGGGCCCATGATTTGACACCTGTGATAAGATCGGGCATAGGCGATCGCGTCCTTTCGCAGGGTAGGCCAGAAAAAGCCTTGCCTGGTCGTATTGTGGACGAGGGCTCACCCTCCCACGTGATTTCCACCGATCCCATCATGGATTTCGGCTAAACAAGTCGGCCTTCCTCTGGCGTAATGCACTTGAGGAGAGGAAGGCTGGAAGCTCGCTTGTAAATCCAGTCGTCCAAGAGGGTGTATCTAGTTGCTCGGAGCTGAAGCTGGCGAGCCTTGACCTGATCTGTGGGGACCGTTCCGTTCTTCAAGTATTCAATTAACGGAGTCATCCAGTTCTCTTCGGCGATGGCAACTGTGGCGACCAAGCTTTTGTCGATCGCCGACCTCGCCAATTTAGTGATTTGGATGTTAGAGAAATCCACTGCCCCATCCGACGATGCAAGTTTGGATAGGGCACCGGCTTGGGAATTGTGCTCTCTCGTGATTTGCTCGATCAGCACTTCTTCAAAATTCGTGCACATTTCGGCGACCAACTCTTGATATTTGATCATATGATCACCGCGCGCCTCATATTCTCCCTTGACTTGGTTGATGACCAATAGGGAGTCCATGAAGATGTGAAGGCGATGAACGCCCATGGCGAGCACTAGATCGAGACCGCCTACTAAGGCTTCGTACTCGGCTTCATTGTTGGTCGCTCGTAAATCAAAGCGCACAGCATTTGTAAAACTCTGGCCATCGGGGATGATGAGGACAATCCCTGCCCCTGCTCGTGAGCTGGTCGACGAGCCATCTACGAACAGTTTCCAAGTAGGACGACCGACTTGGGTTGGGCTAGGCGGGAAAGTTAATTCCACCATAAAGTCCGCCAGCGCTTGGCCCTTGATCGCCGTGCGTGGAGCATACGTGACACCGTATTGGGCGATCTCCAGTGACCACTTGAGGAGTCGCCCATTGGTGTCTGGCCGGTGAAGAACTTGCCTTAGAGGGAGAGTCGTCAGAACCTCCACTTGGTGTTCGAAGAAATAGGCTCACAGCTTGCGAACACTCATGACAAGTGTGTAGGCGAGCTTCTCCAGAGGCGTGTAACACGTCTCCGCATCATGTAGCGCTTGACTGACAAAGTAGATTGGCAAGTGGGGTTTCCCCTCTGCTCGCACTAATACTACGCTCAGCGCGACCTCCGAGGCCGCCAAGTAAAGGAATAGCTTCTCGTCGGGGATCGGTTTTGCCAAAATTTGGGGGTTAGATAGATACTTTGATTTTGGCAAATGCCATTTGACTTTCCTTCGTCCATACAAATTTTTTATTCTTTATTGTGGAGAAGAAAGGCTTGCTTTTGTCTCCGAGCCGTGAAATGAAACGATTAAGGGCTGCTAAACACCACGTGAGGCATTGCACCCGCTTGAAATTCCGTGGTTCTTGCATGTAGAGGATCGCCTTAATCTTGGTGGGGTTCGCTTCGATCCCCCTTTGGCTCACGATGTGCCCCAGGAATTTTTCGGAGCTTACTCCGAAGTTGCATTTCTTGGGGTTTAGCTTCATGTTGAAATTCTCGAGGATGGCGAACGTCTCGGCGAGGTCTTTGAGGTGATATTCTTTTTTGAGGCTCTTGACCACAATGTCGTCAATGTAAACCTCCATGGTTTTGCCGATTTTATTGGCGAACATCCAGTTGACTAGGCGTTGGTAGGTCGCCCCCGCATTTTTCAGACCGAATGGCATTCGGACCCAAAAGAACACGTCTTTTTCCGTGTGTAATGATGTGTGTTTTACGTCTCTCCCCACCATTGGGATCTGATGGTATCCAGCGAAGGCATCCATAAACGACATCATTTCGCAACCTGTCGTGCTATCGACTAAGTGGTCAATGTGAGGCATTGGAAAGTGATCTTTCGGACAAGCCATGTTGAGGTCAGTGAAATCGATGCATAACCTCCAGGAGTCGCTCGCCTTTTTGACGAGCACCGCTTTGGCCACCCACTGCGGCTCGTCGGTAGCTAACCCGGTCAGTTTATTATCGAGCAGCTTCTTGACTTCTGCATCTAGCGCAGCATATTTTTCTGGACCGAATTTCCTACATTTCTGGTGAACAGGTTTCCTTGCCGGGTCGATCTTCAGATAATGGCAAGCATGTTCAGGACTGATGCCAACCATATCTTGATGCAACCAGGCAATGACTACGATGTTCTTTCATACTAAACTGATCAGATCATCTTTTAGCTCGGGATCGACGCTCAAGCTGATCTGCACTTCCCGCTCCGGGCGAGCCGAATTGATTGTTATACTTTCCAACTCTTCGGTGGGGACGGTCGCTTCTCGTTTGGAGCGATCGCCGGACTCGATCCTTGGATCAACATCGAGGCTTGGCCCGAAGCCGATCCTCGGTTCGATGTCATCCGACGATTGATGTGAGATGCCATCTTCTGAGTTGGGCTGGTGTGAGGTGCTAGGCTCGTCGATCTCCATTGGTTGGTTGTCGATCGTCCTAGTGTTACAAACAGGACAAGAAACGTTTAAGGAAAAGATACAACACAGGAGTAGTTCAAACATTTATTTGCCATTAGTTGGTCTCCTTTTACAGTACCGACTGTCCCTTCGGTAGTGGGGAACTTGATACAATACAAGAAAGAGGAGGCGACCGCCTCAAAGGTTTCTAGAAAGGGGCGACCTAGGAACCCATTATAGATGATGGGCACGTCTATGATTACAAAATTGAGCTTTCTAGTGATCTTAACCTTAGGATCATAACAGTAGACTAGCTCGACGGAGAGCTTGATCCTTCCATAGGCTTTGAACATGTTGTCGCCGAACCCTTGAAGCACGGTTTCAAATGATTTGATGAATTTGGTCAGGTTGCCGAGCTGGTCCAGAGCAGACTTGAATATTATGTTGCAAAAGCTCCCATTGTCAATCAGCACGCGGTCGACCATTTTCCCAAGGATACAAGCAGAGATCACCAAGGCATCTACCTTGGGGTACTGCACTCCCTCCCTATCCTTGTTGGAGAAGGAGATGAGCGCCTCTTTGGAGATGGTTGGATCCGGGGGCAACACGACGTGGACTCCGGCGAATGCCCTCAGCTCGGCCTTCCATTTCTATTTGACATGATGGAAACTGGGGAAAGACCTCCGAGATTTCCGCCTCCTGATTGAAGCATATTGACCCGGCCGCCGGGGTTGATCAGAGGGATCGACTCATCTGACTCCTCACGGCTCATTTCGTTCGAGTCTGGCAACCAGATTGGGAGGGTGATGGTCATCGATCTTTCGCTGATCGTGTCCCCTGGTCCTTTTTGTTTGGGGCTCCAGCTTGGTTACCAAACTTTCTATCTTGCCTTCCTTGAACAATCTCCAGAGTTGTCTGAGGAGGTCGCGACATTGGCTGGTGTTGTGGCCAGGACTTTTGTGGTAGGAACAAAATTTATTGCGGTCCAGATGACTGTTGTCCCTCATCGGCTTTAGATTGCTTAGCCACTCGCGCCTCTTGATGGCGTTGAAGATATGGGTCGGAGATAGATTGAGGTTGCGGAGGAGCTGGACTTCCACATCCTCGAAGGCCTTGAACTCACCAGGTGGCTTCGCGACCGCCTTTCTGGGCTTGGCGGTCTCCTTCATTGGGATGAGAGATGGCAGCTTCCTTTCCCCGGTTGCCCCCTCGCCTAGGCGAAGGGTGAGCAACCTCTGCCTGGCCAGAAAATCGGCGGCCTTGGCGCGGAAGATTGCGTAGGTAGGGGGGATATCCTTTGTGAGGAGCCTGAACATGGGAGAAAGACCATCGAAGCCCCCCAGGACCGAGTAGAGGGCGAGCTCGTCTCTTATGGGCTCGCTGGTGAGGACTATTTCATCCACCTGGTCAATGTAATCTTCATCGGACTCATCTTTCCTCTGCCGAATCTTCATCATGTGGTGGGGACCCTCTGGTTGAGAAACCTTGGCGGCGAAGTACGATGTGAAGTTGCTTGTTAGCTTCTAAAAACAGTTAATTGAGCGTGGTGGCAATGATATGTACCACCTATGGGCGAGATTGCCCAATGTTAAAGGGAACATACGGCATTTCGTCGCGTCTGACGCCCCGCATCCGGTCATGTAGATGCGGAACTTGCTTAAGTGAGTCTCATGGTCCGATCTCCCCTCATACAAAGGTGTTTGAGGAGGAGCTATCTTTGGTTGCACGGGGGCAAGCTCGATTTGGACCGCGAGCGGCTCACTCGGTTTGGCGACCTTTCTCTTGGCGCCTACCCCGATTTCTATAAGCGATTTCATATCATCGAGCTGGTGCTGCATTGCATCCATCGCCGTAGCCTGGCTGCTCACGGTCTGGATCTCGGAGTGGGAGCCGAGGCGATCATGTACTGATCTCCTTGCTACATTGTAGGCAACGAGGTCTTTGCCGCCGAGCTCGGTTTTTCGGCGACTGGGAGCCAAACGGCTGACCTGCTTTTGGGGGGTCGGATATGCCGAACTCCTGGTGACGGATTCGGATTCCGACGTCTCATTGTTGGGGCCAGAATGCCCAGGTTTTGCGACTCGGGGCTTTCTAACGATTGCTCGACATATAACCCCTTGAGCTTTCGTTTGCCCGCGCGGCGGATGGATGATGGGGTAATAGTGGGCATATCGCATGCTCTCCGTCGCTCCCTTAGGATGGCCATGGCCTCCTCGATCTGTTCCGCGGTTTGGAATTAATCGAGTGAGAGGCCTGGGACGTCCATTGGAGGCGGGAGTGAGAGTCTAGTGTCGCCGCGGTCGCCTTCCGCCGTAGGTTGGGATTCGGGTTGGGCCAGAATAAGTCGTCCAGCGGACCGTAGGGTGGCTCCCTTCGAGGTGGTGGCAGACATCATGATTTCAAAGGTTTTTCTTTGAAGAACAGTGAGTGTTTCTTCAAGTATATGTTCCAGAGAACAGTGAGTCTTCTTCGAAACGATCGGAGAGAAAAATAAAGGTAAAACACCCTCCCTCTAGCGCTAATTGTTGTTACCCAAAATATTATTCGGAACGATTTGCTGGATATGGCTTCAGGTGAGTAACAAACAAAATGCAAGAGCACGTCCGATGGAATGTAAATAACACAAGATTTATCGGGGTTGTTAATCCCGGGCTTGAATGCTCTCGTGAGATATTATTAATAAGAATACTGCTTTGGAGACAAATATTAACGTTAGAGTACGATTACAATGACTATAATGACCCTAGTTATCTAGCTCTTGAGTCCTGGTGATTGCCGGAAGAACCAGAGTTAAGGCTCTGTGAGTTCTTGTAACAAAGATGAAATGCTGTGTGTAGAATTCTGTGTGTCGAATTCTACTGTGTAGACAACTGTGTGTATTTAGGTGTCAGGTGTCTCTTATTTATAGAAGAGGAGGTAGTTGGGATGTCTTAATCCCAAATGGGCGATCGCCTTTCCTGCATTAAATTAAACGGACGATTGTCTCAGCATGTGGGCCAGTTTCCTTAAAGTCCGCAGCCGCTACTGGCAGCCAAATGTGCGAACCAATGAGAAGACAACACGCGCCTCATGTCGCGGTCTTGGGAGGTCCCACCTAGGACCTTTTTGCGGGTATATCGGTAGGTGAGATGCTGTCCTTGTCACCAACATCTGGTGATGGACAGGAGTCAAAAATCCTTTTCCCGCAGCGCTGTTTGCGGATCTGCATGTGGGTCTTCATCCTAAGATTCGGTCTTCGTAAACTTGACAGATGTTGGCTTTACACGCGGCATAAGACAGTCGTCTTGGTCGGGCACTAGAGACGATCTCTAGGTGCCAAGAGGCGATCGCCCTGGACGTCGATCGCTCGATACTTGATCTTGATCTGGCATCTTCGTTGGGCAAGTCTGCCTTGGTTCATTTGACACTGACTTTGGTCGCTCGACCCTTGTGCCGATCGCCGTTGAGGTGTATTAATCACCGCACAACAAATGGTATAGACCTGTTCCCAAGGCGATGCGCGTGTGTGATTTGTTTTATGAGATGGCCAGCTCGGGAGGGTCCTTAGAGGCCTCGAGCGGGATCAATGGTATAGCCCTGTTCCCAAGGCAAATTGATTGACTGTTTATTTCCAGAAAAGACATGTCTGGTTTTGATTTTGAAATGAATTTGGTTCATTGTACTATGAAATGTGTAAGCGAATGGTTTTCCTTGATTACTTCTACTAGCGTAATTGCTAACCCCTTTGGGGACCCGTTTTGGGGAAATTCTTGTTATGGATTTCAGGTTTTGTTCAGCCTGACGAGCGGGCGCTGGGACAGTACGAGGATGCTGGCCAGGGTCGTTGACATGTGCATTTGAGTCTTTCTATTTTTGTTATTCGTTTTGATATGGTTTTTGTCTACTTTATGAACTTATAGATGGTGCTCGTGAGTACTTAGGTTTTTTCCTTTTGGATTGTGATTTGTATTCGTGGAAGTTAATTTTGTTTGTGGTGTTGATTATTTCTGCCGGTTGTACCGGTCGTGTTATTTGATTTTCATCTAGATGACGTGTGTTTTTACTGTAGTAATTTGTGGCTAGCCTGGTGGGTCCCATGTAGGGGTCCACGGTACTGTAATATACCTTGAATATCTCAGGGGTGTTACAGAAAATGGTATCGGAGCACTAGGTTTATGGATACCTAGGCTTGTCGGTTATTTGGGTCTAGTTGTCTTTTGTTTTGCACATTGTCACACTGCTTCCAGCATCTCGGTACTTCCAGTGCTTGTAAGTTTTCCTTACTCGATTCTTTGTTTTCTCGTACCGTATTTCCGTTTCTTGAACTGTGGTTGTTTTCCTCTCTTACTTATCATCGAGTTGATTTTTGCCACCTTTTAACACCAGTATGGATGCTGGAAGAGGCCGTGGTCGTGGTCGTGGCCGTGGACGCGGCGGGGACGTGGGGCAGCCGGTGGGGCGGCCATGTCACATTCCTCGGGAGCTGGCAGCACCGGTGACCGTCATAGCCATGCTTCTTCTCAAGATGGCGCCGACCTTGGTGTTACGGTTGTTATGCAACAAATGGTGAACCAAATGACGGCGATAGCTCAGGCGGTTCAGAACCCGAATCCGGCCCACGCTAATCGGGGCGGAGCAGATCGTTGGCTTCAGGATGTCATCAAGATGCATCCTACTCAGTTTTCGGGAGTTTCAGACCCGATCGGCTGGGAGTAGTGGATCAAAGAGATATCTAAAGTCTTTGTTGCCACCAACTGTCCCGAGGACCGTAAGGTCCCTATTGCCCAGCACTTTCTCACTGGGGACGCTACTGACTGGTGGGAGGCTGTTGGGCCTAAGGACCACGTTGCTTCGTGGGTGGAATTGTAGGACCTAATGGAGACCGAATATTGCCCGTGGCTGGTTAGACAGGCTCGAGTTCATGTCTTTTATGATACTCAGCCTCGGGATATTCCTGTTTCTCAAGCTATTGCCGATTTCAACAAGGAATTGGGCTACGTGAAGACCCAAGTTGTCGAGGAGAGCGACAAAATTTTTCACTTTTCCAAATGGATGAAACTGTTAATTCGAGACTATATGTTTGGGCTCGTCTGCACCACTTTAAAGGATTACCAGAGTAGGGCTCTTGCGTATGATATGTCAGTGATGGCCAGTGAAGCGGCTCATGAGAGCAAGAAGCATAAGTCCGTCGGAAATTTTTCTGGTCACAAGGGCGGAGGCCAGCAGAAACCTCAGTCTGCGAATGTTCCTACAGGCGGTTCGGCTCATTTTTCTGGGAGTTCTCGAGGTGCTGCTAGAACCTCCGTTCGTGAACTCATATGCTTTAACTGTGGCTTGTTGGGCCATAAGAACTGGGAGTGTCCTCGTCCGCAGTTGAGTTGTCATACTTGTGGTCAGACAGGCCACAAGGCTTCCTTTTGTGAACAGATCAGACAGATTCGCGGTGGCCGTTCTTCTCATCCAGCGCCTAGGGAGCCGAGTGTGAACCAGGGCTCGTTTGCTCCACAGTGTCCGCCGAGTGCCAGCCGAGGGAGAGGTCAGGGTCAGCCCTGTAACACCCCCGAGATATTCAGGGTATATTACAGTGCTGTGTACCCCTACATGGGACCCACCAGGATAGACACAATTCACCACAGTAAATATACACATTATCCAATTGAAAATCAAATCACACGCCCGGTACAACCGGCGGAATAATCCACAATGGCAACATAAATAACTTGACGAATATAAATCTTAATCCGAAGAGAAAAGCCTAAGTACTCACGAGTACAATCTATAAGTTTCAAAAGTGGACAACAACCATATCGAATGGAATAACGGAAATAAAAGGACTCAAACGCATATGTCAACGACCCTGGCCAACATCCTCGTACTGTCCCAGCGCTCGCTCGTCCGGATGATCATAACCTAAAATCCATAAACAAGAATTTCCCCACAACGGGTCCCTAGAGGGGTTAGCAATTACGCTAGTACAAGTAATCAAGGCAAACCAATCGCTTACACATTTCATAGTACATGCACCAATATCATTTCAAAACAAAACCAGAAATGTCTTTTCCGGAAACAAACAGTCACAATCAAATTTGCCTAGGACCGGGACGAAGCCACAAATCCCACCCGAGGCCTCTAAGGACCCTCCCGGGCTGGACATATCATAAAACAAATCACGCACATGCATCGCCTAGGATAGGGACGAAGCCACAAATCCCACCCGAGGCCTCTAAGGACCCTCCCGGGCTGGCTAGCTAAACAAATTCATGAATCCATAGTGAAGTCATAGATTCCCCCGAGGCCCCGTCGGACCCTCCCGGGGTGAGCACAATCACACACAATATACATTACCATTTCACGTTAAGCATAAAGGTTTCCAAAAATACTTGCCTTGAATAATTGACGACGCAACGAACGGAAAGGAAAATCACCGATGAACGCTATGAACCAACGGAACCGAACCTAACGATTTGGAGAACATAATCACAACCAACTCTAGACGAATACAGAAATGAAATACACCAGAAAACCCTCATACGATTCATGTATATTCATATATAAAAAACAACGAGGGCGGACCACAACTTAACCCTCTCGATTCCGTAAAACTACAAAATATACCATGAATCCGTAGGAAAACTAATGATACTAACAAGATTAATCATATTCATCATGAATTAACCAACAAAACGGAACGAATCGGACGAGAATCCAAAAAACCCCAAATCGCCCAAAAGTAGGGTTCTAAGAGATTTACCTTGGATTAGTATGAAAGATTCGTGTTGATGTTGATAATATACACCAAGAACTCAAGGAAGTTGATGGTTGAGATGATCGGGGGAAGAAATCACCAAGAAATCGCCCGGAATCGCCTTAGCCACGGAGAGAAGGAAGAAATGAAAATAATACGTTCATCTCGGTCAACTCCCTGGTTTATATAGCCAGGGAGTGTTAGCGCGCGCTAATCCTCAAAGTTAGCGTGCGCTAACGAAACAAACTCCAGTCCAGTAGCCAGAATTCTGGCCGTTAGCGTGCACTACTCCAAACGTAGTGCGCGCTAATAACCTCTCGGTAGCGCGCGCTATCGACCAATAGCGTGCGCTACCTGGACATCAGTCGAGTCCAGAAGCAACTGTCAGAGCACACCTGATCCGGTTAGCGCGCGCTATCGACCAAACGTAGCATGCGCTAAAGTGTATCGGTAGCGCGCGCTATCGACCAATAGCGTGCGCTACCCGGGCATCAGTCAAGTCCAGTGGCAAACTGTCCAGTATTGGACAGTCACACTAGCGCACGCTACCGGGCATCTCAGCGTGCGCTAGACCCCGACATTAGCGTGCGCTAGACTACGTAGCGTACACAAAATCCGCCAGTCCAGAGGGCTGGAATCAACACTGCCACTCCCAGGGCTGGCTCTCTAGCGCGCGCTACGAAGCAGTCGTAGCGTGCGCTACTAAGGGACATCTAGCATGAGCTATGCAGAAAAGATAGCGTGCGCTAGGTACGAAATATAAACGGTACCAAACACCGGAATATGAACGAAACATCAAACGGAATATCTCAAAACATATCATAACGTATAATGGATCCACGGCAACCCCGAAATGGTGGTTCCGCGCAACAATAATGAGAATCAGATCAATAGGTGAGTGAAAAGATACACTGAAAGATACACGAGGGTCACTACGACCGAGAAATACACCGAAAATGAAAATACAAGGGAAAGAAAAATACGGATATTACATTCTACCCCTCTAAAAATAAGTTTCGTCCTGAAACTTAAGAAACAAACAACTCAGGGTACCTAGCACACACGCTATCCTCGGTCTCCCAAGTTGCCTCTTCGACACCATGTCTCGACCACTGCACTTTGACCAAAGGGATGGTCTTATGCCTCAGTCCTTTCTCGCGATGCTCCAAAATCTTCAAGGGACGTTCTTCAAAAGTAATATCCTCGGCGACATCAATTTCCCCATAGTCGATGACGTGACTAGGATCCGGGACATATTTCTTCAGCTGGGAAACATGAAAAATGCTATGAACATGACTCAGGGCCGGGGATAACGCCAAACGGTATGCCAACCCACCGACTCGCTCGAGAATCTCGAAGGGTCCAATAAATCTCGGACTCAACTTCTCCTTTTTCCCAAAACGGAAAACTCCTCTCATCGGCGACACCTTTAGCAAAACGTGGTCTCCTACCTCGAATTCCAAAGGTCGACAACGGACATCGGCATACGACTTCTGTCGACTCTGGGCAGTCAACATCCGTTCCCGAATTAATTCTATCTTCTGCCTCGTCTCTAAAACAACATCCGGCTCGGTCCCAACCAAATTGGATGCCTCATTCCAATAAATCGGTGATCGACAACGCCGACCATAAAGCACCTCATACGGTGCCATCCGAATCGACGCGTGCCAACTATTGTTGTACGTGAATTCGATCAATGGAAAATGCTCCTCCCAGTCGCTACTCCAATCGAGAGCACAAGCGCGCAACATATCCTCGAACGTTTGGATAGTGCGTTCCGACTGTCCATCTGACTGGGGATGAAAAGAGGTACTCAAACGCAAACGAGTACCCAAGGCCTTATGCACCGCCTGCCAAAAGTGCGATACAAAACGGCCATCACGATCCGAAACAATAGACTTCGGAGTACCGTGAAGCCTCACAATCTGCGCGATAAACATATGGGCTAACTTCTCCGGGCCCCAAGTGTCCTTGATGCCTAGAAAATGTGCCGACTTGGTCAGACGATCAACAATCACCCATACCATATTCATGCCCGACCTCGATCTCGGCAAACTTATAACGAAATCCATCGATATATCTTCCTATTTCCATTCCGGAACGGGAAGTGACTGCAATAACCCAGCCGGTCGTTGATGCTCGATTTTGACCTGCTGACAAGTCAAACATCTCGCTACAAACTGCGCGACCTCTTCCTTCATATCATTCCACCAGAAATTCCTCCTCAGGTCCTTGTACATCTTACTCGAACCAGGATGGACGGAGTAAGGTGTAGCATGGGCCTCACGCAAAATACTCTGTCTCAACTCTAAGTCGTTCGGTACACAAAGTCGACTCTGGAACCTCAAAATGCCATCCTCGTGAATCACAAACCCAGGAGACTTTCCTTTAAGAACGTTCTCTCGGATTTGAGTAATCATCGGATCCCCTAACTGCTTCAGCTTAATTTCATCGATCAAAGACGACGAAATCTCTAAAGCACAAAGTTGCCCGAAAGCTCCAGGCAACAAAACCTCAATATCTAACTCGATCAAAACCCGCCGAAGCTCAGACTGAGACGTAAGGATCTCAAGCGTTCGCAACGCAACTGGTTTCCGACTCAAGGCATCGGTCACGATGTTCGCCTTGCCCGGATGATAAAGGATTTCGAGGTCATAATCCTTAATTAACTCTAACCACCTCCTCTGCCTCATATTCAACTCCCGTTGAGTAAATATGTATTTCAGACTTTTATGATCGGTAAGAATCTGACATGCAGAGCCGAAAAGAAAGTGACGCCAGATCTTGAGTGCAAAAACAACTGTCGCTAACTCCAAATCATGAGTAGGGTAGTTAAGTTCATACGGCCTCAACTGTCTCGACGCATACGCAATGGTCTTGCCGTGCTGCATCAATACGCACCCAAGACCCTGACCCGAAGCATCACTGTAAACAGCAAAACCCTCGTTGCCACACGGCAATGCTAAAACCGGGGCTGAAGTCAAACGCCTCTTCAGCTCCTCAAAACTCGACTGTCTCTCGTCATTCCAGACGAACTTCTTGGACTTCTGGAGCAACTGTGTAAGTGTCCGAGCTAGTTTCGAGAAACCCTCGATGAACCTACGGTAGTAGCCAGCCAAACCCAAGAAACTACGGACCTCCTTCACATTCGTGGGCGGTGCCCAATCCAACACTGCTTCAATCTTCTGCGGATCCACTCGAACTCCCTCGGCCGAAATCACGTGACCCAAAAACATCACTTCCTTCAGCCAGAACTCACATTTCGAGAAGTTCGCATAGAGTCGCTCGGTCCTCAAAATGTCTAACACTGTCCGCAAATGACGGGCATGCTCTTCCTCATTCCTTGAATAAATAAGAATATCGTCAATGAAAACGACGACGCACTTATCCAAATACTCGATAAAGACTTTGTTCATCATCTGCATGAACACCGCTGGCGCATTAGTTAACCTGAAAAGCATAACTACAAACTCATAATGTCCGTATCTCGTCCGAAAAGCTGTTTTCGGCACGTCGGACTCCCTCACCCGGAGCTGATAGTAACCCGATTTCAAATCAATCTTCGAGAATACCGCAGCTCCCTGCAACTGATTGAACAAGTCATCAATCCTTGGCAAAGGATACTTGTTCTTGATGGTCACCTTGTTTAGTTCGCGATAGTCGATACACAAACGCAGTGAACCATCCTTCTTTCGCACAAACAGGACTGGTGCGCCTCAAGACGAGGCGCTCGGCCGAACATACCCTGACTCAAGAAGCTCACTCAACTGCTTCTTCAACTCGGCCATCTCTGAAGGTGCCATGCGATACGGCGCCTTCGAAATCGGAGCCGCGCCCGGCTCTAACTCTATAACAAACTCAACCTCACGATCCGGTGGCAATCCAGGTAACTCGTCAGGAAATACATCAGGAAACTCACTAACGACTGGAATCGACGAAAGCTCGACTCCACCATTCTCCGCCTTCAAGGCGTAGCACCAATAACTAGTACACCCCTTTCGCAGGAGTCTCATCGCCTTCAAGGCGTTAATAACAAACTTCTGGTTTCTCTTTCGCCCCGCGAAAGAGTGTTCAGTGCCGTCCTCGGCTAGCATGGTAATGATCTTCGTGCGGTAGTTCATGATTGCACCATGCCGCTCGAGCCAATCATCCCCGAGAATCAAATCCTCACCCTCAATATCAACAACAATAAGATTAGAGAGCCAAGCTCTCTCACAAATAAACACGGAGCAGTCTCGGACCTCTCGATCGCCAACGATCCTATCACCGCTAGGAAGTTTAACGATGAAAGACTCGCAGGGCGACAAACAGTCGAGACTCAAACGGTGCACACACTCCAGCGATATGAACGAATGTGTAGCACCAGAATCAAAAAGCACACTGACGGGATGATAATGGATATGAACAGTACCTGTCGCCACAGTGGCCGCTGGATCATCGGCCCTCCTCATCTCATAGATATGCGGCTGGTCAGAGCCGACACTGGAAGCTCCTCCTCTAGCGGGCTGATCCCGACCTCTACCTCGACTGGCACTCGGAGGAGGTTGCGGAGAAAACGAGCCCTGGTTCACACTCGGCTCTCTAAGTGCTGGGAAATAATCACGGGACTCGCGAAGCCGTCTGACCTGCTCACAGAAGAGGGCCTTGTGGCCTGACTGACCACAAGTATGACAAGTCAACATCGGACGAGAACACTGTTGGTTCCTATGGCCCTGCTGGCCACAGTTAAAGCATGTGGGTTCACGAACAGAGGTTCTGGTAGCACCTCGAAAACTCCCAGAGAAACGAGTCGAACCGCCCGTAGAAACATTCGCAGCCTGAGATTTCTGTTGGCCTCCACCCTTGGGACCATAAAAATTTCTGACTGACTTCTGCTTCTTGCTCTCACGAGCCACATCACTAGCCGTCACCGACATATCATAAGCAAGAGCTCGACTCTGATAATCCTTCAAAGTAGTACAGACGAGCCCAGACATATAGTCCCGAATGGACAGTTTCATCCTCCTGGAAAAATGGAAAATTTTGTAGCTTTCCTCGACAACTTGGGTCTTTACATAGCCCAACTCTTTGTTAAAATCGGCAATAGCTTGAGATGCGGGGATATCCCGTGGTTGAGCATCATAGAAAGCATGCACTCGAGCCTGTCTGATCGGCCACGGACAATATTCGGTCTCCATCAATTCCTGAAATTCGGCCCACGAAGCAACATGGTTTTTGGGCCCAACAGCCTCCCACCAATCCGTAGCATCCCCAGTGAGAAAGTACTGGGCAATAAGGACCTTACGATCCTCGGGACAGTTGGTGGCAACGAAGATATCTCCTTGATCCACCCCTCCCAGCCGATCGGGTCCGAAGCTCCCGAGAACTGAGGAGGATGCATCTTGATGACATTCTGAAGCCGGCGATCCGCTCCGCCCCTATTAGCATGGGTCGGATCCGGATTCTGAACCACCTGAGCTATCGCCGCCATCTGGTTAACCATTTGCTGCATAACAGCTGCAATACCAAGATCGGCGCGCTCCTGAGAAGAAACATGACTGTGACGGTCACCGGTACTGCCGGCTCCCGAAGAATGCGATGTGGCCGTCCCACCGACTGCCCCACGTCCTCGGCCGCGTCCACGACCACAACCATGGTTTCCTCCGGAATCCATACTGGTGTTAAGAGGTAACGGAGGTATATCGGTGATGAGTAAGGGAGGAAAAAGCAACTACGATTCAAGAAGCAGAACTATAATGTAGGAAAACAAAGGACGAATAAGAAAACTTACTAGCACTGGAAGTACTGAGATGCTGGCAGCGGTGTGACAATATGCAAAACAAAACACAACTAGACCCAAATAACCGACAAGCCTAGGTATCCATAAACCTAGTGCGCTCTGATACCATTTTCTGTAACACCCCCGAGATATTCAGGGTATATTACAGTGTCGTGGACCCCTACATGGGACCCACCAGGCTAGACACAATTCACCACAATAAATATACACATTATCCAATTGAAAACCAAATCACACGCCCGGTACAACCGGCGGAATAATCCAGAGTGGCAACATAAATAACTTGACGAATATAAATCTTAATCCGAAGAGAAAAGCCTAAGTACTCGCGAGTATAATCTATAAGTTTCAAAAGTGGACAACAACCATATCGAATGGAATAACGGAAATAAAAGGACTCAAACGCATATATCAACGACCCTGGCCAACATTCTCGTCGTCCCAAAGACTCTCGCCTCGGATGATCATAACCTGAAATCCATAAACAAGAATTTCCCCACAACGGGTCCCCAGAGGGGTTAGCAATTACGCTAGTACAAGTAATCAAGGCAAATCAATCGCTTACACATTTCATAGTACATGCACCAATATCATTTCAAAACCAAAACCAGACATGTCTTTTCCGGAAACAAACAGTCACAATCAAATTTGCCTAGGACCGGGACGAAGCCACAAATCCCACCCGAGGCCTCTAAGGACCCTCCCGGGCTGGCCATATCATAAAACAAATCACGCACATGCATCGCCTAGGATAGGCACGAAGCCACAAATCCCACCCGAGGCCTCTAAGGACCCTCCCGGGCTGGCTAGCTAAACAAACTCCTGAATCCAGAGTGAAGTCATAGATTCCCCCGAGGCCCCGTCGGACCCTCCCGGGGTGAGCACAATCACACACAATATACATTACCATTTCACGTTAAGCATAAAGGTTTCCAAAAATACTTGCCTTGAATAATTGACGACGCAACAAACGGAAAGGAAAATCACCGACGAACGCTATGAACCAACAGAACCGAACCTAACGATTCGGAGAACATAATCACAACCAACTCTAGACTAATACAGAAATGAAATACACCCGAAAACCCGCCTACGATTCATGTATATTCATATATAAACAACAACGAGGGTGGACCACAACCAAACCCTCTCGATTCCGTAAAACTACAAAATTTACCATGAATCCGTAGGAAAACTAATGATACTAACAAGATTAATCATATTCATCATGAATTAACCAACAAAACGGAATGAATCGGACGAGAATCCAAAAACCCCCAAATCGCCCAAAAGTAGGGTTCTAAGAGATTTACCTTGGATTAGGATGAAAGATTCGTGTTGATGTTGATAATATACACCAAGAACTCAAGGAAGTTGATGGTTGAGATGATCGGGGGAAGAAATTGCCAAGAAATCGCCCGGAATCGCCTTAGTCGCGGAGAGAAGGAAGAAATGAAAATAATACGTTCATCTCGGTCAACTCCCTGGTTTATATAGCCAGGGAGTGTTAGCGCGCGCTAATCCTCAAAGTTAGTGTGCGCTAACGAAACAAACTCCAGTCCAGTAGCCAGAATTCTGGCCGTTAGCGTGCGCTACTCCAAACGTAGCGCGCGCGAATAACCTCTCGGTAGCGCGCGCTATCGACCAATAGCGTGCGCTACCTGGACATCAGCCGAGTCCAGAAGCAACTGTCAGAGCACACCTGATCCGGTTAGCGCGCGCTATCGACCAAACGTAGCGTGCGCTAAAGTGTATCGGTAGCGCGCGCTATCGACCAATAGCGTGCGCTACCCGGGCATCAGTCAAGTCCAGTGGCAAACTGTCCAGTACTGGACAGTCACACTAGCACACGCTACCGGTCATCTCAGAGGGCTGGAATCAACACTGCCACTCCCAGGACTGGCTCTCTAGCGCGCGCTACAAAGCAGTCGTAGCGTGCGCTACTAAGTGACATCTAGCATGCGCTATGCAGAAAAGATAGCGTGCGCTAGGTACGAAATATAAATGGTCCAAAACACCGGAATATGAACGAAACATCAAACGGAATATCTCAAAACATATCATAATGTAGAATAGATCCACGACAACCCCGAAATGGTGGTTCCGCGCAAGAATAACGAGAATCAGATCAATATGTGAGTGAAAAGATACACTGAAAGATACACGAGGGTCACTACGACCGAGAAATACACAAAAAATAAAAATACAAGGGAAAGAAAAATGCGGATATTACAAGCCCGTTAGAGGAGGATCTTCTAGGGTCGGCTCCAACCACCCGCGTGTCTATGAGATGAGGAGGTCCGATGATCCAGCGGCTACTGTGGCGACAGGTACCGTTCATATTCATTCTCATCCTGTCATTGTGCTTTTCTATTATGGTGCTATGCATTCGTTCATATCTCTAGAGTGTGTGCACCGTTTGAGTCTCGACTATTTGACACCTTGTGAGCCTTTCATCGTTAATCTTCCTAGCGATGATAGGATCGTTGGTGATCAGAAGGTTCGAGACTGTTCTATGCTTATTTGTGAGAGGGCTTGTCCCTCTAATCTTATTGTTGTGGGAATTGAGGGTGAGGATTTAATTCTCGGGGATGATTGGCTCGAGCGGCATGGTGCGATCATGAACTACCGCACGAGAATCATCACTATGTTAGCCGAGGATGGCACCGATCACTCTTTCGCAGGGCGAAATAGGGGAAACCAGAAGTTCGTTATTAACGCCTTGAAGGCAATGAGACTCCTGCGAAAGGGGTGTACTTGCTATTGGTGCTATGCCTTGAAGGTGGAGAGTGGTGGAGTCAAGCTTTCATCAATTCCAGTTGTTAGTGAGTTTCCTGACGAGTTACCGGGATTGCCACGGGACCGTGTGGTAGAGTTTGCTATCAAGTTAGAGCCAAATGTGGCTCCGATTTCGAAGGCGCCGTATCGCATGGTACCTTTAGAGATGGCCGAGTTAAAGAAGCAGTTGAGTGAGCTTTTTGATTCGGGGTATATTCGACCGAGCGCTTCGCCTTGGGCGCATCGGTTCTGTTTGTTCGGAAAAAGGATGGTTCACTGCGTTTATGTATCGACTACCGCGAGCTAAACAAGGTGATCATCAAGAACAAATATCCTCTGCCGAGGATTGATAACTTGTTCAATCAGTTGTAGGGAGCTGCAGTATTCTCGAAGATTGACTTGAGATCGGGGTACTATCAACTTCGGGTGAAGGAGTCCGACGTGCTGAGAATAGCTTTTCGGACGAGATACGGGCACTATGAGTTTGTAGTTATACCTTTCGGGTTAAATAATGCAGCGGTGGTGTTCATGCAGTTGATGAACAAGGTCTTTATTGAATATTTGAATAAGTGTGTCGTCATCTTCATTGACGATATCCTTATTTATTCGAGGAATGAGGAGGAACACGCGTATCATTTGCGAGTAGTGTTAGATATTTTGAGGACCGATCAACTCTATGCAAAGTTCTCGAAATGTGAGTTCTGGCTGAAGGAAGTGATGTTTGTAGATCATGTGATTTCAGCTGAGGGGGTCCGTGTGGATCCGCAGAAGGTTGAGGCAGTGTTGGACTGGACACCGCCTCAGAACGTGAAGGAGGTACGTAGTTTCTTGGGTTTAGCTGGCTACTACCGTAGGTTCATCGAGGGTTTATCGAAACTAGCTCGACCACTTACATAGATGCTCCAGAAGTCCGAGAAGTTCATCTGGAATGACGAGAGACAGTCGAGTTTTGAGGAGCTGAAGAGACATTTGACTTTAGCCCCGATTTTAGCATTGTCGTGTGGCAATGAGGGTTTTGCCGTTTATAGCGATGCTTCGGGTCAGGGTCTTGGGTGCGTGTTAATGCAGCACGGCAAGACTATTGCGTTTGCGTCGACACAGTTGAGGCCGTATGAGCTCAACTACCCTACTCACGATTTGGAGTTAGCGGCAGTTGTTTTTGCACTCAAAATTTGGCGTCACTATCTTTTTGGCTCTGCATGTCAGAATTTTACCGATCATAAAAGTCTGAAATACGTATTTACTCAGCGGGAGTTGAATATGAGGCAGAGGAGGTGGTTAGAGTTGATTAAGGATTATGATCTAGAAATCCTTTATCATTCGGGCAAGTCGAACGTTGTGGCCGACGCCTTGAGTCGGAAACCGGTTGCATTACAGATGCTTGAGATCCTTACGTCTCAATCTGAGCTTCAGCGGGCTTTGATTGAGTGGGATGTTGAGATTTTGTTGCCGGGGGCTATCGGGCAACTTTGCGCTTTAGATATTTCATCATCTCTGATCGATGAGATTAAACTAAAGTAGCTGGAGGATCCGATGATTATTCAAATCTGAGAGAATGTTCTTAAGGGAAAGTCTCATGGGTTTGTGATTCAAGAAGATGGCGTACTGAGATTTCAGAGTCAGTTGTGTGTACCGAACGACTCGGAATGCTACGCCTTGCTCCGTTCATCCTGGTTCGAGTAAGATGTACAAGGACCTGCAAAGGAATTTCTGGTGGAATGATATGAAGGAGGAGGTCGCACAGTTTGTAGCGAGATGTTTGACTTTTCAGCATGTCAAAATCGAGCATCAGTGACCGGCCGGTTTATTGTAGTCACTTCCCGTTCCAGAATGGAAATGGGAAGATATATCGATGGACTTCATTATGAGTTTTCCGAGATCGAGATCGGGCATGAATATGGTTTGGGTGATTGTTGATCGTCTGACCAAGTCGGCACATTTTCTGGGCATCAAGGATACTTGGGGCCTGGAGAAGTTGGCTTGTGTGTTTATTGCGCAGATTATGAGGCTTCATGGTACTCCGAAGTCTATTGTTTCGGATCGGGATAGCCATTTTGTATCGCACTTTTGGCAGGCGGCGCATAAGGCGTTGGGTACTCGTTTGCGTTTGAGTACCTCTTTTCATCCTCAGTCAGATGGACAGTCGGAGCGCACTATCCAGACGTTCGAGGATATGTTGCGTTCTTGTGCTCTCGATTGGAGCAGTGACTGGGAGGAGCATTTTCCATTGATCATTCACGTACAACAACAGTTGGCACGCGTCGATTCGGATGGCACCGTATGAGGCACTTTATGGGCGGCGATGTCGATCGCTGATTTGTTGGAACGAAGCATCCGATTTGGTTGGGACCGAACTGGGTATCGCTTTAGAGATGAGGCGGAAGGTGGAATTGATCCGAGAACGGATGTTGACTGCCTAGAGTCGACAGAATTCATATTCCGACGTCCGTCGTCGACCTTTGGATTTCGAGGTGGGAGACCACGTTTTGCTAAAGGTGTCGCCGACGAGGGGAGTTTTCAATTTCGGAAAGAAGGGGAAATTTAGTCCGAGATTTATTGGACCCTTTGAGATTCTCGAGTGATTCGGTGAGTTGGCATACCGTTTGGCACTACCTCCAGCCTTGAGTCACGTTCATAGCGTTTTCCGTGTTTCCCAGCTGAGGAAATATGTTCCGGATCTTAGTCATGTCATCGACTATGGTGAGATCGATGTCGCCGAGGATATTACCTTTAAGGAGCGTCCCTTGAAGATTTTGGAGCACCATGAGAAGCGACTAAGGCATAAGACCATTCCTTTGGTCAAAGTGTAGTGGTCAAGGCATGGTGTCGAGGAGGCAACTTGGGAAATCGAGGATATCATGCGTGCTAGGTACCCTGAGTTGTTTATTTCTTAAGTTTCGGGATGAAACTTACTTTTAGAGGGGTATAATGTAATATCCGCATTTTTCTTTTCCCAATACTTTCTCGATTTGGTGCTTTTCTTGTCTTGATGGCTCGTGTGTAACTGTATGAGTATCTCGAGAATACTTATTTTTGGATTTATATTACTCAATTATGCATTTGTTAACTTCTTCGTCGCTTATTGATCCGATTCTCGTAATTGTTGTTCGGAACCACCGTTTCGGGGTTGCCGTGAATCCATTGTATGTTATCATGTGTATTGTGTTGTTCTGTTTGATGCTTCGGTCGTGTTTTGGTATTTAGGACCGTTGTTATTCTGCGCCTAACGTGCGCTAATATTATTGTATAGCGCATGCTAAGCATCTATCAGTCGCGCACGGTACGTTTGTTGGTAGCGCGTGCTAGCGAGTTGAGCCCTGGTAATGGCAGTGAGCCTGTTTCTGATCTCAGTCCTCTGGACTAACGGTTTAGCGCATGCTACGTTTGTTCTAGCGCACGTTATTGTCGAGGACATGCGCGTGCTAGGTGTCCGGTAGCGCGCGCTAACGCGACAGTCCAGTACTGGATAGTTTACTCCTGGACTCGGTCAGGTGCCGAGGTAGCGCACGCTATAGCCCGATAGTGCGCGCTACCGAGATGCTGTTAGTGCATGCAGAGTGTCCGGTAGCACAAGCTATCAGGTGAGTACTGGGCAGGTTACTTGTGGACTCGGCTGATGTCCAGGTAGCGCACGCTATGGCCCGATAGCGCGCGCTACCGAGAGGCAATTAGCGCACGCTAAGTATCTAATAGCGCACGCTAACGGTTCAGAACTTTAGGTCCTGGACTGGGGTGTTAACTTTCTGGACTGGAGTTTCGCCCGTTAGCGCACGCTAACTTTTAAAGGTTAGCGCACGCTAACGCTCCCTGGATATAAAAACCAGGGAGTTAACCCGGAACAGTTCATTTTCTTCTTCTTTCTTTTTCTCCACCGAGAGCTAGGAGATTTGGGCGACTTGGGTGATTGGATTGGGGCAATTTTCATCATTTATTCAAAATCTTGAGTCTCTAAGACCAGATTATCATCATTTAATCATCTTCTACTTCTTGAATCAAGGTAAATCTTCTAGAGCCCTATTTTGGGGGAGATTTTGGAGTTTTCACTTTTCATCCGATTCATTCCGTTTTGTTGGTTAATTCATGATGAATATGATTAATCTTGTTGATATCCTGAGTTTTCCTACAGATTCATGGTATATTTCGTGGTTTTGCGTAATCGAGAGGGTTTGGTTGTGGTCCGCCTTCGTTGCTGTTCTTGTACGAATATACATGAATTGTAGGCTGGTTTTTGGGTGTATTCCATTTCCGTGTTCATTTAGAAATGGTTGTGATTATTCTTCAAATCGTTAGGTTCGGTTTCGTTGGTTCCTAGCGTTCGTCGGTGATTTTCCTTTTCGTTTGTTGCGTCATCAATTATTCATGGCAAGTATTTTTGGAAACCTTTATGCTTAACATTAAATGGTGATGTATATTGTGTGTGCTTTGCTCACCTCAAGAGGGTACGACGGAGCCTCGAGGGAATCCAATGGTATAGCCCTGGATTCATGAGTTTGTTTCGCTAGCCAGCCCGGAAGGGTCCTTAGAGGCCTCGAGCGGGATCAATGGTATAGCCCTGTTCCCAAGGCAATGCGCGTGCATGATTTGTTTTATGATATGGACAGCTCGGGAGGGTCCTTAGAGGACTCGAGCGGGATCAATGGTATAGCCCTGTTCCCAAAGCAAATTGATTTACTGTTTATTTCCGATAAAGACTTGTCTGGTTTTGGTTTTGAAATGAATTTGGTGCATTTTACTATGAAATGTGTAAGCGAATGGTTTGCCTTGATTACTTGTACTAGCGTAATTGCTAACCCCTCTGGGGACCCATTTTGGGGAAATTCTTGTTATGGATTTCAAGTTTTGTTCAGCCTGACGAGCGGGCGCTGGGATAGTACGAGGATGCTGGCCAAGGTCGTTGACATGTGCATTTGAGTCTTTTTATTTTTGTTATTCATTTCGATATTGTTGTTGTCTACTTTATGAACTTATAGATGGTACTCGCGAGTACTTAGGTTTTTCATTTCGGATTGTGATTTGTATTCGTGGAAGTTAATTTTCTTTGTCGGTGTTGATTATTTCCGCCCGTTGTACCGGGCGTGTTATTTGATTTTCATCTGGATGACGTGTGTTTTTACTATAGTAATTCGTGTCTAGCCCGATGGGTCTCATGTAGGGGTCCACGGCCCTGTAATATACCTTGAATATCTCGGGGGTGTTACAATTGGCTCGGTCATGTACCTAATGGTCAGCACAAGACCTGACATAGCTTATGCTGTGAGTTGTCTTAGTCGATACATGGCTAACCCAGGGGCTTATCATTGGCAAGCCATCAAATGGCTTTTAAGGTACTTGAAGGGCTCAACTAGGTATGGTCTTAAATTCTCTTGACACCCTCAAGGTGTAAAATTGGTTGGATATGTGAATTCTAATTATGCTGCTAACCGTGATAACCGTAAGTCTACTACTTTCTATGTGTTTACTTTGTGCGGTGAACCGATTGGTTGGAAGTCTCAATTACAACCTATAGTTACTTTATCCACTACAGAATCTGAGTATGTTGCTTTAACAGAAGCATTAAAGGATGTTATATGGTTAAAAGGACTCTTATCAGAAATCGGTTTTCTAAAGGATAAAGTCGAAGCTTTTTCGGATAGTCAATCGGGTATTCAACTATGCAAGAATCTAGTTTTTCATGATAGAACTAAACATATTGATGTTCGTTTCCATTTCATACGAGATGTTGTTGCTAAACGTATAATCTATCTTGAAAAAATACCCTCCCAATTTAATCCTTCAGATATGGGTACTAAGTGTCTACCCGTCGAGAAATTTAAATCTTGTTTGAAAAGACTGAATTTTGATTCAGTCGAATAAAAGTTGTTAAACTTTGTGTTTATTATGAGGTTATCTTTGTTATGGAGTCTTCTTTGTGATTACTATTAACATATTTACTTTAAGTGTAAATGCAAGTACCCCGGAACTAGGCGATGATGAATCTTCTCCGAAACCCGAAAATGCAATTTGACTGGTTGAACCAAAAGATGGAGAAATGTTATAATTTTGGCCCAACCAGGCCCAAATATATATCTCCTTTAAGTGTGGCACATACCACTTAGAGCCGGCCCGGCCCCAAGGCAGCCCTTCTTTAATAGGAGCAGTCCGATCAGATGTATTAAGACACTTCTAATCTGGACCGCCCATCTTATCTTATTAATACCCTAAGCCTAACCCTCTCCCTTTCATTTTTTCACCGCCTCCATTCTCTTCCTACCCTTCTCTCCTGTGAGCTTCCTTTCCTTTCTTCTCGGTATCCTGCTCCCGATCTACTTACTTTATTTCCCCCGCTGAGCCTTTATTGCAATGGATCTTCGGTATTTCTTGGCCCATCCTGGTGTGTATATAAGGCTCGGCCGGGGAGCTGAGTTAAACACACTGAAAATCGAATACCGAGTTGCATCTTGAGAATCTGAGTGAAATCTTGTGATATCTTTGTTGTGATATCTGTGAGTGAAATCGGGAAGAGGTTTCTGGGGTTTATGGGTTATTGTGAAGGTGCTACCGGGTTCCCTGTTGTCGGTCGACTGTGGTATTTCGGGCCTTATTCCGGCCGACGGTGGTTCGAACTTTCCTCTGTGGAAAACGTCCATGCTGGTGTCAATTGCTAAGGTTTTTTTCGGAAGATCTGAGCCTACGCATCACGTTCCAAAAAGGGGGTTTTTCCGATCCTTAACTTTCCCTTATATATATATATATATATATATATATATTCGTTATATTTATATACATAATTTGCTGCCTATAAACGATCGTTATTTACTGTTGCTAGTGTTAAGTGAATCTGTACTTTGTGTTTCAGATTTGCTCTGGACGGTTAAAATCAGTTCCGGCAGCATCTTATTTCGGGTTCATTGATATAATTATCACTACTACAAAAACAGGGCTTTAACAGTGGTTCTGGAGCCATATTAACAGTTACGGAACCATTGTTAAAATGTCGATATTAAATTTAACAATGTTATTAGTAAAACATTTGTTAAATAATTTTTTTTTCAAAATATTTTTTTTTAGAAATTATTTTTGTAACATCGGTTCTTTTACAACCGCTGTTAAAATTGTTGAAATAAAAAAACTAATTAAACTGCCCCTGCCCACATCCCCGCCCGCCTCGCCCGCCCGCTCGCGACCCGCATATTTATGCATATAAATGTGCATTTTCGCTGCACATGTGATTCGAACCTCTGACCTCCACTTTTGTGGAGGTGGTATCAAGAGCCAAAGTCAATTCTTATACTTTTGTTGCTTTATTTTATATAAGTGTACAATTAATCATATATATGTATATATATGTTTATTAATATTTTCAGAATTATATTATATATATATATAAAAGTTATAATGTATATTATATAAAAATTTAATGAAACTAATTATTAAACTTTTATGATTTATATTATTAATTAAGATATTATATTATTATAGAATAATAATATAATGTAATAAAATTATATTACATATTTATAATGTATATTGTATATAACCATGCTGAAAATTTAAATTTTATAATGTACATTAAAATTTATAATATATATTGATTACAAATATATATTATTATAAATCAATATTTAAAATTATATATTACATTATATATTAAATGTTACATTAACAGCGGTTGTTTTAAACAACCGCTGTTAAATTTATGCAATTAACAGCGGTTGTTTTAAACAACCGATGTTATTGTTTTTTTTTTAACAGCGGTTGTTTTAAACAACCGATGTTAAATGTTTTTTTACAGCGGTTGTTTTATACAACCGATGCTAAACGGTTTTTTTTTAACAGCAGTTGTTTTAAACAACCGATGTTAAACGTTTTTTTTTCTTTTTTAACAGCGGTTGTTTTAAACAACCAATGTTAAATGTTTTTTTTAACAGCGGTTGTTTTAAAGAACCGATGTTAAACGTTTTTTTTTATATTACATTAACAGCGGTTGTTTAAAACAACCGCTGTTAAACTTATGCAATTAACAGCGGTTGTTTTAAACAACCGCTGTTAAACGTTCTTTTTTTTTAACATCGGTTTTTAAAAAAACCGCTGTTAATATATTACACAAAATTTACAGGTATGCCACCGCGTTATTTTAACAGCGGTTTCCGAACAACCACTGTTAAAATGGCGTTGTTAAAGGCCAGTTTTGTAGTAGTGTATATTGGTTATAATTAAAGATTCATTTAATTGGCCTGTAATCCTTAAACCCTGTTCCGTAAGAACATATCTTGTAATAGTTATATTCGGTAATCCACTGTATAATCGATCCTGTTCAATTTTTGGAGTATCCGACCCATTTCCCAACAATGACATATTCGAATCTATATGTTGTTGGGTGTTGTTATATACAACACCCTAGTCTACCACCCTAACCCTACACTAACTTTATTAACACCCTAGTTTATGACCCTAAGTCTACGCTAACTTTATTAATACTTTAGAAGGTAGGTGGAGTGTATAGAGAGACTACCCATGTGGTTACTTGTTATGACATTTTCTTGTGCCTACGCTATGATGCCTTCAAATTGTCTTTTTGCCAAATAAAAAGCATTGTTTATATTTGATTCTTTATCTAAGTACATATGCTCTCTCTCTCTCTCTCTCTCCAAAAAAAAACTAAGATACATAGATTGGTGTCTGTACATATAATCATTTACGTGGATTTGCTAGCAGTACCAATACTCCTTCCGTTTTATTTAGCTTATCACTTAAGAGATGTATTTTTATTTCTAAATATTTATTCCTCTGTCCACCACTTATATGCACTCTTTTGACCGATACGGATTTTAATATTTAAGTTGACTTAATTGGTAGGCTGTGTTGTGAGTGGAGTAAATGGACCCATTTGTGCTGCGAAAAGGTAAAAAATTGCCAAAAATAAATAATTAACATAGATTGCGGACGGATGGAAAAGGAAATTGTTGCACATGAGTGGCGGACGGAGGGAGTATCATTTTAAAATTTTAATACATTAAAAAAAGTGATTTCTAAAATATATCAATTTTTCATAGAAAAGTGTGAAATTTTATTTCTTATGAGAAATAATTTGGTTAAACATAATACTTCTATATAATTATCTTAATTTATATGAAACAAACCTTTAAGTGACATCTTGGATGGAACATAGGAGTAGCAAAGACCGTTAGGTGTGTATATACACAAAAACATAAATATATTGATTATTGTAACGTTAAAATGTAGTACAGCACCTAGTGAGTTTAATAAAGTATAATTTTTAAATATAATTTTTATAGATAATATTTTTTAAATAAATCAATACTCTTTTGGTTGATTGTGAGTATTTACAAAAATGCTCATTTTTTATAATTAAATTGAAAAAAAAAAACGAGCGAGGAAACAATTAATTTGAATAGTTAAAACTTAACATTTCTTGCTTTTGCTTTACATGGCCCGTTCCTCGAGTTTATCCATATCCATGCAAAACATTCTGAATATATTAAATTATTGAAACCATAGAAACCACAAAAGGAAAGAAACCTAGTCATACTGCGTGCATGCTAAAAGTAACCTGACATCCCCCTTTTCTAATCCCCTCTCTGGACAAAAAAAAAAAAAGGCTAAAATGTCTTTTTTATCCCTCCCATTTTTTTAAAACACACAAATATATATATATATATATATCCTTTAATTTTTTTTCAATTTTTTACTGATATTTTTTCGATAATTTTTTTACTAATTTATAAATTTATTTCTATACAATATATTTATATTTAAAAAAAATTAGAAAATATGTTCGAACAGATTTAGATTCAACCGATCTAAGAATTTCAATAAAATTTAGAGAAAACTTCAATTCATTGAACGTCTGAAATAATGGTCTTACACGCATATATATATATATATACCATATGGAAGCTAGAGTTAAAATCACGGCAATTAACAACAACTACACAAACTTTTAGAAAATTACAATTAAGTCCCTAAAAACAGAAAAAAGCAAAATCGAAGGCCTAAACGTCGTTTTTTGGCCAAAAAGCGACGGACCTCACCGCAAAGCGGTGAGTCTTATTCAGTGGGTCGATTCCGATAAAAAAAGATCGAGTTTATCCCAAAATTCACCAACAAACATTTTCCATATATTTCAAAAACTACCCTTTTCCATATTATTTTGATATATATTATTTTTATTATTAGCTACCAATTGAGTTGTCATTTCAAAGTCTTTCAACAAAATAGTTCCCTAACCTATATCTACCTATTGAATTGTCATTTCAAAGTCTTTCGCCAAAATAGTTCCCTAATCTATACTACCTATGAATTGTCATGTCAATTATTTTTATTATTTAGTAATCTTGTTTGGCTATAAATAGGGAGTGAAGAAGAAATATAACTCATCATCTCTCTATATTTTCTTCTTAAATTTCTCATGTAATATCACTTATTTGTTCACATTTAAAACACTATTCGTTTATAATAAATGGAAGAATATAATTGAAATAATGGGAATATGTCGTGTGAATTTATCACTGATCAGGTACGACTTTGTGTAAATATCTTTTTTTTTTGTGTTTCATCATTTTTTTGGTATATATATATATATATTGCTCTTTTTTCGTATAAATATATTTTTCTGGTTTGCTCTTTTCATTTAATTAGTTTAGTATATATATTGCTCATTTAATCAGTTTTACTCTTTTTATTTTTTCTGATTTTTGAAAGTAGAGATGCGATGTTAGATTGGGTGAGGACGACCGGAAGGAAAAATGGATTCGTCATAGTTATTGATAAATCTGCAAAGAAAATAGGTAACAAACTCCCGAAATGCACTTTAATTTGTGAAAAGGGAGGAAAATATCAACCACCAAGATATTTAAAAAGTGGAGAAACTTTAAAAAGATGTACTAGTACAAAAAAAAATGGTTGTCCATTCTCTCTACGAGGTGTACCTATTCCTCCAGATGGTATTTTGTGGGGAATTACTGTTGTGTGCGGAGAGCATAATCATGCCCCAGCACAATATTTAGAGGGTCATGAGTACACATCAAGACTAACACGAGATGAAAAGTGCATTGTGAGTAAAATGGCCGAGATTACTGCTCCTCGGTTTATTCTGAGCGCCTTGAAGGAACGTGACCCATCTAATACTACAGGCATTACAGTGATCGATTTGTCTACGGTCAACATGGTTATTGCCTTACAGTGATCGATTTGTCTACGCTTGGACGAATAATTATATGCACATCGGATGTCGTTCAAGTCAAAGGTATTATGTTATGTACTTAAAATACTAGTATTTATCCATCTTGATTTCATATTCTAACACAATATTATAAATTTTCAGGGTAGAGTCAGCCCATTCAAGATTGAAAAAATATTTGGGTGATACGATGTCTTCGATCGACACATCTGTTGAAAAAATCGACAAGATGTTGATTCTGGAATTTGGAGATATCAAAGCATCATTTGAAAGGTCGCGTATTATGAGATGTCATGATTTTAATGATGAAATCTACGAAAATTTACTAGGCTGCATATCCTTGGAGGCACTCCACCTGATCTCTAATGAGTTGAAGAAGGTCGACGGACAATATGTGGACAATTGTAATTGTAGTTTCAAATTTGTATATGGTTTGCCATGTAAGCATCGCTTATCATTTTATCAGTCACAATTCTTGTCAATTCCAATAGACGAGATCCACTGCCACTGGAAAAGGTTATCCATGACCTCTGATTTGCCAAATGAGGCGAGATCTCCCGATAGAATGACAATGTTAAAGACGCAGTTGGATAAAATGGATCCATCCATGAGATATCATATGTTAGATAAAATGATTGACATGGTAGATCCATCTAACTGCAAATATCAAGAACCACCCTACAACACAAAAAACAAAGGTCGGCCTAGTAAAAAAGAGCAAATTCAGCCGAGGATGCGCTCTTGCTTTGAGTCTACGAACACTCATACACGAAATTCAGGAAAAGGAATCAATGATCCATATATCACACAAATGACAGGTGCATATCGGAGTCACGTCAGTCATACAGTTGATGTTCTTGGGGATGGTAACTGCGGATACAGAGCGATAGCTATACAAGTCGGGTATAATTCAGAAGATGGTTGGAAGCAGGTTCGGGCAGATCTTTACTTTGAAATTCAACAAAATATGGAGTTCTACGATCGTGTTTATCTTGAACGAGGTGCTGCCGATAATATGATGCGAGCACTAAATTTCTTCGAATCTCCGGCACCACAGTGGAGTTGGATGGACATTATGTGTGGGGCTGTCATTGCAACACGATATAATGTTGTGCTGCATGCATTTACTCCTCTTAGTGGAAGTTGTTATACACACTTGCCATTAAGGTCAGCTCCAATTCCGTTTCAACAACGTCAACATATAGCAATTGCATTAGTTAATGGTAATCACTTTGTACAAGTTTTTTTGAACTCCGATTATCCTGTACCACCAATTCCACTTTTATGGTGGAATAATGTGAGTGAAGATTGTAAAGGATGGGCTGATCCATATGGAGAAAGGATACAATCTTGGTTCGATTTGATGACCAGATAATGTAATTGAATAATTTATTTATCAATGTTGATCGTATTTTCCGCATTTATTATTTATTATATTGTGTTGTAGTTATTTTTAATCATAAATAATATAAATAAAAATAAATAAATAAATAAATAATAGAAATTTTTATTTTGATAATAATAAAGTAAAATAAAAATTCAAAGAAAAAGAACAAAAACATAAATAATATGAAAAAAAAATTAAAGTGCAAAGGAGTAAAGGAGAGAATAGGAAAAAAAATAAAGTTTCTAATAATATATTTTAAAATAATATATAAAATATGAGAAACTATTAATTTTAATAATAACAAAAAATAATATTAATGTTAAATATATTAAGATAAGGATAGAATGGAAAAAAAAAAAGAAGGGGGGGAGACAGGCGGGTGTCGGGGGGGGGGGGAAATAGCACCTCTCTTTCAAAATCTCCCTTCAAAGGGCTCTTTGGGTATCAATTTCTAACCTTCATCATGTTCTGCATCTCTTACCACTACTAGTTAGTAGTGGTAATAACTAAGCCACCAACTCCTCTAAATTTTACAGAGCTCGTCCTTTACCTCTCTCATTTTTTTTCCCATGGCAATACTAAGATGTATGCTCTATTGTTTGTTTGTTTCTTTCTTTTTATTTTTTCTTCAATTTTGTTTATTTTAGAGTTATGGATAATTGTTTAGATTATTATTTACAGATGTTTAGCTGGAAATGTAGTGATATACTACTTCCTGCTCGTCAGCAGGGGAGATGTCGTAAGTTTTGCTTTAAACTTTTTCTAATATTTTATATACATTGAAGTGTTATTGTTATTGTTACTTATTTTCTATATTTATTTCATGGAAGAGTGCTGCTGGGCGTTTGCGAGTACTTGTAGTATGCAAATGAAAATAAGGTGCTCTTAGAGCTCTCCGTTCAAGAACTGGTGGACAACTTGCATACTTATTATCCACCAAAGGTTCTAAAACCAAATTCTCAAGGCAGCTTCACGAATCACACAAATAATGCATTTCGTTACATAAATACTTGTGGCGTATCTTTGGAAAGCGACTCTCATTATGCAGGGCGCATGGGTGAGCCTAAAGATATGTCGAACGTAAGTTTAATTTGCGTATCCACAATTTATATTTATCATCTGGTTGTTTCATTTATGCTTAACTAAGTGTTGAACACTTTATCTATCTACTTTTTCATTGTATTTAACCTAATTAATACTCTTCTTTCCTCTGTTGTTTGAAGTTTCCAAAAATGAAAATCGGAGGCTTTCAAAAAGTTGGGCTCGACTGGACGGAAGAGGATATAAACAGTAAAATCAGACAGCAACTTCTTGCGGGTGCCATCAAGGTTTACGATAGTCTTCGACAACTTGGTAAAGCGGTGCGTGTTTTCTCCTACATTAACAGAAAAAATAGCCTAAAGTATGGCATTTCGGACATTATGTGATAAAATCTAACGGTAAACTTTGATGGGTCGTTAATTAATAATTTAATATGATGTGTACGTGTGTTATCTTGTATTTCTTTTCATTTTTTTTCTCTCTTCCTCTAAAGCAGGAATTAATGACTTGCTTGATAAACATAGTACTTATTGTGATTATAGCGATTAGTTAGTTTTGAACCTCTGTTGGTAGGTACCATAAATGGGCGCTGAACCACATGAAGAGTGCAGGGGGAATCACGTTGTGTTAGTGATTGGGTATACGTACGAAGACGATGGACAAGCCTACCTCCAAATTCTGAATTCTTGGGGAGAAGATATGGGCAGATGAAGGCACTGCTTGGGTGAGGAGGGATTTGATATTTGGACTATCATATCCCTTCTCTCCAGAATTTACTGGGGGTAATGCCAATGCAAAACGATACAGAAAAGTCATTGGCGACACCTCTACTTCCACCAAAAATGCCGACACAGGTGCAGGTTCGAGCTCCACCAGGGAGGGGAAAGGAAAGTCCACGGGGGGAAGGGGAAGGGGAAACAAGAAAGTAAGGAGAGAGGATACGAGAAAAATAACAGGTCTATAGGTTTCCTGAAAATCAAGTTTTTTGGCCGACTGGTGCGAGGAAAATGACGCAACCACATTATAATTTTTGGTTAGTAATTAGTATAGACTCGTCTTCTAACTGTTGATGATGTGGAGGTAGTTGAAGCTAAAATGTGCTCATGTCCCTTCTATATTTTTTGGTTACATTAATGCTACTTCATTGTAATACACTATTGCTGCGGTTGCTATATGCTTTGTGCAATGTGTGGCATCTAGTTTTTATGTTTTGCTTGGTTAGTCATGCTTCGGAAATTCCTTACCCATTGTGGAACATCTCTATTATTGATCATGTATCAATGTTTAGAATAGTCTCCGGTGATAAATATATGGTAACCGGAAATTGCTTGAAGCAAGCTTTGTCTGGTTCTTACAAGAGGCTGATCGTCAGGTTGATTAAGTTGAAATTCATGATGATATGACTCCAATCGTTGTTATAATAAATAGGATAAGTTAATTCCATTTTCCATGAGTTTGGACCAAAATCCTAACACGCAAGAAGTTTTTATATTGCTCAGATATCCCCATGATATATAGTTTGACCAAACAAAACCATAAGAAATTTGAGTTGGAATGTGTGCTATATTTATGTATTCGGTTAATATTTTTAAATAAAATAAATAGATAGAAGACATATTCTTATGGTTTTGTTTGGTCAAACCATATATCATGGGGATATCTGAGCAATATAAAACTTCTTGGGTGTTAGGGTTTTGGTCCAAACTCATGGAAAATGGAATTAACTTATCCTATTTATTATAACAACGATTAGAGTCATTTCATCATGAATTTCAACTTCATCAACCTGACGATCAGCCTCTTGTAAGAACTAAACAAAGCTTGCTTCAAGCAATTTTCGGTTACCATATATTTATCACCGGAGACTATTCTAAACATTGATACATGAGCAATAATAGAGATGTTCCACAATGAGGAAGGAATTTCCGAAGCATAACTAACCAAGCAAAACATAAAAACTAGATGCCACACATTGCACAAAGCATATAGCAACCGCAGCAATAGTGTATTACAATGAAGTAGCATCAACGTAACCAAAAAATATATAAGGGACATGAGCACATTTTAGCTTCTACTACCTCCACATCATCAACAGTTAGAAGGCGAGTCTATACTAATTACTAACCAAAAATTATATCTATACTAATTATTAACTTAAAATTATAATGTGGTTGTGTCCTTTTCCTCGCACCAGTCGGCCAAAAAACTTGATTCTCAGAAAACCTATAGACCTGTCATTTTTTTCGTGTCCTCTCTCCTTACTTTCTTGTTTCCCTTTCCCTTTCCCCTTCCTTATTGGTGGAGCTCGAACCTGCACCTGTGTCGGCATTTTTGGTGGAAGTAGAGGTATCGCCAATGACTTTTCTGTATCGTTTTGCATTGGCATTACCCCCAGTAAATTCTGGAGAGAAGGGATATGACAGTCCAAATATCAGATCCCGCCTCACCCAAGCAGTGCCTTCTTCTGCCCATTCTTCTCCCCAAGAATTCAGAATTTGGAGGTAGGCTTGTCCATCGTCTTCGTACTTATACTCAATCACTAAGACAGCGTGATTCCCCCTGCACTCTTCATGTGGTTCAGCGCCCATGTATGGTACCTACCAACATAGGTTCAAAATAAACTAATCGCCATAATCACAATAAGCACTATGTTTATCAAGCAAGCCATTAATTCCTGCTTTAGAGGAAGAGAAAAAAAAAATACAAGATAACACACGTACACATCATATTAAATTATTAATTAACGACCCATCAAAGTTTACCGTTAGATTTTATCACATAATGTTCAAAATGCCATACTTAGGCTTTTTTTTTCTTTTAATGTAGGAGAAAACACGCACCCCTCTACCAAGTTGTCGAAGACTATCGCAAACCTTGATGGCACCCGCGAGAGGTTGCTGTCTGATTTTACTGTTTATATCATCTTCCGTCCAGTTGAGCCCAATTTTTTGAAAGCCTCCGATTTTCATTTTTGGAAACAATTATATCAAATTTCTTTTTTTAACTTTTCCCTTTTGTTTTGTTTTTTGGAAAATACTAATTTTAAGAAACAAAAAGCATACCACATATTATAATATGCTAGTTTAATTTAGAATCTTGGTTTGCAAGTAAATCTATACAAGGGTCTTGCCTATCATTGTAGACTCTGATGATCTATTACAATATTTTCTCTCAAATTATTATGTGTTATTCCAAGGGCTTCAAGAGCAACAGTTCGTATCGCAATTATCGACTTGTCAGGCAAACATCTATATTTGCTTGTGGCGTCTTCACCATACCAAGGCAAATTTTCAAATATTAGATCTTGTATTTAAGAATCGTGATTAATTGCTCGAGAAAGGAGAGAGATAAGACAGCTTGTCGATTCTTTACATATATATGTGCTATGTGTTCCGATATGACTTTTAAAGAACAAGGAAAGGAGAAAGAAAAGTTCTTTACCTGAATTAAGAAGTTAAAGTTTGCTTACTCATGATGAATGTTTTACATATTAACATATAACAACTCACATTATTCATATGCAGGAAGTTAAAGCATAGTTAAAGTCTGCAAGATGGATATGTATGATAAATATGAGATGAAATTTGTTTTTTCATTATATTATTATTATTAATCTCCCTCGTAGTCATTTGGGTCCATGCTGCATCATGGATCTGAATGCATAATGTAAATTATCTCATTACAGTGCCCAAAGTGAACCATAGTATCCAAAGGCGAATTATAACGTTCGGGTGTGAACTATAAAAACTTTAAACATAGAGTCAAAAGGTTAATCATAAAATCTTGAATCATAGAGCCATAAAGCTGACCATAAAATCTTAAATCGCAGAAAAGTGCTTGATTGGTAATTCATGAATTTTATAAAGTGCATTTTAAAATAATTGAATTAAATTCTTTTTACTTTAAATATGCAGAATTTCAAATTGACAATAAATATTGTAAATGATGATACTCCTCAAAACCCTTATTAAAATTGAATATGGCATTTTATAGGTCTGGAATTGGGTCTTCAATTCACTTATTGAGATCTAGATTTTTTTTGTGTTTGAACATCATCCTTTTTGGGTTGCTACTTCAGATTTCATACAAGTTTGGAAGTAAAATTATTTGCTGACCTGTGGTAACATCCTGCAACCTAAATCATCTAATGACATCAGTTACAACAGGTCACGGCAAATCGGCTGGAGAAGTCGGCCTTTAGGTACCGTCCATGAAGCATTTCCTGCCGGATGCACGCCACGTGGCGTGTATGTGGGGTGCAGATTGAGGCTCCACCTAGTGCATCAATCTGCACCCCACATACACGCCACATGGCGTGCATCCGACGAGGGATGCACTACGTGAGGATGCTCCATGGACGGAACCCTTTATGTAGATATGGCATACAATAAGGGTTCGTTTGCTAAGTTGTATGGGGTAAAGTTTGATAAGATTGACTGGGATTTCTTATACAATATAAGAAATTAATATCATATTTGGTACGATGTATTAAATTCTCTGCAAAATATAGATATCATGGTAGTTTATTGAATTTATTAGTTGCAGTATTGTTTAATATCACTTAATACCACATCTTAGGTGAGATACGTAATACCAAAAATCAGTATTATTTATACGGGCCCGAATTTTATCAAGGGCCTCATATTTCATATCAAACAAGATATAAAGGTATATTATATATATTATATACCTTAATCACAGATAGGAAACAAGCAATAAAGGGATTTATAGAAATGACGGTGGAGGCTAGCAAATGTATCTCATTCGATTTGACGCCCGAGGTTGTGTAATAGGAATGGAATTGATTGCATCAGAAAGCGAAGTGGTGGAGTGTGATTTTGTTCTCTCTTACCCTCCATAATTTGAAATATAAAAAATTAAATTTTTAATTCCTATTTCTTATATTATTCTATTTATCGAGATTTTTTTTACTATAATTTTAATATATAATTTTTTTAGTTTTGAAGGTGTGTGATTTTGTTCACCGTCCTAACTCCATAATTGGAGGGTAATTTTGAAATATAAAAATTAATTTTTTTTAATTTCTGTTTCTTTTATGTTATTCTATTTGTCGAGATCTTTAATTTAAATATTATTATGATTTATAATTTTTTATTTTGAAAAAAAAAATATTTTCTTAAGTAAAAAAATAATTTCACTCAAAATAAAATAATTTTCAAAAATAAAAAATTATATATCAAAATTATACTCAAATCAAAATGATCTAAGTCAATATATTAATAAATTGTTATGGAGTTATCGGTCGCTCGAACAATCCTTGAATAACACAATTACCAACAATTCACTTAATCTACATATCCACGTATAGTTTTAACCAAATCGAAAGGTCGATACAACACTACCCAACTCATTGGGGCAATTTAACAAACGTGTCGTAAACAATCTTCAATTGTTTACAACTAATCTCAATTATATCGAAAACCAACCTCCAAATGAGTGATTCAATCCAACAAAATATCTTCAATACAATCGATAATCCCATAGGAATACACAATTCGAGATTACGACAACATCTAATCGAAACCCCAAAAAATTCCAAAGTCAACACTCAAGGTGTTCTTGAATAATCCTCCAACAATCCAATGATAATTCATAAAACTCATAATCATATGTATATCCCATACATATCATGATTATAACATCCAAAACATCATACCTCAACTCAAAATCGAAATCAAGAGTTTGAAGAAATTACCTTAGATTAGGATGAAGAATCCAAAAAGATGTTGTTAATCCACACCAAGAACTCAAGAGGATGAAATCTCTGAGATTGATGATGATAAATCGCCCAAAAGTTCGCCCAAAAGTCGCCCAAGGAGAGGAGGAATGAGGAAGAGGATGAAATGAGCTTCTCTCCTCAAAATTCCACTGAAAAAGGGTGATCTGATTCGCGTGCTGCGGCCCGGACTGAGTGTGTCGCGGCCCGCGGCCGATAAATGCCTCCTACTCCACTTGGTGCGCGGCCGGCCAAAGATGGGCCGCGGCGCACGGTACAGCCGCGCCTGGCTGGTCCTGCAAGATGTGTGTGCCGCGGCGTACACTGTTCGCCCCCAAAAAGTGATGAAAAATGACCCGGAAAGAGAATAAACGTAATAGAGCTCAAAACTTGGGAACAAAAACACGAAATAGAAGTACGGGAACCCCAAAACGGCGGTCCCGAGCAGTGATTACGAGAGTTGGTCCAAAATAGCACGAACCGAACAAGAAAGAGAAATTTTGAAATGATATAAACTCCAACATCAACATCAACTTACTAAACATTTACAACAATCATGATAATATTCTCATCTCGATTCCCAAACGGGGTTAAACGACGAATGATAACTGATACATGGCTCAAAGATACGCCGAACGATGAACATAATTGAATGAACATGAATGGTGAATGATTATTAAATAGTGAAAAAATTTCTGAGTGACAATTAGTGAATGATAATAATGAATTCACAACCGGGTTTGATACGCTTCAGGAACCGAGTTTGTGTACCCACAGATGACGAATTAAGGAACTCTATCCTGAGAGAAGCTCATGCTACCCCGTACTCGATTCACCCGGGGTCTAGCAAAATGTATAAGGATTTGAAACAATATTATTGGTGGGGAAGTATGAAACGTGAAGTTGCAGAATTCGTTTCAAGGTGTTTAACCTGTCAACAAGTTAAGATTGAGCATCAGCGACCCGCAGGAATGTTGAAACCGCTCCCGATTCCCGAGTGGAAATAGGAGGACATATCAATGGATTTTATCACCAGCTTGCCGACGAGTCGTCGGGGGATGAATGCGATTTGGGTGATTGTGGACCGTCTGACCAATCAGCCCACTTTTTGGAGATAAAAGACACATGGGGACCCGAGAGATTGTCCCAGATATTTATCAAAGAGATTGTAAGGTTACATGGTACCCCTAAGAGTATTGTATCAGATCGTGACGGGCGTTTCGTGTCACATTTTTGGAAAGCAGTTCATCGTGCGATGGGTACGTAATTGACCTTCAGCACAGCATTTCATCCGCAGACGGATGGTCAGACTGAGAGGACTATCCAGACTCTCGAGGATATGTTGAGAGCGTGCGTTCTCAATTGGAAGGATGATTGGGAGACCCAACTACCTTTGGTGGAATTCACTTATAATAATAGCTGGCACGCTTCGATTCAGATGGCACCGTACGAAGCATTGTATGGCTGTCGTTGTAGATCCCCTCTATATTGGGACGATCCATCTGAAACCTTGGGTACGGAACCAGATATGTTGTTAGCAGCCTGTGAGAAGATCGCTCTGATTAGGAGTCGTTTGTTGACGGCTCAAAGCCGATAGAAGTCTTACGCAGACAACCGTCGACGACCACTTGAGTTCGAGGTCGGCGACCATGTTCTAATGAAGGTGTCCCCTACTCGAGGTGTTTTTCGCTTTGGGAAGAGAGGTAAGCTGAGTTCGAGATATGTCGGGCCGTTTGAGTTTTTGGAACGAGTAGGCGATCTAGCCTATCTCCTGGCGTTGCCACCAGCTCTGAGCCGGATTTATAACGTGTTCCATATCTCCCAGTTAAGGAAATATGTTGCTGATCCGAGTCATATACTTCAGTTCGACGAGATCAATATAGCGGAGGATCATTCGTACGAGGAGCGCCCCGTACGGATACTTGAGAGGAGGATCAAATAGTTGCGGAACAAGACGATTCCCCTACTGAAGATTCAGTGGTCACGACACGGAATCGAGGAGGCCACATGGGAGATGGAGAGCAGCATGCAAGAGAGGTATCCCGAATTGTTTACCCCTTAGATTCGAGGACGAAACTTCTTTTAAGGGGGGGAGTATGTAATATCCGACGGAAATTCTTGCTTACTGTTGTATTATTCAGATAATTCAATACTGTTGTAGTCTTGTTGCATTTGTTTAATGTTTATTGATGTTGGAATATATCATAATAGACTTAATAATAACTATCACTCGCACTATGATTGAATTTTCAGCCTTGTATAGATAAGTGCATTTTTGGGCTAGTAATTATGTACTTAACATACGCTAACCCTTTAGCATAACGTACGCTATATTGTGGGATTTACGTACGTAAAGAAGTGCATTTTACGTACGTAATGCTTGTAGTCATATCCGATCTCAACTTTTGGCGTGTGGGGTCGGGCGTGATTCGAATATTTGATCTTTTGGAGCTGCCTAGTTGACCTACATTACGTACGTAATGCTCCAAGCAATAACGTACGTAATGATGTTCGTATTTTAGTCCAGTAGCCTCTGGAACTAACTTACATACGTAACACTTTTGGTGTAGCATACGTAAAGATGCTAACGTACGTTATCCTTTGGTGTATAACGTACGTATCGAACTGTGCTGTTATAAAAAGACAACTTGTTTCTTTCATTTTGCACGTCCAACTTCGATATTTCTCCCGTATAAACATCCCCCTGCCTCCCTAGATCACTTCTACCTTCTTTCCACTTGTGTTTGAGCTTTGCATCTTGATTGGGAGCTTGTTGGTTGGAAGTTTGGAGTTATTCTTGAAGCTTAGAGTGTGTTCTTGTTGTTTTTGTATTGTTCTTCATTTCTGAAGGTATGTTATACGAATTCACTCTATAATTTTGTAGTTATAGTGTTAGTGATAATATATACTCCACCCAATGTTAAATTAATCAAGATAAACATGGTTGTAGTTATGTTTTTCAACAACTTAATGATGAATATGGAGATCAAGGGTTTGATATGATGAATTCTTGATGTTTTAAATGGTAGTAATCATGGCTAATATAAACTCACTCTTCTTGTTGAACTATTAACATTACTAAGACAATAATAATCATTAATTTCATTTTAGATAGGTTAATGTGTAGAATTCTTATCATTATATTGAATTAACTATCATGTTTAGAGAGATTTTGAACTAGATGAATTTAGGTTGGACCTTGGATTACACCAACATAAGATTATAGTTCAGAGATATTAATTCACCTTGATGATGATTTCATAATGATCTTGTGATGAATAACTCAACTATATCACTAAACTATAATCGATGAACAATGATAATCACCGAGTAACCTTTGTTTTAATCAATGTTTCATGAACGTAGTTGTTCGGATTATATCTTTCAAAATATTGATGTTTATTTTAAGAAATTCTATCGGTATATCCATTTTTAGCAAGTTCTCCTTGAGGATTGTTCTTGATAAATACTCATTCGTTTGAACCACATGAATAATCAAGAACACCTTGAATGGTAATCGAATATGATAATAAATTGAAGTTAGTATGAATCTTTGAAATGGATTTAATACAAATAGTCGAACTAAGTGAATTGAATTTAGGATATCGATTCGCTGAACTAGACATCGATAGTTTTGAGAATGTGTTATTGAATGGATTGTATCCCTTACAAGGTTGATTCTTCGAGTAACCGATATTAAGTCGAGGACCATTCGTTCGTTTGACAAGGAAGGACTATTCTCGCCTCCGTATTGAGGCAAGTTATCTTACTTGGTTATAATGATGTTTGGATTCTTGTGATGATTATGCGTTTCGTATATGTGAAACACTTATAAATTTGTGATCCGTGGTTTGATATTATTCTTGATGATGTTCCGTTTTCATCATGGTTACATTCCCAAGTTCGTCACTTTCGAACCGTTGATGTCATTGATCCTTATTGTCATTTCGGTGAGTTTCTTGATCCTTAATCGGATATGTGATTTATTGAATTCATTGTCATGTTGTATCGTGACATCTCCGGAATCATATCTGCGTTCCGATTGGTCGTTGTGTAGGATTTTTAGCCAGGCACATATATAGTCATGCGTGGATATTTCCGTATTGGACTGTGCACACGAGACGTAGTTCGTGAGGCTAATTAGGTACATGGTCCCACGTATATCCTGGATTCCATATACGGGGTGGACATGTGCACTGACACATTTCTGGATCGAGCGTACTGTGATGTCTATCATTGAGCCATACTATTTTTGGTCGTTCATAGTCCATATATATTTAGATGTGTTCGACGTTTTGTGACTAACCGTTCATACGCCCGAGGGGTATGTTCGTTAGTCGGGTTGTTTTTCCTTGATATCTAATATATGTGAATTGTATAATATCTTGAGAAATCATTTATCATGTATATCTGACTCTGTGTTGGGCGAAATACTTGTGTTGTATTTTAGGTCGAGGAAAAGGCAAGACACGGGAAGATCATGGTGACGGCGAAGGGTTCTAAGGATACTAGTTCGGGGGCCCCAAGTCTTTTGTTGTCCAGTCATGTTCGAACCGTGTAATGTTATCTTTCCACTTTGTTTTAATTATGGACAAATGTATTGTTATTTAAAGTATATTCCATCTCCATATGGATTATACTTGTATTTTGGATCCTGTGTATAATAAGGCCGTTGGTCATACTATTGTGAACTCCTAATCGGAGTAAGTACTATGTATTGTGGTTCGGTATCACATGTATTGTGTATTTAATCTGTATTTTGGGTATCGCCTGGTGGATCCCATTGTGGGGTCCACATCACTGTAATGGCCGCCTTTTTGGGGTGTTACAGGGTCGGCTCTGAGCCCTCTTCTTTTTGCTTTAATTTTAGATGTCATCTTGCAAGGGATCCAAGATAGCATCCCATAGTGCATGCTCTTTGCGGATGACATTATGCTAGTGGCTGAGTCGAGGGGGGAGGTGAACGCCAAGTTGGAGATACGGAGATCGTCATTGGAATCCCAAGGCTTGCTTGTGAGCAGGTCTAAGACCGAATACCTTTGGTGCAACTTCAATAGTGAGGTCAACGAGGAAGGGGTAGAGGTTATGATTGCAGATCAGAGCGTACCCCGTACGGATAGATTCAAGTATTTGAGCTCTATCATCTAGAAGGAATGAGAGATTGATGATGACGATACTCATCGTATCAAGGTTGGGTGGCTAAGGTGGAGAGCAGCGTCAGGGGTGCTGTGCGAAAAGAAAGTCCCTATAAAGTTGAAGGGTAAATTCTATAGAGCGGCCATCACACCTGCGATGTTGTGTGGTTCCGAATGTTGGGCTTTGAAGAATGTGCTTGACCGTAAGTTGTAAGCGGCTGAAATGAGAATGTTGCATTGTTCGTGTGGTCGCACTATGTTGGATAGAATCCCGAATGAGGTTTTTAGGTGTGAGCTAGAAGTGGCGCCCATATTAGCGAAAGTTAGGGAAGGGAGATTGAGATGATTTGGCCACATCCGTAGGAGGCAGGCTACAGCTCCGGTGAGGAGGGTCGAGAGTTTATCAGTAGAAGGGGTGAGGAGGAGAGGCCGACCGAGGAAGACGTGGGAGGAGCAGTTGAGGTTAGATTTGAAGGCCTTGAACCTAGACGAGACATTGACCGTAGATAGGAGTTCTTAGAGGCGCCAGATCAGAGTTAAGGACTCTCTTTTAGGGAGTGGCTCAGTAGTAGAGAGTTTCAGGGTTGAGTTTTCTCGGTTAGTTTTGTCATAGAGCATTGCATTTTTATTTTGTTTTTCTATTTGTCTCTTACTTGTGGTTTAGTTTTGGCAGGGGGTTTGGCGCGAAGTCAAGCTCCTTCTGGTAGAGTACAGTGGATCAAGATTTGAGTAATCAAAATCCTCTCAGGTAAGTTCCACGTGGACAAAGCCATGGGTTCTGTAACACCCCCAATCCGCTCAGGGATATTACACGCCGTAGACCCTCTCCTCGAGGATCTACCAGGCTGATAACTAAAATCAAACATCTAAACCTCGCCTTTAAGGCTAAAATGACTCAGTAGACCGACTTGGTATTTCAATAATAACATACAACTCAATTCCAAACACATACCCACGCAGGGGTCAAAATGCAATAAACTCCCGTACAACGGGGAAAAGATACTGCAGCGGAAAAGAAAATACAACTAGACCAAAACGGCATCAACAGATCCTCGTGTGATTAGTATCGTTCATCTTTCATCATCCTTCGTGCCGACCCTGTGCTATGCTCCAAAACCTGAATGCAAAAATAGACATCCACCCCCCGAATACTCGGGGGTTAGCAAAACTCCACTGTTTTGCTAGTTCAAGTACAAGTGAAAAAATACGAGCCATACAATACAAGTTCCAAGAACAATAATAATCAGGAATCCTCAAAGATCCAAACGTAAATAAAAGTACTTCCCGAGGCAAGAGTTTGGGTAAACATTTCCAAAACCGAAAGATCGCAAATAAGGGAAACAATTTACAAAACAGTTTAAAATGCCATCGAGAGTTTTAATAGAAAACAATTTAGGATTATAAAATCCTTCTCTTTCCAAAAATCAATAGGGTCACATCCCAAATGTTTTGTTTTCGCAAATAGGAAACCACCAACAATTTACGGTGGTCGAGCCCAACATCACGTGTCCTCAACGGACGTAAAATCAACGAAACATAATCACGCACGCGCATCGCCAGACCGGACGCTACCACCGACATCCCACCCGAGGCCTCGAAGGACCCTCCCGAGCTGGCTAGCGAAATAAATCACACACATCTCACGGTTGGATCAATCGCTTGTTGCATCCTGGCCACATGATCACATGCCATGTGCCACCGTAGATTATCTCAGGCTCTCACGGTTGGATCAATCACTTGTTGCATCCTGACCACATGATCACGTGCCATGTGTCACCGTAGACCTTCAACCATATCCACACATTCACACAAATAACATATCACATCAAGGATATTCAAACACCCGCCAGAGGCATCAAACACTTAGCAAAACACCACGTCAATCCACAACGCACCGAAATGAAATAATATACGTCCACACACAATACCAAGTGCAACATGGACACCAAGCATATACATAGAATTCACATAGTTATTCACGAACCACACCAATCACAAAACACACACGGTTTTGAAAGAGGGCCTTTAACGAGGCTAACCAAATCTTTTGAAAACTCATTTCAAACAAACAAACAAATCAAGACGATCACCAATCATCATATCCACGAAACAAGAAAAGTATGGACAAGGTACTTGCCTCGAATAAGAACAACGCGGAGAATCGACCAAAGTAGGTTGACACGAACCGATTACGAACCCGCCGACTCCACCGATCGCCAACTCACGTCATAAACTACGAAGGACAATAATAACAATGATATGAATTCCATAACACGACTCAAAGCCGTTGAATTCAAAGAACGAATGACGAAAGTTCAAGGATTTCCCCCAAAACGGCCAAGAACACGATTCGCTCCACAAATCACGAAAACGAATTCCAAGTTGAAATATGGATATACAATCCATAGAATATGTTTAACAACATCATTTAACCATAATCGATCCATCGAAAATGGATGAAAACGAGATCGGGACAAATCACCCAAAAAGTCAATTCGAAGGAAATCAAGAATTATACTTCGATTCGACGAAGAACAATGGATTAAATGATGTTAAACACAAGAATACTATCAAGATAAATCATACCCATCATGAATTAATCAACAACACGGAACGAATCGGACAAAAATGCAAAAATCCCCAAATTCACGAAAATAGGGTTCTAAGGAAGATTACCTTGATTCGCTGGATCAAAGGATGATAACGGACGATTGATTGATGTTATGAACTCAAGGACTTCATGGATTTGTTGCTAAACAACATGGCTTCATCACCCATGAATCGCCATCCGCGGACGGAGAAGGAAGGAAGTGAAAAACGAAATGAAATATGACCGCCACCACATTTATACTTGGCCGGACTAGCGCGGCCAGTCGCCGAGCTAGCGGCGCTATCGCCTGTGCCGCGACCCAAGAGCCTTTCTCGACTAGATCGCGGCCAGTAGCGTCGCAGCTTTCCGGCCAGAAGCGGCGCTACCGCCGTAGCGTCGCAGCTGGCCCGACAAGAGCGTGCGCTACCCGCCGAGCATGACCGATTCCGTAACCCCTGTGACTCCACTGTCCGACTCGCTACAGCGTCGTTAAAGCCATCCAGAAGCGGCGCTACACTGCCGGTTAGCGCAGCCTTCCGGCCAGAAGCGTGCGCTTACGCGGTTCTGCCGCACCCGTCCGGCCGGTGCCCGCAATCGTCCGGCGCCTCCGCAACCGTCCTGGCCATTCGCAGAACCGCCACGGCTCGACGACGACATCAAAACGCATAACGAACACGGCGAAAAGTTCATGACGACATCAACGAATTCGAAATGAAAACATAATACCATATTCAATCATACGCGACCAAGAAACGGGTCGAGACAACAATTACAGATACGGATACCCGTAACTTTCAAGAAATTACAAAATGGCCCAAACGCCTAAATCACGATACGTGATCGAATAACCAAACCGGTTCACAACACGTCTAACAAAGTTAAACGGACTTACGGAAACTCAAACAATAGCTGAACGAGATTCGCAAGAATCGAACTCAAGTGCGGAAAAGTCACTAAAAAGCACGGAACTCAACAAAACGACACCGAAACGAACTCGGATGGCAAAAAGTGCAGAATTAATCATTCTCATAATGACGAAACGGTCATGAGCGAGTCGTCAAAATAGACTCCGACCAAAAAAAGAAATTTACCGAAAATCGAAAATTGCGGATATTACATTCTACCCTCCTTAAAAGAAGTTTCGTCCCAAAACTTAAAATAAGTAGAGAGGAGCAACATCCCGCCAGAAAATACTCAACGAGATACACAAGAACCGAAACTCGCGCCAACGACGGAACGCCACAAGCAATGCAAAGAGACATACGGCGTGAAAACACGCCCCACGATGACCAACACAACGCCACAGGTAGAAACATAATAAAATCAACAAGTGACAAGCGTCATCAAACAGACAATACAATCGAGCCGATTATCCGGACAATCACAAAACACAACGAACGAAAATCAATAGGATTGACCAACCCAACGGTACATCAATCAAAACGCGAGCCAACCGCTCAACAAATACGGAATTCCACCGCCCAAGGGTTGGAAGATTGAAAACGAGACTAACTTCCCGAACTTAAGGGAATTAGGAAGGAGCCTGAACGCTCAACAATCACGAAACGAGAACAAAACGGAACAAACAAACGATCGAGACAACAAAAATCGAACGATCATGTTCGGATCACGAAGAACAATAAGGTTCAACCGACAACTCCGAGGTTCACATCTCGACTCGAGACAAAACATGATCCGGTGAAAACAACAAGATGCACACTCGCATAAGATCCACAGGAAAGGGAATAACAATTGAAAAGTCACAACGACGAATGAGTAATTCCGAAATAATACCACCCTCGTTCGATCAACAAAAGCAAGGGGCAGGACAAGCTCAGAAAATGTCAATGAACATAAACGAGTCGACAGAGTCGAAAATACGAAGTTCCAAATCCGATCCACTTCGAATAAAAGAATTAGTAGAATCAAAGATGCTACTTCCGAACAAGGTTCACAAGAATCGAACCGAACTCTAAAAGTTACAAATGATAACCATATCGACCCAAAACAAGATCACACTGCTCGAACGATGAAACCGAAATACGTAACAAGTTCGTAAAGTATCAACGAACATGAGTGTATCGATAGACTGGAGAAAGAGAAAATATAGAAGCCAAAAATAATACGGGTATTATATTCGACCTCTTCTAAAAGAAGTGTCGTCCCGAAACTCACAACAACGAAATCAAGGAGACGACACAACAGCAATCAATGTAAACATCCTTCAAAGGCCTCTCAAAGCCGATTCGATATCTGTGCTGAAGCGCGAACTCCGAAAGTCTCGTAGCCAATTCGCAAACCGAATTCGGTGTCCTCGAGTCCACACTCGAAATGTGTTACCGACGAGAAGGACAAATTGCACGTACATTCCCCCGGCACATCACGGTTGAAACACCTCGGCTCGGCATACCGAAAATACAAATGCTAGATACAATGGGGCATAACGTCGCAAAACAACATAGCGGAGATGCCAACTCAAAGACAACAAAGAATCATAACACATATCATATACAACGATTACCATCGTAAAGTAATATATACACATACACCACAACAACGACGGTATCGTTCGCGACCTCAACGACCCGAACGATAACCAAAGACGTAATTACAAACATCATGAAACAATCACACATGTACACCAACGTACAAACCCAAGCTTCAACATCTCACACTCGTGTGACACACGCAATCCACCACGAGGCGACAACCATTAAATACCAGTTCACACCTCTCACAGAGGGCTAGTACAACAAATACGTGGCAACGCCTCAACGTTCATGCCACCAACTCGATCATATTCGGGAGTTAACATCATAGCGACAAAGCCAACATCATACATACATACCCAGCCCTCAAACGGGAATGGATAGGTTTTAAAAACGAAAACCTCATTTGGAAAATAATTTAGAAAAACACCGGTCGATCTTGAGTATCACATTTCCAAAAAAATAAAAACGTGAAACATCATTATCGAGATTTTGGAAAACCATTTCGCATTTGATAAAAATGAGGACACTTTCTTTTAGTGAAAAGCTTTCAGAATATTCGACCTTCGGGTCTAAGTAAAAGTATTTATAAAACATTGAAAATATCTCAAAACATTTTGGTCCTCGAGGTAGAAGAATTTTGAAACATGTTGTGGCACCTTGGAAGTACCACGAGAAAATAATTCATTTTAAAAGTACGTCTCGAAATTTATTTTCTAAGATACTCAAGGTTTTCAAAAATAATTCAATGGGCTAGAATGCCCAAAAAATTTCAGGTAATTACACAAAACTTTATAGCGCCTTGGATCCCGCGTCGGAACCCACCAGGCTAAAAACCATTTACAAAAACGCCCAAAAGGCCAATGACGGTAATGTTTCAAAAACTTACAAAATCCATTTACAAAATGTTAAATACCGTCATAAGAATTTCGCTAAAATGATCAAGACCATAATATCAAAAACTCGGTTAATGGAATTGATTTTCGAAATAAAACTCAGTCGGTAAAATACCGAAATCCATTACAAAAGAACTCACGCAGCGGATAAAAGAAATAAAGTCAAACATGCACAATCCAGCAACACTACTCCACACATAAACGAAATATGAGGGTCAAATAACCACATATCAAGAAATCAAAATCCATAAGAGGATTCCGTCACTTAACAAATAAATCATAAAAATAGCTCGTGTCACACGAGGCACAACACAAAGAAGGGAGACTTACAGCCACAGGTCGCACGAAGATGATGATCGCCCCACGATACTAATCACGACCAACAAACTCAGACGACGCGTCGCGACACGACTCAGTCAGACAAAATCCGACGAGACAACAACTCAACAGACACCACTGACCCGACAGCCTAGGTTTCCACAACCTAAAGCTCTGATACCATTTATGTAACACCCCCAATCCGCTCAGGGATATTACACGCCGTAGACCCTCTCCTCGAGGATTTACCAGGCTGATAACTAAAATCAAACATCTAAACCTCGCCTTTAAGGCTAAAATGACTCAGTAGACCGACTTGGTCTTTCAATAATAACATACAACTCAATTCCAAACACATACCCACGCAGGGGTCAAAATGCAATAAACTCCGCACAACGGGAAAAGATACCGCAATGGAAAAGAAAATACAACTAGACCAAAACGACATCAACAGATCCTCGTGTGATTAGTATCGTTCATCTTTCATCATCCTTCGTGCCGACCCTGCGCTATGCTCCAAAACCCGAATGCAAAATAGACATCCACTCCCGAATACTCTGGGTTAGAAAACTCCACCGTTTTGCTAGTGCAAGTACAAGTGCAAAAATACGAGCCATACAATACAAGTTCCAAGAACAATAATAATCAGGAATCCTCAAAGATCCAAACGTAAATAAAAGTACTTCCCGAGGCAAGAGTTTGGGTAAACATTTCCAAAACCGAAAGATCGCAAATAAGGGAAACAATTTACAAAACAGTTTAAAATGCCATCGAGAGTTTTAATAGAAATCAATTTAGGATTATAAAATCCTTCTCTTTCCAAAAATCAATAGGGTCACAGCCCAAATGTTTTGTTTTCGCAAATAGGAAACCACCAACAATTTACGTGGTCGAGCCCAACATCACGTGTCCTCAACGGACGTAAAATCAACGAAACATAATCACGCACGCGCATCGCCTAGGACCGGGATGCTACCACCGACATCCCACCCGAGGCCTCGAAGGACCCTCCCGAGCTGGCTAGCGAAATAAATCACACACATCTCACGGTTGGATCAATCGCTTGTTGCATCCTGGCCACATGATCACATGCCATGTGCCACCGTAGATTATCTCAGGCTCTCACGGTTGGATCAATCACTTGTTGCATCCTGACCACATGATCACGTGCCATGTGTCACCGTAGACCTTCAACCATATCCACACATTCACACAAATAACATATCACATCAAGGATATTCAAACAATTCGCCCAGAGGCATCAAACACTTAGCAAAACACCACGTCAATCCACAACGCACCGAAATGAAATAATATACGTCCACACACAATACCAAGTGCAACATGGACACCAAGCATATACATAGAATTCACATAGTTATTCACGAACCACACCAATCACAAAACACACACGGTTTTGAAAGAGGGCCTTTAACGAGGCTAACCAAATCTTTTGAAAACTCATTTCAAACAAACAAACAAATCAAGACGATCACCAATCATCATATCCACGAAACAAGAAAAGTATGGACAAGGTACTTGCCTCGAATAAGAACAACGCGGAGAATCGACCAAAGTAGGTTGACACGAACCGATTACGAACCCGCCGACTCCACCGATCGCCAACTCACGTCATAAACTACGAAGGACAATAATAACAATGAAATGAATTCCATAACACGATTCAAAGCCGTTGAATTCAAAGAACGAATGACGAAAGTTCAAGGATTTCCCCCAAAACGGCCAAGAACACGATTCGTTCCGTCAAATCACGAAAACGGAATTCCAAGTTGAAATATGGATATACAATCCATAGAATATGTTTAACAACATCATTTAACCATAATCGATCCATCGAAAATGGATGAAAAACGAGATCGGGGACAAATCACCCAAAAAGTCAATTCGAAGGAAATCAAGAATTATACTTCGATTCGACGAAGAACAATGTATTAAATGATGTTAAACACAAGAATACTATCAAGATAAATCATACCCATCATGAATTAATCAACAACACGGAACGAATCGGACAAAAATGCAAAAATCCCCAAATTCACGAAAATAGGGTTCTAAGGAAGATTATCTTGATTCGCTGGATCAAAGGATGATAACGGACGATTGATTGATGTTATGAACTCAAGGACTTCATGGATTTGTTGCTAAACAACATGGCTTCATCACCCATGAATCGCCATCCGCGGACGGAGAAGGAAGGAAGTGAAAAACGAAATGAAATATGATCGCCACCACATTTATATCGGGTTGACTAGCGCGCTAGTCGCCGAGCTAGCGCGGCGCTTATCGCCCGTGCCGCGACTCCAAGAGCCTTCGACTAGACTGCCGGCCAGTAGCGTGGCAGCCTTTTCCGGCCAGAAGGCAGCGCTACCTCGCCGCCGTAGCGCACGTCTGGCCCGACAAGAGCGTGCGCTACTCGCCGAGCATGACCGATTCCGTAACCCTGTGACTCCACTGTCCGACTCGCTAAGCGTCGTTAGCCATCCGAGCGGCGCTACACTGCCGGTTAGCGCGCAGCCTTTCCGGCCAGAAGCGTGCGCTTACGCCGGCTCGCGCACCCGTCCGGCCGGTGGCCGCAATCGTCCGGCTGGCCCCGCAACCGCCAGTGGCTCGACGACCCGACATCAAAAACGCACTAACGAACACGACGAAAAGTTCGCGGACGACATCAACGACCCGAAATGAAAACATAATACCATATTCAATCATACGCGACCAAGAAACGGGTCGAGACAACAATTACAGATACGGATACCCGTAACTTTCAAGAAATTACAAAATGGCCCAAAACGCCCGGAAATCACGATACGTGATCGAATAACCAAACCGGTTCACAACACGCCTAACAAAGTTAAACGGACTTACGGAAACTCAAACAATGTTAGCCAACGAGATTCGCAAGAATCGAACTCAAGTGCGGAAAAGTCGCTAAAAAGCACGGAACTCAACAAAACGACACCGAAACGAACTCGGATGACAAAAAGTGCAGAATTAATCATTCTCATAATGACGAAACGGTCATGAGCGAGTCGTCAAAACAGACTCCGACCAAAAAAAGAAAATTACCGAAAATCGAAAATTGCGGATATTACATTCTACCCTCCTTAAAAGAAGTTTCGTCCCGAAACTTAAAATAAGTAGAGAGGAGCAACATCCCGCCAGAAAATACTCAACGAGATACACAAGAACCGAAACTCGCGCCAATGACGGAACGCCACAAGCAATGCAAAGAGACATACGGCGTAAAAACACGCCCCACGATGACCAACACAACGCCACAGGTAGAAACATAATAAAATCAACAAGTGACAAGCGTCATCAAACAGACAATACAATCGAGCCGATTATCCGGACAATCACAAAACACAACGAACGAAAATCAATAGGATTGACCAACCCAACGGTACATCAATCAAAACGCGAGCCAACCGCTGAACAAATACGGAATTCCACCGCCCAAGGGTTGGAAGATTGAAAACGAGACTAACTTTCCGAACTTAAGGGAATTAGGAAGGAGCCTGAACGCTCAACAATCACGAAACGAGAACAAAACCGAACAAACAAACGATCGAGACAACAAAAATCGAACGATTATGTTCGGATCACGAAGAATAATAAGGTTCAACCGACAACTCCGAGGTTCACATCTCGACTCGAGACAAAACATGATCCGGTGAAAACAACAAGATGCACACTCGCATAAGATCCACAGGAAAGGGAATAACAATTGAAAAGTCACAACGACGAATGAGTAATTCCGAAATAATACCACCCTCGTTCGATCAACAAAAGCAAGGCGTGACAAGCTCGAAAATGTCAATGAACATAAACGAGTCGACAGAGTCGAAAATACGAAGTTCCAAATCCGATCCACTTCAATAAAAGAATTAGTAGAATCAAAGATGCTACTTCCGAACAAGGTTCACAAGAATCGAACCGAACTCGAAAAGTTACAAATGATAACCATATCGACCCAAAACAAGATCACAAACTGCTCGAACGATGAAACCGAAATACGTAACAAGTTCGTAAAGTATCAACGAACATGAGTGTATCGATAGATCGAGAAAGAGAAAATATAGAAGCCAAAATAATACGGGTATTATATTCGACCTCTTCTAAAAGAAGTGTCGTCCCGAAACTCACAACAACGAAATCAAGGAGACGACACAACAGCAATCAACAAACATCCTTCAAAGGCCTCTCAAAGCCGATTCGATATCTCGTGGCCAAGCGCGAACTCCGAAAGTCTCGTAGCCAATTCGCAAAATTGAATTCGGTGTCCCTCGAGTCCACACTCGAAATGTGTTACCGACGAGAAGGACAAATTGCACGTACATTCCCCCGGCACATCACGGTTGAAACACCTCGGCTCGGCATACCGAAAATACAAATACTAGATACAATGGGGCATAACGTCGCAAAACAACATAGCGGAGATGCCAACTCAGCACAACAAAGAATCATAACACATATCATATACAACGATTACCATCGTAAAGTAATATATACACATACACCACAGCAACGACGGTATCGTTCGGCGACCTCAACGACCCGAACGATAACCAGCACGTAATTACAAACATCATGAAATAATCACACATGTACACCAACGTACAAACCCAAGCTTCAACATCTCACACTCGTGTGACAAACGCAATCCACCACGAGGCGACAACCATTAAATATCAGTTCACACCTCTCACAGAGGGCTAGTACAACAAATACGTGGCAACGCCTCAACGTTCATGCCACCAACTCGATCATATTCGGGAGTTAACATCATAGCGACAAAGCCAACATCATACATACATACCCAGCCCTCAAACGGGAATGGATAGGTTTTAAAAACGAAAACCTCATTTGGAAAATAATTTAGAAAAACACCGGTCGATCTTGAGTATCACATTTCCAAAAAAATAAAAACGTGAAACATCATTATCGAGACTTTGGAAAACCATTTCGCATTTGATAAAAATGAGGACACTTTCTTTTAGTGAAAAGCTTTCAGAATATTCGACCTTCGGGTCTAAGTAAAAGTATTTATAAAACATTGAAAATATCTCAAAACATTTTGGTCCTCGAGGTAGAAGAATTTTGAAACATGTTGTGGCACCTTGGAAGTACCACGAGAAAATAATTCATTTTAAAAGTACGTCTCGAAATTTATTTTCTAAGATACTCAAGGTTTTCAAAAATAATTCAATGGGCTAGAATGCCCAAAAAATTTCAGGTAATTACACAAAACTTTATAGCGCCTTGGATCCCGCGTCGGAACCCACCAGGCTAAAAACCATTTACAAAAACGCCCAAAAGGCCGATGACGGTAATGTTTCAAAAACTTACAAAATCTATTTACAAAATGTTAAATACCGTCATAAGAATTTCGCTAAAATGATCAAGACCATAATATCAAAAACTCGGTTAATGGAATTGATTTTCGAAATAAAACTCAGTCGGTAAAATACCGAAATCCATTACAAAAGAACTCACGCAGCGGATAAAAGAAATAAAGTCAAACATGCACGATCCGGCAACACTACTCCACACATAAACGAAATATGAGGGTCAAATAACCACATATCAAGAAATCAAAATCCATAAGAGAATTCCGTCACTTAACAAATAAATCATAAAAATAGCTCGTGTCACACGAGGCACAACACAAAGAAGGGAGACTTACAGCCACAGGTCGCACGAAGATGATGATCGCCCCACGATACTAATCACGACCAACAAACTCAGACGACGCGTCGCGACACGACTCAGTCAGACAAAATCCGACGAGACAACAACTCAACAGACACCACTGACCCGACAGCCTAGGTTCCCACAACCTAAAGCTCTGATACCATTTATGTAACACCCCCAATCCGCTCAGGGATATTACACGCCGTAGACCCTCTCCTCGAGGATCTACCAGGCTGATAACTAAAATCAAACATCTAAACCTCGCCTTTAAGGCTAAAATGACTCAGTAGACCGACTTGGTCTTTCAATAATAACATACAATTCAATTCCAAACACATACCCACGCAGGGGTCAAAATGCAATAAACTCCCGTACAATGGGGAAAAGATACTGCAGCGGAAAAGAAAATACAACTAGACCAAAACGACATCAACAGATCCTCGTGTGATTAGTATCGTTCATCTTTCATCATCCTTCGTGCCGACCCTGTGCTATGCTCCAAAACCTGAATGCAAAAATAGACATCCACCCCCCGAATACTCGGGGGTTAACAAAACTCCACTGTTTTGCTAGTGCAAGTACAAGTGCAAAAACACGAGCCATACAATACAAGTTCCAAGAACAATAATAATCAGGAATCCTCAAAGATCCAAACGTAAAGAAAAGTACTTCCCGAGGCAAGAGTTTGGGTAAATATTTCCAAAACCGAAAGATCGCAAATAAGGGAAACAATTTACAAAACGGTTTAAAATGCCATCGAGAGTTTTAATAGAAAACAATTTAGGATTATAAAATCCTTCTATTTCCAAAAATCAATAGGGTCACAACCCAAATGTTTTGTTTTCGCAAATAGGAAACCACCAACAATTTACAGGGTCAGAGCCCAACATCACGTGTCCTCAACGGACGTAAAATCAACGAAACATAATCACGCACGCGCATCGCCTAGGACCGGGACGCTACCACCGACATCCCACCCGAGGCCTCGAAGGACCCTCTCGAGCTGGCTAGCGAAACAAATCACACACATCTCACGATTGGATCAATCGCTTGTTGCATCCTGGCCACATGATCACATGCCATGTGCCACCGTAGATTATCTCAGGCTCTCACGGTTGGATCAATCACTTGTTGCATCCTGACCACATGATCACGTGCCATGTGTCACCGTAGACCTTCAACCATATCCACACATTCACACAAATAACATATCACATCAAGGATATTCAAACAATTCGCCCAGAGGCATCAAACACTTAGCAAAACACCACGTCAATCCACAACGCACCGAAATGAAATAATATACGTCCACACACAATACCAAGTGCAACATGGACACCAAGCATATACATAGAATTCACATAGTTATTCACGAACCACACCAATCACAAAACACACACGGTTTTGAAAGAGGGCCTTTAACGAGGCTAACCAAATCTTTTGAAAACTCATTTCAAACAAACAAACAAATCAAGACGATCACCAATCATCATATCCACGAAACAAGAAAAGTATGGACAAGGTACTTGCCTCGAATAAGAACAACGCGGAGAATCGACCAAAGTAGGTTGACACGAACCGATTACGAACCCGCCGACTCCACCGATCGCCAACTCACGTCATAAACTACGAAGGACAATAATAACAATGAAATGAATTCCATAACACGACTCAAAGCCGTTGAATTCAAAGAACGAATGACGAAATTTCAAGGATTTCCCCCAAAACGGCCAAGAACACGATTCGTTCCGTCAAATCACGAAAACGGAATTCCAAGTTGAAATATGGATATACAATCCATAAAATATGTTTAACAACATCATTTAACCATAATCGATCCTCGAAAATGGATGAAAAACGAGATCAGGGACAAATCACCCAAAAAGTCAATTCGAAGGAAATCAAGAATTATACTTCGATTCGACGAAGAACAATGGATTAAATGATGTTAAACACAAGAATACTATCAAGATAAATCATACCCATCATGAATTAATCAACAACACGGAACGAATCGGACAAAAATGCAAAAATCCCCAAATTCACGAAAATAGGGTTCTAAGGAAGATTACCTTGATTCGCTGGATCAAAGGATGATAACGGACGATTGATTGATGTTATGAACTCAAGGACTTCATGGATGTTGCTAAACAACATGGCTTCATCACCCATGAATCGCCATCCGCGGACGGAGAAGGAAGGAAGTGAAAAACGAAATGAAATATGATCGCCACCACATTTATATCGGGCGGACTAGCGCGCTAAGTCGCCGAAGCGTGCGCTTATCGGCCCGTGCCGCGACCCAAGAGCTTTCGGACTAGACTCGGCCGCCAGTAGCGTCGCGACCTTCCGGCCGTAGCGTCGCTACCCGCCGGCCGTAGCGTGACGCAGATCCGGCGATGGCGTGCGCTACCGCCGAGCATGACCGATTCGTAACCCCGTGACTCCACTGTCCGACTCGCTAGCGTGCGTTAGGCCATCCGGAAGCGTCGCTACACCTGCCGGGTAGCGCGCGCAGCCTTCCGGCCGTAGCGTGGGCTAAGCCGGTGCCTGCCGCACCCGTCCGGCCGGTGGCCGCAATCGTCCGGCCAGTCCCGCAACCGTCCTGGCCGATCCGCCAGTGGCTCGACGATTCGACATCGAAAACGACTAACGAACACGACGAAAAGTTCGCGACGACATCAACGACCGAAATGAAAACATAATACCATATTCAATCATACGCGACCAAGAAACGGTCGAGACAACAATTACGAATACGGATACCCGTAAATTTCAATATATTACAAATTGGCACAATACGCCCTTAAATCACGATACGTTATCTAATAACCAAACCGTATTTCACAACACGTCTAACAAAGTTAAACGGACTTACGAAACTCAAAGCTAGCTTTAACGAGATTCGCAAGAATCGAACTCAAGTGCGGAAAAGTCGCTAAAAAGCACGGAACTCAACAAAACGACACCGAAACGAACTCGGATGACAAAAAGTGCAGAATTAATCATTCTCATAATGACGAAACGGTCATGAGCGAGTCGTCAAAACAGACTCCGACCAAAAAAAGAAATTTACCGAAAATCGAAAATTGCGGATATTACAGGTTCAGGTATTGTTTTGAGCTTCTCCCAATCATATGTATCTCTTTGTAACTATCACTCACTATTTTATCGCACATTAAGCCGAGGGTCTTCACGGAAATAGTCTCCCTGCTCTAATAAGTAGGGGCATGGTCTGTGTACATTGAGGGTTCTACCATTGCCAGGCCTGCCCCACCTCAGACCCTGCTCTAACGGGATATACTGAGTATGTTTGATTTGGTTTGGTTTGGTTTGGTTTGGTAATAAATAATAGAGTTAATTACATAAATCGTCCTTGTGGTTTGTCGGGTTTCACAGGTTTAGTCCTTATACTTTTTTTTCACCGGGTCATGTCCTTGTGGTTTTTGATCGTTACGGGTTTAGTCCTTTTGGTTTGTCGGGTTTCACATATCTAGTCCCTATACTTTTTTTTTCAGATGGTCATGTCCTTGTGGTTTTTGATCCGTTACGGGTTTAGTCCTTGTGGTTTGTCGGGTTTCACAGGTTTAGTCCCTATAATGCCCAAATACTTCCAGAGTTTACACATACGGTCGACATTCGAATGGTGGACGTAAAACAAAGGGTCATACCCCGCGGAGTAGAAGTTACACATGTCCTCATTATTAGGATTTGGCGAGTCACCAACCCATCTTTGCACAGCGGTGTGAGTCCAGCTTCGACCGATCCAATCGACTTGGCACCATTTGCAACAGGCGCATCCCCAACTACGTATGTTTCATGGGTTTTTGTAACAACCAACCGCCATATAAGATATGATAAGATAGATAAAACTTTACCAATCAAACATGTGCTTATTTTCAGTAATTCAAGCCTTTAATATCAATTCGGGGGTGTGGCAAGCTAAAGAAATGTATGTGTTATTTATAGGCCCCATTTCATGTAACTTATGAATGATTGTAATTAACTATCCTCAATTAATAAGGAAATGAAACTGTTAACCTATCATGTCCCAATCGTTTGGTTATTTGTGTTTTTTCTTGTATTGATGATTGTGTATTATATTCGGATGTTAAAGATAATGAGTTGAAGATTTAAGAGTCCATAATAATTTAAGACATAAAAATTGGAGTCATTAAGGCCCCACAATAAATTTAAGGACTCGATCTTTATATGTATAAGATAATCATAAAATAAAGAACTAATTACAACGTACTCAAATAATAATAATAATAATAATAATAATAAAATATATGAAAAGACGAAAATATCCTTCAAATTAACGATCAACTAACAGAATTATTGGTCAAAGGACTAAACTCGTAACGGATTAATAACCACAAGGACATGACCCGCTGAAAAAAAAGTATAGGGACTAAACCTGTGAAACCTGACAAACCACAAGGACTAAACCCGTAACGGATCACAAACCACAATGACATGACCCGCTGAAAAAAAAGTATAGGGACTAAACCTGTGAAACCCGACAAACCACAAGGACGATTTATGTAATTAACTCTAAATAATAATACATACAAAGTATATATTATAATGTATAATATACAAGATATGATATGTACAATAAATAATATACAATATATAAAATAAAAATATATTTAATAAATTCCGAATTTTTTTTGGTTTTGGGTTCGGATCGAGTTTGGATCGGGTTTCGGGTTTGGTTTCGGATCGGTATACATCAAATCCATATCCATATCCAAAATGTTTCAGGTTTAATTTAAATCCATATCCATATCCAAATCCAAAAAATCGAGTTCGGTAAATCAAAAAATCGGGTTTGGGTCAGGTATACACCGGGTCGGATTAATTTCCCATCCCTATCCCAGAGATCATAATGGAAGAGCGAGTAGCGGCCTGGGCCGAGCTAATTTCAGAATGGAAGAGCGATATTCCAAGAAAACCTGCAAACGTCACTCTTCAGAGGGTTTCCTTCGCTGCGCCGCCGTTGTCCTCCCATACCTTGATCCCACCGAGCTAGCTTCCATTTCCTCAACCTGCAAAACCTTATACAGAATCTCCAATCTCATAACATCGCGAAGAACGTCCGACGCTTCCAGAGGAATCGAGAATCTTCCAATCCCATTTCTCAACCCCAACTCTGGAGACTCACAGCCATACTCCTACTTCCTCTACACCCCCACCCATACCCTTCGGCTAAGACACGATTTCCGCCGCCGCCCATGGGGCTCCGACGACGATGCCCAATTTTACGGGGAAGAGGATTGGGTCGATCCGTTTTTGTTCCGGGTCGAAGATGCCTGTGGGTGCGAGTGCGCGAGGGGCTGCAGCGATGGCCACCGTGCTTGGAGGCCGACGGGTTCTTGCTGACCCGGGAATGTGGGCCGAGCTGCAAGTGTGACGCGGTGTGTGGAAATCGGGTGAGTCAGGGAAGGGTGACGGTCAGGTTGAAGATACTGAAGGATGAGAAGAAAGGTTGGGGTTTGCATGCGGCTGAGTTCATTCCTGGTGGACATTTCATCTGCGAGTATGCAGGTAATTTACTTTTTTTTTTTTTTTTTAACATTTTTAACAGTATTTTCTTAAATACCTTACTAGCTAGTTTATATATGTAAACTCTTAAAAAATGAACAATGAATTGATAGATTGATCTTTACGATTGTAGGTGAGCTATTGTCCACCAAAGAAGCAAACCGAAGACAGCAAACATACGACAAACTCGCATCAAATGGGTGCTTAACTCCGGCTCTCTTGGTCGTAAAAGAACATCTCCCATCGGGAAACACATGCATGAGGTTCAACATCGATGCCACAAGAATTGGCAACGTAGCCTGCTTCATTAACCATTCGTGTGATGGTGGAAATCTCGACACTATTATAATGAGGAGTTCTGGAGCTTTGCTGCCCGCATATGCTTCTTCGCATCAAGAGATATTCAAGAAAACGAAGAGCTCACTTTTAGTTATGGGGACATTAGGCTTAAGCCAAACGGCCAGCAATGTTTTTGTGGTAGTTCTTCTTGTGCTGGTACTATGCCTTCAGAACATACATGATCATTGGCAGGTAAAAATGAGGCTTAAATAATGCTGCATATACACATGTGTATACATATTTGCACACACATGCATCACATCCTAGTTCTATAGCGTATCAATTTTTATACCCGTGTTTTCTATATCACTTCGACCATATCGTGTCAAACATCCATCAATTTTGGGTATTTGATGTTTTACATTTGATCACAACTTCGCAGTGATTATAAACTAAATCAAACTGACTAACATTTGATGAGCTGCGCCCAAAGCGAATATGGCATGAAAAATGGGTTCTAAAAGTGAAAACACGGTGTAGTTTAGGTACTAAAATTGAAATAATCCCAAACTTAATTTTCACTGCTAGTGAAAATTGTGTAATGAGTTGATCTATTCAGTGAAACTAGCTTGCAAAGTCTATGAAATTGGTAAAAGTGTTCATAACGATGTCCGGCCTATGTTCCAATGATGCTCTCATAAATGTTACTCCCCCTACTTCAGGAAGAGAATAGAGATCTATATTCTCATATGAGGGTGGGGGGGGGGGGGGATAATTCATAATTGTGATGGAATGAGCACAATATACACCACATGTCTCTATGTTCCTTTTTGCATGGATTTATAGTGTCGATTAATTTTAGATCTTCATGCTACCCACCTCAACGTAATTGGGACTAAGGTGCAGTTGATGATTCACGAAAATAAAAATTAGTTGAACATTAGAAGTTCGTAGTTTCCACAAATTAGAGTTTAGAGTTGAATAAGTCAAAAGAAAGTGTTTGGTGAACAAAGTTGTTGAAGTTTTCTAGTTTTAATATGTAAAAGTCGAAGTAACTTCATTTTTTATCCAATAGCTGATAATCACTTTTTTTTCAAGTGTTCGCAAACGCACGCTTATATATGAGTGATGGCTTTACAAAATATCAATGGGGAAGTACATATTTATTGTCTACTGTTCGATCGCCAACTTTAAATGTGAAGATCGCAAAGGAGACATCGGAGAACCATCGCTGCTTTGAGATGCATCCTGCACCTGAGCAGCAAAATGCAAATTCCAGAGTACATCTTCAATTGAAGGTCTTTCAGATGGATCCTCATGCAAGCACCTGCAGCATATCTCCATCGTCGTCTTCACTGAATCGACCGAGCAAGTGTTTCTGATTGCCGGATCAATTGAACTATTTCTTGATATATCATCAACTATCATGCTGGCTTCTAACTGCATTGAAAGAATAATCCACGGTTGTTTAGCATGTTTGGAGATTTTTTTTTTTTTTTAATTTTTTTAGTTTGCAAGACTACCGGGTATTTTTCTGCTTCCGATTCATTCCTGGAATTTATCGGCTTGCCCGTGATTATTTCTAGTAAGATCACTCCGAAGTCATGTATATCTAACTTATCTTGATGCTTTGCCCTGTCAATCAACATAATGCATGTTTTCACATACCAAGCATTATCGTTTGTGTCAAGAACCTTGAGGTTCGAAGTATATACAGAAAAATCCAGAGGTTTTAAGAAATTAGGGAAGACCTTTTGAGCTTCGATTAAATCTTAAATATAAAGGGTAACCATAATATTTCACAAATATAAGTGGTGGTTTTGATTATTTTTTTTTACTGGTGTTGTACAGAATTACACCTGAAGGAGTTTTTTTTTTTGTATTTTTTTTTTTTTTTTGTAATTAGCCCAAACCGTAGGCGTTTTTGTAGTTTACCCCTAAAGTTAATAAATCATAGAGATGAGTCCATAGAGAAGCCAACATTCAGTTTAAATGTAAAAAAAAGAATCTAGATAATTACAAAAGAGAAACAAGCATCAAGTGGTATTTGTAATTCTGAAAGTTATCTGGGCTCGTCTGTAATTAGGCAAACCCTCAGGGTCCTTTTTTATGTAGTAAACCCTATATTTTATATCAGACCACTAAAGAAGAAAGTCACAAAACCTTGCACTCTTAAACTCCTTTGAACCACCAAGATAATTAAGGAGATTGTCCTGTAAAGTTGAGCATATCTGTGACAGTCAGTTAGTGCAATAACAAATCTCAGAAACATAAAAAAAAAGTTGTTCTTGTTTCCCTACTTTTCCCGTACTGTCCGATAGCAAAGGCAGGTTGTAGCTGTTAATTTTAGAGACAAGGTGCTGGTCTATTAAAACATCTGTTATTTTGATATTATTGGCAACAAGACCAGGTACAATTCCTGTATGAAGAAACTGAATACCCTTTGCTACACCTGTAGCAGCTGATATACGCTGGGCCCATGTAAGTTTTCGTCTCGCATGCCTCTCTGCAGAAATACAAATGTTTAGTAGTTGTTTTCTTTCTCTCGTAAATATTACAGGGGCATTTTTTTGTGTAATCACCCCGGAAAATGAGCCTTCGGGTTCGGACAAGGATACATGCAAGCACATCATGAAAACATAGGTTCTGTTTGTTTATTTACCAGATATCCAGCTTCTGAGAGTTCCGTTTGGCACATATTCGAAGACCAGAAATACTCTGCTCACACTCGAATCATCCAAGTAATACTCAAAGCAGTGTCCAAGAGCACTGACTAGATGGTGATGTCTGAGTTTGGATATCATTTCTATATGAGGCATAGAATAGTTCCTTTTCAGTTTAAGGCATCTTATCGCGACAAAAGAGCCGTTGCTCAGCTGACCTTTGTACATCTGAGTCAGTTAGAGGCAAACTCATCAACACTTTTTCGTCATCAACAGTAGCAAGAGTGAGCCGCATAAATATTAGAAGTTAAATCGCAAAAACAAAAGTAGGTTCATGTAGTTACGTGCATCTAATTTCTAAAGTGAAAAGCCTTATAACTGATAATTTAGTATAGTTTGCATAATATAAATTCATGAGGTTTTTATTGTTTACTATTTAGTCCAATGTGGTCGTTTCACCAAACGCCTCCTTATCTCTCGTTTGTACGATTCTAATCGTGTACATGTTGCTACCAACCTATATATGAACTCCATTCTTAATTGGAAAAAGATTCTTCAAGTATTTTTATGGATAACCTTACCTTTGATATAAGACATATTGCAATATTTATATACCTGGGTAAAAAGCCAAAACCATTCGTACATATAACTAAACATATATACTACCTCATTCTCAATTTAAGTGGGATGTTTCTCTTTTTTCCAATTATTAAGGATGGTAAATTTAGAATTTGATTTTTCAATTTTACCCTTAAGAGAAAATACATAATAATAATTGAAAGGTTGGAACGTAAGCAACATGCTCTTGAAAGATACCATAAATGAGGATGAAATAACCACAAGTGAATACTGTCTTTTTTCATAAACTAGTCATTCAGATCCGTGCGTTGCACACGTATTGTATAAATTTTTTTGAAATTTGATGTTTAGCATAAATAGTAAAAAGTATTGATAAAATGATTGCTCAAACTGTTAAATATAACTTGTTAATTGATTGGATTATGTCGGGTCGAGTCGCACCAAATTGGTGTTTACTAATAGGTTATGGTACAATTCTCTTTTCAATAATACGTACGCGCCTCTAAGTTTTTATCCTGTTTAATAGAATACATTTACAATCGATTGACAACAACATTCAAGAACACTTTCAACATAACTGAAGATTGTTAACCAACCGTAAAACCAAAAAGAATTCTTAATATCTACGAATGTAAAAAATAAACAAAAGTTGAGCTAGTTGTGGTTCTAAAACTTTTGATTAATCTTTTAATTACATCAATCTAACCCCAAACAATCAAAAGTTGTATTATATTTGACATCTTAGAAAAAAAAAAAGAAATTTAACCATTTTTAAAACATGTTTTGACATTGATATTTTGGCATTGCTGATAAGTATTTTTAACATGGTACTAAAAATCAAGACATTAAAAATAATCGACTTTATATGTAAAGATGTACTATATTAGTGATATTAATCATTAATACTCAACATTTAATTATTAGGACTCAATCTTAATGACACTTATCATTAAGACTCAACATTTAATTATTGAGACTCAATCTTTATATATATATATATATATATATAATGATGAAATAACCATAACAGTGATACTTTATTTTCCAAACTTGTTTAAAACGAGTTAGGTTTCTTGTTGTGTTTCTCTTATTCCACATAGTATTATATTTATGATTATTATGGAAGTTATAATAATTATTGGAATAAGTGTAATTTACGCTTAGTTCCCGAGTTTAACTTAATGAGAGAAAAGAAGGGAAATGGATGGAAATAAGAAGAAAGAAGAAATATTTGGTGTTGAGTTTTTTAATGAAAAGAAACGGAAAGAAATGGAAGGAAAACTTTTCCTCATAACTTTCCTTCCGATTTAGAAGGATTTCCGATTTGGAGAGAAAAGAACAAAATTGTTAATTTTCCTTTCAATTCTTTTCAACTCGAGAACACAAAATACAATTTTCTTTCACTTTCTTTTCTCTTCTTTTCTCTCCTAAGTTTCTTTTTCTTTCTTTTCTTTCCTTTACTAAAATTCAGGAACTAAGCGTTAGGTATAAAGATATAAAATAAAGATGAATAATATTCAAAAGGGAAATTTATTTTGGGGATTGAAAAAAAGGCAACCATCCCACTTAAATTGGGAAGGAGTATATATCTAAAATGGTTCATCATATACCAAAAGCCAATCACTCAAAGGCCGCCTGAATCCTTGTATACTTGCTCTATAATGTTCTGATATTGTTGAACTGAAAAGGTCGAGTATCAGATATAAGTCTCTTTCATCATCACTGACGAGTGAAATAGAAGTGATGGTTCTCTTTTCGCGGATGGATCCATGCCAAATCAGATGGACATAATTCTGATATCATGTTGAAGATGTTCATTACCACGTGTAACTCAAATTTTGTACCCTATTGTTGCTTTAGATCAACTCAGTAAAAGCATTCCCACTTATGAGGTTTAGAGAATTAATTGATACTATAATCTTCATGTCATATATCCCAACATAATTAGGTTTAAAGTGCAGTTGATAGGTAGGAACGGTTATTACTTCTACCATTATTTGCACGACTAAAATCATACATACAAGATACAAGGAGGCGTTTGGTGAAATGACCAAATTACCTGGCCATGAGAACCTTCTCCCATGCAAGCTGATGTATCAAAATTATTTGTCGCCTCGACAAGCTCTTCCACCGAAAACATCCTATAAGCTGGAAGTCCAAGTGCTCCTAGCTTCATTGCTTGAGTTATATATCCTATCAACGTCAATCAAATTCAGAGCAAAAAGCAGTCCAATATAATAATTTATTGTGTCAACTGATTTCAGACCATTCATCGACACTGTAATCTTTATGTCATCGACCCTAACATAATCCTAACATAGTTAAGGTGAAGTTGATGATGACGACGACGACCTGACATGCATTGATCTATCTAAGAGTCACAAAAGAAATAAGAAGAAACATACTTGCATCTTTTAGAATCTTCGAAGTATAGCTTGTCGATGCATTTTCAACTATAGATCTTGGCAGACGTGCTTCTCTCTTGGCAAGAAAATTCTTAACGGCCAAAAAAACCATAGAAACTAAAACCGCGCCCCCAACAACGCCTCCAAATATGCCCGTGTTGGGTTTTCTATGTATCGAATACAAAATAATCGGAGTAAAAATGCAGCGGAACAATAAATGTGAAAACCCAATTTAGGATCTCATGCAGTAATTTAATTGTTTAATAAAAGAGTTAATCGAATTACCTTAATCCGATTGAACAATTCTAGATCCGGACTAGAAGTAGATGAATATCTCCTTCCTCTTTTGGTGATCCACACACGAACAATTCCACAAGCCGGATTGCTAGATCTCATTTAATATTATTGATAAATAGTACAACACAAATTCCTTACTAGAAGGATTGTACTATTGATCAAGATCAACTAAGGGAAGAGAGACGACCGACTCCGTTCTCCTACAATATGATGTAGATGGCCGATTTTTCTTCTCCTTGAAGGGCCGATTTTTAGGTCTTGTATTCTCATGACAACTCCTTGTCCAAGACCTTATATATATACTAAGTAAACCCTAGATTCAATAATCTAGTATTTGCTTAGTTGCCCTCAACTTATTAAATAATACAATATATATAATATCCAATATTATATATATTACTTATTATTTAATCTCCTTATAAATATAATATCCAATATTATATTTATTATTCCCGATTGATATTTATTCCTACTTGTCTATAATTGTCGTATGTGTGACCCAAAAGGCTTATATTATGTTGGCAATTATTTAATACCTTATTAAATAATAAATCATAAGCGCCTCTAGCAAGACATTATGATTACACAAATAATATAAGTTAAAAGTCCAATAAACATTTTAACGATTAAAATCAATTTTTCAAGCGATATCATATTAGAACAAAGACATGGAGACTGTCATACATATATATGTTCAAATGCTTTCGATCTTAAGTAGATCGATTGAATCAAATGACTCTTCATTTGAGCATGGCCATGCATTTCCTTCATCCTACTTATCGAGGGGCCCAATGAGATATCTCTCTCACTTAAGAGAGGGTCAAATCCCCATCTTGAATATTCATTGCCCTATACATGAATCCCACTAATCCCGATCGCTAACCATTATGAACACCATGTTTCTTATGACGTTGGATTACGTCAAGGCATAGCGATTATCATGTGGACTCTATGATAATCTCGGGTTCAAGGATTTATTGACATACCGTATTGAGATTCACTTATGACATTTCCATGCGGTGATCTCAATGCGGGTCGGTCCAGATTAGTTCTCCAACCAATACCCATAAGATTGATCCGTACCATACGCATAATCATCCGATGATTATCAATCAAACTTATACTAGTATATTAATCACTTGAGTCTCTACTCAACGCGATTTTACGGGGACATTTGAATAATCTTATTATTCGTGAATAACTATTATTCGATTATTATAATATTAAAACATGCACACATTATAATAATCAACGAGAAATAAATGATATCAAATAACTTTATTTAAATGTGACAATTACAAATCTAGGCACATCGAATGTCCTAGGGCACTATTCCCAACAATCTCCCACTTGCACTAGGACCATTCATTCATGACCTTTAGTCCTATCGCTCTAGCATGCTCAACATGCTTTCCTTGTGAGAGAGGCTTGGTAAGTGGATCTGCAACATTCTCTTCCGTTGCTACTTTGCATATTGTAATATCTCCTCGTCTGACGATCTCTCTGACTAGGTGATATTTTCTGAGTATATGTTTGGAATTATGATGGGACCTAGGCTCTTTAGCTTGTGCAATAGCACCATTATTGTCACAATAAAGGCTTATGGGACCCTGGATGGTTGGCACCACTCCTATTTCGGTAACGAACTTCTTGATCCATACGGCTTCCTTAGCTGCATCCGATGCCGCTGTGTACTCACTTACAGAATAGATCAAGAACCGTGCTTTGCTTGGAACTCTTCCAACTCACGGCACCTCCATTCAATACAAACACATAACCAGCTTGCGATTTGAAATCGTCTCTGTCGGTTTCGAAACTTGCATCGGCGTAACCTCTTACAAACACTGCTTTCCCACCCTCCATAAACTAGGAAATCATCCTTGGTTCTTCTCAAGTACTTTAGGATGGTTTTCACCGGCCCGTCGATGACTTTCACTGGATTCGATTGGTATCGACTTGTCATACTAAGAGCAAACGATACATCCGTCGAGTACAAATCATGGCATACATGATCGATCCAATAGCCGATGCGTATGGTATCTTGCTCATACGTGCTCGCTCATCGAGTCTTAGGACTCGAGTCTCACTCGGATGAATGCCATGTGACATTGGCAAGAGTCCTCTCTTGGAGTCTTGCATATTGAACCTCTTCAATATTTTATTAATGTATGTACTTTGACTCGGACCAATCAATCTCTTTGATCTATCTCTATAGATCTTTATCCCAAGAATGTAAGCACTTCTCCTAAGTCTTTCATTGAGAAACAACTTCCCAACCAAGTCTTGACTGTCCGCAAGGTGGGAATGTCATTTCCAATGAGTAATATGTCATCTACATATAAGACTAAGAAAACAACTATTCTCCCACTAACCTTCTTGTACACACAAGGTTCATCTTCATTTTGAATGAACCCAAACTCTTTGACAGCTTCATCAAAACGAAGATTCCAGCCTCCGAGAAGCCTCGCTTCAACCCATAAATGGATCTTTGAAGCTTGCAAACCTTTTTAGAATTTTCGGATGAACAAAACCTTCAGTTGTGTCATATACACATCCTCGAGTAAGTTTCCATTAAGGAATCTTTGTTTTGACATCCATTTGCCATATTTCATAATCATAGTATGCGGCAATGGCAAATAAAATTCTAATTGATTTAAGCATGACTACCGCGAAAAGGTCTCATCATAGTCAACACCATGAATGCCTATAACCTTTTGCCACTAGTCTAGCTTTATAGGCTTGCATTATCATCCATGTCTTTCTTCTTTTATAGACCCATTTGCACCCAATGGTTTTAACACCCTCAGTGGATCTATCAAGTTCCAAACTTGATTGTCATACATGGATTGCATCTCAAACTTCATGGCTTCTAGCCATTCCTCGGACTACGGTCACAGGCGGCTCTGATAGGTACTAGGCTCATCATCTATGAGCGATGCATCATCATCCTCCGTTACGAGATAACCATATCTCTCAGTTCATGTCGCATCCTATCGGATCTGCGTGGGACTTGTGTACTTTGAATGGGCTCTTCAACCGTTTGTTGAGCTTGTTCGGTTTCCATCGGTGAAGCGATGTCTTCTTGTGGTTCTCGATTTTCCTCGAGAATTACTCTTCTCCCACTGTCTCTTTTGGAAATAAATTCCCTTTCTAAGAATACGGATTTCGAGCAACAAACACTTTGTTCTCTGCGGGCTTGTAAAAGTAATATCCTTTAGTTTCCTTAGGATATCCCACAAATAAACATCTTTCGTATCTGGCTGCCGCTTGTCAAACACTTGGCGCCTTACGAACGCTTTGCAACCCTGGATCTTTAGAAAAGACAAGTTTGGTCTTTTACCACCCATTTCTCAAATGGTGTCTTTTCAACTGCTTTAGATGGAACACTTAAGGGTGAATGTCATGTTTCTAAGGCGTGGCCCCAAAAAGATAATGGAAGCTCATTCGACACATCATGGATCGAACCATATCTAATAAAGTTCGATTCCTCCTCTCGGACACTCCGTTATGCCGAGGTGTGCCGGAGGAGTAAGTTGCGAAACAATTCCACAACTCCTAAGATGATCATCGAATTCTTGGCTCAAGTATTCCCCACCTCGATCTGATCGAAGGGCTTTAATTGTCTTGCCAAGTTGATTCTGTACTTCATTCTTGAATATTTTGAACATTTCAAAAGATTCATGTTTATACTTCATAAGATAAACATATCCATATCGGCTAAAATCATCGGTGAATGTAATGAAGTATTGGTATCCGCCTCGGCATGAGTGCTAAGAGGTCCGCACACATCAGTATGTATTAGGCCTAATAGATCACTAGCCCTTTCTCCATGACCGGTGAAAGGATTCTTCGTCATCTTGCCCAATAAACAAGATTCGCATGTCCCATATGATTCATAGTCAAAAGAGTCTAAAAGTCCATCATTATGGAGTTTAGAAATGCGTTCGTTTATGTGACCAAGTCGACAATGCCATAAGTAAGTCGGATTAGAATCATTGAGCTTAGGTTTCTTGGATGCAATGTTATAGACTTCCAAAGTGTCGGACTCATCTAGATCAATATTGTAAAGGCCGTTATATAACTTTGCGGACTATAAAGCAAGTCATCAAAGAAAATACGAATGATCTTATTCTTAATAAGAAAACGTAACCTTCACAATCTAATGTAGAAACCAAATAATATTCCTATTCATAGCAGAACATAATAGCAATTGTTCAAAACTAACAAAAGCCCATTGGGCAAAACTAGATCATAAGTTCCTACGGCTAGTGCAGCAACTCTTGCTCCATTGCCGACTCTTAGATCTACTTCCCTTTCTTCGCTTCTCTCAAGCTTCTCAACCCCGCACATTTGTACAAATGTGAGATCCACATCCAAGATCTAATACCCGGAGTTAGAGGTAGATAAGTTAACTTCTATAACAAATATACCTGCAGGCCTCACCGCCCTTGGTACGCTTTAGCTCTTCCAAGTAAATCTTGCGCTTTCTTTTCCAATGTCCTGGATTAGTGCAATGATGGCAATTTCCATCTTTGGGAGCTTTAGCCTTGAAACCCGGCCTAGTAGGGTCTTTAGATTTGGCAACTTTTGCCTTACCCTTGCCCGTGCCTTTGTTCTTAAAGGATTTCCCTTTGTCGACCATCAACACATGGTTTGGTTTCTTCTTAATATTCTCGTCACCTGCTTTAAGCATCCCATGCACTCAAGAATGGACTTCTCCATCTCATTCATATTATAGTTCATAATGAACTGACCAAACTTTCGGCAATGAGTTTAGGATCACATCCGTGGAGTGCTCCTTAGAAAGTGGAAAACCAAGCCTTTCAAGATGATCAATATATCCTTTCATCTTGAGCACGTGAGCGCTGACAGATGTCCCCTCAACCATCTTGCAAGCATACAAGGCTTGAAAGGTCTCATACCTCTCTTGCCTAGCATGCTTCGAGAAAGTTTCCTTGAGGTGAGCATTTAGCTCATAAGCTTCCATTTCCTCCAGATTCTTCTGAAGTTCTGGACAAATGGTGGCCAACATAAGACAACCGACATCAATGGAATCATCACAATGTTTCTTCCATTTGTCTTTTGTTGCTTTATTTGCATTGTCAGCTGGCTCATCGGGAATTTCTTCCTCAAGAACATACAGCTTTCTTTCTTGCTTGAGAACTATTCTCAGGCTCCGGATCCAATCCAGATAGTTGCTGCCATTTTCTTTCAGCTTGTCCTTCTCAAGGACGGAGGCTTGGTGAAATGGTGGATGTGTTGTTTGATGCTATTCTACAAAATTCAATATGCAAAATATTTAGTCACATTATTTTATTTCTCGAAAAATACTCCCACTAAAACAAAGTACCCTCAATTTACAACATTTGTAATTTTAGTGGGCTAAGATCCCATTTCGCACAATCCTAAACTCAGCTTTGGCATGACGCCTAGAATTGAACTACTTTAGGTGGATAACTCTTTATCGATTACATCATATGTAACTCTTAGATTATGTCATGGGATTTGGCATCGTATGCCCAAGCATGTTATAATCCCATCTTATGCCTTAAGGTTCAAAACTATTTTGATTTCCAAATTCATTAAACGTATAGGTATCACCATTACCTATCCTACCTTACTAAGATAATCCGAGTGCCCAGCTTTGGCATGACCCACTCATGATGATCGAAGTCTTGATAGGTGTTTTTCAAATGAACGGCATTAAAATTTTAACGAGGGATTTTTATCCTATGTTAATGTCTATGTTTGCTAACATACATCTAAACATACATAGCATCACATACATGCATAAATTTAAACATACATCGCATCACATGACAATAAAGCATATGACCGTGTATAGCATGACCATAATCCTAACGTGATTTTCATGAGCCAACATGAAAATCACAAAGGTCATCTAAAGGGTTAAATATGGTCTTCATTGATCTTCCAACTCCTTGAAACGTCATACGCGATCAATTTGCTCCTCGAGTCCGTCTTTCTCGTCCTTCTTGTCTTCATTACATTAATGAAATTTAATACTACACTAATAAATTAAATTACAAGAAGTACAAACGACACGCAGGCCGTAAAATAATAAACAATTTAAACAGACGACTCGCAGTCAGAAACCAATTATAATTAAACGACACGCAGTAAAACCAACCCATAAGAAATTAAATTATCCAATCACATTGGTCAATTTATGGTCATGCCATACACCACACACATACCATAAATAATTATCAAATAATTAATAAAGCATGTAATATACTAAATAATCAATATATCGACAATCGACAATAATTAAAATTTGTGTCATCACATGAACAAAAGCGACTCGCCGAGATGGTCGCCATGAGATCCGCACGGGTTTGCCCGGTTCAAACTCCGGTTGCGGTTGCAACATTTTGCAACTATTATATCCAAATTTACTATTATAACAAAAGGACTAATAAAAGGAACTACAGAAAAGATAACAAAACAAGATACAGCAGAGATGGTAAGTGGTCATCAAGGGTAGCCGAATGGCGCGGGATCGAATCCCAGTTTTTGCGGAAGTATTTTTGCAATATTTAAAACAGATTTATTTGCTTTTAATAAAACCTTCCGTGTATTATTTCCAAAACAAACTCGCAGCGCACATGGTAAGTCGCTAGGCTGCTGGCCTGGACCTCCAGGGTTCGAACCCCTGGTGATGCAAAATTATTTTTGCTAATTAATACAACCCGCGGGTCCAGCCCGACTCGACCCGGACCTGACCTGCCCGACTCACCGGCTGCATCGTTTCCAGTAATTCCTCGACAGCAGTTTTTGCGAAAAACAGTCCAGAAAATTATTTTTGACGATCCGATTTAATCAAATTAAACCAGAAAAATATTTTATAAAATCTATATTTTATAAACATAATCAGGAACATAATTTACACATAAATATGTTCTACACAAACAATTAAATTACATGCAAGTTGTCTCTGATACCACTGTTGGGTTTTCTATGTATCGAATACAAAATAATCGGAGTAAAAACGCAGCGGAACAATAAATGTGAAAACCCAATTTAGGATCTCATGCAGTAATTTAATTGTTTAATAAAAGAGTAAATCGAATCACCTTAATCCGATTGAACAATTCTAGATCCGGACTAGAAGTAGATGAATATCTCCTTCCTCATGTGGTGATCCACACACGAACAATTCCACAAGCCGGATTGCTAGATCTCATTTAATAATATTGATAAATAGTACAACACAAATTCCTTACTAGAAGGATTGTACTATTGATCAAGATCAACTAAGGGAAGAGAGACGACCGACTCCGTTCTCCTACAATATGATGTAGATGGCCGATTTTTCTTCTCCTTGAAGGGCCGATTTTTAGGTCTTGTATTCTCATGACAACTCCTTGTCCAAGACCTTATATATATACTAAGTAATCCCTATATTCATTAATCTAGTATTTGCTTTGTTGCCGCTCATCTTTTTAAATAATACAATATATATAATATCCAATATTATATATATTACTTATTATTTAATCTCCTTATAAATATAATATCCAATATTATATTTATTATTCCCAGTTGATATTTATTCCTACTTGTCTATAATTGTCGTATGTGTGACCCAAAAGGCTTATATTATGTTGGCAATTATTTAATACCTTATTAAATAATAAATCATAAGCGGCCTCTAGCAAGACATTATGATTACCCAAATAATATAAGTTAATAGTCCATTAAACCTTTTAACGTGTCAAATCCCTTTGTCACGCGATATCATATTTGAACTAAGTCATGGAGTCTGTCATACTTATTTATGTTCAAATGCTTTCTCGATCTTAAGTAGACTGATTGAATCAAATGACTCTTCATTTGAGCATGGCCATGCATTTCCTTCAGTCCTACTTATCGAGGGGCCCAGCAGATATCTCTCTCACTTAAGAGGGACAAATCCCCATCTTGATTATTCATTGCCCTCTACATGACTCCCACTAATCCCGATCGCTAACCTTTATGATCACCATGTTTCAGATGACGTTGGATTACGTCAAGGCATAGCGATTATCATGTTGGACTCTATGATAATCTCGGGTTCAAGGATTTATTGACATACCGTATTGAGATTCACTTATGACATTTCCATGCGGTGATCTCAATGCGGGTCGGTCCAAGATTAGTTCTCCAACCAATACCCATAAGATTGATCCGTACCATACGCATAATCATCCGATGATTATCAATCAAACTTATACTAGTATATTAATCACTTGAGTCTCTACTCAACGCGATTTTACCAGGGACATTTGAATAATCTTATTATTCGTGAATAACTATTATTCGATTATTATAATATTAAAACATGCACACATTATAATAATCAACGAGAAATAAATGATATCAAATAACTTTATTTAAATGTGACAATTACAAATCTAGGCACATCGAATGTCCTAGGGCACTATTCCCAACAATCTCCCACTTGCACTAGGACCATTCATTCATGACCTTTAGTCCTATCGCTCTAGCATGCTCAACATGCTTTCCTTGTGAGAGAGGCTTGAGAATCGACCAAAGTAGGTTGACACGAACCGATTACGAACCCGCCGACTCCACCGATCGCCAACTCACGTCATAAACTACGAAGGACAATAATAACAATGAAATGAATTCCATAACACGACTCAAAGCCGTTGAATTCAAAGAACGAATGACGAAATTTCAAGGATTTCCCCCAAAACGGCCAAGAACACGATTCGTTCCGTCAAATCACGAAAACGGAATTCCAAGTTGAAATATGGATATACAATCCATAGAATATGTTTAACAACATCATTTAACCATAATCGATCCTCGAAAATGGATGAAAAACGAGATCAGGGACAAATCACCCAAAAAGTCAATTCGAAGGAAATCAAGAATTATACTTCGATTCGACGAAGAACAATGGATTAAATGATGTTAAACACAAGAATACTATCAAGATAAATCATACCCATCATGAATTAATCAACAACACGGAACGAATCGGACAAAAATGCAAAAATCCCCAAATTCACGAAAATAGGGTTCTAAGGAAGATTACCTTGATTCGCTGGATCAAAGGATGATAACGGACGATTGATTGATGTTATGAACTCAAGGACTTCATGGATGTTGCTAAACAACATGGCTTCATCACCCATGAATCGCCATCCGCGGACGGAGAAGGAAGGAAGTGAAAAACGAAATGAAATATGACTGCTCAGCCACATTTATACTGGGCCGGACTAGCGCGCTAGTCGCCGAGAAGCGTGCGCTATCGGCCCGTGCCGCGACCCGAGCCTTCTCGACTAGATCGCCGGCAGTAGCGTGGCGCCTTTTTCCGGCCGTAGCGTGCGCTACTGCCGGCCGTAGCGTGACGCAAAGATCCGACAGAGCGTGCGCTACCCGCCGAGCATGACCGATTCGTAACCCTGTGACTCCACGTCTCGACTCGCTAGCGTCGTTAGGCCATCCGTGAAGCGTGGCGCTACACTGCCGGTTAAGCGCGGCAGCCTTCCGGCCAGAAGCGTGCGCTTACGCCGGTTCTCGCGCACCGTCGGCCGGTGGCCGCACCGTCCGGCCAGCCTCCATAACCGTCCGGCCCCCGCAACCGCTGTGGCTCGGCGACCCGATTACCGAAAACGCACGAACGAACACGACGAAAAGTTCGCGGACGACATCAACGAATTCAAATGAAAACATAATACCATATTCAATCATACGCGACCAAGAAACGGGTCGAGACAACAATTACAGATACGGATACCCGTAACTTTCAAGAAATTACAAAATGGCCCAAAACGCCCGGAAATCACGATACGTGATCGAATAACCAAACCGAATTTCACAACACGTCTAACAAAGTTAAACGGACTTACGGGAAACTCGAAACGTTAGCTTCAACGAGATTCGCAAGAATCGAACTCAAGTGCGGAAAAGTCGCTAAAAAGCACGGAACTCAACAAAACGACACCGAAACGAACTCGGATGACAAAAAGTGCAGAATTAATCATTCTCATAATGACGAAACGGTCATGAGCGAGTCGTCAAAACAGACTCCGACCAAAAAAAGAAATTTACCGAAAATCGAAAATTGCGGATATTACAGGTTCAGGTATTGTTTTGAGCTTCTCCCAATCATATGTATCTCTTTGTAACTATCACTCACTATTTTATCGCACATTAAGCCGAGGGTCTTCACGGAAATAGTCTCCCTGCTCTAATAAGTAGGGGCATGGTCTGTGTACATTGAGGGTTCTACCATTGCCAGGCCTGCCCCACCTCAGACCCTGCTCTAACGGGATATACTGAGTATGTTTGATTTGGTTTGATTTGGTTTGGTTTGGTAATAAATAATAGAGTTAATTACATAAATCGTCCTTGTGGTTTGTCGGGTTTCACAGGTTTAGTCCTTATACTTTTTTTTCACCGGGTCATGTCCTTGTGGTTTTTGATCGTTACGGGTTTAGTCCTTTTGGTTTGTCGGGTTTCACATATCTAGTCCCTATACTTTTTTTTCAGATGGTCATGTCCTTGTGGTTTTTGATCCGTTACGGGTTTAGTCCTTGTGGTTTGTCGGGTTTCACAGGTTTAGTCCCTATAATGCCCAAATACTTCCAGAGTTTACACATACGGTCGACATTCGAATGGTGGACGTAAAACAAAGGGTCATACCCATGAGTAGAAGTTACACATGTCCTCATTATTAGGATTTGGCGAGTCACCAACCCATCTGCACAAATGGTGTGAGTCCACTGACCGATCCAATCGACTTGGCACCATTTGCAACAGGCGCATCCCCAACTACGTATGTTTCATGGGTTTTTGTAACAACCAACCGCCATATAAGATATGATAAGATAGATAAAACTTTACCAATCAAACATGTGCTTATTTTCAGTAATTCAAGCCTTTAATATCAATTCGGGGGTGTGGCAAGCTAAAGAAATGTATGTGTTATTTATAGGCCCCATTTCATGTAACTTATGAATGATTGTAATTAACTATCCTCAATTAATAAGGAAATGAAACTGTTAACCTATCATGTCCCAATCGTTTGGTTATTTGTGTTTTATGGTCTTTTGGTTTTCTTGTATTGATGATTGTGTATTATATTCGGATGTTAAAGATAATGAGTTGAAGATTTAAGAGTCCATAATAATTTAAGACATAAAAATTGGAGTCATTAAGGCCCCACAATAAATTTAAGGACTCGATCTTTATATGTATAAGATAATCATAAAATAAAGAACTAATTACAACGTACTCAAATAATAATAATAATAATAATAATAATAAAATATATGAAAAGACGAAAATATCCTTCAAATTAACGATCAACTAACAAAATTATTGGTCAAAGGACTAAACTCGTAACGGATTAATAACCACAAGGACATGACCATTGAAAAAAGATAAGTGACTAAACTCGAAACCTGACAAACCACAAGGACTAAACCCGTAACGGATCACAAACCACAATGACATGACCCGCTGAAAAAAAAGTATAGGGACTAAACCTGTGAAACCCGACAAACCACAAGGACGATTTATGTAATTAACTCTAAATAATAATACATACAAAGTATATATTATAATGTATAATATACAAGATATGATATGTACAATAAATAATATACAATATATAAAATAAAAATATATTTAATAAATTCCGAATTTTTTTTGGTTTTGGGTTCGGATCGAGTTTGGATCGGGTTTCGGGTTTGGTTTCGGATCGGTATACATCAAATCCATATCCATATCCAAAATGTTTCAGGTTTAATTTAAATCCATATCCATATCCAAATCCAAAAAATCGAGTTCGGTAAATCAAAAAATCGGGTTTGGGTCGGGTATACACCGGGTCGGATTAATTTCCCATCCCTATCCCAGAGATCATAATGGAAGAGCGAGTAGCGGCCTGGGCCGAGCTAATTTCAGAATGGAAGAGCGATATTCCAAGAAAACCTGCAAACGTCACTCTTCAGAGGGTTTCCTTCGCTGCGCCGCCGTTGTCCTCCCATACCTTGATCCCACCGAGCTAGCTTCCATTTCCTCAACCTGCAAAACCTTATACAGAATCTCCAATCTCATAACATCGCGAAGAACGTCCGACGCTTCCAGAGGAATCGAGAATCTTCCAATCCCATTTCTCAACCCCAACTCTGGAGACTCACAGCCATACTCCTACTTCCTCTACACCCCCACCCATACCCTTCGGCTAAGACACGATTTCCGCCGCCGCCCATGGGGCTCCGACGACGATGCCCAATTTTACGGGGAAGAGGATTGGGTCGATCCGTTTTTGTTCCGGGTCGAAGATGCCTGTGGGTGCGAGTGCGCGAGGGGCTGCAGCGATGGCTGTCCGTGCTTGGAGGCCGACGGGTTCTTGCTGACCCGGGAATGTGGGCCGAGCTGCAAGTGTGACGCGGTGTGTGGAAATCGGGTGAGTCAGGGAAGGGTGACGGTCAGGTTGAAGATACTGAAGGATGAGAAGAAAGGTTGGGGTTTGCATGCGGCTGAGTTCATTCCTGGTGGACATTTCATCTGCGAGTATGCAGGTAATTTACTTTTTTTTTTTTTTTTTAACATTTTTAACAGTATTTTCTTAAATACCTTACTAGCTAGTTTATATATGTAAACTCTTAAAAAATGAACAATGAATTGATAGATTGATCTTTACGATTGTAGGTGAGCTATTGTCCACCAAAGAAGCAAACCGAAGACAGCAAACATACGACAAACTCGCATCAAATGGGTGCTTAACTCCGGCTCTCTTGGTCGTAAAAGAACATCTCCCATCGGGAAACACATGCATGAGGTTCAACATCGATGCCACAAGAATTGGCAACGTAGCCCGTTTCATTAACCATTCGTGTGATGGTGGAAATCTCGACACTATTATAATGAGGAGTTCTGGAGCTTTGCTGCCCCGCATATGCTTCTTCGCATCAAGAGATATTCAAGAAAACGAAGAGCTCACTTTTAGTTATGGGGACATTAGGCTTAAGCCAAACGGCCAGCAATGTTTTTGTGGTAGTTCTTCTTGTGCTGGTACTATGCCTTCAGAACATACATGATCATTGGCAGGTAAAAATGAGGCTTAAATAATGCTGCATATACACATGTGTATACATATTTGCACACACATGCATCACATCCTAGTTCTATAGCGTATCAATTTTTATACCCGTGTTTTCTATATCACTTCGACCATATCGTGTCAAACATCCATCAATTTTGGGTATTTGATGTTTTACATTTGATCACAACTTCGCAGTGATTATAAACTAAATCAAACTGACTAACATTTGATGAGCTGCGGCCCAAAGCGAATATGGCATGAAAAATGGGTTCTAAAAGTGAAAACACGGTGTAGTTTAGGTACTAAAATTGAAATAATCCCAAACTTAATTTTCACTGCTAGTGAAAATTGTGTAATGAGTTGATCTATTCAGTGAAACTAGCTTGCAAAGTCTATGAAATTGGTAAAAGTGTTCATAACGATGTCCGGCCTATGTTCCAATGATGCTCTCATAAATGTTACTCCCCCTACTTCAGGAAGAGAATAGAGATCTATATTCTCATATGAGGGTGGGGGGGGGGGGGGATAATTCATAATTGTGATGGAATGAGCACAATATACACCACATGTCTCTATGTTCCTTTTTGCATGGATTTATAGTGTCGATTAATTTTAGATCTTCATGCTACCCACCTCAACGTAATTGGGACTAAGGTGCAGTTGATGATTCACGAAAATAAAAATTAGTTGAACATTAGAAGTTCGTAGTTTCCACAAATTAGAGTTTAGAGTTGAATAAGTCAAAAGAAAGTGTTTGGTGAACAAAGTTGTTGAAGTTTTCTAGTTTTAATATGTAAAAGTCGAAGTAACTTCATTTTTTATCCAATAGCTGATAATCACTTTTTTTTCATGTGTTCTAAATCGCACTATTATTTTTGAGTGATGGCTTTACAAAATATCAATGGGGAAGTACATATTTATTGTCTACTGTTCGATCGCCAACTTTAAATGTGAAGATCGCAAAGGAGACATCGGAGAACCATCGCTGCTTTGAGATGCATCCTGCACCTGAGCAGCAAAATGCAAATTCCAGAGTACATCTTCAATTGAAGGTCTTTCAGATGGATCCTCATGCAAGCACCTGCAGCATATCTCCATCGTCGTCTTCACTGAATCGACCGAGCAAGTGTTTCTGATTGCCGGATCAATTGAACTATTTCTTGATATATCATCAACTATCATGCTGGCTTCTAACTGCATTGAAAGAATAATCCACGGTTGTTTAGCATGTTTGGAGATTTTTTTTTTTTTTTAATTTTTTTAGTTTGCAAGACTACCGGGTATTTTTCTGCTTCCGATTCATTCCTGGAATTTATCGGCTTGCCCGTGATTATTTCTAGTAAGATCACTCCGAAGTCATGTATATCTAACTTATCTTGATGCTTTGCCCTGTCAATCAACATAATGCATGTTTTCACATACCAAGCATTATCGTTTGTGTCAAGAACCTTGAGGTTCGAAGTATATACAGAAAAATCCAGAGGTTTTAAGAAATTAGGGAAGACCTTTTGAGCTTCGATTAAATCTTAAATATAAAGGGTAACCATAATATTTCACAAATATAAGTGGTGGTTTTGATTATTTTTTTTTACTGGTGTTGTACAGAATTACACCTGAAGGAGTTTTTTTTTTTGTATTTTTTTTTTTTTTTTGTAATTAGCCCAAACCGTAGGCGTTTTTGTAGTTTACCCCTAAAGTTAATAAATCATAGAGATGAGTCCATAGAGAAGCCAACATTCAGTTTAAATGTAAAAAAAAGAATCTAGATAATTACAAAAGAGAAACAAGCATCAAGTGGTATTTGTAATTCTGAAAGTTATCTGGGCTCGTCTGTAATTAGGCAAACCCTCAGGGTCCTTTTTTATGTAGTAAACCCTATATTTTATATCAGACCACTAAAGAAGAAAGTCACAAAACCTTGCACTCTTAAACTCCTTTGAACCACCAAGATAATTAAGGAGATTGTCCTGTAAAGTTGAGCATATCTGTGACAGTCAGTTAGTGCAATAACAAATCTCAGAAACATAAAAAAAAAGTTGTTCTTGTTTCCTACTTTTCCCGTACTGTCCGATAGCAAAGGCAGGTTGTAGCTGTTAATTTTAGAGACAAGGTGCTGGTCTATTAAAACATCTGTTATTTTGATATTATTGGCAACAAGACCAGGTACAATTCCTGTATGAAGAAACTGAATACCCTTTGCTACACCTGTAGCAGCTGATATACGCTGGGCCCATGTAAGTTTTCGTCTCGCATGCCTCTCTGCAGAAATACAAATGTTTAGTAGTTGTTTTCTTTCTCTCGTAAATATTACAGGGCATTTTTTTGTGTAATCACCCCGGAAAATGAGCCTTCGGGTTCGGACAAGGATACATGCAAGCACATCATGAAAACATAGGTTCTGTTTGTTTATTTACCAGATATCCAGCTTCTGAGAGTTCCGTTTGGCACATATTCGAAGACCAGAAATACTCTGCTCACACTCGAATCATCCAAGTAATACTCAAAGCAGTGTCCAAGAGCACTGACTAGATGGTGATGTCTGAGTTTGGATATCATTTCTATATGAGGCATAGAATAGTTCCTTTTCAGTTTAAGGCATCTTATCGCGACAAAAGAGCCGTTGCTCAGCTGACCTTTGTACATCTGAGTCAGTTAGAGGCAAACTCATCAACACTTTTTCGTCATCAACAGTAGCAAGAGTGAGCCGCATAAATATTAGAAGTTAAATCGCAAAAACAAAAGTAGGTTCATGTAGTTACGTGCATCTAATTTCTAAAGTGAAAAGCCTTATAACTGATAATTTAGTATAGTTTGCATAATATAAATTCATGAGGTTTTTATTGTTTACTATTTAGTCCAATGTGGTCGTTTCACCAAACGCCTCCTTATCTCTCGTTTGTACGATTCTAATCGTGTACATGTTGCTACCAACCTATATATGAACTCCATTCTTAATTGGAAAAAGATTCTTCAAGTATTTTTATGGATAACCTTACCTTTGATATAAGACATATTGCAATATTTATATACCTGGGTAAAAAGCCAAAACCATTCGTACATATAACTAAACATATATACTACCTCATTCTCAATTTAAGTGGGATGTTTCTCTTTTTTCCAATTATTAAGGATGGTAAATTTAGAATTTGATTTTTCAATTTTACCCTTAAGAGAAAATACATAATAATAATTGAAAGGTTGGAACGTAAGCAACATGCTCTTGAAAGATACCATAAATGAGGATGAAATAACCACAAGTGAATACTGTCTTTTTTCATAAACTAGTCATTCAGATCCGTGCGTTGCACACGTATTGTATAAATTTTTTTGAAATTTGATGTTTAGCATAAATAGTAAAAAGTATTGATAAAATGATTGCTCAAACTGTTAAATATAACTTGTTAATTGATTGGATTATGTCGGGTCGAGTCGCACCAAATTGGTGTTTACTAATAGGTTATGGTACAATTCTCTTTTCAATAATACGTACGCCGCCTGCTAAGTTTTTATCTGGTTTAATAGCAATACATTTACAATCGATTGACAACAACATTCAAGAACACTTTCAACATAACTGAAGATTGTTAACCAACCGTAAAACCAAAAAGAATTCTTAATATCTACGAATGTAAAAAATAAACAAAAGTTGAGCTAGTTGTGGTTCTAAAACTTTTGATTAATCTTTTAATTACATCAATCTAACCCCAAACAATCAAAAGTTGTATTATATTTGACATCTTAGAAAAAAAAAAAGAAATTTAACCATTTTTAAAACATGTTTTGACATTGATATTTTGGCATTGCTGATAAGTATTTTTAACATGGTACTAAAAATCAAGACATTAAAAATAATCGACTTTATATGTAAAGATGTACTATATTAGTGATATTAATCATTAATACTCAACATTTAATTATTAGGACTCAATCTTAATGACACTTATCATTAAGACTCAACATTTAATTATTGAGACTCAATCTTTATATATATATATATATATATATATATATATATATATATATATATAATGATGAAATAACCATAACAGTGACACTTTATTTTCCAAACTTGTTTAAAACGAGTTAGGTTTCTTGTTGTGTTTCTCTTATTCCACATAGTATTATATTTATGATTATTATGGAAGTTATAATAATTATTGGAATAAGTGTAATTTACGCTTAGTTCCCGAGTTTAACTTAATGAGAGAAAAGAAGGGAAATTGATGGAAATAAGAAGAAAGAAGAAATATTTGGTGTTGAGTTTTTTAATGAAAAAAACGGAAAGAAATGGAAGGAAAACTTTCCCTCATAACTTTCCTTCCGATTTAGAAGGATTTCCGATTTGGAGAGAAAAGAACAAAATTCTTAATTTTCCTTTCAATTCCTTCCAACTCGAGAACACAAAATACAATTTTCTTTCACTTTCTTTTCTCTTATTTTCTCTCCTAAGTTTCTTTTTCTTTCTTTTCTTTCCTTTACTAAAATTCAGGAACTAAGCGTTAGGTATAAAGATATAAAATAAAGATGAATAATATTCAAAAGGGAAATTTATTTTGGGGATTGAAAAAAAGGCAACCATCCCACTTAAATTGGGAAGGAGCATATATCTAAAATGGTTCATCATATACCAAAAGCCAATCACTCAAAGGCCGCCTGAATCCTTGTATACTTGCTCTATAATGTTCTGATATTGTTGAACTGAAAAGGTCGAGTATCAGATATAAGTCTCTTTCATCATCACTGACGAGTGAAATAGAAGTGATGGTTCTCTTTTCGCGGATGGATCCATGCCAAATCAGATGGACATAATTCTGATATCATGTTGAAGATGTTCATTACCACATGTAACTCAAATTTTGTACCCTATTGTGGCTTTAGATCAACTCAATAAAAGCATTCCCACTTATGAGGTTTAGAGAATTAATTGATACTATAATCTTCATGTCATATATCCCAACATAATTAGGTTTAAAGTGCAGTTGATAGGTAGGAACGGTTATTACTTCTACCATTATTTGCACGACTAAAATCATACATACAAGATACAAGGAGGCGTTTGGTGAAATGACCAAATTACCTGGCCATGAGAACCTTCTCCCATGCAAGCTGATGTATCAAAATTATTTGTCGCCTCGACAAGCTCTTCCATCGAAAACATCCTATAAGCTGGAAGTCCAAGTGCTCCTAGCTTCATTGCTTGAGTTATATATCCTATCAACGTCAATCAAATTCAGAGCAAAAAACAGTCCAATATAATAATTTATTGTGTCAACTGATTTTAGACCATTCATCGACACTGTAATCTTTATGTCATCGACCCTAACATAATCCTAACATAGTTAAGGTGAAGTTGATGATGACGACGACCTGACATGCATTGATCTATCTAAGAGTCACAAAAGAAATAAGAAGAAACATACTTGCATCTTTTAGAATCTTCGAAGTATAGCTTGTCGCTGCATTTTCAACTATAGATCTTGGCAGACGTGCTTCTCTCTTGGCAAGAAAATTCTTAACGGCCAAAAAAACCATAGAAACTAAAACCGCGCCCCCAACAACGCCTCCAAATATGCTCGAACCAAGAATGAGTTTACAAGCTCGTTTTCGCTTATTCGGACGAGGCAATATCCCCACGGCCAGAGCCGCGTTCTTACAGAACGATAACGGTCGCTGATTTTCATCACCAGTTTCCAAACAATTCCCACCATATAGCACAACCCTTCTCTTCGAATTAGAAATCAAACATCCAGGCAATTTCCCCGTCAACAGATTATCGGTCAAGTTCACGAAATAAAGGTTATCGTTACAAGTAAGATTTTCGGACAACATCCCTGTGAATTTGTTACCCGCAATGCCGATATAAACAACCGACGGCAGAGATAACAGAGACACCGGAAAGGGTCCAACGAATCTGTTTGACGAAATGTCTAGAGTTTTGAGCTGATAGTACGATCGAACTTCCTCGGGGATCCCAAATGTGAATTTATTGTTCCCCAACACTATGCTTTCGATTTTATCGCCGGTTATCGGAAATCGAGGGCCGAGAGCATTACTCTCCAGATCGAGCACTTGCAGGTTAGTCAAGCCGCTCAAATCAGGCACTTCACCAGAAAATTCGTTACCAGGCAGCACAAGAACCCTTAGATTTTTCAAATTCTCGAGCGATTCCGGCAGGATCCCGTAGAAAGAATTGTTTTTTAAATTCAAAACAGATAGAGATGAGAGTGAGCCTACCCCGTTCGGAAGCACACCCGTGAAGTTATTTCTCTCGAGTATGAGTGTTTGAAGATTCTCCATTGAAGATATAGTCGGAGGTATTTCGCCATGGAGGTAATTCGAAGTTAGATTCAGTATCTCCAGGGACGATAAGCGCGTGAGATTTCCGGGCAGAGGTCCCCACAGACCCAGAGAGACTAGCGTGAGGACTTTTAAGCTCGGAAGCTGTATAAGCTCAGTGACGAAAGAATCGATTGAGAAATTAAAGGGCAACCTCGGCGTGCCAATGTCTCCGACGATGTGCAGTTGAGTTATGCTTTCTTCGTAGCAAACGATGATTAGGGTTTCAGTTGGTTCGGTGTTGCAGAAAACGGTGTCGTCTGACCAGGTTTTCAGAAGAGGTGGGGAGTTCAGGAGGAGTTTGATTTTCATAAGAATTTGTACTTGGGATGATGATTGTGGATGATCTGAACTGGAGAATGAAGAAAAGAATATGGAAAATGAAAACAGTAACAGTATATGGAATCCATGTATTGCCATAACTGTCTTTCTTCTTACTCAGAGTGCCTGCATTTATCATCAATGGAAAATAACTAAAATTAACAGAATAAATGAAGCAAAACGTATTATTCTTCATCAACAACAATCCGTGCGTCTTCGTAAAAGTAATTCGTACATTACACGCTTGTCATACATATCGTCTCATGAATGTCTATCTTCCTATTCAGAGTGCCTGCATTTATCATCTATGGAAAATAACTGAAATTAACAGAATAAGTGAAGCAAAATGTGTTATTCCTCATCAAGGACAAACCGTGCGTCTTCGTAAAAGAGATTCGTACATTACACTCTTCGTCATACATATCGTCCCATGAAGCAACCAGGCAGAATAACCAAATATGAAGAAAAATGGAAAAAAAAAAAAAATCAGATACGACTGCCGAACTTCACCAACTGGGCAGACAACTAACCTTCAAATGAAGCAAACACACACTTCTAGACGGAGCACATTCTTTATGAAGCTACACCGACCCGACAAAGATTGATTATCTGTTCTGGAATTTAGATGGGAGAAGAGATGGAGACTTGTGTTGCAAAATTGATACCACAAAAGAAAAGGGGGGAAATAAAATACTAATAATTGTACCATGCACATAAGAAGACAAGTGAAAGTCACAAGGTTTCCATGAAGTTGGGGGTGGGGGGTTATGCCCCCCACATTTTCAAGAAAAATGTATTTTATGAATTTGTGATTTTTGGCCGCCATATTAATTATTTGGAAATATATAGGGATTAATTTTTAATATTTATGATGAATTTTGGTTGAGCTTTTGCTTAAAAACATAGTTTGGATTAGTATTTAATAAAGCATAAGAGATTGGTAGATAAGTAAAGTTATGAACTTGAAACACTACTAATTAGAATTCGTAAATTAAAAGATACAGACAACAAATACACCAATCGTAATGGGTTCGACAACGAAAATAATTAAGATACTGCCTCTCGCAAACATGTTTAATCACTATACATCCGATCTTATATGAGCCGCAAAAATCTATCTGGATACAACCCTGCATGGAGTACTCCCTTCGTCCGACTGAAATGGGGTACTTGTGATAGGAAGGGCAGCCGGCGTAAAACTTTACCATTTGTTTTGTTTTGCATGATTTTATGGTGTTAACTAATTTTAGACAATTAAATGAGACTATAATTTTTATTCCACTGACCCTAATATAGTTGAGATTAAAGTACAGTTGATGATGATGGTGATGATAATTGGATGTGATGAATTAATAAGTTGTGTAAGTAGTAACGACGACTGCATGATGGAGATTATCAATTAAAATATATTGATGGTAAATATAGAGTAAAAATTAATTGACTTGATTTTGATTATTTAATATGAATTAATGACAGTTATAGTCGCGAATCTTTTAAGGAAAAAAAAAAGAATAAAGATAGAGCTACGATTGGGATGGTGGAGTAATAATTAATATACACACACATAATGGCTTCACAAAACCGACAATTTTCTTTGTACATTTTCTCCTTTTTTGCTCTTTAAACTTTATTTGTCGTTATGTTGCCAATTATATCAGTGCTTTTGAAGCTTTAATAGTCTGAACCACAAAGTAAAAAAAAAAAAAAAAAAAAAAAAAGGAAAACCAGCGAAGAGAGATTCTTGCAGAAGAGAAGAAAACCATTCCTTTATTCAGCCTCTTGGCTTTCGGTTTCTGCTGCGTAGACCATCCTAACTAGAGATGTTAAACGGGCTAGCCCTAGTGGTTCTGGCCATTTCATGGCCTGCTAAGCAATCTGTCCGGCCAAAAAGTTCTTATTTAAACGGCCAGAATATTTCATTTAACCCTAACCCAATGCTTCTGCTAAACGGACTAAATATTTAAAAAATATATTTTTTATTTTTTATAAGTCATATACCAAATAAAAAACAGTAACAAAATATATATATATATATATATATATATATTAACAAATATACTATAATAAATATAACAAAAAATACACTTTTATGTATATACATATATATATATACACACTATATTAACAAATACAGTAATAATATATATATTATATATAATATTAATATATATTACATATATAATAGTAATATATGTTATATATATAAATAATATTAGTGTAAGTTGAAATTAATAATATATATATATATATATCTAATGCCGCTAAACTGGCCCGCGCCAAAAGTTCTGATTTAAACGGCCAGAAATATCACTAACCTTTTGGCGGGTTAAACGGCCATATCCTGGCCCGAGCCCGTTTAACATTTCTAATCCTAGCTCTATCTCTCTTTTATTTATTATTATTTTTTCACATCAAACATCGTATTATTATATATCTTATATAAGAAATATTTAAAAATTCTGTAGGAAATATGAAATTAAGGTTGATCTTGTCTTAGGCAGTGAGCTTTCGCTTTTCAAGTCTCGTCAGCTGTTTGGCATTTTGGCTTTGGGGGGTCTCACATGTAGTTATCTTGGCTTAGCTGTGATCCTCTTTGGGCTCCTCACTCTGTAGAGATGTCAAAATAGGTTAGGCCTGATGGCTCAGTCCAACCCGTCCGCCTAAACTTTGGGTTAGGTTGTATAGTGTTTTCTGATGATTTGGTTAAAACTGCCCGACCCTTGAGTTTCAACCGTGGTCAACGGTAATTGTTGATAGCTCATCCGTCCTGGCATCCACGTATGCGCTCCCTCCCTGCCAGCTCAACCATCCCGGTTGAGGACAAAAGAACCGATTTTCGGATAAATCGGCCGAGCAGAACAACGAGGAGGACCGACCGGGTACGTATCAAATTTACTCCCAGGTCCCGTTAAGGACCGGACCGGACAGAACCGTCAGGGCCGACCTGATGACCAGTCTGGAGCAAGGACGAAAGGGCCGACCAGGTACAGGGTAAATACGCTCCAAAACACCGTCATGACACGACCGATCAGAGCAGCAGGAGACCTGAGGGCCGACCCCAGTACCGACCACAACGGATAACCTTCGCCAAAAGCATGCGGAACAGGCACAAAGGACATGCGGAACAGGCACACAGGACAGTTAATGCATTCTGTCCTCCCTCTTTCCAAAGCAGTCCCCAAAGGCCGCCACGTGTCTAAGGCACACTCTCCCTCTGACAAGTGTTTGGACGCATTCCCAGACATCCTCCAGCTGTCTCCCGCTGATTGGCCAAGATTTTCTATATATAGAAGGAATGTACAAAAAGAAAGGACTTTTGGAATTTTTCAGGAAAAAAAGAGAGAAAAAGAGAGAGAATATAAAAAAGACTTGTAAAAAGCAAGCAATTAATTTAGACCGACTTAAAAGTTCAACTCGGCTCTATCATAGATTACGATCATCAATAAAATTTCGTGATCCAACTCATTTATCTTTTTTACTGTTTTCTACGTGGCTTCGACCACCTAGTCCAGGTCAGCACACGTCACGGTGATCAAATCGGTCATCAACAAATTGGCGCTAGAAGGAGGGGCATTCGCTGCCCACAGCTACATACGTTCTCACCGGAATCCTGACAAGATTGTTCCAATAGAGATGTCTCACAGAAGTTCCAAGCACAACCAACCCGCCACGGAGGAAGAAAACCTCCTTAAGGTGGTAGAGTGCTTTAAACACCCCGCGTTCATCCAGGGAATGAATGCCCTCATGGCGCGAGTCACTGAAGGCGGAATCCTTCAGAAGCCTGAGGACCAGATGGAGGCCCAATCTCAGACAACCCGCCAGCCGCCCCTAGGCGGGATCAAAAAAGAACAGTCTCCTGAGTTGTCGGGGAAGAGGCGGAAAGCCATGGTGAAAGCCCTCACCCTTCCCAGAAAAATCGGCTTTCTCACCCCATATTGGTTTTTGATCGACTGGAGACACGAAGGAGAACTGAAAAAATAGCACCGGCCCGGACCAGTCCGAGTCAGGGCCGCAAAGAAGAAAAGGCTACCCGTCAATCCCGAGTCCCGACGCAAACACTACCGCAAACTCCAGGCGACGACTCGAGTGAAATCGAGTTCCTCAAAAAATGCCTCACGGAGCTTCAAATTAAACAACTCCAGCCATCTCAAAATTCTGAATGGCTCAACAGCCAGGAGAGTCCCCTTGCCTCTAGTGTTTTGGCGGAGCTTCTCCCGGAGAAGTTTAAGGTCCCCCAAATTCCCCCATATAACGGGGAGACCGACCCCAATGCCCATCTTGGACACTACAACTCATGGATGGACCTACATGGGTCCCAAGATGCATTCCGATGCCGGATGTTCTCCCTGACTTTGGGGGAAAGGGCTCAAATTGGTATCGCTCTCTACCCAACCACTCTATACAGACATGGGCTCAGCTCACTGCGATATTCCGATCCCATTTTATGGGATCTCTAGTGCGCGTCGCCCCGCGGTCCTCCATCGCCTCCGTCGTGCAGGGGCCAAACGAATCCCTCAAGGATTATATATCCCGTTTCAATAAGCGGATATTGGAAACAAAACCTATGCCCGATGACGCACTGGCCATAATTGCTCAGGCCAGCCTCCTGAAAAATTCTTTTTTTTTTCGCTGGACGGTGTGCCAGAACATCCCTCACACATATCAAGAGTTCTTAGAGCGCGCCAGCTCCCACATCGCTGCCGAGGAAGCTATGTCGGCCCAGTCTTAGTCATGCCCGCCGATCAGAAAGGATCGTACAAGATGAAAGAAGACAGGCATGACTCCAGCGAGACCCGCCAAGAAGCCCACCGGGAGAATAAGGCCACCGGCCCTCTTCGACCGCCCCATCAACCCAGAATTATCGGGAGCAAAGGCCCGATCTCATGGGCAGCTTCGCCGAGATATACTCTGTAGGGGCTGCGGCCATATTCGACTAGATAAAGAATAAGAATTTGCTTCTGGTCCCTCAGCCGATCTACAAAGACCAGAAAGACATGGATCAGACCCGCTTCTGTAAATACCATTAATCGGCGGGTCATAACACCGAGCAGTACCGAGACCTCATCGCAGCCTTGATCGCGGTATGCGACGATACCGAGTTGAGGCGATTTACCCGGAACCCACCCCGAGATCGCCAGGATCGGTCCGACCCGGCGAAAGCAAAGAACGATTGGGTGCCTCCGCCCCCTAAATCTCCCCAGGAAATCCTCACTGTAATGGGGACGGCCGAAGTCGACGACCATCGGTCAAAGCGGCAGAAGAAAGCCTTTATTTGATAAGCTGATGGACAAATTAAATACTCGCAAGTGTACGAATCGCTTTTGTAGGAAGCGGCAAGTAACTCCGAGGTCGATCTCTCGAGGAATTGGAAACGGTTTAAAGTTCGATATTGTTCGGCAAATAGTTGAATGAACAAAAGTACAATAAATTAAAATACATCAATGTTTCGATTGGATTATAATACTAACGCATAAAATTAAAATAAACTAAGTGATAACAACACCAATTTGATCGTCGGATAGTAGAGAGATTACAATTATGAGAATGATATGGGAATTTAGAGTCACCGACACACACGTAATCAATTATTAGTTCCGATACTCAAATAAATAAGGTTTGGAATTATCGATTGCTCACGATTAAAAGAAATCCGTTTGTTGGCGGTAATTCTAAAAATCACGATTGTTCTCAACGAAAATTAAGAGATACTCTTTTGATGGGGATGAATCCCTAACTAACAATCAATTAACCGACTACTTTTGATGAGGTAAATTGTTAAAAGATCGCGAAAAGCTCGAGAACATTCACAATCGCTTTTTCGGTCGCTTGATGGCGAACACCGACAAAAACCCTCGATTCGAATAATAATAACAACAATGAAAAAGGTTTGATGATCTAATTCAAAAGTTTTAAAACGAAGAACGAACAAGAGGAACAATCCCAAACTTTTACCCTGAAAATAAAAAGGAACTAACAATCAAAAACATGTGTGTGGCTATATCTAAAAACCCATATGAAATGATTAGCTACACATGATTATTACAACAACAATAATGGAAATTGAAGAACAAAACATGGTAGAAACTTCCCTTGTAAATGCCGAAATCGAAATCCCGATGAAGGTTTGATGATCTTCTTTCAAGAATTCACAACAAAATGATACAAGGAATTATTATATCTCACAAATGTATTTTTCACTCCAAGAACATACAAAGAAGATGATGAAATAATCTCACTTTCTCCTCACTTTTTGGTGTTTTCTCCCTCAATCTTGTGTTTTTCACCCAAGAATATCTTCAACAAGATAAGCACATCTTCAAAATGGTCTCCACCTCCTTTTTTTATAGCCAAAAGTATCAAGGAAAGGCTTAAAGTTGTGCAAAAAGGTCAAGGAAAGTGACATGAACCGAAAAGTGACACGGCCCGTGTCCTGGGACACGGTCGTGTCGTACTACGCACGATAAAGGAAAAAGGGTCTGTATTGAGACTCGGCCGTGTCCCATGACACGACCGTGTTGTACTGCTCTGGAAATGCAAAACGACTGGATCGGGCTCGGCCGTGTCATAAAAGACACGGCCGTGTTGTACTCTTCCGGAAATAGTGATTCTTACTGGAGCGAGACCCGGCCGTGTCTTATGACACGGCCGAGTTACCTGATGTGTCTCGAGTCGCCTGGTGCAGCCGAGTCGCCTGGTGCAGCCAAGTTCGGTTTTTGGTCTTCTTCGGCTTGATCCTTCGTTCTTGTATCAATACACCTCGGAATTTAGCATATGATATACCGTTTCGAAGCCAATTTCACGAGGAATTTATGACAAAGGAGAACACATCTCAATTAGGAGTGGAGATTTTGGAATTTAGACGATTCGACCGATACTGCTTCAATCTTTCGTTGTTTTAGGCCCCATTTTAGCCCTTGATCGTCATAAACTCCAATATTAGCTATGAAAACGCATATTTCACCACAATCTTCGCTAAATTACCTATAAATTAAAAACACAAAATACCACGCATAAAAGAGAACAAAAATACTAAAAAGCAATCAAAAACACGACTAGAAAGAAGAGAATGAGTTGATCAACAATCGACTCATCAAATCCCCTCAAACTTGAACTTTGATCGTCCCGAGCAAATCACTTTAAAATAACCATTCTGAAAAGGGGAACTCAACTGTTAAAATACCTCAAAGGACCTCTTCGAAAATTTCATCAATACTCACAAGTAAAATAAGTCGAGTTCTACAAAGTTTTCAAACCTCCGGGGTGCTTCCTTAACATCATAGTCAATACTTGGCAATATAAACCTCACTGGTCAAGTGTATTCACTCACTCTCAAAGTGATATGGATAAGTATACGCTCGGAACTCATTCAATGAAATAAGGAACCCCATAGGCTTGCCAATCATCTTAATCTCTACCACTGTTTTGTGCATGCAAAATTTTCGTGAATCAAAAAGGGCATTACTCGGCTTGAAATGTAGGCTTTGGTCGAGGTGGGATAAATATGGCTAAAGTGACTTGACTCGAGCAATTTTAGAATTTAAATCACCATAGTCGCTTTAGAAGCTCAAGATTTTTGAGATTTGCTTCTTTCATCCCCTTAATTATGAACCACTTGCGACAAGCACTTTTGAAAGTGAAAAACACAGCGTCAAACCCTCCTTATTGCTCCGATTTTTTTTTGGCTTGGGTTGATTTAGGATCCGTTTTACGCGAATGTAAACGATGGGTCACATGAATACACCCGGTTACTAAGATCACAATTACTTCCAAGCATACTCATATCTAAGGTAACCGTTTTACGCGAATATAAACATGGGTCACATGAATACACCCGGTTACTAAGTTCCCAAAAATAGCGGAGTAATTATTTTCACCATTTCAACACTCCCAACAATATGTATATCACCCAATATCACCACAATCTTTTGTATCCTTGTCAAAAATAATTTCTAATTGCTCAAGTAGGAATCGAAGGATTATAGTAATAGAAAGCTCGATATGTGGTTTAACAATGAAATAGACAATGACCTCAATTGGGTTTATTTAAGGAATGATCGAATGTCGGGTTGGCCAAAATCGAAGGGTTAAGATCAAAGGTGCCAAAAAATCATTTCCACACAATTGCACACACACACTAGTAGTTTTGAACAAGAAACCAAGGCAAGTTCTAGAGTCTTAAATCAAAAATGAAACACTCGACAATGAAACTTGCATTTTAGAAAATGCACGAAGGCTCAATAGCTCACAAGTAGGTTTGTTCATACCTCCAAGATATTAAAACCACTTATTCAATTTCACACCCGTTTCGATTATCAACAATTTTTTTCTCAACAAATTATCCTTGATTTGTATATCAAAACAACGAAATAAATCCTGAGGCATTCCAAAAAAAATTCACACTTCAAATTTTTCTTCAAGTTTGCAAAATAAAAACACACCAAGTAAAAACACACCAAGTAAAAACTCACCAATTAAAAACACACCACAAATAAGTGCAAAATGTTCAAAACAACCAAAAAAATAAGCAAACAAGCAAAATAGTATCCGAAAACAAATAAAAACAAGAGTAATGAAGTATTTCTTGACCAATCCCCCCCCAAACTTGAATTAAAGAATATACGAACGAATGGGGTATAGTATTTAAAGAAAAGAATTTCATTGGTCAAGAAATACTTACGACCGGTTTACTGGTCGGGCGGAGGGAAGTGGCCTTGCTGGACATGCCACTCGCACATTCGTCTCACAAGAGACAATGTCTCGCGTCGCTCCCGTCTAGCCTCCTCTCGGTAGGCTACGAACTCCTCCCTTAATGATGGGCGCGAGGGGGCACGTCCAATTTCGGCCCGCCTTGACGTCTCGGGCCGATTTCTCGTGCTTTCTTCTTCTTCTTCTTTGCTCTCTTCTTCTTCCTCGTCATCCGGGCCTCTTTCATAAGTCTCCTCCTCTTCTATCCTTTCTGCTCTATCTTCATCCATAATGCGCCTAGGTCGAACATTTCGGTCGATAGGGCTGTGACCCGGGGGAGCCAAGCCGGCTGCCATCCGTGCTCGACGGTGTGCCTCCGTAGCCATTTGAAGATTTCCCATATCCCGAATATTATTTATGGTTGTCAAAGGCGGATTCGGGAGAAGGAAGTGGTCGTTGTCGGTCTGCATGAAGACTGTGCGCTGTTCATAGTCCAGGATGTTCATCACCTTCACTACGGAGATCGATAGAAGCATATTTCCAGGAAGGGGAGTTCTCTGAGCCAAGGAAATACCGAAGTGAAGTGCGATAGGGGTAATCAAACCCCCTATCCATATCTCCCCCTTTGGATTTGTCGCCACATCCTCAAAGTGTTCCGCTACCATAGCCCCGGTTGCGGGAATAGAGTTGTCGAGCATGTGAGTCAGGATGTATAACTCCCGAAGTGAAATGGGCCCGGTTTCCTTTCGGCCATATATTGTATTCGCAATCACCTTGTGTAAGTATCTGAGTACGGGATTGCGAATGTTCGATCCTTTAGCCGATCTTGCAATATAATATCGCGCCTCACTCCCCGAGTATTCTACCATGGACCTCCAGTAGGTTTCACAAGCGAACCGATTTATCGGGTAATGGCCGTTGTGTCTTGCATGATAAATTTCCTCCAACTGGACGATAGTCAGTCTCTCCTCGTTGTTGTTGATCCGGAATGTCATTTCTGTCGGTTCCCGAGTTACCGAATCTCTTCTTATAGTGAGAGTGCTGAGAAACTCCATCGTCATACACCTATAAGTCGGCCACTGTTGAGTCATCATCCACGGCCAATGCACTCTTTCAAGGAATTTCATCACATCTTCCCTTATCCCCATTGCGTTCATGCATTCGTCATCGGGCCACCTCGTGGGGAACATTTTTTTCTGACCCAGCATTTCCCACCTTTCATATTGTGTTTCAGGGAGATTGATTCCATAAGACTCCGGAGTTTCCACAGCCCTTTGAATAGCCATTCTTGCCGGCTGTACTTGTTCCCCTCCATTCCTACCCCTTCCGCGCTGAGCATTTCCTCGTCCTCTTCCTCGTGCCATTTTCTGCAAAAATTTCAATCTATCATTATCTAAGGACTTGAGAAAGTATTCCTCCCCCAAACTTATAGCAAGCAATAAAATTCCCCCAATATAAACATTATCGATCAAAACAACTCCCAAGCAAAATCTATTGTTTAAATTCATCATCTTCATCATGGAAAACATCCCTTAATTACAAGAATTTTCAATCGAGAAATTTAATCATCAAGCATGAAGAATTATCAAAAATCCCCAAATTTCATCACCTTCAATTTATTCAAGAACCCTAGATAATTAAGGACTAGTGATTCAAATCATCATAGCATGTTCATAACCAAGAATAACCATCAAAAACATGAGAAACATACCTTGATTTCGGAGAAATTGAAGAGAGAAAAAAAAAAAATTAAAGCCCGGTCCCAATTCGTCCGATTTGCTCCTTTGAAGAGTGAAATTGGTTGAAAAATGATGATTACGTAGTAGATTCTTGTATCTCCCCTCGATTTTGCACAAAATTTCTTTAAAAACGAAGATAAAAATCGGAAATATAGATGCCAGGGTTCGCAGGGAGGAAGAAAAATAAAATTTGGAGAAGATAAAAATGGGGAATCGGCCGTGCTCCCTTTTATATAAGACTGACTGACACGGCCGTGTTGCATATGACACGGTCGTGTCGTGCTGTTCGTAATAAGCAAAAACTCACTATCGGCCGACTCGGCCGCGTCCTATGACACGGTCGTGTCGTACTCCCTCAGAAAACCAATTCTCACTGTATTGAGGCCCGACTGTGTCCTGTGACACGGCCGTGTCGTGCTGTTCGAAATAATCAAATTCTCACTGTTTAGGGACTCGGCCGTTTCCTACTTGCCCAGATTATTAGTTTCTGAAAACGCACTCGTTTCCTGCAATTTTAACACCCACAGTTGAACCGGTCAGTTTTGAATCGAATAAAAACAAATAAGGAAAATAAATGCGAAAAACAAAAGACAAAAAAAATCTAACTAATTCGTTGGGTTGCCTCCCAAGTAGCGCTTTTTTATAGTCATTAGCTCGACTTTTTCCCGTTTTGCTCAAGCTTCAACATCGTGCACCTCTATGCACTCAAACACATTGATTTCTTCGATTCGTCCGAAATACGGCTTCACTCTATGCCCTTTTACTTTAAAGTGCTCGTTCTTCCGCGGATCAAGAAGTTCTACTGCTCCGTGCGGCCATACTTTAACGACCTTAAACGGTCCTCCCCATCGCGATACCAATTTTCCGGGCATGAGTTTAAGACGGGAGTTATGTAACAAAACATCCATCCCGGGTTTGAGAGATTTACGAACGATACGCTGATCATGATACCGTTTCGTCCGTTCTTTGTAGAGTTTAGCGTTTTCGTACGCCTCATATCGCATCTCATAAAGCTCATTTAAATGCAAAAGTCGTTCCTCGCCCGCCTTTTCTTGATCCAAATTGAGCGCTTTGATTGCCCAATACGCCTTGTGTTCCAACTCAACGGGCATGCTTTCCCAAATACTAGGCGATACGGGCTCATTCCAATTGGAGTTTTGTAGGCCGTGCGGTATGCCCATAAAGCATCATTCAACTTCAATGCCCAGTCCTTTCTTGTCGGTTTCACCGTCTTTTCAAGCACTGTCTTTATTTGCCGATTGCTTACTTCTATTTGCCCGGAAGTTTGTGGATGGTACGCCGTTGCGACCTTATGCATCACATTGTACTTCTTAAGTAAGCCTGCAAGTTGTTTATTGCAAAAATGCGTGCCATTGCCGCCGACATACCCTCTGCGTCTCGAACTCGTAAAATCACATCCCTAAAAAAATTGCAAACCACGTTAGCATCGTTAGTTCGGGTTGGAATTGCTTCCACCCACTTAGAGACGTAGTCTACAGCAACCAGCATATACTCAAAACCATGGAAAGTGGAAAAGAACCCATAAAATCAACTCCCCAAACATCAAAAAGTTCCACAACAAGATTGTTCGTCAACGGCATCTCATTCCTTTTGCTTATATTCCCCGTTCGTTGACAACGGTCGCAACTCTTGTAATGGGAATAGACATCCTTAAATAATGTTGGCCAGTAGAATCCCGATTGAAGGACCTTGTGCGCCATTTTCTTTGCGCTAAAATGTCCCCCACAGTGCAACTCATGGCAAAATAACAATATGCTCTCGTGCTCTTCCTCCGGGACGCAACGTCGGAATATCTGATCAGGCCCCAACCTGAATAAGTAAGGCTCATCCCAAAAGTAATGCCTGCACATGGAAACAAACCTCTTCTTCCCTTGGTAGGTCAAGTCGGGCTGCAAAACACCACTAACAATGTAATTGACAATATCAGCATACCAAGGTGTCCTTGTTACATCGAATAATTGCTCGTCAGGGAAAGTTTCAACAATTGGCAAAGGATTATCAAGCTTAAAATTATCTCCCTCGGTTAGCCTAGATAGATGGTCGGCAACTACGTTTTCCGATCCCTTTTTATCTTTAAATTCCAAATCAAATTCTTGCAGCAGAAGAACCCACCGAATTAATCTTGGTTTTGCATCGGATTTTTTTAATAAATATTTCAATGCGGCGTGATCCGTATGCACAATAACTTTTGAGCCAACCAAGTAGGATTGAAATTTGTCTAAAGAAAACACAACGGCCAAAAATTCTTTTTCGGTGGTGGTGTAATTGGCCTGAGCTGCATCGAGCGTTTTGCTCGCATAGTAAATCACGTGGAAAAATTTATTCACTCTTTGCCCCAAAACAGCACCTATAGCAAAGTCGGACGCATCGCACATAATTTCAAAAGGGAGAGACCAATCGGGAGCAACAACAATAGGTGTGGAAGTTAACTTTTCTTTTAAAGCATTAAAACCGACTAAACATTCCTCCGTAAAATCAAATTTGGCATCTTTGCACAAAAGGTTACTCAAAGGGCGGGCAATTTTCGAAAAATCTTTAATGAATCGCCTATAAAACCCGGCATGACCTAAAAAGCTTCGAACCTCTTTGACACATGAAGGCGGAGGTAATTTAACAATTAAATCAACTTTAGCCTTATCAACCTCCATTCCTGTATTGGAAACCACATGACCTAGAACAAGACCTTGTTTAACCATAAAATGACTCTTTTCCCAACTAAGTGTAAGATTACACTCAATACATCGTTCTAGCCCAATAGTCAAATTATTTAAACAATCATCGAAAGTGGTTCCAAACACAGAAAAGTCGTCTATGAATACCTCGATGGATTTTTCTAACAAGTTGGAGAATATGGATAGCATGCACCTTTGAAAAGTAGCGGGAGCATTGCAAAGACCAAACGGCATCCTCCTAAAGGCAAAAGTGCCAAAAGGGCAAGTGAAAGTGGTCTTCTCTTGATCCTCCGGAGCAATGGGAATTTGATAGAAACCTGAAAGACCATCTAGAAAACAGTAATAATCATGCCCAGCTAAACGTTCCAACATTTGATCAATGAAAGGAAGAGGAAAATGATTCTTTTCTGTTACGGCATTTAATTTCCGATAATCAATGCACATTCTCCAACCGGTTACTGTTTTAGTGGGCACCAATTCATTTTTATCATTACGAACCACCGTTATTCCAGATTTCTTAGGCACTACATGCACAGGACTCACCCACTTACTGTCGGATATCGGGTAGATGACTCCGACATCTGGCAATTTCAAAACTTCTTTTTTCACAACTTCTTGCATGTTCGGATTCAAACGCCTTTGAGGTTGCCTAACCGGTTTAACATTTTCCTCAAGAATTATTTTATGCATGCACCTAACAGGACTTATTCCCTTGATATCAGAAATACTCCACCCAATCGCTTCCTTTAACTTAGTTAGAACTTCTACTAATTTGTTTTCTTGCAAGGGAGTTAATTCGGAAGAGACAATTACAGGGTAAGTGTCACTTTTGCCTAAGAAAACATATTTAAGATGTGCCGGAAGTTCTTTCAATTCAAGTTGGGGTGGGGTGATTTCAACGGGCTCCTCAAATTTTAATTCCAATGGTATCTTAAAACCGTCAACTTCACCAATTGTTTCGGAATTATCTAACAATGCAATATATTCTTCAATTTCTAGATTATTAAGCCCCATGACATGCTCAACGGTTAGAGCATCATGCAACGTGTCCCCTACATCATCATGAAAATATGCATCATTAACCAAAGAATCAATGCAATCAATAAAATTCACATCATGGGCAGCATAAATATGAGAAGGGATAGGAGATGAACCGAACACGTTGATTTCCACGGTTTTGCCCAAGACGGTCATGGTGACCTTTCCTTCATCAACATCGACGATTGTTTTTGTTGTACGCATGAATGGCCGTCCTAGAAGTATTGTCCCTTCATTTTCGCTTGTCCCAAAATCGCTCATCTCCAAGATAACAAAATCGGCCGGAATCACCAACTTGTCCACTTGGACTAATAGGTCTTCAATGACTCCTTTGGGGTATTTCACCGACCTATACGCCATTTGAAGAGTCATTCTTGTCGGTTTAATTCCCCCGAGTCGAAGCCTAAAATAGGTCGAGTATGGCATGAGATTTACACTTGCTCCCAAATCTAACATCCCACGAGCAACTTTCTTATCCCCCATAGTAATGTCGATCATAAAACTTCCGGGATCGCCTTTCTTTTGACCCCTTGCTTCTACCTCGTAGAGCACCACTTTCTCGTTCCCATTGTATCTTCTTTTGTTGGAGGTCAACTCTTTGAAAAATTTTGTATAAGCGGGAATGTTCTTCACAACATCCAAAAGAGGTAAGTTGACATGAACCTTCGAAAGAATGTCGTAGATTTCGGAAAATTGCTCATCTTGCTTTGCTTTTCTAAGTCGGCTTGGAAAAGGAATTGGTGGCTTATATGGTTGAGCGGATTTGTGAAGCTTGGAAGTTGAAGTTGCTTCGTCTATTTTCTCCTCTTGATTTCCCGACTCGTCTTCTTTCTCATCGCCTCTTTCTTTTACTTCGGAATTAACTTCTCTATTAATCACTTTACCACTTCGGAGAGTGGTAATGGCTTGAGCTTGCTCGGGTTGACTTGGTAGTTTACCCCTTTCTTGTCTACGTGCCTCGGTAGCAAGTTGCCCAATTTGAATCTCCATTTTCTTCATCGAAGCTTCTAAAGATTCGAACCTCTTATTGTTCTCTTCTCGGTTTTCCTTGCTCTCCTTAATGAATGCCGCAATACTCTACTCAAGAGAGTTCCTTTGTTGTGGAGGTGGTTCACTTCGCGTTGGTTGTTGGGCTCGGTTTCCTCCGTTGTATTGAGCTTGGGCGTTTGTGTCGTATGGAATCGGATTGTTGTTTCTCCATGAGAAATTCGGATGGTTTCTTAGCCCAGGATGATAAGTATTTGGGATAGGTGCATTTCTTGCGTTTCCGCCATAATTATTTCTCTTCTCTTCCCATTCGGGCCTTCCCGTGCTTTGCCCCATAGCCCAATTAACTTGTTCGGTTTGTTCTCCCGGAAAAGTATGAGGGCAGGAATTGGCATCATGTCCGGGTGCTCCGCAAATCTCGCAAACTCGTGAGCTAGAAGATTTATTTTGAGTCTTGAGTTGTCTTAGTTCATTTGTCAACTCATCTATTCTAGATTGCATCTTGTCCTTCTCGCTTACTTGGTGCACGGCTCCCCTACGAACACGTACACTTTCTTGTTGAGAATTTGCTCCCAATGTTTCATACACGTCATACGCTTGTCTCTCCGTCAATCCCCAAAACGAACCATCGGCTGCATTATCTACCGCTCCTTGGCAATATTGAGTCAATCCGTCATAGAAGAATTGATTAAGTAGTTGAAGCGGATAGTGATGGTGTGGGCATTGAATAAGTAGCATTTTGAATCGATCCCATGCTTCGTGAAATGCCTCTCCGTCTTGTTGTCCGAAAGTTGAGATTTGAGTTCTCAATTGCGTAGTCTTTGAATGAGAGAAGTACTTGGTAATGAATTTATCGTAAACTTCATCCCATGTTCTTAGTGAGCCGGGCGCCAAAGTCATCAACCATTGTTTCGCCCCATCCTTTAGTGTACAAGGGGTTCATCCGTAGTTGATCCTCGCTCAACCCATTTAATGGGAAGTTGTCAATCGCCACATAGAAGTCTCGGATGAATGATAATGGATCCTCTCGTGCTAATCCGTGAAATGAGGGCAATTGCTCGATGTGAAATCCGCTTATTGTAACACCCCGAGATATTCGGAATAATTACAGCGCCGTAAACCCTTTAGATAAGGATTTACAAGGCTAATTTTAAAAGAAGTGTAAAAATAAACCAATCGAACACTGGAATTCACATACAGATTTGAATCAAACGATCAAATGTGCTGACTTATACAACCATATCGAAAAGACTTTATTAATACAGACATACTCGATTACTAAACGAACCAAGAAGACAAATCACAATAATAAGAACATCAACCACATCACTGAGCCATCTCATCGTCTCCGCATCAGGTCGCCCTCCCGCTCCTCGACTACCCGAACATCAAAACAATGTCCACCCTCGAAGGGGTTAGCAAAACAATGCTAGTACAAGTATCGTCATACAATAATTCATTAATGCATCATAAAACATGCAAACGGACTTCCGCCATCGAATCCAACGATGCGAATCCTCACGATTCCATCTACACAATACATGGTAATCCAATGATCCAAATTTCTCAAAGATAGATCCCCATGATGATCCCGTCGACCAACGCATGGTGGAAAACCCGTCCAATGATCCAGCCTCAAGATAGATCCCCATGATGATCCCGTCGGACCAACGCATGGTGGACATTCGATCCAGCGCCTCAAGATAGATCCTCATGACCCCTCGGATCATTTATAACATAATCAATCAATTATGCATACACATATGCATTTCAACATGTTCATCAATACTAACAAACAACAACGAATATCACGCGAATTTCCATAAATACATCTCATATACAAAAATATGAACAAAACCATAAGCATGATAAATCAAACTCGACATATGATACTTGCCTCGAAAATGGCAAGGACGAAACACTTCAAAGATCTCGACACACTCAAGGCCGCCTCCTTTGATCAACGTAACAAGCTCGAACCTTAACAAAAGGAACGATATACAAATCATCTCAAGTCGAACGATGGCCTAACAATTCGGTCTATGGCCGAAAAGCTCAAAATAACCAATCTGCTCGATCGCTTAGCGTGCGCTACGCATTTACGTAACGCGCGCTAAGCAGCTCGTTAGCGCATACACTATCGTGTAAGACTAGCGTGCGCTAGTTATGAATCGGCAGCTTGAACTGCCGATACATAACGACGCTACGACGCTTAATACGTTAATCAACCCCGATAGCGCACGTTAACTCACATATGTTAGCGTGCGCTAACGTTGCATGGCGTAATCCGCTAACGGAAAATCGGGTTGATAAAGGTGAATTTATGAATTCTATGTTGATACAACAAATCATCCTCAAGTCTGACATGCTAATAAGGTTGTGGAAGTTCCATGATCATGAGGCACAAATATACGGATAATCCTCTCATCAACATATCTTTTCTAAGATCTTCACGAAATATACCAAGTTCCGATTATTCCAAGTCCCAAAACATATGATTCCTTACGTAAAACATACGAACTAGGTAATCTCCGATTACTAACCATAAATCGATTTGAAAACGCTTAGGAGTTCATACTACTAAGATGGTTCAAAGGTTCATACGATGAATAAGTGTCGAAACGTCGAAAATATCCTTATAACATGTGATGACCGATTATAAACGAAATACCAGCTATCCAAACATGATTCAAACTTCCTTAGGAACATTACTAACATTGGTGAAGAATCACCTACCTCAAGTAGTGAAGAACACGGAGGAAAATGAAGCAATCCGACACCGAAAGCTTGAACACCAATTTCCAATGATATACGATCTTAAATCACGAATCAGGATGTTGATATGAAGTGTTTGGGGTGAAGGAAGTTATGTTCTAAGTGTAGGAATTCGGGTACTGAGAGAAGAGAAAACTGAAATCTCGAATAGATGTCATTCTATTTATAATAAATGGCTATTAGCGCGCTAGACTGCTCAGAAGCGTGCGCTAACGGCTCACGCCTAAATCAGACTCGGCACTTAGCGTGCGCTACGCATATACCGTAGAGTGCGCTAAGGCGTTGACTCGCTTTTCCCGAAAGCCGCCAGTACATCCGACACAATCCGACAAGGGTCCCCGCCAGATCTCACCTACCGCACGCCTCAATCGATTTGACCATGCATAGCGTGCGCTAATGACCCTCTCAGAAGCGTGCGCTATGAATCCCGTTAGCGTACGCTACACTCACTGTAGCGTGCGCTACATGTACGTAATTTCAATCTCTAAAACACATACACGAAATTATACACTCGACAACATCGGATTATGAAATACGGAGAATAGTACTGCACAAAAGTACAATCATTACAATATCACAAGTTCTAATTACATAACGTAAATCTCGGTATTACATCCTTCCTCCCTAAAAAGAAGTTTCGTCCCAAACTCGTGATGAAAACAACTCCTGATATTTAGCCTTCATACCGTCCTCCGTTTCCCAAGTGGCCTCTTCGACTCCATGTCGTGACTATTGTACTTTAACCAAATGTATTGGTTTATTCCTCAATTGTTTGATCCGGCTCTCAAGTATCTTGATTGGTCTCTCTTCAAGGTGCCATCACTAGCTACCTCGATCTCGCCGAAATCAATGACGGATCGGGTCCGTACATACTTCCGCAGCTTGGGATACGTGAAACACATTGTGAACATGACTCGGCCGATGGCGGTAAGGCCAACCGGTATGCTAAATCTCCAACTCTCTCTAGGATCTCAAATGGTCCGATATATCTCGGACTAAGCTTGCCTCTTCTCCCAAAACGGAAAATCCTCGTGTAGGAGACACCTTCAATAGTACGTGGTCCCCGGGCCGAACTCTAGAGGGCGACGACGTACATCGGCATAAGACTTCGCCGACTCGGGCGCCAACAGCCTCTCTCGAATCAAGGCTATCTTCTCTTGAGTCTCGAATAATCAATTCCGGTTCCGTCCCGATCAAATCCAAGAATCATCCCAAAGACAGGGCGATCGGCATCTTCTCCCGTATAAAGCTTCAAATGGGGCCATCTTAATAGAAGCATGCCAACTATTATTATAGGTGAACTCGATCAAGGGCAAGTGAACTTCCCAATCATGACCAATCTAATGCACAAGCTCTAAGCATGTCTTCTACTGTCAGATAGTTCTTTCAGACCACCATCCGTTTGGGGATGATAAGTCGTGCTAAAGTTGAGCTCACCCCAAAGCCCCGTGGAATCGCTTTCCGAAGTGTGACACGAAACGACCATCTCGATCCGAAATAATGGTCTTCGCCCCGTGCAATCCGACTATCTCCGCAATAAATATTCGTGCCAATCTCTCGGGTCCCCAAGTATCTTTAATTCCCGTGAAATGAGCCGACTTGGTTAGTCGATCAACTACAACCCAAATCATGTTCATTCCCGCTCTAGTCCTTGGCATACTAGTAATGAAGTCCATCGAGATATCCTCCCACTTCCACTCGTGGATCTAAGCGGTCTTAACATTCCGACGTGTCGTTGATGTTCAATCTTAACTCTTGGCAAGTCAAACACTTTGAAACGTACTCCGCCACGTCCTTCTTCATATTCCCCACCGTAAGTTTTGCTTTAAATCTTTATACATCTTACTACCGCTGGGTGAATAGAATAGGCGCGCTATGAGCTTCCTTCAAAATTGTCCGTCTCAAATCATCGCCCCTGAACGCAAAGTCGACTCAAATCTCGTAATTCCATCGTCTTGTATCACGAATCTCGGGCTTTTCCTTTCTTGACTTTGTCATATAATCGAAGAATCGGAGAATCGCTCAGCTTGTTTAGACTTGATCTCCTCGACTAGTGATGAAGTCGCCCATCACATAAAGTTGTCCTCGATTCCCGGTGCCCATACTTCAATCCTCGCGGATCGGGCCTCGTTGAATACCGGTTTGGGATGTAAGTGCTTCCAACACTCAAGAGAAACGGGTTTTCGGCTCAAAGCATCGGCTACTACATTTGCTTTCCTGATGATAGAGAATCTCCAAGTCGTAATCCTTGATCAATTCCACCACCTTCTCTCGCCTCATGTTTAATTCTTTCGATCAAAATGTATTTGAGGCTCTTATGATCTGTAAAGATCTCGACAATGAGTGCCGACAAATAATGTCGCTGATTTTCAAGGCAAAGACCACACTGCTAGCTCCGTATCATGAGTCGGATAATTAACTTTGTACGGTTTCAATTGCCGAGAAGCATAAGCAATCACTTTATCCTTCGCATCAACACACAACCCAAACCCCGATTTGAAGCATCGCTCTATACCATGAATCCATCGCCCTCTCGGCAAAGCTAATATAGGTGCTGCCGCCGCCTCCTCTTAAGTTCGTCAAAACCACTGACATTTCTCATTCCACGTGAACTTTTGAGTTTTCTCAGAATAAATGAGTGAGCGGACGAGCAATTTTGGAAAATCCTCTACAAAGCGGCGATAATATCCAGCAAGTCCTAAGAAGCTTCTGACTTCTTTCACGCTTAGGAGCTTCCCACTCCAAGATTGCTTCGACTTTCTTCGGTCCACCCAACTCCGTCGGATGATATCACATGCCCAAGGAAGGTTACTTCCTTAAGCCAAAATTCGCATTTAGAAAGCTTAGCATACAAATGTTCCTTTCTCAAGATGCTCAAAACCACACGTAAATGTTCAAGATGTTCCTCTCGCCCCTCGAATATATCAAGATGTCGTCAATGAAAACGACCACAAATTTATCCAAGTACTCCAAGAATACCCGATTCATCAATTGCATGAATACCAGAGCATTGGTAAGTCCAAATGGCATCACTACAAATTCATAATGCCCGCATCGATCTCAAAGCGATTTCGTATATCCGATTCCTTAATTCTCAATCGATGGTATCCCGATCGCAAGTCAATCTTCGAGAATACCTTGCCTTGCGCTTGATCAAACAAGTCGCCGATCCGAGGTATAGGATACTTATTCTTGATCGTCATCTTGTTAAGCTCCCCGTAATCAATACACAATGAGGGATCCGTCTTTCTTCCGACAAAGAGAACGGGCGCTCCCAAGGAGAAACGCTAGGTTGAATATAGCCCTTCGCAACAATTCCTCCAGCTTGTTTCTTGAGTTCATACATCTCGGTTGGCGCCATGCGGTATGGTGCTCGAAATAGGAGCCGCCTGTGCTCTAACTCGATGGTGAATTCCACTTCTCTTTGCGGAGGTAACCCCCGTAGCTCGTCGGAAATACATCCGAGAACTCATTCACAATTGAAATAGACGAGAGCTCTACTCCTTCCTCTTTCCTCATGGCATAACACCAAAGTCCATGACATCCCTGCTTTCAAGAATTTCACGGCTCTCATTGCCTTGATCAATTTTCCCGAGCTTCCTGGTCTCCATCCTCTAATAAGTGTTCGATCCGTCATCGCAATGATGGAAATGACTCTCTCTCGGTAATTCAGCACACCTCCATAACGGTTGAGCCAATCATCTCCGAGAATTAAATCGTCACCGTAGATGTCAACTACAATGAGATGCGATGGCCACTCTCTTCCTTCTATAGATACTGGAAATCCCTAGCTTCTAGTGTTCCCACAATTTTCTCTCCGCCTGTAATCCCACAACATAAGGTTCACAATTACACAAGCACGAGATGTTCAAACGATTAACACGCTTCAAAGATATAAAAGAATGCGTAGCTCCCGAATCGAACAAGACACTAATCAAGTTGCAAAAGGATCTGAATCGCACTGATGCAACAAATGTGTTCGATCATCGATTTCTCATTTCATACAAAGCGTGGAGGAACGGACCCGACCGATGCCTCTCTTCCCAACGCTCTGCTGAAATCCACTCGATGCGTCTGGTTCACACTTGTTTCTTCGAATCGGGCGCTGGAGTGCGAGTACCAAAAGATCGGGTCGCATTCCCACAAAATGTTGCGCGATGTCCTTCCGTCCACACTCAAACAGTCACAAGAAGCGCGAAACAATCCCGTCGAATATATCCCGCCTTGCCACGCTTGTAACACTTCTTCCTCGTGTCGAAGCATCAGCCTTGCCCGAACTTCTTTCCTCCTCGACTAGGATGCGGAGGTCTCTGGATGAGTGAAAAGAGGACTAACACGGCGGCCCGCTATTCTTATTCTCCGCGAAGTTGCCCGACACCTTCGCTTTCTTTGCTTCCGCCGATTTCTCTCTGCCGCTTCCTTCATATCGTAGGCCAACGCCTTGTCCTCGAGCATCGCCTCAAGGTGGTACAATCAAATCCGACATATATTGCTGAATTTCCGCTTCATTCGCATGTCAAAATGGAAAATCCTTTCCGCCTCGGCCCGACTGTGGCGCACATAAGTCACCGGTGATTAAAAGTCTTAATCACTTCCACACAGATGCTTCCGAATTTTGTGGTGAGAAAACTCCCGAACTCGGGCCTCTCTAATCGGGCGAGGACAATATCAGGCCTCCATCATCAACTTGAATTGGCCCAACAAGATTATGCTCCTCTCGTCGAATGGCCTCCCACCGCCGAAAGCCTCCCGGCCAAAAGATACCGCGACCGGAACCTTCCTATCGTTGGGACGCTTAATCCCCGCAAAATCTTCTCTAATTCCTTCACCAATGATCCCACGAAAGCGTCTCGGTGGAACCGTCAAATTTCGGAGGATGCAATTTGACCACCTCGGTAAGCCATTTATCTCCCGATTATCCACGTTATTCTCATTGTCCCATCGCCGTCTCGCATGCGATCCACAACTTGAGCAACCGGTTTATCTGGGCAACCACTGGCCAAGCACTCGCACGTTAGGATCTCGCATTATTATTTGCCGATCTCGCCGCCCCTAAGGTGAATCCGTTTGACTAGCGGCTATCTCTCGGGGTAGATACCGACTCTTCTTGCCTCGCATTACCACGCCTCAAGGCCCACGACAAGGCCCGCGTCCCCGACCTCCTCTCAACATACCGTAAACATAAATACTCAATATCCAGACAAACTTTCTCAAAGTACATTCATTAATGTTTACAAGACGTGAATTAAATAAAACAGAGTATTCGAGATTAGGAAACTTACAACCACAGTCCACACGACGATGTCGGCTCACAGTTGATGTTACGAACGACCAATAATCAATAACGTAAATGCACTCCAACTAACCCGATCGCCAAGATATCCATAAATCTTAGCTCCGATACCATATTCGTAACACCCCGAGATATTCGAATAATTACGCGTAAACCCTTTAGATAAGGATTTACAAGGCTAATTTTAAAAGAAGTGTAAAAATAAACCAATCGAACACTGAATTCACATACGATTTGAATCAAACGATCAAATGTGCCGACTTATACAACCATATCGAAAAGACTTTATTAATACGTATATACTCGATTACTAAACGAACCAAGAAGACAAATCACAATAATAAGAACATCAACCACATCACCGAGCCATCTCATCGTCTCCGCTTGCATCGTGGTCGCCTCCCGCTCCTCGACTACCCGAACATCAAAAACAATGTCCACTCCCGAAGGGGTTAGCAAAACAATGCTAGTACAAGTATCGTCATACAATAATTCATTAATGCATCATAAAACATGCAAACGGACTTCCGCCACGGAATCCAACGATGCGAATCCTCACGATTCCATCTACACAATACATGGTAATCCAAATGATCCAGCGCCCTCAAGATAGATCCCCATGATGATCCCGTCGGACCAACGCATGGTGGAAAACCCATCCAATGATCCAGCTTCTCAAGATAGATCCCCATGATGATCCCGTCGGACCAACGCATGGTGGACATTCGATCCAGCTTCTCAAGATAGATCCTCATGACCCCCTCGGATCATTTATACCATAATCAATCAATTATGCATACACATATGCATTTCAACATGTTCATCAATACGAACAAACAACAACGAATATCACGCGAATTTCCAGTAATACATCTCATATACAAAAATATGAACAAAACCATAAGCATGATAAATCGAACTCGACATATGATACTTGCCTCGAAAATGGCAAGGACGAAACACTTCAAAGATCTCGACACACTCGAAGGCCGCCTCCTTCGATCAACGTAACAAGCTCGAACCTTAACAAAAGGAACGATATACAAATCATCTCAAGTCGAACGATGGCCTAACAATTCGCCTATGGCCGAAAAGCTCAAAATAACCAATCTGCTCGATCGCTTAGCGTGCGCTACGTATTTACGTAACGCGGCGCTAAGCAGTTCGTTAGCGACGCTATCGTGTAAGACTAGCGCGGCGCTAGTTATGAATCGGCGCTGAACTGCCGATACATAACGACGCTACGACGCTTAATACGTTAATCAACCCCGATAGCGCACGTTAACTCACATATGTTAGCGTGCGCTAACGTTGCATGGCGTAATACTACTAACGGAAAATCGGGTTGAAATAAAGGGTGAATTTATGAATTCTATGTCGATACAACAAATCATCCTCAAGTCGACATGCTAATAAGGTTGTGGAAGTTCCATGATCATGAGGCACAAATATACGGATAATCCTCTCATCAACATATCTTTTCTAAGATCTTCACGAAATATACCAAGTTCCGATTATTCCAAGTCCCAAAACATATGATTCCTTACGTAAAACATACGAGCTAGGTAATCTCCGATTACTAACCATAAATCGATTTGAAAACGCTTAGGAGTTCATACTACTAAGATGGTTCAAAGGTTCATACGATGAATAAGTGTCGAAACGTCGAAAATATCCTTCTAACATGTGATGACCGATTATAAACGAAATACCTGCTATCCAAACATGATTCAAACTTCCTTAGGAACATTACTAACATTGGTGAAGAATCACCTACCTCAAGTAGTGAAGAACACGGAGGAAAATGAAGCAATCCGACACCGAAAGCTTGAACACCAATCTCCAATGATATACGATCTTAAATCACGAATCAGGATGTTGATATGAAGTGTTTGGGGTGAAGAAAGTTATGTTCTAAGTGTAGGAATTCGGGTACTGAGAGAAGAGAAAACTGAAATCTCGAATAGGATGCTGTCCTATTTATAATAAATGGCTATTAGTGCACGTTAGACCCTGTTCGTAGCGTGCGCTAACGGCTCACAGTCTAAACTGTACTCGGCACTTAGCGTGCGCTACGCATATACCTGTAGCGTGCGCTAAGGCGTTGACTCGGCTTTTCCCGAAAGCCGTCCAGGTACATCCGACACAATCCGACAAGGGTCCCCCGGCCAGATCTCACCTACCGCACGTCTCAATCGATTTGACCATGCATAGCGTGCGCTAATGACCCTCTGTAGCGTGCGTTATGAATCCCCGTTAGCGTACGCTACACTCAGCCTGTAGCGTGCGCTACATGTACAGAATTTCAATCTCTAAAACACATACACGAAATTGTACACTCGACAACATCGGATTATGAAATACGGAGAATAGTACTCAGACAAAAGTACAATCATTACAATATCACAAGTTCTAATTACATAACAGAAATCTCGGTTATTACATCCTTCCTCCCTAGAAAGAAGTTTCGTCCCGAAACTTAGGATGAAAACAACTCCGGATATTTAGCCTTCATACCGTCCTCCGTTTCCCAAGTGGCCTCTTCGACTCCATGTTGTGACCATTGTACTTTAACCAAATGTATTGGTTTATTCCTCAATTGTTTGATCCGGCTCTCAAGTATCTTGATTGGTCTCTCTTCGAAGGTGCCATCATTAGCTACCTCGATCTCGTCGAAATCAATGACGTGACTGGGGTCCGGTACATACTTCCGCAGTTGGGATACGTGAAACACATTGTGAACATGACTCGGCCGATGGCGGTAAGGCCAACCGTATGCTAAATCTCCAACTCTCTCTAGGATCTCAAATGGTCCGATATATCTCGGACTAAGCTTGCCTCTTCTCCCAAAACGGAAAATCCTCGTGTAGGAGACACCTTCAATAGTACGTGGTCCCAGTGGCCGAAATCTAGAGGGCGACGACGTACATCGGCATAAGACTTCGTCGACTGGGCCAACAGTCTCTCTCGAATCAAGGCTATCTTCTCTTGAGTCCGAATAATCAATTCCGTTCCGTCCCGATCAAATCCAAGAATCATCCCAAAGACAGGGCGATCGGCATCTTCTCCCGTATAAAGCTTCAAATGGGGCCATCTTAATAGAAGCATGCCAATCTTATTATAGGTGAACTCGATCAAGGGCAAGTGAACTTCCCAATCACGACCAATCTAATGCACAAGCTCTAAGCATGTCTTCTCGTATGTATAGTTCTTTCAGATCGACCATCCGTTTGGGGATGATAAGTCATGCTAAAGTTGAGCTCGTCCCAAAGCCCCGTGAATCGCTTTCGGAAGTGTGACACGAAACGACCATCTCGATCCGAAATAATGGTCTTCGGCGTCCCGCAATCGACTATCTCCGCAATAAATATTCGTGCCAATCTCTCGTACCCAAGTATCTTTAATTCCCAGAAATGAGCCGACTTGGTTAGTCGATCAACTACAACCCAAATCATGTTCATTCCCGTTCTAGTCCTTGGCATACTAGTAATGAAGTCCATCGAGATATCCTCCCACTTCCACTCGTGGATCTAAGCGGTCTTAACATTCCGGCAGTCGTTGATGTTCAATCTTAACTCGTTGACAAGTCAAACACTTTGAAACGTACTCCGCTACGTCCTTCTTCATATTCCCCACCGTAAGTTTTGCTTTAAATCTTTATACATCTTACTACCGCCTGGGTGAATAGAATAGGGCGCGCTATGAGCTTCCTTCAAAATTGTCCGTCTCAAATCATCGTCCTCGAACGCAAAGTCGACTCAAATCTCGTAATTCCATCGTCTTGTATCACGAATCCCGGGCTTTTCCTTTCTTGACTTCGTCATATAATCAAGAATCGAGAATCGCTCAGATTGTTTAGACTTGATCTCTCGACTAGTGATGAAGTCGGCCCATCACATAAAGTTGTCCTTGGATTCCTGGTGCCCATACTTCAATCCCCTCGCGGATCAGTTCCCGTTGAATACTGGTTTGGGATGTAAGTGCTTCCAACACTCGAAGAGAAATGGGTTTTCGGCTCAAAGCATCGGCTACTACATTTGCTTTCCCCGGATGATAGAGAATCTCCAAGTCGTAATCCTTGATCAATTCCAGCCACCTTCTCTGCCTCATGTTTAATTCTTTCTGACTGAAAATGTATTTGAGGCTCTTATGATCTGTAAAGATCTGACAATGAGTGCCGTACAAATAATGTCGCCAGATTTTCAAGGCAAAGACCACAGCTGCTAGCTCCAGATCATGAGTCGGATAATTAACTTCGTACGGTTTCAATTGCCGAGAAGCATAAGCAATCACTTTATCCTTCTGCATCAACACACAACCCAAACCCTGATTTGAAGCATCGCTGTATACCATGAATCCATCAGTTCCCTCTGGCAGTGCTAATATAGGTGCTGTCGTCAGTCTCCTCTTAAGTTCGTCAAAACCAGCCTGACATTTCTCATTCCACGTGAACTTTTGAGTTTTCTCAGAATAAATGAGTGAGCCGAGAGCAATTTTAGAAAATCCTCTACAAAGCGGCGATAATATCCAAGCAAGTCCTAAGAAGCTTGACTTCTTTCACGTTTTTAGGAGCTTCCCACTCCAAGATTGCTTCGAATTTCTTCGGGTCCACCTGAACTCCGTCGGATGATATCACATGCCCAAGGAAGGTTACTTCCTTAAGCCAAAATTCGCATTTAGAAAGCTTAGCATACGGCTGTTCCTTTCTCAAGATGCTCAAAACCACACGTAAATGTTCAGCATGTTCCTCTGCGTCCCTCGAATATATCAAGATGTCGTCAATGAAAATGACCACAAATTTATCCAAGTACTCCAAGAATACCCGATTCATCAATTGCATGAATACCGCAGGAGCATTGGTAAGTCCAAATGGCATCACTACAAATTCATAATGCCCGCATCGATCCAAAGCGATTTCGTATATCCGATTCCTTAATTCTCAACTGATGGTATCCTGATCGCAAGTCAATCTTCGAGAATACCCTTGCCCCTTGCAGTTGATCAAACAAGTCGTCGATCCGAGGTATAGGATACTTATTCTTGATCGTCATCTTGTTAAGCTCCCTGTAATCAATACACAGTCGGAGGGATCCGTCTTTCTTCCGGACAAAGAGAACGGGCGCTCCCCAAGGAGAAACGCTAGGTTGAATATAGCCCTTCTGCAACAATTCCTCCAGTTGTTTCTTGAGTTCATACATCTCGGTTGGCGCCATGCGGTATGGTGCTCTGGAAATAGGAGCTGCTCCAGGCTCTAACTCGATGGTGAATTCCACTTCTCTTTGCGGAGGTAACCCTGGTAGCTCGTCGGGAAATACATCTGAGAACTCATTCACAATTGAAATAGACGAGAGCTCTACTCCTTCCTCTTTCCTCATGGCATAACACCAAAGTCCATGACATCCCTGTTTCAGCAATTTCACGGCTCTCATTGCCTTGATCAATTTTCCCGAGCTTCCCGGTCTCCATCCTCGGAATAAGTGTTCAGATCCGTCATCAGCAATGATGGAAATGACTCTCTCTCGGTAATTCAGCACAACTCCATAACGGTTGAGCCAATCATCTCCGAGAATTAAATCGTCACCGTAGATGTCAACTACAATGAGATGCGATGGCCACTCTCTTCCTTCTATAGATACTGGGAAATCCCTAGCTTCTAGTGTTCCCACAATTTTCTCTCCGCTCGGTAATCCCACAACATAAGGTTCATAATTACACAAGCACGAGATGTTCAAACGATTAACACAGTTCAACGATCAAGTTTGCAAAATAAAAACACACCAAGTAAAAACACACCAAGTAAAAACTCACCAATTAAAAACACACCACAAATAAGTGCAAAATGTTCAAAACAGCCAAAAAAATAAGCAAACAAGCAAAATAGTATCCGAAAACAAATAAAAACAAGAGTAATGAAGTATTTCTTGACCAATCCCCCCCAAACTTGATGGACAAATTAAATACTCGCAAGTGTACGAATCGCTTTTGTAGGAAGCGGCAAGTAACTCCGAGGTCGATCTCTCGAGGAATTGGAAACGGTTTAAAGTTCGATATTGTTCGGCAAATAGTTGAATGAACAAAAGTACAATAAATTAAAATACATCAATGGTTCGATTGGATTATAATACTAACACATAAAATTAAAATAAACTAAGTGATAACAACACCAATTTGATCGTCGGATAGTAGAGAGATTACAATTATGAGAATGATATGGGAATTTAGAGTCACCGACACACACGTAATCAATTATTAGTTCCGATACTCAAATAAATAAGGTTTGGAATTATTGATTGCTCACGATTAAAAGAAATCCGTTTGTTGGCGGTAATTCTAAAAATCACGATTGTTCTCAACGAAAATTAAGAGATACTCTTTTGATGGGGATGAATCCCTAACTAACAATCAATTAACCGACTACTTTTGATGAGGTAAATCGTTAAAAGATCGCGCGAAAAAGCTCGAGAACATTCACAATCGTTTCTTTCGGGTCGTTTGATGGCGAACACCGACAAAAACCCTCGATTCGAATAATAATAACAACAATGAAAAAGGTTTGATGATCTAATTCAAAAGTTTTAAAACGAAGAACGAACAAGAGGAACAATCCCAAACTTTTACCCGGAAAATCAAAAGGAACTAACAATCAAAAACATGTGTGTGGCTATATCTAAAAACCCATATGAAATGATTAGCTACACATGATTATTACAACAACAATAATGGAAATTGAAGAACAAAACATGGTAGAAACTTCCCTTGTAAATGCCGAAATCGAAATCCCGATGAAGGTTTGATGATCTTCTTTCAAGAATTCACAACAAAATGATACATGGAATTATTATATCTCACAAATGTATTTTTCACTCCAAGAACATACAAAGAAGATGATGAAATAATCTCACTTTCTCCTCACTTTTTGGTGTTTTCTCCCTCAATCTTGTGTTTTTCACCCAAGAATATCTTCAACAAGATAAGCATATCTTCAAAATGGTCTCCACCTCCTTTTTTTATAGCCAAAAGTATCAAGGAAAGGCTTAAAGTTGTGCAAAAATGTCAAGGAAAGTGACATGAACCGAAAAGTGACACGGCCCGTGTCTTGGGACACGGCCGTGTCGTACTACACACGATAAAGGAAAAAGGGTTCTATATTGAGACTCGGCCGTGTCCCATGACACGGCCGTGTTGTACTGCTCTGGAAATGCAAAACGACTGGATCGGGCTCGGCCGTGTCATAAAAGACACGGCCGTGTTGTACTCTTCCAGAAATAGTGATTCTTACTGGAGCGAGACCCGGCCGTGTCTTATGACACGGCCGAGTTACCTGATGTGGCTCGAGTCGCCTGGTGCAGCCGAGTCGTCTGGTGCAGCCAAGTCGAGTCGCCTGGTGCAGCCAAGTTCGGTTTTTGGTCTTCTTCGGCTTGATCCTTCGTTCTTGTATCAATACACCTCGGAATTTAGCATATGATATACCATTTCGAAGCCAATTTCACGAGGAATTTATGTCAAAGGAGAACACATCTCAATTAGGAGTGTAGATTCTGGAATTTAGACGATTCGACCGATACTGCTTCAATCTTTCGTTGTTTTAGGCCCCGTTTTAGCCCTTGATCGTCATAAACTCCAATATTAGCTATGAAAACGCATATTTCACCACAATCTTCGCTAGATTACCTATAAATTAAAAACACAAAATACCACGCATAAAAGAGAACAAAAATACTAAAAAGCAATCAAAAACACGACTAGAAAGAAGAGAATGAGTTGATCAACAATCGACTCATCAAATCCCCCCAAACTTGAACTTTGATCGTCCCGAGCAAATCACTTTAAAATAACCATTCCGAAAAGGGAAACTCAACTGTTAAAATACCTCAAAGGACCTCTTCGAAAATTTCATCAATACTCACAAGTAAAATAAGTCGAGTTCTACAAAGTTTTCAAACCTCCGGGGTGCTTCCTTAACATCATAGTCAATACTTGGCAATATAAACCTCACTGGTCAAGTGTATTCACTCACTCTCAAAGTGATATGGATAAGTATACGCTCGGAACTCATTCAATGAAATAAGGAACCCCATAGGCTTGCCAATCGTCTTAATCTCTACCACTGTTTTGTGCATGCAAAATTTTCGTGAATCAAAAAGGGCATTACTCGGCTTGAAATGTAGGCTTTGGTCGAGGTGGGACAAATATGGCTAAAATGACTTGACTCGAGCAATTTTAGAATTTAAATCACCGTAGTCGCTTTAGAAGCTCAAGATTTTTGAGATTTGCTTCATTCATCCCCTTAATTATGAACCACTTGCGACAAACACTTTTGAAAGTGAAAAACGCAGCGTCAAACCCTCCTTATTGCTCCGATTTTTTTTTTTGGCTTGGGTTGATTTAGGATCCGTTTTACGCGAATGTAAACGATGGGTCACATGAATACACCCGGTTACTAAGATCACAATTACTTCCAAGCATACTCATATCTAAGGTAACCGTTTTACGTGAATATAAACATGGGTCACATGAATACACCCGGTTACTAAGTTCCCAAAAATAGCGGAATAATTATTTTCACCATTTCAACACTCCCAACAATATGTATATCACCCAATATCACCACAATCTTTTGTATCCTCGTCAAAAATAATTTCTAATTGCTCAAGTAGGAATCGAAGGATTATAGTAATGGAAAGCTCGATATGTGGTTTAACAATGAAATAGACAATGACCTCAATTGGGTTTATTTAAGGAATGATCGAATGTCGGGTTGGCCAAAATCGAAGGGTTAAGATCAAAGGTGCCAAAAAATCATTTCCACACAATTGCACACACACGCTAGTAGTTTTGAACAAGAAACCAAGGCAAGTTCTAGAGTCTTAAATCAAGAATGAAACACTCGACAATGAAACTTGCATTTTAGAAAATGCACGAAGGCTCAATAGCTCACAAGTAGGTTTGTTCATACCTCCAAGATATTAAAACCACTTATTCAATTTCACACCCGTTTCGATTATCAACAATTTTTTTCTCAACAAATTATCCTTGATTTGTATATCAAAACAACGAAATAAATCCTGAGGCATTCCAAAAAAAATTCACACTTCAAAGTTTTCTTCAAGTTTGCAAAATAAAAACACACCAAGTAAAAACACACCAAGTAAAAACTCACCAATTAAAAACACACCACAAATAAGTGCAAAATGTTCAAAACAGCCAAAAAAATAAGCAAACAAGCAAAATAGTATCCGAAAACAAATAAAAACAAGAGTAATGAAGTATTTCTTGACCAATCCCCCCCCAAACTTGATGGACAAATTAAATACTCGCAAGTGTACGAATCGCTTTTGTAGGAAGCGGCAAGTAACTCCGAGGTCGATCTCTCGAGGAATTGGAAACGGTTTAAAGTTCAATATTGTTCGACAAATAGTTGAATGAACAAAAGTACAATAAATTAAAATACATCAATGGTTCGATTGGATTATAATACTAACGCATAAAATTAAAATAAACTAAGTGATAACAACACCAATTTGATCGTCGGATAGTAGAGAGATTACAATTATGAGAATGATATGGGAATTTAGAGTCACCGACACACACGTAATCAATTATTAGTTCCGATATTCAAATAAATAAGGTTTGGAATTATCGATTGCTCACGATTAAAAGAAATCCGTTTGTTGGCGGTAATTCTAAAAATCACGATTGTTCTCAACGAAAATTAAGAGATACTCTTTTGATGGGGATGAATCCCTAACTAACAATCAATTAACCGACTACTTTTGATGAGGTAAATCGTTAAAAGATCGCGCGAAAAAGCTCGAGAACATTCACAATCGTTTCTTTCGGGTCATTTGATGGCGAACACCGACAAAAACCCACGATTCGAATAATAATAACAACAATGAAAAAGGTTTGATGATCTAATTCAAAAGTTTTAAAACGAAGAACGAACAAGAGGAACAATCCAAAACTTTTACCCGGAAAATCAAAAGGAACTAACAATCAAAAACATGTGTGTGGCTATATCTAAAAACCCATATGAAATGATTAGCTACACATGATTATTACAACAACAATAATGGAAATTGAAGAACAAAACATGGTAGAAACTTCCCTTGTAAATGCCGAAATCGAAATCCCGATAAAGGTTTGATGATCTTCTTTCAAGAATTCACAACAAAATGATACAAGGAATTATTATATCTCACAAATGTATTTTTCACTCCAAGAACATACAAAGAAGATGATGAAATAATCTCACTTTCTCCTCACTTTTTGGTGTTTTCTCCCTCAATCTTGTGTTTTTCACCCAAGAATATCTTCAACAAGATAAGCATATCTTCAAAATGGTCTCCACCTCCTTTTTTTATAGCCAAAAGTATCAAGGAAAGGCTTAAAGTTGTGCAAAAATGTCAAGGAAAGTGACATGAACCGAAAAGTGACACGGCCCGTGTCCTGGGACACGACCGTGTCGTACTACGCACGATAAAGGAAAAAGGGTTCTGTATTGAGACTCGGCCGTGTCCCATGACACGGCCGTGTTGTACTGCTCTGGAAATGCAAAACGACTGGATCGGGCTCGGTCGTGTCATAAAAGACACGGCCGTGTTGTACTCTTCCGGAAATAGTGATTCTTACTGGAGCGAGACCCGGCCGTGTCTTATGACACGGCCAAGTTACCTGATGTGGCTCGAGTCGCCTGGTGCATCCGAGTCGCCTGGTGCAGCCAAGTCGAGTCGCCTGGTGCAGCCAAGTCCGGTTTTTGGTCTTCTTCGGCTTGATCCTTCGTTCTTGTATCAATACACCTCGGAATTTAGCATATGATATACCGTTTCGAAGCCAATTTCACGAGGAATTTATGTCAAAGGAGAACACATCTCAATTAGGAGTGGAGATTCTGGAATTTAGACGATTCGACTGATACTGCTTCAATCTTTCGTTATTTTAGGCCCCGTTTTAGCCCTTGATCGTCATAAACTCCAATATTAGCTATGAAAACGTATATTTAACCACAATCTTCACTAGATTACCTATAAATTAAAAACACAAAATACCACGCATAAAAGAGAACAAAAATACTAAAAAGCAATCAAAAACACGACTAGAAAGAACAGAATGAGTTGATCAACAATCGACTCATCAGAAGCCACTACCTCCTACCAGCGAACTGAGGGCCGACCCGAAGGATTTCTGTCAATGGCATAAGAAACCCCCCAAAACCCCCAGCTGGCCGTCACTTTTGAGGAATCCGATGCTGATGGTTTGGATCATCCCCATTCCGATGCCCTCGTCATCACTCTGCCGATAATGGGAATCTCTGAACACAGAGTGTTCTTGGATTCAAGGGCATATGCTAGTATCATCTACCTTCATACCCTTTGCAGGATGAAGGTGGACTAATCCTATGTCCGGCCATGCAAGGAAGACATCCGAGGGTTTGCCAACTGCCGCACCTCCCCCTTAGGGGAAATCGACCTCGCCCTGGAGTTTGGTCAGGGGCCGATCAAGAGAACGATGATCACCACATTTAAGATCATCGATGTGCACAACGACTACAATGCCATCATAGGCCGACCTGTGATGTCGAGGCTGAGGGCCACTCAGTCCACCTATCACTTGTGCATGAAACTCCCCACCTTGGACGGCGTCGGGGTCCACATGGGGGATCAGCATGCCACCCGAGAATGCAATCTTAGCATCCGGGATCGTGAGATAAACACCGCAGAGGGCATCCCGGGAAGTATGTCTGAAGACACGAGAGCAACCAGATCCGAACAGCTGGGAGAAGGAGCCGGGCTAGAAAAAGACGCCGAAAGTTCTGGGGCGCTCAAGCCCCCGATATAGAGATTAACCAGGATGCAGACTGAGGCCGCAGGCCCGGAAAAGGACTGGTCCTGGAGGAGGATCCCGTCGACCCGTGATTCCAAAAATCGAAGAGAAAAATTCGCCATGCTGAGCCGACGGAAGAGATGGATCAGGTCAACATGGACACTTCTAATCTCGTCCGACAACTTAGGATCGGCCACAACCTCCAGGAACCGATCAGTTCCGAGCTAATCTCCCACCTGAGACAAAATTTGGACGTCTTTGCGTGGACTCATTCGGACATGCCGGGAATTGATCCATAATTTGCTTGCCATCGGCTGAATATTGACCCCAGTTCAAAACCGGTCGTTCAGAAGCGAAGGAAATTGGGGCCTGAGCAACAGAAGGGATTAGAATAAAAAGTGAAGAAGAAGAACGGATTTATCCGGGAAGCCAGATATCCGACCTGGGTGGCCAACCCAGTTCTAGTTAAGAAGCCGACCGGGCTGTGGTGGCTCTGCATTGACTTCTCCGATCTAAATAGAGCCTGCCCAAAAGATAGCTATCCTCTGCCCCACATCGACGACATGGTTGACGCAATGACCGGACACGAGTGGATGAGTTTTATGGACGCATACTCCGAATACAATCAGATCCGGATGCATCCTACTAATGAAGAGAATACCCCCTCCTACTCGGCCCGCGGCCTATACTGCTACCGCATGATGCCTTTTGGGCTTAAAAACGCTGGCGCGACCTATCAACGCCTGGTAAATAAAATGTCTTGTAGCTTAATAGGTCATACAATGGAGGTGTATGTAGATGATATGCTCCTACGGCACCCTATGAATGACCGGCTCCTCCGGCACCCAAAGACTGAGCTCGACTCGGCACTATGAATAACCGGATCCTCCGGTACTATAAGACCGAGCACGACTCGGCACTATGATTGACCGGCTCCTCCGGTACTATAATACCGAGCTCGACTCGGCACTATGAATGACCGGCTCCTCCATCACTATAAGACCGAGCTCGACTCGGCACTATGAATGACCGAATCCTCCGGCACTATAAGACCGAGCTTGACTCGGCACTATGAATGACCGGCTCTTTCGGCACTATAAGACCGAGCTCGACTCGGCACTATGAATGACTGGCTCCTCCGGCACTATAAGACCAAGCTCGAGTCGGCACTATGAATGACTGGCTCCTCCGGCACTATAAGACCGAGCTCAACTCGGTACTATGAATGACCGGCTCCTTCGGCACCAAAAGACCGAGCTCGACGCGGCACTATGAATGACCGCTCCTCCGGCACTAAAAGACCGAGCTCGCCTCGGCAACATCAATGGAAGATATCAAAAAAAATACAACAACCGAACCAACCCGGCCGGAACGTCCAAAAGAAAACGACTAAATGAGTACTGAAAATGAAAGATTATTCATTCGAAAAATATTTTTACAAAAAACTTTCGGGAAAGACCAAGGAAAAGTAAAAAACTAAGGAGGCACGCGGACCATACACAAGACAAAGACTAAAGCTACTCAGCTCCGCCACTCCAGCCAGCCGCCTGAAATGACTGCCCCTCGCCTTCACCGGGAGGGGCCGTGCCCGGACCTCCTGCAGCCTCGTCGGCCTTCTCCGGGTCGTCAGCTTCCATCGACTCAACCTGCAGGTCGGATGCCTGAGTCACGATGCAGGCGCGGACCTCCTCGACCGTCTTCCCTTCCTTCATGAGATCCAACATCTCATAGCACGTGGACACATAATTCAAGTTAATAAGCTCCCCATACTCGGTCGTCTACTTGAAGGCAGCCGCCCCATCGGCCAGACCCTTAGCGTAGCCCGTAGCCTCACATGTATCAACCTGCTCGATCAGATGCTCGAGCCGGGCCCTTGTCCCCTTCAAATAAGCCTCATGCTCGGCCCGGATCGCCTCGCACTGCTTATGCATCGCCTCGGCCGCCTCAGTCATCTCGCGGGCTTTGCCCCTCCACATATCGGCCTCGCAAGCATAGCTCTCGAGGATCTCCATCTCTCCCTTCATGGAGGCTATCTCCTCCTCCAAAGACCTGATCATAGACGGGCAGAGATGGTGCTCCTGTAGAGTTTGTAGCTCGGCCGACATCTTCTAATGCTTCCCAACCAGGGCCTGAAACTCCCCGGCGGCCTTCACATAGGTTCCCAGCGCACGGCCAAGCTGGGTATTTCCAAACTGGATCTGCTCGGCGGGATCCATGTCATTTGTGACCAGCTCCATCTTCACGGTCCATCCCTGAATAGGAACATGGCTTGACTCAGAAACAGCCGACGGAACCCGACCAAGCATTTCAGCAGTAGGAGTGGCCGCCCGAACATAGTTCAAGAACCAGCGTGTCCTCCTCTCCCGCATCTCGGCACAGGGGTCCTCCCGGTCCTTGTTTACCGGAAGGTAATGCCCCTCCAAATCCACGATGGCCTCCACCCGTCCAGTACGAACATGGCTCGTCATGGGGGGCAGCTCATTCACAGTCTCGGCCTCCGCCTTATTGATGCTACCCTCAGGCTCGATCGTTTCCCTCTCCCGCTTAGCCGCCCCGCGCTTCCTCCTCTCGGCGGCCTTGGCAGCCAGTCTCTCAACCTGTTGGGCAGGGGTTTCTCTCCTCCCGGACGCGGCCTTCATTTTAGGAACTGGAATGGGAAGAAAAAATAAAAAAAATTACAAATTACCTGAATTAAACTTAGTATTCAGGTCAGTTGATCGAAGACTGGCAGCCCAGAGATTCTCATTGGTGGTAAGAAGGTGCGACTTCCTCTGCTCGGGGGAAAGCTCCAAAAGCTTCTCAATCCGGTCGTCAAACTCAGAAGATGTCTCCTGCGCCAGAATACGATCTACACAGAAAACAAATGATGATTGTTAGACAAAAAATGAACAGAACAGAAAACACAATACTTACGCATTTTTGCAATAAAGTGCTCCGGGATCCGAAGCTCCGCATCCACGACGCTGGGCTCGAACTTATCCACCGAGCTCCTCCAAGGTCCCCCAATGTAAAACCATTGCTCCTTCCAGCTGTGTATGGTCTCCGGCACATCCACCACCTCCTTGTGCATGGCATGCCGAGCTGTTAAATAAAACCAGCCCAAGCCGGATCTTTCGACCGACCTCCACAGGAAGAGGCTATTAGATTCCTCAAATCTGGGCTCGGGCCAACCATGCTGGTTAAAAAGAATGAAGAGACCCACCACCGGAGCCCAGGAGTTGGGATGAATTTGGGAAATGGGAAGGCCCCACTGTCTCAGGAATCAGGACAGAGCTAAGGGGAGCGGGAACCTCAGCCCCGCCAACAGGGAGCGGTAATATACGGTCGTGCAACCGACAGGCAAAAGGTGAGGCCTCTCTTCGGGATACTGAACGAACATCCGCACCGCTGCCGGGATTTTAAACCGCCGCCGCCAGGCCACCAGTTGCTCCTCCGTAACAACGCTGCAGATCGAGGCCGAGTCTCACACCGCCTCCATGAAAAGGGATGGTCGAGGCCGAACCCAGGCCGTCCCATGCTCAACTTCCCCTTCCTCATCCGAAGATTCACCGACCGCCGTTAACGGCGCCACCACCTCTGCCTCCTCAGATCCCGACGACCTCGCTACCTCGCCGCCTCCCTCCTCATCACTCCAGTCGACGGGAGTCCCCCTAGGGACAAATCCGCCACCCCCGTACGGTCTGGCGACACGGCCAACTCCGCCGCCCTCTCATCCCCCAGATCCGACATGTCGGCTATTTGAAATAAAAGAAAAAAAGGAACAAGAAGTGAAACTCACCGGAGTTTTTCTCTGCAAAAAAACTCACAAGAATAGCGGAAGTGAAAAGGGAAGAAGGATGAAGAACCCATTTATTTATAGAAGGAACCAAGCATTAAATACTTGGCGCGTGGCACATCGATTCGCACTGAACCGTCACGAAAACCAAGGGCGCGTGGACGCATCGCCAAACTGCATCCTGCCACGTATCCCTCATCATGACACGAAGACGCGGAAATCGAATTGACACATCTCTCAAAGAGACGTCCCTTCGAGAATCTCATCCTCCCTAAAAAGCCGGACGGCCTAAACGAATCGACTCCAGCCCCGGCCACTCGGAACGCCCCTGGACTCTGGGGCCCTTGTTGATAGCCCATCCATCTTGGCATCCACGTATGCGCTCCCCGCCAGCTCAACCATCCCGGTTGAGGACAAAAGAACCGATTTTTGGATAAACCGGCCGAGCAGAGCAACGAGGAGGACTGATCGGGTACGTACTCCCAGGTCCCGTTAAGGTCCGGACCGGATAAAACCGTCGGGGCCGACCCAATGACCAGTCCGGAGCAAGGACGAAAGGGCCGACCAAGTACAGGGTAAATACGCTCCAAAACACTGTCATGACACGACCGATCACAACAGCAGGAGACCTGAGGGCCGACCCCAGTACCGACCACAATGGATAAGTTTCGCCAAAAGCATGCGGAACAGGCACACAATACATGTTGAACAGGCATACAGGACAATTAATGCATTATGTCCTCCCTCTTCCCAAAGCAATCCCCCAAAGGCCACCACGTGTCTAAGGCACACGATCCCTCTGACAAGTGTTTGGACGCATTCCCAGACATCCTCCATTTGTCGCCCGCTGATTGGCCAAGATCTTCTATATATAGAAGGAATGTACAAAAATAAAGACTTTTTGGAATTTTTCAGGAAAAAAAGAGAGAATATAAAAAAGACTTGTAAAATACAAGCAATTAATTTAGACCGGCTTAAAAGTTCAGCTCAGCTCTATCATAGATTACGATCATCAATGAAATTTCGTGATCCAACTCACTTTATCTTTTTTACTATTTTCTACGTGGCTTCGACCCACCTAGTCCAGGTCAACACACGTCACGTTGATCAAATTGGTCATCAACAGTAATGATATGCGTATTTAGAATCCGAAGACTAGTGGTGCACCGACGTACCACAAAAAAAGTAAAGGATGATAAAAAATTTCTTAATTTTCCACTTTTTAAAAAAAACGACGAAAACGGCATGCAAATTTTGTGGTGCGCGTGCACCACCAGGCAATGATTGTATCCGCCTATGACAATAATAGTAAATTGTCGTAAGATGGTTTGGTTTCAATTTGAGATTTTAGCCAATGCAAGTTGTTAATCGTCAGTTTTTTATTTAGAAATGAATTTCAATCTTTAAAATGTAAACTAATAAACAATTGAGACAAAAAATTGTTAGGATTTCATTATTGAATAAAAAATTTCCCTACAAAGAAAGGAAAAGACAATTTTAAATAGGAAAGCTATCTAGGGTTAACCTACCTAAAGGGCTATAAGAAAGCCCAAAATAAAAGGAGCCCAATAACTTTATTAGGCTAACATCCCCCTCCAGGCTCACAATGCGACAACAATAAGCATTAAGAGTTTGTCAGACCGAAAAAAATGAGGATCAGACAAGGGCTTCATAAATATATCAGCAATCTGCAAGGTGGATGGAACATGAGGGAGATAAATATTCCCCTACTGAAGGTGATGATGAGTGAAATGACAATCAATCTCAATATGTTTTGTCCGCTCATGAAACACCGAATTCTTGGCAATCAATATCGCACTTTCATTGTCACAGTGCAACAGGGTAGGCTGAGAAATTTGAACACCCATATCTGCAAGGAGCCATCGCAACCAAACAATATCACAAGTGGTGACAGCCATAGCTCGATACTTAGATTCTGAAGACGATCGAGAGACAACATCCTGTTTCTTACTTTTCCATGAAATCAACGAATCTCCAAGAAAAATACAATAACTAGTGGTGGATTTGCGATCATGAATATCCCAATCAGCATCTATAGGCATGCAGCTCAAGAGAGGACGTGGAAGGAACCACAAGGCTTCAGAACTAAGTATCACGAAGATATCGCAAAATACGAAGAATATATCCCCAACGAACAGTAGAAGGAGCAGTGAAAAACTGGCTAACCAGATGAATTGCATGAGCAATATCCGTCCGAGTGACAGTAAGGTGAAACAATCTTCCCACAATGGTACGATAGAGGCTCGGATCTGATAAAGGGACACCGTCGGTTGGAGAATACTTGGCATTACTCTCTAGAGGCGTATCAACTGTCCGGATGTCCGAAAGCCATACGCGTTCAAACAAATCTGAAATATACTTTGTCTGATATAAAAGATAACACTTTGGCGATTGAGCAACTACAATCCCCAAGAAATAATGCAGTAAGCCCAATTCTCTCATAGCAAAACAGTAAGCCAAATCACGCTTCAAGTACTCAATACCATTATGATTATCACCAGTAATAATCATGTCATCAACATATAAGGATAGGAGAATCTGACCTGCACTCGTACATCTAACAAATAATGCTGAATCGGGATTACTAGGAGTAAATCCAAGAGAAGTAATCACCATAGAGAATTTCTTAAACCAAGCACCAGGGGCTTGTTTGAGACCATACAAAGATTTTTGAAGTCAGAAAACTTCACTTGGATTGTGAGCAATTCCTGGGGGAGGAGACATGTACATTTCCTCGTGAAGATCACCATTCAAGAATGCATTCTTGACATCCATCTGGAAGATCTCCCATTGCCGGATAGAAGAAACAGCAATCAGAGTACGAACAGTCGTCATTTTTGCAACTGGAGCAAAGGTCTCCTCATAATCCATACCATACTTTTGCGAGTATCCTTTTGCAACGAGTCTGGCCTTAATCAGACTTGTGAATCCGACAACAACATATCATATGCTTGCCGGGTGGGAGATGTACCAGATACCACGTATGAGTCTCATAAAGAGATGTAAGCTCCTCAGCCATAGCATTCTGCCAAAGAGGATCAGAGATAGCCTCTTTGTAGGATGTCGGTTCAGAGAGATGGTGTATATTGGTAATAAAGGATGCAAAAGCTGGCGAGTAAGAGGAATATTCAAAATCTGGAAGCTTGGTTGTCTTTCGAGTACAAGTAGACCTCCATGGTGGTGGTGTTAGGAATATACCCTCGAATGCCACTTAGAGGATGAGAGAGTGAGAGCATTGTATTGTAATTATGAATATTTAAATAAGGCATATATTATTTGTATATTATTGTATATCACAGGTGTAATATCCGGATAAATTTTTGAGTATTTTCATCCGTATTTGAACCCTGTATTATTCGAATTTGTGATATCAATAATCGAAGTATGATCTTTCCCGTATTCGTATCCACATGCATGATTATATCAACCTTGTAAATTTATTCATGCAACTACGTCATAGCGTACGCTAACTAGTAATCATAGCGTACGTTACGAGTCACAGGTAGCGTACGCTATTGGTAAGGCATAGCGTACGTTAAGCAGTCAATTATTGATCAGATTGGTCGGCACATGGGCCACCTCGAGACGGGGACAAGATAAGATTCCCCCGCGTGTCCCGGTCAGTTTTTAATATTAAACTGGTCAACGAAGATTAGCGTACACTAAAGGATGTATGTAGCGTGCGCTAAGTATGTTTATTACGTACGTAATGGTGTTGGTGTAGCGTACGTAAGAGAGTACAGAATGAGGCAGTAAGCTATAAATGGACGATAGCGTGCGCTAAGTATAACAGATAGCGTACGCTAAGTTTAAAACATTATAAATGGGACAACACCCCATTTCATTTCATTACGTTTTCTTCACTTGTCTTTCACTTCCTTGAAGTCCACAGAGCCTTCCCCTTCTACATAAACACCCTTAGACCATGTATACTTGACCATTGGAGATTGTATATCACTTATATTGAATCATTGAAGTTGAGAAACATCTTGGATTGGCACACAATCAACCAAAGTTGGATTCTACCTATTTGTCTCGGCATTTTCTTCATCTTAAGGTATGTTATGCTATCTCCAATATTGGATTCGTGCTCTTAAGGATGTTATGATCATGCTACCAAGAATATTAGGTTCCATAGATGATTTATACAACCAAACATCATGTTTAGGAAGTTGGGATGATTATTATGCTTAAGTTACCATTGTTGAGAACATTATAATTGGAACCTTATTACGACAAACAACAAGAGTAGTGCTCTGATATTAATAATCCGTATTGAATGGTGTTTCCATAATGATTGTAAACTTGGTATTGATATCACTTTTGCTAAACAGACTTAAGGAAAAGGATCATCGAAGGTTGTATCGCTTCTTATAAAGTTAGACTGGTTAATTGATCTTCATGATAAAGTTTGAATGTATTGATGATATTGGTAACAAGTGTATCAACCTTAGGTTATCCGGACCACATATGAGAATTCGTAATCAAGAATGAATTTGGTGTTGTGATGATATACGTATCCTTGAATTCGAAGATGTCTTAAAACGTAAGATCATTCAGGTTTGCATGAGCATAGTATGTATGAGGATATCGTACGTTAAACACTGAGGGTTTCGTATGAAATCTCACCAAATGAGACAATCGTCTGCTCAGTAAAGAAACTGTCAAATGTATGTTTAGCGTGCGCTAGGCTCTATAGTTTACGTACGCTAACGAGCAGACTTAACGTACGATGCGTAAGGTATGTAACGTACGTTACATCATACGAGTCAGTTATCTAATCAGAGAAGTAATCTGCCAAATGCATGTTTAGCATGCACTAGGCTTCGTAGCTTACATACGCTAACGAGCAGGCTTAACGTATGCTACGTTGGGTACTTAATGTACGTTATGCCGACCAGACAGAATATGTATTGTTGAACTTTCGGCCGTAGTTGGATTGTTAGATGTTCGTACGTTAGTTATTCGACGTGAGATGAACTCTATATTATTTTCTTCTGTTTAAGGTTCGATCTTTGCAACGTGATTAATCGAAGGGGTGACCTTCGAGAGTATTGACATTCATCGAAGTTTTATCCTTGTCATCAATTTGAGGCAAGTACCCTAATTATAGTTGTTCGTATTATGTAGGTTATGTATTTGTTGTAATGTGCATATGTGTTGTGATTAATTGTCCACCATGTGTTGGTCCGACGGATCATCATTGGAATCTATAGCTGTGTGCGCTAGATCGTTGGACAGGTAATTCCACTATGCGTTGGTCCGACGGGATCATCATGAGAATCTATAGCTGTGTGCGCTGGATCGTTGGAATACCATCAGTATGTTGAGATTGTCGTAATGTGTTATGTGTTGCTATTATTTCTCGTTGGAGAAACTTGTCATGATTAGTGTTGAATAAATCATTGTTGCATAATTATCGTACATGTACTAGCATCGTTGTGCTAACCCCTTCGGGGGTGAACATTTGCTTATGTGCAGGAAACATGAGAGCAGGAAAACAACTACTGGAGTTGCATGACGACGAGGGTACAGAGTGATGTTCCGGCCGGGTTTAATTGTCAGATGTTTGTGTGATTTAAAATAAGTACTCGAGTACGTTGTCTTTTATGATGTTGGATTTGGCTTTGTATTAATGATTATCCGTTGGACGTTTGTATTTCTCAGTACTGTTTCAGAATCATTGTATTTCATATCAGTTACTTTCATTTGTTGGTATTTGTTATTGTCTTTTTGTCTCATAAACCTTGTAAATTCTTACGTAAAGGATTTACGGCGCTGTAATATTCCTGAATATATCGGGGGTGTTACAGAATATGGTATCAAAGAAAAGATTACTGATATCTTGGACGTTGGGTTAAAATAGGGGTCGTATATGTCTTTTGAGGTAACCGGTCGTGAATAACATCATTGTACTGCCTACGTCTTCGTGCGAGCGGTGGTTGTAAGTCCCTAAACTCTATCTCGTCCTTTACATGTGATACCTCTTTATACTTGAATGTTAGAACGATATTGTTACCCGTATATTGAGTATTTATGCTTACAGTATGTTGAAAGGAGGATGTGGACGTGGTCGCGGTTGCGGACGCGGACGAAGGAATGTTGAGAGAGAAGCTTCACCTTCAAATCAGGCTAGCGACAGCTTAGGCGAGCCACAAGAATATATTAACATGAACCAGAACCTGCTGTTCCCGACATCCTTCGTCCGGTGGTCAACCAGATGACTCAGTTTGCTCAGGTTGTGGACCGAATGCAAGTGGCAGTAGGATTGCAACAGGGAGAGAGACAGCAAGGCATCCCAGACTTGGGAAATCGAGGAGACCGATGGCTCCAGGAGGTGGAGAAAATGCATCCGCCAAAGTTTGACGGTTTCTCGAAGATGCCGATGTGGGATCACTGGCTTAGGGAGTTGGAGAAATTATTCGCAGGGATTAACTGCCCAGACGACCGGAGAGTTCCATAGCCCAGTACTTTCTGACAGGGGAAACGTCCGAGTGGTGGGAAGCCATCCAACCTATAGATCAAGATGCCGACTGGGGAGAATTTAAATTGATGATGGAAGCTCAGTACTGCCCTCGTCCAGTGAGGGAAGCCAAAGCTCGAGAGTTTTTCTCCGCGCAGCCTTCAGATGTGCCAGTATCTCAGGGGATTAAGACGTTTAACCAGCAGTTGGCATTTGTTCGACACCTGGTCAGGACAGATGCAGAAATGATGATCCATTTCGATATGAGAATGAAACTGGAGATACAGAGGTGCATGTCTGGTTTTGAATGCACCACTCTCCGTCAGTATCAGGACAAAGCGTTGGCATATGAGATTAAAGAAGCAGCGATGGAAAAATTCTCAGAATCCAAGAAACAGAAAGTGTCTGGTCATTTCATGGAGCACAAGAGCAGTGGACCTTGCAAGGCCCATTCATCCAATCATTCATTCAAGAAACCTCTGCATCCATCTAAGAGCGGAAAGAACTTCAGAACGGTATCAACACCGACAGAAGTGGTCAAGAGCTGTTTTAATTGTGGTCGCCCAGGACACTTTGGCGTGATTGTTTCCGTTCCCCAGTAACATGTTATGATTGTGTACAGGAAGGGCATCGTGCGATGTTCTGCAAGGATACCACGAGGTTAAATGGAGCTTGTACTTCGCATCCGGCTCAGAAAGAAGCAAGTGTTCAGCAGACGCAGCAGAGTGTCTAGCTACCCCAGAGTTATGGTCGAGGACGGGGCATAGGACAGTTCGACCGAAAGGGGACATCGAGTGCCAGATCCGTTTCTCCATGCCTGTATGAGATGAGGAGGGCATACGATCAGGATGCTGTTGTCGTATCAGTTACCGTTCAGATCCTTTCACAACCAGTTAGCGTTTTATTCGATACAGGGGCTACACATTCATTTGTATCATTGTCTTGTGTAAATCATTTGAACATTTCTGGTTTTCATAATTGTGAGCCTTATGTTGTGGGTTTACCGAGTGGAGAGAGAATTGTGGGAAAGATAAAAACTAGAGATTTTCCTGTATCAATTGGAGGCAGAGAGTGGCCCTCAAATCTGATTGTGATAGAAATGCAAGGAGACGACCTGATTCTCGGAGATGGTTGGCTTAATCGATATGGAGCTATTGTAAAATACCGGAAGAGGAATATCTCGATGATATCTGAAGATGGTTCCGAAATATTGTTCGAGGGATGGAGACCAGGAAGCTCAGGAAATATGATCAAAGCAATGAAAGCTGTCAAACTGCTAAAACAGGGTTGTACTGGATACTGGTGTTGTGCAATGAAGAAGGAAGACGGAAAAGTAGAACTTGCATCCATTCCTGTAGTAAACGAATTTCTGGATGTGTTTCCTGACGAATTGCCTGGACTACCTCCACGACAAGATGTAGAATTCACCATTGAGCTGGAACCAGGAGATGCACCAATTTCTAAAGCGCCGTATCGTATGGCACCTACTGAGATGTACGAATTGAAGAAGCAACTGGAAGAGTTACTGGACAAAGGCTATATTAAGCCAACCGTTTTACCCTGGGGTGCACCAGTTCTTTTTGTTCTAAAGAAAGATGGATCGTTTCGCTTGTGTATTGACTATCGAGAGCTGAACAAGATGACGATCAAGAACAAGTATCCGTTGCCACAGATTGATGATTTGTTTGACCAGTTACAAGGAGCAACAATTTTTTCTAAGATCGATCTGAGATCGGGATATCATCAGTTGAGGATTAAGGAATCTGATGTTTCGAAGTCAGCATTCAGAACTCGCTATGGACACTACGAGTTTGTATTGATGCCGTTTGGTCTCACTAATGCACCTGCCGTGTTCATGCAGTTGATGAATCGAGTGTTCATAGAGTATTTGGACAAATTCGTAGTTGTGTTTATTGATGATATTCTGGTTTATTCCAAGAGCCCGGAAGAGCATGCAAAACACTTACAGATCACTTTGGACCTCTTGAGAAATGAGCAGTTATATGCCAAACTTTCTAAGTGCGAATTCTGGCTAAAGGAAGTGATGTTGCTCGGTCAAGTAGTATCAGCGGAAGGAGTCCGAGTAGATCCCCATAAAATCGAAGCAATTATGGATTGGAAGTCTCCTAAGAACGTGAAGGGAGTCAGGAGTTTCTTAGGACTTGCTATGTATTAGCGTCGGTTCGTGGAAGGGTTTTCCAAAATTACCCACCCACTTACTCGATTACTGCAGAAAACCTAAGAGTTTGAGTGGGACGAGATATGCCAGGCCAGCTTTGATGAATTGAAGAAGAGATTGACGACGGCACCGATTTTAGCACTACCACATGGTACTGGAGGATTCATAGTTTACGGTGACGCTTCAAACCAAGGTCTCGGGTGTGTATTGATGCAGAATGAGAAGGTGATAGCCTACGCATCACGACAGTTGAAGCCCTATGAAGTAAATTATCCAACGCACGATTTGGAGTTGGCAGCTATGGTGTTCACCTTGAAAATGTGGAGACATTATTTGTACGGGACTCACTGTCAGATCTTCACGGATCATAAGAGTCTCAAATATATATTCAGTCAGAGAGAGTTAAACATGCGGCAGAGGAGATGGCTGGAATTGATTAAGGACTACGACTTGGAAATTCTTTATCATTCAGGCAAAGCAAATGTAGTGGCCGATGCACTTAGCCGCAAGCCTATTTCTATTCAGATGCTGGAGACTCTCACCTCCCAGACCAGCATTCAATGGGAATTGATTCGCGAATGAATTGAAGTATGGTTGCAAAGAGTCCAAGGACAACTGTGTGTGATGGAATTAACTTCATCGATAACCGAAGAAATCAAATATAAGCAATTAGATAATCCTCTGATGATTCAGTTACGTGATGAAGTGAGCAAGGGAAAGGCCCCAGGATTCGTAATTCATGATGATGGGGTTTTGAGATTTCAGAACCGACTTTACGTTCCCGATGTTGATGTTCTGAAGCAGACAATTCTGAAGGAAGCTCACAGTACGCCCTATTCTATTCACCCGGGCACCAGTAAGATGTATAAGGATCTGAAGCAGAATTTCTGGTGGGGCAACATGAAGAAAGACGTAGCGTATTACGTCTTGAAATGTTTGATTTGTCAACAGGTTAAGATCGAACATCAAAGACCAGCCGGAATGCTGAAGCCGCTCCCGATTCCTGAATGGAAGTGGGAGGACATATCAATGTACTTTATCACTAGTATGCCGAAAACCAGAACAGGGATGAACATGATTTGGGTGATAGTTGACCGTTTAACCAAATCGGCTCATTTCCTAGGCATTAAGGACACTTGGGGACCAGAGAAGTTGGCACGAGTTTTTATTACAGAGATAGTCCGATTGCATGGTACGCCGAAGACCATTATTTTTTACCGAGACGGTCGCTTCGTGTCTCATTTTTGGAAAGCAGTTCATAAGACCTTGGGAACCGAGTTGAACTTTAGCTCAGCTTATCATCCGCAGACAGACGGACAGTCTGAGAGAACTATTCAAACAGTGGAAGACATGCTGAGAGCTTATGCCTTAGATTGGTCGACTGAGTGGGAAGTTCATTTGCCGCTGATTGAATTCACTTACAACAATAGTTGGCATGCTTCCATTAAGATGGCACCTTTTGAAGCATTATACGGGAGGAAGTGCAGATCGCCCCTGTGTTGGGATAATTCATCAAACTTGATCGGGACGGAACCAGAGTTGATCATACAGACACGAGAGAAGATAGCTTTGATTCGTGAAAGAATGTTGACCGCCCAGAGTCGACATAAATCTTATGCAGACGTGCGCCGTCGCCCATTAGAGTTCAGTATTGGAGATCACGTGCTTTTAAAAGTTTCTCCTACTCGAGGAATCTTTCGTTTTGGGAAAAAGGGAAAGCTGAGTCCGACGTATATAGGACCGTTCGAGATTCTTGAAAGAGTTGGAGAGTTAGCATATAGGTTGGCATTACCGCCGTCACTGAGCCATGTCCATAATGTATTCCACGTATCTCAGTTACGGAAATATATATTGGATCCCAGCCATGTCATTGATTTCGGCGAGATTGAAGTAGCTAAGGATGGCACGTTTGAAGAGAGACCGATCAAGATACTCGAAAGTCGAGTCAAACAATTGAGAAATAAACCAATCACTTTGGTTAAGGTTCAGTGGTCGCGCCACGGATTTGAAGAAGCTACTTGGGAAACGGAATATAACATGAAGTCTAGATACCCAGAGTTATTTTCGTCTTGAGTTTCGGGACGAAAATCCTTTTTAGAGGGAGAGTATGTAATATCCGGATAAATTGTTGAGTATTTACATCCGTATTTGAACCCTGTATTATTCGAATTTGTGATATCAATAATCGAAGTATGATCTTTCCCATATTCGTATCCACGTGCATGATCATATCAACCTTGTAAATTTATTCATGCAACTACGTCGTAGCGTACGCTAGCTAGTAATCATAGCGTACGTTACGAGTCACAGGTAGCGTACGCTATTAGTAAGGCATAGCGTACGTTAAGCAGTCAATTATTGATCAGATTGGTCGGCACATGGTCCACCTCGAGACGGGGACAAGATAAGATTCCCCCGCGTGGCCCGGTCAGTTTTTAATATTAAACTGGTCAACGAAGATTAGCGTACGCTAAAGGATGTATGTAGCGTGCGCTAAGTATGTTTATTACGTACGTAATGGTGTTGGCGTAGCGTACGTAAGAGAGTACAGAATGAGGCAGTAAGCTATAAATGGACGATAGCATGTGCTAAGTACAACAGATAGCGTACGCTAAGTTTAAAACATTATAAATGGGACAACACCCCATTTCATTTCATTACGTTTTCTTCACTTGTCTTTCACTTCCTTGAAGTCCAGAGAGCCTCCTCCTTCTACATAAACACCCTTAGACCATCTATACTTGACCATTGGAGATTGTATATCACTTATATTGAATCATTGAAGTTGAGAAACATCTTGGATTGGCACACAATCAACCAAAGTTGGATTCTACCTATTTGTCTCGGCATTTTCTTCATCTTAAGGTATGTTATGCTATCTGTAACACCCCCAATCCACTCAGGGATATTACACGCCGTAGACCCTCTCCTCGAGGATCTACCAGGCTGGTAACAACATTTAACATCTTGACAATGCCTTCAAGGCTAAAATGACTCAGTAGACCGATTTGGTCTTTCCACAATTACATACAACTCAAATACAACTCATGCCCACGCAGGGGACAAAATACAACCACACCCGTACAACGGGAACAATATAGCAGCGGAAAATAAAGTACAACTGAACCAACACACGATGTACGGTTCCTCATGTGATTAGTATCGATCATCTTTCATCATCCTTCGTGCCGACCCTGTGTTATGCTCCAAAACCTGAATGCAAAAACAGACATCCACCCCCCGAATACTCGGGGGTTAGCAAAACTCCACTGTTTTGCTAGTGCAAGAACAAAGTGCAAATACGAGCCATACAATTCACATTCCACGAATAACAATAACCGAGGATCCTCAAAGATCCAAACGAAATGAAAAGTACTTCCCGAGGCAAGGGTTTTGAGAAAACATTTCAAAATCGAAACATCATAAATCAATGGAAGTAATTTATAAAACGGTTTAGAATGCCATCGAGAGTTTTAATAGAAAACAATTTAGGATTATCAAATCTTACTTTTCAAAATCCAAAAGATAAAAGGGGTCATCGCCCCAAAAGTTTACTTTCTGAAAAATGACATTAACCAAACCGTTGGGATTTTAGCCCCAAATCCATAAAACGACTTTTACAGAACCATTGGGATTTTAGCCCCAAACCTCAGCAACTCACAGTACAGAAGAACGACCACAAGGTTCGTCTTCCAACATCAAAATCCACAATTAAAGGATTTAAAACAGACAACAAAATACTCTAGTGCCATCCTAGCCAAGTAAGCCAAACGAACACTTACCTCTTACACACTTAGTCAATGCATGCAATCATGAAAACCGTTCAAAAGCACTCATTTCCGGAAATGCCAATATCAAATCACATTTGAAAAATGCACCACAATTAACCGTCGATCCACACCTCCGTGGACCCCTACCGAGACCCCGTCGGATCTAACCCGTAGTGGTTAAAAGCAAAGCTCGTCGATCCACACCTCCGTGGACCCCTACCGAGACCCCGTCGGATCTAACCCGTAGTGAGCATACACACACACACGTTACTCATGCAATACTAATATGCTAAGAATGTAAGTTCATTAAGAATACTCACTAGAGATGGCCATTAACTCGACACCATTATCAAGCTCTTCAAAAATACAATAACAAGGTTAAATACGGAATACACGATTCCATAACTTAAACAATAGGAGTATCATCATAAAATCCTTCAACGTTCAAAATAACCAAATCATAATCAATTCTCAAAACACCGTTCACAAATCACACTCGCTTTGAAAGAAAGCCTTTAACGAGGCCAAACCGAAATCATTTGAAACTTCATTTCAAATAACCAAACAAACACATCAAGATGACCACCGATCATCATATCCATAAAACGAGAAAAGTATGGGCAAGGTACTTGCCTCGAATAAAAACAACGCGGAGAATCAACCGAAGTAGGTTGGCCCGAACCGACTACGAACCCGCCGACTCCACCGAACGCCAACTCACGTTCATAAACTACGAAGGACAAATAATAACAATGAAATGAATTCCATAACACGACTCAAAGCCGTTGAATTCAAAGAACGAATGACGAAAGTTCACGGATTTCCCCCAAAACGGCCAAGAACACGATTCGTTCCGTCAAAACCCGAAAACGGAATTCCAAGTTGAAATATGGATATACAATCCATAGAATATGTTTAACAACATCATTTAACCATAATCGATCCATCGAAAACGGATGAAAAACGAGATCGGGGACAAATCCCCCAAAAAGTCAATTCGAAGGAAATCAAGAATTATACTTCGATTCGACGAAGAACAATGGATTAAATGATGTTAAACACAAGAATACTATCAAGATTAATCATACCCATCATGAATTAATCAACAACACGGAACGAATCGGACGAAAATGTAAGAATCCCCAAATTCGCGAAATTAGGGTTCTAAGGAAGATTACCTTGATTCGCTGGATCAAAGGTTGATAACGGACGATCGATTGATGTTATGAACTCAAGGACTTCATGGATTTGTTGTTAAACAACATGGCTTCGTCACCCATGAATCGCCACCCGCGGACGGAGAAGGAAAGAAGTGAAAAACGAAGTGAAATGTATTTGCCGGCCACATTTATATCGGGCAGACTAGCGTCGCTAGCCTTCCGGACTAGCGTGCGCTATCGGCCGTGATCGGCCGAGTACCCTCGGCCAGCCCACACGACCGGCATCACCTACCAACCTGCCCGACCAAACCTCGGACCCGACTCCGCTAGCGTGCGCTACGGCGGAAGCTTGCCTTGCGCTAGCGACTGGCCCGAGAGCCACCGGATCGAATCGCCGGCAGTAACGTCGCTAGCCGGCCGGCGGCGTGCGCTTCGCTTTGCCGACTATCGCGCACTACGCTCGGCTTAGCGTGCGCTACTGCCGATCTGGCCGAGTCCAACCTCGAAACCCCATCGCCTGTGCCCGGGCGATGGCGTCGTTAGGCGGCCGTGGCGTCGCTACACTGCCGGTTAGCGCGCGCAGCCTTCCGGCCGTGGCGTGCGCTTGGCCCGGATCTGCCGCACCGTCCGGCGGTGCCTGCAATCGTCCGGCCATCCATACCGTCGGCGATCCATAGCCGTCAGGCTCGGCGGCCGATTTCCGAAACGCGCAGGCGAACACGACGAAAAGTTCACGAACGACATAAACGACTCGAAATGAAAACGTAATACCATATTTAGTCATACGTGACCAAGAAACGGGTACCATTACAGATACAGATACCCGTAACTTTCAAGAAATTACAAAATGGCCCAAAACGCCCGGAAATCACGATACGTGATCGAATAACCAAACCGAAGTTCACAACACGTCTAACAAAGTTAAACGGACTTACTGGAAACTCGAAAGCGAGTTTGAATGAGATTCGCAAGAATCGAACTCAAGCGCGGAAAAGTCGCTAAAAAGCACGGAACTCAACAAAACGACACCGAAACGAACTCGGATGTCAAAAAGTGTAGAATTAATCATTCTCAGAATGACGAAACGGCCATGAGCGAGTCGTCAAAACGGACTCCGACCGAAAAAGGAATTTGCCGAAAATCGAAAATTGCGGATATTACATTCTACCCTCCTTAAAAGAAGTTTCGTCCCGAAACTTAAAACAAGTAGGGAGAAGGAATATTCCGCCAAGGAAAATTCATCGAGATACACAAGAAATGCGTAACTTACGCCCATCGGCGAAACGTTACAAGCAACGCAAAGGAATATACGGCGTGAAAACACGCTCCACGATGACCAACACAACGTCGCCGTTAGGGATATAATAAAACCAACAAATGACAAGCGTCATCAAACGGATAATATAGCCAAGTCAATTATCCGACAATCACAAAACACAACGAACGAAAATCAATATGATTGACCAACCCAACAGTACATCAATCAAAACGCGAGCCAATCGCTGAACAAAATACGGAATTCCACCGCCCAAGGGTTTGAAAGATCGAAAACGAGACTAATTTCCCGAACTGAAGGGAATTACGAAGGAGCCTGAATGTTCACCAATCACGGAACGAGATCAATAAAAACCGAACAATCGAACGATCGAACCACAACGATCGAGACAACAAAAAAATCGAAGAATCATGTTCGAATCACGAAGAACAATAATAGTTCAAACAACAACTCCCAGGATGATCTGGTGAGAACTACAAGACATGCATTCCCATAAGATCCACAGGAAAGGGAATAGCGATTGAAAAGTCACAACGACAAACGAGTTATTCCGAAACAATACCACACTCGTTCGATAAACAAAAGCAAGGCGGGACAAGCTCGAAATGTCAACGAACATAAATGAGTCGACAGAGTCGAAAACACAAGAGTTCCAAATCCGATCCACTTCGAATAAAAGAACTAATAGAACCAGATGATGTCACTCCCGAACAAGGTTCACAAGAATCGAATTGAACCCGAAAAAGTCACAATGATAACTGTGATCGACCCACAACAAGGTCGTAGCTCGTTCGGACGATGAAACCGAAATACAAAACAAGTTCGTAAAGTATCAACGAACATGAGCGAATCGATAGACTGGAGAAAGAGAAAATACAGAAGTCAAAATAGTACGGGCATTACCTCCGACCTCGTCCACGAAATTCACAAAAACGGGAGCAAGGTAACAAGACATTAAACAATCGACGCATAACGGAACCATCACCGATGCACACGGTCATACCAAACCAAGCTCTAACAGCTCGCACATGCGCGACAACGCAGGAATCACTACGAGGCGATAATATTCAACACCAACATCCCGCCTCTCACAGGGGACTAACACAACAAATGTGTGGAAAGCGACTCAACGCTCACACCGCCAATTCGGTCATACTCGGGAGAAAGTATCAAAATGACAACGCGAACGTCACACATACATACCCAGCCCTCAAACGGGAATGGATAGGTTTTAAAAACGAAAACCTCATTTTGAAAATAATTTAGAAGAACACCGATTGATCTTGAGTATCAAGTTTCAAAAAAGTACAAACGTGAAACATCGTTATCGAGACATTGGAGAACCATTTCGCATTTGATAAGAATGAAGATACTTTCTCTTAATGAAAACTTTCAAAATATTCGACCCTCGGGTCTAAATAAAAGTGTTTCTAAAACATTGAAAATATCTCAAAGCATTTTGGTCCTCGCGGTAGAAAATTTTTGAAATATATTGTGGCATCTAGGATGTACCACAAGAAAATAACTCATTTGAAAAGTATGTCTCGAAATTTGTTTTTCTAAGATACTCAAGGTTTTCAAAAATCCAATAGGCCAGAATGCCCAAAACTCACACATACCGACGTTCACTAAAACAACTCTTAGCACACGCATCAAAAAGTTTAAAATCAAGACAATATATGTCTTTAAACGGAAATAAACGATAAAATACCACATTCAGAACAAAACCACTGATAAAATACTCTCCCGCACTGGCTAGTGAACAAGTCGAACGCGTATAAGCACAAAGCTTCCACAAGAGACTTGTAAAACGTGCAAATCGATTCGAAAATCATCAACAACGGAGAAAAACAACAATAAAAAGACATCACAAGCGACGACACTCCTCGTATAAATCAAATATGAGAGTCGACTAAATACATATCGTGAAATCAAAATTCACATAAGGATTCCATCACTTAACAAATAATCATAAAAATAGCTCGTGTCACACGAGGCACAACACAAAGAAGGGAGACTTACTTCCACAGGTCGCACGAAGATGATGATCGCCCCACGATACTAATCACGACCAACAAACTCAAACGACGCGTCGCGACGACTCGGTCGGATAAAATCGACGAAACAAGACTCAAACAACACGACTTGACCCGCGGCCTAGGTTTCCTCAACCTAAGCTCGATACCATTTATGTAACACCCCCAATCCACTCGTGGATATTACACGCCGTAGACCCTCTCCTCGAGGATCTACCAGTCCGGTAACAACATTTAACATCTTGACAATGCCTTCAAGGCTAAAATGACTCAAGAGACCGATTTGGTCTTTCCACAATTACATACAACTCAAATACAACTCATGCCCACGCAGGGACAAAATACAACCACACCCGCATAACGGAACAATATAGCAAATGAAAATAAAGTACAATGAACCAACACACGATGTACGGTTCCTCATGTGATTAGTATCGATCATCTTTCATCATCCTTCGTGCCGACCACGTGTTATGCTCCAAAACCCGAATGCAAAAAGACATCCACCCCGAATACTGGGGTTAGCAAACTCCACCGTTTTGCTAGTGCAAGAACAAAGTGCAAATACGAGCCATACAATTCACATTCCACGAATAACAATAACCGAGGATCCTCAAAGATCCAAACGAAACGAAAAGTACTTCCCGAGGCAAGGGTTTTGAGAAAACATTTCAAAATCGAAACATCATAAATCAATGGAAGTAATTTATAAAACGGTTTAGAATGCCATCGAGAGTTTTAATAGAAAACAATTTAGGATTATCAAATCTTACTTTTCAAAATCCAAAAGATAAAAGGGGTCATCGCCCCAAAAGTTTACTTTCTGAAAAATGACATTAACCAAACCGTTGGGATTTTAGCCCCAAATCCATAAAACGACTTTTACAGAACCATTGGGATTTTAGCCCCAAACCTCAGCAACTCACAGTACACAAGAACGACCACAAGGTTCGTCTTCCAACATCAAAATCCACAATTAAAGGATTTAAAACAGACAACAAAATACTCTAGTGCCATCCTAGCCAAGTAAGCCAAACGAACACTTACCTCTTACACACTTAGTCAATGCATGCAATCATGAAAACCGTTCAAAAGCACTCATTTCCGGAAATGCCAATATCAAATCACATTTGAAAAATGCACCACAATTAACCGTCGATCCACACCTCGTGGACCCCTACCGAGACCGTCGGATCTAACCCGTAGTGGTTAAAAGCAAAGCTCGTCGATCCACACCTCCGTGGACCCCTACCGAGACCCCGTCGGATCTAACCCGTAGTGAGCATACACACACACGTTACTCATGCAATACTAATATGCTAAGAATGTAAGTTCATTAAGAATACTCACTAGAGATGGCCATTAACTCGACACCATTATCAAGCTCTTCAAAAATACAATAACAAGGTTAAATACTAATACACGATTCCATAACTTAAACAATAGGAGTATCATCATAAAATCCTTCAACGTTCAAAATAACCAAATCATAATCAATTCTCAAAACACCGTTCACAAATCACACTCGCTTTGAAAGAAAGCCTTTAACGAGGCCAAACCGAAATCATTTGAAACTTCATTTCAAATAACCAAACAAACACATCAAGATGACCACCGATCATCATATCCATAAAACGAGAAAAGTATGGGCAAGGTACTTGCCTCGAATAAAAACAACGCGGAGAATCAACCGAAGTAGGTTGGCCCGAACCGACTACGAACCCGCCGACTCTACCGAACGCCAACTCACGTTCATAAACTACGAAGGACAAATAATAACAATGAAATGAATTCCATAACACGACTCAAAGCCGTTGAATTCAAAGAACGAATGACGAAAGTTCACGGATTTCCCCCAAAACGGCCAAGAACACGATTCGTTCCGTCAAAACCCAAAAACGGAATTCCAAGTAGAAATATGGATATACAATCCATAGAATATGTTTAACAACATCATTTAACCATAATCGATCCATCGAAAACGGATGAAAAACGAGATCGGGGACAAATCCCCCAAAAAGTCAATTCGAAGGAAATCAAGAATTATACTTCGATTCGACGAAGAACAATGGATTAAATGATGTTAAACACAAGAATACTATCAAGATTAATCATACCCATCATGAATTAATCAACAACACGGAACGAATCGGACGAAAATGCAAAAATCCCCAAATTCGCGAAATTAGGGTTCTAAGGAAGATTACCTTGATTCACTGGATCAAAGGTTGATAACGGACGATCGATTGATGTTATGAACTCAAGGACTTCATGGATTTGTTGTTAAACAACATGGCTTCGTCACCCATGAATCGCCACCCGCGGACGGAGAAGGAAAGAAGTGAAAAACGAAGTGAAATGTGACTGCTCAGCCACATTTATACTGGGCCAGACTAGCGTGCGCTATCGGCCGGTATCGGCCGAGTACCCTCGGCCAGGGCCCACACGACCCGGCATCACCTACCAACCCTGCTGACCAAACACATCGGCCGACTCCGCTAAGCGTGCGCTACGGCCGGAAGCTGCGCGCTAGCCGACTGTCCGGTAGCCAGGATCGAACCGCCCGGCAGTAACGTCGCTAGCCGGCCGACAGCGTGCGCTACGCTGCCCGACTAGCGCGCGCTACGCCGGCTTAGCGTGCGCTACTCGCCGATCTGGCGAGTCGAGAACCTCGAAACCCCACCGCCTGTGCCCGATAGCGTGCGTTAGGCGGCCCGGTAGCGTCGCTACACTGCCGGTTAGCGCGCAGCCTTCCGGCCGTGGCGTGCGCTTCGCGGATCTGCCGCACCCGTCGGCGATGCCAATCGTCCGGCCCGATCCATACCGTCCGGCGATCCGCAACTGTCGGGCTCGACGACCCGATTTCCAACGCACGAACGAATACGGCGAAAAGTTCACGGACGACATAAACGACTCGAAATGAAAACGTAATACCATATTTAGTCATACGTGACCAAGAAAGCGGGTCGAGACAACCATTACAGATACGAGATACCCGTAACTTTCAAGAAATTACAAAATGGCCCAAAACGCCCGAAATCACGATACGTGATCGAATAACCAAACCGAAGTTCACAACACGTCTAACAAAGTTAAACGGACTTATCAAAACTCGAAGCAAGATTTGAGCGAGATTCGCAAGAATCGAACTCAAGCGCGGAAAAGTCGCTAAAAAGCACGGAACTCAACAAAACGACACCGAAACGAACTCGGATGTCAAAAAGTGTAGAATTAATCATTCTCAGAATGACGAAACGGTCATGAGCGAGTCGTCAAAACGGACTCCGACCGAAAAAGGAATTTGCCGAAAATCAAAAATTGCGGATATTACACTATCTCCAACATTGGATTCGTGCTCTTAAGGATGTTATAATCATGCTACCAAGAATATTAGGTTCTATAGATGATTTATACAACCAAACATCATGTTTAGGAAGTTGGGATGATTATTATGCTTAAGTTACCATTGTTGAGAACATTATAATTGGAACCTTATTACGACAAACAACAAGAGTAGTGCTCTGAGATTGATAATCCGTATTGAATGGTGTTTCCATAATGATTGTAAACTTGGTATTGATATCACTTTTGCTAAACAGACTTAAGGAAATGGATCATCGAAGGCTGTATCACTTATTATAAAGTTAGACTGGTTAATTGATCTTCATGATAAAGTTTGAATGTATTGATGATATTGGTAACAAGTGTATCAACCTTAGGTTATCCGGACCACATATGAGAATTCGTAATCAAGAATGAATTTGGTGTTGTGATGATATACGTATCCTTGAATTCGAAGATGTCTTAAAACGTAAGATCATTCAGGTTTGCATGAGCATAGTATGTATGAGGATATCGTACGTTAAACACTGAGGGTTTTGTATGCAATCTCACCAAATGAGACAATCGTCTGCTCAGTAAAGAAACTGTCAAATGTATGTTTAGCGTGCGCTAGGCTCTATAGTTTACGTACGCTAACGAGCAGACTTAACGTACGCTGCGTTAGGTACGTAACGTAGGTAACATCAGACGAGTCAGTTATCTGATCAGAGAAGTCTGCCAAATGCATGTTTAGCGTGCACTAGGCTTCGTAGCTTACGTACGCTAACGAGCAGGCTTAACGTATGCTACGTTGGGTACGTAACGTACGTTATGCCGACCAGACAGAATACGTATTGTTGAACTTTCGGTCGTAGTTAGATTGCTAGATGTTCGTACGTTAGTTATTCGACATGAGATGAACTCTATATTATTTTCTTCTGTTTAAGGTTCGATCTTTGCAATGTGATGAATCGAAGGGGCGACCTTCGAGTGTATTGACATTCGTCGAAGTTTTATCCTTGTCATCAATTCGAGGCAAGTACCCTAAGTATAGTTGTTCGTATTATATCGGTTATGTATTTGTTGTAATGTGCATATGTGTTGTGATTAATTGTCCACCATGTGTTGGTCCGACGGGATCATCATGGGAATCTATAGCTGTGTGCGCTGGATCGTTGGACATGTAATTCCACCATGCGTTGGTCCGACGGGATCATCATGGGAATCTATAGATGTGTGCGCTGGATCGTTGGAATACTATAAGTATGTTGAGATTGTCGTAATGTGTTATGTGTTGCTATTATTTCTCGTTGGAGAAACTTGTCATGATTATTGTTGAATAAATAATTGTTGCATAATTATCGTACTTGTACTAGCATCGTTGTGCTAACCCCTTCGGGGGTGAATATTTGTTTATGTTCAGGATCCAGGAGAGTAGGAAAACAACCACTGGAGTTGCATGACGACGAGGGTACGGATTGATGTTCTGGACGGGTTTAATTGTCAGATGTTTGTGTGATTTAAAATAAGTACTCGAGTACGTTGTCTTTTATGATGTTGGATTTGGCTTTATATTAATGATTATCCGTTGGACGTTTGTATTTCTCAGTATTGTATTTCATATCAGTTATTTTCATTTGTTGGTATTTGTTATTGTCTTTTCGTCTCATCAGCCTTGTAAATTCTTACGTAAAGGATTTACGGCGCTGTAATATTCCTGAATATATCGGGGGTGTTACAACAGGCATTGTGATTTGGTATATAAAATAATAATCTTTGCATTTGAGAGCAATCATTCCGCTCCTTATGGAGATAAGGAGATAGACACTAGAAGTGTTTAGGACTCGAATGCTTAATTGGTTCGCAAATCGATAAAACTTAATTGGTAGTAAGTTTAGACAAGGCTTGTATAACGTGTACTCTGACATGTAGAGTGCCTGTCTTCACTAAAAATTCGCGGGAGCATGTTCCGCTCAAAATGTACTTGTAAAAATAGCAACTCGCAAGTATACGAGGCGTTTGTAGTATTGATGAGTTTACCAAGGTCATTTCACTTTAGGATCGTTTTTGTTTGTTAAAATTACAATAATTGTGAATTCTCAAAATAATAATCCCTAAAGATTCTAGATAATGGGTTTTTATGATTTTAGCTAATTTGCACAAATACAAATACAGGAAATAAATCTATTTAAGAACTTTGATTACAACAATTTAAATAAGATAAGGCAGTAAGAATAAAAATGACTTTAATGTAGAATTGTGCTATTTTTGATAATAAAGATTCTAGGGATTCAGATTCTTATTATATCAATTTGTTAAATGTGAGATTTAATAATTAGATAAATATTATATCTTCTGGAAAAATGATATGATAACTTTCGTATTCACATATTATTTTAACATACGTTTATATTTAAATAATCTAATTACTTCATCCAACTAAATAATACCTTTCGGATTCATATTTAATTCCTTGGGTTAAATAGTACCTTTAGGATTAATAATATACTGCTATAAACTGTTTCTTTCCTACTCTACTGCCTCTTTTTACGTTGAGAGGGTACTGCTATTTATAGCAGTACATTGCAATTGAAAGATGCTGCTCATTATTGCAGCATCTTATCCGTTCAATTATTTGTTGCATCGTTCGAAATCAATCAGTGCAGATAAGGAAAAGGAAGGAAGAAGGAAAGAAAGAAAGAAAAAAGAAAAAAAAAAGAGTACAATCTGATCCGCCACGTCATCACTGACGTGGCAAAAATTTCCACCCTCGCGTGAGATACAACGGCTCTGAGCAGGCGCGTGTATCTCACGCGCCAGGCCTGCGATTGTTCTTCTATTGACACGTTGGACAGACGTGTGGCCGGCGTGTGTTCCGATGACGTGGCGCGACACGTGGCGTCGTATTATTGGTCCAGGTATGACAGGATTGTGACGGGCGTGTGCACGGCTGACGTGGCGATACACGTGGTTGTTTCCTATTGGATGGTCCATACACGTGTGCAGTGACGTGGGCTCAATTGGCATGTGTTGTGACGTCATGCTGACGTCATTCGGTGAATCTGGTCCTGCCGCTTGTCTTGATATTAGTGGTCCGCGGATTTTAATTTTCCTCCAAAACTTTGGACGGCCATAACTTCTTCATACGAACTCGGATTCGAATAAACTTTTTATCAAAATGATCGTCTCGACGAGATGAATAAAACGAGACCATGCATGAATATATTCGGAATCTTTTAAAATATCGCCCCTAAAATGACAGATATGTCTTCACTTGGTGTGCTAATCTGTAGATAAAAACTAATTCCCATTAATATAACAAAAATTACACATAATTACTAAAAATTATACTTGAAGTAAAATAATGCAAACACATGAAAAATAATATAAATTATCACACAAAATTATAAAAATATATATATAATATTCTAATAAAAATACTAACAAAAGTATATCAAACAATTCCCCCACACTTATCATTTGCACGTCCTCGGGCAAATATATAGTAAGAGTAACAAGAAAAAAATTAACTTATTAAACGTTATTAATTCAATTAAAAGTCCGAAGTATTCTCATTCTACTTCAAAATAAACAAATATGCAAAAGATTTCAATAGGCATTAAGAAATGAATTAAACCAAATTCTAAAATTCGTCAAGTTATTCATAATCATGGTTAATACTTTAAATTCACAAAACTCACCGGAAAAGTGTATATCTCTCTCACAATTGTATAAGGGATGTATTTGCGCTCAGATCCATTCAATGGAGTAGAACTTCCATAGGCTTGCAAATTATCTACTATCTCTACCACTTGGTGTGTTGCAAATTTATGAAAAAAATTCTTTTTTTTTGTTACAATGTCGGCTCTTTGGTTGGGGTAGGAAAATATGGATAAAGTGACTTGAACTGAACAATTAGAAATTAAATGAATCGATGTTTATCAACAGGTAAGCACTGAGAAGCTAATTAATAAAGCTTTTATCGATCCCGTTACTTATGTTTTGAATCATCCAACGCTCTTTTTTTTTTGCTTTCCAACCAACCAATTTTTTTTTATCATACTTGAGTTGATATTATCTGTTTTACGCGAATGTAAACGATGAGTCACATGAATACACCCAGTTATTAAGATAAAAACATACTTAAGCTGCTTCTATGCACACTCATGTCTAAAGTAACTGTTTTACGCGAATATAAACATGGGGCTCATGAATATATCCGGTTACTAAATTTCCAAAAACAGCGGAATAATTGATTCTCCATTATTTTCAATACCATCCACAATATATACCACCCAATTTCACCACACAATATCTTCATCCTTGTCAAAAATAATTTCTAACCGTTCAAGTATGGGCCAAAAGATTATAGCGACGGAAAGCTTAGTATGTGGTTAACAATAAAATACAATAAGCTCAATTGGGTTAACGAGGGTATTAAATATCATTAGGTAGGTAAAGAAGCTAGAAGGACTTTTGAACAAAATTTGATTTAAATAGTTTTCACAAATTGCACACACATGTGGTTTTGACACAAATACCCAATGCAAGTTCTGGAGTATTACAACATGAAAAGTACACTCAAAAAATAAAAGACTTGTATATATGATAAAGCAGTCAAGGCTCAAAATCTCACAGTACAAGTTTTGATTTTTATAAATTTGATTATTAAACCATTCAACCGACTAAATGTTGATCATCTTAGAATAATCCATTAGTAATTCTTTTTAAAAAAATAGCATAAACGTTTTCTTTGAAATGTGAAATGAGAGTACATCAACAAAATTTTAGCAACACGTTTTTAATTTTTTGTTTTTCAAGTTATTCGTGTACATAACTGCCCTTAGACTAATTTTAGGATCCGTAAATGAGAATTTATAGTTTTTACTCACACACTTATCTTGTGCAATATGATTATCAAGCATAATATAATGAGGGCTGAAGAAAATTCCCTGTGAAGATAGTGATGCCTTGAATGCGCCATTTTCTTATTGATATGGAGAAATCTGCAAAATAAATCAGTGGGGCGAAACACACAAAAATAAAACACACACACACACATATATATAAATATATAAACCCTTAGGTATAACACAAACAACTTGGATGCGTTTCAAGAGCGTCCTGAGAGTCTCCTTATTCTGCCATCAAAATTTTATTTATTTTAGAAAAAGAAAATTACAGTAATAGAAATAACAATGCATATATCATGAATAGATGCGCGTCAAGAGATCGAAAAGAAACACCTTAAGCTGCCATCATTTTCACGATTTTTACCCCCGCTAAAAAGTAAAAGCAAGAAGAGGAATAGAGGGGGGATATCAAAGGGAAAGGAATGCATCAATTTTGCATTTTCGCACAGTGAAATCTTCCATCCAAGCAATATTAGCTAGAGCTGGATCTGGTTCAGGAACAAATGCAATCAGTTTTTTGATCAGCTCTTCTGGTGTTGTTGCAACGACTATGATTCATTTAGCACGCTCGGAAATAAAACCTTTTTCAGAAGAGTAGTCGATGAAAGATAGTAAACCATCGAAGAAACCATTGGCATTTAGCAGACCGATTGTTTTTTTATGAATATTTAGTTGGGCTCTGGTAACCACATGAAAAAAGTTCTTCAAGAGTGCCAAAACCACCTGGAAGGGTGATAAAGGCGCCGGCATTATTTAACATGTGAGTTATGCGATCTAGCATATTCACAGCTCTAAACTCATCTCCAATGGTTGCCCCGATGATTTTACTTTCAGCCAGAGGTTTTGGAATGATTCCCATCACTTTTACTCCTTCCATATAGGCAGAAGCAGTAGCGCGTCCCATTAATCCTAGACTTCCCCCTCCGTAAACTACATGAATGCATTTTTCTCCTAGGGTACGACCCAAGTTGTGGGCTGCTTCAGTAAAGCAAAGCCTCATTCCCATGACTAGCTCCACCAAAAATGCAGATGGAGTTAAATCTTTTTGCGGAAGATGATGATGACGACTCCATTTGTTTTTTGAAAAGAAAAATTATTTTAGAGAGAAAAATGAGAGAATTGCAAGTTTGGGATATGCAGAAAAGAAACAATGCAGTGTTTATTTATAGAAGCAAAATAAAGTGAAAAGATTTATCATATATGTGACTGCGATAATTGTGCTTCAACTACTCAATAGAATAATGAATGCATTTATTGCGTATCACTTTTTATTAAGAAAATATGGCAAAACGACAAAAATAAAAATACTCACGAATGTATGTACAGTAGTTGTGATTGTGGCTCACATCTTCCTCTGGTTTACGTCCAGAAATGGCTTAAAATCCTTCTATGAGTCGAGAATATGCTTCCTATCAAATTTTACAAATTGGCAAATAGGGTCTTTTACCGTCAGATTCCCAAGACGTTGTTCATATTCGAATTTGAATTTCTTCCACAGAGATAATCTCATGATACACTAGTCCACTAGGATGCGTGTCAAGAGATAATTGAATATCATTCAATTTCTCCTTACTCAGCCCACCTTTGTTGAGCTCAATTTTATCTTGTCTGTTTGTGGAAGGAATTCCAAGAGAACGACATTTTTTATCACAAGTCCATCTGGCACATTTATAACAAACATACATTTTCTTGACTCGTCGTTTCTTGGCATATGAACTTTTACCAAGCCCTGGTAAGAATCTAGTGTAACACCCCCAATCCACTCAGGGATATTACACGCCGTAGACCCTCTCCTCGAGGATCTACCAGGCTGGTAATCGACATTTAACATCTCGACAATGCCTTCAAGGCTACACTGACTCAGTAGACCGATTTGGTCTTTCCACAAATACATACAACTCAAATACAACTCAAATACAACTCATGCCCACGCAGGGGACAAAATACAATTACACCCGTACAACGGGAACAATACAGCAGCGGAAAATAAAGTACAACTGAACCAACACACGATATACGGTTCCTCATGTGATTAGTATCGATCATCTCTCATCATCCTTCGTGCCGACCCTGTGTTATGCTCCAAAACCTGAATGCAAAAACAGACATCCACCCCCCGAATACTCGGGGGTTAGCAAAACTCCACTGTTTTGCTAGTGCAAATACAAAGTGCAAATACGAGCCATACAATTCACATTCCACGAATAACAATAACCGAGGATCCTCAAAGATCCAAACGAAACGAAAAGTACTTCCCGAGGCAAGGGTTTGAGGAAACATTTCAAAAACGAAATATCATAAATCAATGGGAATAATTTATAAAACGGTTTAGAATGCCATCGAGAGTTTTAATAGAAAAACAATTTAGGATTATCAAATCCTACTTTTCAAAAATCCAAAAGACAAAGGGAGTCGCCGCCCCAAAAGTTTACTTTCTGGAAAATGACATTAACCAAATCGTTGGGATTTTAGCCCCAAATCCGTAAACGACTTTTACAAAACCCTTGGGATTTTAGCCCCAAATCTCATCAACTCACAGTACACAAGAACGACCACGAGGTTCGTATCCCAACATCAAAATCCACAAATAAAGGATTTAAAACATAAACCACAAAATACTCTAGAGCCATCCTAGCCAAGTAGGCCAAACGAACAACTTACCTCTTACACACTTAGTCAATGCATGCAATCATGAAAACCGTTCAAAAGCACTCATTTCCGGAAATGCCAATATCAAATCACATTTGCAAAATGCACCACAATTAACCGCGGACCCACAGCTTCGTGGATCCCTGCCGAGACCCCGTCGGATCTAACCCACAGTGGTTAAAAGCAAGCTCGCGGTCCACAGCTTCGTGGAGCCCTACCGAGACCCCGTCGGATCTAACCCGTAGTGAGCATACACACACACACGTTACTCATGCAATACCAACATGCTAAGAATGTAAGTTCATTAAGAATACTCACTAGAGATGGCCATTAACTCGACACCATTACCAAACTCTTCAAAAATACAGTAACAAGCTTAAATACGGAATACACAATTCCATAACTTTAAACAAGAGGAGTATCCTCATAAAATCCTTCAACATTCAAAATAATCAAATCATAATCAATTCTCAAAACACCGTTCACAAAACACACGCGTTTTGAAAGAAAGCCTTTAACGAGGCCAAACCGAAATCCTTTTGAAACTTCATTTCAAATAACCAAACAAACACATCAAGACGACCACCGATCATCATATACATAAAACGAGAAAAGTATGGGCAAGGTACTTGCCTCGATACCACGAGCACTGAGCCACGAACGGATACGGTTCAACCGGGAAGCTTCGGAACGCCCGATGCTAACGAAAAGGAAGACGACAATGAACGGAACGGAAGAATCAAGCACGACCGCGAGGAACCGACGAAAATGAACCTAACGATTCGAATAGCACAATCACAACCACTTCTAAACGATTATGGAAATGGAATACACCCGGAAACCCGCCTACGATTCATGTGTATTCATACCGAAAATAATAACGAGGGCGGACCACAACCAAACCCTCTCGATTCCGTAAAAATCCACAAAATATCCATGAATCCGTAGGAAAACTAAAGATACTAACAATATTAATTGTATACATCATGAATCCACCAACAAAAACGGAACGAATCGGAAGAAAAACCCAAAACCCCCAATTTAATCGAAAATAGGGTTTTAGAAAATTACCTTGGAAGATTCGAGTACTAAGATCCGTAGAACACGCGTTAGATTGATTGCACGGGCTTCACTACCGAAGAGAAATGATGAAAATCGGCCCCCGGATGAAGAACTCTCCCCCTCTATACCCTCTCTCTCGCTACTCTCGCGATGCAGATGAAAAATGGGGGAAAGCCGGCCGATTTCGTCTAATAAAGACGGATCTGCACAATTGACCGCTTCGTGTGCCGCGGCACAGCCGAAGTGTGCCGCGGCACAGGCCGAAAATTTACCCCCAGGTTTTGGCATTGTGCCGCGGCACAGCCTGCGTGTGCCGCGGCACAGTCTGATTAGGTTTGGTCGCGGAAGACACACGAGTGTGCCGCGGCCGCAGGACAGTGTGCCGCGGCACTGGCACTGCTTGTGCCGCGGCACGGATGGTGTGCCGCGGCTGCAGTCTGATTTGTTCGACATATTACTCTGGGCCTGCTCGGCCAGTGCCCAGCACTTCCGACAGTGCCGCACCGGTCCGGCCAGCTGCTCAGCCGCCACGACCCGATGCCTCGATTTCCGAAAATGCACAGAACGAACACGACGAAAAGTTCGCGGACGACATCAACGACTCGAGATGAAAACGTAATGCAATAATTAATCATACGCGACCAAGAAAAGGGTCAAGATGACAAATACAGATATGGATACCCGTAACTTCCAAGAATTACAAAATGGCCCAAAACGCCCGGAAATCACGATACGTGATCGAATAATCAAACCGAAGTTCACAACACGTCTAACAAAGTTAAACGGACTTGCGGGAAATTCGAAACAGCAGTTTCGGACGAGATTCGCAAGAATCGAACTCAAGTGCGAAAGAGTCGCTAAAAAGCACATAACTCTACAAAAGAACTCCAAACCGAACTCGGACGACAAAAAGTGTAGAATTAATCATTCTCGAGCAAAAGCGTTCATGAGCGAGCCGTCAAAACGGACTCTACCGAAAAAGAAATTTACCAAAAATCGAAAATTGCGGATATTACATTCTACCCTCCTTAAAAGAAGTTTCATTCCGAAACTTAAAACAAGTAGGGAGAAGAAATATTCCGCCAGAAAACTCAACGAGATACACAAGAATGCGTAACTATTGCCCAACGGCGAAATGTTACAAACAACGCAAAGGAATATACGGCGTGTAAATACGCTCCACGGCGACCAACACAACGTCGCCGCTAGGATAAAATAAAACCAACAAATGACAAGCGTCATTAAACGGATAATATAGCCAAGTCAATTATCCGACAATCACAAAACACAACGAACGAAAATCAATACGATTGACCAACCCAACGGTACATCAATCAAAACGCGAGCCAATCGCCGAACAAAATACTAATTCCACCGCCAAGGGTTGGAAGATCGAAACGAAACTAATTTCCCGAATCAAGGGAATTAGGAAGGAGCCCGAATGCTCAATAATCACGAACGAGAACAAAAACCGAACAAACAAACGATCGAGATAAAGAAAATCGAACAATCATGTCCGAAACACGAAGGATAATAAAATTCAAACAACAACTCCAAGGTTCACATCTCGACTCGAGACAATATATGATCCGGTGAAAACAACAGATGTGCATTCACATAAGATCCACAGAAAGGGAATAACAATTAAAAAGTCGCAACGACAAACGAGTTATTCGAAATGATACCACACTCGTTCGATAAACAAAAACAAGGGCGGGACAAGCTCGAAATGTCAACGAACATAAATGAGTCGACCAAGTAGAATATACTGAGTTCAAAATCCGATCCCTTCAATAAAAGGACTAGTAGAACCAAATGATGTTTCTTCCGAACAAGGTTCACAAGAATCGAACCGAACTCGAGAAAGTAACATCGATAACCAGATCGACCCACAACAAGATCACAGCTCGTTCGGACGATGAAATCGAAATACAGAACAAGTTCATAAAGTGCCAACGAACATGAGCGAATCGATAGACTGGAGAAAGAGAAAATACAGAAGTCAAAATAGTACGGGCATTACCTCCGACCTCGTCCACGAAATTCACAAAAACGGGAGCAAGGTAACAAGACATTAAACAACCGACACATAACGGAACGATCACCGATGCACACGGTCATACCATACCAAGCTCTAACAGCTCGCACACCCTCGACAACGCAGAAATCGCCACGAGGCGACAACATTCAATACCAACATTCCGCCTCTCACAGGGGCTAGCACAACCAATGTGTGGAAAGCGACTCAATGCTCACACCGCCAATTCGATCATACTCAGGAGAATGTATCAAAATGTCAACGCGAACGTCACACATACATACCCACCCTCAAACGGGAATGGATAGGTTTTAAAAATGAAAACCTCATTTTGAAAATAATTTGAAGAATACTGGTTGATCTTGAGTATCACCTTTCAAATAGTACAAACGTGAAACGTCGTTATCGAGACTTTGGGAAAAACCATTTCGCGTTTGATAAAAATGAGGACACTTTCTCTTAGTGAAAACTTTCAGAATATTCGACCCTCGGGTCTAAATGAAAGTGTTGAAAATATCTATAAACATTTTGGTCCTCGAGGTAGAAAAATTTTGAAATATATTGCGGCATCTAGGATGTACCACAAGAAAATAACTCATTTGAAAAGTATGTCTCGAAATATGTTTTTCTAAGATACTCAAGGTTTTCAAAAATTCAATAGGCCAGAATGCCCAAAACTCACACATATCGACGTTCACTAAAACGACTCCTAGCACACGCACCAAAACGTTTAAAATGAAGACAATATATGTCTTTAAACGGAAATAAACGATAAAATACCACATTCAGAACAAAACCTCTGATAAAATACTTTCCCGCACTGGCTAGTGAACAAGTCGAACGCGTATAAGCACAAAGCTTCCACAATAGAACTTGTAAAACGTGCAAATCGATTCGAAAATCGTCAACAACGGAGAAAAACAACAATAAAAAGACATCACAAGCGACACTCCTCGTATAAATCAAATACGAAAGTCGACTAAATACATATCGTGAAATCAAAATTCACATAAGGATTCCACCACTTAACAAATAATCATAAAAATAGCTCGTGTCACACGGGGCACAACACAAAGAAGGGAGACTTACTTCCACGGGTCGCACGAAAATGATGATCGCCCCACGATACTAATCACGACCAACAAACTCAAACGACGCGTCGCGACACGACTCAGTCAGATAAAAATCCAACGAAACAAGACTCAAACAACACGACTTGACCCGACAGCCTAGGTTTCCTCAACCTAAGCTCCGATACCATTTATGTAACACCCCCAATCCACTCAGGGATATTACACGCCGTAGACCCTCTCCTCGAGGATCTACCAGTGTGTCGACATTTAACATCTCGACAATGCCTTCAAGGCTACACCGACTCAAGAGACCGATTTGGTCTTTCCACAAATACATACAACTCAAATACAACTCATGCCCACGCAGGGACAAAATACAATTACACCGCACAACGGAACAATACAAAGAATGAAAATAAAGTACAATCGAACCAACACACGATATACGGTTCCTCATGTGATTAGTATCGATCATCTCTCATCATCCTTCGTGCCGACCACGTGTTATGCTCCAAAACCCGAATGCAAAACAGACATCCACCCCCGAATACTGGGTTAGCAAACTCCACCGTTTTGCTAGTGCAAATACAAAGTGCAAATACGAGCCATACAATTCACATTCCTCGAATTACAATAACCGAGGATCCTCAAAGATCCAAACGAAACGAAAAGTACTTCCCGAGGCAAGGGTTTGAGGAAACATTTCAAAAACGAAATATCATAAATCAATGGGAATAATTTATAAAAGCGGTTTAGAATGCCATCGAGAGTTTTAATAGAAAAACAATTTAGGATTATCAAATCCTACTTTTCAAAAATCCAAAAGACAAAGGAGTCGCCGCCCCAAAAGTTTACTTTCGGAAAATGACATTAACCAAATCGTTGGGATTTTAGCCCCAAATCCGTAAACGACTTTTACAAAACCTGGGATTTTAGCCCCAAATCTCATCAACTCACAAGACACAAGAACGACCACGAGGTTCGTATCCCAACATCAAAATCCACAAATAAAGGATTTAAAACATAAACCACAAAATACTCTAGAGCCATCCTAGCCAAGTAGGCCAAACGAACAACTTACCTCTTACACACTTAGTCAATGCATGCAATCATGAAAACCGTTCAAAAGCACTCATTTCCGGAAATGCCAATATCAAATCACATTTGCAAAATGCACCACAATTAACCGCGGACCCACAGCTTCGTGGATCCCTGCCGAGACCCGTCGGATCTAACCACATGGTTAAAAGCAAGCTCGCGGTCCACAGCTTCGTGGAGCCCTACCGAGACCCCGTCGGATCTAACCCGTAGTGAGCATACACACACACACGTTACTCATGCAATACCAACATGCTAAGAATGTAAGTTCATTAAGAATACTCACTAGAGATGGCCATTAACTCGACACCATTACCAAACTCTTCAAAAATACAAGAACAAGCTTAAATCCGGAATACACAATTCCATAACTTTAAACAAGAGGAGTATCCTCATAAACTCCTTCACCATTCAAAATAATCAACTCATAATCAAGTCTCAAAACACCGTTCACAAAACACACGCGTTTTGAAAGAAAGCCTTTAACGAGGCCAAATCAAATCCTTTTGAAACTTCATTTCAAATAACCAAACAAACACATCAAGACGACCACCGATCATCATATACATAAAACGAGAAAAGTATGGGCAAGGTACTTGCCTCGATACCACGAGCACCGAGCCACGAACGGATACGGTTCAACCGGAAGCTTCTAACGCCCGATGCTAACGAAAGGAAGACGACAATGAACGGACGGAAGAATCAAGCACGACCGCGAGGAACCGACGAAAATGAACCTAACGATTCGAATAGCACAATCACAACCACTTCTAAACGATTATGGAAATGGAATACACCCGGAAACCCGCCTACGATTCATGTGTATTCATACCGAAAATAATAACGAGGGCGGACCACAACCAAACCCTCTCGATTCCGTAAAAATCCACAAAATATCCATGAATCCGTAGGAAAACTAAAGATACTAACAATATTAATTGTATACATCATGAATCCACCAACAAAAACGGAACGAATCGGAAGAAAAACCCAAAACCCCCAATTTAATCGAAAATAGGGTTTTAGAAAATTACCTTGGAAGATTCGAGTACTAAGATCCGTAGAACACGCGTTAGATTGATTGCACGGGCTTCACTACCGAAGAGAAATGATGAAAATCGGCCCCTGATGAAGAACTCTCCCTCTATACCCTCTCTCTCGCTACTCTCGCGATGCGAGATGAAAAATGGGGAAAGCGGCGATTTCGTCTAATAAAGACGGATCTGCACAATTGATCGCCGTGTGCAGCGGCCACGGCGAAGTGTGCCGCGACAGCCGAAAATTTACCCCGAGGTTTTGGCATTGTGCCGCGGCCACGGCTGCGTGCCGCGGCACAGTCTGATTGGGTTTGGTCGCGGAAGACACACGAGTGTGCGCGGCACGGACAGTGTCTTGCAGCGGCTCGCACCGTGCCGCGGCTGCCGGATGGGTGTGCCGCGGCACAATCTGATTTGTTCGACATATTACTCTGCGGCTCGCCAGCTGCCAAGATTCCGACAGTGCCGCACCGGTCCGGCCAGCTGCTCAGCCGCCACGACCCGATGCCTCGATTTCCGAAAATGCACAGAACGAACACGACGAAAAGTTCGCGGACGACATCAACGACACGAGATGAAAACGTAATGCAATAATTAATCATACGCGACCAAGAAAAGGGTCAAGATGACAAATACAGATATGGATACCCGTAACTTCCAAGAATTACAAAATGGCCCAAAACGCCCGGAAATCACGATACGTGATCGAATAATCAAACCGAAGTTCACAACACGTCTAACAAAGTTAAACGGACTTGCGGGAAATTCGAAACAGCAGTTTCGGACGAGATTCGCAAGAATCGAACTCAAGTGCGAAAGAGTCGCTAAAAAGCACATAACTCAACAAAACAACACCCAAACGAACTCGGACGACAAAAAAGTGTAGAATTAATCATTCTCAGAACGACGAAACGTTCATGAGCGAGCCGTCAAAACGGACTCCTACCAAAAGAAATTTACCAAAAATCGAAAATTGCGGATATTACATTCTACCCTCCTTAAAAGAAGTTTCGTCCCGAAACTTAAAACAAGTAGGGAGAAGAAATATTCCGCCAGGAAAACTCAACGAGATACACAAGAATGCGTAACTATTGCCCAACGGCGAAATGTTACAAACAACGCAAAGGAATATACGGCGTGTAAATACGCTCCACGGCGACCAACACAACGTCGCCGCTAGGGATAAAATAAAACCAACAAATGACAAGCGTCATTAAACGGATAATATAGCCAAGTCAATTATCCGACAATCACAAAACACAACGAACGAAAATCAATACGATTGACCAACCCAACGGTACATCAATCAAAACGCGAGCCAATCACCGAACAAAATACGGAATTCCACCGCCCAAGGGTTGGAAGATCGAAACGAAACTAATTTCCCGAATCAAGGGAATTAGGAAGGAGCCCGAATGCTCAATAATCACGAAACGAGAACAAAAACCGAACAAACAAATGATCGAGACAAAGAAAATCGAACAATCATGTCCGAAACACGAAGGATAATAAAATTCAAACAACAACTCCAAGGTTCACATCTCGACTCGAGACAATATATGATCCGGTGAAAACAACAGATGTGCATTCACATAAGATCCACAGAAAGGGAATAACAATTAAAAAGTCGCAACGACAAACGAGTTATTCCGAAATGATACCACACTCGTTCGATAAACAAAAACAAGGGCAGACAAGCTCGAAATGTCAACGAATATAAATGAGTCGACCAAGTAGAATATACAGAAGTTCAAAATCCGATCCCTTCGAATAAAAGGACTAGTAGAACCAAATGATGTTTCTTCCGAACAAGGTTCACAAGAATCGAACCGAACTCGAGAAAGTAACATCGATAACCAGATCGACCCACAACAAGATCACAGCTCGTTCGGACGATGAAATCGAAATACAGAACAAGTTCATAAAGTGCCAACGAACATGAGCGAATCGATAAGATGGAGAAAGAGAAAATACGAAGTCAAAATAGTACGGCATTACCTCCGACTCGTCCACGAAATTCACAAAAACGGGAGCAAGGTAACAAGACATTAAACAACCGACACATAACGGAACGATCACCGATGCACACGGTCATACCATACCAAGCTCTAACAGCTCGCACACCCTCGACAACGCAGAAATCGCCACGAGGCGACAACATTCAATACCAACATTCCGCCTCTCACAGGGGCTAGCACAACCAATGTGTGGAAAGCGACTCAATGCTCACACCGCCAATTCGATCATACTCAGGAGAATGTATCAAAATGTCAACGCGAACGTCACACATACATACCCAGCCCTCAAACGGGAATGGATAGGTTTTAAAAAATGAAAACCTCATTTTGAAAATAATTTGAAGAATACTGGTTGATCTTGAGTATCACCTTTCAAATAGTACAAACGTGAAACGTCGTTATCGAGACTTTGGGAAAAACCATTTCGCGTTTGATAAAAATGAGGACACTTTCTCTTAGTGAAAACTTTCAGAATATTCGACCCTCGGGTCTAAATGAAAGTGTTGAAAATATCTCGAAACATTTTGGTCCTCGAGGTAGAAAAATTTTGAAATATATTGCGGCATCTAGGATGTACCACAAGAAAATAACTCATTTGAAAAGTATGTCTCGAAATTTGTTTTTCTAAGATACTCAAGGTTTTCAAAAATTCAATAGGCCAGAATGCCCAAAACTCACACATATCGCCGTTCACTAAAACGACTCCTAGCACACGCACCAAAACGTTTAAAATGAAGACAATATATGTCTTTAAACGGAAATAAACGATAAAATACCACATTCGAACAAAACCTCGATAAAATACTTTCCCATCAAGCTAGTGAACAAGTCGAACGCGTATAAGCACAAAGCTTCCACAATAGAACTTGTAAAACGTGCAAATCGATTCAAAATCGTCAACAACGGAGAAAAACAACAATAAAAGACATCACAAGCGACGACACTCCTCGTATAAATCAAATACGAAAGTCGACTAAATACATATCGTGAAATCAAAATTCACATAAGGATTCCACCACTTAACAAATAATCATAAAAATAGCTCGTGTCACACGGGGCACAACACAAAGAAGGGAGACTTACTTCCACGGGTCGCACGAAGATGATGATCGCCCCACGATACTAATCACGACCAACAAACTCAAACGACGCGTCGCGACACGACTCAGTCAGATAAAAATCCAACGAAATAAGACTCAAACAACACGACTTGACCCGACAGCCTAGGTTTCCTCAACCTAAGCTCCGATACCATTTATGTAACACCCCCAATCCACTCAGGGATATTACACGCCGTAGACCCTCTCCTCGAGGATCTACCAGGCTGGTAATCGACATTTAACATCTCGACAATGCCTTCAAGGCTACACTGACTCAGTAGACCGATTTGGTCTTTCCACAAATACATACAACTCAAATACAACTCAAATACAACTCATGCCCACGCAGGGGACAAAATACAATTACACCCGCATAACGGAACAATACAGAAATGGAAAATAAAGTACAATCGAACCAACACCCGATATACGTTTCCTAATGTTATTAGTATCGATCATCTCTCATCATACTTCGTGCCGACCCGTGTTATGCTCCAAAACCCGAATGCAAAAACAGACATCCACCCCGAATACTGGGGTTAGCAAACTCCCTTTGTTTTGCTAGTGCAAATACAAAGTGCAAATACGAGCCATACAATTCACATTCCACGAATAACAATAACCGAGGATCCTCAAAGATCCAAACGAAACGAAAAGTACTTCCCGAGGCAAGGGTTTGAGGAAACATTTCAAAAACGAAATATCATAAATCAATGGGAATAATTTATAAAACGGTTTAGAATGCCATCGAGAGTTTTAATAGAAAAACAATTTAGGATTATCAAATCCTACTTTTCAAAAATCCAAAAGACAAAGGGAGTCGCCGCCCCAAAAGTTTACTTTCTGGAAAATGACATTAACCAAATCGTTGGGATTTTAGCCCCAAATCCGTAAAACGACTTTTACAAAACCCTTGGGATTTTAGCCCCAAATCTCATCAACTCACAGTACACAAGAACGACCACGAGGTTCGTATCCCAACATCAAAATCCACAAATAAAGGATTTAAAACATAAACCACAAAATACTCTAGAGCCATCCTAGCCAAGTAGGCCAAACGAACAACTTACCTCTTACACACTTAGTCAATGCATGCAATCATGAAAACCGTTCAAAAGCACTCATTTCCTAAATGCCAATATCAAATCACATTTGCAAAATGCACCACAATTAACCGCGGACCCACGGCTTCGTGGATCCCTGCCGAGACCCCGTCGGATCTAACCCACGGTGGTTAAAAGCAAGCTCGCGGTCCACGGCTTCGTGGAGCCCTACCGAGACCCGTCGGATCTAACCCGTAGTGAGCATACACACACACACGTTACTCATGCAATACCAACATGCTAAGAATGTAAGTTCATTAAGAATACTCACTAGAGATGGCCATTAACTCGACACCATTACCAAACTCTTCAAAAATACAAGAATAAGCTTAAATACGGAATACACAATTCCATAACTTTAAACAAGAGGAGTATCCTCATAAAATCCTTCAACATTCAAAATAATCAAATCATAATCAATTCTCAAAACACCGTTCACAAAACACGCGTTTTGAAAGAAAGCCTTTAACGAGGCCAAACCAAATCCTTTTGAAACTTCATTTCAAATAACCAAACAAACACATCAAGACGACCACCGATCATCATATACATAAAACGAGAAAAGTATGGGCAAGGTACTTGCCTCGATACCACGAGCACTGAGCCACGAACGGATACGGTTCAACCGGGAAGCTTCTAACGCCCGATGCTAACGAAAAGGAAGACGACAATGAACGGAACGGAAGAATCAAGCACGACCGCGAGGAACCGACGAAAATGAACCTAACGATTCGAATAGCACAATCACAACCACTTCTAAACGATTATGGAAATGGAATACACCCGGAAACCCGCCTACGATTCATGTGTATTCATACCGAAAATAATAACGAGGGCGGACCACAACCAAACCCTCTCGATTCCGTAAAAATCCACAAAATATCCATGAATCCGTAGGAAAACTAAAGATACTAACAATATTAATTGTATACATCATGAATCCACCAACAAAAACGGAACGAATCGAAGAAAAACCCAAAACCCCCAATTTAATCGAAAATAGGGTTTTAGAATATTACCTTGGAAGATTCGAGTACTAAGATCCGTAGAACACGCGTTAGATTGATTGCACGGGCTTCACTACCGAAGAGAAATGATGAAAATCGGCCCCCGGATGAAGAACTCTCCCCCTCTATACCCTCTCTCTCGCTACTCTCGCGATGCAGATGAAAAATGGGGGAAAGCCGGCCGATTTCGTCTAATAAAGACGGATCTGCACAATTGACCGCTTCGTGTGCCGCGCACGCCGAAGTGTGCCGCGGCACAGCCGAAAATTTACCCCCTGTGTTTTGGCATTGTGCGCGGCAAGACCTGCGTGTCCGCGGCACAGTGCAGATTGGGTTTGGTCGGAAGACACACGAGTGTGCCGCGGCACGACAGTGTGCCGCGGCAACTGGCTGCTTGTGCCGCGGCTGCCGGATGGGTGTGCCGCGGCACGGACAGATTTGTTCGACATATTACTGCAGGCTGCGGCGATTACTGCCGGCCGCCAGCGATGCCGCACGGTCGGCGGTACGCTCCGCCACGACCCGATGCCTCGATTTCCGAAAATGCACAGAACGAACACGACGAAAAGTTCGCGGACGACATCAACGACTCGAGATGAAAACTTAATGCAATAATTAATCATACGCGACCAAGAAAAGGGTCAAGATGACAAATACAGATATGGATACCCGTAACTTCCAAGAATTACAAAATGGCCCAAAACGCCCGGAAATCACGATACGTGATCGAATAATCAAACCGAAGTTCACAACACGTCTAACAAAGTTAAACGGACTTGCGGGAAATTCGAAACAGCGCTTGACGAGATTCGCAAGAATCGAACTCAAGTGCGAAAGAGTCGCTAAAAGCACATAACTCAACAAAACAACACCCAAACGAACTCGGACGACAAAAAGTGTAGAATTAATCATTCTCGTAACGACGAAACGCTCATGAGCGAGCCGTCAAAACGGACTCCGCCGAAAAAGAAATTTACCAAAAATCGAAAATTGCGGATATTACATTCTACCCTCCTTAAAAGAAGTTTCGTCCGAAACTTAAAACAAGTAGGGAGAAGAAATATTCCGCCAGAAAACTCAACGAGATACACAAGAATGCGTAACTATTGCCCAACGGCGAAATGTTACAAACAACGCAAAGGAATATACGGCGTGTAAATACGCTCCACGGCGACCAACACAACGTCGCCGCTAGGGATAAAATAAAACCAACAAATGACAAGCGTCATTAAACGGATAATATAGCCAAGTCAATTATCCGACAATCACAAAACACAACGAACGAAAATCAATACGATTGACCAACCCAACGGTACATCAATCAAAACGCGAGCCAATCAGAACAAAATACGAATTCCACCGCCCAAGGGTTGGAAGATCGAAACGAAACTAATTTCCCGAATCAAGGGAATTAGGAAGGAGCCCGAATGCTCAATAATCACGAAACGAGAACAAAAACCGAACAAACAAATGATCGAGACAGAAAAATCGAACAATCATGTCCGAAACACGAAGGATAATAAAATTCAAACAACAACTCCAAGGTTCACATCTCGACTCGAGACAATATATGATCCGGTGAAAACAACAGGATGTGCATTCACATAAGATCCACAGAAAGGGAATAACAATTAAAAAGTCGCAACGACAAACGAGTTATTCCGAAATGATACCACACTCGTTCGATAAACAAAAACAAGGGCAGGACAAGCTCGTAAATGTCAACGAACATAAATGAGTCGACCAAGTAGAATATACAAGTTCAAAATCCGATCCCTTCGAATAAAAGGACTAGTAGAACCAAATGATGTTTCTTCCGAACAAGGTTCACAAGAATCGAACCGAACTCGAGAAAGTAACATCGATAACCAATCGACCCACAACAAGATCACAGCTCGTTCGGACGATGAAATCGAAATACGTAACAAGTTCATAAAGTGCCAACGAACATGAGCGAATCGATAGACTGGAGAAAGAGAAAATACGAAGTCAAAATAGTACGGGCATTACCTCCGACCTCGTCCACGAAATTCACAAAACGGAGCAAGGTAACAAGACATTAAACAACCGACACATAACGGAACGATCACCGATGCACACGGTCATACCATACCAAGCTCTAACACTCGCACACCTCGACAACGCAGAAATCGCCACGAGGCGACAACATTCAATACCAACATTCCGCCTCTCACGGGGCTAGCACAACCAATGTGTGGAAAGCGACTCAATGCTCACACCGCCAATTCGATCATACTCGGAGAATGTATCAAAATGTCAACGCGAACGTCACACATACATACCCACCTCAAACGGAATGGATAGGTTTTAAAAATGAAAACCTCATTTTGAAAATAATTTGAAGAATACTGGTTGATCTTGAGTATCACCTTTCAAATAGTACAAACGTGAAACGTCGTTATCGAGACTTTGGGAAAAACCATTTCGCGTTTGATAAAAATGAGGACACTTTCTCTTAGTGAAAACTTTCGTAATATTCGACCCTCGGGTCTAAATGAAAGTGTTGAAAATATCTCAAACATTTTGGTCCTCGAGGTAGAAAAATTTTGAAATATATTGCGGCATCTAGGATGTACCACAAGAAAATAACTCATTTGAAAAGTATGTCTCGAAATTTGTTTTTCTAAGATACTCAAGGTTTTCAAAAATTCAATAGGCCAGAATGCCCAAAACTCACACATATCGACGTTCACTAAAACGACTCCTAGCACACGCACCAAAACGTTTAAAATGAAGACAATATATGTCTTTAAACGGAAATAAACGATAAAATACCACATTCGTAACAAAACCTCGATAAAATACTTTCCATTTGGCTAGTGAACAAGTCGAACGCGTATAAGCACAAAGCTTCCACAATAGAACTTGTAAAACGTGCAAATCGATTCGAAAATCGTCAACAACGGAGAAAAACAACAATAAAAAGACATCACAAGCGACGACACTCCTCGTATAAATCAAATACGAAAGTCGACTAAATACATATCGTGAAATCAAAATTCACATAAGGATTCCACCACTTAACAAATAATCATAAAAATAGCTCGTGTCACACGGGGCACAACACAAAGAAGGGAGACTTACTTCCACGGGTCGCACGAAGATGATGATCGCCCAACGATACTAATCACGACCAACAAACTCAAACGACGCGTCGCGACACGACTCAGTCAGATAAAAATCCAACGAAACAAGACTCAAACAACACGACTTGACCCGACAGCCTAGGTTTCCTCAACCTAAGCTCCGATACCATTTATGTAACACCCCCAATCCACTCAGGGATATTACACGCCGTAGACCCTCTCCTCGAGGATCTACCAGGCTGGTAATCGACATTTAACATCTCGACAATGCCTTCAAGGCTACACTGACTCAGTAGACCGATTTGGTCTTTCCACAAATACATACAACTCAAATACAACTCAAATACAACTCATGCCCACGCAGGGACAAAATACAATTACACCTGCATAACGGAACAATACAAAGCGGAAAATAAAGTACAACCGAACCAACACACGATATACGGTTCCTCATGTGATTAGTATCGATCATCTCTCATCATCCTTCGTGCCGACCACCGTGTTATGCTCCAAAACCCGAATGCAAAACAGACATCCACCCCGAATACTCGGGGGTTAGCAAAACTCCACTGTTTTGCTAGTGCAAATACAAAGTGCAAATACGAGCCATACAATTCACATTCCACGAATAACAATAACCGAGGATCCTCAAAGATCCAAACGAAACGAAAAGTACTTCCCGAGGCAAGGGTTTGAGGAAACATTTCAAAACGAAATATCATAAATCAATGGGAATAATTTATAAAACGGTTTAGAATGCCATCGAGAGTTTTAATAGAAAAACAATTTAGGATTATCAAATCCTACTTTTCAAAAATCCAAAAGACAAAGGGAGTCGCCGCCCCAAAAGTTTACTTTCTGGAAAATGACATTAACCAAATCGTTGGGATTTTAGCCCCAAATCCAGTAAAGCGACTTTTACAAAACCCTTGGGATTTTAGCCCCAAATCTCATCAACTCACAGTACACAAGAACGACCACGAGGTTCGTATCCCAACATCAAAATCCACAAATAAAGGATTTAAAACATAAACCACAAAATACTCTAGAGCCATCCTAGCCAAGTAGGCCAAACGAACAACTTACCTCTTACACACTTAGTCAATGCATGCAATCATGAAAACCGTTCAAAAGCACTCATTTCCGGAAATGCCAATATCAAATCACATTTGCCAAATGCACCACAATTAACCGCGGACCCATAGCTTCGTGGATCCCTGCCGAGACCCCGTCGGATCTAACCCACAGTGGTTAAAAGCAAGCTCGCGGTCCACAGCTTCGTGGAGCCCTACCGAGACCCCGTCGGATCTAACCCGTAGTGAGCATACACACACACACGTTACTCATGCAATACCAACATGCTAAGAATGTAAGTTCATTAAGAATACTCACTAGAGATGGCCATTAACTCGACACCATTACCAAACTCTTCAAAAATACAGTAACAAGCTTAAATACGGAATACACAATTCCATAACTTTAAACAAGAGGAGTATCCTCATAAAATCCTTCAACATTCAAAATAATCAAATCATAATCAATTCTCAAAACACCGTTCACAAAACACACGCGTTTTGAAAGAAAGCCTTTAACGAGGCCAAACCAAATCCTTTGAAACTTCATTTCAAATAACCAAACAAACACATCAAGACGACCACCGATCATCATATACATAAAAGCGAGAAAAGTATGGGCAAGGTACTTGCCTCGATACCACGAGCGAGCCACGAACGGATACGGTTCAACGGGAAGCTTCTACGCCGATGCTAACGAAAAGGAAGACGACAATGAACGGAACGGAAGAATCAAGCACGACCGCGAGGAACCGACGAAAATGAACCTAACGATTCGAATAGCACAATCACAACCACTTCTAAACGATTATGGAAATGGAATACACCCGGAAACCCGCCTACGATTCATGTGTATTCATACCGAAAATAATAACGAGGGCGGACCACAACCAAACCCTCTCGATTCCGTAAAAATCCACAAAATATCCATGAATCCGTAGGAAAACTAAAGATACTAACAATATTAATTGTATACATCATGAATCCACCAACAAAAACGGAACGAATCGGAAGAAAAACCCAAAACCCCCAATTTAATCGAAAATAGGGTTTTAGAAAATTACCTTGGAAGATTCGAGTACTAAGATCCGTAGAACACGCGTTAGATTGATTGCACGGGCTTCACTACCGAAGAGAAATGATGAAAATCGGCCCCCGGATGAAGAACTCTCCCCCTCTATACCCTCTCTCTCGCTACTCTCATGCGAGATGAAAAATGGGGAAAGCCGGCGATTTCGTCTAATAAAGACGGATCTGCACAATTGGCCAGCCGTGTGCGCGGCACGGCGAAGTGTGCCGCGGCAAAGGCCGAAAATTTACCCCCAGGTTTTGGCATTGTGCCGCGGCACAGCCTGCGTGTGCCGCGGCACACGGTACAGTTGGGTTTGGTCGCGGAAGACACACGAGTGTGACGCGGCACCGGACAGGTGTGCCGCGGCACTGCTGCACCGTGCGCGGCACGGATGGGTGTGCCGCGGCACAAGACTGATTTGTTCGACATATTACTGGGCTGCCGGCCGATTGCCGGCCAAGACTTCGATGCCGCACCGGTCCGGCCACCGCCACCGCCACGACCCGATGCCTCGATTTCCGAAAATGCACAGAACGAACACGACGAAAAGTTCGCGGACGACATCAACGACTCGAGATGAAAACGTAATGCAATAATTAATCATACGCGACCAAGAAAAGGGTCAAGATGACAAATACAGATATGGATACCCGTAACTTCCAAGAATTACAAAATGGCCCAAAACGCCCGGAAATCACGATACGTGATCGAATAATCAAACCGAAGTTCACAACACGTCTAACAAAGTTAAACGGACTTGCGGGAAATTCGAAACAGCAGTTTCGGACGAGATTCGCAAGAATCGAACTCAAGTGCGAAAGAGTCGCTAAAAAGCACAGAACTCAACAAAACAACACCCAAACGAACTCGGACGACAAAAAAGTGTAGAATTAATCATTCTCAGAACGACGAAACGTTCATGAGCGAGCCGTCAAAACGGACTCCGGCCGAAAAAGAAATTTACCAAAAATCGAAAATTGCGGATATTACATCTAGTGGGTGGTTCGAATGATTCCCCAACTCTTCTTACTTTGGCTTCAATACTAAAGCGAATGTCATGTGGGATGTCATACAACATGAATAATCCCATTCGCTCGGCTCGAGTTCTGTAAATTCTTAAGATTGCATTTTTGCTGAGAAAAGGAAATTGTTTTTCAATATTTTTTAAGGATTTTTCCATTTTTTATTTTTTTGGGATTTTTAAAGAAATTTAAAATTCACACACACAAGAGGTAATTTATGTAACACCCCCAAGACATTCAGGGCATATTACAGCGCCGTGGACCCCACACTGTGGAATCCACCAGGCTAACATACCAAACAAGACATTCGACAACGACAACAATGATCAATAATACGACGATTCAAATAAGATTACAATCCGACAATAAAATCCAACATTAATCCATTTCCCAAACAGGAACACAACATTAACAATTTTACAAAAGAAGTACTCGAGTACTTAAACCAATTTTTATAATACATAAATCCCAAAATCATACATCAATAACAATAACAAGCGGACATGACACCGAAAATCATTTCTTGGACAATATCATGCTTGCCCATCATCCTCATACGGCTCGAGTGCTCGCTTGTCCCCATGATCAATACCAAATACAAAAGTATTTCCCCATTTAAGGGGTTAGCGACAATCGCTAGTGCAAGTACAATCCATTTGAACTACATTCTAATCGGATGAATAATGCGCCAAAATCATTTTAGAAGACATTTTATATTCCTAATATTTACGATGCACAAGCACAAAACACATTTTCCTCCAACCAAAACAATTCAAAGTTAACCTTGTACGTGACTCACGGCCACCGTACTCGCAGAGCCCGTCGGACATCCCCGGGTGGTCAACCACGATTCGTGATACGCACACACACGGCAATACGTATCCTAGAGGCCCCGTCGGACCGTCCCTAGGTGAACATACACATATCCTCCCACAACAACCACGTATAGCCATAATTCAAATACTAGAACATGTAAACAAATGTAAAGTACTTGCCTTTGAGACATTCTTGAAGAAACAGAGATGAAACACGACTACGAACGGTCCGGTGGAAAGCGACGGTTCCTAAACGAAGGATCAAGCACAACCACGAGGAACCGACGAGAATGAACCTAACGATTCGAATAGCACAATCACAACCACTTCTAAACGATTACGGAAATGGAATACACTGAAACCCGCCTACGATTCATGTATATTCATACAAAAATAACAACGAGGGCGGACCACAACCAAACCCTCTCGATTTCGCAAAACCATGAAAATATACCATGAATCCGTAGGAAACTAAGAATACCAACAAGAATAATCATATTCATCATGAATCCATCAACGAAACGGAAAGAATCGGACAAAACCCCAAAATCCCCAATTATCCAAAAAAGTAGGGTTTTAGAACATTACCTTTGGAGATTCAAGAACTAAGATCCGTAGAACTCGCGTTAGATTGATTATCCGAGCCTCACAACCGAAAAGAAATGATGAAAATCGACCCGGATGAAGAACTCTCCCCTCTATATCCCCTCTCGCGATGCAGTGGAAGAAAAAAGAAGAAATGAGCCGTTCACGCTCAAAACGACACATTTATAATGTAACTCAGTGAGAACCTATCGGCCGATAGTCGGCCGATAGCCCAACCGATACCCATACGTAAATGCCGGTAGAGTCTATCGCCCACCCTATCGGCCGAAAGGCTCCCGGAAGTGATCGGCCGATACCCATACGTAAATGCCGGCGGTAGAGTCTATCGGCCCACCCTATCGGCGAAAGGCTCTGGGCCGGTGCCGACAAATGACAGCCTTCCACTAAAACGACCATAACTCTCTCGTCCTGACTCGATTGACTCACCTTGAACCATTGGAAAGCTAACTCGATGTTCTATAATATTGCAAAGATTTATAATTTTGGAGTCACCAAAAATTAATGGTGATCTAACAAAGTCGAATTCATATGAGGAAAGTTGAAACAATGAACAATAACGAGAATACAATTCAACGGTTTGACAGAAGGACACGCTGAAAAGTACACGAGGGTCACTACAATCGAGAAACACACCAAAAACGAAAATACAAGGGAAAGAAAAATACGGATATTACATTCTACCCCTCTAAAAATAAGTTTCGTCCGAAACTTAAGAAACAAACAACTCCGGTACTTAGCACGCATGCTATCCTCGGTTTCCCAAGTTGCCTCCTCGACACCGTGTCTCGACCACCGAACTTTGACCAAAGGGATGGCCTTATGCCTCGATCGTTTCTCACGATGCTCCAAAATTTTCAGAGGACGCTCTTCAAAAGTAATATCTTGACAATATCAATCTCGCCATAATCGATGACGTGACTAGGATCTGGAACATATTTCCTCACCGGGAAACATGAAAACGCTATGAACATGACTCAAGGCCGGGGGTAACGCCAAACGGTATGCTAATCCACCGACTCGCTCGAGAATCTCGAAGGGTCGAATAAATCTCGGACTCAACTTCCCCTTCTTCCCGAAACGGAAAACTCCCTTCGTCGGCGACACCTTCAAAGAAACGTGGTCTCCCACCTCGAATTCCAAGGGTCGACGACGGATGTCGGCATACGACTTCGCCGACTCTGGGCCAACATCCGTTCTCGAATTAACTCTATCTTCCGCCTCGTCTCTAAAACGACATCCGGCTCGGTCCCGACTAAATCGGACGCCTCATCCCAACAAATCGGCGATCGACATCGTCGCCCATAAAGTGCCTCATACGGTGCCATCCGAATCGACGCGTGCCAACTGTTGTTGTACGTGAATTCAATCAGCGGTAAATGTTCCTCCCAACCACTACTCCACCAAGAGCACAAGCACGTAACAAGTCCTCGAACGTTTGGATAGTGCGTTCCGACTGTCCATCTGACTGGGGATGAAAAGAGGTACTCAAACGCAACCGGGTACCCAACGCCTTATGCACCGCCTGCCAGAAGTGCGATACAAAACGGCCGTCACGATCCGAAACAATAGACTTCGGAGTACCGTGAAGCCTCACAATCTGTGCGATGAATATACGAGCCAGCTTTTCTGGACCCCAAGTATCCTTGATGCCCAGAAAATGTGCCGACTTAGTCAGTCGGTCTACAATCACCCATACCATATTCATACCAGTCTTCGTTCTTGGTAAACTTGTGACAAAATCCATAGAGATGTCCTCCCACTTCCATTCCGGAACGGGAAGTGGTTTCAATAATCCGGCTGGCCGCTGATGCTCAATCTTGACTTGCTGACAAGTCAAACACTTAGCCACAAACTGAACTACCTCTTTCTTCATATCGTTCCACCGTAAATTCTTCCTCGTATCTTTATACATTTTACTCGAGCCCGGATGGATCGAGTAAGGTGACGCATGAGCCTCTCGCATGATGCTCTGTCTCGATTCCGAGTCGTTCGGAACACACAACCGACCTCGGAATCTCAACACGCCGTCCTCATGAATAACGAATCCCGGGCTTTCCCCTTTCCTACACTCTCTCGAAGCCGAATAAACATCGGATCCTCTAACTGTCCCGACTTAATGTCTTCGACTGCAGATGAAGAAATCTCAAGAGTACGCAATCGCCCGGAACTCTCTGGCGCACAATCTCAATGCTCAACCTCATAAACTCTCGCTGAAGTCCCGATCGGGCCGTAAGTAACTCAAGCGTCCGGCGATACGATTTCCGGCTCAAGGCATCTGCCACCACATTAGCCCCGCCCGGATGATAAAGGATCTCAAGATCGTAATCCTTAATCAGTTCCAACCATCTCCTCTGTCTCATATTAAGCTCCTTCGCGTGAAGATGTACTTCAGGCTCTTGTGGTCGGTGAAAATCGACACGACGAGCCATACAAGTAATGACGCCTTGATTTTCAACGCAAACACAATCGGCCAACTCAAGATCGTGCGTAGGGTAATTCAATTCATACGGTTTCAACCGACGGAAGCATAGGCAATCGTCCTCCCGTCCGCATAAGTACGCATCCGAGCCCTTGGCCCGAAGCATCACTATAGACGGAGAAACCATCATTACCACTCGGTAAAGCCAACACGGAGCGGTCGTCAACCGCTTCTTCAACTCCTCAAAACTATTCGCCTCTCATCGGTCCACACAAACTTCTCGACTTCAGAATAATCGAGTCGGCGGTCGAGCGAGTTTAGAGAACCCCTCGACGAATCTACGATAATACCCGGCTAATCCCGAAAACTACGGACCTCCTTCACGTTCTTGGCGGCGCCCAACCCAACACCGCCTCTACCTTATGTGGGTCCACACGAACACCCTCGGCCGAGATCACATGACCGAGAAACATAACCTCCCGTAACCAAAACTCGCACTTTGAGAACTTCGCAAAAGATGCCGAGTTCTCAAAATATCTAACACAATATGCAAATGACGGACGTGCTCCTCCTCGCTCCTCGAGTAAATCAGATGTCGTCGATAAAAACGACTACACACTTATCGAGGTACTCGATAAAGACTTTGTTCATAAGTCGCATGAACACGGCTGGTGCGTTAGTTAGCCCAAAAGGCATAACCACAAACTCGTAGTGACCGTATCTCGTCCGAAAGGCCGTCTTGAATATCGGTATCCTTCACTCGGCCGATAATACCCCGATCTCAAATCAATCTTGAAAATACGCTTTGCCTTGCAACCGATCAAACAAATCATCAATCCTCGGGAGCGGATACTTGTTTTTGATGGTCACTTTGTTTAACTCTCGGTAGTCGATACACAAACGAAGTGACCCATCCTTCTTCTTTACGAATAGGACCGGTGCGCCCCAAGGCGAAGCGCTCGGTCGAATATATCCCATGTCTAGCAACTCTCCCAACTGTTTCTTCAACTCAAGCATCTCGGCAGGCGCCATCCGGTATGGCGTCTTAGAGATAGGTGCTGCACCCGGCTCTAAATCGACGGTAAATTCAACCTCTCGGTCCGGTGGCAAACCCGGCAACTCATCTGGAAAAACGTCAGGATACTCACATACTACCGGAATAGATGAGAGCTCGACTCCCCCTTCTTCCGATCTCAAAGCATAACACCAATAACCCGCGCAACCTCCTCGAAGAAGTCTCACCGCCTTTAAGGCGATCGATAATCTCTGGCTACTCGCTTCGCCCCACAAAAGAACGCTCGGTACCATCGAGGCTAACATCGAAACATCCTCGTTCTATAATTCATGATCGCCCCATGACGGTCCGGCCAATCCTCACCTTAATCAAATCCTCATCTCTAATATCTACCATGATCATTAGAAGGCCAAACCCTCCCCGCGATACTCACCGGAAAATCTCTAACCTCACGATCCCCCACGATGCTATCCCCACTAGGAAGTTTAACAACAAAAGGCTCACAAGCAACAAGGCAATCAACATGCAAAGGACGCACACAATCCATAGATATAAAAGAATGCGTAGCACCTTAATCGAACAATACGGAAACAGGATGATCAAGGATGTGGACGGTACCTGTGGCCACCGTCGCGTCAGATCTCCCGCTCGTCTCATCTCATACACACGGGGCGGAACAGACCCCACACTAGAAGCTCCCCCTCTAGAAGGCCGACCACGACCTCGACCTCTACCAAAACTCTGCTGGGAGGAACCTGTCGGTGCTGATTCACACTCGGCTCTCCCGCACTGGAGCAGATATCCGAGTAACTGGAGCCCGAGCCGCATCCGTACAAAACTTAGCACGGTGACCCATACGACCACAAGCAAGACACTGGATCGGAGGCCTATCACACTCACTCATCATGTGGCCCGGACGATCGCAGTTGAAGCACGTAGGACCACGAACGGAACCAAGGCGAGCAGATCTAGAACCGTTTCCTCGACCGATGGCAATCGACTCTCGAAGACTCGCGAACTGCAGGCCGAGTCCTCGGATATCCTCGACTTGCCTCCCAAACCGACCAGGTGGTTTTCTGCTTCTTTCCTTCGGTTGCCGTCTGCAGCAGAAAACGACATCTCATAAGCCATAGCTTTATTCGATATTCCTTCAAAGTCGTGCACCCTGCACTGGACATGTAGTGGCGCACTCTCGGTTTCATCCGCATGTCAAAGTGGCGGATCTTATCGAGCTCATCGCGGACTTGGTTTCTCACGTAATGTAATTGTTGATTGTAGTCTTTGATGGCTTGAGATATAGGTACATCTTGGGGCTTAGCCTCAAAGAAGGCTCGGATCCTCCCCTCTTTCACTGGCCACGGATGCACTCGTCTTCCATCAGATCCCGGAACTCTGCCCACGTGGCTGCCCGGTCACGCGGTTTCACCGCTTGCCACCACGTCGCTGCCTCCTTGGCGAGGAAGTACTGAGCAATGGGTACTTTCCTCTCCTCGGGGCAATTAGCAGCCTCAAACACTTTCTCCATCTCGAACAGCCAATTCTCCCAACCAGAAGGGTCGGAAGCACCATCAAACTGCGGAGGACGCATACGAATCACGTCCTGAAGTAGCTTATCATTGCCGGACCCAGTAGGCGGAACCGGGTTGGCATTAGCATGGCCGACCAGAACGGCCTGAGTCAGTAGCGTCATCTGGTTCGCTACTTGCTGCAATATGTTGGCCACTCCAACATTCTCATGAGCATTACCGGAGCTAGCGGTAGTCCTGTGACCTCCGAACTAGGGGAACACTGCTCGACAAAGAGGGCATCGCCGAATCGGTTCGAGTGATCGGACATGGCCGCCCCACTGCGCCACGTCCCCTACTGCGTCGCGACGCGTCGCGTCCTCTACCAAGCAGAATTACGAAGGAGCAACGGGTAAGTACTATTCAAACCCAAAACGCAAAAGATACTAAGACGAAATAGAATGTAACGGGAAACGAGTCAAGTTAGAGAAACTTACGAGCACCGCGTCGAGATGATGGCATAGCGGTGATCTTGTCCCAAAACGACACTTAACTAGACCCAAATAACCGACAGCCTAGGTATCCATAAACCTAAGCTCTGATACCATATTCTGTAACACCCCCAAGACATTCAGGGCATATTACAGCGCCGTGGACCCCACACTGTGGAATCCACCAGGCTAACATACCAAACAAGACATTCGACAACGACAACAATGATCAATAATACGACGATTCAAATAAGATTACAATCCGACAATAAAATCCAACATTAATCCATTTCCCAAACAGGAACACAACATTAACAATTTTACAAAAGAAGTACTCGAGTACTTAAACCAATTTTTATAATACATAAATCCCAAAATCAGACATCAATAACAATAACCGACAGACATGACACCGAAAATCATTTACTGGACAATATCATGCTTGCCCATCATCCTCATACGGCTCGAGTGCTCGCTTGTCCCCACGATCAATACCTGAAATACAAAAAGTATTTCCCCCATTTAAGGGGTTAGCGACAACTGCTAGTGCAAGTACAATCCATTTGAACTACATTCTAATCAGATGAATAATGCGCCAAAAATCATTTTAGAAGACATTTTATATTCCGGAATATTTACGATGCACAAGCACAAAACACATTTTCCTCCAACCAAAACAATTCAAAGTTAACCTTGGTACGTGACTCACGGCCACCGTACCCCGCAGAGCCCCGTCGGACATCCCTGGGTGGTCAACCACGATTCGTGATACGCACACACACGGCAATACGTATCCCTAGATGGCCAGTCGGTCCGTCCCTAGGTGAACATACACATATCCTCCCACAACAACCACGTATAGCCATAATTCAAATACTAGAACATGTAAACAAATGTAAAGTACTTGCCTTTGAGACATTCTTGAAGAAACAGAGATGAAACACGACTACGAAGCGGTCGGGTGGAAAGCGACGGTTCCTAAACGAAGGATCAAGCACAACCACGAGGAACCGACGAGAATGAACCTAACGATTCGAATAGCACAATCACAACCACTTCTAAACGATTACGGAAATGGAATACACCCGGAAACCCGCCTACGATTCATGTATATTCATACAAAAATAACAACGAGGGCGGACCACAACCAAACCCTCTCGATTTCGCAAAACCATGAAAATATACCATGAATCCGTAGGGAAACTAAGAATACCAACAAGAATAATCATATTCATCATGAATCCATCAACGAAACGGAAAGAATCGGACAAAACCCCAAAATCCCCAATTATCCAAAAAAGTAGGGTTTTAGAACATTACCTTTGGAGATTCAAGAACTAAGATCCGTAGAACTCGCGTTAGATTGATTATCCGAGCCTCACAACCGAAAAGAAATGATGAAAAATCGACCCCCGGATGAAGAACTCTCCCCCTCTATATCCCCTCTCGCGATGCAGTGGAAGAAAAAAGAAGAAATGAGCTGTTCACGCTCAAAACGACACATTTATAATGTAACTCAGCCAGAACCTATCGCCGATAGTGGCCGATAAAGCCCAACCGATACCCATACGTAAATGCCGGCAGAGAGTCTATCGGCCCACCCTATCGGCCGAAAGGCTCCTGGAAGTGATCGGCCGATACCCATACAGAAATGCGGCAGAGAGTCTATCGGCCCACCTATCGCCGAAAGGCTCCTGGACGGTGCCGACAGTGACAGTCTTCCACTAAACGACCATAACTCTCTCGTCCGACTCGATTGACTCACCGCTTGAACCATTGGAAAGCTAACTCGATGTTCTATAATATTGCAAAGATTTATAATTTTTGGAGTCACCAAAAATTAATGGTGATCTAACAAAGTCGAATTCATATGAGGAAAGTTGAAACAATGAACAATAACGAGAATACAATTCAACAGTTTGACAGGAAGGACACGCTGAAAAGTACACGAGGGTCACTACAATCGAGAAACACACCAAAAACGAAAATACAAGGGAAAGAAAAAATACGGATATTACAATTTAAAAGTAGCAAATTCAATTCTTCCTAAGTAAGTTTCTTTCTTGAAAAGGACATAATAGGATCTTATTTTATCTGGTTGACAATGATGTTCACGTGTCCTGATTGTCTTGTTTCCTTGTCGTGCTCTGTAAAAGAAGCTTACAAAGTATTATATTTAAATTACGCAAAAATAAAATCACACTACAACAAAATAAAATAAAGCTTGGGTTGCCTCCCAAGAAGCGCTTGTTTAACGTCGTTAGCTTGACGTTAGTATGATTTTGATTTAAAGTTTTTCAATGAGAGTTATACTTTCAATTACGTGTTCTTGATGTGCTCCTTCATAATATGGTTTAACACGGTGACCGTTTACCTGAAATGATTCATTTATTACGGGATTTAACAGGTTTACAACCCCATAAGTATATGTTTCTAGGATTGTGAATGGACCGCTCCAACGAGATCTCAATACACCTCAAGATTTTCTTCTATTTTTGGTTCCTCTCTCGGTTCCCGTTGAATTTGATTAATATTATTAAGATATGATTGGAGATCTTTTTTAAGAGATCTATGACCTTGTATTCAAAGAAAATAACAGAAGTACGAGAATAAACAAAAAAAAAGAAAAGAAAAATAATGAACATAAAAATATCACAAAAATAGTAATTTTAACACCGATCCCAGGCAATGGCGCCAAAAACTTGTTCCGCTCAAAAAGTACTTGTAAAAATAACAACTCGCAAGTATACGAGGCGTTTGTAGTATTGATGAGTTTACCAAGGTCGTTTCAATTGAGGATCGTTTTTGTTTGTTAAAATTACAATAATTGTGAATTCTCAAAATAATCCCTGAACATTCTAAATAATGGGTTTTTATGATTTTAGCTAATTTGCAGAAATACAAATACAGGAAATAAATCTATTTAAGAACTTTGATTACAACAATTTAAATAAGATAAGGCAGTAAGAATAAAAATAACTTTAATGTAGAATTGTGATGTTTTTGATAATAAAGATTCTAGAGATTCGGATTATTAAATAAATAACTCGAGCATTATATCAATTTGTTAAATGTGAGATTTAATAATTAGATAAATATTATATCTTCAGGGAAAATGATATGATAACTTTCGTATTCACAAATCATTTTAACAGAAGTTTATATTTAAATAATCTAATTATTTCATCCAACTAAATAATGCCTTTTGGATTCATATTTAATTCCTTGGGTTAAATAGTACATTTCGGATTAATAATTAACCTTTTTTTAATTAAATTTGGATTTAGGAAAATATTTCCTTTCGGTCTCTATTTTTGTATTTGTGAACTATAACAATTTAAATTAAAGAAGGCACATTAATAAATTTAATATAAGCTCGAGTATTTAATTTAAGTCATCCTAACCCTAGAATATAAAATTTAGCTCATATTCATATTGCCAGGTAAAATTACGAGACAAATAAATATTAACATATTCATAATAAATACAGCAAAAATTAAAAGAACTTACTTGATGTAGATAAATTAAACTGAAAGGAAAATACTGAAACTGAAAGAAAGAGACTTATCCCAATATGCGAATTGATCCAAGCAGCTTGAATGTAATGTACGAACTTAAATTACAAAATTATAATTATAAATAAAAACATAATGGTGAGTTTTATCTGATAAAAATAATATTAACTAAGCTTTATTTGGAATATAATTTGAGGTGCAGTAATTATTTATGTGTATTACAGTATAATTATATAAAGCATAAATACAGAAAATAAATACAAAAACTAAATTTATATTTTGTATCATCACTAAAATATATTGCTACAAACTGTTTCTTTCCTACTCTACTGCCTCTTTTTACGTTGAGGGTACAACAGTACATTGCAATTGAAAGATGCTGCTCATTATTGCAGCATCTTATCCCTTCAATTATGTGTTGCATCGTTCGAAATCAATCAGTGCAAATAAAGAAAATGAAGGAAGAAGGAAAGAAAGAAAGAAAGAAAAAAGAAAAAAAAAATAGTACAATCTGATCCGCCACGTCATCACTGACGTGGCAAAAATTTCCACCCGCGCGTGAGATACACGTGCCAATCGGACGGCTCTAAGCAGGCGCGTGTATCTCACGCGCCAGGCCTGCGATTGTTCTTCTATTGACACGTTGGACAGACGTGTGGCCGGCGTGTGTTCCAGTGACGTGGCGCGACACATGGCATCGTATTATTGGTCCAGGTATGACAGGAGTGTGACGGGCGTGTGCACGGCTGACGTGGCGATACACGTGGATGTTTCTTATTGGATGGTCCTTACACGTGTGCGGTGGCGTGGGCTGAGTTGGCATGTGTTGTGACGTCATGCTGACGTTATTCGGCGAATCTGGTTCCGCCACTTGTCTTGATATTAGTGGTCCGCGAATTTTAATTTTCCTCCAAAACTTTGAACGGCCATAACTTCTTCATATGAACTCGGATTCGAATGAACTTTTTATAAAAATGATCGTCTCGACGAGACGAATACAACACCATGCATGAATATATTCGAAATCTTTAAAAATATCGCCCCTAAAGTGATAGGTATGTCTTCACCCGGTGTGCTATTCTGCAGATAAAATTTAATCCCATTAATATAACAAAATTACACATAATTACTAAAAATTATACTTGAAGTAAAATAATGCAAACACATGAATAAAAAATATAAATTATCACACAAAATACAGAAATATATATATATATATATATATAATATTCTAATAAAAATACTAACAAAAGTATACCAAACAGAGCACACGTTATAGGTATGCTAACGGGATTAGTATACTCGTACACGACTCACCTTGATTGAGTCACATGTATCACTCAGAAATTGTCAATGACTGAATTGAAAGATTGTGATAGATATACGTGGAACTTTGACTTGAGATTTCAGTAGGAGATATATTTGTGACATTAAGTTAGTAATTAGAGTAGTTCGATCCAATCACCGGTTGGTGGGGTCAACCTCGAAATGCAACTTAGTGGGCAAGTAGCAGTCTCTACTGAATACCAAGATAGAATTCTTTCTCTTGTAAGTGAGCAGGTAAATGTCATATGCGGTTAATTGCAAATGAGAGTCTTTGGCCAAAGCAGTTAGAGTTAGTTGTATTTGATACATGAGAGCTCGGTGATCTCGGTTTGCATTAACAAATGCATATAGTCAAGTTACAATAGAGTTTGACTTTATCGTGACCCTAATACTTGACCGGGGCATATGATTGAAGGGTTTATACGTATACAGTATTCACGACACAATGGTTTTGGAATGATCCGATCATTCGTTCTTATTTGGGTTACGGTACGGAGCACTAGACTGGCTAAGTGTTACCCGTACTCCTTGGTTCCTCCCATTGCCGACTAAGACGGACCTATGGAGTCGCGCATAAGAATATTTGATGGATAAAATATGTATTTGTTATCTTCATTAATATTGGATATTGGATATATAATTTGATTTATTCAATAAATCATAGCGGTCTTGTGAATTGAAATTAATTACTGAGTGATTAATTTAATTTATAAATAATTATTTCTTAGAAATATATTATTATTATTATTATTATTTTGTATTTGATCAAATTAATTAATTGAATTAATTAATTAAGTATAATACATTTGAGATAAAATAAAGTGTACTTAACAGAGTAGACACACGAATGTCCGGTACACGAACCGAGTGGCTCGGCTCGTTTTCTCACCTAAAACCAAGAGGGCTGCCCCTATCATCTCCTCACACCTTCCATGTGATTTCTTTGATTGTCATGACATGGTGTGGGGTGTTTTTTGATTTATTTTTTCACATGGTTACAAAAGAGATCAAGATTGTTATCTTGAAATCTTATCACATCATGTTATAAAATAACATCAAACAACACACCACCACCACCACCCAAGACATTCATTTCAGCCGTGAGGAATTTTAGGAAGGGAAGAGAAATTTTTTTTTTTTTGTTTTTCTTGTTCTTCTTTGAGAGGTTGTATCAATTCATAGCCGTGTTCTTCGAGAATTAATTGATATATAATTTTTCTGATCAATATCTGACGCATGATAACATAGAGACATTCAGCATATTCGGTGTGGATCATTCATCAAGTTTGAACGAATTGGATTCGTGTACGTGTTGGTGACCGGAAAAAAAGCTTGGCTCGGATTTTTCTTTCAAGAAGATATTATCAAATTCTTTGATTCTCATCTTCGTCAATTTTTTATATTTGTTTATACGGTGCTTGATCGATCCGTTTTAGGGGTTTGGTTTTTATCCAGTTGGACCGGTTTATTTTCCACTGCGTAACTCGTTTTTAATCACCGAATTCCAACAGTGATATCGGAGCGAGGTCTATGCGATCGTATATTCGATATTTGCATTTGGAATGCCTCGTTATTTTTTTATGATTTAGAATCATAAGTGTTTTAATTGTTAATGTTTAATTGTTCATCTAAAAATTATTTTGTCATGATTTTATGTTACAATATAAATCTATTTTTCATTTGAAAAACTGATCTAAATGTGTAATATAAAAATTAAAAAAATATTAATTTTGGATTCGGGATGAAAGACTAGCCAAAAAATAGGTTTGCTCACAGGAGCAGCAATGGCCGAGCCATCATTTGGGTGCTCGCTTGGTCAAATGCAATAAGCCGCGGGCTTGGCCCGGGCCTTGTGTTTTCCGACTCCATTTTTATATTTCATTCGATAAATTAATTTCCTGCAAATTAAATTAGATTTAATTTGACCAAAATATAATTATGGTACTTTTATTTTTTAAGAGAATTAATTTAATAAAATATTTATTTTGTCCGAATAATTGGATTAATAGTTGTATTAATTTTATATTGATTGGATCAATATTTAGATTAATTATTTTTGCCATTTTTTTAATGTAATGGTTGCATTATTATTTGAATGGTGATGTAGTTCATGGACTTAGTTTATTGCATCTTTATTCGACCGGGTTGTAATGGCCGTTTTGAGCCAAAAATTTTTTTGTAAATTTGTATGAGATACAAATTTTATAAATGTAATAAAATAGCTATGACGAAAAACCGAGGACGAACCACCATGAAGACGAAGATTCAAGACTTGTAATTAGATTAGTTGTATTTTTGGCGAGATGATGATGACTCGGTACTTAGGAACGGTCCATGAACTGCATGTTGTTAGATTTAGATTGTGTATGTTTTCATATTGTATGACAAACAAACAAACCGACAAATCGCGCTTATAAACGGATTAATGTGCAAAATATAACATATAATCGCGTTAAACTCCCACTTACAAATACTAAGTTATAAAGGTTACGAGGTTTCCTACCCTCCGTCAAACTCCTGGAAAATTGAAATCGAAACCGAAATATTATTCTTCCGAGTATGTCGGGGTAATATTTTTGGGAAAGGTTGGTAAATTCCTAGAGTGCATTAGATGCTTTTGGTTGTGACAAATCAAACCATAGAAACCGTATGGGTTGCCGGAAGATATTCAGTTGTCAGACTAATAGGAGTTAACTGTTTAAACTTAGAGAGTTCAGCGAGCCATAGAAACTGAATGGGTCGAGGGCAAGTGAACTAGGGGTAAAAGAAGATCGAATCATCCATTAGATGGATTGGTGTTAGACACCACTTTATTAAGAATGATAGAACAGAAACTGTATGGGTTGCCCTCTATTAAATTTTGTAAAGAACGCGATCACCACTATGAAGTCAACCATGACTTCCGGATTTCACATGGGAGTGCGTAAATTCTGATAAAATAGTGGGAGCCAAGTTATGAATAAAGAAAGTCCTTAAAGTTTTTACTCGGATTATAATTAAATAAATCACTAATGAATCATAAATTATTCTCTGCAGTTAACAAACATCTCCCAAAATGACAATTAACACACTCGCAATTCTACTTGAAAAGAACACTCTAACTGGACCCAACTTTGTGGACTAGATCCTGAATCTGAGGATAATCCTCAGTAAGGAGATGCTGGGATACGTCTTGGAGGCGGACATCCCTCCGGCTCCTGCAAGGACCAAGCAAATCAGAAAGAAGTTGATGCCCATGAGAAGTGGGTTAAAGATGATGTCAGGGTCCTTAGTTTCATGATGGCCTCTATGAACAATGAGCTTCAGAGGGCCCATGAGAAAATGCCCTCTTCAAGGGCGATTCTGGCACATCTGACTGAACTTTATGGGGATCACAGCCGAACTGCTCGGTATGAGATATCGAAACAGTTGTTTAGTGCTCGAATGAAGGAAGGAGAGAAAGTTGGGAACCACGTCCTCAAAAAAATATCTATGATCAAGAGATTGGAGGCTCTTGATTTTAATATGCACGTTTCTCTCCATACTGATCTCATTCTTCAATCACTTCCTCACTCATTCAGTCAATTTGCCATGAACTTTAACTGCAATGATATTGCATGTAATTTAGCTGGGCTAATGAACAAACTGAGCATGCCACAGTCTCAGATGAAGACTAGGCCGAAGGAGCCTGCTCTTGTAATTTCTTAAGGGCCTTGGAGGTCCAAGAACAATTAGAAGAAAGGCAAGAAACAGTTCAAGCCAAAAAGTGGGGTACAGAAAGATAAGGGCAAGCCCCAATGGTTCAAAAGATCAAGGGGGCCAATAAAATGGAGGTATGCCTCAACTGCGGTGATCTAGGCCACTGGAGGAGGTACTATCCAAAACTTGACTGAAATGCACCTTCAGGTACGGAACTACTAGTTTTGGAAATGAATTGTTCTATAACTGTTTATTCTACTTCTTGGATACTTGATTCTGGTGCGAGTTTTCACATATGTACAATGAATCAGGATCTAGAACAAATTATAAAGCTTGGAGCTGGAGAAGTGATGGTGACAGTCGGCAGCGGGCATAGTTTTGAGGCTACTGACATCGAATCACTTATGTTGGATTTAGAATCTGGTTTTATAATAACTTTAGATGATGTACTTTTAATATACGGAATTTCTACTACTGTTGTTTGATATTATTTTATCCGAGTTATATTATACAGTGTGGAATCTGTACAGTTTGGATAAAATAAATAAAGGACTGAGATGTCAGTATCGGTATAATTATCGTATCTGGTCGACAGTTGCAATTGGGGATATCGTGTATCAGGTTATCACACTTTTGATATTGGGTATATCGTATGAGAACATTATTGAATTCAGTATATGTGTTCAGTGTGTCGTATGTTCGTTTTTAGTATGTCGAGACGTTGGATAGAAATTGCGGGAAATGGCTAAGTATGGAACTGTTAACGTACGTTAAGACTATAAGATAACGTACGCTAAGTTGTCATGTGTTACGTACGTTATGCGTAAGGCATTACGTACGTAACGAAGGGAATCGGACAGGATCGGGTTGTGGTCGGCAGGTGGGCCCGGTGTCGGCAGCGGATGTAGACAGGCGAGTCAACCCCGACCATTACGTACGCTACGTATGTAGTATTACGTACGTAATATGGGTATGGTACTGTAGCAAGTCAACGTACGTATTTCGTACGTTATGAAGGAAATGTTACGTACGTAAGCGAGTGAACGAAACAGGTCAGTTAGTTCCGGAATGAAATTGCGTACGCTATGAAGGACACATAGCGTACGCTAAGCTGCATTACGTACGTTAGTACTGATGGTTAACGTACGTAACGATCGATGCAGTTTATAAAAAGAAGTTTGTTCTTTCATTTCTTCACGAATGAAAATCGATTTCCTCCTCCAACCTTCGTCCCTCTGAGCATATAAGTGAAAATAAACCCCTATCTTGGTTATGAGCTTGGAGGCATGGATTATGAGCTTGGATATGAAGATATCAATGATTATTGAAGGGTTTGATTGTGCTATTCATGTTCTTGAGGTATGTTGTTGAACTCTTCACCATGATTTCGGATTTTTGGTATTGTTATCCGTATTTGATTCGTATGATGGTGATTATGGTATTGTTGTTATGATTCTTGAAGATTTACGAATTATATGTTGAGGGAAGATGATGATATAATAGTTTATATCTTGATTATGTTGTTCGGATAATTTGTGTTCTTAAAGGATTCTTGAACTATGCATGTTATGATTTTGGGAAGATTTCGGATAATTTTAGAATACGAATATGATTAAGGGTTTGACAAAATTATTATTCACCGTTGAGTTTGGAAATTCATACGATTCGAACAAGTGTTCAAATCGAATGTTTGAGTTACTTGAAAACCCTTGGAATATGATTATCTATAATGTTGAATTAATCGGATTATGAGTCGTGTTGTGGTTTTGAGTTCGAAATTGTTTGAATTGGATTATTCGGATTTGGGTTTAATCAGGATATTGTGGAACCGTTGGGTTTGTTGATTGGTTATCGATTATTATTTGTGATCATCGAGTATGGCTTGTATTATAGATATGAATTCGTATTTGTTGAGTTGGATCATTTACAATCGAGATATCGTTGAATCGTTGAGTTGATTGGTTGGTCGTGTCGGTTGTTGATTGTTATCGGATATGTGTTAATTGATTACTTCAATAGGTTGAGATTATTGATCGGTGATTATAACTGTATGTTGCGGTCGTGTTCGAGTGCGTTCGTGAATCGCTTTGGGCCGGGAGCCGAGGAGCTTGTACACGACGACGAGGAATTGGTAACGGCTTCATCGGTATTGAGGCAAGTTATTACTTGCTCAGTTATAATGTTTAATGAATGGTTTCAGTTTCATTTCGTTTATAATGCATATAGCAATGATTATTACTGCCAATTTTGGAGATTTGTATTATGTGTTGTCTTTCCGATTCTGGGAGTTAAATCATAAGGTTTATGATTCATTTCGGATTATTGGAATTTTGGGTATCGAGGATGCATTATGGTAAAGACGAGGATATGAGTATCTGCAGTCCCGGTACGTTTGGGTTGCCGAGCATTGCGGATAATCTTCGGTGGAGATTTGGCATCTAGATTGCTCCCGAAGGACTCGGGTCAAGTATTCAGGATTGATTCGGTTTAGTGTCGATGATATTGATCATGAAGGTTGTCATTCATGTTGATGACCATGAGGTCGTCCTAGTTGTGTCATCATAGTGTCGTTTATGTTTTGATTCATATGTTGTTCATGTTGATGAACATATTGATTTGCATATGTGTATGCATAATTGTATTGTTTATATTGTAAATGATCCAATGGGATCATGAGGATCTATGCTGAGGGCGCTGGATCGAATGTCCACCACGCGTTGGTTCGACGGGATCATCATGGGGATCTATGCTTAGGGCGCTGGATCGTTGGACAGGTTTTCCACCATGCGTTGGTTCGACGGGATCATCATGGGGATCTATGCTGAGGGCGCTGGATCGTTGGATTACCAGTATTTTGTTGATGGAATCTTGTGAATTCGCATCATTGATTTTATCATGTGTTGTTGTTCATATGTGTATTGTTGGTTATCCACCTTATGCTGATCTGATAGGATCAACAAAGGGATCTATGCTGAGGGCGCTGTATCGTCGGATTTCCATTGAGTATACATGATTGTTATTGTTGTGTTCATATTGACGTGGTCATATGAGTATGCATTTGTAGGTCTTGTGTTAGGACCGTGTCCGTATTGCATTGATCTGATCTCGGATTAGACTGATATGATTGTCGTGGCACTTCATATCTCGAGGTATGTTCCATATTTTCTTTGGTATTCATCTTGTGATGGACAATCGGTTATCGTTTTGGGATTTGATGATGCTATCCGATGGATTGTATTGGTCAGAACTGGTACTTTTCCATATCGTGAGTTGGTTATGATAGTTTGAGAACCTTGAGTATTGTTTGAGGTACAGTACATATATTATGTTCGAGTTTATTGGTTAATCGAGTACAGGATGTGAAATGTGATAATGGTTATTCTGATGAGAATTACTTGAGTAAGCAAAGTTATGGCGGTAAGATTACGTTGGTCGTATTCTTATGTTGTATTCTCATTGGTATGTAATTATTAATGTGATGTGACGGTTATCATTGTTGGATATTATGGCTGACCCCGTCGTGGGATTTCTTTTTTAGGTTCTTGGAGTATCGAGCTTGTAGCGGTCGTGAAGAGATGAGCTTCCTGAGGATCTTGGCTAGGACATGTTTTGTGCATTGAGTTTCTTGATTGGTTCTTGTATTCATTGCTAGAGTATCTTTATGGTTGGTCTTTTCCATTGCGTGAGTATTTTGAAATGCTCTTTCGATTCGTAATCGAGATTACTTTGGAAATCGTTTTCTAAACTTTTGAGTGTCGGCCGTTTGGCCTTGCGATTTCAAATGAGTTTTTACAACGATTTTTTATAAATGGATTTTATAAGTCTTTGTGCATTTTTAAAGATAGTACCGTCGTTGGCCTCTTGGGCATTTGTTAATGTTTGCGAAAATTTCTTTTAGCCTTGTGGGTTCCATCTCGGGGCCCACGGCGCTGTAATATTTCCGGTTAAATCTGGGGGTGTTACAGTACTTGTTTTGCCCAAGGGGCATAAAAATATTGTATCAATTACGGACATGGACCGAAAGAGATATCATTTCTTTATTCGAGATGGGTCCTGAAATAAATTGGTTGGTACTGCTATATTATTAAATGGTTTATACCATTTGAATCTAAAGAATAAAACAACTGTGAATACTATAACTAGGAAGCGTGGTAATGATGAAACAAACCAAACACTTAAGTGGCATCTTAGACTTGGTCATGTTGGTCAGACCAAGGTTTATAAAATGGAGAAAAATGGGCTTATGGGTCCATTGGGATCGGATCACTATCCAACTTGTGAATCTTGCCTTCAAGACAAAATGACTAAGTTACTCTTCACAAGGACTTTTGAAAGAGGTGCTGAAGAAGCTGCTTTAGAAGAAGGCCCTTTCGTAAATTGATCCATACCGATATCTGTGGCCCTTTTAAAGTGGGACGAGATGGCTTTCAGTATTTCATTACATTCACTAATGATCATACTAGGTATGGGTTTGTATACTTAATGAAACATAAATCTGAAGCTTTTGATAAATTCAAGGAATTTAAAGCCCTATTTGAAAACCAAACAGATAACCATGTTAAGACTCTTCGGTCAGACTGATGTGGTGAGTACATGAGTACCGAGTTTGATGAGTTCTTAAAGGAACTAGGAATAATGTCACAATTCACTCCTCAAACTACTCCACAATTAAATGGTACATCAGAAAGAAGGAACCGAACTTTGTTGGACATGGTTCGCTCCATGCTTAACTATATTGATCTACTGATTTATCTCTGGGTCCATGCTCTCCTTACTACTGCACATATCTTGAACAGATGTCCTTCCAAATTCGTTCCTAAGACTCCACATGAGATGTGGAGAGGTAGGAAACCAAGTCTTAATCACATTAGGATTTGGGGATGCCATGCTTATATCAAGAAGACTAAAGTAAAGAAATTGGAAGCTAGGTCTGTAAAAGGTCGTTTCATGGGATATCCAGGGGATTCCATGGGATGTCTATTCTACATGCACGAAGTGTTAGGGTTTTATGAGTATAAATACACAATTGAAATAAATTTAATTTGTTAAACCCGTCCGAGGATCCATGTATATTATGAAAGATCGATGGTGGATATAGTTACCTTGCGTTAAAGGTTGTTTGACCAACTCCAGACATTGCGAATTGCGAACGACCTCTACCGGTATCCACACAATGAACAAGTTGCAAACGGGCTCGGTGTGCTAGCTCTTAGCTGCCTTCCGATTTCCGAAATCTAGAAGTGTTATGTGTATTTCGTTTTAGTTTTGAAACACCAAAGTGAGAGAGAAAACAACCTGCTTGTTTTAGAAATCAGGTTTCAACTACTTCTCTCACTACACCCCACTCTCTTGTAATGTAACACCCCCAGAATTCAACCGGGACTATTACACGCCGTAAACCCTTCTCACAAGGATTTATCAGGCTAAACACAATAAAACAACCAATTGTTCGACCGGACGGGGTCGAACAGGATAATGACTCAGACCGATAAGGTCACACAACTAATTCAACCGAAATAGTTGTTACAACTCATGTCCATGCAGGGGTCCAAAATACAAAGCGATACAACACAGCGGAAGACTGAGAATAATAGAATGACATCACAACAACAACTGAATTCCATAACTCTTGATTAGTATCGCAGCCCGTCATCCTTTGTGCCGATCCTGTGACAATAAATTTACACTAGTCACACTGGGTTTACACGAATAAATTTACCCAGATAAATGGACAATAAAAAATAAATGGAGCAATAAGGGGAATAAGGTTGTGATTTTCACTTTCCAAGTGTTATTGTGATTATTATAAAGTTAAGAGGTTGAAAGAAACAAATTCCAAAAATTTGAGCTTCTAAGTACTTAGTGGAGCGAAGTGATTATTGTGATTTAGTTCTAATATGCTCAAGTCAAGTCACTTTAGCCATACTTATCCTACCCCGATGAAAAAACCTAGATTACAACGAGTAAAGTCCTTTTTGGTTCACAAATTTGCATGCACAAAATAGTGATAGAGATGTAGACGATTGACAAGCTTATGGAGATTCTTATTTCATTGAATGAGTTCTGACCGTATATATGTCCCATTATACACTTTGAGAGTGAGTGAATACACTTGACCGGTGAGGTTTATATTTTTCAAGTATTGACTATGATGTTAAGGAAGTACCCGGAGATTTGAAAACTTTAAAGAACTCGACTTATTTATCACTTGACGCGTATTGATGAATTTTTGAAATGATCCTTTGAGGTGTGTTGAGGGATGAGTTCCCTTAAGAGTGGTTATTTTAAAGTGCATTGCTCGGGACGATCAACGTTTAAGTTTGGGGGATTTAAGATATTTTGGATCAAGAAAATACTTGCATTTTCTTTTAATTTTTGCATTAAATTTAGTTGCATTTAGCATATTTATTGTTTGACGCCTTAGATGTTGTTGTCATTGTATTAGTGTTATACGTTAAATTCTTAACTACATTTATCGGAGCTAAATGCCCATCCATACTTAGAATCATGCATCTGTAATCTCCCTAGACTATTTTTGGGTTGTTACACGCCTTAGATCCTTCCCCCAATGATCTACCAGGCAAATATAGAACAACTCAAACCATAATTAATCAATAATGTCAACAACTCAAACCATAATTGATCAACAATCTCAATATATACTAAAACCAATAAACAGAGTACAAGGACAATAACCGATAATACTTGTGATCCTCGATACATAATTAATACAATACGTCAACATACCCGTGCAAGGGTAGAACATGACGATGAAAGAAAAGTACAACATGACAACAATGACACTATACTGACTGTCTTGTGATTAGCATCATAGTTTTTCATCATCTTCTATGTTGATCCTGTGAATGCTCCCGAACCCTGAATACCTGAATGCATAAAAGGCATCCCCCCAAGGACTCGGGGGTTAGCAAACTCGAATTTTGTTAATGCAAGTACATAATATACAAGTTATACCAATCATATTTCAAGATATAAACAAGCAAATCACATTCACAACAACAACAGACTTCACAACAACATATAGATCAATTATTGAAATAATCTTTGTAAAATCCCGAGATATATTCACTTAATTCAAAAATGTTTCAAACCTTTAAGTTCATATGAATCCTTGAAGTAATTTTTTGAATATAAATATTAAAAATCCTGGATAGTTTCATCAAAACTATAGACCATAAATCACATGCAATATTTTATTCTACTGACATTCTAGGCAAGTACCACAGACCTATTGTAACACCCCCAATCCGCTCAGGGATATTACACGCCGTAGAACCTTTCCTCAAGGATCTACCAGGCTGGTAACAACATAGAACATCTCAACAATGCCTTTAAGGCTAAAATGACTCAGTAGACCGATTTGGTCTTTCAATAAATACATACAACTCAAACACATTACATGCCCACGCAGGGGGTCGAATACAACACACTCCCGTACAACGGGAAAGAATACTGCAGCGGAAATAAAATACAACTAAACCAATGACATCATACGGATCCTCGTGTGATTAGTATCGTTCTTCTTTCATCATCCTTCGTGCCGACCCTGTGTTATGCTCCCAAACCTGAATGCAAAAACAGAAATCCACCCCCCGAATACTCGGGGGTTAGCAAAACTCCACTGTTTTGCTAGTGCAAGAACAAAGTGCAAATACGAGCCATACAATACAAGTTCCAAGGACAATAATAACCAGGAATCCTCAAAGATCCAAACGTAACGAAAAATACTTCCCGAGGCAAGAGTTTGGGTAAAACATCTTAAAACCGAAAGGTCACAAATCAAGGGAAAACAATTTATAAAACGGTTTAAAATGCCATCGAGAGTTTTAATAGAAAACAATTTAGGATTATTGAATCCTTCTCTTTCAAAAATCAACGGGGGTCACAGCCCAGAGGTTTTGTATTCACAAATGAAACCAACAACAATACACAAGGTTAAAACCCATGTCACGCGTCCTCGACGGACATAAAATACACACGCACCCGTGAAGTTTCACTCGTGAATTCAGGGCGAAACCATTGGACTCCCTTCGTGGCCCCGTCGAACCCTCCCGAGGTGAGCAAACACATTCACAAAACATACACACCAACATGTGAAGTTTTTACTCGTGAATCCAGGGCGAAACCATTGGACTCCCTCCGTAGCCCGTCGAACCCTCCCGAGGTGAGCAAAATACATTCACTAAACAAGCATCGCCTAGGACCGGGACGAAGCCACGAATCCCAGTCGAGGCCCCGTCGGACCCTCCCGAGCTGGCTAACGAAACAATCAAGCACACACGTCGCCTAGGACCGGGACGAAGCCACAAATCCCACTCGAGGCCTCTAAGGACCATACCGAGCTGGCTAGAGAAACAATCAAGTACAAATAACATATCACACCAAGGATATCCAAATAATTCACCCAGAGGCATCAAACACTTAGCAAAACACCACGTCAAACCATAATGCACCGAAAAGAGATAATATGTGTATATATATTATCAAAGCATAACAACCTCAACAACAACAACAAGCGAATTCATAGGGTTCACTTAACCATTCACGGAGCACAATATTCACAAAACACACGCATTTTGAAAGTGAGCCCTTAACGAGGCTAAACCTAATCTTTTGAAAGTTCAAATCAAAAGATCAAACAAATACATAGAGACGATCACTAATTATCATATCCACAAAACAAGAATTGTATGGACAATGTACTTGCCTCGAATAATCACAACGTGGAGAATCGGCCGAAGTAGGTTGGCACGAACCGACTACGAACCCGCCGACTCCACCGAATGCCAACTCGCGATAATAAACTACGAAGGACAATAACAATGAAAATGAATTCCATAGCACGACTTAAAGCCGTTGAATTCAAAGAACGAATGACGAAAGTTCAAGTGTTTCCCCCAAAACGGCCAAGAACACGATTCGTCCCGTCAAAACACGAAAACGGAATTCCAAATCGAAATATGGAGATACAATCCATAGGATATGTTTAACAGCATCATTTAACAATAATCGATCCATCAAAAATGGATGGAAAACGAGATCAAGAACAAATCCCCCAAAAAGTCGATTCGAAGGAAATCAAGAAATATACTTTGATTCGACGAAGAACAATGGATTAAATGATGTTAAACACAAGAATACTACTAAGATTAATCATACCCATGATGGATTAATCAACAATACGGAACGAATCGGACAAAAACGCAAAAACCCCAAAATTTCTCAAAATAGGGTTCTAGGAAATCTCATCTTGATTCGCTGGATCAATTGATGATATAGGATGATCAATCAATGATATGAACTCAAGAACTTCATGGATTTGTTGTTCAACAACATGGCTTCGCCTCCTCCGAAGCTCCAGCCGCGGATCGAAAAGAAGGGAAATGAAAGACGAGTGAAAATGCGACGGCTCTGTCATATTTATACTGGTGCAGCCTAGCGTGCGCTAGGCTGCCGAGCTAGCGTGCTTATCGGCCGGGCATGGTCGAGACTTCTGGACTAGGCGATCGGCCAGGGTAGCGCGCAGCCTTCCGGCCGTAGCGTTCGCTACTGCCGTCAGAAGCGTCTTGATGTCCGTGATAGCGTGCGCTACTGCAGATCCACCGAGTCGAACCTCACGCCCCTCTTGTCTCTCGGCCGACTAGCGCGCGCAGCTAACCGGTCGTAGCGTGCGCTGCCTCCCAGCCGTAGCGTGCGCTACCTTCCGGCCGTAGCGTGCGCTACGCCGGTTCCTGATGCACCCGTCCGGCCAGTGCCCGCAACCGTCCAGCCAGTGCCCGACCACCAGGACTCGACGACTCGATTATCCGAAATCGCACGGAACGAACATGACAAAACGCTCGTGGGCAACATCATCGACCCGAAATGAAATACCATGCAACAATTAATCACACGCGACCATGAAAAAGGGTCAAGACAACAAATACGAATGCGGATACCCACAACTTTGGGTAAATTACAAAATGGCCCAAAACGCCCGAAAATCACGATACGTGATTGAATAACCAAACCGAAGTTCACAACACGTCTAATAAAGTTAAACGGACTTACGGGAAACTCGAAACGGTAGTTTCGAACGAGATTCGCAAGAATCGAACTCGAGTGCGGAAAAGTCGCTAAGAAACACGAAACTCAACAAAACGATACCGAAACGAACTCGGATGACCAAAAGTGCAGAATTAATCATTCTCAGAATGATGAAACGGTCCCAAGAGAGTCGTCAAAACGGACTCTCGCCAAAAATAAGAAAATTACCGGAAATCGAAATTGCGGATATTACATACTACCCTCCTTAAAAGAAGTTTCGTCCCGAAACTTAAAACTAGTAGGAAGAAGCGATATCCCGCCAGGAAGACTCAACGAGATACATAAGAAACGTGTAACTTACGCCTAACGGCGAAACGTTACAAGCAACGCAAAGGGATATACGGCGTGTAAACACGCTCCACGACGACCAGCACAATCCCACCGTAGAGACATAATAAAACCAACAAGTGACAAGCGTCAACAAACAGATAATACAATCAAGTCGATTATTCGAACAATCACAAAACACAACGAATGAAAATCAATATGATTGACCAACCCAACGGTACATTAATCAAAACGCGAGCCAATCGCTGAACAAATACGGAATTCCACCGCCCAAGGGTTGGAAGATCGAAAACGAGACTAATTTCCCGAACTTAAGGGAATTACGAAGGAGCCTGAACGTTCAACAATCACGAAACGAGATCAACAAAAACCGAACAATCAAACGATCGAGACAACAAAAATCGAACAATCATGTTCGAATCACGAAGAATAATAAAATTCAAACAACAACTCCCAGGTTCACGTCTCGGCTCGAGACAATATATGATCCGGTGAAAACAACAAGATGTGCATTCACATAAGATCCATAGGAAAGGGAATAGCAATTGAAAAGTCACAACGACAAACGAGTTATTCTGAAACAATACCACACTTGTTCGATCAACAAAAACAAGGGACAGGACAAGCTCAGAAAATGTCAACGAACACGAGCGAGTCGATAGACTTGAGGAAGAGAAAATGCAGAAGTCCAAAACAATACGGGTATTACATTCGACCTCTTATAAAAGAAGGTTGTCCCCGCAACTCCCAATAACGGAACAAGGCAACAACACAAAAGCAGTTGACGGAAACATTTCCCATGGGCCTCTTAGAGCCGATCCTGATATTTGTACTGAAGTTCGCGCCCCGAAAGACTTGGAACCCAACTCGCAAAACTAGATCCTGTCTCTCGGGTCCACACTTGAGACGCATTACCGACGAGAAAGATAATTGGTACGTGCATGCCCCCGGCACACCACGGTTGAAACACCTCGGCTCGGCATACCGAATATACAACTGCTAGATACAATGGAATATAACGTCGCAAAACAACAAACCGGAGATGCCAACTTGGCATAACATATCAACACATACTAAAATCACAACAACCACGGCATCGTTCGACGATTACAACGGCCCGAACGATACCCAACATATAATTACTAAACATCACGAAACAAGCACGTATGTACACAATCATACACACCTTCTCCGACCACAAGCAGGAAATGATGGGTTTTAAAAACGAAAACCATCTTTTGAAAACAATTTGGAAACACCGGTAGATCTTGAGTATCACTTTACAAAAAGTAGTACAAACACCCTTATCGAGACTTTGAAAACCATCTTGCGTTTGAACAAAATGAGGACACTTTTTTTTTAGTGAAAAACTTTCAGAAATATTCGACCCTTGGGTCTAAGCAACTGCATTTGAAAATATCTCAAAATATTTTTGGTCCTCAACTGGAAAATTTTTGAATCGTACCGTGGCACCTTGATGTACCACGAGAAAATAATTCATTTTAAAATGTACGTCTCCAAATTTATTTTCTAAGATACTCAAGGTTTTCAAAAATTCAATAGGCCAGAATGCCCAAAACTCACAAAATCCTTTATCAAACCGTCATAAAACATTCAAGGCCAAAGTGCCAAAACTCGATTTAGGGAATCAGTTTTACGAATTAGAACTCAGTTTGCAAAATAGTGAAAGTCATTTTGAAAGGACTCACGCAGCGGATAGAATACAGTTCGAAAATACATTAGCAGCGACACCGCTCTTCATATAAATAAAATATTAGAGTCGAATACCCACATATCACGGAATCAAAATCCACAGAAGGATTCAATCACTCAACGATATAATCATACAAGCAGCTCATGTCACATGAGGCACAACACAAAGAAGGGAGGCTTATATCCACAGGTCGCACGAAGATGATGATCGCTCCACGATACTAATCACGACCAACAGACTCAGACGACGCGTCGCGACACGACTCAGTCAGACAAAATCCGACGAGACAAAACTCAACAGACACCACTAAACCCGACAGCCTAGGTCTCCACAACCTAAGCTCCGATACCATTTATGTAACACCCTCAATCCGCTCAGGGATATTACACGCCATATAACCTTTCCTCAAGGATCTACCAGGCTGGTAACAACATAGAACATCTCAACAATGCCTTTAAGGCTAAAATGACTCAGTAGACCGATTTGGTCTTTCAATAAATACATACAACTCAAACACATTACATGCACACGCAGGGGGTCGAATACAACACACTCCCGTACAACGGGAAAGAATACTGCAGCGGAAATAAAATACAACTAAACCAATGACATCATACGGATCCTCGTGTGATTAGTATCGTTCATCTTTCATCATCCTTCGTGCCGACCCTGTGTTATGCTCCCAAACCTGAATGCAAAAACAGACATCCACCCCCCGAATACTCGGGGGTTAGCAAAACTCCACTGTTTTGCTATTGCAAGAACAAAGTGCAAATACGAGCCATACAATACAAGTTCCAAGGACAATAATAACCAGGAATCCTCAAAGATCCAAACGTAACGAAAAATACTTCCCGAAGCAAAAGTTTGGGTAAAACATCCTAAAACCGAAAGGTCACAAATCAAGGGAAAACAATTTATAAAACGGTTTAAAATGCCATCGAGAATTTTAATAGAAAACAATTTAGGATTATTGAATCCTTCTCTTTCAAAAATCAACGGGGGTCACAGCCCAAAGGTTTTGTTTTCACAAATGAAACCAACAACAATACACAAGGTTAAAATCCACGTCACGCGTCCTCGACGGACATAAAATACACACGCACCCGTGAAGTTTCACTCGTGAATCCAGGACGAAACCATTGGACTCCCTCCGTGGCCCCGTCGAACCCTCCCGAGGTGAGCAAACACATTCACAAAACATACACACCAACCTGTGAAGTTTTTACTCGTGAATCCAGGGCGAAACCATTAGACTCCCTCCGTGGCCCCGTCGAACACTCCCGAGTTGAGCAAAATACATTCACTAAACAAGCATCGCCTAGGACCGGGACGAATCCACGAATCCCACTCGAGGCCCCGTCGGACCCTCCCGAGCTGGCTAGCGAAACAATCAAGCACACACGTCGCCTGGGACCGGGACGAAGCCACAAATCCCACTCGAGGCCTCTAAGGACCCTCCCGAGCTGGATAGCGAAACAATCAAGTACAAATAACATATCACACCAAGGATATCCAAATAATTCACCCAGATGCATCAAACACTTAGCAAAACACCACGTCAAACCATAACGCACCGAAAAGAGATAATATGTGTATATATATTATCAAAGCATAACAACCTCAACAACAACAAGCGAATTCATAGGGTTCACTTAACCATTCACGGAGCACAATATTCACAAAACACACGCATTTTGAAAGTGAGCCCTTAACGAGGCTAAACCGAATCTTTTGAAAGTTCAATTCAAACGATCAAACAAACACACAGAGACGATCACTAATTATCATATCCACAAAACAAGAATTGTATGGACAAGGTACTTGCCTCGAATAACCACAACGCGGAGAATCGACCGAAGTAGGTTGGCACGAACCGACTACGAACCCGCCGACTCCACCGAACGCCAACTCGCGATAATAAACTACAAAGGACAATAACAACAATGAAAATGAATTCCATAGCACGACTTAAAGCCGTTGAATTCAAAGAACGAATGACGAAAGTTCAAGTGTTTCCCCCAAAACGGCCAAGAACACGATTCGTCCCGTCAAAACACGAAAACGGAATTCCAAATCGAAATATGGATATACAATCCATAGGATATGTTTAACAGCATCATTTAACAACAATCGATCCATAAAAAACGGATGGAAAAAGAGATCAAAAACAAATGCCCCAAAAAGTCGATTCGAAGGAAATCAAGAAATATACTTTGATTCGACGAAGAACAATGGATTAAATGATGTTAAACACAAGAATACTACTAAGATTAATCATACCCATCATGGATTAATCAACAATACGGAACAAATCGGACAAAAACGCAAAAACCCCAAAATTTCTCAAAATAGGGTTCTAAGAAATCTCACTTTGATTCGCTGGATCAAAGGATGATATATGATGATCAATCAATGATATGAACTCAAGAACTTCATGGATTTTTTGTTCAACAACATGGCTTCGCCTCCTCCGAAGCTCCAGTCGCGGATCGAAAAGAAGGGAAATGAAAAACGAGTGAAAATGCGACTGCTCTGTTGCATTTATACTGGTGCAGCCTAGCGTGCGCTAGGCAGGCTGCCGAGCTAGCGTGCGCTATCGGCCCGGGCCGCAATCCAGGGACTTCCTAGACTAGACTGCTCGGCCAGGTAGCGCGCGCAGCCTTCCGGCCGTAGCGTGCGCTACCTGCCGGTCGTAGCGTGCGCAATGTCCGGCAGTAGCGTGCGCTACCTACCGATCCACCCGAGTCCAGAACCTCACTGCCCCTACTGTCTCGGCCGACTAGCCCGCGCAGCTAACCGACCGTAGCGTGCGCTACCTTCCGGTCGTAGCGTGCGCTACGCCGGTTCCTTCCGCACCCGTCCGGCCAGTGCCTGCAACCGTCCGGCCAGTGCCTGCAACCATCTGGCCAGTGCCCGCAATCGTCCTGCCAGTGCCCGACCACCAGGACTCGACGACTCGATTATCCGAAATCGCACGGAACGAATACGACAAAACGCTCGTGGGCAACATCATCGACCCGAAATGAAATACCATGCAACAATTAATCACACGCGACCATGAATAGGGATCAAGACAACAAATACGAATGCGGATACCCACAACTTTGGGTAAATTACAAAATGGCCCAAAACGTCCGAAAATCATGATACGTGATTGAATAACCAAACCGAAGTTCACAACACGTCTAACAAAGTTAAACGGACTTATGAGAAACTCGAAACAGTAGTTTCGAACGAGATTCGCAAGAATCGAACTCGAGTGCGGAAAAGTCGCTAAGAAACACGAAACTCAACAAAACAATACCGAAACGAACTCGAATGACAAAAAGTGCAGAATTAATCATTCTCAGAATGATGAAACGGTCCCAAGAGAGTCGTCAAAACGGACTCTCGCAAAAAAAAAAAATTACCGAAAATCGAAACTGCGGATATATATATATATATATAAAATAATACCTCAATGTCGAGAAACAATGTTATATTCCAGATATATCATATTCGTTGTTAAAAGTGACATCATCAAAAATTCACCACAAGCAAGGTAACCTGCGGCCATGCCCCGTCGCATCGACTCATAGGTTCCGTCGAACCGTCCCCAAGTAGGAAACCACGTCCGTGATCCAGCGCTCTTAGCATAAATCCTCAGAGGTCCCGTCGGACCCGTCCCAGTGGACGAATCACTCTCACACACTTAACGTTTCCCAATTTCACATGTTCCGAGCGTTAATTATAATACATATATTTAAGGAACTTGCTAGAGATAGCCACTTTAATATATTCCCAACTAAGGAGTAATGCATTTACGATCAATCCAACAAACATCAATGTCCAATAACACGCCAATTACCAATTCCATAGTATCACCTTAATATCTATTATTAATTTCACAATAAACACAAATCATCGATTAAAAAAATAACATAAGTTCATAGTTATGGATTATTGCCAACATATATTATTAAACAACACGTTTATACAATCTATTCAAGACAAATACAAATTCTGCATAACCGGACCACATAGTCATCAATTAACACAATCATATAATCATGGTAACACAAATAATAACAAGCATATTTATATTCAAGGAAACATGAAAAGTAGAAACAAAATACATGCCTTCACCAAAGATGGTTTTACTCGACACAAGCCTAGCTCTATCATTCCGGTCTATCGGTTGAAATCGCAACATTTATTATGATCACATATTATATAGTTTAATATAAGGATTCAGTTTATTATATTATAATTACAAGGTAATTAATTAGATGATATAATACCTAATGAATTATCGATCGGATCAAACGACCAACGATACTCAACCCGAATTCATATCTCGATTTAACTAGTGATGGAAATTATAATCCAATTTCTTGAACGATTGCCCTGAGCACAAATTCTAAATACGGACTCGCTCCATAGGTCCAAATACATAAATCCGCTCGTAGATCGACTCATCAAAACCTTCATCACCTATGTTTTCCCCAGTCCCCAATTCCAATACGAACAATTACACACACACACACACACACACACACACATATATATATATATATATACACACACATTACACACATATACCCTACACAAACTCATAGATACACATACTTATATATAATGTATATACTAGTATATCACCCGTATAAAATACAGGAACATAAGAAAAAATCATATAGAAACGCATAATACACGATCATTCACCATAAATTTTATAGCATTTCTTTATAAATTACATTATTTGTTCTATTTAAGATTACATCATTCTTGTCGCAATAAAAAAACTGATCGAAGTCTTTGATATTTAAATGCCAATCTACCATCTGATGAGTTTAATATCATTGTGGAGTAAATACTTTACTCCTAAATGTGTAGTATAACATAATAAATGTTATGGAAGTAATTGTACCAAATATTGCAAATATGCATCATCCAAAGCATATCAGAAAATAAAATAAACAAAACTAAAGTCTCTCACATAATCAATTATTCTTGCAATACTCACACGAATTTCCTATTTTTTTAGTGACTGGAAATTGAAAATAATAAAATACTTATCGAGATACATTTTTAAAAAAATTTATAGTCAATTTTTATTCTCTATAACCCTCTTATCTAGAGATCATTCTATTGATAGATATGTTATAAAAAATTTGCTTACATATTTTAGGAGGAAAAATTACACTCTGGTCCTATGAGAAATATTTAAAAATAGATTTGGTTCCACGTCTTTTTTGGTCCTCTTTTTCCAAAATAGTCTAAATTTAAGTATTTAACAGTTTTTGCTAAATTGCCAAAAAGGAGATAACTTAACCTTATATTTAAAAAAATTACATAAATTATTTAGATATAATTCAAAATACAAAAGCAAATCCAAAATATTTAAAAATATATAGTTGATTTCAAAAGTAAATAAATTAACAAAACCTTTAAAACTAAAAAAATAAAATAAAAAATCACTTGAAAATTCTTAAAACGATCAATTTTTATTTTCTGAAATTCTCTTTGTACAAAGATGAATTTACGGATTAGTATATTATTTTTAAATTTAATTGCTTATGTATTTAGAAATATCTCTTTGAAAATTCATAAAATCAGTAAATATATAATTTAGTATATGAGTTTTTTCATTTACATTGTTATTTTATATTAATTAAATAAGATTTTAAACTAAGATAGACTAATTGATTTATTCCATAATTTCTTTGATTTATAAATAATAATTAAAACTACTGTTTCTATACTTTCAATAATATTTTTTAATAAGATTATTTCGATTTCGTTAATTTATCAGGACTTCGAATACTTTTTAATTATATATATTCAACACTTCTTTTGCAATACTCCAAAACATCTTTCATTTTATTTGATATTTTTTATTGATATACCTAATTATAGTGATTAACTAATATAAACTAATTAATTAGTCGAATATATAATATTTCTGCGAGATTTTGGCTTTAAGTTTTTAATATATAGTGCACATTACTATATTAAATTTCTCCATATATGAGATTTATATTTTTTAATTAATGAAAAAGTGTAATATTTCTGTAAATATAATCAACTAGTATAACACCCGTGTAATTACACGGGAATACAAAAAAAAATTATGTTAATATATAATATATAAATGTTCATTATAAATTTCATAATATTTCTTTATAAACTACACTATTTGTTCTGTTTATGATTACACCATTCTCATCGCAAGAAAAGATTTCTAGTATTTCCTGATCTTCACTCTTTATATGGCAACATAAAGCTAACCATGACCGAATACGGGTCTTGGAAGATACATACCAACATGAGAAAGCGTTTGATCTTGACTCTTAAATATAGTCATGGCAAAGATTATAATAAGTGAGAACTGGCGTATTTGAAATTTAAATGGTAATCTGATATCTAAGGGCTTAATATCAATTATGGAATAAATACTTTACTCTCAGAATTATTCCCTGAATTTTTTTGTTCAATAATATTGTTACGGATTTGGATAATTATTAATGATGTGACATTGCATAATTCTGATGATTGATCCATATTTTGAATTAGCATAACTGAAACTCTAACTTACGATTTCAAGATGTGATTTGGAATTCTAGAACACTTGATGCTATTAAAAAAAATCCATTGGATATACTTGATTTTGACTTCTAGAGGGCATAAATTTTGCATATACTATTAGAACTGAGATATATCCGCTTGTCTTTTGAAATTATAGACATCACTTAATCGTTTACTATCTCCACAACGTCGTTTGTTGGCGCCGGGATTGCTCTTTCTTCAAAAAATCACTTTATGGAAAGTTACTTATAAGTGAATGATAGTGCTTTGAACAATGGCTGCAATATGATTTTCGGCATTCCGAATTAGTAAATATCAAGAATATCAATCAAAGTTTCTCTATCGACTTCTACACCCAGCTTACCATTTACAATTTTTAGGATTCATTCGGAGAAGTCCTTAATTTCTTGTAGATGATGAGATGACATTATTTGTCCAACAATTAATCTCATATTCTTGGTCGGTCTTATGAGTTTGCAATGATGCCCAAGTGAAGAAGAGCTTATACTTGAATAACTGATATATGCATTGTCCTTTGGTACAACTTCATATGTAGAATTATACTAAATAATTATGGCAAGGGTAATTTTTGTAATATTTAAAATTTAAAAAGCTTCTCGAAATACATAAGAGATTTTGACTTATAGCTTAAAATTAAGCACTTCTCAAATTTCAATAAAAAATATAATAGTAGGATATATAATTTAATTACTTGTATGACCTATTATAAATATACCTGTTAATTTAGAAAACTACATCCAAGTCCTAGCCTTAAAATTACCAAGAAATTTAATAATTTAGATTATTATATATAAGAATAGCTTAGATAAGTTAAAAAATATACATCAAAATTTTGTCCTAATTAAAAACGACCTTAAAATTTTAAAAAATTACAAAATAAAAAACTCAATTGATTTGATTAAAGTGAAACGGTATATTTATGCTTATATGAAATTTTTTCAAACATTTAGCTTCAGATTTAAGAGTATTAAAGTCTTCCCCGTTTTATATTAAAAAATAAAAAAAAAAATTGAAGTACTTTTATTAATTTCTGAAACTTGTATTACAAAAAATCTCGGCGGCATTTGGTTGAAGTGAAACTATATGTATATTCATTTTAAAATAGATTTTGGAATTACAAAGTAAGGAGTTTATGACTTATAACTTAAAATTGAGTACTTCCCAATTTTAAAAACAAAAAAGAAGCAGCATCATTGTAGTATATATATATATAAGTGAATTACTTGTATGACTTATTGTAAATATATTAATCACGGAGTTAACTAAGAAAACTACGTCCACATCCTAGCCTAATTAAAATTATCCTCATTTTTTAAAAGAAAAAAATGCCAAATTTTGTTTGTAATATAAGATGAGCCGGGAAAAATGGTACTTTTCAGGCATTGAACTTCATAATTAAGAGTACTACTAAATTCAAGAAATTTTACATTCAAAAGAAGAGAAAACTAATTAGAGTATTTTTAGTAATTCGTGAAACTTGTATTACAAAAAAACTAAGTGAGATTTGGTTCAGTTGAAATTTTATTATCATTTTTATATGATGTTATTTTTAAACATTAACTTAATATATAGAAGTATTATACACATTTTACATTCAAGAGAACACATAAATAGCTGGGCACTTTTAGTCATTTCGGAAACTCGTATTAAAAAAAACCTCAATTCATATCTGATTGTGTTAAATTGTATTTGATGAAATTTTAGTTCCACCTTCTTTTTTGGTATTTTTTTTGCCAAAATGATCCAAATCGTTAAGCATTTAATGGTTCCTGTTATATGGCCAAAAAGGAGATAATCGAATTCTTATATTTGAAAAAAAATTACATATACTATTTGGATATAATTTAAAATACAAAAGCAAATCCAAAACTTTCAAAAATGTATAGTTGATTTTAAAAGTAGATAAATTTAAGACAAAAAAAATTAAGAATCACTTAAAACGATCAATTTTTATTTTCTAAAATTCTCTTTGTACAAAGATATATGGATTAGTATATTATTATTAAATTTAATTTCTTATATATTTTGAAATATCACTTTAAAAATTGTTAAAATCAGGAATTATATAATTTAGTAAATACAAGTTTTTTTCATTTATTTTGTTATTTTATATTAATTAAATAAGATTTAAAATTAAAATAGACTAATTGATTTTTTCCATAGTTTCTTTGATTTATTTATAAATAATAATTAAAACTATTGTTTCTACACTTTCAATATTATTTTTGAGTAAGATTATTTTGATTTATTTAATTGATTAGGACTTCAAGTACCTTTTTAATTATATATATTCAACACTTCTTTTGCAATATTCCCAAGCATCTTTCATTTCAGTTGATTTTTTTATTGATATACCTAATTATATTGACTAACTAATATAAACTAATTAATTAGTGGAATATATAGGGTATGTTTGGATGACCACTTAATCTAGATTATAATCTTAATCTAGATTAAAGTTGGTCAAATAATCTAATTTGACCTTCAAAATCTTGTTTGGATGGTGCTAATTTAATCTAGATTATAATCTTAATCTAGATTAAATTCAAACGCTTTCGAATATAGCTTTCAATCCAAAGCTACCAGATTTTATTTTTTCATTCCGATTTTAACCTTAATGTATATATATATATATATATATATAATATACAAATTTTATTTTTTCATTTCGATTTTACCCTTAATAAATATTTGTATAAAATTTGTATAATAATATAAGTGATAACATAAAAAAACTAAAATACCATTAGAAGTTGAAAACAAAATAAATAATAATATTGCATAATGTCAAAGAATAATAAGCAACATAAGAGTTAATATATAAATATTAAGGTTGTTTTTTGTAATATTATAATATAACAATAAATATAAAATATGTACCTTTATGTCATTTTATAAATTTCAGCTATTATGATAGCTAGTTTTGCCAAACACTTTTAAATACAATAATCTAAATTATCATACTACAGCTAGATTATCAATTTTCAGCTAGATTATCTGATATAATCTAGATTATTGGTTTTCAGCTAGATTATCAACAATCAGCTAGATTATCAGTTAATGCATCCAAACATACCCATAATATTTCCGTGAGATTTTAGGTTTTTAATATATAGTGCACATATATCAAATTTCTCTTTGTTTGAGAATTATATTTTAATTAATGAAAATATGAAATCTTTTTGTAAATATAATCAATTCTTATTTATTCATAATTCATATTCCTTAATTCGTAAAAATTAATAAGGTAGGTAGGAGTTATTTGAGGTATAATTATAATGTAATTAATGCAATGATGATTAGGCCAGTAATTGATTATGTGTCAGCTGAAGCATGAGAGGCTGACACATATGCACCCGAAGCACCAGCAAAAGACATGTGGCAGCCGAAGCATGAGAAGCTTCCACTTAGGCTCAGCGTATGCTGCATTAGTATATAGGGGAGATTTCTATTTATTCGTAATTCATATTCCTTAATTTGTAAAAATTAATAAGATAGGTAGAAGTTATTTCAGGTATAATTATAATGTAATTAATGCAATAATCATTATACTAGTAATTGGTTAGGTGTCTGGTGAAGCATGATAGGTGACACATAAACACACGAAGCACCAACAGAACACTTAAGAAATTGCATTAAGGATTAGCGTATTGTATATAGGGAATATATATTGTAGCGTATAATATAAGAGCCTATTTACCCTACTCTCGTCGCCGGCCTCTCTCGTCGTCGTCGCCTTTCCGAGACCATGACTGTTGATAGGTGCGCTTGGAGGCGCCAGATCAGAGTTGTGGATTCTTTTGTAGGGAGCGGTGCTGTAGTTGAGAGCCTCAGGGTTGGGTTGTCTCGGTTAGCTATGACCTAGAGCATTGCATTTTTACTTTTATTGTATATTTTATCCTATTGTCTTTGCGTGTGGTGTATTTTTGACAGGGAGCTGTTCGCAGAACCAACCTCTCTTTTGTTAGTGCAGCGTTCATCGGGAGTGAAGTAGCCAAATTCCGCTTAGGTAGGTCCCATGTGGATCAAGCCATGGGCTCAGGTATGGTCTCGAGCTTTTTCTTAGCATATGTTTTCCTATGTATTTATCACACAAGATTGCTGCTGTGCACTAAGTTGGGGGTCTTCACGGAAACAGCCTCCCTACAGTAATAAGTAGGGGCATGGTCTGCGTACATCTTACCCTCCCCAGACCCTGCTCTGAGCGGGATATACTGGGTATGTTTGGTTTGGTTTGGTTTTCGTCGCCGGCCTCCTGCCTGTTTCTCGTGAGGGCTTCACCTGCTCGCCTCCTCTATTTCTTTCATCCGCGGTTGCCACCGCCTGGTAGGTTTTTGGGTTTCAGCTTTCTCCTTTTCTTTCGTTTATCCGCAGTTTTTTTTTTCGTTTTTGTTCGATTTTATAGTTTTTCTTTGGCTTGGTTTTGTAGCCGTTCATTTCTCTTCGATTTGGTTTCTGGATTCTATTAATTTGGGTTTCTGTCAGAAAAGGTTTGTATTTGTTCTATGTTCTTCGATGTCTTTCTTGTTCTTTTCTTTTTTTTCGATTTGCGTTTGTAACCGGTTGCTGTTTATGCAGGAAATTCAGGCATCATGTTTAGTAGGTTTTTTTAGGGTTCCTGATTTTTACCTATTGTTTTCCTTTATTTTTTTGGGGCGTTTTTTTTTTTTGGGTATGTTTTTTTCTTTTTATGCAGGCCTTTGGATCGCAATTTCTTGTGGTTTCTTTTGTTTTTGGGTGCGAGGTTTGGGGTTTGTTTTTTGGTGGAGACCGTGCGGTCAGGTTTGTGGATATTTCTTTTTTTTTTTTGGCTTCTTTGCAAGCTGTGTTCGGTCTATTGGGTGGGTGATGTTTGTTTTGTATTTTCTGTGATTTTTAGTGTCCTTGTGTGCTATTTTTTAATAGATTGTTGGGTAGGTTTTTTTGGGAATATATAGATTATATAATGTTGTTTGATTTACTGTTGGTTGTTTCATTGAAATTCTGTTCTTTGGCTGTCTCATTTTACGGCATTTTTTCCCTCTTTCTTTTCTGCCTGGTGTTTCCTATATTTTGGTCTCTGGAGTGGGTGTGCCGCCGTTTGTGAATATTATGCTTCATTTTTTGGGGGGGTTGCGGTGTGATTTTCAGAGAGCGTAAAGGGTGGTAGTTCTCTGTTATGTCCTTCTTTGCATGGTGTTTTTGGGTTATTGGTTGAGAGCTGTTTGCGTTGGTTTTTTTTGGTTTGCCTCAGTATGTTTTAGGCGTGGTTTGTTTGTTTTGGTGGTGTTTAATTTCATATTTCTTTACAGAGGTTTGTTCTTCAAAATAGGTTCTGTTGGTAAGTGTACATATGTAGTTTTAGGATACAAAATTATTGGATTCAGGTTTCCTCTGTCTTCATTGCTGGGAAGGCCTCTTTTTGTTACGCTATTGAGTTTATTTGGAATTTTTTCGCTGTTAATATAGGTTGGCGTATTTATTAATAAACAAACTAAAGAAAACAAAATGATCGGAAAAAAAGACTTGCACACAGAAATGAAAAAATATTAACTATACTTTGAAAGGACCGGAATTTGATTAATGGGAAATTACATGTGCACAAAGATAATAAAAATAAATTATACTTTCAGAGGCTTATTATTAACCTTGTTATTCTCTAGAAAAATTCCCCTTTCTTTTCTACAGGAATGAAATTATTTTATTTATGTGTTTACGTGGTTTCAATCGGTTTTCTCGTCTCTGTGTTTTACGATGTTAGAAATGTGCAATTTCATACGATATGAGTTTTGAGTATGTGTGTTTTCATGTGTCTAGATGTTTGCGTTACTTTAAAAGTGTCAGGGCCGTCCAGTTGAAAACGTATTTTGCCTTTTTCCCCTCGAAGCGTTTTTCTGGCTTCTCTGTATTTTTTTCGCTGATCATCTCGGTAAAATTTGTTTTTTTCCTATTCTACTTATTAGATTTTTAGCGTTTTTGTTTTGGTTTTATATCCTCTTTTGACAGTGAGCTTATTTCTTTTCTATTCCTCTAGCGATTTGTTTTTCAGTTTCCTATTGTTGTTGTTGTAGGTTTTTGCTTTTTTTTTTTTAACAACTGTGTGGATCCCGTGTCTTTTTAGTTTTCTTGCCTGGCTTTTGCGAGTATCGACTTGGGTTTGTTTTGTTTTTTTGTCGTTTTTTACTTGGCATTTTTTTAGGTGCGTTAGCTTGTCATGTTGTTGTCTCTTGTTTTTGGGGGCGTTTCTTTTGATTAGGTGTGTTTTTATTTTTTACAGGCGTCTGGATTGCATTTGGTTTTGGGCTTTTGGGTCATTGCTTGCGAACACCGGGCTTCGTTTCCTTGGAGAATATTGTGCGATTTTGAGGACGTGTATCTTTTTTGTTGAAGGTATATGGTTCTCTTCTTTTTAGTGTTTATTTTAGTGATCTAGGTTTTCTTCAGTGTTGATTGATTGTTTTCGGTCTGCTTTTTTTCCCATAGATTGTTGAGGTTAATTATTGAAAAAAGGTGCCGGTTTTAAAATAGGTTTTCGTGGGGATTTGGTAGAGGTTGTTATTAGTTGTTTGGTCGAAATGTTGTTTCTTTCTTTGTTTTGGTAAACCGATTTCTTTGCTGTATTCTTCACTGACTTCTGTTTCTTATCTTTTTTGCTCCGACTAGGAGTGTCATTAATTTTTGGTTTTGATTTGTTTTTTGGTCAGTACTTATTTTTGCACTTTTTTAACTGGTTTTTGATTTCAGTGGGTGTGTCTTTTTTTTGGGCAAGTATTCGGCTCGCGTTTATTTTTGGGTTTATTCGCCGCTGTTAGTGAAGATTGTATGTGGTTTGTTTTGGATGATGCGTTGTGCTTTTCAACAACCGGACCTTACTTGTTTTCTTTATTGTTTTCTTTTTTGCATAGTATTTTCGTGTCGTTGGTTCAGAGTTGTCTGTTTTGCATTTTTCTTGACTTTAGTTTCTTTTGAGTGTGGTTTGTTTGTTTTGATTGTGTTTTATTTTATATTTCTTTATGAAGGTATGTTTTTCAAAATAGAGTTTGTTGGGGATTTTGAAACGATGATGTTGGAATTTGTTAAAGATTTTGGTCAGCTGTAGATGTTTGCTGATTTTGGCGTTCTTGGAGCTTGTTTTGTTCGGATGGTTCTTATGTGTTAATATATATATATATATATTTTTTATATTTAGGTAGGAATTTTTTGATTGATGTTTGGTGTAGGTGTTTGCTGAAAGTATTGTATTCTCGACTGGTTTGATATGTTGTGTTGTGTGAGGTGGATATTATGTGGTTTCATATATGAAGTGGTATATAAAAAATAAACAATACTTTCAAAGGTTTATTATTAATCTTGTTACTCCCTAGAAAATTTTCCCTTCCTATTTTACAGATATTTATTTAATTTATTTATGTGTTTACGTGGATTCAGTTGATTTTCTGGTTTCTGTGTTCTATGATGTTTGGAATGTGTAATTTCATATGGTATGAGTTTAGGTATGTATTTTTTCATGCGTTTAGAGGTTTACGCTACTTTAAAGTGCGAGACCCGCTCAGTTGAAAACATATTTTGCTCTTTCTTTTCCCCCAGCGAGGCGTTTTTCTGGTTTTTCTGTATTTTTTTGGCTGGCTGTCTTTGTTAAAATATTTTTTTTTTCTACTCTATTCGCTATTTGGTTCTTCCTCTCTGCTTTACTGAAGAGGCTTGTTAGATTTTTGTCGCTTTCGCTTTGGTTTTAGATCTTTTTGGACAGTAGACTTATTTCTTTTCTATTCCTCTTGCCGATTTGTTTTTCAGTTTTCTATCGTTGTTGCTCTAGGTTTTTTGGGTTTCCTTACAGGCGTGTGGATCCCGTTTATTTTTTCATTCCGTGCATGTTGTTTGCGAGTATTGATTTGTTTTTTTTGGTCGTTATTTACTAGATCTTTTTTCTCGGTGTGTTAGTTTTTCCTCTCGTTCTGGCCTGATTTTGGGGGCGTTTCTTTTGATCAGGTGTGTTTTTCTTTTTACAAGTGTCTGGATTGCATTTGGTTTTTGGTTTTGGGGGCTGATGTTTGCAAACACTGGGCTTTTTTCCGTTGAAGGATATCGTGCGGTTTTGAGGAGGTAGATATTTTTGGTTGAGAGTTGGTGGTTCACTCTCCTTTTTTCTCTTTTTTGCATGGTGTATTTGACCTATTGGGTGGACATTGTTCGTTTGGCATTTCCCGTGTTTACTGTTCTTTTGGAGTGTGGTCTGGTTGTGTTCAGTGTGTTTAATTTAGTGATACAAGTTTTCTTCAGTGTTGTTTGATTGTTTTTGCTATTTTTTTTAATGAATTATTGAGATTGATTATCCAAAAGAGGTTGCTGTTTTTAAGACAAGTTTCACTGGGGATTTAGCAGAGGTTACTATTACTTGTTTGGTTGAAATCTTGTTTTTTTGTTGTCTTAGTAAATTGATATCTTTGCCGTTTTCTTGCTCCGATTAGGAGCCTCACGAATTCTCTGTTTTGATTGCTCTTTTCTTTCTGCCTTTCTTTTTGGTTCATTACTTATTTTTGCTATTTTTTAATTGATTTTTGGTTTCAATGGGTGTGTGGTTTTATTTGGCAGGTGTTTGGATCGCGTTTATTTTTCGGTTTGTTCGCTGCTGTTTGTGAACATTGTACGTGGGCTGTTTTGGATGCTCCGGTGTGCTTTTGGGCAGGTGGACGTTATTTGTTAAAGGCTGGTGGTTTTCTAATTTGGGCCTCTTTGCATAGTATTTTTGTGTTATTGGTTCAGAGCTGTATGTTCTACATTTTTCTTCACTACAATTTGTTTTGAGTGTGGTTTGTTCTGTTATGTCATTCTTTGCATGGTGTTTTTGGATTATTGGTTGAGAGCTGTTTGCGTTTTTTTTTTTTTTGGCCTCGGTATGTTTTCGGCGTGGTTTGATTGTTTTGGTGGTGTTTTATTTCATATTTCTTTACAGAGGTATGTTCTTCAAAATAGGTTCTGTTGGTAAGTGTACATGTTTACACGGTGTCTGGATGTAGTTTTAGGATACAGAATTATTGGGTTCAGGTGTCCTCTTGCCTTCATTGCTAGGAAGGCCTCTTTTTGTTACGCTATTGAATTTATTTAGAATTTTTTTGCTATTAATATAGGTTGGCGTATTTATTAATAAACAAAGTAAAGAAAACGAAATGATCAGACAAAAAGACTTGCACACAGAAATGAAAAAATATTAACTATACTTTGAAAGGACCGGTATTTGATTAATGGAAAATTACATGTGCACAAAGATAATAAAAATAAATTATACTTTCAGAGGCTTATTATTAACCTTGTTATTCTCTAGAAAAATTCCCCTTTCTTTTTTACAGGAATGAAATTATTTTATTTATGTGTTTACGTGGTTTCAATCGGTTTTCTCGTCTTTGTGTTTTACGATGTTAGAAATGTGCAATTTCATACGATATGAGTTTAGAGTATGTGTGTTTTCACGTGTTTAGATGTTTGCGTTACTTTAAAAGTGTCAGGGCCGTCCAGTTGAAAACATATTTTGCCTTTTTTCCCCTCGAAGCGTTTTTCTGGCTTCTCTGTATTTTTTTCGCTGATCATCTCGGTAAAATTTGTTTTTTTTTCCTATTCTACTTATTAGATTTTTAGCGCTTTTGTTTTGGTTTTATATCCTCTTTTGACAGTGAGCTTATTTGTTTTCTATTCCTCTCGCGATTTGTTTTTCAGTTTCCTATCGTTGTTGCCGTAGGTTTTTACTTTTTTTTAACAGCTGTGTGGATCCCGTGTCTTTTTTGTTTTCTTGCCTGGCTTTTGCGAGTATCGACTTGGGTTTGTTTTGTTTTTTTGTCGTTTTTTACTTGGCATTTTTTTAGGTGCGTTAGCTTGTCCTGTTGTTGTCTCTTGTTTTTGGGGGCGTTTCTTTTGATTAGGTGTGTTTTTATTTTTTACAGGCGTCTGGATTGCATTTGGTTTTGGGCTTTTGGGGCTGCTGTTTGCGAACACCGGGCTTCGTTTCCTTGGAGAATATTGTGCGATTTTGAGGACGTGTATCTTTTTTGTTGAAGGTATATGGTTCTCTTCTTTTTAGTGTTTATTTTAGTGATCTAGGTTTTCTTCAGTGTTGATTGATTGTTTTCGGTCTGCTTTTTTTCCCATAGATTGTTGAGGTTAATTATTGAAAAAAGGCTGCCGGTTTTAAAATAGGTTTTCGTGGGGATTTGGTAGAGGTTGTTATTAGTTGTTTGGTCGAAATGTTGTTTCTTTGCTGTTTTGGTAAACCGATTTCTTTGCTGTATTCTTCACTGACTTCTGTTTCTTATCTTTTTTGCTCCGACTAGGAGTGTCATTAATTTTTGGTTTTGATTTGTTTTTTGGTCAGTACTTATTTTTGCACTTTTTTAACTGGTTTTTGATTTCAGTGGGTGTGTCTTTTTTTTGGGCAAGTATTCGGCTCGCGTTTATTTTTGGGTTTATTCGCCGCTGTTAGTGAAGATTGTATGTGGTTTGTTTTGGATGATGCGTTGTGCTTTTCAACAACCGGACCTTACTTGTTTTCTTTATTGTTTTCTTTTTTGCATAGTATTTTCGTGTCGTTGGTTCAGAGTTGTCTGTTTTGCATTTTTCTTGACTTTAGTTTCTTTTGAGTGTGGTTTGTTTGTTTTGATTGTGTTTTATTTTATATTTCTTTATGAAGGTATGTTTTTCAAAATAGAGTTTGTTGGGGATTTTGAAACGATGATGTTGGAATTTGTTAAAGATTTTGGTCAGCTGTAGATGTTTGCTGATTTTGGCGTTCTTGGAGCTTGTTTTGTTCGGATGGTTCTTATGTGTTAATATATATATATATATATATATATATATATATATATTTTATATTTAGGTAGGAATTTTTTGATTGATGTTTGGTGTAGGTGTTTGCTGAAAGTATTGTATTCTCGACTGGTTTGATATGTTGTGTTGTGTGAGGTGGATATTATGTGGTTTCATATATGAAGTGGTATATAAAAAATAAACAATACTTTCAAAGGTTTATTATTAATCTTGTTACTCCCTAGAAAATTTTCCCTTCCTATTTTACAGATATTTATTTAATTTATTTATGTGTTTACGTGGATTCAGTTGATTTTCTGGTTTCTGTGTTCTATGATGTTTGGAATGTGTAATTTCATATGGTATGAGTTTAGGTATGTATTTTTTCATGCGTTTAGAGGTTTACGCTACTTTAAAGTGCGAGACCCGCTCAGTTGAAAACATATTTTGCTCTTTCTTTTCCCCCAGCGAGGTGTTTTTCTGGTTTTTCTGTATTTTTTTGGCTGGCTGTCTTTGTTAAAATATTTTTTTTACCTACTCTATTCGCTATTTGGTTCTTCCTCTCTGCTTTACTGAAGAGGCTTGTTAGATTTTTGTCGCTTTCGCTTTGGTTTTAGATCTTTTTGGACAGTAGACTTGTTTCTTTTCTATTCCTCTTGCCGATTTGTTTTTCAGTTTTCTATCGTTGTTGCTCTAGGTTTTTTGGGTTTCCTTACAGGCGTGTGGATCCCGTTTATTTTTTCGTTTCGTGCATGTTGTTTGCGAGTATTGATTTGTTTTTTTTGGTCGTTATTTACTAGATCTTTTTTCTCGGTGTGTTGGTTTTTCCTCTCGTTCTGGCCTGGTTTTGGGGGCGTTTCTTTTGATCAGGTGTGTTTTTCTTTTTACATGTCTGGATTGCATTTGGTTTTTGGTTTTTGGGGCTGATGTTTGCGAACACTGGGCTTTTTTCCGTTGAAGGATATCGTGCGGTTTTGAGGAGGTAGATATTTTTGGTTGAGAGTTGGTGGACGTTGTTCGTTTGGCATTTCCCGTGTTTACTGTTCTTTTGCGGTGTGGTCTGGTTGTGTTCAGTGTGTTTAATTTAGTGATATAAGTTTTCTTCAGTGTTGTTTGATTTTTTTTTGGTATTTTTTTTAATGAATTATTGAGATTGATTATCCAAAAGAGGTTGCTGTTTTTAAGACAAGTTTCACTGGGGATTTGGCAGAGGTTACTATTACTTGTTTGGTTGAAATCTTGTTTTTTTGCTGTCTTAGTAAATTGATATCTTTGCCGTTTTCTTGCTCCGATTAGGAGCCTCACGAATTCTCTGTTTTGATTGCTCTTTTCTTTCTGCCTTTCTTTTTGGTTCATTACTTATTTTTGCTATTTTTTAATTGATTTTTGGTTTCAATGGTGTGTGGTTTTATTTGGCAGGTGTTTGGATCGCGTTTATTTTTTGTTTTGTTCGCTGCTGTTTGTGAACATTGTACGTGGGCTGTTTTGGATGCTCCGGTGTGCTTTTGGGCAGGTGGACGTTATTTGTTAAAGGTTGGTGGTTTTCTAATTTGGGCCTCTTTGCATAGTATTTTTGTGTTATTGGTTCAGAGCTGTATGTTCTGCATTTTTCTTCACTACAATTTGTTTTGAGTGTGGTTTGTTTGTTTTCGTTATGGTTTATTTCATACTTTCTTACGAAGGGATTTTTTTCAAAGGAAGGTTCTCTCAGGAATTTGAAACGATGATGTTGTTAGATTTTGTCACAGAATTTGGCCTGCTCTAGGTGTTTGCTGATTTTGGCCTTCTCCGAGCTGGTTTGGTTTGGTTTGATTTGATTTGTCCTCGTGTGTTATTATATATTTCTTTTTATATTTGGGTAAGAATTTTCTGGATTGATATTTGATGTAGATGTTTGCTGAAAGTATTGTATTTTGGACCTGTTTGATTTGTTGTGTTGTATGAGGTGGAGAATTGCGACCGAAAGGCCTCTTGAGAGGACAATTACGACTCTCTTGATTGATTGGGATATGTATAACAACGCCACATATCTCTAACCATTCATGAATATTGGTAGATGTACATGCTTACGAGGTGCTTGGATGTTGTTTTATTAGTGAGCTCAAAATTTCTCTCTTCGGTGTTGGAGAGGCCTACTTGTTACGCTTTTCAGTTTTACTACAAGTTTTTCGCTTTCAGTAGAAATAATGGGAGTTTTTGTTAGTATTTTCTTTTATTAAGTAGGGCTTTTTTGGTTTGGGTGTTTATATATATGTTATTAGTTTTTCAAAAGTATTGTTGGTTTTTTCTATTTGTGTGTACATGTAATTTTTGGGGTTATTTGGTTTTGTTTAGTTCGGTCAGTGTGGATTTTCATAAAATGGGAAAAAAAGGTTGTCCCTATTGTATGAGGGCTATTTCTCTCGCAAATTTTGTGCTCTTTGATCTGAATGTGATTTAAGGATGGATGCAATCAATAATTCAATATCTCCGGAACGGCGTTTTACCCGCGGACCGAACTCAGGCACGCACACTTCGAACTCGGTCCGCCTGGTGGTCGTAAATGTAATTATATATTACCGGAATATGGTATATTGTGCACACATATTATGATAGGGCAGTATACCTACCCCTATCATATATGACCACTATATGATTATGTAATACAATATATTCTAAATTAAGAATCTACTAATATATTAGTTTAACCATTTCAATAGGAAAAATTATGAAACCTAAAATCCAGGTTATAAATGAATGTAAATTATTAGAAATAAATAATTTCTCGAATAAACTTCACACATTATAAATAAATGTAAATTATTAAAAATAAATAATTTCTTGAATAAACTTTAAAACATGTTTAGTATAATATTTGCTAAATACCTGCCGTGAATAGTAGAATATATGTTGTTCGATAATGTAACATATAACAAACTCACAAAATATGTAAAATATCCAAACTAAACATATTGCATATCCACAAATCTTCATCAAATTTTTACATCCACGTTTTTCTTCCTTTATTATCATTTACGAACAATTATTTCAGTTATTACTACTTCCGTTCATGTATTTTAAAATAACTCTAAAAATTTCAATATAAGTATCTAAAAAGAATTTATTCTACTAATATAAAACTAAAATGATGATAACGAACCTAAAACAACATCTATAAGAACTGTGCATCGCACGGTCTAAAACTAGTATATATATATATATATATATATATATGATTATATATATATATATAGAGAATTCGGGATATAGGGTGACACCTTTTTTTGCCACACGTGTCATTTTCGATTGGAGAGATGTTTTAATTAAAGACTCACCCACCAAGTGTTGTGGCCAGGGTGAGTGTTTTAATTAAAACATCCGCTCCAATCGAAAACGACACGCATGCACCTCACAAAAAAAGCATGTCACCCTATATCCCGAACTCTCTCTCTCTATATATATATATATATATATATATGAACCATTCTCATTTGAGGATCAAATGAGAATGATTCTTATCGCGCGAATTGCGAATACGCATTTAGCCAGATTAATTACGCATTTAAATATATGTATTTCATGCATCAAAATTGCAATACATTAAAATATGCATTATATGCATCAAAATATCGATACATTAAAATATTGCATTATATGCATCAAATTTTTGTGAGAATATATGTAGACCATCTATTTATCTAGATATGCAACTCATTCTTATTTCTTAACTTAATTGCATTCTCATCTGAATCTATCTATATATAGATACACACAAACACCGACACACATACACAACCGCCTGGGCACACTACAAGCATACAATCTCTCACAAACACACAAGCATACAATCACACACACACACATATCATCACCAGAACCTGGATTGCAGCCAATCTGATCCGCCGGACCTCGTCCAGCTCCAACTCAGTTCCGTCCACGACTGGAGACACCTAAGTCAACGCCGAAAACACGATCGGTGATTTCAAATTCCAGAGCCACCATCGTTACCTTCCAAAAATCGGCCGGATCTAGGTCCGATAACAACTTGGACGGAATCTGAGCTGACCCAACCTGGCCAGATTCACGCCAGAAACTCGCGGCCAACAGAGTCCTGACCCACTTCCGACCACTCAGCTGTAAATCTCGTTCGCCAGAATCGGTCCAAAGCCGTCGTACTCCCTCTCTCAAGTCTCCACCATGGTCGTCATCCGTTCTGCTCAGACCCACCCACCTCCAACTCTTATTCTATTTGCCCTCCGTCTGGTGGTCAGAATATCACTGTCCTCACCCCCGATTTGTTGAGAGTGTGTGTGTGTTCCGTAAGATGAGAGAGAAATGGGAGTTGGTGGTGTTTCATATGGGGGTAGGTAGGAAATGAGGGAGAAGAAACGTGAGGGGGGAGAGAAGACTAAGGGGCTGTTTTTTTGGCTCGTTACATTACGAGTCTACTTCTGAATCGCTAAGAGGCCAGGACTATTTGGCAAAAAAAATATGATCTCTTAATAGTTACAATAACCTCTTAACCATTAATCATTCATACACTCTCTCAACCATTAAGAGACAAACAATTTCCAGATTTACCCCTCCTCTTAAATTAAGAATTATTATTCATAATTATTATTATTTTTTTAAATAAATTTAAATAAAAAAAATATTAGACATAATTATTATTATAATTTTCTAATGAATTAAATTAAAAAATATTATACATAATTATTATTATTATTTTAAATGAATTAAATTAAAAAATATTATGCATAATTATTATTATTATTCAAATGAATTAAATTTAAAAATATTATACATTATTATTATTATTATTATTATTATTATTTTAAATGAATTAAATTTAAAAATATTATACATAATAATTATTATTATTATTATTTTAAATGAATTAAATTTAAAAATATTATACACAATTATTTATAAAAATAGGTTTTTATTTATAAAAAGAGAGGTTTTGGACGCATTTTAGGAAAAATGGGATTTTTAATCGCTACTTTTATATAGAAGGGTAAAATGGTAATTTGTTACCATTCAGAACAGTTACCAAACAACCAAATTTCATTCTGCACTCAACCATACAGAGCCTCTCAACAATTCTGGCCTCTCAACCATTCTGCACTAAATCATTCAGTAACTGCCAAACAGCTCCTAACATATTGGGTATTTGACTAGGGACTGTTTATGTTTACTTCGGCTTAAGCGGCTAATGAGAAAACCGACTTATTCTGCGCAGATGTTTTTGGGTCTTTACTTGCTGCTTAGTCGCATAGAAGTTGGCTTATTCAGGCAATAAGTTTAGTAGTATTGTCCCCATTAATATGAAAATGTGACTTTTCTACCCTTACTTGATTCTCTTCTATTTTACTTATCTTTTCTTTTAATTTACGATTTTATTTAATTTATATATTTAAATAAATATAATTTCAGACTTTTACATTTTATTTTATCATTGAGATATTTTATTTATTGTTTTTCTCGACAATTATTTATATATATATATATATATTCTGATTTTACCTTTTATATTATCATAAAGAATTTTATTTGATTGTTTTTCCTTTACAAGCATGTTATAAAAAAACATTGTTCAAATATAATTTGTAAGATATATGATCAATATTTTTATAGTATTATCACTTTGAACGTTTTAATGATATTGTTTGCTCTATCAAATTATGAAACCTGTTTTTTGCCTCATAGATGTTTTAATGCTCTATCAAATTATGAAACCTGTTTTTGCCTCATAGATATAATATATAATCGATATTATTTATGTTTGAATTTGAATTTTTAAGTATTTTATGAATTTATGTTTTGATTTATGGAACAATTTAATACCAACATCTCAAAAGTTTACAAACATATAGTCCAAAATATGTTGTCCGTTAAACTTTTAATTGTAAACAATAAGATGCTTGAGTTTATGTTTTGATTTTTGAATTATATCGATGAATTTATAAATTTATATTTTGATGTTTAAATATTTTTATGTTCCGAAAATATAATTTGGCTTGAAAAATAAACAGACTACATTAAACAACTTATAATTCATACTCAGAGGTAAATTGATCATTTTTGTTATTAAGACGGTTGATTCAGATGTAAAAGTAAACAAAATCAATAATTTATCCAGACAGATAAATTTAACCAGACAAACGCACTTATCCATAGAAGACTTAATGGAAGTTTTGGTAAACAGTCCTTAAATAAGGTCCGCTTATAAATTATCCGATAAAATAAAGGAATTAATCTCGGATTCGTTTTTCAGTTTCCTATTTTGATTATCGTATTAACTCATACTGCTTATAACTCAAATTATCAACAATTCACCAATATTTTGGTCTAATATATCAAGAGTCCGTCCAATTTATATTTAGTCAGTGAAATAAAATTGAAAAAAAACTAATTCCTCCAAAATTTCAATTTAAAATTTCTGGATATCACAGGATCCGTCCCAATCAGTAATGTATATTGGCATAAAATTTATGTCCACCCTAAGTAATATTTCTCAAATAATTAAAATCTTTTATCGAGTCTCCTATCAGGCCAATTTCCAATGATTCTAAAAGAATTATCCAAACATAAAGTTGATTGCATCTTGTTTCGTACAAGGCCTCAAATAGTGGAATCTTAATTGATGTGAGCCAACTGCTATTGTAAGTGAACCACTGAAAGGTGGATGAGATTCCCAACAGCCTTCGAATTTATAGCAACTTTCAACATATCTTCTAGCCTGCATTGTTCTCTCTCACTGACTATCAGTCCGAGGATGATAGTTGGTGATACTTCAAATTGGCTCTTAAAGCACTATAAACAACTTTTCGAAAGTAAGATGTAAATCGACCATCTCTATTAGATAAAATACTCCTCGGTAGGGCTGTAAACGAACCGAGCCGAGCCGAGCTTTGATCGAACCGAGCCGAGTTTTAAATTTTTTTGTGACGAGCCGAGCCGAGCCGAGCTTTCTTACCGAACAAAAATCGTGTTCGAGCTCGAGCTCGTTAATAAATCGAGCCGCACACGAGCTGTTCGCGAACAACTCGAGCCGAGTCGAGCTCGAGCCGAGCTCAGTGCTCGCGAATAATTATATATTTTTAAATTATTTAAATAATATATTTGAATTATTTAAAATAAATATTTTAAAATAATCATTAAAAATTATATATTTTCATTTAAATATATTAATTACTTTATTAATATCTGAAATTTATATAAAAAATTATTAATATATAATATTATATATGAATATTATAAAAACTAATTATAAAATATTTTTCTTAATCTATTTTAACGAGCAACCGAAATAACCGAGCTCGAGCCACCTGCCCAAGCTCGGCTCGAGCTCGTTTTCTTAACGCACAGATTTTCGAGCTCGAGCTCGAGCTCGAGTTCTTAACGAACCGAGCCGAACCGAGCCCTTAACGAGCCGAGCCGAGCTTTGTTCGCGAACAGCTCGGTTCGTTTACAGCCCTACTCCTCGGCATCCCATCAATCTTACCATCTCATTGTTAGATACCTGACCTAATACCTTTTATTCCTAAGAAATGTGCCGACTTAGTTAATATATTCATGATAGTTCATATAATGGATATATTGACGATGATATTAACATGGATTCCATGTCCATCCTTGTAAATATTCATGATATAATCCGTATCCTGATGATTCAATAATTTATTACTCGGATACCTGTAATTCATATCAATATATCCTAGTAACAAATACATTGATATGTCTTCTACTTCCGTTCATAAATCGGAAGAGTTTCTAACAACTCGACTCGTATCTAATGTTCGACCTGACCTGTTGTAAATTTAAACACTTAGATTCGAACTCTATCAAATTATCTATGATATAAAATATGAGATATCTGCATAAATAAACATATATATATATATATGTGTGTGTGTGTATGTGTGTGTGTGTTTGTGTGTGTGTGTGTGTAATATGCAAATATTTGACTAATTGATTCCCATTTAAAGAAATAGAAAAATCAAGTTTATACAAAAGAAATGTTGTTATTATACCACATTGCTTATTTGGATTTACTTGTTCTTGCCCCTTTTTAGAGGTAATCCGAGCTCTTGAGTATTGAAATCTCGATGGCCTCTTCTTTTTGTTTCAAATCGAGCACTGTAATTACTTTTGAGTAAATTGAAGTCGAACCTCTTGTGGTTGTCTAATTATAAAATCAACATGTTCTGCCATTAATGTTCTCAGCACTTTTGAACAAGTCATCCCTTGGATTCCTACCATACTCACATCTTTGTAGAGTTATGTTTTCAAGCCTTCAAGTAACCTCTTTAATTTTAGTGATTTCGTACTAACCATATGCTCAGTAAACCTTGAAAACAATTCGAACTTACATATATAGTCTAAAATTGTCATGTTGCACTGTTTCAGTTGTATAAACTTGTCCATCTTCATTGCCCGAACATGAGCTATAAAGTACTTATTTCAGAAAAACTCCATGAACTTGTCCCAATTCATTGTTGCCACATTCTCAATACCCCTTATCACAACCCACTAGTGATCCTTAGTGCCTTATAATATGAAAGATGCAAAAGTACATTATCTTTTGAGAAATCTTAATATACTGGAACATGTTCTCTACAGTCATCAGCCAATACCCTACTTCTGTAGGATACACTGCATTCTCAAACATTGATTGGTTTAACTTTTTGAACATTTATCCATCCAATTTCACTTGTTCTACTCGAGGTGGGGGTCGATTCATATTCTATCTTGCTTGTCCTTCTATATTTATTCGTTGGATAAGTTGTTGGATTTGTTGAGATTGTCTTTATACTAGCTTAGCCAGTCGACCAACGATAAAATCACAATCAGAACTTGTGGTTATCATTTCTAGTTCTTGTGTTCAACCTTCTTCACTGCTTTAATTCCCCTTCTCCATATTATTTTCTTGTTAGGACCGAATCTCATATAATAAGGCCAATATAATTCATGAGATATGAATACAAACAAATATAAAACACTACTTACACGTGTGATAATAACAATATAAGACCAATACATTCATCACAAAGAGACATCTCATCTCAACCAGAGTCAAACTCATGACATTATATTCCCATATAAATGAAATCAAAGTACCAAACTTAGGGGCTGTTTGTTTGACTCTTAATGATTACATTAAGAGACTACCTCTGAATCGCTAAGAGGTCAGGATTGTTTGGCAAAAAAAATATGACCTCTTAATGGTTACAATAACCTCTTAACCATTAAGCTTCCATACCCTCTCTCAACCATTAAGAGACAAACAATTTCCAGATTTATCCTTCTTCTTAAATTAAGAATTATTATTCATAATTATTATTATTTTTTTTAAATGAATTTAAATAAAAAATATTAGATATAATTATTATTATAATTTTCTAAATGAATTAAATTAAAAAATTTTATACATAATTATTATTATTATTTTAAATGAATTAAATTAAAAAATATTATGCATAATTATTATTATTATTATTATTTCAAATGAATTAAATTTAAAAATATTATACATAATAATAATTATTATTATTATTATTTTAAATGAATTAAATTTAAAAATATTATACATCATAATAATAATTATTATTATTTTAAATGAATTAAATTTAGAAATATTATACACAATTATTTATAAAAATTAGGTTTTTATTTATAAAAAGGAGAGGTTTTGGTACGCAAGGGGAGGAAAAATGGGATTTTTAATCGCTACTTTTATACAGAAGGGTAAAATGATAATTTGTTACCATTCAGAGTTACCATTCAGAACAGTTACCAAACAACCAAATTTCATTATGCACTCAACCATACAGAGCCTCTCAACCATTCTGACCTCTCAACCATTCTGCACTAAATCATTCAGCAACTGCCAAACAGCCTCTTAGACTAACACCCACTTAATATTTCACAAATTTTGCTACTTAAATAGATTTATAAGTTACATAATCATACCAAAAGTACACAAAGAAGAAATCGCACCATCAACGATGTACTCGACAACATAATACATGTTTATAAATTAAAGTTCAAAAATGAGAACAAAAAATATATCAAGTCCATGGTTCAGCCCAACAAGTCGTCATCTATGTACATAAGCCCTCAACAACAGTAGTCTCCAACCCATACAGCATGCCAACCCTCTCAAACATCATGATTACCCACGATACATAAACTACGTGAGCTGAAGCTCAATAAATAGAAATCATGCATGTTCAGTGTTTGATGTAACATATGACATCTAACCATAAACGAGAATCTCTCTCAAAAAATTATTTTATTTTCTTTGGCCATGTTGACCCTGATACTAAGCATCAGATAGATCTCAATATCATATCATAAAGCATATATATATGTCATGCTGGATATATATGACATGGATCTACCATGCCAAATATATCGTAAAACATATATCTAAAATATCATCAAGCACGCATCTACCATATTGAACATATCATAAAGCATACATTTACCATGTCTCGATGCTCTACCAGCATCCAACTATTTTTTTCCTTTCCATGATCATTTCATGCATGCGAACACCGGGGGATCTCGTGTTTATGCATGCACATGAAAATACTAATGGATGTTATATTCATGTAATGTGAAACATGTAACTTTAAGCATCATCCAGATCACATAAGTCTCAAAATATAATCAAATCTTGCTAATATTTTTACATAATTTTATGTTTATGTATTGTATTTGTAGATGAATTTCTACTTACTTTGTTTGGATAATACCCTTAATTTTTATACCACAAGGAGGTGGTCGTGATGATATATACTTCAAATTCTTGTTTGTCAAATGAATTGAGATGTTGGTATTTTGATACATTTTCCATGAATTTTTAGTGAATTTCTTAAGTGGGGAGTCTCTTGATAAAGTTCAGACCGTATATGATGGTCAGCTTTATATCTTAACCAAATGAGGCAAGTAGGCTTTGAGGGTGAAATATCAATAATACCCCCTAATAGCTTCTAGAAATCAGATTTGAAAATATAGAGCGATTTGAGCAGATATGACTTGGTTCTTGAATTGTTTGAAGTGGTTTCTAGTATAAATGGACCATATATAGGGTATGGATGACCGGCTCAAGGGTCCTGTAGAAGTTCAGCATGTGTTTGTATTGTTTAAAATTAGTTACTTATGCGAACAAACCCAAAAATGCTATAGAATAAATTTATTGCCATATTTCCAAGACCTCATACATATAATACAGTAGATATGAATGTAGGACTCGTTACAAATATGATATAGTTAGGACAATAAACTAAGAGATACGTTCATTTTCGGTCCGATCGCAGTTGGGACGAATACGGCATTGACAAATCAAACTATTTAACAAAACTATCAGATGTGACCGCAAATTTTATTAGGGCTGGGATTTTTACCCGAAGAACCGAACCGAAAAATTCGGTTCCGGTTCCGGTTTTTTCATTATTAACCGGTTCCGGTTCTTAATTCGGTTCCTTTTTAATAATTCGGTTTCGGTTCCGGTTCTTATTTTATGATGTTAGAAAAACCGGTTTGGAACCGGTTCTATATATATTTTATATATATAATAATAAAAATAATATTATATATAATTTTTTACATAATATAGGTATTAAATAAAGCAAATTAAATATATTTTGTTCAAAATATTACACATTAAATTCGATTTCTACTTAAAATTCGTTTTTTTTTTTACAAAATTCGGTTTTTTTGCACAATTCGGTTCCTAAAAGAACCAAAAAACCCGGTTTTTACACATTAAATTCGATTCCGGTTCCTAATTCGGTTCCTGAAGAAAAAACGGTTTTTTCGGTTTCGATTCCTAATTCGGTTCCTGAAAAAAGTTGTCAAAAACCGAACCGGTTTATGTATTTAAAAACCGGTTTCGATTCATTAATTTTTTACCAAGAACCGAATCGATCCCAGCCCTAAATTTCATCATTTAGGGTGTTGACAAGTATTACAATATTTGGCGCGTGTTATTGGATTTGACTAGGATTATTCACTTACTCGTCAATCTATATTGACTCGGCACATACGCCGACTTAAATACTGAGATAACTCAGTTAACCTCCAACAAATACGTAATGACATTATTATTCTTCTAAGGCTCTAAGCTTACCATATGTACTTGGTTATGTAATATATTAACATGTCTTTTATCCTCATATAAAGGTAATGTCCGCAACTAAGGTTTGCATGATTAAATCTAAATGTCCGCAAAACTTGTTTTGCCCTTTTGCATATAGCAATATTTTTTTCTGCCCGAAATTTAGTAACAACTCTTTTGATATTCAAATTGTCGAAATTGACTCTTACTCGAATAAAATTCGAGTCATATATTGTAATTTCGAGTAACATAATTTCGAGTCAACTTAAAAAAAAAACAATATTGAGGAAGGTTGAAAATATGGGTTACCGGAATCCGAAAATTCGGGTTACACGAGTCCAATTCGTGTCACCCGAATACAATTCGGGACATGTAAATAAAAAAAAAAAAGTATTTCGTGTACGAGTGTTCGTAGACTCAAAGCAAGAGCGCATCCTCGACTGACTTTGCTCTTTTTTACTAGGCCGACCTTTGTTTTTTGTGTTGTAGGGTGGTTCTTGATATTTGCAGTTAGATGGATCTACCATGTCAATCATTTTATCTAACATTTGATATCTCATGGCTGGATACATTTTATCCAACTGCGTCTTTAACATTGTCATTCTATCAGGAGAACTCGCCTCATTTGGCAAAGCAGAGGTCATGGATAACCTTTTCCAGTGGCAGTGAATCTCGCCTATTGAAATTGACAAGAATTGTGACTGATAAAACGATAAGCGATGCTTACATGGCAAACCATATACAAATTTGAAACTACAATTACAATTGTCCAGATATTGTTTGTCGACCTTCTTCAACTCATTAGAGATCAGGTGGAGTGCCTCCAAGGATATTGTTGTGTCAAGATTTAACACCTTCCGACCGGCGATCGCCTCCGAGGCCGAGCGACCGACTTACTGCCGAGCGGCCAAGGCAGATCTGCCGAGCAGCGACCAGGCGACCGAGCCTCAACCCAGCGGACCAGCTAAATCGGCCAACTGAAGGTCCCAGGACAAGTCCCGGTGCCGAGCGATCGACCTCAGATACGATCATCACTCGGTACTCGGCGACCGACTCCTGGCGATCGACTAGCGGACGATCCTCTCTCGGCATCTGCCGATCGACCCTTGGTGACCGACCTCTCTGGGCATCTGCCGATCGACCCTTGGTGACCGACCGTTGCCAACCTTCAGTGACTGGCCGATGGCCATCCAGTCGGCCAAAGCCGAGCAAGCAGGACAGCACCCACGTGCAGATCCACAAAAGGCGCTGACAAACCTGTCACCTACCTCACCTACCTGCCAGGCCTGCACTGCGAAGGAGCTGACGGACAGGACATGTGACTACAGCCTGTCACCTACCCTGACAAAGTCCGCCGAAAGCCGCAAGGTGGGACCTCCTGTGACAGTACTTCCGGACGCGTGCCGGCTCCTCATTGGGCCACTCAGCTAGCTGCCGGCTGGATCTATGGACTTTTGGCAGGCAGCCCACGTGCCCTTTAGGACGATCGCCCCGTTACATTAAATGCCGAAAGGCGATCGCCCACTAGGGGACAGGGCCCCTCAGCCTCTATATATACAAGGCAGCAGGCACTTGTAAAAGGGACCGGGACTTCTCTGAACTCCCTGCATTCCCGCATTTCACACCATACAAGAGCAAAATACTTACACTTGGCAAATCTCCAACTCTTGGCAACAGCTTTCTTTCGGTCTTACTTCTCCCGGCCTTTTCTCCTCGAGCAGATTACCGGCGGGACGAAGAACACCGAGCTTCGCTCAAGAGCCGGATTAACAGAGTCTTTGTACACTCATTGTATTTAGATTTCTCCCATTAATACTTGTATCCACGAATATTTGTATTAATAATATCTCGCGAGAGCATTCAAGCCCGGGCCTAACAAACCCGGCAAATCTTGTATTAATTATCTTCTCTCGGAAGTGCTCCCGCAATTGTTGTTTGTTGTCCGTCTTCCAGCAGTATTAATCTTCGGATAGATATTTTGGGCAACAACAAATTGGCGCTAGAGGAAGGGGATCCAACCCTCGATTTTTTACACCTACCGTCCCGAAGAACGCTCACTGTTCTCGGGGCAGATATTTGAAGTGACACTCACTGCACTTCAAAAGAAATCCTTCAGAAATCATGTCTTCCGCCTCCGCGTCGAAGAAAGCCGCTGACCAGCCGGCCAAACCCCCTGTTCCGTCCCAGTCCGAGCCACAGCCGATGGTGGAAGGTAGCCGCCGCGGTCAGAGACGCTCGATCCGTCCACGACGGCGGCCCAACCTCTCGCTCGATCGGTTCGAACCAAGGAACGGATCGAAGGGCCCCTGGCCGTCCTACAGAGCGACGGAGTGCTCTCGACGCGCCTCCGGCCTACCGCCCCGGTCTCTCGCCGGAAGATCAAGCGGAAGCTCAAGGCACTATTGGCCGAGCAATCGCCAGAGGCTCCGTCCGCAGGAAGAGGCGCTCGCCCTGGGCACCTCTGTCTTCGATCGCACAGGCGGTGACCCGACACAGCTCACAAGGCGGTCGGCCCGGCCTACGAGACGACGGAGTTTGAGTCCGTCACCGGGAGCTCGGCTGCCGACTCCCGAGCGGCTGGCCGTCTGGCTCCCCTCGCCGATTGCAGGCCGGCGGCGGCGAGCCGGAGATCGGTACACGATCGCCTCGGCTCCTGCTCCCAAAGCCGATCGAGAAGCGACCAAGCCACGGCAATGGGCTGCGATGCAACGTCGGCTCAACGACATGAAGGCGCTCCTGGAATCCGTGGCAGCGCCAAGAAGACGATCGCCGGGCAGCGAGCCGCTCGCGATCGACATCGAGCTCGCCCCGTGCGGCACGGGATCGCTCCCCGCAAACACCGTGTACGAGGGGCGATCGGACCCCAAGTGCACTCGAGGAAGTTCAACATCTACATGATCGGGTGTGGGGCATCGACGCGACCGGATGCCGAATGTTCCCTCTCGGCCTGGACGACCTCGCCCACCGGTGGTACACTTCATTGCCACCTCGGTCCATTGGCCTATTTAACGAGCTGGCGCACGGCTTCACTGAGTACTTCGCCACCAGGGTCGTCCGGCCCGAAGGTCCCCTTCGCATGATGCAAATCAAGCAGGGAGAAGAAGAGTCCGACTCGGACTACATCGACCGGGTAGACGTAATCATCCTCAATGGCGAGCCCATAAGCGATGAGACCGCCTCTACGCGGTCTAGGAGGTTTTCGGGGTTTTTCGCCTATGTTCGGGCATCTTACGAAGACCCAACCTACGACCTCGCAGCCTTCCGGCTAGAGCCGCAGATTTTCGGCGTGCAAAGGTTTCTTCTTAGCACGTGAGCGGCGCGATCGGCACCGGACGACGATCTCCCGCCGATCGCCAATATCGACCTACGAATAAGCGATCGGCAGCCTGAGCGACGATCGCGATCTTCCGCCCGATCGCCGATCATCACGCTACATCATCCGCGATCGGAGGACACGATCGCCATCTACATCCGGCATATAACATGACGGACTAAGGCATAAGATCGCCTCCACCGCACATCATGAAGCCACTGGTCTGGCGGTCGATGGGCCGGCGCTTGGCCATGCAAGGTCCCTTTCGGCCAAGATCGCCCGCCCTTCGTTTAAATACGAGGCCGGCGTAGTCCGAGGGCTCTCCAACATTAATCGGTGGACACGATCGCTCGCCCTCAAAGGTTCATCATCGACATGGTGAACCGGACAATGCGACGTGCCACAACCCCGCCTCAACGTACTGCCGTCGAGGTCGGCCATCTCCATGGCCGGCCGAGGTGGAAGCAGAGCTAACAAGCCGCGGGCGTGGAGTTGATTCATCCGACGCCTGCGCAAGGACTCCTCTAGACCGAGACCGCACGCCTTCGTTTAAATACGAGGCGAGGCGCGGCTAACGGAGGACCCTCATAATAAAGTGAGTCACGAGACACTCATTGTCTTCGCGCACCAAGACACGGTCATGGGGTCGGTCCATCGATCTCCGCGACCGTGCACGATTCCTCAAACAAAGCGAAACCACCAAGTTTCCATGGGGATCGGCCAATGTTGTTTTTGCAGTACAAAACCGAAAGATAGCTAAGCCAATCGACTATGATAGCCCAAGTCCGAGTCCTAAGTCGGCTCAGATCGCCCGTCCTCATCCGGACGCGATCACCAAGAAGAACCACCTCGCCCCATGTCTTCAACATAGGAGCAAGTGGGGCAATTGTTGTGTCAAGATTTAACACCTTCCGACCGCGATCGCCTCCGAGGCCGAGCGACCGACTTATCGCCGAGCGGCCAAGGCAGACCGGCGAGCGACAGCGACCGAGCCTCAACCCCGGACCCGGCTAAATCGCCAATCAAGGTCCCAGGACAAGTCCGGTGCGAGCGATCGACCTCGATACGATCATCACTCGGTACTCGGCGACCACTCTGGCGATCGACTAGCGGACGATCCTCTCTCGGCATCTGCCGATCGACCCTTGGTGACCGACCTCTCTGGGCATCTGCCGATCGACCCTTGGTGACCGACCGTTGCCAACCTTCAGTGACTGGCCGATGGCCATCCAGTCGGCCAAAGCCGAGCAAGCAGGACAGCACCCACGTGCAGATCCACAAAAGGCGCTGACAAACCTGTCACCTACCTCACCTACCAGCAGGGCCCAGACCTGCGGAAGGAGCTGACGGACAGGACATGTGACTACAGCCTGTCACCTACCCTGACAAAGTCCGCCGAAAGCCGCAAGGTGGGACCTCCTGTGACAGTACTTCCGGACGCGTGCCGGCTCCTCATTGGGCCACTCAGCTAGCTGCCGGCTGGATCTATGGACTTTTGGCAGGCAGCCCACGTGCCCTTTAGGACGATCGCCCCGTTACATTAAATGCCGAAAGGCGATCGCCCACTAGGGGACAGGGCCCCTCAGCCTCTATATATACAAGGCAGCAGGCACTTGTAAAAGGGACCGGGACTTCTCTGAACTCCCTGCATTCCCGCATTTCACACCATACAAGAGCAAAATACTTACACTTGGCAAATCTCCAACTCTTGGCAACAGCTTTCTTTCGGTCTTACTTCTCCCGGCCTTTTCTCCTCGAGCAGATTACCGGCGGGACGAAGAACACCGAGCTTCGCTCAAGAGCCGGATTAACAGAGTCTTTTTACACTCATTGTATTTAGATTTCTCCCATTAATACTTGTATCCACGAATATTTGTATTAATAACATCTCGCGAGAGCATTCAAGCCCGGGCCTAACAAACCCGGCAAATCTTGTATTAATTATCTTCTCTCGGAAGTGCTCCCGCAATTGTTGTTTGTTGTCCGTCTTCCAGCAGTATTAATCTTCGGATAGATATTTTGGGCAACAACAGATATGCAGCCTAGTAAATTTTCGTAGATTTCATCATTAAAATCATGACATCTCATAATACGCGACCTTTCAAATGATGCTTTGATATCTCCAAATTCCAGAATCAACATCTTGTCGATTTTTTCAACAGATGTGTCGATCAAAGACATCGTATCACCCAAATATTTTTTCAATCTTGAATGGTCTGACTCTACCCTGAAAATTTATAATATTGTGTTAGAATATGAAATCAAGATGGATAAATACTAGTATTTTAAGTACATAACATAATACCTTTGACTTGAACGACATCTGATGTGCATATAATTATTCGTCCAAGCGTAGATAAATCGATCAGTATAAGGCAATAACCATGTTGACCATAGATATTCTATCACTTTCGGGTACGATTTATATTTATCTATCAACTACTTCCATTCATATTCAAAAGAACCCAGATCAGATGACATATAAACTTTGTGCAAAGATTGATTAAAGTTAGTCCATTCGGCACCTAAGAAGGGACTGCATTTTTTCATGACATTTTTATTTATGTGCCTTATGCAGATAATGTGATGTGCGTTGGGAAAAACGTATCCTATTGAAGATATTAGTGCCAAATCTCTATCAGTAACAAGCACAGATGGCATTAATGCCCCTTTTTCAAGCATAATTTTTTTTAGACAATTTAAATGCCAAGTGTATCGTTCTGTTAGTTCATCACACATATAGCCAAACATAAGTGAATAAGTTAGCTTCGTGGATGTGATACCCACGACCTCCAAGAAAGGAACCCGATATTCGTTCGTCTTGTAAGTGACGTCAATAACGAGTACCGTAGGAAATTGAGCATATAACTCAATACTATCTCTATGAATCCAAATAATATCTGTAATTGCTTGTGTCTCCGGATGCACACGGTACATATGAAAATAACATGCATGTACCCAAAAATAGTTAGTTAATAGATGGACAAATTATATTAATATTTCAAATGGAAATACCTTTATGAATTAACTGAGATAAAGCATATTGGACGTTGCTTAATAAACCCTTTTTGGCCTTCCTTTCGCTTTGTACTGCATTGTAAATACTTTTAATGCCTGTAGTATTAGATGGGTCACGTTCCTTCAAGGCGCTTAGAATAAACCGAGGAGTAGTAATCTCGGCCATTTTACTCACAATGCACTTTTCATCTCGTGTTAGTCTTGATGTGTACTCATGACCCTCTAAATATTGTGCTGGGGCATGATTATGCTCTCCGCACACAACAGTAACTCCCCACAAAATACCATCTGGAGGAATCGGTACACCTCGTAGAGAGAATGGACAATCATTTTTTTTGTACTAGTACATCTTTTTAAAGTTTCTCCACTTTTTAAATATCTTGGTGGTTGATATTTTCCTCCCTTTTCACAAATGAGAGTGCATTTCGGGAGTTTGTTACCTATTTTCTTTGCGGATTTATCAATAACTATGACGAATCCATTTTTCCTTCCGATCGTCCTCACCCAATCTAACATCTCATCTCTACTTTCAAAAATATGTAGAAAAATAAAAAGAGTAAAACTGATTAAATGAGCAATATATATATATATACACACACTAAACTAATTAAATGAAAAGAGCAAAACAAAAAAATATTTTTACACGAAAAAAGAGAGATGAGTTATACCAAAAAAATATATTTATACGAAAAAAGAGCAATATATATATATATATATATATATATATATATATACCAAAAAATGACGAAACACGAAAAAAAAAGATATTTACACGAAGTCGTACCTGATCAGTGGTAAATTCACACGACATGTTCCCATTATTTGCTGAATTATATTCTTCCATTTATTATAAACAGAATAGTGTTTCAGAAATATGAACAAATAAGTGATATTACATGAGAAATTTAAGAAGAAAATATAGAGATGGTGAGTTATATTTCTTCTTCACTCCCTATTTATTGCCAAACAAGACTACTAAATAATAAAAATGATTGACATGACAATTCAATAGGTAGTATAGATTAGGGAACTATTTTGGTGAAAGACTTTAAAATGACAATTCAATAGGTAGATATAGATTAGAGAACTATTTTGTTGAAAGACATTGAAATGACATCTCAATTGGTAGCTAATAATAATAATAGTATATATCGAGATAATAATATATAATCTGAATAATATATATATTATTTGTATAGATGACTATTGATGTAGTTGAGGATACTGCACAATGTTATTTGGAAAAGAGTTGTTTTTGAAATATATGGAAAATGTTTGTTGGTGAATTTTGGGATAAACTCGGCCTTTTCTTATCGAAATCAACCCACTGAATAAGAGTCACTGCTATGTTGGCCAAAAAACGACGTTAAGGCCTTCGATTTTGCTTTTTTCTGTTTTTAGGGACTTAATTGTAATTTTCTAAAAGTTTGTGTGGTTGTTATTAATTGCCGTGATTTTAACTTTAGCTTCCCTAGGGTATATATATGCGTGTAAGACCTTTATTTCAGACGTTCAATGAATTAAAGTTTTCTCTAAATTTTCTTGAAATTCTTAGATCGGTTGAATCTAGAGTTTTAGAATGCGGTGTTTCAGGGACGGCTGATCCGTTCGAACATATTTTCTAAATATTTTTTTTAAATATAAATATATTGTATAGAATTTTTTTTATAAAATAGTAAAAAAATTATCGAAAAAATATCAGTAAAAAATTGAAAAAAATTAAATTATTATATATATATATATGTGTGTGTGTGTGTGTGTGTGATTGTGTGTGTGTTTTAAAAAAATGGGAGAGACAAAAAAAATATTTTGGTCTTTTTTGTCAAGAGGGGGGATTAGCATAGCCCTATATTGGCCAATGTTCTAAAAATCGGCCTGGGCGGCCGCCTAGGCGCTAGGCGGCCCCCGAGCGCTTCGATTATGCCCTGGGTGTTTGTCCTGGGCGTTCGGGTGATTAATCGGCCGCCTAGGCGGGCTGGGCGGACGCCTAGGATGGCAAGCTGGGCGGACGCCTATGCGGGTAAATATTTTATTTTTATTTTTTTATATTAGCGGTACTATAAATTCCTGAATTGAGATACTATGGACTATGTTATGCTTATTTCAATGTTTAACAATTTAATATATGATCGATTATATGTTTATTTAAATATTTAAATATTAGATGTTTTTTATTCTTTACATATATATAATTTTTTATATATAAAAATAATTATTATAATAATAATTAATAAATCCGCCTAATCCCCAATTAATCCTCTGGACGCTAGGCGTTAGCAATCCGAACGCCTAGCGCCTAACGTTTTTTAGAACCTTGATATTGGCAACAAGAGTTGCAGTGCACATTTTGTCCGGTACATCTATCTATGTTTCTTATGACTTGTAATAATTTGTCCATGTAATAATGTCTGATCGTATTTTCTTATTAAGTATAAAAATAAATATTATTATGTGAAATGATGGATTTGTCTCGTGTTTTTAAAATATTATTTATTATAATTGTTCCTAATATGTATTAAAAAAATTAATAGTGAAAGTTATATTTAAAAATGAGATTTAACTATGTATTTGAAAGTAAGAGTACAATGGTGGCCACTGACGAGACTCTGTTAACGTAACTAACATAAGTGAAAAATAAAAGAGCTAAGAAGCGAAATTGATAATTTTTGGACCCATATACTCAATTCCATCCATCTCTGACTCATTTGGGATTTCAGATTCCTCAAGCCATCTATCGCAACCACCACCAACATCCTTAACCTTCTTCGTAAGTTCGTCATTGGCATCCTCGTCTGAAAAAAAAAAGTAAAATAAGAAAGGTAGTCGGAACAAAAGTCTGCAATGGATGATAGTACGTAAGATATCAAACATGCATGATTTCTATTTATTGCATGATTTCTGCAATGGAGCATGTATTGCATTTTAAACACCCATTCGGAGAATTAAAGCGGCCTTACTTTTGAGTTGGTATAAACCATATGTGTTAAAATTTCAAAAATAGCATCTTACCGAGTAAAGTATCGCACGGGATTTCTTTAGTTTCTTTATAGTATGAACAATCACGACCGTCGTCTTTAGAATAGGGAGGTCCAATCACATCGAGTACGGCACATGGTGTTATTGCTGTGAATTCATGAATATTTCCTCCGGATGTTGGATACAATACGGAAGTGTCGCATGGGGCCGTGAACGTTTTGTCAGCTTTTAGCTTCGCTAGTCTCACTGAATGAATCCAATCATATTCAAAACGAAATTATTAAATACAAATTGATACCCATATACTATATGTTACATTTAAATGATGGCTGTGATGTATATATACAATGGAATGTATACTTACTGGATGGTGGCATCGAGTAATTGTCGGTAATAGTCTCACTGAAGCTTTACTGTTTTTATTCTACTGTGATTTATTAATATATATTATAAAATCCTGTACGTATCAAGCAAACAAGAGAACACCTAGTTACAGTATTTACAACAACTCACTAAACAGACTTCTGCTACGCAATTAACTTCGAAAATTGTACAACTTATTGTATCTTTACCATCTAAGCTGTTTACTGTATACTCTGTGGCCAACAAGTGGTATCGAATCGATTCTAAAAAGAATCAGTCAATTTATAACTGAATCAGATCCACAAATCGCTAAGCTTTTGAAAATTGTGTTATATTTTCATCATATTTTATTTCTTAAATGGATACCTCGATGATAAACAATGTTCTTATATTTTCCATTAAATGGATCCGAGCCAAATGCGCGAATCACACGACGCCGGGCAAAAGCCTTAGGACGGTGTGGTGGCTTGCCGCCATTATATCCTTTGGCAGCGAAAAAGGACGGTGATATGGTTTTGCGAGTAAACGCAAAACGAGCCACGTCTGGTGGTAAGAAGGCCGGATCGGGTTTAGGCGCTTGTCCTAAGAAAAGGGCTGTTCTTAAGGATGTTACTAATATTGCAAGTCGCAATGCCGGCACGGATGAGGTACGATGATTATTAATATTATTATCATTTTCTGAGAAAATAAATCACTGAGGGAGTGTTTTGCAATTTACGCTAACTTTGAAAAGTGATTTAGCGTAGTGGAAGCGAAAAGTCGTTGAGAAACAGACACAACAACAACATTTAAGCCTTAGTCCCAAAATGATTTGGGGTCGGCTAACATGAATCAAACTTTAAAACTGTCAAGTTGAGAAATAGATATAATTTAAAAATTGAACCAAAATCAAAATTCGAGAAATCTCAAGCACGTATACATCCTCTACTTTTAGATTATGGTTAAATTACAAAGAATCAGAAGCAGAAGCTTACATTTGAAAACACTACATTGTAAATACTTTTAATGCCTGTAGTATTAGATGAGTCACGTTCCTTCAAGGCGCTTAGAATAAACCGAGGAGTAGTAATCTCGGCCATTTTACTCACAATGCACTTTTCATCTCGTATTAGTCTTGATGTGTACTCATGACCCTCTAAATATTGTGTTGGGCATGATTATGCTCTCCGCACACAACACTAACTCCCCACGAAACACCATCTGGAGGAATCTGTAACACCCCCGATCCACTCAGGGATATTACACGCCGTAGACCCTCTCCTCGAGGATCTACCAGGCTGATAACTAAAATCAAACATCTAAACATCGCCTTTAAGGCTAAAATGACTCAGTAGACCGACTTGGTCTTTCAATAATAACATACAACTCATCCCCAAACACATACCCACGCAGGGGTCAAAATAAAATAAACTCCCGTACAACGGGGAAAAGATACCGCAGCGGAAAAGAAAATACAACTGGACCAATACGACATCAACGGAACCTCGTGTGATTAGTATCGTTCATCTTTCATCATCCTTCGTGCCGACCACGTGCTATGCTCCAAAACTGAATGCAAAATAGACATCCACCCCGAATACTCGGGGTTAGCAAACTCCTTTGTTTTGCTAGTGCAAGTACAAGTGCAAAAATACGGGCCATACAATACAAGTTCCAAGAACAATAATAATCGGGAATCCTCAAAGATCCAAACGTAAGGAAAAGTACTTCCCGAGGCAAGAGTTTGGGTAAACATTTCCAAAGCGAAAGATCGCAAATAAGGGAAACAATTTACAAAAGCAGTTTAAAATGCCGTCGAGTTTTAATAGAAAACAATTTAGAATTATAAAATCCTTCACTTTCCAAAAATCAATAGGTCATGACCCAAATGTTTTGTTTTCGCAAATAGGAAACCACCAATAATTTACGGTCAAAGCCCAACATCACGTGTCCTCAGCGGACGAAAAAATCAACGGAACATAATCTCGCACGCGCATCGCCTAGACCGGGACGATACCACCGACATCCCACTCGAGGCCTCGAAGGACCCTCCCGAGTGGCTAGCGAAACAAATCACACACATCTCACGGTTGGATCAATCGCTTGTTGCATCTGGCCACATGATCACATGCCATGTGCCACCGTAGATTATCTCGAGCTCCCACGGTTGGATCAATCACTTGTTGCATCTGGCCACATGATCACATGCCATGTGCCACCGTAGACCTTCAACCATATCCACACATTCACACAAATAACATATCACATCAAGGATATTCAAACAATTCGCCCAGAGGCATCAAACACTTAGCAAAACACCACGTCAATCCACAACGCACCGAAATGACATAATATACGTCCACACACAATACTAAGTGCAACATGAACACCAAGCATATACATAGAATTCACATAGTTATTCTCGGACCACACCAATCACAAATCACACACGGTTTTGAAAGAGGCCTTTAACGAGGCTAACCAAATCTTTTGAAAACTCATTTCAAACAAACAAACAAACCAAGACGATCACCAATCATCATATCCGCGAAACAAGAAAAGTATGGACAAGGTACTTGCCTCGAAATCGGCACGCAAGTATTCCGACGAACACGGCTCAACCGGAAAGCTTGAACGCCCGATGTTTTCGAAAAGGAAAACGACGAGCGGAAGGGTTCAACTTGGTTTCTTCGCAAGAAACTCGACCTAAAAACATATAATCCATATATCATCTATCATACGATGAATGATTTTCGTAGTAGGACCTAAAACCCCTCTATGACTTTCTAGGACACCTTCAAGGCGTCGGTCAAGAACTCAACTCAAACAACGAATCGATACGATCCAACCATGGAATAACAAGGAAATGATATAATACATCTAAATAATCATCAATCCATCAACAAAAGCGGAAAGAATCGGACAAAACCCCAAAATCCCCAATTATCCAAAAAGGTAGGGTTTCAAGAGATATTACCTTGAGTGATTCAAGCATTAAGATCCGTAGAACACGCGTTAGATTGATTATCCGAGCCTCACAACCGAAAAGAAATGATGAAAATCGACCCCGGATGAAGAACTCTCTCCCTCTCTATGTCTCTCTCTCGCGACGCTGCAAAATGGGAAGGAAAATGAGCGATTCGCTCAAAACAACACATTTATAGGGTAACGCAAATATAACCTATTTATCAGTAGACAGTCGATAGCCATTGATAAATGAATCTTAATGCCGACAGGGTCTATCGACCCCTTATCTAGAAAGCTCTTGGAAGTTCGAAGGTGAAGAAATTTACATATCGGCCGGCCTATCGGCCGATAGGCCAACCGATACCCATACGAGAATGCCGCGGTAGAGTCTATCGGCCCCCTATCGGCGAAAGGCTCTGGGAGTGCTCGGCCAAAAGGAAAACGACCATAACTCTCTCGTCCGGACTCCGATTGACTCACCGTTTGAACCATTGGAAAGCTAATTCGATGTTCTATAATATTGCAAAGATTTATAATTTTTGGAGTTACCAAAAATTAATGGTGATCTAACAAAGACGAACTCATACTTAGAAAAGTCGTTTAGTAATCCTGAATTCAACAAAACGACACCGAAACCCGAACCTGAATACGAACCGAAGATACGGTTACGAAGTACTCACAAAGACGAATCTAAGAGCTAGTAGGACACACAATTCCGACCACCCGAAGGCCCGAAATTCGACAACGGAAGGTAATTACCCCAAACTTTGGGAAATTACGAAAATGGCCCAAATGCCCGAAAATCACCATACGTGATCGAATAACCAAACCGAAGTTCACAACACGTCTAACAAAGTTAAACGGACTTGCGGGAAACTCGAAACAGCAGTTTCGGTCGAGATTCGCAAGAATCGAACTCAAGTGCGGAAAAGTCGCTAAAAAGCACAGAACTCAACGAAACGACACCGAAACGAACTCGGATGTCAAAAAGTGTAGAATTAATCATTCTCAGAATGACGAAACGAACATGAGCGAGTCGTCAAAACAGACTTCCGCCGAAAAAAAAGAAATTACCGGAAATCGAAAATTGCGGATATTACAGAATCGGTACACCTCGTAAAGAGAATGGACAACCAAATTTTTGGTACTAGTACATCTTTTTAAAGTTTCTTCACTTTTTAAATATCTTGGTGGTTGATATTTTCCTCCCTTTTCACAAATGAGAGTGCATTTCGGGAGTTTATTACTTATTTTCTTTGCGGATTTATCAATAACTATGACGAATCCATTTTTCCTTCCGGCCGTCCTCACCCAATCTAACATTTCATCTCTACTTTCAAAAATCTGTAGAAAAATAAAAAGAGTAAAACTGATTAAATGAGATATATATATATATATATACACACTAAACTAATTAAATGAAAAGAGCAAAACAAAAAAATATTTTTACACGAAAAAAGATAGATGATGAGTTATACCAAAAAAATATATTTATACGAAAAAAGAGCAATATATATATATATATAGAGAGAGTTCGGGATATAGGGTGACACTTTCTTTTTTTTGTGAGGTGCATCACGTGTCGTTTCGATTGGAGCGGATGTTTTAATTAAAACACTCACCCGGCCCACAACACTTGGTGGGTGAGTGTTTTAATTAAAACATCTCTTCCAATCGTAGTGACACGTGTGGCACACTGTAAAAAAGAAAGAGTCAACCTATATCCCGAATTCTCTCTCTCTCTCTCTCTCTCTCTATATATATATATATATATATATATATATATATATATATATATATATATATATACCAAAAAATGACGAAACACGAAAAAAAAAGATATTTACACAAAGTCGTACCTGATCAGTGGTAAATTTACACGACATGTTCTCATTATTTCCTAAATTATATTCTTCCATTTATTATAAACAGAATAATGTTTCAAAAATGTGAACAAATAAGTGATATTACATGAGAAATTTAAGAAGAAAATATAGAGATAATGAGTTATATTTCTTCTTCACTCCCTATTTATAGCCAAACAAGACGACTAAATAATAAAAATGATTGACATGACAATTCAATATGTATTATAGATTAGGGAACTATTTTGGTGAAAGACTTTGAAATGACAATTCAATAGGTAGATATATGTTAGGGAACTATTTTGTTGAAAGAGATTGAAATGACAACTCAATCGGTAGCTAATAATAATAATATATATCAAGATAATAATATATAATCTGAATAATATATATATATATATATATTATTTGTATAGATGACTATTGATGTAGTGGAAGATACTGCAATTTGTTATTTGGAAAAGGGTTGTTGTTGAAATATATGAAAAATATTTGTTGGTGAATTTTGGGATAAACTCGGCCTTTTCTTATCGGAATCGACCCACTGAATAAGAGTCACTGCTATGTTGGCCAAAAAACGACGTTAAGGCCTTCGATTTTGCTTTTTTCTGTTTTTAGGGACTTAATTGTAATTTTCTAAAAATTTGTGTGGTTGTTATTAATTGCCGTGATTTTAACTCTAACTTCCCTAAAGTATATATATATATATATATATATATGCATGTAAGACCTTTATTTCAGACGTTCAATGAATTAAAGTTTTCTCTAAATTTTCTTGAAATTCTTAGATCGATTGAATCTAGAGTTTTAGAATGCGGTGTTTCAGGGACGGCTGATCCGTTCGAACATATTTTCTAAATATTTTTTTTAAATATAAATATATTGTATAGAATTTTTTTTATAAAATAATAAAAAAATTATCGAAAAAATATCAAAAAAAAAATTGGAAAAATTTAAAGTATTATATATATATATATATATGTGTGTGTGTGTTTTAAAAAAAATGGGAGAGACAAAAAAAACATTTTGATTTTTTTTTCTTTTTTTGTCAAAAAGGGGGTATAGCAAGGGGGGTGGAAAAGAGGGGGATCAGTGCAGCCCTATATTGGCAACAAGAGTTGCAGTGCACATTTTGTCCGGTACATCTATCTATGTTTCTCATGACTTGTAATAATTTGTCCATGTAATAATGTCTGATCGTATTTTCTTATTAAGTATAAAAATAAATATTATTATGTGAAATGATGGATTTGTCTCGTGTTTTTAAAATATTATTTATTATAATTGTTCCTAATATGTACTCCCTCCGTTCCACCCATCTTGAGGATTTGCTTTTCGGCACAGAATTTAAGAAAAGCTGAAAAGTAGTGTATAAAGTGATAGTATGAATATATATTATTTAAAGTTGTGAGAGATAAAGGTGTTTTAAAAAGAAAATGACCAAGTATCTTGAGACAGACCAAAAAAGAATATGAACCAAAATCGGTGGGACGGAGGGAGTATTAAAAAAATTAATAGTGAAAGTTATATTTAAAAAATGAGATTTAACTATATAAGTAGAGTACAATGGTGGCCACTGACGAGACTGTGTTAACGTAACTAACATAAGTGAAAAATAAAAGAGCTAAGAAGCGAAATTAATAATTTTTGGACCCATATACTCAATTCCATCCATCTCATTTGGGATTTCAGTTTCCTCAAGCCATCTACAGCAACCACCACCAACATCCTTAACCTTCTTCGTAAGTTCGTCATTGGCATCCTCGTCTGAAAAAAAAAAAGTAAAATAAGAAAGGTAGTCGGAACAAAAGTCTGCAATGGATGATAGTACGTAAGATATCAAACATGCATGATTTCTGCAATGGAGCATGTATTGCATTTTAAACACCCATTCGGAGAATTAAAGCGGCCTTACTTTTGAGTTAGTATAAACCATATGTGTTAAAATTTCAAAAATAGCATCTTACCGAGTAAAGTATCGCACGGGATTTCTTTAGTTTCTTTATAGTATGAACAATCACGACCGTCGTCTTTAGAATAGGGAGGTCCAATCACATCGAGTACGGCACATGGTGTTATTGCTGTGAATTCATGGATATTTCCTCCGGATGTTGGATACAATACGGAAGTGTCGCATGGGGCCGTGAACGTTTTATTAGCTTTTAGCTTCGCTAGTCTCACTGAATGAATCCAATCATATTCAAAACGAAATTATTAAATACAAATTGATACCCATATACTATACGTTACATTTAAATGATGGTTGTGATGTATATATACAATGGAATGTATACTTACTGGATGGTGGCATCGAGTAATTGTCGGGTTTAGAGGAATCGACCCAGTCATATGCTTTTATGTGCATTGTCCCTGATAGAAGCTTGCTACAAACCGTCATTTCTGGGTGATTGTGAAGAGGTATAACGGCGGTTGCAGGAAGAAAGAAAATACACAACTGCAAAAGGCACATACCCGGAATTAGTAATTGAGCATGAAGTTTGTATTAGATTAGCCGGTGTGAGGAGAAAGTTAAAATACTAAGAGTACGGCATTTTTTTTTGGCCATTCACCATATTTTTAGCCATTTGTTGGTTGCATTGTCCATTTCAACATTACTTTCGTTTTTCCGGATGCGCTTCATTTCTAGGATACAAGAAATTTGTTTCTCGACCGAACATGCTTCTGGGATTCTAGAAATGTAGGATGCTAATTTGTTTCGAGGGTATGACTCATATTTTAGTTAAAGCGCCTAAAAAATTGCAGGTACGCATTTTGGTTCGCTTCGGTTACTGAAAAGAAAAATCGTGCAAATTAAATCCTCTTTTCAAACTGAATTTCAGATAATGGGTATTGATTTTTTGAATTCGAAATACCCGATAAATCAAAATACCCTACATTTAAATTAAAATAACTGAAATACCCGATACTATATATATTTTTGATTATTTATTTATTTATTCATTTCCTTTTAATTAAGCTACTATATAAACTCCTAACTTTGAAATCCCGGGCGACTATGTAAATTGTTGAGCCAAGTTCGAATATTATGTCATGAATGAATACTTTCATTGCATTAAAATAGTAAAATGCATAACTTACATATTTTATTATACATACAAAAAATAACAGAGGTATTGAAAAATTACCCGATAAAATTCCGATTCAAGTATTTTTGGGTAATGTAAAAGCAACGAGGAACATACCCAAAATATTTAACACAATTTGAATGACGGATATGACTATTTTTTTAGGTAACCAGAAATTTCAGTCCTACATTGTATCATCACTTATTTTTAAAAACTTTTTGGTCCAATAAGCATATATTATTATTCATATAACAGAAAATATTAATTTAATCGTACCTCAAAATTCTCACATTTGTAGATGGTGGCTGTGGTTACTCTTGGAGTCCCTTCAATCTCACTCTTAGGTTTAAAGAAGTGAAGATCCCTACTAAGTCCAACATCTTCTGGGCACATACAATCTACAACATATATATAGATATACACATGAACGAAGAACAAAACCAAGATAGCTAAACAGAAAAAGTGATTCTCAACTTCTGATTTTTTTGCTTACCAAGAATATGGCACAGCTTCTGCACGTCGCCTGCGCAAGGAACGGTTCCGGGTCCTTTAAAAACGTGTTTGCAGGAATCAAACAGCTTCTGCAGAGTCGCGGAAACCATCGGGGCAGGCCTTTTCAATTGAATTCTAACTTTTCTCCCGCATCTCTTCTTCTTGATCACCTTATCAACATGCCCAACTGTATCTGATCTCTTGAGTTTCTCCACCAAACTCGCAGCTTCTATAGTCATCCTCAATTTTTTTTCTTCTTTTTTGGCAATAAATTTACAATAGCCCACTTGATTCAGGGCCCTGTTTTATTTCTTTGATAAATATGAAAAAATGGCCAGTTTAAAATAACGGATCCCGAGCAGCAGAAGGGGAAGATAAGAATAAAACCAGGTAGGTGTTCGAGAAAATGTCAGAGAGAACAAATGGTGGGCGGGGTTCGGAAAAAGTACAAGAGAGAGAAGGAGATTTATTTAGGAACAGGGAGTGGGAGGGAAGAAACCAGGGGCTACATAGGGGTGGTAAAGAGGCCAAAAATGCAACTACTAGAAAAAGCAAAAAAAAAACGGATGAAAGCAGTTTCCTTCCCGCCCCATGATTGAGAGGGCTGGGCACTTGAAACCAAAATCCCGACCCCGTTCCGATTTCATCCCGAAAACTAGCGGGACGGGACGAGATAGTTTTTAAAATGGCAATTTCATCCCGTCCCGCTCTGTTACTATTCAAATGGAACGGGATGGGATCGGGACCATCCCGATCAATCCCGTCTCGTCCCGTAATATGTAATATAATCAATTTTTTTATATATCATTTAATCATGTAAACCCTAAATTGATGTATTATGTATGAAACATCAAAGTTTCAGTTTTAAATTTTCATTTTTAAGTTGATGTTCTATGCACTTTCAATTTGAATTTTATCTTCACGTATTGATGTTGATGTAATATGCACTATGCAGTTAGATTATTGATCTATTGTCTTTTGCGCTTGTTTACGTTACTATCTATTTTGTTTTGTGTGTCTTTTAAGTTTCTAAAGGATATTGGGGGTCACTTTTTTTTGGAATGACTAGTTTGGATTTTTTTTTTAAATTTCTACCTCATTCATTTGATAATTCCAAAATTTATAGCTGTCTCATTCGTTTTTTCACAGTTTCTGTCAAGATCAATAAATGTGCGGGATATCCCGTCCCGTCCCGGTCCCGACCCGAACCCGAACGAGATCGGGACGTGCGGGATGAATTTCAAAATACGCAATCCCGTCCCGTCCTGTCCCGGTAATTTATTTTCGGGACGGGACGGGATTCGCCCAATCCCAACCCATCCCGTCCCATGCCCACCCGAAACTGCTAAATGGGGGGGGGGGGGGCGGGATTTGTTTCTCGATAGTCCACTGTTTTAATTTTCCATGTACATAATTAATTCCATTACATTAACATTCCCCTCATCGGACTGCAAGTATTTATTAACTATTGCTTGTTCTCTTTTAAGAATGGGCTCTTAACAAGATAATGTTTTTTTTGGGGGTGGAGGGTGGGGTGGGGGTGGCTGGGGAAGGGAAGAGAATTTATTGAAAGAAAGATCGAGTACATGGGCAATCAAATCCTTATATTAAAGAATCGTGTGTGTCGGATACACATATCGCCATTTAACTAATAGTAATTCTGAGAAATCAGGACTGTTGTACCGAGAATTAGTTAATTGTAGGTTTGGAAACTCAATATTAAAAAAAAGGGGTACACATCGTAGGACAAGGGCAGGGATCCCCTACAGTGCACAACATCACGTCGCTCACTGCCTCCGATCACACACATGGCCGCACTGTGTGTGTGTATCTTGCATCAAACGGCAGACGGTGCGCGGCGTAGTCTTGTGCCGCAGAGATCCACCCCCTTAGGACAATAAAACTAGTCACTAATAAAATAACAAAAAAACGACGATATCATTTCTTAAGGTCTTCGTAAATTTCACCCACGAGTTTAATAATCTCTTTTAATCATCTGAAGCCCCATAACCGGATTTGGTTTTACTCTCCCTTGGTTCCTTTTGAAATACTACATTTAACCCAAAAAAAAAAAGTTCTTTTAAAAGTGCTACATAAAGAAATAATGACCCAAATGTAGAGTTGTTTTTACCCCCAAAAAAACAATAATCTTATATTTACACTTCAAAACACATGTTTGACCCACACCTAAAGGTGGCCAGTCGGCCGTGTCGGCCCAGTCCAGTCCGATTTTTCTAGGCTCACGGGTCGATCGGGCCAGCTCGGCCCGGGACTGAGCCCAGCCCCCTGGCTACCCAGGCGGTCCCGTTCCCGGGCTCTCCAGCCAAGGCCCAGCCCAGCTCGGCCCACCTACGAGCCCAGACCGGCTCGGTCCCCAGCCCAACCCAGCCTGCCCGCACCCGTGGTCCACCTGTAGCCCACCCCCAGGTCACCCTAGACCCACCCCAAGCCCACCATAAATAACCATTCAAATTTGAATGGGTTGGTCAGTCATGCAATGTGGCACCAACCGATTGGTTGGTGTGCATTAGCCGTTGCCAACAGCCAGCCCATGGGTCGGGCCGGGCCGGGCCTAACGGCCAGAATTTCAGTTTTTATTTTAAATCATATTATAAATACCCAACTCCTCTTAACCACTTTTCCACACCAACAACAACTCTATTCTCTCTTCTTCTTAATTCTCAAGTTTTCACAACTCTCAAATTTTCACAATTCTCAAGTTTTTACAACTTGTAATCTTGTATTATTATTTGTTGTTAAGTAACTTTATATAATTATATTAATCAAAATCTATCTTTATTAAAAAAATTACTATGGCGGACGGATCAAGGAACGTTCATCATGAAGGAACCGGCGACAATGATACCAACTTGCATTTCAGTAAGTTTACTATTTCTACTTTGTATTGTTTTTTATGTTTACTAGAGTTTATTTATCAAGTACTTATTATTATAAATTGTTATTAGTCCACAATCTCTCTCAAGACTCTACTACCATGCCACCTCCATCCGATCCTACGGCCGAAGCTTCAAATAAAAATAAAAAATCATGGGTTTGGGCATTTTATGAGAGGACTCTTGGTACCGTACCAATTGTAAAATAATTTGTCTTGTATGCAAAAATCAAAAGAAAACTACTACTTTTTCGTGGAAGATTGGTACCAGAACCGGAACACTAGCTCGTCATTTGGCAAAAGACCACGGTTTGACTAAGGATAATCATGATCAAGAACAATCGGGTGACCAATCTCAACTATCCAGCTATTTCTCAAAAGTGCCCGGTGGAGGTATGCCTTTCATTTACAATGAAACACCCCCAATCCACTCAGGGATATTACACACCGTAGACCCTTTCCTCAAGGATCTACCAGGCTGGTAGACAACGTCGAACATCTCAACAATGTCTTTAAGGCTAAAAATGACTCAGTAGACCGATTTAGTCTCTCAATAAATACATACAACTCAATAAATGCCCACGCAGGGGTCGAATACACAATGCTCCCGTACAACGGGGAAAATATACTGCAGCGGAGATAAAATACAATTGAACCAATACAACAACGTACGGTTCCTCATGTGATTAGTATCGATCATCTTTCATCATCCTTCGTGCCTACCCTGTGTTATGCTCCCAAAACCTGAATGCAAAAATAGACATCCAACCCCCGAATACTCGGGGGTTAGCAAAACTCCACTGTTTTGCTAGTGCAAGAACAAAGTGAAAAATACGAGTCATACAATTCACATTCCACGAATAACAATAACCAGGAATCCTCAAAGATCCAAACAAAACGAAAAGTACTTCCCGAGGCAAGAGTTTGGGAAAAACATTCCAAAACCGAAAGATGACAAATCAAGGGAAACAATTTATAGAACAGTTTAAAATACCATCGAGAGTTTTAATAGAAAACAATTTAGGATTACCGAATCCTTCTCTTTCCAAAACTCGAAATACGAATGGGGTCACCGCCCCGAAGGTTAATTTTTCGTAAAATGACCTTTACAAAACCATTAAATTTTAGCGCCAAATTACATCAAATCATAGTACACGAGAACGATAACAAGGTTCAATTTCCAACATCAAAACCCCACGATTAAAAGACTAAAACACATACGACAAAATACTCTAGTGCCATCCTAGCCAAATAGATCAAACGAACAACTTACCTCTTACACACTTAGTCAATGCACACAATCATGAAAGCCGTTCAAAAATGCTCGTTTCCGGAAACGCCAATCTCCAAAACACATTTGTGAAATACACCACAATTAACCGTGGATCCACCCCTCCGTGGACCCCTACCGAGACCCCGTCGGATCTAACCCATAGTGGTTAAAAGCAAGCTCGCGGATCCACCCCTCCGTGGACCCCTACCGAGACCCCGTCGGATCTAACCCGTAGTGAGCATACACACACACGTTACTCATGCAATACTAATATGCTAAGAATGTAAGCTCATCAAGAATACTTACCAGAGATGGCCACTTACTCGACACCGTTATCAAACTCATTACAACACAACACGATTAACGCGGAATAAATGATTCCATAACTTTAAACAACACGGGTATCACCAAAGCCCTCCACGTTCAAAACAATCAAATTATAATCAATTCCCCAAAACACACCGTTCACAAAACACACACACATTTTTAAAAAGAGCCCTTAACGAGGCCAAAACGAATCTCTTGGAAATTCATTTCAAATAACCAAACAAACACACCAAGACGACCACCGATCATCATATCCACAAAACGAGAAGCGTATGAACAAGGTACTTGCCTCAAAATCACGATCGCAACGAGACGATGGATGGGATGCGGTCGAATAGCCCCGAACCCCCGAACAATATCAAGAACGCGATAGCACCACGAGTACTACGAGAATAACACCACACGAATCATCATTCACCAAACGGGATTCAACATCGGAATCCTCGAGCACCTATAATCCTCCGGAAAGAACAATAAAAGATGATTACGACGAGAATCAAGGCGAAAACAACGGAAATCCCAACAAACTAACGAAAGGAACTCATTGGGGTATTTAATCGAACACTAAATATTTAATAATTCCCAAGAGCACTCTAATCGTCAATCGAGTTAAACAAACTCGATATATGGATATACAATCCGTGAAACACGATTACTAACATCATACTACGCCAACCGATGTATCAAAATCAAACTAGAATCGAAATCAAGAACAATTCCCCAAAAAGTCAACTGAAGAAAAATCAAGAAATATACCTTGATTCGACGAAGAACACGAATTGGATGATGATATAATCAACAAAAATCTTCCAAAATGCCTTGGAATTGAGTAGAATCGACCAAGAACCCTATTTCCCGTCGCACCCTTCCGATAGCCGCAAGAAAAGTGAAGAAATGAGCAAAAACCCGCTGCCAGGCCTTATATAGCCGGACACTGCCGGACGCTTACGGCCGTAACCGGCCATGGCCTTACGTACGTAATAGGCCAGGCCGACCAAACTGCCCCAATCTGCCGGCAGTGTTACGTACGTAACCGGCCATGGCCTTACGTACGTAACAGGCCTTACGGCCGTAACTGCCGGGACCCTTACGGCCGTAACCGGCCAGGTGTGCCAATGCCCAGCACGTGCGGCTATGACTCGGCCGTGGCCAACTCCGACGGTCCGAACGACCCTGAAACCCGAACCTGAATATGAATCGATGATACGTTTACGAAGTACTTGCAAATACGAATCCAAGCGCTAAGAGAACACACGATTCCGACCACCCGAAGGCTCGAAATTCGACAATGGAAAGTAATTACCCCAAACTTTGGGAAATTACGAAAACGGCCCAACACGCCCGAAAATCACGATATGTGATCGAATAACCAAACCGAAGTTCGCAACATGAATAGTAACATTAAATGAACTTGCGAGAAATCTGAAACAATAATTTCGAACGAGATTCCCGGGAATCGAACTCAAGTGCGGAAAAGTCGCTTAAGAACATGGAATTCAACAAAACGACACCGAAACGAACTCAGACGTCCAAAAGTGCAAAATTAATTATTCTCAGAATAACGAAACGGTCACGAGCGAGTCGTCAACACGGACTCCCGCCGAAAAAAAGAAAATTACCGAAGTCTGAAATTGCGGGTATTACATTCTACCCTCCTTAAAAGAAGTTTCGTCCCGAAACTTAAAACAAGTAGGGAGAAGCAAAATCCCGCCAGGAAAACTCAACGATATTCACAAGAACCGAAAAACTCGCGCCCAACGGCGAAACGTTACAAGCAACGCAAAGGAATATACGGCGTGAAAACACGCTCCACGACGACCAACACAACGCCACCGGTAGAGACAAAAAGTGACGAGCGTCATCAAACAGATAATACAATCAAGTCGATTATCCGAACAATCGCAAAACAAAACGAATGAAAATCAACACGATTGACCAACCTAACGGTACATCAATCAACACGCGAGCCAATCGCTGAACAAATACGGAATTCCACCGCCCAAGGGTTGGAAGATCGAAAACGATACTAATTTCCCGAACTTAAGGAAATTAGGAAGGAGTCTGAACGCTCAACAATCACGAAACGGGGTCAACAAAAATTGAACAATCAATGATCGAAACATAACGATCGAGACAACAAAAATCGAACAATCATGTTCGGATCACGAAGAACAATAAGGTTCAACCGACAACTCCGAGGTTCACATCTCGACTCAAGACAAAACATGATCCGGTGAAAACAACAAGATGTGCACTCAAATAAGATCCACAGGAAAGGAAATAGCAATTGAAAAGTCATAACAACAAACGAGTAATTCCGAAACAATACCACCCTCGTTCGATCAACAAAAGCAAGGGACAGGGCAAGCTCAGAAAATGTTAACGACCATAAATGAGTCGACAGAGTCGAAAACACAGAAGTTCCAAATCCAATCCACTTCGAATAAAAGAACTTAATTTCCGAAGTTCGAAACAATAAGGTAAGGAAATAACATAACATACAACTGATATACCACACCCATCGGGGACTCCTCGGAGCTGGTCTTGATGTCTGTGCTGAAGCGCGAACTCCAAAAGTTTCGGTAGCCAATTCGCAAAACTGAAATATGTGTCCCTCAAGTCCGCACTTGAAACGCGTCACAGGCGAGGAAGGACAAATTGCACGTACATTTCCCCGGCACATCACGGTTGAAATGCCTCGGCTCGGCATACCGAAAATACAGATGCTAGATATAATGGAACATAACACCGCAAAACAACATACTGGAGATGCGTGGCAACGCCTCGACGTTCATGCCACCAATTCGATCATACTCGGGAGCAAACATCATAACGACAATGCGAACATCATACATACATACCCAGCCCTCAAACGGGAATGGATAGGTTTTAAAAATGAAAACTCCTTTTGAAAATGATTTAAAAAAAAATACAAACGTGAAACATCGTTATCGAGACTTTGGAGAACCATTTCGCATTTGATAAAAATGAGGACACTTTCTCTTAGTGAAAAACTTTCAGAATATTCGACCCTCGGGTCTAAGTAAAAGTGTTTCTAAAACATTGAGAATATCTCAAAACATTTTGGTCCTCGAGGTAGAAGAATTTTGAAACATATTGTGACACCTTGGATGTACCACGAAAAAATAACTCATTTTAAAAGTACGTCTCGAAATTTATTTTCTAAGATACTCAAAGTTTTCAAAGATAATTCAATGGGCTAGAATGCCCAAAAATTTCAGGTAATTACACGGAATATTATAGCGCCGTGGGTCCCACGCCGAAACCCACCAGGCTAAAAACCATTTACAAAAACGCCAAAAAGGCCGATGACGGTAATATTTCAAAAACTCACAAAAGCCATTTACAAAATACTAAATACCGTCATAAGAATTTCGCCAAAACGATCAAGGCCATAATGCCAAAAACTCGGTTAAGGGAATCGGTTTTCGAAATAAAACTCAGTCGATAAAATACCAAAAGCCATTACAAAAGAACTCACGCAGCGGATAAAAGAAATACAGTCCAACATGCACAATCCAGTAACACTATTCCTCATATGAACGAAATATGGAGTCAAATAACCACATATCACGAAATCAAAATCCATAAGAGGATTCCGTCAATTAACTCATAATCATACCTGTAACTCGCATCAGACGAGGTACAAACACAAAGAAGGGAGACTTACATCCACAGGTCGTACGAATATGATGATCGCCCCACGATACTAATCACGACCAACAAACTAAGACGACACGTCGCGACACGACTCAGTCAGACAAATTCCGACGAAACAAAACTCAACAGACACCACTAAACCCGACAGCCTAGGTTTCCACAACCAAAGCTCCGATACCATTTATGTAACACCCCCAATCCACTCAGGGATATTACACGCCGTAGACCCTTTCCTCAAGGATCTACCAGGCTGGTAGACAACGTCGAACATCTCAACAATGCCTTTAAGGCTAAAAATGACTCAGTAGACCGATTTGGTCTCTCAATAAATACATACAACTCAATACTGCCCACGCAGGGGTCGAATACACAATGCTCCCGTACAACGGGGAAAATATACTGCAGCGGAGATAAAATACAACTGAACCAATACAACAACGTACGGTTCCTCATGTGATTAGTATCGATCATCTTTCATCATCCTTCGTGCCGACCCTGTGTTATGCTCCCAAAACCTGAATGCAAAAATAGACATCCACCCACCGAATACTCGGGGGTTAGCAAAACTCCACTGTTTTGCTAGTGCAAGAACAAAGTGAAAAATACGAGTCATACAATTCACATTCCACGAATAACAATAACCAGGAATCCTCAAAGATCCAAACGAAACGAAAAGTACTTCCCGAGGCAAGAGTTTGGGAAAAACATTCCAAAACCGAAAGATCACAAATCAAGGGAAACAATTTATAAAACAGTGTAAAATGTCATCGAGAGTTTTAATAGAAAATAATTTAGGATTACCGAATCCTTCTCTTTCCAAAACTCGAAATACGAATGGGGTCACCGCCCCGAAGGTTTATTTTCCGTAAAATGACCTTTACAAAATCGTTGGGATTTTACCCCCAAATTACATCAAATCACAATACACGAGAACGATAACAAGGTTCGATTTCCAACATCAAAACCCCACGATTAAAAGACTAAAACACATACGACAAAATACTCTAGTGCCATCCTAGCCAAGTAGACCAAACGAACAACTTACCTCTTACACACTTAGTCAATGCACGCAATCATGAAAGCCGTTCAAAAACGCTCGTTTCCGGAAATGCCAATCTCCAAAACACATTTGTGAAATACACCATAATTAACCGTGGATCCACCCCTCCGTGGACCCCTACCGAGACCCCGTCAGATCTAACCCATAGTAGTTAAAAGCAAGCTCGCGGATCCACCCCTCCGTGGACCCCTACCGAGACCCCGTCGGATCTAACCCGTAGTGAGCATACACACACACACGTTACTCATGCAATACTAATATGCTAAGAATGTAAGCTCATCAAGAATACTTACTAGAGATGGCCACTTACTCGACACCGTTATCAAACTCATCACAACACAACACGATTAACGCGGAATGCATGATTCCATAACTTTAAACAACAAGGGTATCACCAAAGCCCTTCACGTTCAAAACAATCAAATCATAATCAATTACTCAAAACACACCGTTCACAAAACACACACACATTTTTAAAAAGAGCCCTTAACGAGGCCAAAACAAATCTCTTGGAAATTCATTTCAAATAACCAAACAAACACACCAAGACAACCACCGATCATCATATCCACAAAACGAGAAGCGGCCTCAAAATCACGATCGCAACGAGACGACGGATGGGATGCGGTCGAATAGTCCCGAACCCCCGAACAATATCAAGAATGCGATAGCACCACGAGTACTACGAGAATAACACCACACGAATCATCAATCACCAAACGGGATTCAACATCGGAATCCTCGAGCACCTATAATCCTCCGGAAGGAACAATAAAAGATGATTACGACGAGAATCAAGGCAAAAACAACGGAAATCCCAACAAACTATCGAAAGAAACTCATTGGGGCATTTAATCGAACACTAAATGTTCAATAATTCCCAAGAGCACTCGAATTGTCAATCGAGTTAAACAAACTCGATATATGGATCCAACCGATGTATCAAAATCGGACTAGAATCGAAATCAAGAACAATTCCCCAAAAAGTCAACTGAAGGAAAATCAAGAAATATACCTTGAATCGACGAAGAACACGAATTGGATGATGATATAATCAACAAGAATCTTCCAAAATGGCTTGGAATTGAGTAGAATCGACCAAGAACCCTATTTCCGGTCGCACCCACCCGATAGCCGCAAGAAAAGTGAAGAAATGAGCAAAAACCCGCTGCCAGGCCTTATATAGCCGGACACTGCCGGATGCTTACGGCCGTAATCGGCCATGGCCTTACGTACGTAACATGCCAGGCCGACCAAACTGCCCCAATCTGCCGGCAGTGTTACGTACGTAACCGGCCATGGCCTTACGTACGTAACAGGCCTTACGGCCGTAACTGCCGGGACCCTTACGGCCGTAACCGGCCAGGTGTGCCAATGCCGAGCACGTGCGGCCATGAGTCGGCCGTGGCCAACTCCGACGGTCCGAATGACCCCGAAACCCGAACCTGAATATGAATCGATGATACGTTTACGAAGTACTCGCAAAGACGAATCCAAGCGCTAAGAGAGCACACGATTCTGACCACCCGAAGGCTCGAAATTCGACAATGGAAAGTAATTACCCCAAACTTTGGGAAATTACGAAAACGGCCCAACACGCCCGAAAATCACGATATGTGATCGAATAACCAAATCGAAGTTCGCAACACGAATAGTAACATTAAATGAACTTGCGAGAATCCGAAACAACAGTTTCGAATGAGATTCCCAGGAATCGAACTCAAGTGCGGAAAAGTCGCTTAAGAACATGGAATTCAACAAAACGACACCGAAACGAACTCGGACATCCAAAAGTATAGAATTAATTATTCTCAGAATAACGAAACGGTCACGAGCGAGTCGTCAACACAGACTCCTTCTGAAAAAAAGAAAATTACCGAAGTCCGAAATTGCGGGTATTACATACAATCAACAAATATTAATTGATGGATTTGCTAAATATGTTACTCTTGATGAATTGCCTTTAAGTCATTGTGAAAGTGAATATTTAGAAATTATGATTAGAACTTTAATGCAACCGGCATATAGAAGAATACAAAGGAATACTCTTAAACGTCATACTCAACAATAATATTATTCAACGTGCTCAGTTAATTGAATTTTTTAAAAGATTTGAAGGTTGTATATGTCTTACTAGTGATTGTTGGACTTCTCCAACCGATGAACCTTATCTTTGCATTACGGTTCATTGGATTGGAACTGAATATGTGAAATAAAAATGAATTATTGCTTGATATTATGGAAGAATCACATACCGCTAAAAATCTAAAAGATAGAATAATTGAATGTTTTAAGGAATTTAATATATTTGATAAAGTGCTTTCTCTTTCTCTCGATAATGTGGCCGGGAATAATAAATGTATGCTATATTTGTTGGATGAATTGCCTTTACTTGCAAACGGTATTTTTATGCATATTAGATGTTGTGCTCATATCTTGAATTTGTCAGCTAAAAAAATGAATTGATATGCTTTCACCTCTTTTAAATTTGATTAAAAAAAATAATTAAATGGCTAAGATTGAGTCAATATATTAGGAGATATTATAAACATCTATGTAGGGAGCATAATTTAAAACCAAAAAATAGAGCATTGATATGCCTACCCGTTGGAATTCTACTTTTAAATTGCTTGATGATGCTATTCCTTATAAGAAAATTATTACTCAATTATATAACTCCGATCCAAAATATTTAGCCGAGCAAGGCCTCATAACTGAGGCTCATTGGGAACTTGCTACGATCGTTCATAGTATACTACGTGCTTATAATAATTCTACATATTTATTATCTTACGTTTATGAACCTAATGTGCACTTGGTTATTTTAGAATATTGTAAAATTGTTGGTTCTTTAAGTGAACACCAAAATAATATACATTTATCTCAAGTTATTTCTATAATGCAAGAAAAATGGTTAGAGTATTTGACACAATTTCCTTACATATATGGTGTTGCATGTCTTCTTGACCCGGGTGTAAAAAAAGAAGCACTCGGTAATCTTATTGATTATTATTATAATGCATTAGGTAATACTTCTTTTGATAGTGAGGAGAACGTAAATGCGTGCGTCAAAATATTAGCTTCATTAGTTGATTTGTACATTAAAAATATAAATCGGAGGTTCTAGCCTCCTAGTCAACTTCAAAAAATAAAGGTAGATTTGATCAATTTACATCTTCAATTTTTGTCAAAAAATCAAAATCGTCATCAAGCTCCACTTCTTCAACTTCTTCTAGTCAAATCTTAAATGAGTATTTTACGTGTTCGCATGAGCTTGATGCCGATTTTGAGATTTTAAAATGGTAGAAATTACGTGAAGAACAATATCCTATATTGGCTAGAATTGCAAGTGATCTCCTTATCGTTCCAGCCTCTACAATTGCTTTGGAGTCCGCTTTTAGTGCATATAGAAGAGTTATAACATATAAATGGACATCTTTATCGCCCGACGTTGTGAAGATTCTGTCTGTAAAAAAGATTAGGAACAAGCAGAAAAACATCAACAAGGACGGACGGAAGAAGAAGACGAACACAACAAGGGTGATGATCCGTGGATGATGATGGATTCTTCATCCGAATCGGGAGCTTCAGGGAGTGGCCAACACGGTGATTGAGCACATCATCATACCTTTAAGTTCCAGGTAAGTAAAGAGGTAAGTAAAAAGAACTACGTGGACTTTGATTCCTTAGGATACGTAGGCAACTTAACTTTAAAATTCGATTAAATTTCAAAAAATAATCTAATTTTTACAAATTAAGTCCAAGTCCAATTTTTTCCCTTTTCTCCCCATTTAATTTAATGTTAATATATCTTAAAATTCAAAATGAATTTTCTTAAACAGATTGAAACAGGTTCTTACTAAATTTTACAAATTTTTAAAGTCAAAACTATTTTTTTTAAATTTAATTTTTAATTAATATTAATTAATTTATCTTAAAAATTCAAAATAGATTTTTATAAATTTATTTTTAATTTAATGTTAACATATAAATTATTTTTTTTACATATCCGGGCCGGGACGGCCCACCGACAGTCCGGGGGCGAGCGGGCAGTGGGCTTCGGCCGCCCAGCCCAGGCCCAGCCCGCCAAATGCATGGGCCGGTCCTGGGCTCCCAAGTCCCAATCCGACCCGCCTTAGCCCGGCCTCGGCCCGGCCCAGCTCAGCCCACGACCACCTCTACCCACACCACCCAATATACTCTTACTATATATCGGCCCATTATACACTGTTGTGTCACGATTATTTCATCCCGACAGGCGATCGACTATAAGGCCGAGCGACCAAGTCAACTCCAGTCAAACTATGGCTAGCTCGCCAAGTCAAAGATATCAGACCACCATCAGGTACCTAGCGATCGACTCCCAAGGCGATCGCCCTTTGGCAGCTGGCGATCTACTCTAGTGACCGGCTAAGGGCAATCGACCTACGCCCCGAGCAGAGACGATCGCCCGTCAAAGTCATCAAGGACTGGATCTCAGAAAAGCACCCACGTGCAGATCCACCAAAGGCGCTGACAAGATCTTCGCCAGCAGATAAGATCTTTTGCTGACAGACAAGACCTTTGACCACAGCCTGTCACCTACCTCACCTACCAGCATGCGCGCCGAAAGTTGTCAGTGGGACCACCAATGACAGCAACTCAGGACGCGTGTAAGCTCCCCATTGGACCGCATAGTTGACTGCCAGCAACTCCTGCAGACTTTGAGGGGACAGGCCCATGTGCTAAAAGACGATCGCCCGATTATTATATTGCAGAAAAGGCGATCGCCCGGCGTATCCAAGCCCTATAAATAGAGAACCTCCTCCTACTGGAAAAAGGTTCGGAATTCACTCAACCTACGGTTCGAAATTCATTCCACCAACGGTTCCGAATTCATTCTGACTTACGCTCAGAACTCATTCTCTCACATTCCGATACATTCACGGAAATACTGAAGAACATACATATCATCAAGCTCCCGGCTATCTCACCGGAATCCATCTCAGGACTTCTCTCTCCAAATCTCTCGTCCGTAAGACGATCGGCGACGACAAGTCTCCACTAGACAGATTCCAAGGGATTCATAAGCCCGAAGCCCAAGCATCCGGCTAAATACTCGCCGTGAGAGACGATCGATCTCTCACGCCGCGACATTCATCACCTTTGTTACAAGAACTCACAGAGCATCAAATCTGGTTCTTCCGGCAATCTACACGCTCACTAGCTAAGATAACAAGAATCTTTACACTCATTGTAATTGTATTCTTACATTAGTACTTGTATCCCCGAATATTGGTATTAATAATATCTCGCGAGAGCATTCAAGCCCGGGACTAACAACCCCGGCAAATCTTGTGTTATTTATCTTTCTCACGGAAGTGCTCTTGCATTTGTTTGCTATCCCATCCGTTCCAGCAATATCTATCTCCGGATAATATTTTGGGTAGCAACAATTGGTGCTAGAAGGAGGGCATCTAACCCTCAAACTTTTATTTCTACCGTCCCGAAGAACACTCATTGTTCTCGGGGCATATACTAGAAGTGACACTCACTGCACTTCAAAGAAAACCTTCAGAATTATGACATCCGTCGGTACGTCGAAGAAAGCCGCTCTCCGAACCGCCGGACACCATATCCCGGCCCAGTCCGAACCCCAGCTAACGACAGGGGGAAGCCGCAGCAACGCGAGACTCTCGATCCCGCATCCGAGAGATGGCCCCAACCTCTCACTCGATCAGTTCCAAACCGAGGAACAGATCGAGGAGGCTATGGCCATCCTGGAGGAGCGACGGAGAGCATGTGCGTCGCCTGCAATAACTCCCTCGATCATCCGCCGCATGGGAAAACGGAAACTCAGCGGGCTACTGAACGAGCGATCGTCGAAAGCCCCGGTCGCGAGGAAAGGCTCTCGCCGGCCGGACGGATCCATATTCGATCGCTTGGGGCGCGACCCATCCAGCGGCCGGGCACTCTGTTTCCAACCTCGAAAAGACGGAATCCGAATCCGTCACCGAAGTTCGGCCTACCCACCTCACGGTAACGCAGTCGCCCATCGACTCCGCCCCGATCGCCGTGGAATCGGTACTCAATCGCCTCGGCTCCGCTCCGAGCGCCGAGCCGCTAGCACAGGCCAAGGCGATGGCCGCCATACAACGCCACTCGACGAGATGAGAGCACTCTTGGACACTGGGGCAAGCACCAGCAAGAAGATCGCCGGGCCGACCGAGCCACTCGCGGTCCACATCGAGCTTGCCCCCATACAACCAACGATCGCTCCTCCCAAAACACCTCTGTATGAGGGGAGATCGGACCGAAACCCACGAGTAAATTCCGAATTTACATGGTAGGTGTGGGGCATCTGATGCAACCAAGTGCCGGATCTTCCCGCTGACATTGGGCGAGCTGGCCCATAGGTGGTACGTCTCACTACCACCACGATCAATCACCTCTTTTAAGAAACTGGCGAAGGACTTCACGTCATACTTCGCCAGCAAGGTCGCCAGACCAGAAGGTCCCCACCGCATGATAAAAATTAAGCAGGGGAAGGACGAAACCGACGCGGATTACATTGACCGAGTGGACGAAATCATTCTCACCGGCGAACCCGTCAGTGACGAGCTCGCTCTCTATTCGGTCATGGGGGGATTCCACGGTCACTCTCCCATGTTTAGACATCTCTCCAAGGATATTCCCCCAACTTACGCGATCTTCCGCGCTAAAGCTGCCAACTTTCTGGCCAGGCAAAGGCTACTCACCCTCCGCTTAGGCGAGGAAACGCCACCTCTTGTCCAGAAGATAGCGATCGCCAAAGCAAAGAAGGCGATCGCCAAGACACCCGGAGATCTCAAGGCTTTCGAGGACATGGAAGCCCATCTCCTCCATACGTTCAATGAACTCCGGCACATATTTTCTATGCCATCAAGGGGCACGAAGAGCTCAAAAGCCAAAGGCGATAAGGGACCACGGTCACTGGACAACAATCAATATTGTGCCTACCACAAGAGTCCCACACAGACCAACAAATGCCGCGACCTCCTCAAACAGCTCTGGAGATTGTTCGAGGAGGGCAAGTTGGACAGCTTATTGGTTTAGCCGAAGCACCTACCAATCTCTATAGACGATCGTCCGAGTCGAACACAGAACAGGCTGGAAAGCTCATACGAGCCGAGCCCTAGATCAACCTCGGCGACCGTCCCTACATGCTTCAATCAAGAAAAGAAGACCTCGGAAGTCTCCCCGATCTCCTCCCTTATTTAAGAAACCGGAGGACTCGATCGCCATCTACAGTTCACCATCTAACATGATGGACTAAGGCACGAGATCGCCTCCCCCGCACAACGTACACCGTCGAAGGTCGGCATCTGCATGACGATCCAAGGTGGAAGAGTGCAGCCATGGCCCTGGTGGTCGATGGAACCGACTGCTTAGGCCATGCAAGGTCCCTTTAGGCCAAGATCGCCCGCCCTTCGTTTAAATACGAGGCCGGCGTAGTCTGAGGGCCCTCCCAAAATAAATCAGTGGACACGATCGCTCGCCCTCAAAGGTTCATCATCCAACATGGTGAACCCGGACAATGCGACGTGCCACAACCCCCGTCTCAACGTACACCGTCGAGGTCGGCCATCTCCATGGCTGGCCGAGGTGGAAGCAGAGCTAACAAGCCGCGGGCGCGGAGTTGATTCATCCGACGCTGCCCCGCGCAAGGACTTCTCTAGACCGAGACCGCATGCCCTTCGTTTAAATACGAGGCGAGGCGCAGCCTAACAGAGGACCCTCATAATAAAGTGAGTCACGAGACACTCAATGTCTTCGCGCATCAAGACATGATCAAGGAGTCGGTCCATCGAACTCCGCGATCGTGCACGGTTCCTCAAGATGAACGACCATCCCCGAGGATTCGACAAAGTTGAAGACCGCTCACTCAAGGAATTATTTTCATCCCCTTACCTCCACTAAAGTGAATAAAAACAAGGGGCAATAAGAGTGCGGACTACCTACACGACGATCGTCGCTATTCAACCACATACGGAGATCGTCATTTTTCAGATGTAGTGCAGCGATCGAATTTGTTGTAAAAAGTTGCCTTTATGAGTTTATCAATTCATTTGGAACTACCCTCGCAACGATCTCTCCTCACACATTTGTACAAAGTCAAACAAAGACTCAAAAATAACCATTCATTCAAGTGATAAGTCAGAAATCCAAATGTCAATTCATTTGGAACTACCCTCGCAACGATCTCTCCTCACACATTTGTACAAAGTCAAACAAAGACTCAAAAATAACCATTCATTCAAGTGATAAGTCAGAAATCCAAATGCTCATTTCATTACTTGAAAAATCAGAGTACACGGTCGCCCGAAGGCCTAAGTGCTACAAAAGAAAGCTACAAACTACAAAGAAAGTAAGCTAAAAACGTCAAAAATGAAGCGCCTCAGGCCCCCACCTGGCCTTCGCCATCAGCATTCGGCGCGGTCCCCTCATCTTCCGGAGCGTCGGGATGAGCAAGATTGGCTGGAGACGGATACCAGCTCAAATCCACGCCGATGTCCGCAAGATCCAGGATCGGCAAGGAGAAAGCTGAATGGAGAGGATGCTCCAACACATACGCCTTGAATTTATCGGCAAGAGGCCCGACCTCCAAACCTCCATTCTTAGCCGCTCGGATCGAGTCGGCGAACGCCAAATAATAGGCGAACTCGCTGACATACTCCAAGCTTTGGAAGGGATCGGCCTTGGTCGCCTCAACCTCTCCTTTCAGCTCCGCCATCGCCTGTTGCGACCCCTGGAGCTCAGCATTCTTTTCTCTCGCCTCCGTCAGCTCGCTAGTCAGCCGAGCGATCGTCACTTTCTGGGGATCGGCCTTCTCTTCAGCAACGTTCCGCGCCTGGACGGCATCCTGCATCTGGTCCCGAAATCGGTCGACCGCCATACGATATTTCTCAGTCTCCTTCTTCTCCAGCTCAATCTCATGGCTCGCCCGCTTGGCCGCCTCCAGAGAGTCCTTCTCCATCGCCGCGATCTTATCAGCAAACTCGGCGTTCTCTTTCCGAGCCGCCTCGAGATCCTCCTGCAGGCGAATGGTGGAGGGCCGCCCCTCAAACTCCTGAGCAGCCTGGACGGCCATGGTCGCCGTCTGAAGAGAAAGGGCGAGAACAGCGTGCATCGAACTCGCCGATCGCTGTCGAGCGATCGCATCCAGGTCAGTCGTCCATGCCTTCGGCAGAGCGGAAGCAGCCTTGCTAACGTATGGAGGGATGTCGCAGGAATGGCGAGGAGATCGACTCGCCAGGAAATCCACGACCATCGGTGGACAAGACGGATCTGCGCGACGGATCCTGCATCAAAACAGCAAAGTTAATACAACTCCTACGCAGATGCAATTTTCAACACAAAAATGCTATCTACCTCTCAGCCTTCTCGGGATCCCGACCGAAAAACGGTTTCCCTCGAGGGGTCTCAGCTTCCGCGATCGCCATCTCCTGCATAAAAGCCGCAGAGGGCGGCTCGCTCTCCGGAGCAACAATGGTGATCGGAGGCGCGGCGATCGGCACTTCATCGCCCGGGGCAGAAACCGGAGTTTCTTCCGGCCTCGGCCTCTTGCGATTCGCCCGAAGCCCCTCCTCCGGAATTTCCTCTTCAACCACGACCGGCTCCACGCGAGGCTCCGCCTCCGGAACTATAGGCAATGCAATGGGAGGGGCCCGAGTCGACCTCTTATGGCGAAGACGGCCTAAGACTCCTGGGTTCGACATAGCGATCTCCGTCGGAGGCTCCAAAAAGCGAGGAAAGCGAACCTCTACAGTTTAAGACAATCGACCAATAGTCAGATACTATCCTCAAGTAAGGCGATCACCTAGAAATTGAAGGTCGCAGGAACTCATACCTGGCACCGCGAGATGTCTCGGGAAACGGAATAGTCGAGCCGACAACCAGCGACTCTCCTTGTTGATCCGAGTGGCGTCAAGGTCGTCGTCCGACAGGCTCCTTATCCGCTCCCAAACAACGAGAAAGTCGAAAGGCAGCTCCTCTCGCCGGAATGTGAAAACCTGCAAAACAGAAATCAAATTAGATCAGTCCAAAACGCATCCAAACGAAGGGAGAGTCTAAACCCTTACCGGGATTCCTCTCCCGAAATTCAGTGGGGATCTCCAGCTCACCCGTGGGATTGTCGCTCACCGAAGCTCTCCACTTGCCGGCGACCCAGAACCACTTCGTCTGATCGCCCCGTATCTTATTCGGGACTCCATGAATCACCCGGCCAGATCGGCCTTGAATATGGTAACCGCCGACCAACCCTCTATGAGCCGTCAGTTTAAACAAATGATTCATCTCCAACGGCGATGGGAGGCGGTACAGACGGTGACCGCCGAAAAGGGTGAGGGTGCAAATAATTTGGAGCCAGGCGTTCGGCGTCAGCTGAAGGGGCACCACATTCCAAGCGGCCAACAGATGGGAGACCACAAAAGACAGAGGGAAGCGTAGCCCGGCCTCCATAACGGCCTCACTCACTGCGACCATTCCCATCGGAGGCTGGTCGGCTCGTTCATTCTCCGCCGGCGCGAACATGTCCACATCTGAAGGAACATGGAATCTTGTCCTCCAGACGGCCAGATCTCTCCTGGTCATCGAGCTCCGTATTTGGCCGAGCGACCACAACGATCGCTGCGCGGCACGATATTGCGACCGCTTGGGAAGCACATAGGGATAAGCGACCGAGTATCCCCAGAAATCGAATCTCGGAGTAGGACCGGCTAACCTCTCCATTATTTCAGCAAAGGCCCTATATGCCCGACCGAAAACGCTGTGTTGCTCCCAGTAAGCCCTGATCGCCAGATCTCTCTCGATCTGCGATCGTCTCTCCTCAGCAGCCGACTCCTTAGCAATATCGGCCTCATTGAACAAAGCCTCGACTTGGTAGGGTCGATTCCGGCCCGAATAGCTTCGCCGTCTCAGTGGAAGACGGAAGAAGTTTCTCCCGGACGATCGATGTCCGTGGCGAAGCCAGTTCCCGCTCCAAATGATGATGAGGTTCCGGCCATTTTCAGAGACAGAAAAAGAAGAAAAGGATTTTTCTTACCCTAAAGTGAAAACGAACGACGATCGGCACTAAGATCTTCAGAAAATTCGGCAGCAAGTCCTTCTTCCTCCAAAAAGTACGCGTGAATAACACTGCAGCACCGCGCCGCTTTTTATAGGAGAAGGCAGGGACCCGATTGCAATAAGGGAAAACCTGAGGGGTCGGATCTCAAATGACGCACTAATTGACCCCCTCGAGACCCGCGTACGCGTCTTTTCGAGGACGCGTCAGCCGGGGAGTCATTAATGACCGTTGGCGTCCTCCAATAGAAGCCCGACACGTGCACGGAGACTTTTCAACGCCCGTTGTTTTTTCCCGCGCAGTTCAGCGGCCAACCAGGTCATCCGAACCCAGAGTATATCAGCTCAAAGACGATCGCCAGTTCAGTTAAACACGAAGTCGCTCGTCAAAAGTTCAGCAATCGCCAAGAGCCACCTCACCCCACGTTTCCAACGTATGAGCGAGTTGGGGGGCAATTGTTGTGTCACGATTATTTCATCCCGACAGGCGATCGACTATAAGGCCGAGCGACCAAGTCAACTCCAGTCAAACTATGGCTAGCTCGCCAAGTCGAAGATATCAGACCACCATCAGGTACCTAGCGATCGACTCCCAAGGCGATCGCCCTTTGGCAGCTGGCGATCTACTCTAGTGACCGGCTAAGGGCAATCGACCTACGCCCCGAGCAGAGACGATCGCCCGTCAAAGTCATCAAGGACTGGATCTCAGAAAAGCACCCACGTGCAGATCCACCAAAGGCGCTGACAAGATCTTCGCCAGCAGATAAGATCTTTTGCTGACAGACAAGACCTTTGACCACAGCCTGTCACCTACCTCACCTACCAGCATGCGCGCCGAAAGTTGTCAGTGGGACCACCAATGACAGCAACTCAGGACGCGTGTAAGCTCCCCATTGGACCGCATAGTTGACTGGCAGCAACTCCTGCAGACTTTGAGGGGACAGGCCCATGTGCTAAAAGACGATCGCCCGATTATTATATTGCAGAAAAGGCGATCGCCCGGCGTATCCAAGCCCTATAAATAGAGAACCTCCTCCTACTGGAAAAAGGTTCGGAATTCACTCAACCTACGGTTCGAAATTCATTCCACCAACGGTTCCGAATTCATTCTGACTTACGCTCAGAACTCATTCTCTCACATTCCGATACATTCACGGAAATACTGAAGAACATACATATCATCAAGCTCCCGGCTATCCCACCGGAATCCATCTCAGGACTTCTCTCTCCAAATCTCTCGTCCAGAAGACGATCGGCAGAAGCAGCAAGTCTCCACTTGACAGATTCCAAGGGATTCATAAGCCCAGAAGTCCAAGCATCCAGCTAAATACTCGCCGTGAGAGACGATCGATCTCTCACTGCCGCGACTGTTCATCACCTTTGTTACAAGAACTCACAGAGCATCAAATCTGGTTCTTCCGGCAATCTACACGCTCACTAGCTAAGATAACAAGAATCTTTACACTCATTGTAATTGTATTCTTACATTAGTACTTGTATCCCCGAATATTGGTATTAATAATATCTCGCGAGAGCATTCAAGCCCGGGACTAACAACCCCGGCAAATCTTGTGTTATTTATCTTTCTCACGGGAGTGCTCTTGCATTTGTTTGCTATCCCATCCATTCCAGCAATATCTATCTCCGGATAATATTTTGGGTAGCAACATACACAAACCCTATATATTATCTCACTTTATTTTTCTTTCTTTCTTTTGTAAAAGACTCAGTGCACCTATATCATATAAATTGTAAGATGATATTTTCTTCTTTATTTTTTCTCTCTTTCTTTTCACTTTTTTTTCGGGCAAAACTTCACGCGCCGCCAATGGCCACATCATCTCTACCGTCTCCGCCGCACCAGAAACTGCATCGTCACCTTCAAGTGCCTCCTTATCGTCTACCACATCATCAAGTGCGACCTCTACATCTTCCAGGACCAGATCTCCATTTCCTGGCCGACGACCACTTCGTTTGGTAGAGAAATGTGCTTTATATCCAAAGAGAAAAACACACTGATTTTTTGTTGCTTTTTTCCCTCTCTTTGATTTTCTCCGCAATTATGGAATCTAAATTAGGTTACTTTTATGATATTTAGATTTTATTTTTCCTTGTTCATCTTTTGAGAATTTTCAGATTTATCAATGAGGAAAATACATTAATTTAACTTTGTTTTGGTTATGTTGAATATTTTTGGAGTTCTGTTTGTTTCTAAATTATGTATGTTTTTGGAGGCACCTATGTGAGTTTTTTGAAAAAATTTCGAGGAGAAAATAATATTTTTATATTTTTTGTTATCATTTCTTAATTCTAATCAATATTTTGGATTACCCACTGGTAATTCAAAATACGAATTGATAATTTGGAAAACCTGCCGGTACCCATGAGTAATTTTGTTAACAAGTCGACCATTGATAATTGAAAGTGGCCTACGACAATCAAAATGCCTTTTGTATGCTATTACCATATGGTACCTTGGAATACTTGTTGGTAATTTGAATTATCAGTCGGTAATTCTTTCAATAGTCAACCTGTGTCGGCTGACAGTGGTCAACGACTGTTGGCAGTAAAAAAAATTGCAGCGGCTGCGGGATGTCGGTCGGTCGGCCAACGGAGGTCGTCAGGTGTTCGGTCAGTCGGCCGAAGGTCAACTTGTGTAATATGTCCCATTGTTTTTTCAAATATGAAGTAAGGGTATAAATGTAATACAAAAAATAATATTATTTAATGATGGACCTTGTTTGGATAAATATTCCTGTTTTGTTAATTGGCAACATACAGCAAAGAAGTCTTAAAAAAGTCGGAATATCGTTAAGTATGGAAGTTGTTAGGATTCTCCATACAGCAAAGAGATCTTCTACAGAGTCCATCCTACAGAGCCTACTTCATACAACAAGAGAAATGGTACGTTGGATACAACAGTAAGACTGTATGTGTTTTACTCAGGAAAAGTATAGCACATCCAACAGAACTGAATAGAAAAAGCTTTAAACTGTTGTGAAATAAATATTATTTATTC